>CM069076.1:27775772-29154635 GCA_035578085.1 Solanum pinnatisectum
AACAATCTCAATGGACTCATCTCCGCGGTCAAGATCTAAGTGTTATAAATAAAAATCGGGCTGTATCAAGTAAATCTACCTATTCTCTTTGACTTGCCGCTACAAAAATGCCTCTGCCATTCTTCCAACAAATGGTTTATTCTCTCCGTCATTCATTTGTTTTGTGGGTGGTTTGCAAGAGAGAACTTCAACTCCTGGTCCCCATCATTATTAAACAACAAAGTGTCAGCCCAAAATCCGGCCTCGTGAACCTTTCAGTGTCTCTATCACTCACAATGTCACCAAAACACCAAAATACTTAACCACATTTTTGTAAAACATTTCTGCAAAGAACTCCTCGTAAGAGCATAAACTAGGTGCGCAGCAATAAAAACAAAGATACTGAGAACTCAGCTTCACTACAACCATGATCGATGCCTTATTTTTGACCTTAGGAAATCCGTAGAATGAAATCCATACTTACCGACAACCATGGCCTTTCGTAGAATGTAAGGTGGCCCAATTGCACAATAACTCGCTTCTTTTCTTATGCGCTCCGGGGCTCTGTCCACTCACAAATATGACAAGTCTTTGACGTTTAAGCTTCAATGTCGCCTCTCCATTTTAGGCAAAAATATACACAGATAAGAATGCCATCATCCGCTCCATGCCCGGATGACCACAAGTAAAGGTCACGCATCTTTCATTAAATCTTACGCAATCCATACCATTTGGTACCACGATTCTCCCCTTAAAATGGAGTAGATCGTCCTCGATCCAATACCGCCTTAAAGTCCCATCTTTAACTTGACCGCATCCATTTGACATGAGTGAATCATTCAACGCACACAAACTGATTTTGTCAAAAATCAACTTTCAAGCTTGGAAATAGAATATACCGCCGCAAAGACCTCTTTCTCCGCTTAGTGCATCCGCAACTGATTATGTCTTCCTCGCTTATGCTCCCACACGGTCATACCGCCAAGAATTCTTGCCATGAGCTTGCTTTGACTTAACTTTTCTCTCGCCTTGAAAAGGTGTTTGCAACATTATCACCGCACTCATAAAGCGAAGTTCCCAAAGAATACACACGCTAAGTCTCTGCAAACAAGGCACCACAAAGAACCATCTCTTTCTCATGAATGAGTACCTCCGCCAAAGATCATTCAATTTCGCCAAAGGCCATGGTGGATGGCCTTCCCGCACTAACACACCCCAATCGCTTTGTCCGACGCTGGGTCTCAGATGCACTTCAAATGGTAAATCAAAATCGCTTTTAAAACAGTTCCATGCAATAGCTTCCTTCAAATTTTGAAAATCTTCTTCACATCGAATCGACTACACCCATTTGACATCCTTTTTCAACAAGTCCGCAATGCCACGCTTTTTGAGTAACCAAGAATAAACTGATAGTAATTGGCCACCCCAAAACAATCTTAAATCCTTCACACATGAAGGTGCTGCCCAGTCAACAATGGCCTGCACTTTCTTAGGATCCATTCGAACCTGTTTTTGACTAACCAAATGCCCAAGAAACTTTATCTCTTTTTAAGCAAATTCACATTTCTCCATTTTGACATAGAGCATAAATTCCCTCAACTTAGATAATACCATACTTAGATGTTGTACGTGTTCCTCCAATGTCCGACTATAAATGACAATGTCGTCTAAGTAAACAACCACAAAGTCATCAAGATACTCAAACAACACATCATTCATTAAATTACAAAAGGTAGCCGGAGCATTTGTTAAGCCGAATGGCATTACAAGAAATTCATATGAGCCATATCTAGTGACACAAGTAGTCTTAGACTCATCACCCTCCGCTATCCGAACTCGCCAAGAATCTCGACTCAAATCCAATTTACGTAAACCAAAGATGCCTTGCTCAACTCGGCTCCATCGATCCTCGCACTAACGGATCGATATTTATTCTTCACCGTCACTTTGTTCAATGCCCTGTAGTCCACACACATCCTCAACGATCTATCCTGCTTCTTTTAAAATAAAACAGGGGCACCATAGGGAGCTTTTGAAGGCTGAATCAGTCCAGCGTCAAGCAACTCATTCAATTATTTTCGCAACTCAGCCAACTCTTTAGGAGCCATTCGATAAGGAGCTTGTGCAGGTGGCTTAGAACCTGGCAAAAACTCTATTTTGTGATCAATATCCCTCCTTGGTGGCAGTGATTTTGGCAACTCAGGCGGCATCACATCAGCAAACTGTTTAAGCAAATCTGCTACACAATCAGGTACTTCAACTTTCACATCAAGCTTCAGTTCGACTAAGGCAGCGAGAAAGGTCTCATTACCCTTCCTTAAGACTTTGTCAACAGCAATAGCAAACAACATAGGGTTCTTGTACTTAGCAACTTTTTCGACTTCACCATATGGATGAACAGCCTTCACAAAACTTGGATTGGCCTCATTTATAATCATTAACCCATCCAAGTGAGGAAAAGGAACAAACTCGCATTTCCTCGTAAAAATCAATTCAAGTATGATCTCAAAGTTCCAAGCCGCATGACTATCGATTATGTTTTCCGTCTGAAGAACCCGCCATCATAGATACATCATAAGCCATACCGCAATAGCTTGGCCTTTGAACTAACTTTGAACATAGGAAGGACTTTTCTTCAACTTTAGTCCTATCTTCGTAGCAACTTTGACATCCACAAACGTGTGAGTGGCTCCGGTATCAATCATTGCCACTATCCGCTTCCCATCAACCTTCATTTCTATGTGAATCAGGGTAACATGAGGATTTCCAGCCTTTGACGTCTCCCCAAAAGTATTGATCAAACTGATCTAATTTAGAGACAGCCCCAAAGGATTTGCAAGTGCAGCAACTATTTCCCCATCACCCTCACTCGATCCCACATTTCCAGCAAGCATCGCGTTCACCCTCTCATGATTTGGGCAACCCTTGGCCAAATGCGGACCACCACAAGTCTAACAACCCTTATCATTATTCTTGATTTTGTTGTTGTTCCCATCCTTCATTGGCGCCTTACCCTTGTCAGCATTCTCTTTTCGGTTATCCTTCTTCCCTTCCCTTTTCTTCTCAAACTTTTTCTTAGTCTTTGAAGTAGAGGGATCGTCTGAAGCAGGCCGAATTGAATGAAAATCGACTAAGGAATCTGCCGCAACAATGGTAAGGCGATCTCAACATTCTCGCTTTCTTAACTCGCTTGGGCCCAACCTGCATGCCTGAAATGAAGTTATGAAGCTTGTCCTCATCTGACATGTTTTGGATGTCTAACATCAAAGAAGAAAATTCCTTGATGTATTCACGAATTGTCCCACTTTGCCTTAGCCTTTTCAACCGGTCCCTAGCAATCCAAGAGGAATTGCTTGGAAGGAATTGATCTCTCATTTCCTTTTTCAACTTTTCCCAATCATCAATTTTGGGTCATAGCACTTTCGCCATCCGCATTTCGAGTCCTCCACCAAAGTTTAGCATCACCCGCCAAGTACATAGTGGTAATGTTTAACTTATCTTTTTAGGCACCGCATAGCTTTAGTATCGCCCATGTCCCAAAGGAAATTTTCAAGTTCCTTGGCACTTCTCGCACCACCAAAAGGCTTTGGATCCGATTTTAACTTTAGAGTGTTCGTCACGAGTTCCAGATGCAAAGAATAATAGGCGTAACATCGCAATTTCAACGGTTCTCCGATTTTCCTTCGCTACCCCTCCAATTGCAGATTACTCCTTCACGAAAATTCACCATTTCGCCATGTGATCGTCTATATCAGGATACGCACTCAATTCCGACCGTGACTCTTCAAATTTGGCCTTGATGCCCAAAACTGAGTCAACAAGTCCACCTGATTTGGGTCATCCCATCGCTCGTCCGCTATACCAACAAATGCCTCGATTCTCGCAGACTGCTCACGTAGTTCCGCGCTCGCTACCATCTTTCGCAGCCGTGCTCGATACCAATTGAAACAGGGTGATTTTTTTCTCACCACGGTTCGGCAAAGAACGCTTATAAACTTCAAATTTCAACACACAACACAACACTTAGTTTATTTTCATTTTCTAAAGACAACATAGTAAACACTTGGAACAATTTATGCGAATAATCCCAACCTTTATTAATCACTTTAATAACAAAGGAAAAGGCCTCACAAAATCGTCTAAGGTATAGAACATTCACAATATTCCTCTCTCTCGCTCTTAGACGAATTTTAGCCCCTTATATAGAGGTTATACATGGCAAATATACGTTACTAGCAGAATCGCCATACGCCTAGGACATGTTCTCCCACTAACTTATCGTAAATCAACTAACATTACAATAGCTATATTCCAACGTTCTAAATACAATTTTGAATTTAAACTAAGTCACACATGTGCCACGATATGTCTTCCATGCCTTAGCCGAATTTGCGCTTGTCCAACACTTAGAATATTTTCACGCTTCCACACTTAGTTTTATTTCTGACTTGTTGCCAACAGTCTGCCCACACATGAACCAGCATTGTCTTGTCATCGTCAAGTCCCACAGCCTTGCCTTGTCAAGCCAACACACTTGCCCAGCCTTGCCCAAGTCTTTAGTCTTGTCAAGCAACACGCTGCCTTGCCTTGCCTTATCGATGCCACTGCCTTGCCTTGGTGTCTTGCCTTGCCTTGCCTTATGCCCAAGTTTGCTTAGCCATCACTCCAGCATCCTTGGTCATTGCATCCAAGTACTTGCCAACACTTAAAATAGCTTGAACACCTTGCCGCACAACCAACTCTTAGCCGCACAACCACACTACATTGTTTACCCACATACATGCCAAGGTCAATGTAGAAGTCCTTGTCATGCCCGTGTCATGTTCGTGTCATGTCGCTTAGTTAGACTGGGGGTCTAACAGTATCCCATTATCTCCTACTTGCTATTGTTGCACTATTAATAATATTCCTAGCACTCTGCAAAATGCAGAACATATTCTATCCACCGCAGGTGAACATGCTAAGAAGATTTAGAGGCTATATGCAATTCCCATTGGGAGGAAGTACTCCCAACATTAATTTGATGAGCCTGCTATATGGAAATAGTGAACCAAAAAAAAAAAATCCTCAAACTAATGGCAGCATACATCGTAAGAATATTTCCCATGTTATTTGCTGAGAGTTATGGGGGAGAAGATGCAACTACAAATATAAATCAACTAAATCTTTCATTTATATATCAAAAAGAAACATTACTGATATCTTGTTTTTCACTTTGTAGTCATACTTTGGCAGGATTAAAGGTGAGAACTCTTGGAAAAATATAAGTAAAATTTCAAACATTTATATTGATCATAAGACTGCCATAATAGTGAAATGGATCAGACCACCAACTATGGATTTTAAACTTAACATTGATGGATCTTGTATTAATGACAGGTGTGTAGTGGAGGTGGAATACCGAGGAATGCAATGGTACAAGTCATCATGGCCTTCACTATAAATTTTAGAGAAGGAACTAGCAATTGGGCACATGCCATGCACATGCTTCATGGAATGGAACTATGCATCCAAAGAGGAGTGCATATGATCATCAATGAAACTGGTGAGAGTTGGCAAAATAGCCAGTCTAAAGACTTAATGTGACATTAAGTCACAAGTCTTGAAAATTTAGTGGTATATCCACTAATAATGGCATCATCCATGTGCCCTACTTGGGACATACAAAAGACCTCCCTAAGTTTCCATATCTCCACTTTGGTCCCCCCTTCTTTTCCAACAAATATGGAAAAATATATATCTATTTGCAATTTTAAAAAATTATATTAGAAAAAATAAAAAAGCCAAATGGGAAACAAGATCAGCTCGTTTTTGCTGCTGTCGAACTTGTCAATTTTGGCGAGTTTTCAAGCCATAAGATCCATTTTCAAAGTAAAATCATCATCATCTCCTACTCCATTTTCATTTTTACTCCATTTTCTTTCAAAAACCAAGCTTCAAAATGATTTTTCTGCCATTTCAGAAATTTGAGAAATCTTCCATAATCACTTGATAACTCATTAGTAGATACATTTATTTAGTTTAAAAGCATTAAAAAAATGTTTTGCCATTGTAGGAGCTGAATTTTGTACCCTGATCTCATCCAGTTGTACGGATTCCGTACCTCATAGATCGTTAAAGAATGATACTGTAATCTAGTATCGATATTTGTAGTCTATAATGGCAGTAGCGGAACTTGTTGTTGCTGGTGGAGATTATATGGGAGTATGGGAGTAGACTCCCAAAAGATGGAATTAGAAATCTTTTAGTAAGACGACAATGCTCATTGTGTTGTGTCGCAATGGTTCATATGACGATATGATTGCAAGCATAATTGAGGTCGGTGAGTTAACTTGCAAGCCAAATGACTTGATGATTAGCTATCAAATGATTGGGAGGGGAAAAATACATCACACATTTATAAAAATGATCGGCACGTTAGCTTGTACATACTAGATATTGATTTGATGGCTCTAGTCCTACATTGAGGATAAACGTCAATGCGAGGCCTCCAATTGAACCAACAAATTTATTTAACGACGACAATGATTCTATTGGAAATGAAAAATTGGGTGATCATTCAAATGAGAGCTTGGGTGATCATTCAAATGAGAGTTTGGGTGATCATTCAAATGAATATACGTGATCATCCATTAAGTGTGGAAAATCAGCCAGTAGATGCGGAAGATCCCGATCACAAATGTTATGAAGAAATGCAGGGAGAACAGAAATTGAGATCACAATCCAACCATTTCTTCTTCGATGGAACTAATTTATGCATAAATCAAACTTTCAGTAACAAGAATAAGTTGCAATTGTTATTTGTCGAAGCAGCGGCAAAGAAGTCTTTTGATTTTGCTACTTTGAGGAGTTGTACTAAATATTTAAAGGTGAAATGTGTATCTCACAACTGTGCATGGATGTTGAGGGCGAGGAAATATGAGTGTTCAGATAAATTTCTTATCTACAAGTACATTGGCGAGCATAGTTGTGGCTGTAGCCATAGAAAAGTCTCAATCAAAGTCATTGCTTCACTTTGTGTAAATATGTATCGTGATGGCAAGGGTCCAAATGTTAAAGAGATTCAAAAGGATATGTTTAATTCTTTTCATTGTAGTCCAAGCTATTAGAAATGTTGGAAGGGAGGTGGTTGCCAAGGAAATGGTCCGAGGGACAGCAGAGAATGGATATTCATGCTTACCGGCTTTTTCCTACATGTTCGAGACACTTAATGTTGATTCTAGCTATTGTATCATTGTAAACAAGGATAGTCATAGGTTCATGTATTATTTCTTGGCCTTCGGTGCTTGCATTAAGGGATTTGCTCACATGAGAAAGGTAATTGTTGTTGAGCACTGTTGCACAAGATACGAAAAATCATGTTTATCCAATTGCTTTTTGTGTCGTAGTTTGAAGAGAATGATGCATCTTGGTCATTCTTCTTTGAGATATTGAAGGAGATTGTGGTCGATGAACCAGATTTATGCTTTATCTTCGATAGACACAAGAGTTTTGCCAATGGTATTGTGAATGTTTCCAATCATGCTTACTACTAATATTGTATGAGGCACCTCGTGAATATCTCTCACAGAATCATCATTGTGGAGACTACCTTTATCTTTACTACAATGCGGCAAAGGCTTATTGTTTGGAGGAGTTTGACAATCATTTTGTAGAATTCAAGAACAAATTCCCGCAGCAATTGGCCGTCCTTGAGTATGATATTGGTTTTGAGAAGTGGAGCAGAGCACATTTTCCTGGCAATAGATATGATGTGATGCCACAAATATCGCCGACTCACTCAATGCTATGTTGATAGACGAAAGGGAGTAGCATCAATATTTAATTCGATTGCTAAGGGGTTTGGTTTAGGGAGAGACATTCATACATCCTCAAATCAATGGGTAATCAAATGGTGCCTATTGCCGAAAAACTTGCAAGAAAAAAAATGATCGAGGGCGACTCCTTATATGTGGAGAACGTAACTGGGGACGGCAATCAATTTACCGTGTTCGATGTAGGTGTTGCTGCCTGTGGACCTACTGAAAAAGTCATGTTCTTTTAGGGAATATGACTTGATCAAGATACCTTGTATTCACGCGATGGCCGCTTTGCGATCGAAGCATGGAAATGAGTATGTTATGAGCATTTATGAGTACTCTTCGCCTTTGTATAAAGTTGAATCATACCTCCTTTCATACTTAGATTCTATTAATGTTGTCTCTCTCGAGTTGGAATGGTGTGTGCCAGAAGAATTGCTTAATGTGAAGATTCTTCCACCTCTTGTAGATACCAAGCTTGGAAGAAAAAGAAGAACACATGTCAAAGGCGTTGGTGAGAATTTCAAAAGCAAGAGAAGGAACAAATGTTTAATTTGCAAGAGAACTGAACACAAGAGAACCACATGTGTGAACAACAACAAATCTTAATTAAGCTTGGTTGAATTTGTTGATTGAATTTGTTTTTGTAATCAAGCTATTGTTTTTTTTTGGCTGCCAGCATTTTAATCAATTTAATGTCAGCTATTATCGTAATTACTCATGATCTAATATAGATCAATCAAAAGATGACATACATTTTGTACACTGTCTATTAATGTTTATTGTCGAGTTCACTTATTATGTATTAACTCGTATTGTTAATATATGAAAATTCATGGTATTCGTAATGTAATGATTTTAATGCATGAATTAGAATATGATTAAACAAGGAAGTGCTCTAAAAAATTAAAAAAAATTACACTAAAATTGTGACTATTTTTAATGCACCAAATTATACAATGCTTAAGAAATAATCTAAGTATAACCAATCCAACTATAACTAATACAAACATTATTTGCATATACACTCTACCAAACGAACCCTCAAAGAATTGTCAAAAAATCGATGTTACCGCTGAAAAGTAGCAATTTGAACTTGTGTTACCATTGTAAAATTTGTATATCTAAATATTTATCGTTATCAAAATATATAGAACCTTTATACAATCGATACATCTTATGTGCGTGGTGTATGTATGACCAATAAGATTTAAGCTCGACATTAGTAAGGTATATTCGAGTTTATATCTATTTTAAAGCATTGTTGATACTTCACCTACTAGAATCGACTTTATATGTAGAAAAACTAGTAGAATTTAAAAGACAATAATTAATAAATAATAAATTTTATTTTTGAAATTTATCCAATTAAATAAGTTTAAACAAGTCATATGATCATGTAAGAGTCCGCATAAATTGAATGTGGTGATTAGAGATGTATGAGGAAGTGTTGTGGTTTTAAAATCAACATCCGTAAAATAATGTTTGAGAAAACATAAGTATGTGGTGGATGTCACTTGTTTAACCACACACCGCTGATTGCCACCCCAATTTATGTAGATTCATACATGATCACATGCTTATGTTCTAAAGATGTTGATTGTATAACCACACATAACAAGTTACATCCTTACAACATACTTATGCTTTCTCAAACATTATTCTAAGGATGTTGATTATATAACCACAACTCTTCTTCATACATCTCTAATCACCACACCCAATTTATGTGGACTCTTACATGATCATATGACTTGTTTAAACTTATTTAATTGGATAAATCTAAAAAATATAAATTATTATTAATTAATTGTTGTCTTTTCTAAATTCTTCTAGTTTTGGTCTACATATAAGTGTCAGATTCTAGTAGGTGAAGTATCAACAATGCTTTAAAATAGATATAAACCTGAATATTCCTTACTAATGTCAGAGTGTAAATCTTATTGTTCATACATACACCACGCACATTGAGATGTATTGATTGTATAAAGGGTCTATATATTTTGATAACCGGTAAATATTTGGATATACAAATTTTACAACGATAACAAAAGTTCAAATTCCACTTTTTCAATGGTAATATCTGGTTATTCTTTTATATAAAAGGAAGGCAATCCCTCATAAACAACTCAAACACCTCCATTTTTACAATGTCTCAAGCATCTCAAACATCTAAAGCAAAAAAGTCTTACAATTGTCATCGTGGTAATCCATCTACGTTGAGGACGTCACACACCGATACAAATCCAGTCTGCAATTCCTTAATTGTGTAGTTGGTATATGCTCCTTTTTAGGTGGCTTGGAAATGAATCATCAACAAGTAACCCATCAAATTTTCAAGGCGCTGCCAAATTTGAATTATTAAAAAGCTACGGAATCCAAAGAAAATAGGATCTGCTAATGACTTTCTTAAAAGAAGCCAAGAGCAGAGGAATCACTTGAAAGTGTTGCTAAAAGATGCAAAGAGATAGAGATCAACTAAAAGAAAGGTTTATTTTGGCGTAAGAAAAGAAAAAGCCTAAAAACAGATTGTGTGGTTTATTTTTGGTGTTTGCTTTTTGGAAATGTGTAATAAGAATGTAGTGTGAATAAATAAAAGTATTTCTCTATTTATTGCACTCTTATATCTTCCATTTTAATTGATAATGTTAGAAATCAATAGTGATAGCAATCTATAGTATTAATAATATAACTTTATTGTCGCATTGACTACTAAATAATTTTACTCCATAATGGTAAGAAATCAAGTTAAGCAAAAATTACATACTATTAAAATATAGATTCATAAAAACCCTTCATAATAAAACATGTTAAATTGTTTATCAAAACTACAATTAACTATATACAAAAACAACTATAATCTTTCAGATGTACATTTTTCTCCTCAAAACAAAGAAAATTACTTAACTTCAAAATGTCCTAAAATGCCAATACTTTAAAAATCATTGTCTTAAAATGCTAGTACTTCAAAACCATTGTCTTAAAATGCCAACACTTCAAAACCATTTCAATTGATTTTCTCTTCATTATTAATCTCACCATTGAGTTCCAGAACGATACTCATCATATCCACCGAATTTTCAAAGACAATCATCTTCTTTCTCTTCTTCATCATCTAGTGACTTCTCCTTTGGTTTTTCTTCTTCCTTCTTCTCTTCTACCACTTCATCAATTGCATCACCTGCTACTTCATCAACAATATCAACTGCCACTAGATCAACTACACCTGCCACTTTGCCACATCATCAACTTCCACTACCACTTCATCAACAACTTCAATCGCCATCGATCAACAGACTCGCCACATCATCAACTACCACAACCATCGCCATTTCATCAACAACATCAACTACCACTTGATCAATTGCACTCGCCACTTCATCACTTGCCATTTCATCAACAACATCAATCGCCACTTCATCAATTGTCACTTCATTAACAACTGCCACTGGATCAACTGCACCTGCTACTTCATCACCTGCCACTCCATCAACTGCCACTTCATCAACTGCATCAACTTCAACTTCATCAACATGATTAGCTATCACTTTATCAACAACATCAACTCCATCCGTAAAGTATTCATCAATTGCAGCAAAGTCTTCATCAATTGCCGCAAGGTCTTAATCAATCGCTGTAATGTTCATATGCATCAGACATTACTTTGACAAAAACTATAGGAATAAATTATTTGACACTAACAATATATATATACACACTAATTTACCTTTCTCTTGTTATTTTTTTTTATTCTTTTCAATTATTCTCAATTTCTCTTTCCGTACACAACCAACAACTTCCACCATTGATTGCTCAAGGGATACAACACGATCACTCAGATTTTCTGAATTCCCATCATTAGAAGTACTCGGTACATTTTTCTGTCTACTAAAAACATAATTCACACAAGGTTTGATAATATTGTGATCACCTAAATATTCATTAGATGCGCTTGCTACTCCTGCATTAAGGATGGTGTCACCCTTTAATTGGGCCTTCAAGACATCGATGACTGTGTCCTTCACTTCATCTGTATATGGCTTAACTGCTTTCATGTAATTGCCCCATCTCACGGATAGTAGGGGTGAGGTATGAGTGAAAATCTAAAAAAGAATATAAATATTACACAATGTTCAATAATTTAAAAATATTGTTAGATAATAACAAATAAATGTATACCTTCGCACTGCCTTTGTACTTAAATGGGTTACCTTCAACTATATTATCGCCTTGATGTGTACCAACTTAGTAAACGTGGAATGGGCACTGGAGAGTACAAGGACTTCTCGACATACTATCTAAGATATGGAAACACTCATAAAACCAAACCTATAATCCATAGAACAACAAACAAATAAATATAGTCTATGATGTATGACGAGTCCACAAATTGACTTATTTAGGGCTTTATTTTAATAGAAATTGTGTTCTAAAATGCTTATTTTATCTCAATATCCGATGAAAACACGTAAGTTTCAGGTATTTGAAGTTTGAAGGTAAGCATGGACACTACTTTGCAAAAAAAAATAAAATGAAAAGGCTGAAAAGAACAAAGAAAATGAAGGCCTGAGGATTGCCGAGTCCACTTGGCGAAGTCATTGGCGGTCTTACTTCGCCTTTTGTTCCAATGTGCTAAGCCCCCAAGGAAAGAATCAAGTCGGCGGAAAAAGGGAGCAGTCGGCGCATCGCCGAGATGTTCCACGAGGCAGTACTATGTTGCCCAATAACCTGGAGCACGATGATGCTGAAGGATGGTGCAAGACGGCGATGAACTACATCAAAGGGCTTAATCGCCGAGTTGATCGCCGATTCCAACTAATGTTGCCGAATGATCCGCTATAGCACAAATCTTTGAAAATTATAAATACTCGTTGAGAGTTTTAGCTTAGTATCATATTTTTAGTGTGAAAACAATTAATATAATTTTTAGTACTTTTTATTTTTGCTCTGAGTTTGAGAGGGTTTTGAAACTAGACGTAAGAAGAGGTTTCATCTCCAAGGATTTGGACTTGGGTCTCTTGGATTCTTCATTCTTGGCCTATAACAAGACTCAAATCTTCATACCCATTTCAATGCAAGCTCATTTAGGTATAAATTTCTATCTCTTGATATTGTATAAAACCCCAATTCTTGGGGTGTGATTTAACGAATATGGGTTAAGATTGTTGTTGGGTCTTGCTTGCTGATAGATTAGATGTAGTTTAATGGTGATTTCGTCTAGTAGTTGTGGATGAATTAAACAAATTTGTTGTTGCAAATACAAGTTTATTTATGTGTTTTCGGCTTTCTCGAGAGAGAGGTCACAAACCAAGACTACTCGGATTGATGGCCTAAGGAGTGGTCGATACGAGGTTCAAATTTCTGAGAGAGTGAACCCTAGTCCCATATCCTAACACTCACCGAGAGAGTGAGCGGTAAGGCGAGGCAAGTCTTCATGCGGCAAGTGGGTGTTCGAGAGGAACCCATTTGAAACGGTAAGTTGCTCGAGAGAGAATTAATTCCCACGTATAGCTTAGCCTAGTCACTATTACTCTATAAATTTTCTATCAAAAACGTGTACCCAACAATTTAGATTAACCCGTATTTCGGTCACATCCCAAGAATCCCTTCTCATTACTTAGATTACTTTGTTAATTTTGCTATTTTTACTTATTAGTGACAAAACCTCCATTGTTAATTGACACTCTTGTGTCACCCTTACAATGTTTTTAATCGTTAATGTATTTAGCTATGACTAGTTAGAACTAATTTTATTTTTTCTATTAATTCTCAAAACCACTCCCTTGGGACTCGACCCCAACTCTTGGTTGAGTTATTATACTATTGCACGATCGTAGACACTTGCATCGGAAGTTGTGTCGTTGATTACGCAAACATCATGATGTACTACACAAATAAATAAGAGTATATCATAAATCGATTAAATAGTTGATAATAATTACCAGAAATGCCCAGGCAAAGTCGTACAGTGCATTAGATGCATTCTTTTTTTCATTATACATTCCCCCCTGCTTTCTCAAATTAATTCGATTCTTCAGATAGGTCAATGTTAAATCAAAGGAATCTTTTCCCCATGGATAACTTTTGAAGAAATCCAAATCATCTACCATCTTGATGTAGTCTGAATCCACTATCTTAGACCGATCATGGGCAAGCAATATCGAGTGGACGAAGCAAACTAAAGAGCACTTCTATTTCTGCTTCTTATTTAATTTGTTACTATTTATTAATCTTAACAACTTTGGACGTGTGATGTTCTTGTTCCTTTTCACCTTGAAATGAAAATTCTCACCTTTTCTAAGGACTTTGTTCAGTTTTGATTCACGGGGGTATGCCGAGCAATTCAGCTCCGTAATCAATGCAAATTCTTTTAAGCCAAAATATGCAGCTTATCATTCACACAAACCAAATTTCATGCAACCTTTTGTCATTTCTCTCACGTCACAACAACATATTATGGACAATCTGCCCATTAAACTTAAAATAATCAAATGCGCCTCAAATGTCCAAAGCAAGTACTTTAATTCATTATAAAATTTTTGTTCAACCAAAATTTTCCTAAAGTCACGATAAACTATCATCCTTGATCTTACAGAGATCTTTGCTGGAAATGATCCTACCTCATCTAATCACGTCGCTAGGTCATGCAACTTACTTGAGATATCTCTTGTACAAATTGGTAAGGATAGGGGATCATCCTCATCTCGACTAGTGTCTGTACTACTCTCCTCGCTATCACTCTCTCCTTCACTACTCAACACTATCACTAGCATCAACACTACTTTCCTAGTAGTTGTCAATCTCCGCCATTGTTTCAGTTTCAGAATCAGGCTCGGATTCTTCGACTACAATTTTTTTCTTTTCACAAGTTTTCAAAACTTCTTCAGCCTTTCGTTTCTTACTTCTAAGAGCAACATGAGCAGATGGTTTAGTGCTTCCACATCTAGTTTTAGCCATAATTTATAATCTACAAGCAAAAACATATTTATTGACCACTAGTTTATTAATATAACCAGAGTAGTCCTCAAATAAATAGCAGGTCCAACAGAAATCAACAATGCGATTGACATAAACACCACTAAAGTTGATGAAAGTTTAGTAAAATTTTAAAAATCAATAGGCGAGATAAATAATTAACATTTCAAGGACATTTTATCCAATTCTAAGTGTCAACGATCGCTATTCAGTAGATAACCCAACTAAATGAGTTGGGGTCGATTCCCACAAGGAACGGTACGTGTTTGCGAATCAATTGGGAAGTACGAATATGATCAAATCAATTATAGGAATAAAATTTATCAAATAAAAACATCATTCAAATCAGGGATTGACACGAATGTCAAATGGGGGTTTTGGTTTTGATTATCAACTACAAACAGTGGAAATCAATACGAAGTGACAATAATGAGACGGGTTCTTGGGATGTAATTCAATTATAGACTAATAAAGACAAATGAGTAATTGCAATTATTAGAAAATAACTAATTATTAGTGAGTAAGATATACTATAGAGGAGGTAAATTTTCTCTCGAACAATTTACCCCTAATCAAGTCGATTTCTCTCGAACATCAACAAGAAAGCAAAATAAGAAAAACTCACACCTTAGTCCATTCACTCTCTCAAGCTGAATGTGTTGAATTGGGTTTAGGATTCACTTTCTTGAGCAGAACCCATGTCAACCCAATACCCACTGACCATCAATCAATATGCTTAGTTTTAAAACCTCTCTCTCGAGCAAGCCAAAAACACAAGGGTAGAACTGCATTTGCAACTACAATTCTTAAATTAAACCACAATTACTGATTGAACTCACTTTTGAACAACATTTAACTAACAATTAGCAATACCCATAAACTAAATCATCCCATAATCACATAATCACACCCCAAGAACTGGGATTTTAGCTAGACATTATAAAAAGATAAAAATGGTTACCAAATTGAGTTTCCATCATCTGGGTACGATTGACTTTGTCTTTACAATGGCCCAATTCGAAGAATCTCAAAGACCCACTTCCAATTTCTCAAAAGTGAAAAACTACAATTCTCCAAAGCTTGGGAAAACTAGAGAAAACTTGTCTCTATCCTCGTAATAATCGATATAATGAAAATTAGGTAACTAATAGATGATTCAAAGATTCTAAACTAAATGTTCAAAATGTATTTATAGTCGGCAAAATGTGCCGTGAAGAGTCGCTCGGTGAAGTAAGTCAGGCTCGCGAACCACTCGGCGATCTGCCCTTTGGTTATTTCCATCGCCATTCTGCCTTGGCCTTCGGTATCCTCAAGGTCTGTAACTTTGGGCGATCCAACACTGCATCGCGGAAGCACTCGGGATTCGCCGACTACTCCTTCCTCACGCCATCTTGGTTCTTTCCTTCAGGGCTTGAGCAGTTGAACTTTAGGCAGTTAAGTAGCCATTCGGTGACTCGCCAAGTGGACTTAACAATCACCAGGCTTGCTTTTCTTCATTCTTTCATCTCGCTTCGTTCCTTTTTGCAAATTAGTGTCCTTGCTTTGTTCCTCAATCCATATACCTGGAAATCAAGGGTTTTACATAAGGTATTGACACAAAATAAGAATTTGAGGATACTAAATATATATAAATAAAGCCCTAAATGAGTCCAAATCTCAGACTCATCAACACCAACTTAAACTTTTGCTTGTCCTCAAGTAAATCTCAAGTTCAGCAGTTAAAAAAGGATGTCTCAAAAAGTGCTACAAAATACTCAATCATGAATGCACACAACAAGACTCAACTAACTCATGCAAGGATCAATTGTGCACTCAAAGATTTAATTTGTGACTCACCATTATCAAAGATTCTCAAGTTCACAATACTTGCTTCAAATGCAAGTTCAAGCTCAACAAAGGTACTCAAGTGCCCTCACACAAAGATGATTCCATATTCACACACAATGTTCAACACTTATAGCTCTGGAATCACATAAAACTCTCACACTCACAAAGATGAAAACAATGCATGACTTCACCCATAGGTTTGCCCTTATTTTCCAATCAACATTCATTTCATCTTACTCAAGATCAAAAAGGGTTTTTCAATGTTTGTAATGAGGCCGAGTGCAAAGGTATGGTTATCGAGGCTTAGTGGTCGCTTATCCTCATGAAATGTGGTATGAAAATCACGTTCTTTCCTTTTCTTCAACATTCTCATTCATGCTCAAAATTGATCCCATTATTCATTTCCCATGCAATACCGACACCCCATTTCTTTGGTAACTTTCACAACTTTATTTATCAACTTTTCATTCCTCTTTCTTTTTCTTCTTTTTATTTGTATGGAGAGGTTGCATCTTTCTCAAAACCATGGATGAAGGGGGATTTCTTCACACTTCTTGATTTACCTTCTCTTTAATTCACACCTCCAACTTAGGCTTTTGGCCTAAGTCATTATTCAAATAAACCACACTTCATGAGGATTATGGGTGAATGGATAAAGAGAGGGTTAGAATTGCATCAAGTTTCTTCCAAGAAAAGGCTAAGGCTCAAAGGATGTTCAAGCAAATTTAACACATCTCACAATGTTTGCCACAAAAGAGGTATATTGTCAAATTGAATCACTTTTCAAAATTATTGCCTAAGATCATTTCAAGAGATTTCATCACTTAGTCAACTCGACTAACGGGCAAATTCTAGGTGTCATCACACAAGGTTCACGGTAAGCTCATCACACATGGCATTTACACCAATATCCAACAAGACTCCCCACTTTTTCTATTTTGAAATGTTCATCATAAGAGACTCCATTAGATAACCGGCTAGTCACATCGTGATGCAAAAAGTTCACATATGGTCTATGCAACTTCATTTGGCCTCATCAGAGTCGCACATTTGTTTTTGTTCTATTAAGAACACTATTCAAGTCATCGATTGATCATAACCGACACTCAAATTTACACAAGAACAACCACAACCAAACACACCAAGAGGTGACAAATGTTTTTAGAAAGGTCAAAAATCATTTGCATTTAAAACAAGGAGCCACAAGCTCAAACATCCACAAAATAGTGTCAAAATACAATTTACAGCACAAAAAACCCAATACATAAACAAAAATGATAATCCCAAGAGGTTGGTATGGAAATACCTCACCCCACCACAAATAAAAAGCAATTTGTCTTCAAATACAACAAAATACTAAATAGTCAATAAAAATGACGGAGACGGAGGTAAGGAAGGGTCCCGCCTACGAGTCGCCCATCCGTCTGGGCATCGCGTTCCTGCAACATCGCACTACTCGCCCACTAGGGCCTACCATGAACGTCTCTGCTGATGTCTCAAACACCGATTGTACAATTGTCTCTCTAGGTCTAGCAGTCCCATGATGGTGTCCTCTCGCACTCTATCTTCTCTTCATTGATATCTACCTCCTACTCATCAACCGCCATATCATCCATAGGCACGCTCGTGGTGGCCGAGGAATCTCAAAATAGCAGATGCATCCACATCATCACCGCCTGTATGAAGTGAAGTCCGTGAACTTCAAGTAGTCCACATCTTTCGCAAATCAACAACCTCGGCTTTCAAAGCCGCCACCTCAAGTCGCCCTATCTACTCTCACAAGTCTCAACTCGCCAGAGAGTGTCAATATATGCTCAGAGGGGCGTCAGTGCAGCAAGGATATCATTCTCAATCATCTACGGTATCGCAGCCTCCAATCAAGTAGCCCTCATATCTGTAGAATGGGCTTAGTGCCCCATCTTCAGGATCATGGCCTGAGTAATCTTGGGGGGCTTGGAAGCAATAGAAGCACCAGAAGTCTGGGAGGAAGTGGAAGTACATCAAGGCCTGGAGGCCGGAGTAGGCAAAGGTGCCTCTACAGGTATAGAATCAACGTCCATCCCCGGGGATGCATCCACTGAAGCTGCTCTCCTCCTGTCTGCCTCCTCCCAAGTGTACTCTACCTCTATACGTCGGATGTCTGTGGAGGATGTGGGAGTGACTCGATATCCCTCTTCTCATCACGAAAAACTCCATTACGCTGGCAAAACTGTGTAATCAAGACCAGGAATGGAAGGGATGTCTAGCTCTGCTTGTCCCTTATGGCCAATACTTCTGTATGATGATTCCCAAGTTGATGCTCTACTGAGATATGATTGACCCAAGGCAGGATGCCTTAGGATGGCAGAGGATGGACTTATTTTGAGATCGCATAATGGAGCTGCTGATGAATCCAAACCAATATCGCAGCTACATTCAAGTCCTTCTTCTCAACTGACTCTACTTCAATCCACCTCGGGTGGTGTTAGAAATGAGGGGAGCAATCTAGCCCTTGAGATCATCCAGGGTGTCGTAGTGGTAGCCAAATTTGGGTAGTCAAATACTGACCCTCTATCAAATACCGTGTTAATATGATCACGGCTACAGTGCACTACAGTCCCTCGCACCATGATGGACCTTACCGGTCTGAATGTATTGGCCTTCTTCTTGCCCTTAGTGACTGTGTCACCGTGATACGAGTAAAATTCCCGACCCATGTAGGTATGTGGGCCTTGGGGCTCGTAAATCGGGAAGCGATGGTACTCGAGTGTTTCTCATCCCGAATATCTCGCCTTTAGGTCCTCCGTGGACAACAACTTCTCCTCTAGAATTGTCCTCAACCCACAACCTTTAATCCGCTGAGTAGCCGGGAGGAGGACTTGTACTAGTGGCTCGAACCAGCTGGTGCCGAGCCGCAATCAGATAGCTATAGGAGGTGGCCTCGAACTCTCGACGATCCGCGAGACGTAGCACGACCTTTGCCGGACTATAGAGGCCGGTAATCATCCGCTTAGAAAATACACTGGGAGTCAAAGGACTCTCCTAATGAGTTGCGCTGAACCTCGAGATACGGGCTTCTTGCCCTTGCCCTTGCCTCCCGGGAGGTGCCATCTTTCCTTTTGTGGATTGGCTTCCTTCATTTATCACTATGCCTCGTGCTCTTTATGGGGCCGCATGTCCAAGTTGGTTCTAGCCATATCCGCAAAAACATCATGGAAAGTTAGAAACAATTCAAGAAAATGCAGAAAATAGGTTGCGCATGCATTTGTTGAATAACTTTGGCGAGTAGATCGCTCATTAAAGGATTGGCTTCAAAATTTTCCAAAAATGGCATGTCAATGGGAAGGGCCTTTGGTGAATCATCGATAGCATCGTGAGCTCAGACTAGCCCGCCAAAGTTACAGCAGCATTTCGTTAGCGCAAAAAGGGCGATAAAAAAAGACATTCGACAAGTCACCGAGTGCACTCGGCAAACTCAAGCTTCTCGCCGAAAGTTACAGAACTAAAATAAATAAGATCCAAGAAATTAAAGGCGATCAAGGGGGGTTTGGTGAACCGCCGAGTGGTTCGGCGAGCTTGACCCAGCTCGCCAAACTGGCCAATGTGCTTACTTTCAACCCCGACTTCCAAAATCAATCCCGCATCCCCCAAAAATAAAATCAAAGCATACACATACTCAATTAGACTCAGACCCATAAGACCCATGCCACCGGAGTATTCAGACTTCCCCCGGTTTGGCCAACATTGGCCATTTGATGACTTTAGCCCTTAAGAATGACGTCAAACGCTCCATCATTTGGCAAAGCATGTCATTTAGCACAAATATGGATTACTCAGACTTTACCCAACTAGACCCAACAACAATTAAGCACAACCCATCAATTTAATCAATTTTAAGGCATGCAAATTGAGAAAATAACAACTTTGGAAACTACGGCTTGATATCAAAATTAAAACAGGAAGGCAAGAACACAAATACGAATTCAGAGAGGCCCAACACACATCATTAAGAACAAAATCATTGCAAATGAGTTTACCCGCTAAATACGAGTTTTGGGGTTCGGAAAACCAACCTTTGATGCCGAATAAATGAATTGAAATACTAGGCGAAAAAGTATCCAACTCTAAATATAGGATCAACAACAAAAAAGAAAGAAAATACAAGAATATAGGAAATATAGATTGCGGGTGTGATTATAGGAAGTTAAAAAGTGAGGGAATGTAAAAGAGTTTGAAACTTAAACCTTTGGCCTTTTAAAAATCGTCTAGTTCTTGCCCTTTCGGTGACATAAATTTTCTTCGCTGAACCACTCGGTGACACGCCGAGTGGGTACTTAACTCGTTGAGTTTTATAGACCTCCGCAATGTGGGGGTCCAAACGGCGGACAAAGATGGGATCGCCGACCTGTTCGGTGATTCACCGACTTGTCTATAGGCCCGCCGAGTTTTACAAACTTCCATCTTCTGATTTCTTGAGTCCAAAGGCGATCCAAGTCATGCTCAATGACCTTTTTGGTGAGTTGCTGACTGGACATTTTGCTCGCCAACCTGCACTTTTCAAACACATTCCACACTTCAACCTACACAATCAACACACGATTATCGTAAGACAAAAAGAAAGAGGTAACACTTGGGTTGCCTCCTAAGAAGCCCCTTAGTTAACTTCGTGGCACGACACAAGTCCCTACTCAAACTTCAATCTTGGGGTTTGCCATAGTGTCACTAGGCAGTTCCCCTTTTTGTCTTGGGTAGAGACGAGATAACATATGACCCATTTGGGTCTCCAGTAGCTGAATAGATGTGGAATGAGAAGAAGTCATCTGATTCAACATTGAGACATTCTCTTTGATCTTTTTCAACACTCTGTTGTGTTCTTCGACTTTGTGGAGAGTGATGAGAGTATCTCTTTTACTTGTCCAACCTCGTACTACTTGGACTTTCTACGCTCATGAGGGGGTATGTACCTATCTTTTTTTTGGTACAATACTTCCAATTCCATGATCTTTTTGGCCAAGAGATCTAACTGAGTCAACAATGTGGCTAAGATCTGGTCCTTCTCAGTCTCCTTGTTGGTCTTAGTCATGTGATCAAGGAGTTGGGCCGCTATTGCATAGGTATTCAGATGAGACCTCCCCGGAGAAAGTTGGCCAGCCACTCCTCTGCTCTCGTGACCAAGACTCTATAGAAACAATCTAGTTGCATTTTATCTCGATTCCATGAGTCGGGCATTGCAGAATAGTGTCTTGAGTCTCACCCACAACTCATGGATTGCCTCGCCTCCAAGTGCCTAAAACTTAGGATGTCATCCCTAATAATCATCATTTTCATGGCGGTGGCTCACTTGGTTACTGTTGCTACAATACATGCTCCTTTCTTCTGTTCTAAACAATTAGCATGAAAACCAAAACTGAAACTAAGTAAATTCAACTATGACCAAAATGAACAAAATTCAACTTCACCAAAAGAATCTTAAATAACACCACTCCCCGGCAGCGGTGCCATTTTCATTAGCGTTTCAAGGACACTTAATCCAATTCTAAGTGTCAACGATCGCTAGTCAGTCTATAACCCAACTAAATGAGGTGGGTTCGAATCCCACAGGGAGCGGTACGTGTTTGAGAATCAATTGGGAAGTTCGAATATGATCAAATCGGTCATAGGAATAAAATTTATCGAATAAAATCATCATTCAAATCAGGGGTTGACACAAATGTTAAATGGGGGTTTTGGTTTTGATTATCAACTACAAACAATGGAAATCAATACGAAGTAACAATAATGAGATGGGTTCTTGGGATGTGATTCGATTATAGGCTAATATAGGCAAATGGGTAATTGCAATTATTAGAAAATAGCTAAATATTAGTGAGTAAGATAGACTATAGAGGAGGTAAACTTTCTCTCTAACAATTTACCCCAAATTAAGTCAATTTCTTTCAACATCAACAAGCAAGCAAAATAAAAACATACCACACCTTAGTCCATTCACTCTCTCGAGCTGAATCTGTGGAATTGGGTTTAGGATTCACTTTCTTGAGCAGAACCCATGTCAACCCAATACCCACTGACCATCAATCAATATGCTTAGTTTTAAAACCTCTCTCTCGAGCAAGCCAAAAACACAAGGGTAGAACTGCATTTGCAACTACAATTCATAAATTAAACCACAATTACTGATTGAACTCACTTCTAAACAATATTTAAACTAACAATTAGCAATACCCGTAAACTAAATCAGCCCATAATCACATAATCACACCCCAAGAATTGGGGTTTTAGCTAGACATTATAAAAAGATAAAAATCGTTACCAAATTGAGTTTGAATCAACTGGGTAAGATTGATTTCGTCTTTAAAATGGCCCAATTCGAAGAATCTCAAAGACCCACTTCCAATTTCTCAAAAGTGAAAAACTTCAATTATCCAAATCTTGGGAAAAACTAGAGAAAACTTGTCTCTATCCTCAGAATAATCGATATAATGAAAATTAGGTAACTAATAGATGATTCAAATATTCTAAACTAAATGTTCAAAAATGTATTTATAGTCGCTAAAAACATGCTACGAAGAGTCATTCGGTGAAGTAAGTCGCTCGCCAACCACTCGGTGATCCGCCCTTTGGTCATTTCCATCGCTCTTCCGCTTGGCCTTCAACATCCTTAAGGTCTCAAACTTTGGGCGATCCAACATCGCATCGCGGAACCACTCTGATCCACCGCTTCCTTCATCTCTCCAACTCGGTTCTTTCCTTCAGGCTATGCACACCAAACTCTAGGCTGTCCAAGATCTATTCGCGACTCGCCAAGTGGACTTCGTGATCACCAGCTTGCTTTTCTTCATTCTTTCGCCGCTTGCTCCTTTTTGCAAATTTGTGTTCTAGCTTTGTTCCTCAATCCATATACATGGAAACCAAGGGTTTTACATGAGTTATCGCACAAAATAAGCATTTGAGGACACTAAATCTATATAATAAAGCCTTAAATGAGTCCAAATTTCGGACTCAGCAATAAACATAAAAAAAATTTTTAAAAAATAAGCAACCAAATAGGGTCAAATAGTTATATCCAAACAAAAACTTCATTTAACCACAAATATTCATTGAATACGACTAAAAATTTCATCCCAAACAAGAACATGAACAAAAACAATCCAAAAAGGGCCATTAAATCATTACACTACTATAAGAAAATAAACAACCAAATATGGCTAAAAATAACAAAAAAACACAATTATAGAAGATTCAACTTACAAAAGATGAAAGCCTTGAACTTGGGGACGAAGATTGAATAAAAAAAATGAAGATTTGAGAGGGGTTTAGGACGATGAAAAGGTTGAATAAGTTAATGGAAGAGAAGAGTATGGGGAAGATTAGCGTATTATTACACTAGTTTCATCTTTCAATATTAGAAGTTGTTCTTGGAAGATGAAAAGCCCTTGCACTTTGAGAACAAGAAACGTATGATCAAATATTCAAAAAAGGTGTCTCGATTTTCATCAATAAATAATATTTTTATCAGAAAATAATATTTTTCAAAATTTTATGGGATTATAATATATTTTTATAAAGTTATATCTTTTCCCCAAGTTTTGAAAATAATAAACAAGCCCATGACCCCACATTCACAAATATACCCCGAGTTTTAAAAAGGCCAAAGAGACCCATGACCCCACACTTTTTCCTTTTTAAAAAGCCCAACCCTAGAAAATAAAGCAAAAATAAATTAAGTGGGTATAGAGTAAATTAAGTTATAAAGGTGGCTACAATACCAAATCTTCTCGAGAAACTGACTCCATCACACTTGGTAAAGCCATCTCTGAAAATTGGAGTATCACCTGAAAAATATACATCCTAGTTAAGAAGATTCAGAAATTAGTTGAAGAACATGATTTCACCATCAAACACTGCCTCAGGGAGGCAAATCAACTTGTAGACAAACTTGCTTCGATTATCCTCTTAAATGATCTTAACCATATCTTCAACTTCTTTACTAATCTTTCTAGACTCATTAATGGCCTTGTATATTTGGATAGAATGGATTTGTCCACCATTAGATAAAAATTAATAAATAATGTCAATCTTATTTTTGAACCTCCTTAGATTCGTAGCCAGTAACTTTCACTAGCCTGTCTATAGGCTTACTTTTCGCTAAGTGCTTCTTATGCACCGATGAATCAAGTTTGGTATGTAAAACTTCAAAGTATATATCCTTATCTCATCAATGAAAGGCCAACTTTTGTTAAAAAAAATATACTCAATACAGGAAAACATGCAATTAGTTACAAAATTTGTTAATATCCATACCTTGATAACCTTCTTTGAAAAATTGAATGGTATACCATTTCATTGTAAGTAGTTATAAATATTAATAATTGACATTTAAGCGTGTGTGTGTGTATATATATATATATATAGTCACAATAAGAAAACATGGAATTAGCTACAAAATTTATCGGTAATTCTCATTTAATCAATCACTAAAAAGCTCCTAAATAATTGAGTTTTCTTATATTCTATCATTTATCCATAGGTAATTGAATTTTCTTATAATCCATAGTTAACACATAGCTAAATGAGATTATACAAAATTTATCGGTAATTCTCATTTAATCAATCACTAAAAAGCTCATAACTAATTGATTTTTCTTATAATCTATCATTAATCCATAGCTAATTGGATTTTCTTATAATCCATAGTTAACGCATAGCTAAATTAGATTATCCTAGAAATTTTGTTGTTTAGCTAAAAAGTTTTATTCGTCACGATTTTTTTTTATAATAGTGAGTATACCAACTAACCATGTAATGCATAAATTAAATTATATATATAGTATAGTGTACTTCCATAGCATCCTTTTGGTTGGATAATTGTCGTTGCAAATAAATAAGAGAAAATGACACGATATATCCCTTAACGTTGTAATTTAGAATTGATACACCCCTCATTAAAAAAGTGGCCTAATATATGCTCCTAATGTTATACAAATGACCCTGATATACTCTTTTCGTCAAAGCGGAAGTGAACAATTAATTTTATATTTATTGTTTTGAATATTTATTTAAAAAAAATATTCATGTAATGTTAGATCATTCTCACACATGAATTCTTTTTGAATTTTTTTATTCAGCTGCTATTTTTAGTTTATTATTTTGATGGTCAAATTTATTTATTTTTTTACTTATTTTCTTGTAAAATTTATCCTGATGCCCCAAATTATTTTTACACATACAAAACATAAACTACAATATAGCCACAAAAAAATAGTTTTAAAATATTTTTTTACTTTTTTCTATTCACACTTCTTTCTTTTTATTTCTCATATTTTTACACTAAAGAATGTAATAAGAATATGAAACTAAAATATGATAAGCAAACAGATCTACCAGGGAGATATTAAATTAAAACTCAAATTAATCGCTGAATCATTTTTTTTTTTTTAAAACCATGTGTAAAAACAATCAAATATACTTTAAACTTTATCAGAAGGATCATTACCCCTACATGAATTCATTTAAATCAAAAATCTAAAAAATAATTTTGAAATTATCTTTTTCACTTTCGTTAGACGAAAAAAGAAATATGTGAGTCACTTTTGTAATAGTAGGGGTATATGTGAGTCTCTTTTGTAATGGTAAAGGTATATGTGATCCACTTTTGTAACAAGGGGTGTATCATCTCTAAATCAAAAAGTTGAGGAGGTATATTAAGCTCTTTTCTCAATAAATAAAGATAGTGAATATTTTGAAATAAGAAAGACCAACTAATAATATGCAAGTACACTTAGTAAGACTAGTTTCTGGACACGTGTGTTGTACGTATGTCATATGTATGTTTTTTTATAGATTCATTAGAGCTCTATGAAAATATACATGTAATGAATAATAAAATGCAACAATTACAAACTGATCTTTAAAAGTGTGATAACTGACCAAATTTAATCAACCAACTATAAATTTTGAACTTTGGTTAGTAACTAGCAAACTTACAATAAAGTCACAATTGACTAAATTTAAGCAACCAAGTAAAAATATTGGCTTACGACAATTAGAAATTGAAAGAAATTAAATTCAAGAAATATAATAGAGAGAAAACACAAAAAATAAATAGAGAAGAGAAAATACAACATACACGTCCTTCTTAAGATTTTAATCATAATAATATAAATGGAGAAAAGAAATATAGAATCATTATTTTTTGATGAGTTCTTGTCGTATTTTCTCCCATAACCAATCAAAATTCAAGAGTGTAACGAACTGACCCGGCCGTTATGGGTAGGCCAATAGAGAAAGAATTTGGGCTAGGAAACTTTTCGGTAGTGACTTAATTTTTTTGGCTAGGCCACCTCGTATGGATCCGTTAGGTGAGGTCTATGGACATCCGAGAATGGGTGGGGTCTATTTTTGGGATTTGGTTGATATATTCTTGTAGCCAACACATTAAGGAGTCCATAAGGCCTTTCATAATTTAATTTGGGTAAGTATAACTCTTGAAATTAATCTTGGTGTGAAAGGTATGTGTTGAGATATCAAGGGAAGAAGTTGTGTTGTAAAAGAGGCCTTAATTTGGTTGTTGAGTCTCAAATGTCGCGATCCTGCTATAGTAGGAGGCTTAGCGGGCTGAATTGGGTTTTAGTGTAGAAATAGCCCCAAAATTCCTATTTTTTAGAACTTGGGAGGGGTAATTTTGGGCAGTTTGCACCTGTTTTCCATGAAATTGTCGGTAAATGTAAGAATTCGACTACCTGAACTTATGCATTGACTCTTAAGCCTTAGAATCTAGGCTATTGCTATTAGGGGAAGGTGTTGACATGATTTCATGGTGGAAAAGAGCCCTAAGTTGGGGAAGATGATCATAGTTTGTCTAGGGTTAGGATTTGCTAATAATTCATGTAAATTAATCCGCCATTAGTTTCCTAACAGTCTTGATAGCCTCTCAAAGATAAATGAACATCTTTGCGCCAATCCTCGAAAATCTACTTTACTTGGCTTGTACACACGCAAGACTTATGAACTGACTTTGATACAGTCTGTCACGACCCAAAAACTGATTGTGATGGCACCCGCCTCATCCCAGCAAGACATGTCAGCCTAAACAGCTTTTAACAAGGGTTAACGTGGAAGTAAGAAAGGAAATAAGGGCTAAGCATAACATAAGAATTGCGCAAACCATAACATAACAAAACCTGATGTCACGTGTACAAGACACTAAGGGGTCGTTTGGTACCAAAAATAGTAATGTAGGGATTAGTAACGCAGGGATTAGTAATGCAGGGATTAGCAATGCATGGATTAGTACTACAGAGATTATTTTTTTTATCAAGTGTTTGATTGATTGCTTCTCATCTATTCTTACGTTTGGTTTAGAAATCTACAAAAAAACTTTTTTCTAATTTTATCCTTGAATTATTATGTTATATATTTCATGTCATTACCATATTTATTATGGTTTAAAACTTGAATGCAAAGGGCTTAACAAATTTAATTCACTTGGGAAGTCTTATGTCATAAACAATAAGAAGTTATATTAAGTAATCGATGCAAAACAAGTTTGGGAAATAACAATCATAGCATCAACAACACATCTACCTATGGAACCATAAGGATGAAATCCGACAACTTTGTAATGAGATTCAAGCTTACTTAGAATAGATCAGAAGCATCATACAATAGTAAGGAAGGCTACTGATAAATGCATGAGAGAACCCATGACCCATCCTGTTTTCTTGAAACTGTAAGGAAGGCCAAGAACTCCTGCTCCAACTATTTCTATGACAACATTAGCAAAAGTTTTGGAGAGAAAATTCCTTTCGTGAAAACTTGGATGAGAACGAAATCGTATCACTTTGATGAAAACAGGATAAACGATTCCAAAGAGCAGAATAGTGTCTTTGCCAATTCTAAAGGATGTATAAAGAAACTGAGGGGCAATTCATATATTTTGTTTCCTTATCCAAGTATTAGTAAACCTTTGATTATTAATCTCGAGATATTCTTGGTATTAGATAATACCACGTATGATTTATTAAGTTATCCATGTATTAGATGTGTTTGAGTTGAATTGTGCAACCAAACATTGTTGGATGGACTAAATTTTAATCCAAGGATTATTTTAATTAATACTTTCTACCAAATGGCTCCTAAGTAAAGTCAATTAATTCAAAGAAAATACTTGTCTGAATGTCTCCAGATCTAGAACATATTAATGACATAATAAGAGAATAAGTGATGTCTATCGAGATGATTATCCTCTACCTCACGAACTCCAAAAGCAAGCCTCGAATAATGATGCAGGCGAATGATCAAAAGATCCGCTCAGAATCTATAAAAATATAAAAAGCAAGGGAGTGAGTACCAAACACCAACATTACTCATAAAACATCTATAGCTGACCCTAAATAAAGTAATACCAAACACTACGTACTTGACACACCATCCAAACCTCTACATACTACAGTTTGCACAAAAATAAGAATCTAGCCTATTCTAGAAACACAATCATACCTAGGACATAACACAATAGAAGCATTTCAACTAAAAGGTAACACCATTAGCTTTCAAATAGATCAACTTCCCGTTCCAATTCAATATTCCACATTGACAACAAATCACTCATAGAATCAATCAAAAAAATATTTGCTATGCCTTTACAATGCAAATGTCAAGTAAGATAATGCATGTTTGTTCTATCGATACACACCCAGTGCACAAGAATCATGGTACCCATGGAGACTCACAAGGTCCATGCATCCACCGAGAATAATTTTCCATCGGCATAACTTACTCGCCGAAACTATTTCCGTCAGCATAACATCAGTCACTCACTCGAACCATTTCCCATCAGCATAACATCACTTGTTGGAACCATTTCCTATCAGCATATCAAAGATATAAATCTCATAGTAGTGTTTCAACCACAAAACAAGTATGCAAGATCAAATGCACAACACGAAGATGACAATTTCAACTCAAAGAATCAATTGAATCACTCAATGGCATAACACCAATAGGGAAAACCATAATAGGTCATCCAAAAGTTACTCAAGGCACATCACACATTAATATTTCAACGAATACATTTTACCCCAGATAATCATTATTAGCATCTGACATCATTAGATACAAGTATGACAATCATTGACCTTCACCATTCCTCGGTACTCCCAAACACACAAACAAGACATACAAGGTTCAACATACTTTACAAAAGGTCAAAGAGGTCCACTTGCCTTAAAAGTTAGATAAATAAACTCATCACTTAAGCCTTCCTTTTATGTTGAGCCTCTAAAATCCACAATATCTAATCATATATAGAATCCCCATAAGAATTCATGAATAGAAACATCCATAATGTTGATTTTCAAAGCCGGGTCTGAACCAACCCAAAAAGTCAAGCCCAAGGGCTGGAGGTAATTTTTGAATTTTTATAGAAAATCAAAATACCCAAAGATGTTGGAACTCATATGTGAAATTGATGAGTCTGAAATTTTGACTCGTTTGAGGTCTTTTTAGTTCAACAATAGTATCCTCAATGCCTATTTATGCTCTTATCAACTATGAAGGTTAAAAGACAAGGCAAGGATGAATCTACAAAAAAGAGGCCAAAGACATTGAAAAGAGTATAAACTCCCAGTTAAGGATCACCTAGTATAATAGGTGGATTGGGATTGATCAACAGGTTTGGACCTTGCCTAAAGTTACAATGTTCATTTTTGAAAACATTCAAGTTAGGTCAGCAAAGCAAACGCAAACGACAATTCACCGAAGCAGTTAGGCGATGTAAAAGTTCCATTACCTAAAGTGACAAACTTCTAAGTTAAAATAAAGGCTGAATAGGTGAAGAAAGGTGGTCATCAGTGATTTCCTGAACATGTAAGACTGACCCAATTGAGTTCACAACCTAAGGTTCAAATACCTGAAGCCAAGAAAGGGTGAGCTAAAGAACACAACGATGATCCGCCGATCAAGTAGGCGAGCCCAACTAATGTTACGGATAGGGTTACACATGGACTTTTGGACTAATTTTTGGATAAATTATAAATACACCAAAGGAGAGAGAAAATGTAGCTTTTTAAGGTTGAGAAAATAAACTTTTGAATATTAGCATTAAAACTCTACTTTTCTCTTAGTTTGGGGTTTTGAACAATCTTGTAATTGACAACTGAGCGTTCAATTGAAAGTGGGTGTTAAAAATTATTGCTGATTATTAACACTTTAATGGATGAAAATATAATTGGTATATTTTCTTTCCTTTATGATGCTTGGCTAAAACCCCAATTTTAGGGGTGCGATTATGGAGTTTGGTGTTAACTAATTTAGTTGCTGTTTATTCATGGATTTGAGCTATTTAGCATGGGTTCAATTTATAGGCTAAGGTTGAAAACTTATTCCTAGCTTAGATCTTTGGTTGATGCTTGAAAGAAAATAATTGAAGTGGGTAAATAGCTTAATACTTGCGATTTGATTGATGTAGTTTGCTCGAAAGAGAAATTGTAGTTCCATTTCTAATTGTCAAATCTATTTGAAAGAGAGATTTTAGTAAGGTTTGTGGTTGACTTTTACTTTCACATGGATGAGACTGAAAGGATATTCCATGATATTATGCATTGAGATTGAAAGAAGATTTGTGTCGTTGATGATTACCAATGCTATCCATGATTATATAACATTATTGAGCAAGCATTTGTACCCCTCTTTGATGTTGAGACAAACTCCCATACTCCTAGATCATCTTTTACCTGTTTAAATCTTTATTTTTAGTTGAATTGTGATAATTCATTCCAAAACCCTTGTATGAAATTTGGTAGAATCATCCACCTATTTGTCCTAATTGCTGCAATGAATTAGTTTACATCTTAATTTCATAATTGAATTGTTCGATTTATATCTCTCCTTGTGGAATTTGACCCCGACTCTTTTATTGAGTATTTATATTGCTAGCGGACGATTACTCATTTAATTATTTTTGTGAGTAAGTTGAGCATTATAAAAACTAGCATCATTGCCGGGGAGTGATGGCTAAAAATTTAGTTTTTTAAAGTTAAATTGTGAACTTGTTTGTTTGTAGTAGAGTACATTTTCGTTTGGTGTTGTTGTTGTACCCCTTTTGTAGGTGGAAATATGAGTGTGGATGGAAGTGGCGATGCTAGTCACTATGTACCAAATGATAACATTGGCGATATGAATTAGATGCATGTTAACGTCGTTGAGCATACAAGAGCAATTTGGTTGCCTCCTATTGCTGGGAAAACATGTTTCATGTAACCAAAATAATGTTACAATTGCTTCAAATGAGAAGGATATATGGAGGTCTTGGATATGAAGAACCCTATGAGTGTCTCCAAAACTTTTTGGACATTTTTCGACCTTTCAATATCAAGAACATTTCACAAGATTCCATTCGTTTGAGGTTGTTTCCTTTCTCCTTAATGGGAGAAGCAACCAAGTGGCTGACCAAACTACCACAAGATTTCATAACTTTGTGGGAGGAATTAACAGAGGCGTTCCTTGAAATATTTTTCCCTCATTCGAAGATGGTGAAACTTAGAGATAACAACTAATATTTTAAGAGAGTTGTTGGTGAGCCTTTTCATGAAACTTTGTTGCGATTTCAAAAGTTAGTATTTCGATGTTTGACACATGGTGTTCCAGACAAGTTGTTTCTGCAATTTTTTTATCGTAGCCTTTGATACAACGAACAAAGGGTTGGCTGACCAAATATTTCAAGAAGGCTGATGCGACAACCATTTGATGTGGTAATAATGTTGCTTGATGGTATGACCAAGACAAACCGAGCATGGCATACGAGGGAGGATCAAATGTCTTCTCTACATTTGGGTCTGACCAAGGACTAGATTGGAAAACCAAGAGTGTGATGAGGACATGGCCAAGATGATGACTCAACTTGACTTGTTATCTAAACATGTCATAGGGGGTGGATTTAAATCAGTGAATGTAGCTGGTATGAGCAGTGGGCAATGCTCGGATGATACGCATTTTGAGGTATTGTACAATGAAGAAGTGCAATACATGGGGAACCGAATGGGGAGTTCTCATCCAAACTATCCTAGACCGGGTGGAAAGCAAGGTTAGACTAAGGAAAAGGATAATGGCTGGATAGATTGGTGAGATATAGGAGGAAATTTCAGAGATCGTGAAGTTGACAAGGATAGGTTCATACCACCTCATGATCGTCTCAAACCCAAAGAGCAACCTGGACAAGAAGGAAATCAAACTGCTGATATGTTGACTAGGATCTTTAACAAGGTTCAAAGTTTTGACAAAGTATTGAAAAATTTGAAAAATTATTTCTCCACTTTGGCTCAAATGGTTACTTCCCACTCCGTGTCAATAAAGTAGCTGGAAACTCAGATTTTTCAAATCACCGCTCATTTAAATCCAAGACAAAAGGGAACTTTTACTAGTGATACAATCCCCAATCCCAAAAATAATGTTTGATTAGTGAGAATTACGTCGTACCACGACGTTAAATAAGGTGCTTCTTGGGAGGCAACCCAAGTTTTCCTTATTGTTTTCAATAACGTGTGTTGTGAGTGAAGTTTGGAATAAAGTCAAAAATCTAAAAGGATGAAGTGGGCGATGAATACATCCATTCAGCGACTCTCCGAGTAGGTTTGGTAGGCTTCTCTATGCTCATCTTCTAGGCCAAAATTTTAGAAAAAAGGTAATGTCAACTTTGGCGTACAGGTACCTTGTTGGTGATCCACCGAATGACTTTTGGAAAAAATCATCGGGTCCACCAAGTTGAACTTCAGGGTTGGGTATTTGTACATGTATCATCAACAAGCTTAAGCACCTTCGGCGACGTTAGTCGTAGTCCGCCGAGTGCGTCTGATAGTGAAAGGTGAATTGTCTTTTCTCTTTATAATATTCATCCTTTGATCTTTTTGAACTTTTTCACTTACTACTCCCCATACATTTAGTCAAAATAATATTTTGTGTCCTTCTTTCTTCGATTTGCTTTCACGGAGTACGTGCTTGCATTTGATTCTCGATCCAACCCCTCCTTCCTTTTTGATCAAAGAAATATTTTCTATTGAGGTTGATTTTTGAGTTTAAAACTCTTGTTTTTACTTGAAAAATGTGCTTATTGTTGTGTTGCCTATTGCCTTTGTTATTTTGATGTGTAAATCATGTGGGTATGCATTAAAATTGTCATTTGAATATTGCCTTTAAGTTAAAATTATAGATTTTGTGCTCAAATTGCTAAAAATTGATTGTATGGGTTCATTGAAAATTGATTGATGAGTGTTGTGGGTCTTTTATGAACTTTACTTGGATGATGTTTTATTAGCCAATGTTGTCCAATAGACTTGAATTTTCCGGATGATAGATAGGGTGACATCTTTCTTAAGGGCAAGTCATCGATTTGACAATTTTTTTTTTTAATTTTGGGGGAAGTCTGAGTACCTAGGGGTAAAATTGGTCTATGGGTAGCATGTTAATATATTTGGGTGTTGGGTATTGTTGCATTTTTGTGCTTAAATTTGGAAAATTAGGTGTTGGGCTGAAACCACTTGTTCGGTAATCTTGTCTTTGCTCGCCAAGGTTATTAGGAAAATCACTGAATAAGTATCAGATCGCCTTTTGGTGTTCAATTTTTGACCTGGGTACGATCACTTTCGGTGAGCTTATATTAGCTCACCAAACCATCTTGGTGAATCTCCTATTTGGAGCTGACATCAACTTTCATGCATGAGTTTAAATTGTTTGACACTTACTTTGGATGAGCTTGTGTTAGCTCGCTGAACTAGATCATCGAATCTATGAGTTGGAGATGACATTGCCTATTGTGCTTGAATTAAAATAGTTTTGCTACTGTCATCTTTAGTGAGATAGTCTAAGCTCACCTAACCTGTTAGGCGAATCGCCTACCCATTCGATGAGCCTCATGAAACCTATTTCAATTGTGATCTTCTTGAAATTGTTTTCAACTAACCTTCACTCGATGTTTGCTTTGAAATGTTGTTATTTTCAAGAAAATGGCATAAACCAAAGGCCAAGTCACTAGAAGGGCATCTCCATCAAAATATGACTCTCCTCCTCAGCCCCCACACAAAAACCAAAAGGGGGTGGTGATCAATGAGCCCTCAGGCCAACAATAAGTCACTCCACACACTTCTAAGTGTGTGAGTGAAAAGCTAAATAAGAAAGTTGTTGAGGATGATATTAGAGGGAATAGGGCCTTAGTCGATGAGGTACCTCTCCATCTTCCAACCATGAGGATCCCGCACTGAATTTCACGTGGATTGATGATTAGGGTGACAATGCAGTTGAGAGTACACCAGCACCTAGGGTGGCTAAAAAGGTTGTACCAAAAAAGTGAATCGTAATCCGCTCCAAGAAAATTCAAGATCCAAGTGCCAGTGTGACTTCCAGGGTTCTTTTGACTATACCTCCAAGGGTTCTGAACATGCTAAAAGCAATTGGGGAGTACAATATTCTAGAGGAGCACAAATTGTCAATTGATGGGGTCATGAATGACTACCCCTCAATCTGGGATACTAACAAAATCCATAAGTTTGAGCAGTTCACTAGAGCTCAACCACTATATATCCCGATGTGTGTTTGGGAATTCTATGATGCCTATGCCAAGGCACTGCCTGAAGAGAAAAAGGGTGGTTTGGAAGCCTTTGGAGGAAGTCAAAGTCCGGGGCAAAATGGTACAATATGGTTGGGCAGCGATAAATGACTTTCTGGGAATGGCTGGTAACAAAGAGGATATGTACAATCTTGAGATGAAGCATAAACTTGATGAGTTGAAGGGGGTGGTTGGCACCCTTGATTTAAGATAGTACTCCCTCGTGGTTGGCTGGCGGGGTGAAGATTGAAGATAAAAACATCAATATAGCGGCTCGATTTTTCTTTGGGTTCATCGGTAGCAACCTCATGTCTTCACAGAATGATTGATCATCCAGCACCTAAAGGTAGTCTTGGTGGGTACAATCGTAGATCGAGAGGATATACACGTGGACCAAATTATTGAAGAAGAGATGCTTATGCGGGCTAGGCAAGAGCAAACTTTACAACCCTTCCCCGTCTTGATCACTTAGTTGTGTGAGGTAGCTAGAGTCCTATTTAGAGAGAGGACTAATGTTAGAGTGTCCCTCGCCTCATCCAATGATATTCAAAGGATTGAGGTTGATTACTTGAGAAATGATGCAGCCAAAAAGAAGCCGCCACCACCTGACACAACATCGGTAGTAGATGCTACTACCCTAGAGTCTGACACTGCTCATCCCGCTCCTACTATGGAGCCTTCAAGTATCAACCCTCATCTATATAATGCTTTTGGGTATGCTGCTCCCCTTATCCCTATGTCATCTCCTCTAAATCCAGGCCTTCATTGACAGAGTTATTAATACACTCGGTGGAAAACCTTTCTTATTCGGTGGATGTTAGGGAATCTTGCCTTGATAAGGAGGTGCCTAAGATGATTATTTCAACTATTGAGTCTAATATGTTTCTTGTGTGGGCTGAGATTATGAGTCATTGAGCCACATTGACTTCTTATAGTGAGAGGCTGGATTACCTTACCGCTCGGTGGACGAGCCTAAGATATGTGAGGGTAGTTCTCCTGGGCTGACTTAGTAGAGGAGTGATATAGATGCTTTGAGTGTAGATGTTTACCAATTGAAGTCCACATACATTTCTACGTTTTGGGGTGAGGTTCCATTACTCGTGATGCCTGCAGAAGTTCTTGAGATCGATATTAGAGGAGATGGACCTTATGGGACAACTGAGCAGCCAGTTGATGGTAAGTCTAACCAGATGAGAGATGAGGTTGAGAATGAGTCAGCTACTAAGGTTGACGAGGATGAGTTCGTGAAGGTTGATGAACAGGTGAGTGCAGAGGCCTAAGCAGAGTTAAAGAGTACCGACGAGTCGATAATGCATTCTACTTTGGAGAAATATTGTCTGGAGACCTCCATGATTGGAACTAATGGGGTTTGTACTTTAGATTCCTTTCTTCCTCCTCTATATGTGCCGGGCACTGATGCCCCGATTGATGCTACACTACTGCCTCCCCTTCTAGATATGTTGGAGACTGATGCCTGAGGTGAAGCTACTCCATCATAGCCACATAGTTAGAGTTCTTCACACGTATAGCCTACAAGGGGGATCTTTTACTCATTTCACTCCCATACATTTATTTTAGCATTGAGGACATTGCTAGTTTCTTTTTCGTGGAGTGACGGCATATGTGACTATTTCCCTTTTTGATTGTATTTTGGGTTGTATTTTGATATTTATTACATTTGGTTTTAATATATTTTTCATTTCATATTCGTCTCTCTATCAATTTTCCCATGATTTTTGGAGAAGTGATATTGATTGATGTTGCTTATGTATTCATTGTTGATATTCAAGGATCAATTTTGTTTAATATTGATGTCTTAGATAGTGCTTTTGATGAGAAATGTGCTTTGTGTTGGTGCTGCAAGAGGAAATCAGTGTTGTTTTTCTTTTGAATGATCTCTTATAATCTTGTGGTGACTAGTTGTGTATTGTTGTGAGCCTTGCAATGAACATTGCACGTAAGCTTCTTAATTTTGTAGAGTTGTGTAAAATAATTGTGTTTGAAGTGTCGTGTGTGGTGAGATCCTACTTGGAAGCATGCTTGTTTATTCATAGAATTTGCCTTGTTAGTCTAATTGTTTAGCCTTGGTGAATACAAGAGATGATCTTGGGCACAAATTTTGTGAGGGAACCCAAATCTTCATACCTTCTGTGACTACCTTGTGAGGGTGTGCGACCATCTTGGAACCATTTGAGCCTATACCATTTGTTGTCAACCTCATTGAAGTCACTTGAACCAAATATGTCCCTTACCTTTCACCAAAAAATCCTTTTGTAAGCATTGATTTATTTGAATAGCCAACTTAGGCCAAAATCCTAAGTTGGGGGTTCAAAAAGTATGGAGAAATTAGAGCTAGGTGAAAATAGAAGAAAGAAAAGCGAGACTCAGCCTTGAAGTTAAGAGCAAAAAGAAGGAACCCATCCTTATAAAAAATGAGCAAAAGCATGAAAATGAAACAAAAAAGAAAGTCTTAACGAAATGAAAGGGGTTTTAATAAGTTGAATGAAAAAATTAGGATTGTGTTTCCAAATGAAAAAAGATGAAAAGAACTTGAGAAGATGTGAAGATGAGTACAACAATGCTTTGAAAAGGTGAAGTCACTATGATAGATTGACCATTCTTTTATCCTCAGCCCCTTCACAAGATTGAAAAGACCATTGAGATCTTGCTTAAACCGGGTTGTGTGATGATTGGAAAATATTGGAAAATCTATGGGATGAAGCTTGTATGTATTTCTCTTTCAGAGAGTGAAAGTTGTATTGATTCCTAACTTCTTAGTTGATGTGCTTTGTGAGATCATGAAATCGTTTTTGTTGTGAGGGCACTTGAATGATTTGGTTGAAGCATGGTTTTGCATTATAAGGGAGAATTAGTGAACTTGATCTTGGATTGATACCGGCTAGTCATCATTTAAAGCTTCTTGAGCATGATTGAGATATTGTGTAGACTTATTAGTAGTCTTGTGATGGCACTTGCATGTTAACTCACATTGAGAACAGTTGTAGACACTCGTGTTGAACTAATTGTATTCTTGATTTACTTGAGGACAAGCAAAAGTTTAAGTTGGGGGTGTTGTTGAGTCTGAGATTTTGAATCATTTGAGGCCTTTTTAGTTCAAAAATAGTGTCCTCAATGCCCATTTATGTCCATATCTGATGATATTTTGATATTTGTAAACTACGAAGGTTAAAGGACAAGACAATGATGAATCTATGAAAAAGAGGCCAAAAACATTGAAAAGAGTATAAACTCCCATCTGAGGATCGCTTAGTAAATTGCGCGAATTGCCAAATTGGTCTGGACATTGCATAAAGTGACAATTTTAACTTTTGAAAACATTCAAGGTAGGTCGGTGAAGAAAATTACAAACAGCGATTCACAGAAGCAATTAGGCGAAATAAAATTTCCATCACCGAAAGTGACAAACTTCTAAGTTTAAATGAAGGCTGAATGGGCAAACAAAGGTGGTCATCGACAATTCGCCAAATGCGAAAGACTGACTCAATTAAGTTCACTAACTTTGGTTTAAAAACCTAAAGCGTGAAGCTATGAAAGGGCGGCTAAAGAGCAGAACAATGATTCGCCGTTCAAGTAGGTGAGCCCAACTAATATCGTTGATCAGGCCGCACATGGAATTTCTAAATAATTTTAGAGAAATTATAAATAGCCAAAAGGAGAGAGAAAATGTAGCTTTTTTTGAGGGAGAAAACATGCTTTTGAATATTAGCATTAGAACTTTACTTTTCCCTTAGTTTTGGGGCTTTGAACAATCTTGTAATTGACAATTAAGGGTTTAATTCAAAGTGGGTATTGAAGATTATTGCTGATTATCAACACTTTAATGGATGAAAATATAATTGGTATAATTTATTTCCCTTTTATGATGCTTGGCTGAAACCCCAATTCAAGGGGTGTGATTATGGAGTTGGGTGTTAACTAATTTTAGTGTGTCTAGTGCCTTGCCCTTTTTGTCAGCTGTTTATTCTTGAAATTGAGCTATTTAGCATGGTTTCTATTTATGGGCTAAGGTTGCAGACTTATTCCTAGCTTAGATAGTTGGTTGATGTTTGAGAAAAGATTAATTGGAGTGGGTAAATAACTTAATACTTGCAAGTTATATTTGATTGTTGTAGTTTGCTCGAAAGAGAAATTGTAGTTCCATTTCTAATTGCCAAATTTGCTCGAGAAAGAGGTTTTAGTAAGGTATTTGGTTGATTTGTATTTTCACATGGATGAGACCGAAAGGAGAATCCATGATATGATACACTGAGATCGAAAGAAGGTTTGTGTCGTTGATGATTACCCAACCTATCCATGGTTTTTTTAACATTATTAAGCAATCATTTGTACCCTTATTTGATATTGAGACCAATTCCCACACCCATAGATAATCTTTTACCTGTTTAAATCCCCATTATAAGTTGAATTGTGATAATTGATTCCGAAACCCTGATACTAAATTTGGTGGAATCATCCACCCTTTTGTCCTAATTGCTACATTGAGTTGGTTTACATCTTAATTTCCTTGTTGAATTCATCGATTTATATTACTCCTCGGGAGATTCATCCCTGACTCTTTTGTTGGGTATTTATATTGCTAGTGACCGCTTGCTCATCTAATTATTTTTGTGAGTTATTTGAGTGTTATCAGAAATAGTGACCAAAATGGAGTTGAAATCAAGTTTAGTGCCCAAATCATTAAAACTCATATTTGAGGGACACTTTCCAAATATTTAAATTCAAAAACAATGATTTAATGCCAAAATCTTGAAATAATACTTGGGTAATGAATGATTAAGGTTAAAATCTCTTACCCAAATAATTAATCTTGAAAAACCACTTTCAAACAGTCCACACCGAGCTCCCAAGGTTCAAAAATTGATAATGGGGAAGAAACCCCAATTTTTGGGAATAAAATCTGCTTAGGTCAAATGCTCTACGCGATTGCAACCCATCTCACGCGATCGCGACCCATCCCATACAATAGCGAAGAGGAATAAAAGAGTCAAATCATTATTGAATTTTATGATCGCAACTCAGATGACACGATCACAACAGTTAGGAGAATAACACCTACATGATCACGATGAAGGGTCAAGTGATCACAAAGAAGAGTTTATCAAGCACCAGATAAAAACAACAATAACAAAGCATCAAGACACAAAAATTATTCGAAAGGACCCTCATAATTTGTTCAAAATCCTGTGCACCCAAACCAACTATGCTATCCTAATAAATTCGACCAAGAATTAATGGAACCTTCGAAATATGGATTTGGAATATCCTTGAATCGACACCCGTGAAAGTCACAAATAACTAACTTTCACCCAAAAACACTAAAATGCCCTCGACACTTCTAAAAATTGAACCAAGACCTTATCTTGGCCTAAAATTACCTCTTCAATCTAACAGAATCGACACAAAACCAATTCGAGTGCCCGAACTCTGAATGTTCACTAAGGTCGACTCTTGGCCTAAGTTATATTAAGAAACCAACTCATGGGCTCAAATCCACATAAAGAATTTGAAACATAAAAAGATAACACTCCCAGACCAAATTCCGCATTCCGAAGCTGATCAAATTCTATTTTAGGGCTCATAGTTCTGGATGATGACTAAAGTCACTTAACTCAACTTAAGAGTCTCCAAAACTCTAAAACTTCCAACAATCACAACTTTTCGATGCTTCTACAAAACTGACATTATAAACTGATCAAACTTGACTCGGAACAACTATCAGAAGGGACAAAACTGTAATGTTTTAAGAATTTCCAAAAATGAGTCTCAAGTTACTACAAAGATGACTCTCATTTCCTCTAATCATCCTCCCATGCCAAGGTAAGGCTAATCCAAGTAATTCTAAGTAATTTAACATACATGAATGAAATCTTAATTTGATGTGATACTCTATTTACATATGGATCCCTACATCGTTACATTCCATTTAGGATTAGAAATACGCGTAATCAGAGCTATCAAGAAAATCGCTCTTAAAGGGTTAAGAGTAGTACAATTTTACATATGAGAACTATTCCACATATAATTGTATTCCTTTTTTAAGGATGTTGTGTTTCGCGATGCATGTTCTAATATTCAAGACGATTGACTATATAGTATATACTAAGTTTTGCACATTTAACATTTGGTTTGCCCCACTTGCACTTGTGGAATAATCTTTATTTATTTAGCTTATTTATCTTATGGGAATGTGTAGTACTCTCAATATACATGCATGAGTACATAGTCACAAGTAATAAGTGGTTATTAGACAATCTAGTTTATATCCCATAGGGATTTAGTTTCTAACAAACAATTGATTCCACTAATATCATCATGACAATAAGTGGTATTTAATTCAAGAGAGTTGGTTGTCATTTTTCAATCTACTAATTATACCTAGTAATTAAAGTAAGTAAGAATGATCATTGGAGTTGCTCACATAGTTGTTAAAGCCTAGGGCTATGTCTCTTGCGTAATTCCATCATATTTATTTACTACTGTTAAGCATGATTAAGATATATATATATCGACTTGCTGAGTCACGGGGTTGATAATATGACCATAATCTCTCTATCCTTTAACCATATACCTATATTTGGCTCACATCTACATCATTTAGCGATGATGTGGAAAAATCTCTCTAAATTAATTTATATACCATCTTGTCCAATAGAGCAAACTTGACACATATATGTCATAGAAACATATCCTTCTATAGAAAAATCATACTTCCCTTAATCTATATTTTTGTAATGACTCTCGGGGTCATTCCTTATAGCTTTTGTATGGTGTTTGGTTGGGTGGAATTCTCCTCGAGGTGTACAATTGAGTTTTGTGCAAGTTTTGAGTTTTGGAAGCTTAATGCTTGAAAGAGTTGGCTTTAGCCCACATCCAAAGATTATGACGTTGGATCAGAATTTTCCGGTTCCATCCTATTCAAAAGGCTCATTTTGTTATAGTGTGACGATCAATTTGGATTTTGATGCTTCCGTTTGGGGTTGGTGCGATTAGGCATTTTAGTTTTGTAGTTTAGCCAAGGGTTTGATTTGGATCAACTTTCTAGGTAAAGGTGCTTGGAAAGAAATTTCATCAGCACGGTTAGCTCCAAAACACTGAGTTTGGTCTAGACATACCTTTGGTTTGGTTCTCGAGGGTGTCGGGGGTGAGTTTTTAGCTTTTTGAATTTTTGTGATTTTTCTTTGTTAAAGTGTTGACTTTGGTAGGAATTTTGAGGAAAAAACCCCGGATTAGTGTTTCATTGACTCCATTGAGTTCATAATGTCATTTCCAAGTGGTTTGCCCTTTTGATTTGCGTCGTTTGGACTCCGAATGAATTCCGAGGACTTGTTTGAAGTTTTCGGATACTTAGCCTTTTTTTTTTTTTGAAAAATCTGATGTCTAGTGCAATGTCTTTAGTGAACTCTTGAACGCTTAAGTGACCAGTCCTTGGCTTTTGCGATGGTTGCTTAATCAACCAAGGGTCTGCTTAAGCGAAGGGCGCCTCTTTGGTGGGGGTCACTTTTACGTAGCTCATGGATGCTTAAGCAATGTCTGCTTAAGCATACTTTTGGCTGCATTTACAAAGATCGCTGGGATTAAAATCCAAATTTCTTCCTTTATTTCCAAAAGAAAACCCAACTACCTGAGAACTCGGCCTTAGGCACTTTGAAGAAAATCTTGATCATTTTCAATCATTTCAAGGTATTTCTCTTCATTTTCTTCTCCTTTACACTTTTTACGTCTTTATTTTCATAATTCAAATTCATTTTTGATCTCAAATTCCCTAATTTCTAAGCTTTAAAATGTAGTAAGTTGGCCATTTGAGGTCTGAATTGAGTCCCTTTTTCGCCATTCTTTTGGGCATGTAATCATCATTCCAGGGAGGACATTATGACAATTTCCTTTTCATAATTTTGTTTCTTTGATTCGATGGTTGATTTTTTTAATTTTGGTCTGAAATTTGGGTTAGTAATATGGGTATTGTTGAATCCATATTAACTTACTCTTTGTGTTCTTGATAGCTTTGTAGTAATTCGAGGCTCTCTTAAAGGGGAAAACACCCGATTTATAGTTTGTGTTCAACTTTTGGCCTTAAGGTAGGTTATGGCTTCCTTTTCTAAGACTTGTCTTAGTTAGATTAATTATATTTGGATAGTACTGCATGATTTAGGTTGAACCCTTAGTTGTGTTGAGATTTATTGATCCTTGGATAGTTATGGCCATATGTTTGGTTGTTTAACTTAAGTTTAGTCAGAGAGACCTTAGATTAGGTGATCTTTGTGTGAGCAGTATCCATAGACCTTGCTTCCAGGTGGGATGAAACTTAGGATTGTATTGTGTTTGATTGGTTTGGTTGGTTTGATTGAGGGTTTGGATCCTTGAGTTTTGATTTTTAGATGTTTATTAAACTCTTGGGCCCGAGGCCAGAAGCTTGGATTGGTAGGAGGTCTAGGTTAGTACCGTGTGGTGTGATAGATGTTCTACCTTATTCTGTGTGTATGACATGACTTCATTGTGTTAATGCTTCTAAGGATTTTTTACTTGATTGATGTTTGGGAAAAAATAACTTGGTTTGTGAAAAGGAAATTAACCTTAATGATTTTGAAGTCCCTGAGACCAGTTTTGATTTTAAAGTTGTAAAAGGCCCTTTAACTTGATTTATCACACCTTTCAGCTGGTTTTACTTGAATGAGCTTGATGTATCATTCATGCAACGCGTTGGATGACGCTTGGGTTATAATTTATCATTTAACTTTGCATTGTTGATAAGCTCGACGTATAATCCCAGACAGCTCGTTGATACATATATTCAAGTCATTGGTAAGCTCAACGTGTGATTTCGGGTGGCCCATGGATATATCTACCTGGGTTATTGGCTTACGATTAAGCTTGAGGTACAATTCCAAGCGGCTCAATATTTCTTCCGGAATTAGGATCTTCCCTTTCTTTGAGTCTTATGTTGTATCATTGCATGATTTTGCCTTTGAGTGTATTGATTGGATGGTTTTTTGTGTAACTTGTGACTGAATCTTGATATTATTTTCATGTTCTATATTGTATTTTTGTTATGCCTTAGCTTTCCCTTTCCCTTATAGCATCATTGTGCTTCTTATATATAGTTTATCTTTCTGAGCTTGGTCAGCCTATTATGCTTACTAGGTGCCGCATGTTTTGGTACTCATACTGCAATTCTGCATCTTTTTCTGATGTAGCTCCCAAAATCGAGCCACCCTTAGTAAGCGTTTGGATCTCCCATGGTGGTCACAAATATGGATTTGTGGTAAGATCCCGGGGTTTAGAAACCTGTTGTTGTCCTTCTTTTGTATTGATTCTCATGTTGTATTTTGGATTATTTAGTTCTCTGTAAATATATGACTTTTTCGTAGTAGCTCATGTATAGGTGACACCAGGTCCTTGGGATTGGTATCTTGTGTTAGTTTGTCTTTTGGTCACTTTTGGGCCTATTTTGTACATTCTGTATGGAACTACAAATATATATGATATGACCCTTATTTATATATACATTATCCTTGTCTTCGGCTTATCTTTATTTATGTCTTATATAAATTATGTCTTATGCATCTTGTTATTTGGGGTTAGGCTTGCCCACTGGGTGGGTTGTAGTGGACACTATCATGGTCCAATTTTAGGTCGTGACAGCGTGATATAAGAGCTTTACATTCACTAGTCTCACCAGTACATGAGCAAGTGTCTAGTAGAGTCTCGAGGATCAGTATGATAACATTTGTATCCAATCTTCAAGAGGTTATAGGGAATCCTTAGGAATACTTCAGTGTTTCTTATTTCTTGTCGTGCATTGATTGTTGTACTAATATTTAAACTCCGTTTGTTTTGCTTTTTGCCAGAAGGATAGGACAACATCAACTACGAGCGAGCATGGACCTCCTGCACCTCTCGATGGACCTCTAGTTAGGGGCAGAGTTAAAGGTTGGGCTATTGTTCAAGACCGGGCACTGCTCCAGAGACCAAGATAGAGTTTGAGTAGGTTCAACATCAGGCGAAGGGTAAGGGCCAGCCCAACCTCCACTAGGATTTTTTCCATGCCTGTAGTTTTGGATACTTTGACCAGGATTTTCAGCTTCATAGAGAGTATGTCCTAGGCAATTACTATGACTAGCACTTCAGTAGGACCACATCCTAAAGATGAGGCTCAAACTTCAGCCCAGAAGGGGCACAGGGTACTCAAGTCCTACATGCAGATCATGTTGCTACAACTCCCCGTATAATGGTCTAGGCAATTCCATATGTTGCTCCACCATTGGATTCTAGGCCAACTATCACACATGAGGAGCAGAAGATGTTGGGGCGGTTTATCAGATTGGGTCCTCCTAGGTTCATTGGTGTTGTGAGCAAGGATAGCGGGAGAGGTTGCATAACATCAGGTTAGTGGAGTCTAATGAATGATAAATTTGCACTCATTTAGAGTTTTTTCTTACGATTTTGTGGAACTCAAAGTAGAGAAAGAGGATAATTATGCTTTTAATTGTGTTATTTCAATCGTTTTGATGTTGGGAGAGAAAATGTTGATCAAAAGTGGAATCGAAGCAAAAACCTGGCAGAAAAAAAGCCCAGGTATTGCACCTATTGAGTACTGGTCGCTTAAGGGAACTAATCAATGTATTCAACAACTTGGTTAAGTGAGAACGCGAGGTTCACTTCTGCGAGCTGGGCCAAAAGGGCGGAGGCAGTTTAAGCGAACTGAAGTTCGCTTTTGCAAACATCCTGCCGCTTTTGTGAAGCCCACCTTTTGAGACAAGGCCCGTGATATGTCCAAACTTAGACCCCAATTACGAAGTATAAAAAATTGAAGTCAATTATAGAACTTAAGTGGAGTTGAGGTCGATCCCACAGGGAATTTGCATAAGATGTAAACTTACTAACACTTATATTCAATTGTTATTAATGTTTTCGAAAGAAATGAATTGTGAAAAGTAAATATTAGGTTGTTTGGAATTTAAGTAACCATTTTATGTTAAACTCAAATGTTAACAGTAGCAAACAATAGTTTCAAGATGTAATAGTTGATTTAGCAAGACTAAGATTGTGTTCCTGATGACCTTTAACTCACAACTCAAATTCTATACAAATAATGATTTATTGTCAACCATATATGTTCATATCAATTTAGGTACATCTCAACGCTTTTCAGCCCTATTAGATGAATTTCACTCTTCTCCTTTCGGTCTTAGAGTGTTTTGAATCTTACCCTTGCATACTTGTTAAGAAAATTATCCTCTCTCGAGGTCGAATCTTTAAAACAAGTTAATAAAATTCCTTTCTAGATTTTCCTAATGTAACACCCATTATCGGAAAAAGGGAAAAGAATCAAATTGTGGGAAATTGCAGGTGCCAACCATGAGGGCCACCCACGGCTAGTGGATGGGACCACGGATCGTAGTGTGGTCCGTGGATTGCCCTACCTAAGGGTGGTGTTGAGGATCAGGACCACAACCAGACCTATGGACCGTAGGTCAGACTACACTCCATGGTTCACTAGCCAAAAATCAACCTTCTGATGACCAACGTGGTCCACTAGGACGGGCCGTAGGTCAGACCACGGTCTGTCGACAGGCAGGAGTAGGACATTCCATACAAATCTTTCTGATCCGCTAGCGGGTGGTCCTCTCCTTAGAGTCAAGTGGCTTTCAGCTCCTCTCAAATCCCATTTTTTCTGCACTATCTATGGAGTGGAGTGACTATCCTTAATCTCCTCTTCCCTATCTCCCCCTTTTATGCCTTCGGCTATTACCGGCTGGCAAGGCTTGGCCCAACATTGGATTTGTTTGAAAACTACCAAGGTTTTTGCCCAAAGAAATTTCCTTTTTTTTGGAAAGGAAGGAATGCATCCATCATCTTGGTCTCGACCTTGTTGAGCTCTCCCTGATCGAAAGTTCCTATTTTGCTGCCTCTTCGATCGTCTCCGACTCCCTAAAAAAGAAGATTGGTGACCTAGATGGGGTCCATCGGTGGCTAGATAATAGTTATTCTCACGGGTTCTTTTCATTATTGATTAAAATGATTGAATTATGATCTTTTATGCATGAATGTATGAAATACTATGGTTTTTATATGTTTTCCCTTATGAACCCATGTAATCCCCATGTTTTCAAGTTATGAATCATATGATATGGGATTTTAATCTTAAAGGAAGAGTTTTATGAAATTAAGCATGTATTACTAGTTCTACATAAATTTATGATGAAATCCATATCTAACCCATATTTTCTAAGCATTGATGAGTGAAAGTGGGTTTTAAACCATAAGAGGTAAATTATGGACTTATGCAATTTCTTATGAAATCTATGCAAATGTTTTAAGGGTGCTTTGAGAGTAAAGTACCAAGGATGTTGTTGTTGTTGTTGTTGTTATATGGTTGAAAGGATATTCTCATAATCACATATCAGCATGATGTGAAAGGTTTTCTCACATAGAAATGATTCTTAGGTTGAAAGGCTCTCTCACCAAATTGACTCAAAGAGTAATAACTATCCTAATGAATTTAGATTGTATTGGTTGTCCAAGGACACCATTCTATGGATAATGAGAATAAGTAAGAAAATACTATTATGTGGGATTTATGCTTAGCACCAAGAGGATATTGATATTGAGATGGAGGCTCTCCCGTTAGTAGAGGCTGGGTTTCTAGAAGCAATCTCATGAGATGGAAGCTCTCTCATTAGTAGAGCCAGGTTTCTAGTAGTAATCTCCTTCTCCCTTAAATATGTGCCCCCATAGGATGATTAGCTAGTGGATCCACTTAAGCTAGAAGTTATGGTCCTTACCTTGGCAAGTAGGACAACCCTTTTCGGTGAGGGAGACATTGGGGGATCATGTTATAGATCACATGGTCTCTAACGCCGGTTAAGGCTAATTCCCTGCATTAATAATGAACTAAGGTTACTTCAAGAAATATTGCATATGAGTTCAAAGGTTTCAAAGATGATGTTGGCTTACATTCATCATAGTTTTATGACTTACACTTCTAACTCTTTTATATCATGTTTTAGCTTGGTCAATTGCATGTTATGAAATGAAATGTCCCTTTTAGCATGTTTAAAATTTTTATGCATGGCTATCATACTTGGTACATTATTTTGTACTGACGCATACTCTTGCCTACATTTCCCCAAATGTAGGGTCCGACAGTCAGGTTTCTGATTTTCGTGGCTAGAGGTTGACTTCCCAAACTTTGATGAATTCTTGTGCTTTGAGGATGGAGTTTTCGTTGTTTAGTTCCTTTTTATGTATTTCTCTTTTGAATATGATGTATGGGCTAGGCACAATTTCATTCTATTGTATTATATGGCTATGATGAGACAAATGTTTTAGACTTCCTCTTTTTGTTTTATAAAACTATTGGAGTTGGACTATTGTTTTACTCTTATATTTCTATTTATGTTGTGAGAGCTAAGTGTCTTGTATGGAGTCCTTAGGGGTTCTATACTCCATGTTACATTTAGGAGTTCCCTGTGGGTTATGACACCTAATCAACACTTTTCTCTCGAACAAGTGATGAATACAAGCATGTTCTAATATGTGTGCTCATTAGAAGACATTCATTATGAATGTAGAAACAACATATGTAGTTAAAAATCTAAAGTTACTCATGTTTGAATCCATCATTATGTTTTAGTCATGGTTCCCACAACCCTAGTTGTGGTGTTTAGCCACTCATGTTCTCAACGAAACAAACAATAGAGATTATTGAAAGAATAATGAAGTAGACTTACAATAGCATCAAAACCAAAATATTCTTGATTATTAGAACTAAATCAAGATCACAAAGTTTGATCCAAAATGCTCGACCAAAAATGTGTTCAAAAAGGAAATTATCATTTCTCCACGCAAAAGAGTTCAAAAGTGAACCCAAGGTCTCTAGCCTCTGCATCTCTTGTCTGCCAAGCTCTGTTGTTCTTTGATACTTCATCCATGACTACCATGATCTCAGGGAATGAATTTCTCATGCATGATCCACCACATACTGCATCCATAACTGGTTTAGTCACAAAATGTAATGACCTGTAAAATACCTGCTTTAAGTGCCTTTCAGTAAGGCCATGATTTGCGCATTTCTTTAGGTTTTGGCTAAACCTCTACCATGTATCATGCATTGCTTCCCCTAATAGTTCCTTGTGAGCACCTATTTCATCTTTTATTTGCAGCTCTTTTGCCTCTGGGAAAAACCTCTCCATGAAAGCCTCTATCAGCTCTACCCAAGTTCTGATTGAGTAGTGTGGCAACTCATTCAGCCAGTTTGTTTCCTCCTTGTTAGAGACAATGGGAACGACCTCAGTCTCATGGCATTTTGGCCAACTCCAGTAATCTTGACTGACTTGCAAATTGCAATGAAGTTCATCAAATGCTGATTCACATCCTAACCAGAAGTTTCTCTGAACATCCCATTCGGATTCAACAGTTGAATCATGGTTCTGGTGATGGTAAATTTCACTCCAAGAGGCAATATTGGAGTACTATGGCTCTAGTAGCTCCAGCTCCATCCCCATCTAGTTCCAAATCATCCTCTTCAAATGCCATCCACGTCGGTTGTTAGACTCGACCTCTTAGAGACAGTGGTTGGTGATGAGGAGGGGCTATCTCTTCTACCCTTTAATTCACCTCATTCACACTGTTTGGGTCGTTGGCATTATTCTGGGCGCCTCCACCTAGGGCCTAAGCATCTTGTCTAAGCCTCGTCTCTATGCTTCAAGTTCTTGTGCATTCACCATTTTCCTAATAGTTTTTCTTAACTCTAGAATGTAAGGAATCAAAGGTGCTCACTTACGTCTGGTGTTTGGCATGCACTGCTTAACTCACTTGTAGGTGTCACAAACAAGAAACAAGAATTAAAATTGGGAATTATAACTACAACTGAAGTAATAGCTTATAGATTATTTCTGAACCGAAATTCCTTGGCAGCGCCACCAAAATTTGAAACATCCAACTTACACCTCTATTAAGAAGTATAAATAGTCGAAGTAAATTATAAAACTCAACTAGAGTTGAGGTCGATCCCATAGGGAATTTATAAAAGAAATAAACTTATAGGCACTTATATTCAGTTGTTGTTAGTATTGCCGAAAGAAATGAATTGTGAAAAGTAAATATTGGGTTTTTTGGAATTTAAGTAACCAATTTCTGTTGAACTTAAATGTTAATAGTAGCAAACAATAAGTTCAAGATGTAAAATTGATTTAGCGAAACTAGGATTGTGTTCCCCATGACCTTTAACTCACAACTCAAATTCTATACAAATAACGATTTATCGTCAACCTTATATGTTCATATCAAGTTAGGTACATCTAAATGCTTTTTAGCCCTATTAGATGAGTTTCACTCTTCTCCTCTCGGTCTTAGAGTGATTTGAATCTTACCCTTGCATACATGTTAAGAAGATTATCATCTCTAAAGCTTGAACCTTTAAAACAAGTTAATAGAATTCGTTTCTAGATTTTCCTAATCATCATTTTTCTCTCGAACATGTGATAAATATAGACATGTTTTAATGTGTGCACTTATTAGAAGACATTCATTATGAATGTAGAAACAACATATGCAATTAACAATCAAAAGATACTCATGTTTGAATCCATCGTTATGTATTAGTCATGTTTTCCACAACCCTAGTTGTGGTGTTTAGCCGCTCATGTTCACAATGGAACATATAATAGAGATTATTGAAGCCTAATTGAGTAGACTTACAATAATATCAAAACTAAAAGCTTCTTGACTATCAGAACTAAATCAAGATCACAAAGTTTGATCCAAAATGTTTGACCAGAAATGTGTTAAAAAAGGAAACTATCATTTTCCACGCTCAAGATGTCTTAAAGTTTTGATAATAATTCAAAAATAAACCCTAAGGAATTAAAATATTCTTAAAAAATATTCCTACACGAAGAAGGAGACAGGTAGTCGACTCAACTCACAAAAAGGGTAACAGTTTGTGAAGTTGTTCACAGCTTATCAAAACCACTCGTAAACCCACACTTAGCCAAAACGTTGTCAATTTTCAAGTGCATCTTCTTCACGAGCCACTATAAGTCTTGAATAATGCACCACAACCCATCTAGGGCCTCTTGACTCCAGACATCAACTTTATTTCTTCCAATTCACTTTCAAGACCATCTTCACATCCCATTTATAGCCAGACAACCTGTCTGGCCTCTTATTTGGTCTGCATCGCTTCATTTTCACTCTTTCTTTCTGTCACTTGTTTCAAAGTATTTAACCTACACAATATCAAAAGAACCATCATATCCACATAAACACACTTGACTTCTTTAAATAATCTTTTGTTTTGGGCGTCAAATGTGCTATGAGTTCACGACACATCAGGCAGAATAGGAAATTCTCTACCTTTGGAACCATAATTCAAAAAATAGGGTGAGAGTTTGGAATTCTGGATAATCCAAGGATTGTGTTAGGGAGAGAACATTGTATAGAGGAAAACATATTCTAGAAGTAAATCTCTTACTGTTATTGACTTGGGGTTATGATATTGAAGGCAAGTTGCCTCGCATTTCATTTGTGGATTCAAAGTTTGTATTCTATTTTAGTAATATCTTTTACCTTACTTCATTTTCTTGTTCTTAATTGCTAGAAATGTGGGTGTAATTCTTGTGTTAAATTGGGGCTTTTGTGCTAGAAATAGACAAAGCTATTTGGGTGTTTGATTAATTACTCTAATACTTTTGTAGTTCCTTGTTTCCATGCTTGATTTCATGACGTAAGTTCAATATAGTTTTCATTTTTACATTTATAGGTTGAGAGTGCACACTCAATCTTAGCTTTCTATCTCTGATTGATGCCTGAAAGAGTTTGATTGGAGTGGAGAATTAGATTGATAACCAAATTTTGACTTTGAATCTTGAATTTGAGATAGGAAGATTAAAGTTTAGGGTTTCTTTGTTGGGTCCAAGGCGTCCTCTAAAGTGAGGTCTAAGTTAAGATTGTGGGTTGTTTCGTATTTGTGTGATTGAGACTGAAATGAGATATCAGAGTGAAACACTTTGAGATTAAAAGATAGTTAGCATCATTGATGATGACCTAGCCTACTTATGAATGATTGATCTTGGAATGAATTGCAATGGATCAGATAGTGTTGATTTAATCTCAAGTTTTCCCAATTCCCATACATCCTGCTTGATATCGTCTTTGCCCCCGTTCGAAGTGTAGTTATAAAAATTTCCTTTTATTTCATATTTGTGTAACTTGTATGTCTAGGTTCAAACTAATATGTAGTTATTTTTTATCTTTTCAATTGTCGTTATGTTGTTCATTGTGGGATTCGACCCCGACTCTTAGTTGGTTATTTTTATTGACGATGACCACTCAGTCTTTTAATTAGTTTTGGAGGGTGATTTGAGCATTATAAGAAATGCCGCCACTGCCATGGAACAGTAAGGCTTATTGAATTGATTTAGTATTTCTAGTTTACTTGCTTCTATCAAGATTAAGAATAATTGTGTGTATTTTCTTTTGTTTTGTTTCTATAGCTTTTTTTAATTCATTGCATCTTTGGGGAAGGTTGCCCTCTATCGACCCATGTTATTGGGGTCGTTCTATCCAAGCTCATTTGGGGCGAGAAAGTCCTATACCAATCCTTTGATGTGATTGAAAGTCTTAGAGAATTGTTACTAGCTCGAAGCTATGATGTGTTCTGCTTTGGGATGAGGCTTAATACTCTTAGGGATAATATGAGATCAACCATGAGGATGGAATATCCTTATTATCCAATGGCCAAAAAGAGCGAAGAAGATTCTCACGACTTGCACCTTAATTGGTGTGTTGAGACGAGCCAATTTATGTTTGAAGTTGAACAATTTAAAACCGATCTAAGTGAAGAGGTGAAGGTGGATATGGAAGATATCTTGAGCTTGTGCAACCAATCCAAGAATCCAAAATAAGTAGCATGATACTAGAGTTGCAAGAAAAAGCAAAAAAGATCATATTTGGCAACTCTAGTTCATGTGAAGATGAGAGTGTCACTCACTTGAAGGCCAAGAATTATGAAGTTCGATGCTCACGTGGCCTAGTGAGTCTTTCACTCTTGCCCAATGATCCAAAACAAAAGCATGATGTGAAGTTGGGTAAGAAATTCATGTCTTCAAAGTAGGGAGATTGGGTGAAATGCTTGATTCTGTTTTGCCCATGCTCTTCAGATTAAAATTGATCTCATGTTGGGTTACGGTTCATTGCCTTAAAGTGGAAACACAAAGGGTGATGTACCAGCGTCGTGCTGTGACGTTAAATTGTACGCTTGATGGGAGGCACCCCATTGGCAGCTATATTAGTTTAATTTTAAGTTTTGACTTTTTAAATTAGGTTTAATTTGTGTTTTTGACTAATCTACATGATTTTGGAGTTAATTTGAACAGGTTTGGAGGCATGATCTTGAAGAAAATGAAGTTCTGGGCTAAAACTCCATTGGAAAATGACTTGGAAGGAATTTTGGGCACCAAGGTTAGCCTAATGAGACTGGTAAAATGGCCAATTGGACCTCCAAGCTCGCCCAATCGGACAATGAGTGGCATAACAAAAATTCTTTAGGAGCCGAAAAAGCGAACATGAGTTCGCTTAAGCAAAGTCCGCAAAAGTGGCTCCCTCTCGCAAAAGCAATCATTGCTTAAGCGGAGAGGAACTGGATTAAGCAAACTCCGACCTTTCAACAGTAGTCGCAAAAATGGCCAAATGTCACTTAAGCGAAGGGAATGTATTTCAAAAGGCATTTTGGGGAACCAAACAGACAAAACTTAAAATAAAAAAGGGGTGAAATTTTGATCTCCCTCTTCACTTGTTCCAAAATGATTCTGACCTCTTGGTCTTCATTGTGTTATCAGAATCGGGTATGTTTCTTTCACTCTTACTCTCTTGAAGTGGTAATAATCATTGTTATTTTTGATTACTTTGTTGAAAGTTGGGGGCAGTCGGCGGGTAGTAACTTCTCTAACTTTGAGGTTTAAAATCATGATTATGTTGGCCAAATTATTTGTCTAAATTGTTGAATGCATGTGCATGGGCTGATTAGGAGTACTTGCGGAAGTCTTGGTTATCCATTTCATGATCCAATTGTTGAAATGTCATGCCCCAAGGCTACCCCTTTGGCGTAACACGGGACCTAGGATCACGAATGACCCCAAGATAACCCTGAGCTTGCATATCATAGCATATTAAGATAAAATGGCATGAGAGATACTATGCGGAAGCTAGAAATCATAATTAACTAGAATGATGGGGGATAACCAATACTGTCTGAATATATAAACTATGAGTTTAATAACAACTGAAAGATCAGACTCAAAACTAAAACTGAATCTAACTGTGTCTAAATAAAAGCCTCTAACTAACTAGACATGCTGGGACATGCCCCCAACTAACTCTAGAAGAACTGAAACTGAAAGACTGGAAATAAAGGAAAACATGTTTATCGTCCTCGAAGAATGAGGACTCACCACAGATACTACTGAATTGGAGATTGTTAGCCGATCTATGCATGATCTGGATGCTGAGGACATAAACCTACATCATGAGAAGATGTAGTGCAGTGTATGCATGAGTACTTGAAAGGTACTGAACATGCAGGATATGATAAAGCTGAACAATATATACATAACTGAAATAAAGCATACTGATCAATGATATAAGATGAACATGATGAATATACTAAACATGTTGAATATGAACTAAACTGAATGCAATGACACAGTTCATAACATACTGAAGCAGAATACTGAAATATACTGGTAACCTGGTCAATACACTAGAATCTGACTGTGGGAGCTACTATTAACTGACATAAAACCACGTGAGCTAAACGTGGAGTCTGATGTATACGCCCTATTAAGAGGACCTAATATACGTTGCCAGGGGTATAAAGGCATGACTGGCGTGATCACTAAATATGATGCCCACAGAGAGAAGCTAACCTATGGGGGCACGTAGTTCTAGGACTATGAGGGTGACTGACCCTAGTCTAACTCGGCATTAATCCTACTCCCAATAGAATGTATAAAATACAATATAACTGAAATAAACTGGATAGCTCGAGATTATGACATGCTAACTGAAAATGCAACAATAAATACTGATAATGAAACATTTAAAAGCTGAAGAATGTATATATGTATAAATTGACCTAGTAAGTGTAATCCATGAACTAAACAAATCTACACAACTAGGGTTTGTAATTTCATGCAAGGATTAAGCAACATATTTATGAAAATGTAATATTATGATTAGGATTAATCTAACAGCTAAGTCACAACAATAATTTGAAGTTCTAGAAACCCTAACTCTAAACATAATGAAGGACTCAAGAATCTAACTGAATTCTAGGGACCTAATGGTTGAAAGGAAACCACTAGTGAAATCCCACATACTTGGTGATGAATTCCACAGACAAATCTTTTGATTTTGGGCTGTAACAAAGGGAAACTTGATGCATTCTTGGAGAGGGTTTGGTCGATGCTTTCTCTCTTCTTTTGCTTGGTTTGATCAATTTCTTTGAAAATGAATTGGTTAGGGTAATGTCTGATTAAGTTACTAAGCTAAAACTGACCAAAATGATGTTGTTTAGGGGTTAAATGATGTAGTTTAGGTATCCAACACATAGGGAAAAGACCAAATGGTCCCTTACTTAAAAGTTGTCGCGGCCAACCGATGGGCCTGAGTAACGGACCGTCAATTGACTAATGGCCCGTCCTGGCAGTCCATCAATCGACTTTAGAGGAGGGGTTTGAGGGGTCTTGATCCACAGACTAGGATCACGGCCCGTGGTCTGACCTAAGTTCCGGGGGCCCGTTCGTGTGTCCACCATTAGAAGAATTTTTTCTGGGTTTTGGGAGGGGCTGCAGGTGGTCAACCATTGACTCCACCTACGGTCCATGGTGGTCCCCGTTGGTGGCACATGCAACTTCTGATTTTCTGCAATCTGGTCTTCCTAGCATACGGGGTGTTACATTATCTCCCCCCGGGAAAATTCGTCTTCAAATGAAGTCTAAACTAGATGAATATGGAGGAAAAAAGCTGCAATCCTTACCACTAAGTACTGAAAATTGGAATCTGATTGAACTAAATTTTAAGAACATGCAAATATGCTGAAAATGCAACACTAACTGAAGGAACAAGATTCTAAGGCTGAATTTACGTATAAGAAACTGAAAGACTGGAGAGGAACTATTACCTCAAGCTAGAATGGAATCCGAGGAATGAGATGAGGATACTTGGCCTTCATGGCTGCTTCTGCTTCCCAAGTAGATCCCTTTACGGACTGACTCCTCTACAATACCTTAACTAAAGTGACTTCTTTATTTCTCAGCCTTCGAACCTGACAATCATGAATCTCATGTGGCACATCCTCATGAGACCATCCTTCACATCCATACTTTCCAATGGTACTATAGATGCTGGATTACCCACACACTTCTTTAACAATGAAATGTGAAAGACCGGATGGACTGCTGCTAGTTCTGCTGCTAGCTCTAGCTCATAAGTTACTTTACCAACTCTTTTCAAAATCTTGTAAGGTCCTACATATCTAGTACTGAGCTTCCATTTCTTGTCAAATCTCATCACCCCCTTCATAGGTGACACTTTCAGGAAGACCCAATCATTAATTTGGAACTCCAAGTCCCTTCTCCTTACATCTGCATAGGACTTCTCGCGAATCTGGGATGTCTTAAGTCTATCTCTGATGCGCTGAACTTTTTCCATAGCATCATGAACCAAATCTGACCCTATCAAGGCTGCTTCACCTAGTTCAAACCAACCAATTGGAGATCTGCACCTACACCCATATAATGCCTCATAAGGGGCCATTTGGATGCTGAAATGGCACCTATTATTGTAGGCGAACTCTATAAGAGGAAGGTGAATATCCCAACTACCCTTGAAGTCAATCACGCAAGTTCTCAACATGTCCTCTAAGGTCTGAATGGTACGCTCTAACTGACTATCCGTCTGTGGATGAAATGTTGTGCTGAGGTTAACCTGAGTACCAAGTCCTTTTTGAAATGATTTCCAGAAATGAGAGATAAAATTAGGATCTCTATTTGAGATGATAGAAAAAGAAACCCCATGCAACCTAACTATCTTATTAATGTAAAGTTTGGCGTAGTCCTCCACTGAATCTGTAGTCTTAACAGCCAAAAAGTGAGCTGACTTAGTAACTCTATCTACTATCACCCAAATGGAGTCATGCTGTTTGCGAGTATGAGGTAAACTTGTAATGAAGTCCATGTTTATCACTTAACCTTCCATGTAGGAATGTTGATCTCTTGAGTCATACCTCCCGATTTTTGATGTTCTACCTTTACCTGCTGATAATTAGGGCACTTAGCCACAAAATCTGCTATATTCCTTTTCATGCCATTCCACCAAAAGACTTCCTGCACATCACGGTAAATCTTAGTGGCGCCTGGATGAATGAAATACCTTGAGTTATGGGCTTCTGTAAGGATCTGCTGTCTCAACTCACCCACCTTAGGAACACATAAATAACCCTGTTAGCGAAGCACACCATTTCCCCCTTGGGAGAAAACCTCAACTTTTTGCTAATGAACTGCACCCTTCAATTGAAGCAATATGGGATCACTGTCTTGTTTTTCCTTAACCTCCACTACCAATGAAGATTCTGACCCATTCTATCACACCACCATCTTATATGCTCATAAGGTGAACTTTCAGGCGAGCAAGCGAGTGAACATCTTTTGCTAGTTCCTTTATTTCTTCCTCAAAATGCGCTATACTACCCATAGATAGTTTGCTAAGAGCATCAGCTACTACATTGGCCTTACCAGGATGGTAAAGCACATTCATATCATAGTCCTTGAGGAACTCAAGCTATCTCCTCTAGCGAATATTCAACTCTTTCTGGGTGAACACATACTGGAGGCTCTTATGGTCTGTGAACACATCAACGTGAACACCACAGAAGTAATGTCTCCAAATCTTTAGGGCAAATACTACGGCTGCAAGCTTGAGGTCATGAGTCGGATTGTTTTTCTCATGCACCTTAAGTTGTCTAGAAGCATAAGCTATAACCTTACCTCGCTGCATCAACACACAACCTAGGTCGACTGGATGCATCATAATAGATCAAATAAATGCCAGAACCCTCTGGTAGAGTCAAAACTAGAGATATAGTCAACCTAGCTTTCAGTTCTGAGAAGCTCTTCTCACACTCATCTGACCACTGGGACTTAACCTTCTTTTGAGTCAACTTAGTCAATGGAGAAGCTATGGATGAAAATCCTTCCAACAACCTTCTGTATTAACTAGCCAAACTCAAGAAACTTCTGATATTTGTTGGAGAGGTAGGTCTGGGCCACTATTTCACTGCCTCTATTTTCTGAGAATTCACTTAAATCCCTTTGCTAGACACTATATGACCGAGGAAAGCAACTGATTATAACCAAAACTCACATTTGCTAAACTTAGCGAATAACTAGCAATCTTTGAGCATTTGTAGGACAACCCTCAAATAAGTCGCATGTTCATCCTCATTCCTAGAGTAAATAAGGATATCATCAATAAAGACGATAACAAACAAGTCCAAATACTTCTTGAACACCTTATTCATTAAATCCGTAAAAGTTGTAGGAGTATTGGTTAGTCCAAATGACATAACTACAAATTCATAATGACCATACCAAGTTCTGAAGGCTATTTTTGGGATGTCACTATCTTTGACTCTGACTCTGAGCTGATGATAACCAGATTTGAGGTTTATTTTTGAAAAATGACTAGCACCATGAAGTTGGTCAAACAAGTCATCAATCTTGGGGATAGGGTACTTATTCTTGATGGTGACTTTGTTTAGCTGTCGATAGTCAATGCACATCTTGAGAGAACCATCTTTCTTTTTCACGAACAACATTGGTGCATCCTATGGAGAAATACTAGGTCTGTTAAAGCCTTTATCTAGAAAGTCTTTCAAAAGCTCTTTCAATTCCTTAAGCTCAACTGGAGCCATTATGTAAGGAGGAATAGAAATAGGATGGGTATCTAGAAGGAGATCGATTTCGAAGTTGATTTCCCTTTTGGGAGGAACTCCAGGAAGATCTTCTAGAAACACTTCTGGAAACTCATTTACTACTGGAATTGACTCAAGAGTTAGGGTTTCAGAGCTTAAATCCTTAACCCAAACTAGATGATAAAGATACTCCTTAGAGATTTTCTTCTAGCCTTAAGGTAGGAAATGAATCGACCCATAGGCACTGAGCTACTACCCTTCCACTCAAAGACTGGTTCGCTAGAAACTGAAAACGAACAATCCTAGTTCTACAATCGACTGAGGCATAACAAGAATGTAACCAATCCATGCCTATAATGATATCAAAGTCTACCATTTCTAACTCTACAAGATCTGCTGAGGTGACTTTCTAGGAGATTGTGACAAGGCAATTTATGTATACCCATCTAGCTATAACTAGGTGACCAACTGGAGTAGAGACTGAGAAGGGTTCTGAGAGAATTGCTGGACTAACATCAAAGTTTACTGCTATATATGGAGTAACAAAGGAAAGAGTAGCCCTTGGATCTAACAAAGCATAAACATCTAAGTGAAAAACTCGGAATGTACCAGTGACCACATCAGGAGAATCTTCCTTGTCCTAGCGAGCCTGAAGGGCATACAACCTGTTCTAGCTCTGATTGCAACTTGTACTAGATGAAATACCCTGTTGGTGTTGCTAAAGTTGTACATTGAACCCTACTATTGTTACCTCATTGTCTTTGTTTAGAAGAAGGGCAATCTCTCAACCTGTGACCAGTTTGACCACAACTAAAACATCCTTCCTTACCTACCATACACTCGCTCGAATGGTTCCAACCACACTTTGGACAAGTTGGGTAGGTTCTAGTACCTGAAACACTCCCTTGAGACTTAGAGCCTGATGACCTACCTTTATGATCCTGTCAAAACCAAGGGGATGGAGCACTAGATGATGAAGGTGTTGGAGATGAAGATTTCTACTAAAACTGTGAGCGATTTCCACCCAATTTCTGCTGAGAGTAATCATAGTTGCCTGTCCTTAGCTTATTCCCTAAGCTTATCTCCCTCAACCTACTGAGCATGAGTCATGAGCCTAGAGATGTTCATGTCCTCCAACAACATAGCATTTCTGCACTTTGTCTTCACCAAGTCAGATACTCCAAAAAAGAACTTACTCATCTGCGCCCTAGGATCGGCAACCATATGTGGAGCATACCTTGAGAGCTGGGTGAACTTAAGTCCTTACTCTTGAACTGACATAGAGTGTTGCCTCAAATTCATGAAATCCTGAACTTTTGCCTCTCTCAACACTCTTGGAAAGAACCTATCCAGAAAAGCTCCGATAAAACACTCCCAAGTTACAAGAGCTGCATTCTTACCCCTTTTTTCCTTTCATTGAGTGAACCAAATGTGATATATATCCTTGAGTTTGTAGGATGCCAACTCTACCCTATCATTTCTAGTTACTTGCATCACTCCAAAGATATTCTTCACCTCATCAATAAAGTTCTAGGGATTCTCACCAACTTGCGACCCTAGAAACTTAGATGGATTTATCCTAAAAAAATCATGGACCCTAGCTGCCATTGATCCACCACTAGCATTTGTAGGAACTGGAACCCACTGATTGTTCTGGTTGGCTACACTTTAGGCTAAAAGTTGAATGGCTTTTTGAAACTCAGCATTCAAAACCTCATAGTCTGGGATATGAGGAGCTCCGTTAGTGTTACGAGCATTAGTATTCCTTGTGGAAGCTTTACGTGGAGGCATAATTTGAAAATGCATAACGTCGAGTTAGAAATAGGAGATTATACCCACGCACGATAAGAATATCAAGAAAGTGAAGTTTTTTTCCTAAAACACTTTGTTGCCTCCCCCTCATAAGTGTGGCGCAGTTCACACTCATGAAAGGGACTCTACTTAGTGCTGCTTTTCAGACATCCTAGGATTCCTAAACCTAGTGCTCTGATACCAAGTTTATCATGCCCCAAGGCTACCCCCTTGGTGTAACACAGGACCTAGGATCATGAATGACCCCAAGCTAACCGTGAGCTGGCATATCATAGCATACTAAGATGTAATGGTATGAGAAATACTACGCGGAAGCTAGAAATCATAATTTACTGGAATGATGGGGAAAACCCAATACTTTCTGAATATATAAACTATGAGTTTAATAACAATTGAAATATCAAACTCAAAACTAAAACTGAATCTAACTATGTCTGAATAAAAACCTTTAACTGACAAGAGATGCTAGGACATGCCCAAACTAACTCTAGAAAAACAAAAAATAAAGGAAACATGTTTATCATCCTCGAAGAATGAGGACTCACCACTAATAGTGCTGAACTAGAAATCAGGAGCCAATCTATGTGTGATCAAGATGCCGATGACCTAAACCTACATCACGAGAAGATGTAATGCAGAGTAAGTGTCAGTACTTGAAAGGTACTGAGAATGCAAGATAGGATAAAGCTGAAAAATATATACATAACTAAAATAAAGTATACTGATCAATGATATAAGATTAACATGAAGAATATACTAAATATGCTGATTATGAACTAAATTGAATGCAATGACCAAGTTCATAACATAGTGAAACTAAATACTGAAATATCAATACACTAGAATCTAACATGAGAGCTACTATTAACCGACATAAAACCACACGAGCTAAACGTGGAGTCCAATGTATATGCCCCATCGGGAGATCCCAATATACCTTTTCAGGGATATAAAGGCATGACTGGCGTGATTACTAAATATGATGCACACAAAGGGGACTTAACCTATAGGATACGTAGTTCTGGGACTATGAGGGTGACTGGCCCTAGTCCAACTTGGTATTAAGCCTACTCCTAATAGAATGTGTAAAATACAATATAACTGAAATAAACTGGATAGCTCGAGATAATGACGTGCTAACTTAAAATGCAACATTACGTACTAATAATGAAATATTTGAAAATTGATGCATATATATCTGTATAAACTAACCCAGCAAGTGTAATTCATGAACTAAACGAATCTACACAACTAGGGTTCATATTTTCATGCAAGGATTAAGCAACAAAGTTACAAAAATGTAATATTCTGATTAGGATTAATCTAACAGCTAAGCCACAACAATAATTTGAAGTTCTAGAAACCCTAGGTCTAAACATAATAAAGGTAATCAAGAATCTGACTAAATTCTAAGGACCTAATAGGCGAAAGGAACCTGCTAGTGAAATCCCACATTCCTGGTGACAAATTCCATGGAGAAATCTTTTGATTTTAGGGTTGGAACTGAGGGAAACTTGCTGCGTTCTTGGAGAGGGTTTGGTTGATGCTTTCTCTCTTCTTTTGCTTGGTTTGATCGATTTCTTTGAGAATGAATTTGTTAGGGTAAAGTTTGATTAACTTACTCTAAAACTGACCAAAACTATGTAGATTAGGGGTTAAATGACATAGTTTAGGTGTCCAACTCATAGGGAAAAGACCAAACGACCCTTGACTTAAAAGCTGGCAAGGCTAACCGATAGGCCTGACCAACGGACCATAGATCGACTGACGGCCCATCCTGTTAATCCATCGATCAACTTTAGAGTAGGGGTTTTGGGGGTCTTGATTAACTGACCAAGAGCACGGACCGTGGTCTGACCTGCAGTCCGTGGGTCGACCCTTAGAAGAATTTTTTTTGGGTTTCTGGGGAGGGGCTGCAGGTGGTCAACCACGGACCCCATCTACGGTCCGTGGGTCACCCTACGGTCTATGGGTGGTCCCCATTGGTAGCACATGTAGCTTTTGGCTTTCTGGAATTTTGTCTTCCTAGCATACAAGGTGTTACATGAAATAATTTTGGGCACCATTTGTTTGATAAAATTCCCAAATGAACTCTAAAATGTTTTTTGAAACTTTTTGTGCCGAAATGATTTAGTTTATTGGTTTCTTGTTTGTTGATTTTACACTGATGATAGCTGAAAATCCGTGGTAAATCTCAAAATCAAAATTGGTTGTTCATTGAACGGGGCGACTGTTCGTTTTTCCGAACTAGCCATTACCAAGACAATGTTTTCTTGTGCGAATTCCTTTGCCTTTTTGATTCCTTCTTAAGCGGCCTTCTGGTCTCTTCGGCGATGTTCACTTAAGCTAACTGAGCATCACTTTTGCGATATCTAAGGCAGTTTCCTAACAATGTGAATTTTTTTCAGTTTCTTGTTGTTTGTTCTGAATTGAGATCCAATCTTTTTCTTTGACTTTTATTATGAAATATAATTATTTTATATATAATTCACACACTCATATGCTATTGTGATTTACAGATTCCCTCAAGTCAAGAATGGCACATGAACTCGGTTTTGAGGAGGAAGTGGTGGTCGACTATGACCAATATCGATTTGTCTCTATCTTGGCAAAAGAGAAATATTATGCTGATTTGATAAAGAAAAAGCTACTTCCAGAGAGAGGCATATCGCTTGATAAAGTTGAGGAAACACTTCCAATTTTCCACCAAAGGCTGTTGGCATCTAGTTGGATATGCTTTCTAGATGAAACTTGCAAGGCAAATGAGCAATGAGTGTGGGAGTTCTATGCCAACCTTATGGATACCAACATGGCATCAAGAATGATCACTATCCTGGGAAAGGTTGTTGATTATGGGCCAGAAGCAATCAATCGGGTATATGGGCAACTCAACCATGATATCCAGGCGTTCACTGAGAAGATTGTGCATCTGGTGCTTGGCTAGCTTCAAAGTTATGCCAGGTAAGAATGTTCCATGAGTCGTCACAAAGGTCAAAATATTATTCTTGATGATGTCCTGTTAAATATAGTTCATTTGATTGTGGACGAGTTCTGAGAGTTCAAAATGCATGACATCCTATCTCTTGTTGTTCCATTTCTAATCATGGAGCTTTGCAAATGGGCTGAGGTGGAGGTACTTTCGGGTAACAGTTAGATAGAGCCCAAAAAAGTTGATCTTTCTACTTAAAATGAGTGGTGAGGGCTTGATGGTGTAAAGAAAGAAAAGAAAGATTGATTCTGGTAAATGCATATGGATGACGATTCTCCTAGAACTCCAGTTATGGGCCCTTTTGAGTCTTTGGCAAGTGAGTTGTGGGTTGTGAAAGATTTAGTGGCAAAGCCACCACAGGGGTTGAGTGAATCATCTACGGGGACTAGATATTATGTGCCTCAAAGCGAGTTTGATGCCTACTTGATTGATCAAAGGAAGAAGAAAGCTCAACTTGCAAATTTTGAGAAGGCGTATGCTAGCTTGGCCCTGTCACATGGTGAGTAAGTATCTCACACTGTAAAATGAAGAAGTGGGAGAAGAGTAGAGACAAGTTCTTCACTCAGATGTGGAAAAGGGTAAAAGGCCTTTGGAAAGTGTTGAAGGAAAATGAGCCACTTCCAACTTTTTGGTTAGATGAGGATGGATATGAGCCGGTCATATGGAGCGATGATGGTGGAGATGGGGATAGCGAGCCACCGAGACTAATGGAGAAGATTGAGGAAGCCCATGGAGCTGCTTCATATTCTCTTTTTGAGTATTATGGTTGTGTTGTGAGGTAACAACATCATTTTAGTTGGGGGTGCTCCCCTTTGAGTTGTTTTATCTTGTTTTGATTAGCATGTTGGACTGTTGTTTGTGTGTTTTTATGTTGGATTATTGTGTGGATTGGTCGTTTCTGTTATATTTTTGGTTTTATTATATTAGTATATTTTGGTTATTTATGTTTTGTAGAAATAAAGTGTGATGATTGTGTTCAATCTTGATGCCTTGAAGCAGGGAAGTCAGACTACCAGAAGCTTATGAATTTGGCAACCATTGCAAAAGCTCGATGAAAAGGCCTAAATTTGCCCAATGATAGATCAGGTGACATCATTTTAAGGGTAAATCATAATTTTTTTTTTTAGTTTTGTTGGCTTGTTAGTTCCTAGATATGAGGTTGTGACTTTTTGGTACTAATAGATTTAGTCAAGCATCGTGAGTTGTGAAATGAGCATCCCTCAAAAAATTTTATGAAAGAAAATGATTTTGTGACAATGGGTTGACTCTTTTTGTGACTCCAATTACTAGATGGTGAATCTAAAATGACTCCTTTGTTCTTGACTAGGAAGTGAAATTAAGCCGTTTTGAATAGCTTAATGCCATGTGTGGTGAGTCTTTGTGAATAATGGCTTGTGTTCACTTGTGTTAACTAGAACTTGCCCGGTTGGTCTTAAAATGTTGGTCATAATTGAGTTTGGTTGGAGAAATGATATTAGGCTTTCTTTGATCGTCCATGAAGTCCATTTAGCCTAAAAGATCCCACCTTTGACCTAATTGTATCCGTAGTTGTCCCCTTCGAGCCTTATCCTTTATTGGCAACCACATTACAAGCCTTGAACCTTTTTGAAAAGTAATCTTCTTTTGAACCCTTTAACCTCCTTGAACTTGAGAATTGTGGAAGTTGAGGCTAAAAGCCTAAGTTTGGGGGGGGGGGGTGGGGGGGTTATGAGAAGATTATAGATGGATGCTTCCCACATAAGGGCTTGATTAAAAAAAGAATTTGGGAATGGAGGAAAAATTTCAAAGAAAGAAAGAAAAAGTTGTAAAAAAAAGAAAAGAAAAATGTGAATAAATGTGATACTTGAATCCTCCAAAAATTTCAAAAATGGTTACTTGTGGGGCATCTTGAAAGAAAAATAATAAAATGATATGAAGTCTGCATTGAGTTGAAAAGTGAAGAAAAGTGGAAACGTTGTTGTGTAATGTTCAAGGAGGGTGTAGTTACTTGTACCCAAATGATATCCTAACCTTCCCTAGGCCTACATTACAAGCTTAAAAAAGTCCTTTGAGATCTCCAACCAAATGAAGTTGAATCAATGTTGTTTGAAAATATGGGCAAGCTTATGGTGTGACATTTGTGTGCATGAGATTATTCCTTTTGAGTGTTAGAGTGTGTATTATTTTCCATTGTGTTGTGAATACTTGTGTGTTTTTGTGGGACATTTCTTCTCCTGTGAGGTCATGAATTCTAGGATGGATTGGTGAAGATAATAGATTCAAAAATTGAGTCAAGGGAAGTTGTTAGAGTACTAATAATTGTGAGTCACTTCGTTAGAACTCTTGTTATTACTTGATCATTCTCAAAACTCATAGAGTTTTGAAATTTGGTTTGAATTTGAGGGAATTTCTTGAATTGAAAATCACTTCTGCGCTTTCTAATTATTAGTACCAACCAAAGCATGACCATGATTCTTTGCAAATATGAAAGAATGTTGTGCTTAAATTGAGTGCCTCTTGTATTTTGAATTTTTGTTTTGTCTGAGGAAAAAAAAGATTTTGAGTTAGGGGTGTTGATGAGTGGCGAATTTCCACTCATTCAGAGCTCTTTTCTTATGATTTTGCGGCACTCAAAGTAGAGAAAGCGGCTAATTATGATTTGAATTGTGTTATTTTAGCTGTTTTGTTGTTGGGAGAGAAAATACTGATCAAAAGTGGAATTGAAGCTGAAAAAGAGCAAAAACCTGATAGAAAACACGCCCAAGGTATCGCACATATGGAGTACTAACCAGTCACAATGTCAATAGCTCGCTAAGCGAACACGCAGGGTTCGCTTCTACGAATTGGGCCAAAAGAGCAGAGGTTGCTTAAGCAAACTAAAGTTCGCTTTTGCGAACCTCCTACCACTTTTGCAAAGGCCACCTTTACAAACAGGGGCAAAATGGGAAATTCTCAAGCTTTGGACCAAAATTCAGAAAATAGGGTGAGAGTTGCGAATTATGGATCATGCAAGGATTCTGTTAGGGAGAGAACATAGTAGAGAGGAAAACATATTCAAGAAGTAAATCTCTTAGTGTTCTTGACTTGGGGTTAAGACATTGAAGGCACGTTGCCTCGCATTTCATTTGTGGATTCAAATTTTATGTTCTATTTAGTAATATGTTTTACCTTACTTCATTTCCTTGTTCTTAATTGCTAGAAATGTGGGTGTAATGCTTGTATAAAATTGGGGCTTTTGTGCTAGAAATAGACAAAGCTTTTTGGTTAGTTGATTAATTGCTATATTTTTTGAAGTTTCTTGTTTCCATGCTTGATTTTATGACATAAGTTCAATCTAGTTTTCATGTTTGGATTTATAGTTTGAGAGAGCACACTCAATCTTAGCTTTCGATCTCTGATTGATGCTCGAAAGAGATTAATTGGAGTGGAGAATTAGATTGATAATCATATTTGACTTTGAATCTTGAATTTGAAATCAAAAGATGAAAGTTTAGGGTTTCTTTGTTGGGTGCGAGGCTTCCTTTAAAGGGAGTCTAAGTTCAGGTAGTGGGTTGTTTCATATTTGTGTTATAGAGACCAAAAGGAGATATCATCGTAAAACACTTTGAGATTGAAAGATAATTAGCATAATTGGTGATGACCCATCCTACTTATTAATGATTGATCTTGGAATGAATTGCAATGGATTGTTGAATGTGGATTGAATCTTAAGTTTTCCCAATTCCCGTTCATCCCTTTCTTGATATTGTCTTTGCCCCCATTAGAAGTGTGTTATAAAATTGCCTTCTATTTGATATTTGTGTAACTTGTATGTCTAGATACAAACTATTATCTGGTTAGCCTTTATCTTTTCAATTTCCATTATATTTTTCCTTGTGGGATTCGACCCTGACTCTTAGTTGGGTATTTTTATTGACATGACGAACTCTCACTCTTTTAATTAGTTTTAGAGGGTGATTTGAGCATTATCAGAGTCCCATCGGATTGATTATATTGCTTACCAGCTAGAGGGGCCATCAAAGGAGTGGTGGAAGTTCTACTTAGACTATAAACCAGTCAGGTCACGTTTGATGACTTGGGATCAGTTATCCAAGGTTTTCTTTGAGAAGTATATACCTTGTAGCATGAGGGAGCGGGTGTGGGATGATTACTCAGACCTTACTTAAGGATCACTTTCAGTTAGGCATGGTTCCATGAGTTGGCGAGACATGCACCTATGCTTATGCCGATAAAGAATGAGAGATTTTGTGTGTTTGTCAAAAGTCTCTTATTTCAACTTAGATTGGTGACAGAGCAAATGATGGCGTTGAGTTGTGTTTTTTCTGCAGATAGTTGATCATGCACGCACCATTGAGAGGATCCATTGTGAGGCATGTGAAGGCAACGACAAGAGGCCCCATCATTAGGGTAGTTTTAGTGGGTCTCAGTCCTATAGTAGAGGGTTCCAGGGCCGAGGTTATCCAAAATAGTATTAGCCTACTAGGTCGGTCCAGGCCTCTCTATAGATTACAGATGTTGGCATGGTAGGTTCTAATGGTCATATGGTTTAGACATCTCGGGGTGCTCATTCATAGTATTCAGGTCATGGGGGTTAGTTAGGTTCACCCGAGTCATTTTAGGGGGGAAGTTCTGGTAGAGGTTGCTACTAATGTGGTATAGTTGGTCACTTTGCCTGATCGTATGTCCTACGATCAGTCCACGTAGCAGGCAAGGTCACTCGGGTCAGGCCTCTAGGGCCCTGGTTCAGGGTACTAAGGGTGGTCCCTAGGGTACTAAAGGTGGTCCTCAGGCAGGCACATTGGGTGGTTGAGGTGGACATGGCCATATGTATGCTTTTTCAGGGAGGCCAGAGGTGGAGATATTGAATGTTGGTATCCTAAGTACGATATTTATCTCCTATCATACTTCTTATGCTTTATTTAATCTGGGGTCTACCTTTTCATATGGGCGTGCTTATTATGCTACATGGTTGGATTTGTCTTGTGAGCCTATGTTTATGCCTATGCGTGTAGATAACCCTATAGGTGATTCTTTGATAGTGGATCAAGTATATTGAGCTTATGTGGTGACCATCTTGGAGTATTATACTTGGGTAGATCTTATTCTGTTAGATATGGTGGATTTCAACGTGATTCTAGGCATGGATTGGTTTTCTCCCTATCATGCGGTCTTGGATTATTTCTAAAAGACTGTTACTTTGTGCATGACCAGTATTCCTCCTCTTGTATGGGCCAGTTCTTATAGTCACATTTTGAGGGGTGTGATCTCCTTTCTGACAGCATGGTAGTTAGTAGGCAGGGTGTCTATCTTATTTTTCTATGTTTGTGACAATAGTGTCGACACTCCTTCTCTTAAGTCAGTTCCTGTGGTTAGAGAATTTATTGATGTGTTTCTTACCAATCTACCGGTCATCCTTCTAACCGAGATATTGATTTTGGGATTATGTTGAACCAGGTACACAACCAGTTTCAATTCTTCCTTACCGGATGGCTCCAATTAAGTTGAGAGAGCTTAAGGAGCAGCTCTAGGACCTCTTGGAAAAGGAGTTCATCAAACCGAGTGTATTTTCTTGGGGTGCTCCTGCCTTGTTCGTGAAGAAGAAGGATGGTACCTTGCATATGTGCATTGACTACAAGTAGCTGAATAAGGCGGCCTTCAAGAACAAGTATCCTTTACCACAGATTGATGATTTACTTGACTAGCTTTAGGGTACAACAGTGTTCTATAATATTAAATTGAGATAGAGCTACCACCTGTTGGGGATTAGGGCAGCATATATCCCTAAAACTGACTTTAGGACTTGGTACAACCACAACAAGTTCTTAGTTGTGTCTATTGGATTGACTAATGCCACAACAACATTTATGGAGTTGATGAACCACGTGTTCAGGCCCTATTTGGACTCATTTATGATAGTTTTCATCAATGACATCTTGGTCTATTCTGGGAGTAGGGAGCTGCATGAGCAGCATTTCGGTATTATACTCCAAACCTTGGGAGAGAAGCGATTGTACGCCAAGTTCACTAAATATGAGCTTTGGCTTGAGTTTGTAGCATTCTTGGGGAACGTAGTGTCTATGAATGACATTATGGTGGATCTGACGAATATTGAGGCAGTTCATAGTTGGCCTATGCCTACTTCTCCTACTAAGGTTTGTAGTTTTGTCAAGTTAGGAGGCTACTACAGACGGTTTGTGGAGGGGTTTTCTTCTATTGCAGCACCCTTGACCAAATTGACTCATAAGGATATTCCCTTCCAGCAGTTGTATGAGTGTGAGGCGAGATTTATGAAGCTCAAGGGCCCTTTGTCTTTTGCACCAATTCTATCTCTTCCTATTGAGGGCTTAGGGTTTACGATCTACTGTGATGCTCAATATGGGCCTAGGTTGTATCTTTATTCAGCACGGTAAAGTTATTGCTTATTCTTCCAGGAAGCTGAAGCTTCACGAGAGGAACTACCCCACTCACGACTTTGAGTTGGTAGTGGTAGTCTTAACATTGATGATTTGGCGGCACTATTTGTATGGAGTTCATTGTGAGCTATTCACCCATTATCATAGTCTTTAGTATATTTTCACCCAAAGGGACCTTAATTTGAGACAATGCATATGCTTTGAGTTATTGAAAGACTATGTCATTTCATCCTTTATCACCTGGGCAAGGCTAATGTGGTAGAAGACGCATTAAGCTAGAGGGTAGTGAGTATGAGGAGTTTGGCTTTCTTAGTCATGGAGGAGCGACCTATGGCTTTAGATATTTATTCATTAACCAATCAAATGGTAAGGCTTGATATTTCTGAGCCAGGCAGAGTATTTGCTTGTCAAAAGACTAGATCTTCCTTGATGAAGCAAATTTGGGCACAACAGTTTGAGGATCCATAGTTGATGATGATGCAAGATAAGGTTCTTAGAATCGAGACTAGGAAGGCATCCGAAGGGTATCTTGGGTATTGAGGGTTGTAATTGTGTTCCTAGAGTTGGTGAGTTGGTTAGGTTGATTATTCAGGGGTCCCATTGCTCCATATATTCTTTTCATCTTGGTGCTGCGAATATGTATCATGATCTGAGGAAGCATTTCTACTGGTGTGGGATAAAGAGGGACATTGCAACAGTTGTGGCTAGGTTCTTGAACTATCATCTAGTGAAGTGCGAGAACCAAAGACTAGGTGGTTTAACTCAGTGACTACCCATTTCGAAATGGAAGTGTGAGCGTATAGCCATGGACTTTGTGCTAGACTTGCCATGTGCCTTCAGAGGTTTTGATTCTATTGGGTTCATCATTAATCGATTAACCAAGTCAGCTCACTTTCTGATGGTTTAGACTGCCTACACATTAGAGAGGTTAGCTCAGATCTACCTTAAAAAGATTGTTTGTTCTCATGGGTGCCAATTTCTATCATTTTTCAAACCACGGTACATAGTTGCGGTAACTCCAACTCATAAGCTACATTACCAATCCTCTTGGATATTTTGTAAGGACCAATATACCAGGGACTGATCTTCCCCTTTTTACCAAATCTCATAACACCCTTCATGGGTGAAACCTTAAAGTATACCGAATCATCTACTTGAAACTCTAAGCCTCTTCTCCTAACATCAGTGTAGGATTTATGACAACTCTGCGCTGTGTTCAACCTCTCTTGGATAACTCTCACTTTCTACATTGCTTGATGAACTAAGTCTGGCCCTATCAACCTAGCTTCACCAACTTCAAACCATCCAATTAGAGATCTGCATCGCCTCCCATAAAGGGCCTCATAAGGAGCCATCTGAATGCTAGAGTGGTAACTATTGTTATAAGAAAACTTAATGAGAGGTAGGTGATAATCCCAATTACCTTTAAAATCAATCACAAAAGCCCTCAACATATCTTCTAAAGTCTGAATAGTGCTCTCTGCTTGACCATCAGTTTGATGATGAAAAGTAGTACTCAAATTCACTTTCGAGCCCAAACCTTTCTGTAAAGACTTCCAGAATTGTGCAGTAAATTGTGCACCTCTATCCAAAAAATGGAAAATGGTACTCCATGAAGTCTTACTACCTCTTGAATATATAACTTGGCATAATCCTTTGTTGAATGGGTAGTCTTTACCGGCAAAAAGTGGGATGATTTTGTCAATCGATCCACAATCACCCAAATAGAATCATGTTGCCTGCGAGATCGTGGCAATCCAGTAATTAAATCCATATTGATTATCTCCCACTTCCATTCTAAAAGTTCTATAGTTTGAGCCATACCATCGGGCCTTTGGTTCTCTACTTTAATTTGTTGACAGTTCGGGCATTTAGCAAAGAACTCAGCAATACCTTTCTTCATACTATTCCACCAATATACTTCTCTCAAGTCACGATACATCTTTGTGGAACCCAGATGAATAGAATATCTAGAGCTATGAGCTTCCTCCATGATCCTCTCTTGAAGTTCATCCACCCTTGGTACACACAACCTACCTTGATACCTCAATACATCATCTCCCCCTTGTTCAAAAGCCATTACTTTATGCTTATGAACATTTGTCTTCAATTCAAGTAGAATAGGTTCTTGGTCTTGTTACTCTTTCACTTTTGACAATAATGATGATTGAACCCCATTCATCACCACCAATCCTCCTTCATTGGAATCCATTAACTGAACTCCTAATCATGTAAGTCTATGCACATCTTTTGCTAACTCTCTCTTCTCTTCTTCAACATAGGCGGTACTACCCATAGACAACCTGCTCAAGGCATCAGCGACAACATTAGCCTTATCTGGGTGATATAGAATACTCATGTCATAATCCTTGAGTAACTCTAACCACCTCCTCTGTCTAAGATAAAGCTCTTTCTGACTAAACACCTACTAGAGACTTTTGTGATCAATGAACACATCCTTATGAACACCATAAAGATAGTGACGCCATATTTTTAAAGCAAATACTATGACAACCAACTCTAGATCATTAGTTGGGTAGTTCATCTCGTGAACTTTCAATTGTCTGCAGGAAAAAGCAATAACTTTACCATTCTGTATTAACACACAACCCAATCCAACTCTGCACGAAACATAATATACAACAAAGCTTTATGTACCCTCTTGTAAGGTCAATATTAGGGCAGTAGTCAACCTAGTTTTCAATTCCTAAAAGCTTTTCTTACAAGCTTCAGATCATTGAAACTTAATTGTTTTCTGAGTCAACTTCGTTAAAGGAGACGAAATAGATGAGATCCCCTCGACAAACCTCCTATAATATCCAACCAACCCCAAGAAACTCCTAATATTAGTTGGAGATGTGGGTCTAGGCCAAATCTGCACTACCTCTATTTTCTGAGTATGAACTCTACTCCTATCACCGAAAACAATGTGGCCCATGAATGCCACAGACTCAAGCCAGAACTCACACTTAGAGAACCTGGCATACAACTCTCTATCCTTTAGATTTTGGAGAACTATTCTGAGATGACTAGCATGATCTTTGTCATTCCTCGAATAAATTAGTATATCATCAATAAATACGATAACAAACATATGTAAATAAGGCTTGAATACTCTATTCATAAGGTCCACGAACGCTATAGGTGCATCAGTTAAGCTGAACAACATGACCAGAAACTCATAATGACCATAACGGGTCCTGAAAGCTGTCTTTGGTATATCACATTCCCTCACTCTTAACTGATGGTAGCTAGATCTGAGGTCTATGTTAGAGAAACAAGTGGCATACAACAAAAATATGTAACACACAACAAAACATTCCTTTCACCTTCTTTGATTTTCTTTCAAAAATCCACAAATACCTTCACTTCTGTTCTTTCTTTTGCATTACTTTCAGATAAATAGAACATATACACCATCACAAACAACCTACAAAACATTTGTGGGCATTCTAATCGAGCTTCGGTCAAGATATTGCGGTATTCAACTTTACCTTATCTTTTTTAATTTATTTATGGAATTTGATGTAATTTTATGACAAGTTTTCTTATTTTTTTATTTATAATTTGTTCGCAATGAATAATTTGTTAGGTATTATATCTCTGTTTAATGAATGAAGGTAGCTTTAACAATGATTACTTTTTTATTTTTTTCTATTCGCTAGTTGTGACCTCTTAAAAATGAACGGGTCATGACATTGTTCTTGTCTTGATTTAGATAATAATGATAAAGTACATATAGTTAGGATAGAAACAATTAAATAAATTATTATTATTAATATAAAATAAAAGGATATAGAAACGATGTTAGAATTATATTTTTTATCCTCAACGTTTAGATTTATTTTACTTTATTTGGTTTTATGTATAAAGGAAAAAATATTTTGTTTTTTAATGACTAGATGAGTTTTAGGACTGTTAAAAATATTTATTTCAAATAAGAATGTGGTTACACATCTTTTTTGAAACATTTAAGAGAAATTCAAGGATGTGAAGACATACTTTGGTAAAATAATTCTAATAAATATTTTATTTTGTAAAATCAAGATGTGAGACATAAAATATTAGATGACACACTCAAGAGAATAAAACAGTGATGCTTCGAAGCTATTAAATGTCAAAACTAAGAATGCAGTTATGCATCTAGGTTGAAAAAAAATAAAATTCAATAATGAAAAATACGAGCGAAACTGTAGCATATAAAATATATCCAAAAATAATTTAAAATAAGTAAGTAGAAGTCAATAAAAGCGACCGTGCTAGAACACGGGACTCGAGGGATGCCTAATACCTTCCAAGTGGCGACTCCGAAGAAAAAAATTCTAAATCAATATTGTCACTTAAATTGAAAAATCCTTTCCGCCGTGCGCAAAAAAAGGTGTGACATCTCTGGCGACTCTGCTGCGGAATAACCAGAATTCGAGTTTTGTTATATTGACTTTTACTTGATTTTATTATTTTATTATTTGTATATATTGTGTATGATGACTTAATGTGATACTTGATGCCCATTTATCGCTTTTATATTGTTGAACTGTACTAAATTGTCTTCTCTCGCGCACAGTTTCTTAGTCTTTAAACACACTTAGCACATGTTCACAGGAATGCAATTATACATCCTACTTTTCCTTGAGATAAACCTGGAGTGTCTTGACACCCAGTGAAGGGTATTTAGTCACATATGTTAGGCGGGGTTGGACCAGCAATTAAGTTGGAATAGCGTTGCTACCGATAAGTTGCCCCTCCCTAGCTCGAGTTGTCTACTCGGGTAAGCAGTCTAGACACCAATCTCTTCAGGTTTGACCCTAGTAAAATTAGAACATAGACATGGTTATCCCTAGAAGACTCCAATTATTTGCATCATTTGCATTTGACTTAGTGAGCCACTAAATAAGAGTCGGGTCAGTCTAGGACATGAGTCCCTCTTTTTGACCAACACGTGCATTCTACGTGCTATTTATAATATTATTTACAAGGTCTCTACACTTTTATAATGATCAGTGAAATGAAAAAGGTTGACATTTGATTTTTACTTAAGAACTAGAGAGAAAACACATATAAAAAATTGTTTTAGAAGTTCTTAATTTCTTTTAAAAAATTATTTCTAAACAAAATCACAAGAAAAATAAAATAAAATTCATTTCAAATTTTTTTTTATACCATTTTAAACAAAAAATATTACCGCATTTCAAATTTTCAACAAATTTCTATCTTTTTAAAAAAAGTAACTATCCAATCTGAACGAACTACGTACATCTGATTCTCATTTCAATGAGATACGTAGGCAACTCTCTTTGGGTTTGTTGACCTTTATGCCAAAAAAAAATTAAAATTTTTTTTTTCATCAAAAATTCAAAAAAACAGAAAAGAAGTTGTAGTCTTTATTCAACAAATTTTTTTCTTCTTCTTACCAAAACCAATATTAGCTTAATAATGTTGGAACTTTTCGAATTGTCACTCAAGCGAAAAGTTAAAAAAAATTATATTTTTTATTTCATTTTAGCATGAAGTTCAAGATAAAAAATAGATTATTTCTTAATTTTCTTTTAGTAAACCAAGAAAACAAAAGATGTTACCCTAAAAGTAAATTTTTTTTTTTATTGTAGTGAAAAAAAAAAAATTATGCAAAGATCTTAATCATTTTTATCAAGCGTGTTATATACGGAATCCAAATAAAATTTGATCAATGCATCATTTTCTTTTAAAAAAATAAAAACAAATAATCAAATAATCATAAAAAATAGATATAGTTGAGCTAGTTATAATTAAACATTAGATTTTCTAAACTCATTCTATAAATAAAAAGACTTGTGTATGCACATGCACTATGTGGTTAAAACTGATGAAGGTCTAACCCTAACAAACTTTATTATTCATGCACACAATTAACTTAAAGGTGGTTGGTTTGTGGTTAAGCTGACATCCCACCCGTACAATACAAGATCAAAAGGAAAAAAGAAAATGACCCATAAAGATGAAAATGAGTCGGACAATGATGAGGTCCGAAATCAGATGGCTTCACAAGAAAAGTGTCAACAGAAGAGGTAAGGGTATTAAGACAGCAAATGACAGAGATGTACGAAGCTTGGATGTGTGGACAAGCTCCATCACCCTCAATTCGTGACTATCTAAATACAAATATGTCACCTCCTATCCAAGTGTTGACAAATGATCCAATTTATCCACCTGGATTCGGCCCTTATGCTCACACATCCAACGTTGCTGGAACTTCTACGGTGCGCCCTTGATTATACCTATGATGAGTAATCCACTCTTCATGCCAACTATGTCAACTAATAGCATTCCACAGCCAACAATGGTGCCCAAATCCAACAATGATCCCTCATCCCAAGTTCTTCATGATCATGGCTACACCCCTAAAGAAGCTCTTAAAATTCCAAGCTCTTATCCTCACACTTATCAGTATAGTTCCCTTGTTGAAGCTGAAAAAGTTATTAAGAATGAGGAACATGAAGAAATGACTAGAAAGATGAAGAGCTTGGAACAAAGTATTAAGGTATGCAGGGATTGGGAGGTTAGAAAAGTGTCTCATTCAGTGATTTATGCAAGTTTCCCCACATTCATTTACCCATCGGTTTTAAAACTCCAAAATTCGAGAAATATGATGGACATGGGGATCATGTATCTCACTTAAAGAGAAATTGTAATCAATTGATAGGGGCTGGAAGCAAAGAAGAATTGCTCATGGCTTATTTTGGGAAAAGTTTGATGGGAATTACCTCAGAATGGTTCACAGATCAAGATTCTTCTAACTGGCATACATGGGATGATTTGGCTCGATGTTTTGTTCAACAGTTTCAATATAACATTGACATAGTTCTAGATTGTATTTCACTTTCCAACATGAGGAAAAAGACCACAAAAATTTTTTGTGAATATGCTATTAGGTGGAGGGAGCAAGCTGCTAGGGTTAAGCCTCTAATGAAAGAGTCGAAAACGATTGATGTTTTTCTCCAAGCACAAGAACCTGACTATTTTCATTATTTACTATTCGTCGTTTGAAAAACATTTACCGAAGTTATTAAGATTGGTGAAATGGTTGAAAATGACATCAACTCTGGAAAAATATTAAGTCAAGCTGCCTTGAAAGCCACAACACAGGTGATTAAAAATGGATCAGGAAATCTTGGGGGAAAGAAAATGAAGGAGGATGTAGCAAATGTTGTGTCAGACACAAAAAAAAAATCTAAGGGGTCCACTTTATCATTATGCACCACCGCAATCCCATCACTATCTCCCCATGCAAGACACACAATACACTATTGTCCCACCTCAATATGCAGTCTATGGTGCACAACGATATGCATATCCACCAAACTATCCTTAATGGCGAGTACCAACACATCAAAATGTTCGTCCTTCTTCTAAAAATTTTTGAGCACCTTATAATCCCTGTCCAAGACAGGGATTTGAAGGAGGTCAAAGACCTATAAACAATTTCACACCAATTGGCGAGTCTTACACAAGTTTATTTGAGAAATTGAAACATTTGAATATGATAGAGCCGATTCCTCAAAACTATGTAGATCCACGTTCAAAAGGTTTCAATCTTGCAGCATGATGTGCATACCATTCTGATGCCCCAAGGCACTGTACTGAAGATTGTCAAACTTTGAAAAGTGAGGTGGAAAAGATAATCCAACCGAAGATGATTGTGGTCCAAAATGATAACCCCTCAAATGTTACTTAGAATCCTCTACCAACACCTAATGATGTACACTTCTTTGAGATGATATGTGATAAAAATAATATGAAATTCTCTCAATTCTAAAGAAGTGACGATTGAAATTGGTGGAGCTTTCACGAAGGCTAACATGCAACAGAGTGGCTAAGAAGTCAAGTTTGGTGATTGGGAGACTCTTATTTTCTCTCGAAAAGTGTGTATGGATAGTTTTTTTTTTTTTTTTTTTTTTTATCATTTCTGCTATGCAATTTTCTTTTTGTAAGTCAGACCTTTTTATCATTTCTCTTATGTGTCTGTTTGTTTAGTCTTGTCGTAGTTTGGGTTATTATAGTGTTATAACCTAAAATTTAGTTTATTGTCTTGTCATCAAGTCCTTTTATCGTAATATTATCTTTGTTTTGTATCACTTTGACATGTTCTATTTAGCGTTCCATATATACATCTCTTTTTTTAATTCAGTTTTTGTGACATGATATTCAAGTTGGATTTGGTCTGTTCTTAAAATTATATCTAATCATGGATTGAATGCATCAAAGAAGTCAAAAAGAAAATATTTGAGGAAATGAATAAAGGACTTAAACACCTTGATACATCCTTTAGTATGGAAATGGTTAAAAATATAAATTTCATTTAAATTGACATATGTCATTTGTTGTCAAGAAGGTATTACTCAAACGAAGATTTCAAGCTGACAATTGGAACAAAATGATATACATATCCATCAATGCATACGTTGCAAAGTGATATTGCATGATTTTCACTTCACATCTTAAAGGTCATGCTTGTATTTGAAATTTTTAATAATTGATATGACGAAGGCATTTCATTCTACTATCCAAACACTATATAGTCCTTTGTTACCCCTTTTGAGCCCTAATTTTATTTTCTTTCATACCCCTCTTAGGGAATCAAAATACAGTCAAAAGAAAGAAGAAAAATCACAAATTCAAAAACAAAAAAAGAATTCACAAAAAAAAGAGTCAAGAAAAAGAAAAAGAGTCCAGAAAAAGGGGAAAAAAGTTGAAAAAAATTAATAACTAAAATAACAGAACAAGCTTTCTGAACTACGTTCGACTCAATTCTTGCTTTGACAAGATACGTAGGCAACCTTATTTTGACATTCGGTCCAATCAAGAAAAAGTTTAGAAAGTCCTCATCATAAAAAACTGGGGCAATAATAATAATAATAATAATTATTATTATTATTATTGTTATTATTATTATTATTATTATTATTATTTTATTTTATTTTTGCGAAAAAAAGTCGACTCCAAAAGTTGTAAGTCTTAACCCTATTACGCAATATCTTTGAGCTTTCATGCCGATCCTTTCTTTGTAACCCTATCCAAAAGCCACATTACAATCCAAATAAAGAGCTTCTGATCAATTTTTAACGATGACAAGTCAAGCAAGCTTTAAGTGTTGATTATATAAGGAAAAAGGTCTAGTCACTCGTATAAGGAGTGAAAAATGAAGGAATATTATCGATGAAAATCCTCGAAAGCCCTATAGGAGATCATTTGAGTTGAGAGAAAGTAAAAAATGAGAGAGTCTTATTGGTTAAAACCCTCAGAGCACCATAAGACGATAGTGAGGGAGTGATAATGAAAGAGAGAGACTTGTCTATGCAAACCTTCTGAGGCACCACAAGCAAAGTGTTAGTCATAAATCTAGTGCAAAACTTGAATTATAGAAGTCTGACTTCAAAGTTAATTTGAAAAAGATGAAGTTTATATTAATTGGACAGACCAGACCATTTAATCCAAAATACATGTCATGATCATTAGAATTGACCCCCACTATCAATGGAGTCCATTTATTTATTTTTTATTTTTTTCTCAAAAGGGTCAAATATTATTTCTTCTTATTTTGTGTCACTCAATTCGATTTTGAGTTAGTCTTCATTAAGAAAGCATAAATGATTTTAAAATTGCTACCATCTCTTCAATTGCACGAAACAAAGTTTGGTCAACCCATCACTCATGACTTGACTAAAAAAATAGTGATATGCATAGTAACTTGTCAGCGATTGACAATTTTTGAGAATTTATATGAATACAAGATTCAATTATTGTTGAGGTGGAAACAATATGACAAATCTAAAGTATGAAGTTCTGAACAATTAGAGATGTTTTCAAGATAATCAAGGTGGGCTGACTAGCAAATGGAAACAGTTTGCCCTAACTAATATGGTTCAACATTGCAATAACACAAGCAATCATCTTCAAAGCCAAGGCCACAAATCGACCACCAATTTAAAACTATCATTTTTTTAGAAACAAGAGGCTTTCTTGCTGAAATAAACATTGTTTCAGATGTTCAAATTGGATAACAGAGCTACAATAAAAACCTATCACCATTTTTATTTTTAGGCTTGCACAAATAGTTATATATATATTTTTTCTCTCCTAAGATAAACATTTCCTAGTCTGAGACATTAGTTTTATTTTCTCCTAGGATAAACACTTCCTAGTCTGAGACCGTTATTTTTATTATTCTCCTAGGATAAACACTTCCTAGTCTGAGACCGTTATTTTTATTATTCTCCTAGGATAAACACTTCCTAGTCTGAGACCGTTATTTTTATTTTTCTCCTAGGATAAACACTTCCTAGTCTGAGACCGTTATATTTATTTTTCTCCTAGGATAAACACTTTCTAGTCTGAGACGTTAGTTTTATTGTCTCCTAGGATAAACACTTCCTAGTCTAAGATGTTATTTTTATTTTCTCCCAGGATAAACACTTCCTAGTCTGAGACTATTATTTTTATTTTGTCATAGAATAAACACTTCCTAATCTGAGACGTTATTTTTATTTTCTCCTAGGATAAACACTTCCTAGTCTGAGACTCTTTTTTTTATTTTCTCCTAGGATAAACACTTCCTAGTCTGGGACTGTTATTTTTCATTTTCTTCTAGGATAAACACTTCCAAGTCTGAGACTGTTATTTTTTATTTTCTCTTTGATAAACACTTCATAGTCTGAGACCGTTATTTTTTTCTCTTAGAATAAGCACTTTCTAGTTTGAAACGTTATTTTTATTTTCTCCTAGGATAAACACTTCATAGTCTGATACTGTTATTTTTTCATTTCTCCTAGGATAAACACTTCCTAGTCTAAGACTGTTATTTTTTATTTTCTCCTAGGATAAAGATTTCCTAGTCTGAGACATTATTGTTATTTTTTGTGTAACATCTCGCAATTTGAAATAACTAGGAAGAAGCTAATAATTGGAAATAGTAATTTTTGGAAAGAATGAAAATCTAGAAATTTATTTAAGTTAGGAAAAGTTGAGTTTTGGTCAACTTCAAATGGCCATAACTCCTAGCTCAAGATGATTTAGGTGTACTTCCAGATAATGTTGGAAATCTCTTGGAATGATCTTTCCAACGCCGCTGAGTTTACATGATTCCGAGTTCGTCTGAATAAGTTATTCCCTTTGTAAGTTGGGCTGTTGGATTAAGGAAAGTCTAATCCAGATTTTTGGAAGGGTAATTTAGTCTTTTCCTTACCTAATTATTCTAATTCATTTTTAGGAGTTTAATTGGGGTCAAGTCAGATTTTAGTTAGTTTTAGAAAAATGAATTTCATGCTAGGGCTTGGAGAAGAGGAGAAAAGAGGAGAAAGGAGAAGAACATTCAAGATTAGTCAATTTCGTCAAGGATAACTTGTGGATTTCGTTAGGGGTGATCCCTAAAAGTTATGTGAGATCACATAGTGTTGTCTTAGTTCACCCACACGCTAATCATGATTTAATTAAGTGAATTTAAGTCTTTGAAAGTTTAAAAATTGAGTTCTTCATGAACATTGTTGAAGGTTTTTCTTGAATTCTTGTGAGGTGTGTTGATTGAAGTTTTTTGCGATTTGATTCATGTTTCTAGGTGAAATTTTGGTTTGAATCTATCATATATTAGGGGTATAAAGGATCCTACGTGTTTGGGGAAAGAACCATTGAAGTTTAGAGAGTTTAGAGTTGAAAAGCGGAGAAAAGAAGTCGTCAAACACCTGCGGAAAGAGGTGGGGCGTTGCGCCAGCCAGCACGCCCCAAAAGGGTCTCTGAAGTTTACCCCTTGGGGTGACGCGCCAGCCACCGCACCCCAGCATGTGCTCTGAAGTTTGAGGGTTGGCGCCCCGTGCCTCTCAGTGCGCCAGGGACGCCATTTCTCCCCATTTCTTCCCCACCTTTTCGTAATTGTTCCTTAGCAATGTACCTATGTTTTCTAGTTGATTCCAACACTATAAGGTACATCTAAACATTATGAAATCATCCATAAAGATGGGATCATGAACCTTGAATCTATAATCCAATTCAAGGAAAGTTAGGATCAAAGTCAAGAGAAGTTAAAAGTCAAGTCTAGAAGTTAAGAAGCAAGTCAAAGCAAAGTTTGTAAAGTTTTCAAAAGTCTTTAACAAATGTTTTAACTTTGTTTTAAGACTTAAGTTTCAAGTTAAGCAAAGAGTAAAGATTTGAGTTCATTTCTCAAAAGCTATAATGGAACTAAGTATTCCCAAAGAGTTTATAAATGTTTTCACATTTGAGCAAGAAAAGGGAACATTGATTCCAAGAGAGCTTTTAAGCTAAGTTTTGAGTAATTATCTCAAACCAAAGAAAGAAGTTTGTTTTTAAACATATGAGCTAAGTATATTTTGGGAGTAGTATTGAGCACTGATATTGGGATGCGAGTTCATATTAACTCAAGTCTCCATAAACCATGTAGCCATCATGGGTAGTAAAGGATCATACTTTTTAGATGACTCCTTAAGATGCTTTTAGCATAGACTAGTGGATCCACTAAGTTAAGCATTCTATATGACGGAAAAGTATAGGACAGTTCTGGTAGCGTGGGCAAGACGTTGTATCACCACTTAGGCTCATAGTGGTGGTTTTCAGTTAGAGAAACTCCCACAGAAACTATATTACTTTATTATATGAGTAAAGTTGAGTTTGTTATTGCATTTTCTTTAATGAACTAAGTTGCTTTTACTATTTTACAAAGCTTTTCATATATTGCATGTGTTCATTGCTTTATTTTGAGTTAAGTATTCATGAGTTGAGAAGAGCCAAGGTAATTGTTTCTTTCAGATTCCTTTCAAGCTTAAGTTGTGTTTAGCTTTCCAACTCGCATACTCGTACATTCAATGTACTGATGCCAGTTTGCCTGCATCGTTTTATGATACAAATGCAGGTAACCAAGATCAGCATCTAATGCCTCGTTGATCAGGTTCAGCACTCAGAGTCAGTTGGTGAGCCTCCTTGCTTCTGAAGGGCTCTTTTTTACATTGTTTTTTTCTTATTATTAGTTGTTAGGATGATCGAGGGTCCTATCCCGATATCCCTCTTTGTTTTAGAGGCTTCATAGATAGTTAGTGGTTCAGTCATCTTTACTTTATCATTCAGATGTTGTTTAAAGACTTCAATTGCCGTTTTGGCTAAGTGTTATATCTCTTTAAAGTTATGTTTTGAGATTATCTTGTTATGTTAAGTCTTCCGCTGAGTTAAGTAAGCCAAGCCAAGGGTTCGCTTGGGGCTAACAATTGTTCTCGAGTGCCAGCCACGTCCGGGGTGTAGACTCGGGGCGTGACATTCTCCTAGGATAAACACTTCCTAGTCTGAGACTGTTATTTTTCATTTTCTTAAGATAAACACTTCTTTTTTATTTTCTCCTAGGATATACACTTCCTAGTCTGAGACATTTATATTTTATTTTCTCATATGATAAACACCTCCTAGTCTGAGACCTTTATTTTTTTTTAATTTTTTTTATAGGATAAACACTTCCTAGTCTCAGTTTATTTTTTTAAATCCACATTTGCTAATAACTCACAAATTTTTTTTCCAGTAAAAATTGGGGCAAAAATTTTGTTTATTTCTTTTGTTTGTGATGGTTTTCAGGTTTTATATTATATTATATTATATTACCAAAAGTACTAGATTGGAAGAGGTAAATATACCTCAAAACCTTGATTTGTTAAACAAATGGACAATTCCAAAAATTAATATAAAAACCATTTATGATTATGGTTGGTTTGATAAAATCTCTAATAAATAATTGATTAAAACTGCTGAACAATATTTGGCATTAAATTCGTCAGAACAGACTATTCTTTTGTTAAATAAACGAGATATTGACTTGTATAAATTACAGTATAATTTCTTGCATATTGGCATGATACAAATTTCTTTTAAGCTTTTAACTCTTAAAGGGTTACCGGAGACATTTTTAGCTGCTTTATGTGATGCTAGAAATTTGAATTTTAGACAATCTTTAATGGGTTTGATTGAATCTACTGTGGCATATGGTCTAGTTTATATTAATACTCAGCCGAATTTATAGTTATTGTTAACTGATGCTAATAATTTTGATGCCTTAAGTTTGAATGTTAAAACGCATGGTTATAATTATGCACCTAGTTCTGAATTAATTTGCCTGTCTTATAGAATCTATTTCAAATTGCTTTCTACATTAAATTCCAGATGTAAGTTATATGATACATCGGCCGAAACAATTTTAGTAGAAACTAATTTTGCTAGATCTAAGATCACTACTAGACGACCTATAAATGGGAAGAAATTAATTTTCTGACTACTTGGACCTTGGAATCAGTAATTCCTATAACTCAGATGGTAGATGCAGTCACTAATTCTAAATATTCTCATATTACTCAAAATCCTGATGGTAGGATTTGTATGCAGTTTAATGATATTCCATTTAGTAGACATTCATTTTTTTCTGCTAGAAGATTGTCTGCTATGCATCATATTTCCCTTATTGATCCTATATATGGTCTAGCTCGTAGTCGTGCTTCTTCTTTACATACTTTACCATCGGTTATATATGCGGATCAAAGTGATATATTTGTTAATAAAATTAAAATTAATCCTCGGTTGAATATTGTTCAAGCAAATGATATTGCTTCAGATATTTCTGCTAAGGATATTCCTTCTCATTCCGAAATGGATTTTGATTTAAATAACACTTAATGATGAATGTACACCAAATTGATTTTACTCAGGTTCCGTGGCAAGAAAATATATTCAGAATAAATTTTGAAGTGATAGATGGAATCAGTTTAAAACTTGGTTTTTTGACACTTATAGTGTAGATGATTTAAATAATATTTCTCAAGAGTTTTATGAAACTTGTGCTTTGAATAATCAAATTATGTATTTTGTGCCATGGTTTATAACCACTTATTTACCTTTGTTCATCAATGTTCTTGAACGATCTTATAAAGATAGAAATAATAATATTATCAAGGTTGTTTATCCACCACAGTCATCCTTTGTTTTACCTAATAATACTGGTATTACATTTACTGCCTTTCAAAAATTTGATGAAGAAGATGTTGTGGCAGTCAGCATCAATAAAATAAATAATTTGATTTCTCAAAATAATTATTTGGGACTTTATGTTAAAGTTTTGGGTGAACATATTTGTTGTCTTGATAAAAAGTTAGATGAACTAACTGCTTTGATAATACAAATAAAAAATGATTTAAAGAATTTTAATAAAGCTTCTACCTGTAAAACTAATAAGGAAGCTCTCATTATTTCTACTCCTATGCAAAGACCTCCTGAGATTTTAGAATTTAAATTTAAAACGACTTATGACCTAGAAGAACTTCTTGATAAAAAGTTTTCTAAGTTTTCTGAATTTAAAGCAAGTCCTATGGATCTGTCTGAAAGTTTTGCTGATGAACTGGAAAATACTTTTGATTATAAAAATCATGTTGATTTAGAGTTTAATAAACTAAAGGGTTATCCAAAAAAACAAAGTGATAATACTAAATTTGCTTATAAACCAAGCATGCAAACTTATTATTATTCCAGGCCAACTCCTCAAGATGTGCTTGTAGAAGAACGAGACTGGAATCAGAATAATACTTTTTATAGCAGTTCTGAAATTTATGAATGGAACCTTGATGGCCTGACTGATAGAACAACTTACTATTCTTGTTCATAGAATGCTTATGTATGCAACTATCTGTAAAAATGTTAAAAACACATATAGAAATATTTGCAAAATGATTATTGCAGGTTTTACTGGCCAACTTCGAGGTTGGTGGGATAATTATATGACCTTCAAATAAAAGGCTGATGTGATTAATGCTACTTCTAGTAATGAAGGTGTTGATAACCTAGGTATGACTCTTGTTGCCAATAGATAAGATGCGGTATATACCTTAGTCTTGACCATTTTAGAACATTTTAATGGTAGATTTACCAATTAGTTTGAAATAGTTCATACCCTGTTAAATGGTCTACGATGTAGAACCTTGGGAGAATTCAGGTGGTATAAAGATACTTATATTAATAGAGTGATGGAACTACTAGAAAATAAGTATGAGCATTGGAAAGCTAAGTTCATAGATGGCCTTCCCCCATTATTTGCACTAAGGGTTAAAAAAATCCTTAGAAATGAGCATGGAGATATTCCTTATGGTGATTATACCTACGGTAGGTTGATAGGAGTTTGCACTCAAGAAGGGATAAACCTGTGCAACGAATTAAAACTATCTAGACAACTTAAGAGTGATAAGCTCAAGGAAAGATCCCAGCTAGGAGATTTTGTACTCAGTTTGATTTACCTGATACTTCAGCTAATAGCAAGAAGACAACCAAACATAGAGATTCTAGAGATTCTAATCCAGATGACTATTATAGAAAATGAAGGTCTAGGCATAGACATAGATCCAAAGAAGAACGAAATGACCGAAAAGCTTATCGTAAATCTAATAGATATACCAAAAATAGGTCTAAGCGGGCACTTGCGAATTTTAAATGTTATAGGTGTGGCAATTTTGGGCATATAGCACCTAATTGCAAGCTTGAAAAGCTGAAAACTTTAGGACCTGATGAAGAAATTCATGATAAGGTTTATAGTTTCCTTTATACTTCTGGTTCAGAGTCCGATTATGATTCTGAGTCAAAATCAGGTTCTAAAGAAGACATTGATTTGCCTGAATTATCTGATAATAATCAACATGTTAATAATAATGTTTGTGATACTTGCAAATTTGGTCGAGGTGATATTTGTTCCTGTGAAAATGATGAATTTTAAAAATTGCAATCTCAATTTGAAGATTTAAATCTTAACACTATTACTTCTGATAATGTAATAGAACTTTTGAAAGAAATTACTGATAATAATCTTCGTGAAAAAATTATTTAATTAGCTGTTAATAACAAGGCTAGTTCATTAAAAAATTCAGATAAAAAGAATGATTTTGAATTTGAAAATTCAGATAAAAAGAATGATTTTGAATTTGAGTATTGTACTCCTTATTCTTTGTCTGAAGTTCATAACCGACTTAATAAACAAACTCTTTCTACAAGAGATTCTTCTTTTGATGATTTAAAAGGTGAAATTGAAAACTTGAAAAATGAGATTAAATCTCTCAAGAAAATCAAATGATTTGTGATCAGTGTCTTACTCAGATAGAAACTGCTAATTACAAAGGAAAAAGTATTGTTGAAGAAAATACTCATGCAAAACCTGTTAATCTTGATCCTAGACAAGGTATGTTTCTAGGAATGATGTAAATTGTAACTGCTCATAAGTGGTATGTTAAATGCACCATATTAATTGATAATAGTTTCTCTATAACTAATGTGGCTATGATTGATAGTGGAGCTGATGTGAGTTGCATTCAGGAAGGTCTTGTGCCTACCAAATACTTTGAAAAGACAAGTCATATGGTTAAATCTACGTTAGGACATGCTTTAGATATTACGTATAAACTGCCTAATACTCATATTTGCCAAAATAGAGTTTGCATTCTGCATTTCTTTTTCTAAGTTAAAAATCAGTTATACCCTCCGATTATACTCGGAACACGTTTTATAAATGCTATTTACCCATTTACTAGCTTAAATGCTAAAGGATTTTCGGCCACATATAATAATCAGGATATCAGTTATACTTTTATTACTGAACCAATTTCTCATGATATTAATGCTTTAATTAATATGAAGCAAAAACATTTTGATTCTTTACAACTTGAATTGTTTAGTATGAATATATTTGATACTTTGAAATCAACCAAAGTACAGGAAAAAAATAAATTAATTTCTGAACACATGGCTATTGATATTTGTGCTGATCATCCTAGTGCTTTTTGGAATCGAAAAAGGAATATTGTTACTCTCCTATATGAAGAAAATTTTTCTGAGGATAATATTCCTACAGAATTGGTAGAATTTTGTAAAAAGGAAATTGATAGCTTGATACAAAAGGGTCTAATAAAACCTTCAAAATCGCCTTGGTCTTGTACTGCATTTTATGTTAACAATACAGCTGAAAGGGAACGTGGTGTCCTCAGGTTGGTAATAAATTACAAACCTCTAAATAAATTTTTAAAATAGATTAGGTATCCTATTCCGAATAAAAGAGACCTTTTATCAATATTATATGTGTCAATATATTTTCTAAATTTGATTTAAAATCAGATTTTTAAAGAGCATTCTTATAGAACTACTTTTAACGTCTCATTTGGACAATATGAGTGGAATGTTATGCCATTTGGATTGAAAAATGCACCTTCTAAATTTTAGAAAATTATGCATGATATTTTGAACCCATATTTGGATTTTATCATCGTTTATATTGATGATATTTTAGTATATTCAAAGACTTTTGAAATGCATATTAACCATTTAGATATTTTCAAAAAATTGTTATACAAAATGGTTTGGTAATTTCTAAACCAAAGATGAATTTATTTCAAACTAATACAAGATTCTAGGTCATCTTATTTGTCAAGGAAAGATTACTCCTATTCAAAGATCAATTGACTTTGCTTCTAAATTTCCTGATGTTGTTATAGACAGGACTCAATTATAAAGATTCTTGGGAAACTTAAATTATATTTCCCCCTTTTACAAGAACTTATCTAAAGACTTGGCTCTCTTATATGATAGATTAAAAAAGGGTAATAAAATACTTTGTACTGATGGTCATACTGATTTAGTAAAGAAAATTAAAATAACAGTTCAATCGTTGCCTTGTTTAACTCTTGCTAACCTTGCATGGCAAACAATTATTCAGACAGATGCATCCAACATCAGTTATGGAGGAATTTTGAAACAAATCAATCCCCATGATAAGACCGAATACTTGATCAGTTTCATCAGGAAAATGGAGCGATGCTCAGAAAAAATATGCTACGGTGGCTCATGAAATGTTAACTATCGTTAAATGCGTACTAAAATTTCAGGATGATTTATATAAAATTTTTTGATAAAAATTGATGCACAATCAATAAAATATATGTTTGATAAAGATTTTAAACATGATGCATCAAAATTAATATTTGCTAGGTGGCAGGCCTAGTTAGCTCCTTTTGATTTTGAGATTCATTATAAGAAGCGGAGTGATAACTCTCTTCCAGATTTCTTATCCAGAGAATACTTATCTTCTTAATGGGATTTTTATCTCCTTTTCTTTCAGATAAAATTTTGATTACTATCATAAATGTTGTACCTCTTAATAGAGATGTACATGAAATAATTATATGGAAAATTATAGATGCCATGATGAGAAACATCATTTCAGAAATCTATTTTTGTGAAGAACACATTGATTTTTATAATGATTATTATGAGATCGAATAAAAATAAAACTAAATGTTTTGTTTGTAGGATGGATCCTCCTTGGGTAATCAAGGTTAGAGAAAAAGACGGTTATATCAGAATCTCATCAGGATCGTTATACGAATCCTCATCATCTAATCCTCCAATTATACAAAGAAGAGGAATGAGTTTGGTGAATTAAAAAAATTCCCAAAAAGAAGCTTCTTCTATACATCTGGAAGATATTCCAGAAAACAACCCATTATATGCACAATTACAGGAGTATCTCTCCCAAAAGAAAGGTGATACCTTTGCTTCCATCGCTAAAGACGATATTGATGATATTAAGTCATACAAAACGGTAGAAAAGAAAGAAATGATATTTCTTTTGGAAAACTCTAAGATTCAGAGAAAAGAGGAACCTTGGAAGATATTCCAATGTTATTTAATTAATGGATTATATTTTTCGGGTGAGTCATACAAAATCCGTTCATATTATGAGACTCTTCTGATGAATACTGGTAGTGTGGAATTTCAGCACTTATCAGGGTACAATACCAGCAAGAATGTTTATAACTTCTCAAAAATGATTATAAAACAGATTATATCTATCGAAGATTGGGGTATTTCCTCAATGAAAGAAGGGCAGATAAGCCTGAACAAGATCCCTACAAATTTTACTTATTGGGATTATATCAATGCTTTTAGTAAAGTCGTCTACTACAATAATGAGAGGCATAAACATACTTGGTTTGTTAAGATTTGTGCAAATATATTTTCCGGGCCAATTTATAATTGGTTTCTAAATTGGTGGTCAAACCATGGTCCAATAGTAAAGATTTTGCCCGAACCCTTTTTAAAATTGTACAAAGAATGAGTTAAGGTTTCGCCAGACCTTAATAATTTATATCACGCAGATCATATCTGCTATATGGAAAAAATTGAACAAATCTATTTCTTCATAGAATTCTCTATTCCATGGATTCACAAGTGGACTCCAGAAGTAGGTTTTACCGAAGAACAGATTCCATGTTTATATTGCACATATTATAACAACTTTTGGGACAAATTGATGAAGAAAGATCCCAAAACAAAGTCCTTATACGGACAAGAACTTCTAGACCTTATTTCAGTAAAAATACAGGAATATAGTACTTCTCCACACAAAGGAATAATTGCTGATAGTTTCATAAAGCTCATGGCTAGGAGAATCTCCAATCAAGATGGAGATCAAGAAGAAATGATTAATAAGTATTTAGAAGACATTAAGAAAAGTCTACTCCTTAGTATCAAAAATTATGCAAAATCTAACACTTCTATGAGGAGTGAAACAAGTGATGATATTCAGAAAGCTCAACCATTTGAGGAAGAAAATTCAGCGGCGACAGATGTGCTGACAGATGCGGAAGATTTCCTCCAACAACTGAAGAAGAAAGACAAAGTCTAAAGATTATCAAGAATAGTGATAACCACTAACAACAGTAGAAACACTGTTCATCTACAGAAGATATACTGTTACTAGGGCCCATTGATAAGGACCCATTATTGTAGATAGATTCTTTTCTTTTTATATAAATAGGTTTCATTTGTAGTCTTTTAGGGGCAGGTTGAAACCCCCCCCCCCCTCTCTCTTTTCTTTTAAAGCTCTCTTTGCCCCTTTGGCTTTTGTAATTTGTGTTCGCCGGATACTTGCCGAAATTTGTTAATAAAGTTGTAAAGTTTGTACAGGCCCTAGTGTTGGCCCTTGTTCTAAGGTACTATTTTTTCCTTCTTTTATTTTTTAAATCTCCGATATAGATCCATGACTATCTCCAGCTAAAAAGAATCATATCTATGTCGGATATCTAACTTCGCTTTTATATCTACCATGAAAGATCTAGACTTTATCTAAATATAAATAAATTTATATATGGTTTCTTGACTTGGTTCCGAGATGGTGGTATAGTCAGATTTGATGCAATACGTTATTGGCTTTGTCTTAGTGACTCCATCTAGCCAGCCATGGTTCAAAGCCTGTTAAAAAGTTGAAAAAGGGCACTCTATACCCAGTTAGAACTGCTAGACACATGGGCTTAATAACAATATGTATTTGAATCTTGACAGACCCCTTGCTTGGGTTAAAGCATTGGATCCCTCCATATAGTCATAAACTATATAAAAATTAGTATATATTTGGATTCGGAGTTCTTCCTTAAATTCGGATGTTAACAAGCTAGATTGAAGATGACCACGCAGACTACTGCCCGTCTTCTGAGATCCCGATTTCGTTGGTATAAGTTCATTTTTATATCTACCATGAAAGATATAGACTTTGTCTAAATATAAATAAATTTATATATGGTTTCTTGACTTGGTTCTGAGATGGTGGTACAGTCAGATTTGATGCAATACATTATTGGCTTTGTCTTAGTGACTCCGTCTAGCCATCCATGGTTCAAAGCCCGTTAATAAGTTGAAAAAGGGTGCTCTATACCCGGTTAGAACTGCTAGACACATGGGCTTAATAACAATACGTATTTGAATCTTGACAGACCCCTTGCTTGGGTGAAAGAATTGGATCCCTCCATACAGTCATAAACTATATAAAAAAATTGTATATATTTGGATTCGAATTTCTTCCTTAAATTCGGATGTTAACAAGCTAGATTGAAGATGACCGTGCGGACTACCATCCGTCTTTTGAGATCCCGGTTTCGTTTATATTATATTATATTATATTTTTAAAAAATAATAACCTAAATCTACCCCATCACCCCACTTTTCCTGCCAATTACCACAAGCCAGTTACCTTCCAATTATCCCATTTACTCCCATTATCCCAACCCACACACCCATTCTGCCAAAAAGAAAAACAACATCTACCACAACCCACTACATACACACGTATACAAAAAAAAGAATGGACACCCCTACTCCTATATGCTATGTACTACACACACGAAGTGACTACCAAAAAATACACATGCACACGGCCAGTAGCAAAAACGAATGTAAAAAAAACAACACACTGCACAAAAAAATAACACACAACAAAACATTCCTTTCACATTCTTTGATTTTCATTCAAAAATCCATAAATACCTTCACTTCTTTCCTTTCTTTTTCATTACTTTCAGACAAATACAACATATACACCATCACAAACAACCTACAAAATTTTGTGGGCGTTCTAATCAATCTTTGGTCAAGATATTGCGGTATTCAACTTTACTTTATCTTTTTAATTTATTTATGGAATTTGATGTAATTTTATGACAAGTTTTCCTATTTTTTTTATTCATAATTTGATCACAATGAACAATTTGTTAGGTATTATATCTCTTTTTAATGAATGAAGGTAGCTTTAACAATGATTACTTTTTTTTTATTTTTTTTCTATTCTCTAGTTGTGACCTCTTAAGAATGAACGGGTCATGACATTGTTCTTGTCTTGGTTTAAATAACAATGATAAAGTAGATATAGTTAGGCTAAAAACAATTAAATAAATTATTATTATTAATATAAAATAAAAGGATATAGAAATGATGTCTAAATTATATATTGTATCCTCAACATTTAGATTTATTTTACCTTATTTGGTTTTATGTATAAAGGAAAAAATATTTTGTGTTTTAATGACTTGATGAGTTTTAGGATTGTTAAAAATATTTGTTTCAATTATGAATGTGGTTACACATCTTTTTTGAAATATTTAAAAGAAATTCAAGGATGTGATGACACAATTTGGTAAAATTATTCTAATAAATATTTTATTTTTAAAATAAAGATGTTAGACATAAAATATTAGGTGACACACTCAAGAGAATAAAGCAATTATGCTTCGAAACTATTAAATGTCAAAACCAAGAATGCAGTTATGCATCTAAGTTGAGAACAAATAAAATTCAACAGTAAAAAATATGAGCGAAACTGTAGCATATAAAATATATCCAAAAATAATTTAAAAGTAAGTAGAAGTCAATAAAAGCAATTGTGCTAGAACCATGGGACTCAAAGGATGCCTAATACCTTCCCCTCGGTCAAAAGAATTCGTTACCTGAATTTCTAGTTCACAGATTAAATAAACAGTTATTTAAGGTGACTTGAAGCACTATAACTCAATTTCAAGTGGCAACTCCGAAAAAAATAATCCCTAAATCAATATCGTCACTTAAATTGGAAAAACCTTTCCGCCGTGCGCAAAAAAAGGGTGTGACACCCTTTTCTATCCATGATGGCTACATGGTTTATCGGGGCTGGGAGTTATGTGAACTCTCCCCCATATCGGTGCTCAATACTACTCCCAAAATATACTAGCTCATATGTTTATAGACATAACTCTTTCTGTGATTTGAGATAATTGTTGAAAAAATAGCACAAATTAAAGACTCTCTTGGAAATCAGTGTTTCCTTTCTTGCTTCATTGTGAAAGCATTTACTCTTTATAGAAAATTGGCTCAAAGACTCTTTTGGAAATCGGTGTTTCCTTTCTTGTTTAAATATGAAAACATTTATTCTTTGGGAATACCTAGTCCCCATATACTCTTTTGAAGAAATGAACTTCACTCATTACTCTTTACTTACCTCTAAACTCAAGTCTTTAAACAAGTTTAAAGCATTTGCGAAAGACTTCTGAAAAGACTTTAAGAACTCTCTAGACTTGGCTCTCAACTTTCCTTGAATTTGAATTTATGGATTCAAGGTTATGATTCATGTTTATGCATGATTTCTAGATGTTTAGAAGTCATTTAGAATAGTTAAAATTGATTAGAAGTGTTAGTACATTTAAAAGGATAAGTGACGAAAAATTAGTGGGGGAGGACGACCCGGGCACACTGCTGGTGCAGTGGGCTAGCCCCTAAAGTTCATAGACTGCTTTTTGGCACACTGCTGGCGTGTCATGCCAACCCTATTGGAGTATCAGTGGTGCGTCGCGCCAGCTTTCCCTAAGTGAACCTGACGAATTTTCTTCTCGTTTTCTGGTCTTAACTCGACTAATTTCTATTCTTTTTCTCTATTCCTTTTTAGATTCAGATACCCAATATATGTAGACAAGAATCTACTTAAACCCTAAAATCAACATGATTTCCTCAAGAACTCATCAATCTCATCCCAATCTCAAGAACAAATGTCAATTTCAAGAACACAAATAAAGAACATTAACCTTCAACTTTCTAGAATGTATTTAATGCTGAAATTAACATGATTGGCACGTGGGTGAACGAACCCAATGCAATGTGAACTCACATACTTGGTAGGATCGAATCCTTGGCAAAATCCGCAATCAATTCATCAAGAAATCAACGAATCTTGACCTTTCTCTTTCTTTCTCCTCTTGAGTTATTTTCTCTAAACTCCTAGCGTAATTTTGAGTGCGTAAACTGAATTAATTGAGTTTAGACCCCTACTTAATTACCAAAAATGAAATAAATTAATTGGGTATGGAAAAGTCCAAAATTCCCCTTTAAAATCCGGTTAACTTTTCTTATCTAGACAACCCAACATCAAACGGGCATATCTCCCTCATACGAACTAGAAAATGAGCAAACTCGATGGTGTTGGAAAGATAATTCAAAGAACTTTCATATAGTATCTTGTAGCTCACTGCTTAGAGTTATGATCGTTTGAAGTTGACCAAAAACTCATACTTAATATAACTTGCCAAATTTTAGATTTTCATTAATTCCAAAAATGGTTCTTTCTAACTCTAGCTCTTTCAAATAGCGGTGTGTTACAATATCTCCCCCTTGTGAACATTCATCCTCAAATGAGATCACTCTAGGTAAACTAAGGGGGTAATATCTAACATTTGGCTCAAACACCCAACAACCAAATTATACACATTCAATATATTAATTAGAGAGTATTAAGAAGAGAATTAGTACCTTGATCTAGAATTTCTCCAGACTCAAAGAGATGTGGGTATCTCTTCTTCATATCCTCTTCAGCTTCCCAAGTGGCTTCCTCAACAACCTAATTTCTCCAAAGAACTTAACTGAAGCTACCTCCTTAGTTCTCAATTTGTTAACTTTGCGATCTAAAATCTGAACTAGGATCTCCTCATAAGATAAGCTATCCTTAATACAAATATCCTTAATAGGTATGATAAGTGAAGGATCGCCCATGCACTTCTTCAACATGGAAATATGAAATACTTGATGAACGGCCGCTAACTCTTGTTGTAGCTCCAACTCATAAGCAAGATTACCAATCCTCTTGGATATTCTATAAGGACCAATATACCAGGGACTAAGCTTCCCCTTTTTACCAAATCTCATAACACCCTTCATGGGTGAAACCTTCAAGTATACCCAATCATCTACTTCAAACTCTATGTCTCTTTTCCTAACATCAGTGTAGGATTTCTAACGACTCTATGTTGTTCTCAACCTTTCTTGGATAACTCTCACTTTCTCCATAGCTTGATGAACTAAGTTTGGTCCTATCAACCCAGCTTCACGAACTTCAAACCAGCCAATTGGAGATCTGCATCGCCTCCCATAAAGAGCCTCATAAGGAGCTATCTGAATGCTAGAGTGGTAACTATTGTTATAAGCAAACACAATGAGAGGTAGGTGATAATCCCAATTACCTTTAAAATCAATCACAAAAGCCCTCAACATATCTTCTAAAGTCTGAATAGTGCTCTCTACTTGACCATCAGTCTGAGGATGAAAAGCAGTACTCAAATTCACTTACGAACCTAAACCTTTCTGGAAAGACTTCTAGAATTGTGCAGTAAATTATGCACCTCTATCCGAAATAATGGAAAATGGAACTCCATGAAGTCTTACTACCTCTTGAATATATAACTTGGCATAATCCTCTGTTGAATGGGTAGTCTTTACCGACAAAAAGTCGGTTGATATTTTCAATTAATCCACAATCACCCAACTAGAATCATGTTGCCTGCGAGACTGTGGCAAGCCACTAATGAAATCCATATTGATCATCTCCCACTTCCATTCCGAAAGTTCTATATTTTGAGCCATACCACCAAGCCTTTGGTTCTCTACTTTAATTTGTTGACAATTCGGGCATTTAGCAAAGAACTCAACAATACCTTTCTTCATAATATTCCACCAATATACTTCTCTCAAGTCACGATACATCTTTGTGGAACCCGGATGAATAGAATATCTAGAGCTATGAGATTCCTCCATGATCCTCTCTTGAAGTTCATCCACCCTTGGTACACACAAGCTACCTTGATACCTCAATGCACCATCTCCCCCTTGTTCAAAATCCATTTCTTTTTGCTTATGATCATTTGTCTTGAATTCAAGAAAAATAGGTTCTTGGTCCTGTTTCTCTTTCACTTCTAACACTAATGATAATTTAGCCCCATTCATCACCACCACTCCTCCTTCATTGGAATCCATTAACCAACTCGTAATCGTGCAAATCTATGCACTTCTTTTGCTAACTCTCTCTTCTCATAGACAACCTACTCAAGGCATTAGCAACAACATTAGCCTTACCTGGGTGATATAGAATGCTCATGTCATAACCCTTGAGTAACTCTAACCACCTTCTTTGTCTTAGATTAAGCTTTTTTTGGCTAAACACATACCAGAGACTCTTGTAATCAGTGAACCTATCCACATGAACACCATAAAGATAGTGACGCCATATTTTCAAACCAAATATTATGACAACCAACTCTAGATCATTGGTTGGGTAGTTCTTCTTGTGAACTTTCAGTTGTATGGAGGAAAAAGCAATAACTTTACCATTCTGCATTAACACACAACTCAATCCAACTTTGGACGAAACACAACACACAACAAAGCCTTATGTATCCTCTAGTAAGGTCAATACTGGGGCAGTAGTCAACCTAGTTTTCAATTCCTGAAAGCTTTTCTTACAAGCTTCAAATCATTGAAACTTAACTGTTTTCTGAGTCAACTTGGTCAAAGGAGATGAAATAGATGGGATCCCCTTGACAAACCATCTATAATATCCAAGCAACCCCAAGAAACTCCTAATATCAGTGTGAGATGTGGGTCTAGCCCAACTCTTCACTGCCTTTATTTTCTGAGTATGAACTCTAATCCCATCACCAAAAACAATGGCCCAGGAATGCCACAGACTCAAGTCAAAACTCACACTTTGAGAACTTGGTATACAACTCTCTATCCTTTAGAGTTTGGAGAACTATTATGAGATGACTAGCATGATCTTTCTCATTCCTCAAATAGATTAGTATGTCATCAATGAATATGATAACAAACATATCTAAATAAAGCATGAATACTCTATTCATAAGGTCCATGAATGCTGCAAGCCATTAGTTAAACTAAACAACATGGCCAAAAACTCATAATGACCATAACGGGTCCTGAAAGCTGTCTTTGGAATATCACATTCCCTTACTCTTAACTGATGGTAGCTAGATCTGAGGTCTATGTTAGAGAAACAAGTGGCACCCTGAAGGTTATCGAAGAGATCATCAATTCTCAGAAGAGGATACTTATTCTTGACAGTAACCTTGTTCAACTGATGGTAATCTATACATTCTAAGGGAACCATCCTTCTTCCTCACAAATAAGACTCGAGCGCCCCAAGGTGAGACACTTGGTCGAATAAGACCTTTTTCTAGGAGATCTTTCAACTACTCTTTTAACTATTTTAACTCTGTTGGTGCCATCCTATATGGTGGAAAAGACACAAGACGAGTATGACGAAGAATATCTATACCAAAGTCTATTTCTCTCTTAGGAGGGACTCTGGGAAGATCATTTGGAAAGACTTCTGGAAACCTTTTTACTACTGGAACTGAATAGGAGGTATCTCAACACTAGAGTCATTACCTCAGACTACGTGATAGACACACCACTTGAAAACTACCTTTCTTGCCTTAAGGTATGAAATAAAATGACCCTTAGGCACTGTTGAACTACTCTTCCATTTTATAACTGGGTCATTAGGAAATTGGAACTTGACAACTCGAGTTCTACAATCCACTGAGGCATAACAGGCATGAAGCTAATTCATACCTAGAATGACATCAAAATCTACCATGTCTAACTAAACTAAATCAACCATGGTGCTCTTGTGATTGACGAAAATGGTACAATTACGATAGACTCTCTCTACTGAATAGACTCACCAACAGCTGTAGAGACACTGAAGGGCTTAAGAATTTTCTCAGGAAGAACATCAAAATTCATTGCAACATAACGATTTACAAAGGATAAACTCGCTCCTGAATCTAGCAAAGCATAAATATCAAAGTTAAAGACTTGGATCAAACCAGTGCTAACATCTGGCGAATCTACTTGCTCTTGGAGACTAGTGATAGCATAAAGATGGTTTCCTCTTCCATCTACCCCTTAAATAGCTCCTATAGATGTATCTCTGTCTGGTAGAGCAACTAAAGAGTGGGCTTTATTGCCCCTATTACCATTACCCTGCCTGTTCTTAGGACATTTTCTCATAAAATGATCATTCTGACAACACATGAATAGACCAGTGGAGCCATCACAACACACCTCTGAGTCGTCCTACCACACTTAGCACATATCTTAGTACCTCCTTGTGCCATACTACCTTGAGAATGCGCAGGTCTAACTCTAAAATTCTAACTATTGTATTCACCTTTGTTCCCCTGTGCAGGTGCACTAGTAGATGATGGGGCAGGTCCCTTTGGTTTCTGTTGGAAAGATGAGCGGTTGGCATTACTCTTCTGTTGTTCGGACTCATTCCCTGTCTTAGCTCTCTTGTTTCGAAATTCCTCTCTATCTTTCAACTTTTCTTCCTCAATAGTACATGGATCATCAGCCTTGCTATGTCCATATCTCCTATCAGCATAGCTGCCCTACCTTCCCTACTAGACAAACGGGACAACCCGACAACAAACAAACTCATCCTACTTCAGCAACCGTCTCCAGAGCATAGCGGGAAAGATGTGTGAACTTTAGACTGTAAATAAGAACACTTAAAGAATCCTGCTAAGAGTGAGGAACTCTCGTACCTTTGTTTCTCTTAGTTCTCGGGGAAAGAAATGCCCCAAAAAGGCCTTCTTAAACAAAGACCAACCCACAAGTGGTGCACCGTCAGCTTGATTCTTCTTCCATTGATCAAATCAGATTCTAGCGACACCCTTCGTTTGGTATGAAGCTAGTTCCACCCTCTCAGCATCCACAATATGCATAATCTCAAAAACCTTCTGAAGCTCCTCAATAAAGTTTTCCAGATCCTCAGTGAAACTTGAACTCGTGAAGCTTGTAGGATTCATCCTTAGGAACTCATGGATCTTTGAAGTATCAGCCATTTCCTATTGATTCTATCTCTGTCCAACTTGATTGGTCACAGCTTGGTTCAATATTTGGATATCTTCAAGAAACTTAGCATTGGTGACCTCTCCCTGGGGTGGCACTTCTGGTGCATTAAGTACCCCTTGATTATGTGGTTCAAAATTCCTTCTAGTAGGACGACCTCTGACAGCTCTCCGTGGAGGCATGATCTGAAAGGCACATGCAAGCATGCATTAGAAGAAACTTTATTGTACCAAATGAGTATGAAAGAAGTGAGATAGTTCCTAAGTGTCACAGCCTTGTAATTATAGATGTGGCACGCTTCACACCGATAACTAGGATTCTATAGACACGACTTCATAGACTCTCTAAGACTCTTGAACTCTTTGCTCTGATACCAAGTTTGTCATGGTCCAGGCCTACACCCTTGGTGGGACTGGCACTCGAGAACCATTGTTGGACCCAAGCGAACCCTTGACCTGGCTTAAATTTTAGTGAAAGACTTACTCATGATAAAAAATACATTAAAAAGTAAACTGAAATCTCAATAGACAACTTAGAATTTATATAGAAACATTTCACTAGCCAAAATGCCACTCAAGTATCAAACATCAAAACAGGAATGGAAAGACTCAAGAACTAACATCAACTAATTGTATATGAAGCCTCTAACAGCTGATATGGACGTCGGGACAAGACCCACAATATCCTAATGAACTAAAATGATAAAGTAATAAAAAGGGTCCTCCAAAAGCAATGAGGCTCACCAACAACTCTGAAGCTTAACTAGAATCAACGATGCGCTGGATATTGATCCTAGTTAGCTGTATCTACATTATAACAAGATGTAGGCCAACTGGCATCAGTACATTGAACGTAGGAGCATGTGAGGGGAATTCTAAAACAAGCCATAAGCTTGAAAGGAACTGAAAGAACATACATGGGCTCAACTCAACTTAACTCATTTCAATATAAAGCAATAATATGAATGCATTATAAATAAAATCTTTAATACATGGATAACAATTCTCTGTATTGAGAAATACAATAGTAACTCAGGTTGTATGCAAGGATACGATATAAACTCTGTTTGTATATAAAAAAAACAATTAACACTATGTATATAGGAATACAAAATACTTCTGTGGGAGTTTCTCTAACTGGCAACCATCACTTAAGAGCTATGTGATGATATAACATTTTGCATCATGCTGCCAGGGTCGTACTATACCTTGCCAGTGGTATAGAACCTAACTACTACGTGGATCCACTAGTTTATGCTTAATAAGGAATCATCTAAAAAGTATGACCCTTTTCTACCTATGATGGCTACATGGTTTATGGGGGTTGAGAGTTGTCTAAACTTGCCCTCATATCGGTGCTCAATACTACTCCAAAAATATACTAATTCATATGTTTAAAAACATAACTCTTTCTGTGATTTGAGATAATTGCTCAAAAACCAGCCCAAAAGCTCTCTTGGAAATAAGTTTTTCCTTGCTTAATTGTGAAAGCATTTACTCTTTACTTAAAACTAGCTCAAAGGATCTTTTGGAAATCAGTTTTTCCTTTCTTATTTAAATGTGAAAACATTTACTCTTTGGGAATACCTAGTCCCCATATACTCTTTTGAAGAAATGAACTTCACTCGTTACTCTTTACTTAACTGAAAACTCAAATCTTAAAACACGTTTAAAGCATTTGCAAAAGACTTTTGAAAAGACTCTAAGAACTCTCTAGACTTGGCTCTCAACTTTCCTAGAATTTGAATTTATGGATTTGATGTTATGATTCATGTCTATGGATGATTTATAGATGTTTAGAAGTCATATAGAATAGTTAAAATCGATAGGAAGTGTTAGTACACATTAAAAGGACTTATATGGGCTAAACGATGAAAAATGGGTAAGGGCTGTCGACCCGAGCGCACTGCTGGTGCGGGACGCCAGCCCTTTAAGTTTAGAGACTCCTTTCATTTGGCGCACTACTGATGCACCACGCCAGCCCTCGTGGCGTATCAGTGGCGCGTCGCGCCATCTCTCCCCTAGGTAAACCTAACGAATTTTCTTCTCGTTTTCTTGTCTTAACTCGACTAATCTCTTTTAGTTCTCACCGAGTGGCTTTTAGGTGGAGGCTTAACTAGATTAGTTTCTCATAGGTACCTCTATTCCTAATCTACGTGCCCCCCTAGGAGTTGTTTTAAATGACATAGCTAGTGGATCAACATATAGTATATGATATGATATGTACGGGTTCTACCTTGGTAAGTACAATTACCCTTCTTTAAGTATAAGGGATGTAATGGATTCCATGTTATAGCTAACATGGTGTATGTCTGTTAATGGTAATCTTCCCACAAAATGAACTAAGTCAATTACTAATTTTTTATGAAGCTTCCTTTATAATTTAAAGACGTATTGACCTTGTTCATCATTTATTAATCTTTTTAAATGATTTTACTATGTTTTAACTTGTTCATACTTTTCATGTTTTTGATTATGTCCCATTATAATCACGTCTCATGTTTTATTACATTCCCCTCATACTTAGTACATTCCATGTACTAATGCATACTTTTCCCTACATTGTTGGCGATTCTTCTTCCTTCGTTCGTGGCTAGTTGATTGCATTAGATATTTGAAGACTTGGTGAGTCCTCATACTTTGAGGATGATGTCACTTTTATAACTTTATGTCATTTTTTGACTTTGTTTGCAATGTATGGGTTACATCACAGTCACTTTCCTTATGATGTATTAGATAGCTTATTGATAAAAATGTTAGACTTCTGCTTTGCTTCAGAAACTCTTTTTAAATATGAAATGCTATATTTTGAACTCTTTAAATTATATTATCTTGTATGATGTAAGCTAAGTGGCTTATGTAGGGCCCCTCGGGGTTTTATACATCTTTTACGCCTTGGTATACTTTGGTTCGTGACAGGTAGATATGGAGGAAGTGGATGCCTCTTTTGTGGAAGAGGAGAATCCTACCTTTTAAATTACAATAGGAAAGGATAGACAGGGGAGCTATGAACACATTAGAGTAAGAATGGAACTAAGAGTGTGTTGTTCATCTTGTATTCCTAAGATACTTAAAACAAAATTTTGAAAAACTTGGTAAGAAACAACAAAGTTTAAAAAGTATTTTCAAAACTAGAATATGAAAACTAGTAGAGAAAATAGAATTAGAAACAGATTAGACACAATATAAAAATATTTTTTTCTGTTAGAATAGAAATAAGTATTTCCTACTTAGAATAGGAATAGGAATAGGAATAAGAATAGGAGTCCTGGTTGGAAAAGGATTCTAATATAGTGTCTATAAATAGGGTCACAATGTAACAATTTAAAAACAATTCAATAATATTCTTTTCTTATATTTCTCACATGGTATCAGAGCATTGGTGAGAACAAACAAGTCACCTTATATCTATGTCAATTTTCGGTGACGGTTGGATCTGATTTTATTAATCTTTTTTCTTTCTGTGGGTGCTGTGCGAAAATTAACACCACCACGAGGCTCGGAAAGCCCCCGCGACCAAACCCAGCCGTAACCACGGAAAACACCACCCCACGCGCTCACACGCCGATCGGAGGTGGAAGTTTCGGCGACCTCTCTCACGCACGGCGCGTGACACCTTTTCCGATCATATTTTTGAGAGATTTTTGTGATTAGGGTCGCCCACCATTCCGACCAGGCCCATACTGCTTTTGACGGATTCGATCGCGGAATTAGGGTTCGGCTATTTTCGTGCTATTTCCGCTATTTTCGTGCTATTTCAGTCATTCGATAATCGATCTGAATAATCAAGTTTTTTTATTTTTGTTTCCAAGACAAATTTAGCATAATGTCTTTTGGGTGTGATGTTTTTGGTTCTAAAAATATAGGGATTGGAAGTTCTAGCCCTATAATCACTTGAACTTTTATTGGGAAGTTCAAACTATTTATCTTGGGCTTCCTGTTGAGCTATGGTGCAAGGGTCAAGGTGTCCAAGATCACTTAACGAACAAGACTTATGTGGTAGATGTAAAGGCAAAGACTAGTGAGGAAGATGCAAAGCCAAAGCACAATGGGAGAAAGTAGATGCTCAATTATGTAGTCTCTATGGCGCTCTATTGATTCCAAATTGATGCCCTTGTTTCGCCCATTCGGGCGTGTTATACGATTTGGGAAAAGGCTCGTGCTTTATACACTAATGACATATCTCGATTCTATGATGTGATATCTCGATTGACCAACTTAAAGAAACAAGAATCCGATATGTATACTTACTTGGGGCAGTGCAGCAACATGGAGGAATTCGACACGTTGATGCCAGTTACTACGAATGTGGAACAACAACAAGAACACAGACAAACATTGTTTCTAGTTCTTACTCTTGCTGGACTTCCTCCTGATCATGATTCTGTGCGTGATCAGATTTTATCTAGCTCTACGATTCCTGATCGATGAATTATTCTCTCGTCTCCTTCGTCTTGCGGCACCTCCCAGTCATAAAGTAGTTTCATCACCCACTGTTGACTCCTCTATTCTCGCATCTCAAACCTTTGAAAAGCGTACATATCAGTCTATGGAGAATCGGCGAGGGGGAGGGCGTTTTGGGAAACCTCGATCCAAGTGTAGTCATTGTCATAAGCCTGGACACACTCGTGACATATGTTATATTTTGCATGGTCCACCACCCAGTTATGATCCTATTGTTCTAAAGGAATATAATGAGTTCCTTCGAAATCGCGCAAGTAAACAGACATCTCCACCAGTAGCATATGGTGCTCAACCTAATCAACCATCCAATAATGCTCATATTGCTCAGACAGAAATATGATGAGTTCCTTCAGTATCGTGCAAATAAGCAAACGTCTCCACAAGTAGTTTCGGTTGCACAACCTGATGTGTCTGTTGCGGGTAATTCTTTTGCTTGTGTGTCGCAATCTAGTACTCTTGGAACATGGGTCATGGACTCTGGGGCTTCTGATCATATCTCTGGTAATAAATCACTTTTATCCGATATTGTTTATTCACAATCTCTTCCATGTATTACTTTAGCCAATGGGATCCAAACAAAACCAAAAGGGGTTGGAAAAGCCAAACCCCTATCTTCTGTCACCCTAGACTCTGTTCTTTATGTCCCTGGTTCTCCCTTTAATCTAGCATCTGTTAGTCGTTTAACGAAAGCCCTACATTGTAGCATAACTTTTTTCGATGATTTTTTTCTCATGCAGGACCGCAGTACGGGACAGATGATTGGAACAGGACATGAATCACAAGGCCTTTACTATCTTACCTCTTCAAATTCCTTAACAGCATGCTCCGTTACAGATTCTCCAGATTTAATTCACAAACGTTTGGGACATCCGAGTCTATCCAAACTGCAAAAGATGGTGCCTAGTCTGTCAAGTTTATCCACATTAGATTGTGAGTCGTGTCAACTTGGGAAACACACTCGTGCTACGTTTTCTCGTAGTATTGAGGGTCGTTCAGAGTCTATTTTTTCATTAGTTCATTCTGATATTTGGGGTCCTAGTAGAGTCAGTTCCACCTTAGGATTTCGTTATTTTGTTAGTTTCATTGATGATTATTCAAGATGTACTTGGGTTTTCTTAATGAAAGATCGTTCTGAGTTATTTTCTATTTTCAAAAGTTTCTTTGCTGAAATACAAAATCAATTTGGTGTTTCTATTCGTACTTTTCGTAGTGATAATGCATTAGAATACTTATCCTCCCGATTTGAGTTTATGACTCACAAAGGCATTATTCACTGCACTACTTGTCCATACACCCCTTAATAAAATGGTGTAGCTGAAAGAAAAAATCGGCATCTTATTGAGACCGCTCGTACTCTTCTCCTTGAATCCAATGTTCCGCTGCGTTTTTGGGGAGATGCAGTTCTGACGTCTTGTTATTTGATAAATAGAATGCCCTCTTCTTCTATTCAGAATCAGGTTCCACATTCCATACTGTTTCCTCATTCACATCTTTATCCTATCCCCCCTCGTGTCTTTGGGAGCACATGCTTTGTTCATAACTTAGCCCCAGGAAAAGATAAATTAGCTCCTCGTGCCCTCAAATGTGTCTTTCTTGGTTACTCTCGAGTCCAAAAAGGGTATCGTTGTTATTCACATGATCTTCATCGATATCTTATGTCTGCTGATGTTACATTTTTTGAGTCTCAGCCTTACTATACATCTTCTGATCATCCTGATATATCTATGGTCTTATCCATACCTCAGGTTTTACCTATGCCAACCTTTGAGGAACCTACGGTTACTTCTACATCTCCAGTTGTAGTGCCACCACTACTAACTTATCATCGTCGTCCACGTCAGCGATTCAGATGATTCATGTCATGCGCCGGACCCTGCTCCTACTGCGGACTTGCCTCCTCCTAGCCAACCGCTTGCACTTCAAAAAGGTATACGATCCACTCGAAATACTAACCCACATTATACCTTCTTAAGTTATCATCGTCTATCATCACCCCATTATGCCTTTGTGTCGTCTTTGTCCTCTATTTCCATTCCTAAGACTACAGGTGAAGCACTTTCTCATTCTGGATGGAGGCAGGCTATGGTTGATGAGATGTCTGCTTTACATAAGAGTGGTACTTGGGAGCTTGTCTCCCTTCCTGCAGGTAAATCTACGGTTGGTTGTCGTTGGGTTTATGCAGTCAAAATTGGTCCAGACGGTCAGGTTGATCGACTTAAGGCTCGCCTTGTTGCCAAAGGGTATACTCAGATATTTGGGCTAGATTATAGTGACACTTTCGCTCCTGTGGCTAAAATAGCTTCTGTTCGTCTTTTTCTATCTATGGCTGCCGTTCGTCATTGGCCTCTTCATCAGTTGGACATTAAGAATGCTTTTCTGCATGGTGATCTTGCGGAAGAAGTCTATATGGAGCAACCACCTGGTTTTGTTGCTCAGGGGGAGTCTAGTAGCCTTGTATGTCGATTGCGTAGGTCACTCTAGTGCGAAACAATCTCTCGAGCTTGGTTTGGGAAGTTCAAAGACGCTTATTCAGAGTTTGGCATGACTCGTAGTGGGGTGATCACTCATGTTTTATCGGCATTCTGCATCAAGTCTATGTATCTATTTGGTTGTTTACGTTGATGATATTGTTATCACCGGTAATGATCAAGATGGTATCACCGATTTGAAGCAACATCTCTTTAAGCACTTCCAGACTAAAGACCTTGGCAGATTGAAGTATTTTCTAGGTATTGAGGTTGCTCAGTCTAGATCAGGTATTGTTATTTCTCAACGCAAGTATGCCTTAGACATTCTTGAGGAGACAGGAATGATGGGATGTAGACCTATTGACACTCCTATGGATCCGAATGTTAAACTCCTTCCAGGACAGGGGGAGCCGCTTAGTAATCCTGAAAGGTATAGACGGCTTGTTGGAAAGTTGAATTATCTCACAGTGACTAGACCTGACATATCTTTTCCTGTGAGTGTTGTAAGTCAGTTTATGACTTCCCCTTGTGATAGTCATTGGGAAGCAGTTGTTCGTATTCTGCGATATATAAAGTCAGCTCCCGGTAAAGGACTACTCTTTGAGGATCAAGGCCATGAGAATATCATTGGATATACAGACGCTGATTGGGCAGGATCACCCTCTGACAGACGTTCGACATCCGGATATTGTGTTTTAGTAGGAGGTAATTTGGTGTCGTGGAAGAGTAAGAAACAGAATGTGGTTGCTCGATCTAGTGCAGAATCAGAATATCGAGCAATGGCGACAGCAACTTGTGAACTAGTTTGGATCAAACAATTGCTGGGAGAACTAAAATTTGGCAAAATTGATCAGATGGAACTTGTGTGTGATAACCAAGCGGCTCTTCATATCGCATCAAATCCAGTGTTTCATGAAAGGACTAAGCACATTGAGATTGACTGTCACTTTGTCAGAGAAAAGATACTCTCGGGAGATATTGTTACGAAATTTGTGAAGTCAAATGATCAGCTTGCAGATATGTTCACCAAGTCCCTCACATGTCCTCGTATTAATTACATCTGTAACAAGCTAGGTACATATGATTTATATGCACCAGCTTGAGGGGGAGTGTTAGAATAGAAATAAGTATTTCCTACTTAGAATAGGAATAGGAATAGGAATAAGAATAGGAGTCCTAGTTGGAAAAGGATTCTAATATAGTGTCTATAAATAGGGTCACAATGTAACAATTTAAAAACAATTCAATAATATTCTTTTCTTATATTTCTCACACTCAAAGAAAAAAAAGGGCCCACTGAATGCACAGTGTCCTCTTAAGGAAATTATTCCCCTCAAGTACCCGAGGTTAATGGAATATATCCTCCCAAGATAGAATGATATTACTCACCGGTGTATCAGTACCTAAAACCATGGTGTAAGTCAACCACTCAATGGCAGTAAAGTACACTTAGAATACTAGATTTAGTAGTGTAGAAAAAGTCCAGAAAAACTACTTCTCTTAAAATGAGAGGAAACCCCTCAATTTATAGAAAACAAAGGGTAGTGTGAAAAGGTTCTTATTGTGCCTTCCCAGAAAGGTCACAACCCTTTGGAAAAGTCACATTCTTTCAGAAAGGTCACAACCTTTCATAAAAGTCACAACTTTTCATCAAAGCCACAACTTTTCATAAAAGTCGCAACTCTTCATAAAAGTCGCAACTCTTCATAAAAGTCACAACTTTTCATAAAAGTTGCAACTCTTCATTTTCCATTCATACCTTTTAAAACCCAACAATCCCTCACATGAATGGGGAATGACTCCAAGACAAAGAAACGAACAAGAATGTGTACTTTAAAGGCAAGAATTAATTGCATCTGGATAAGTTGGTTTCCCTTTGATCTTTCTATATTGAACATATGTCATATATACTCGGTCAATCGATAGATTTGATATCTTTGAACTGTCAAGCTTATGTGTATACCTAGATAACCATATGTCACACAATCAACCCTTTACCGTTTATGGTTCTTACGGTTGTGTTCGTTTCTGCCATGAAACCTCCTGGTTTCATGAGTGTATAGAGAGATGGGCTTTGGGCAATCATCCTCTTTGAAGCGGCTTACACTTTACACTCACATAGGTGATTTCTAACAATGTTATCGCGTAGATACACTATTTGGTCAAATCTGTCAAACTTAGCAAATCATTAAGAACTTTAAGCTTTATTAACTCATTAACAAGCCTTAATGTTGTATCCTTATTCCTGAACATTTTCTTCATCATGAAAATGGATTGAGTTGGTTAAGAATGTCGAACCGTCGGTCACAACTTTGTTTTTCTCCTTGAACCTAGCTCTTGGGATCTCCTGTCTGCTATGTAGAGTGACCACCATGATGACTTGTCCAAATCTGTAAACCAATTCCCTTAGATGATCTTTCAACTTTCTTTCTAGTTAGGCCTTTTTGTAAGTGGATCTGACACATTATCCTTTGACTTTACATAGTTGATTATGATAATTCCACTAGAGAGTAGTTTTCTAATGGTATTATGTTTATGTCTTATATGATGAGACTTTCCATTATACATCATGCTCCATGACCTACCTATTGCATCTTGACCATCAAAGTGTATGCATCTGATGCCAAAGGTTTGGGCCAAAAAAAATATCTATCAAGAAATTTCGGAGTCTTTAAACTAATTCACTGGTCTTATCTAGGGCACCTAGCTCAGAGATCATTGTAGAGCTAGCGATACATGTCTTTTTTTTTGGAAGATTTCCAAAATACTACTCCTCCACCAAGATTAAATACATATCCACTCATGGATTTTACTTCATTTGATCCCGGTGGTCCAATTTGCATCATTATATCCTTTCAATACTGCTAGAAATTGTTATAATACAAGACATAGTTTTGAGTATTTCTTAAATACCCCAAAATTCTTTTCATTTTCATCCAATGAGTTCGATTGGGATCACTCGTAAACCGACTCAGTTCATTAATAGCACATGCTATATCTGATCGTGCACACTTCATGATATTCATGATACTTCCTAATACTCTAGCATAATCTAATTGTGAGTCACTTTTGCCTTCACTCTTTTGAAATGCAAAAGTCACATTTATTAGAGTCTTGACAATATTGATATCCAAATATTTGAACTAGTCAAGTACCTTTTCAATGCAATGAGATTGTGACAATGCCAAACATTATAAAGTTCTAAGGATTCTTATACCTAAGATCGCATCAGCAACTTCAAGATCTTTCATATCAAACTTGCTTTCTAGCATATGTTTAGTAGCATTTATGTCATTAGTGTCTCTACTGATGATCAACATGTCATCAATATACAAATAAACAATGACCTTGTGCTTTTAATGTAAACACATTTATCACTTTCATCATTCTTAAATTCATTTGCCAACATGGTTTGGTCAAATTTCTTATGTCATTGTTTGGGTGCTTGTTTTAGTCCATAAAGTGACTTTATAAGTTTGCACACTTTCTTTTGTTTACCAGGAACTACAAAACCTTCAGGTTGTTCCATGTAAATTTCTCCCTCCAATTCTCTATTTAAGAGAGTTGTTTTTACATTCATTTGATGAATTTGGAGGTCATATACCATAACTATTAATACTAACATCCGAATGAATGTAATTCTAGTTACTGATGAATATGTGTCGACAAGATCAAGACATTGTTTTTGTCTAAAGCCTTTAACAAAAAAGTCTTGCTTTATATTTGTCAAAAGTTCCATCAACTTTCATTTTCCTTCTGAAGATTCACTTTGAACCCAAATGTTTATTTCCTAGAGGAAGATCGACCAACTTCCAATAGGATTGCTGAAGATTGAACCAATCTCACTATTGACACCATCTTTTCAAAGAATGAGTTCACATATGACATAAGAAATGTTACAAAATCAGATCTGAAGGTAGTAGATGTACTTTGACATTTACTACACGTCTGAATCTTTTTATTAAGTACATTCTCCTTTTGTTCATTCTAAGGTCATTTAGACCTTTCACTAGACTACTCAAGTCTAATTTTATAGTCCACAGTTCTTAGGTCCTATTTTAATCCTTGTAGGAATAGGAACTTGGACTTTGGCTAGACACCCCCACACTTTGAAATATTTCAAGTTGGATTTCCTTCATTTCCATTTCTCATATGGAATAGAATGTGTCCTGAACAAACAAAATTGCTTTCTTTCTGAAAAGACAACTTTTTGTTGTTCCCTTTTGTAGTAAGGATAGTTTCTCCACAAAAGTTTTGTGGTAAACCTTATAAGTAATGCAATCATCATTACCTTCAAAGTTCGGTTATTTTTTTCATTGTGCAATTCCATTAGATTTAGGTGAATATGACAGTAATTTGATGGATAAATCCACTTTCCAAACATATTTTTACAAAAGAAGATTTATATTCTCCATCCCTATCACTTCATCTTTTCTCCCAACTGATTGCAACTTTAATTTTATATTGCCTAAACGTTTCTATTGCTTCATCCTTACTATTCAACAAATAGATGTAACTGTATCAAATGCAATATCAATAAAAGTTATGAGATACTTTTTCCCACCATGAGATGGTGTTGACTTCATATCACAAATGCCAGTGTAAATCAACTCTAAGGGATTAGAATTCCTTTCAACAGATTTATAAAAATGTTCAGCATACTTAGATTTCACACAAACTTGACATTTTAATTTATTGCACTCAAAGTTAGACAAAATTCCTAAGTTTATCAGTTTTCTTTACAAGGTTTTGTAATTGACATGTCCCAAGTGTTCATGTCACAAACATTTTGACTCAAGGAAGTAAGAACAAATAAGGATATTGAGTTTGAAAAGGTCTCCGCGAGGTAGCTTTTTCTCACAAATATTTGTTCCTATTTCTTACAATTTTGTGTGATATAAATATTGTTTAGAGTCATCACCCTGTCAAATGTCCTTTTCGCAAGGACCTTTCCATAACTTTCAATTTGATTGTTATAGAACTATCCATGAACAAAGTTTTATCGGGTCCAATAAAGGCAATATAGTCCAAATGATTCTTTTACAAAACATGACTAATGACTATTCACCAATATTCATGTCTATACAAATAGTTATATGTAATAGACATAGCTTTTCATGAAAAATCACAACATTTTAAGTGACACCTTTTCATAAAAGAACTCAATCATTTTGAACAAGTATACATATAATTTGGTAGTTTCATACTACTCATACCATATACTAGTAAAAGAGAAACTGAACGACGACAATATCAAATATAATCCAAGAATTTTGTGGGACAAACATAATACAAAAGTATCATCGAATTTCATATCTTGTGCTCCAAATTTAAATTAGACACTAAGTCTTAATTTATCTTTGTCATAAGCAATGAATCCCCCACATTTTAAATATGATCTCAAAATTCTTTTTCAAGTATTTGAAAATAGTTTTTCCACATTTTTTTCTCATGCTATCAAAGTGTCATTGGCAACATGAAACCTATTTCGAAAATATTATTCTACAAAAGAATTATAGTGCTTCAATTTCATTTGACAATCTTTACACAATGTCAAAGTTCATTCCATAGAGGCACAAGATCACAAACTCTAAGTCACTGGTATATTTCCTCAATCACAAATAGACATATCACTTAGTATTGAGATTACTAACAATAAAGATAAAAAATTTTGTACAATTTGTTTCTATATAAACAGTGAATTTTATAGAAAATCAAAAGTACAACATTGACTTATTATGTGAATTTGTCATATTGTTCAAACCAATTGCATAGTCTAATTTATCTAAAGTAGAAAACTACAAAAGTTTTTAGTCTACAAAAATTAGACACAATCAAATTTCACATAGAGTACAAAACTACAAAAGTTTTTTTTTTAGTCTCCAAACAGAATTAAACACATTCTTATATTATCACATAGATATGCTTTTCTTTTCAAATAGCCTTCCAACTATAACATTTTGACATACTATTTTATCAAACAAAAATGTGCATCTCTCATTCTGCAAACTAAAAAATTTTAAAGGCAACACTTTTTGCCAAGGAAAATTCATTCAAAAATCATATGATTTGTAGATCTTTTTCCAAAGGCATACATGATAAATATAAAAAATGTTAACTTTTGAAACTATTTTCCTCCTTAGATAAAAATTAAGAGGTTACCTGGTGTAATCTTTAACCAAAATACAACCAATTCTTCTAGTACATTCTCACTTCGACCTTGCTTAACAAAGCACTGAATTCTGGAGAAATAATGCATTAATCTTCTACTTCCATGATCTGTTTCACTCAATCAGTAGAATACAAGAAATACCAATAGTATAATAATATCATTAAGATTGTTGTTCATCTTGTATTCCTAAGACACTTAGAACAAAACTTTGAAGAACTTGGTAAGAAACAACAATGTTTAAAGAGTATTTTCAAAACCAGAAAATTAAAACTAGTAGAGAAAATAGAATCAGAAAGAGATTAGAAACAATATAAAAATATTTTTCTCAATGAAAGAAAATTGAGCCCACTGAATGCACAGTGTCCCCTTAAGAAAATTATTCCCCTCAAGTACCCGAGGTTAATGGAATATATCCTCCCAGGATATAACAATCTTACTCACCGGTGTATCGGTACCTAAATCCACGGTGTCAATGAACCACTCAACAACAGTAAAGTAGACTTAAGAATACTAGATTCAGTAGTAGTAGAAGAAATCTAGAAAAAATATTTCTCTTAAAATGAGAAGAAATCCCTGAATTTATAGAAAACATAAGGTAGTGTGAAAAGGTTCTTACTGTGCATTACCGGAAAGGTCAGAACCCTTTGGAAATGTCACAATCTTTTGGAAAGGTCACAACCTTTCATAAAAGTGACAACTTTTCATAAAAGTCACAACTCTTCATAAAAATTGCAACTCTTCATTTTCCATTCATACCTTTTAAAAGCCAACAGAGTCTCTAGGTCCATTAAGAAGGTGATCAGTTGAAAAGGTGAAAGAAATAAATATGGGATGAAAAAGAAAAGAGAGAGTGAAAAGCAAGTGATACAAAAAATTATAAATGAGGAACTTGGTGCCAGTGCTAATATGCAACAGACCCGTGTAGAGAGACAAGAAATTCTGAGTAAGAAAAAGGTACTGAATGGATTCTTGAATCTCAATGGAATGTAGGATTTACTGGAAATCGTTAGATTCCAGGCATGGAGTCACATATTTGAACTCATGAAGTCATGTTTATAAGAAGATGTACATGCAGTAGAAGGGTCCCTTCACGCAATCTTCTTGAGGAAGATTCTGTATGATCCAACCACGGGGATCTATATAGTCGAGAACTAAGTAGCTTTTGAGGAAGATTCTGCATGATCATAAACCTTAATTCAACTCTTGATCGTCAAATTCTAATGCCTTCATAAACTTCAGTGCCATTATTGCTATCATTTCCACGTTGATCAATTACAAGATTGCAGTCTGAGTTTGTCATCAATATGGCTTATTCTTGTTTTTCATCTTGATGAATATATGTAATATGAGGCTCCAAGAATTTCTCCTCTTTTGTTTCACCATTTTCATCTCGTAACATGATCTACTAAGAAAACATAAGCTAGTAAAACAGTCAAGCTGTAAATCTTAATTATGATAGAAATTAAAATATATTGCTCGTAACCGTACCAAATTTGATTAGTCTAGCATCAAATATAGAAGAGTAATAACGCCATCAATTTTTTTGGAGCAATTGTCTCTTTAAATGTATAACTAAAATAGGGGAAACTATAATTAGGACATTTCCATCCATTTGGATACAACACAGTAAAATTTGAACATACTGAGAATAGTAGTTTTAAAATGCTAATGTTCTATTTATGATGGAATTTTATTGAATTGTCCAAAGAGATGCAAATCAGTGGCCTAATAATAGTTTCCCGATATACATTATAAGAAAAAATTGCTCGACACAAATTGATGGTGCTATTCTTCTTCTAGATTTCATGGTAGACCAATCAAATTTGGTATGGTTACAAGCAATGTATTTTAATTTCTATCACAATCAAGATGTACAATTTGACTTTCTATTTTCTTATATTACCTCTGTATATCAAGATGAAGAATTGTGAAGCAAAAGAGGAGAAATAATTGGAGCCTAATTTACTAGATATTCATCTAGATGACAAACAAGAAGAAGCCATGTTAATGTCAAACTTTGACCGCGGTCTACTAAGAGATCAACGTGGCAACGATAGAGATAAAATTACTCTGAAGTTTATGAAGTCATTAGATTTTCAGGATAGAGAGTGGACTTAAAGGATGTGATCAAGGACTATTATTGTTCCAACATTATTTTTAAAGGCCTAATCATGGACTCAAAGGTTCACCCACTCTTCTGGACCAAATATTATGATCTTTGTCGCACCCCATTTAATTTATGCATGACCATTTCCTATGTGGCTTAAATGTCAGCATAGATGCTGGAATTATTACTGAAATTGTGGATTCCATTAAAGCTTTCAACATTTCGACCCCCAGCAATCATCTTAAATTTTAAGACTATTCGTTGAAAGAGACATATTGTTTTTGCATAAGGTTAGATTTGTACGCGCAAGGCCTAGTAAGCTCGTTTACTTGTCATGTGAATCAATGAACATTCTTGTATCAAAAAAAAGTTGAGCTAGCTAAAGCAAAAGATAAAATGTTGAATTTTAATTAAAAACTTTTAAAAGAAAAGCAGGTCTTAACTCTAAAATAAAGTGTTTAACAAAGGAAGATGAAATATTCAACTCCATTTCAAGGCACTAGCAACTTCTCCATTGTAAAATTTTGTTGATCAAAAACTTGTCCTCATTGTATAACTAGTTCTTGTTGGGTTATGAAGGTAATTAGAGCATCATGCGGAAGCTGCAAGTCATGAGTGATAAATTAGATAACAAAAACTTATACTAAAAACAAAATATTATTATATGGTTTGTCCAATTGGTCTACATATGAAAATTAATATAAAAGAAAAATATTAAAACTGTAGAGAGAAAAATCTCCCATAAACAAAACACTCTAGATGTCTACATTGTGGATACTATTGCGTTATGCTATGAGAATATAGATCTTCAATTTATAGATCTCCAAACATTTCCTTTAAGTAAAGAATAAACCAAATATGAAAGAAAATTATATTTTTCTTTCAGAAAATGTTCAAGTATTTATTGTAATACTTTTACTTTTCTTTAACGAAAAAAATAAACATCAATTAAGGAAAGAAAATCAGGGAAAAACCCTAACAAATCTCCCCTTTTGGCTGGATTTTCTTGACAAAACTTGATCCACCTTCTTCACATGCATGATAATTTTCGTTCTTCACATAGTCTTCATTACTGCTGCTTGTCATGGTTAAAAATAAAGTTTAAAATATATCGGTTAAAAATGGTTTAAAAATATTTTATTTTCATTTTCAAAGATGCAGCAGCAGGAATGCTGAAAATATGATTTTAATCTCTTCTCCACATGTAGCTAGACAAAAATCTTCTTTATCATCAAATTAGTTACAAATTGATTTGAAACCACTTGAGCATGTCTTCAACCTCATTCAAACATTAGATCATTGAACCATCAGATCTTTGAACCACGTGCTTTGATATCACTTGTTGGGTTATGAGGGTGATTAGATCGTCATGCGGAAGCACAATTGCAAGTCATGAGTGATAAATTAGATAACAAAAACTTAAACTAAAAACAAAATATTATTATATGGTTTGACTAATTGGTTTACATATGAAAATTAATATAAAAGCAAAATATTAAAATTGTAGAGAGAAAAATCTCCTAATAAATAAAACGTTAGATGTCTATATTGTGGATACTATTGTGTTATGCTATGAGAATAGGGATCTTCAATTTATAGATCTCCAAACATTTCCTCTAATTAAAGAATAAACCAAATATGGAAGAAAATTATATTTTCCTTTCAGAAAAAGTTCAAGCATTTATGGTAATTCTTTGACTTTTATTTAAGGGAAAAAAATAAACTTCAATTAACGAGAGAAAATCAGGGCAAAACCCTAACAAATCCCCCCTTTTGGCTGGATTTTCTTGATAAAACTTGATCCACCTTCTTCACATGCATGATAGTTTTCGTTCTTCACATAGTCTTCATCACTGCTGCTTGTCATGATTAAAAATAAAGTTTAAAATACATGGGTAAAAAATGATTTTAAAATATTTTATTGGCATAATACATAAATTGGACCCTAAACTTGCCTTCAAATTTTAAGTATGACCTCTAACTTTTAAAGTGCACAAGTAGGCACTTCAACTATCCAATTCTTAAACAAAAAAACACGCGAATCCAACCTGGCATAACGCGTGATTGAGACGCAATTCAGGCGCGTCAGGGGTATTTTTCGAGGCCCACAACAGTAAAAAAAAAACGGAAATGACAATTTTACCCTTAATGAATCCCTTTTAAATATATTTTTATTTTTTTCAAATCAAAATCCCATTTTTCTTCTTCTTCTTCCAAATTCTAGTACTCAAGCTTTTTTCCTCTTTTTGTGCACAATTTCTGGTCGTTTTTATGTAATGGCTTCTAATTTTTTTTGTCAAAATCGAGCAAATTCGGAAAAGAAAATACGACCCTACCCTTTTGTATTTTAATTTTTTTTTAATTATAAAATACGTGTAATTTTTTTAATTACGTGGCAGCCACTGAGTGGCTCAATTAGCCACGTAGGCGCGTTTGTATATCACACAATTTGGCTGTTGGATTCGCGTGTTTTTTTGTTTAAGAATTGGATAGTTAAAGTGTCTACTTGTGCACTATGAAAGTTAGAGGTCATACTTAAAATTTGAAGGCAAGTTTAGGGTCCAATTTATGTATTATGCCTATTTTATTTTCATTTTCAAAGATGCAACAGCAGGAATGCTGAAAATATGGTTTAATCTCTTCTCCACATGTAGCTGGACAAAAATCTTTTTTATCATAAAATTAGTTACAAATTTATTTGAAACCACTTGAGCATGTCTTCAACCATATTCAAACATTAGATCATTGAACCATCGGATCTTTGAACCATGTGCTCTGATACCACTTGTTGGGTTATGAGGGTGATTAGATCGTCATGCGGAAGCACAATTGCAAGTCATGAGTGATAAATTAGATAACAAAAACTTAAACTAAAAACAAAATATTATTATATGGTTTGACCAATTGGTCTACATATGAAAATTAATATAAAAGAAAAATATTAAAACTGTAGAGAGAAAAATCTCTCCATCAACAAAACTCTCTAGATGTCTACATTGTGGATACTATTGCGTTATGCTATGAGAATAGGAATCTTCAATTTATAGATCTCCAAACATTTCCTCTAAGTAAAGAATAAACCAAATACGGAAGAAAATTATATTTTTCTTTCAGAAAAAGTTCAGACATTTATGGTAATACTTTGACTTTTCTTTAAGGAAAAAAAAAACTTCAATTAAGGAAAGAAAATCAGGGCAAAACCCTAACAAATCTCCCCTTTTGACTGGATTTTCTTGACAAAACTTGATCCACCTTCTTCACATGCATGATAATTTTCGTTCTTCACATAGTCTTCATCACTGTTGCTTGTCATGGTTAAAAAAAGGTTAAAATATATGAGTTAAAAATGTTTTAAAAATATTTTATTTTTATTTTCAAAGATGCAGTAGCAGGAATGCTGAAAATATGGTTTTAATCTCTTCTCCACATGTACCTGGACAAAAATCTTCTTTATCATCAAATTAGTTACAAATTGATTTGAAACCACTTGAGCATGTCTTCAACCTCATTCACACATTAGATCATTGAACCATGTGCTCTGATACAACTTGTTGGGTTATGAAGGTGATTAGAGCGTCATGGAAGCTTCTGATTGCAAGTCATGAGTTATAAATTAGACAACAAAAACTTATACTAAAAACAAAAAATTATTATATGGTTTGACCAATTGGTCTACATATGAAAATTAATATAAAAGAAAAATATTAAAACTCTAGAGAGAAACATCTCCCCATAAACAAAACTCTCTAGATGTCTACATTGTGGATACTATTGCGTTATGCTATGAGAATAGAGATCTTCAATTTATAGATCTCCAAACATTTCCTCTAAGTAAAGAATAAACCAAATATGGAAGAAAATTATATTTTTCTTTCAGAAAAAGTTCAAGCATTTATGGTAATACTTTGACTTTTCTTTAAGGAAAAAAAATAAATTTCAATTACGGAAAGAAAATCAGGGCAAAACCCTAACAGTTCCTAGTTGCAGGCTTCCTTAAAATTGTGTTTACTATTTTTTGTGGGGTTACATGTTTCATCTTCATATATCTAGTAAGAAGTTAAATACTTATTCGTATAGGATGTTCATTAGTTTGGAACAATACCTACAAGTTTAGAGCATTTCAATTTTTTTACATGTCACATGTGTTTTGATTTTTTTTTTTATTTTCTCTCATGCAAAAAAAAAAAAAATTCTCCAATATCTTTTGAAAAGAATTAGGTTTTTTATTTATGTCAAATGTACAACAAATTAGAGTTTTTTTTTATGTGTACCTCAGAGCATAATGAAAGTGAAACAAAAAAGAGTTCAATTACTTTGGAAAAAATTACTTCAAATTTATAGTGGAATTAGTTATAACATATAGTCAAAAAAATTCTCTAGAAGATACTAGTCTTACAATGATAGTATAATGAAGGGAAATAAAGAACTAAATGTGTTCTTTTAACAATATGAGCAAGAAATTAAATTAGACAAAATGAAATAAAAAATGAATGTTCTTAATAATATGACCAAAAAATTAAATTAAACAAAAATGAAATAAAAACGAATGTTCTAAATAATATGACCAAGAAATGAAAGAAGGATAAAATACGAAAGGAAAACATAGTTAAAAAACCATATTTCTCCAAATGAAGAAGAAAAACATAGAACATGAAGAACAAGCCAAAAATAATTAAGAAATGAAAAAGAAAAATATAAATTATTTTTTGTTAGAAATTTGTGAGCTTAAATAGTTGTTGAAAACAACAAGTTAGAGTGATTTCTCCTGATGCTTTCCGTCTTTCACATTTCTTTCATTAAGTTTTATATTTCAAACTAAAATTTTCATATTCATATAGGATATTATATATTAAAGAAATTATATTCTTATGAAATGTTGTTTTGTTGTCTGACTGGTTTTATTATCTCTCTGAAAATGCTTGTAATTCTTCATTTAGAAACAATCTTTGTTCAAGCAAACTGATCAGTTCAACTAGAAGCCAAAAAATGTCAAGCAAATTTGCCTTATAGGTTTCCTGGTGGTTTAGTAAAATATAACACTACTAAAAAAATTGGATTTAGTGATAGAAAATTGTTGTAGCTAAACAACAAATTTTGTTGCTAAATCCACTTAGCGATGAATTAGAGACTGAAGGTTAATACTACATCTCAAGGTTAATGAAGGAATTCATTCATACTATCGGTGAATATAAGATAAATCAAAAGAAAAAAGTAACTCTTTCTTTAACAAAATGACTAGGATTTAAGCAGATACAAGGTGTTACCTAATATTCGCAGGGCCGAATCAGCTGGTAGTCAAGCGCATCTCTTTCAAGAAAGTTGTGAGCATTGGAAAACCCTTTCCAACCCCCACTCAATCCATTCTTACCAATAAGATACTTGGTCACAAATGTTTCTTCATTTTCATCCACCAAAAGAACAACGTCATCATATTTTGACAAATCAAAATCAAAAAAATTCCTTCAAAAACTCTATTGTATCATAATATTTTTTAAAAATCTAGACTATATAGGACCCAAAAACTCTAATTGAATCACGAATAAATTGCACTTACCAACAAAAATCCCCCTGAGACATGCGAAGGGAGCATACATTTCTTAAAACTAGGAAACCCAAAATGCAAATTTTCTTGAAATTTTTCGGCTAGCAGTTGGGTTGAGAGGTTGCTTTAGCAGAGCTGTGCTTTTGCTCCTTCCTTTAGTGCTAGTAAAATCAAGAATCAAAAGAATTTTTAGAGAGATAATAGAACCATTCAGACAAACAAGTACCAATTCATATTACTAGGTGGAATGTTTGTTTACTAATATGTATTTAATTAATAGATTGTGATTTAAAGTGCTAAATCTTTAGTCTCTATATTTATCCCGAATTATAGACTGTGACTGAAAATCAAATGTCCAAACATTGAATTTCGCACTAATAGAAGAGTAGAGTAACCAGACCTTGAATTTGCATCCATAAGGCTGCTGAAGATCCTATGCCAAATAAATAGGGCTGTGTGACTTGAACTTGAATCTTCGACCATAAGTCTGGTAAATAATACCATGTCAAATAAACATCACAATGCCACCATGGAAGAATGTCCACTCCCAGATAATCAATACAAAAACTCCAATCCCAAACTGTCCAACCGCGCCCGCTATCCTAATTGTGAATCACTATGGTCGTAGAAAAGTGGAGGATAGATAGAAGGTAATCGAAGTTGAGCTACTGAATAACGAAGACTCATTCTATCAAAACCAAGTCTACTACATCAATTGACATTGAGCTATGTAATATGAAGCAAGCACATGCTCCTAGATAGGATAGTTTAGGGAAAGCACTAGTCTACTCCTAGACTAAGGTCTAACATGCCTTCAACCACAATCATAAACACGTACAAGGCATGCCACAATGTAGGGATAATCACGAACATGAAGAACAACATGCTAGTAGCCCGAAAAAGCCGACAAAACTGAAAAACTTGATATTAACTAACTAAGCATTATCAACTAGCTACGAGACTCAAATTCACACAAATCAACATGTATTTACATTCTTAAGCTCAATCTTAAGGACAAGAAGCCATAGCCTACCTCAAAGAAATTCGCTTATGCTTCAAATTCAAAATTTCAGTGCTTCTCCATTCAGAACGGCCTACGAATGCTGCCACACTATCAACTATAGAATAAAAATATTAACATGGTCATTTAGACACCAATCACATTAATAGGACAAAGACCAAAAAATTATGTCAAAATGGGACCCACGTTAGGAATTCAAAAATTGGTTCAATCAAAAGATCCATTTATGCTCCCCGAACTTGTATCCCAAAACAGGCGGGGCACAAAATACACCCAAACAGCAACATGAGACAATTTAACATTTAAGCAAAATCAAGTTGGCAAGCAGCCCCTTCGGAGCAGAATTTATTGCAAACAAACTTTCCCTGAAAATCCCCACACACTCCAATGTGTAGCCACAACCTTCCCAAACACACTAAACTTTTAATCACCGAAATCGAACACTAACAACTCTCACAATCGCAGAAGGAAATGTTAGAACAAAAATGAATCATAATATGGTCCTTTAATCAAATGTCATGTCATAAATACACTTCATGATAACGGAGGAAGGAGGCCGTCATAGTGGCCCATCCTTTAAATGACCTTCACGAACCCATAAGTCAAACCTTGCAAACAAGATGACCTAGGGTGGTCAACGCCACATGACCACTAATCTCAATGACATACAGAGGCCCACACCATCATAATGGTCAAGTACAACCCTCCATAATTGCTAAGTCACAAATGCCACCTTGCTGAAGGAGGCACCATTACAATTTGCTGGTACATCAATTGAAAACATCGACAGGGTACTCGAGATTCATTTGGAATCCCGTGCATGCAAATGAAATATGCTACCCCACCAAATTATGTATTCTAGAATCAGCGGAGACATTGAAAATTCAAACTGAGGTCATCTTGATAAAAAGTAGGTCCCACATCTAAACTCTATTTTAACCTAAATTCCACAAGGGGGCTCGAGATTAGCATGGAGGTCTCACGATCCTTATGAAAGGTCCCTCTAGAAAAAAACTTAATATTCCAAAGATGACGTAACCGTTAGAATTGAATTCTGATGTCATAATCTTGAACTTCTGACCAAAGTGAACCGTTTATCTTTATGGATTTTCTAAAAAAGAAACTTGAATAGAATCTAAATGAAAAACCAGGTAAAAAAATATCATTCTTAGTAAGTAATAAATGACTGGGGTAACTATAAGAATGCTCTAAGCGTAATAAATAAGTCAATAATACATGAATGACCTAGAGGGTTATTACAATGTTTCCTCAATCTAATCCTACTCCTTTCCACGCTAACAATACATGTACTATTCATATTGCTACTATAAAGTTTATCATGAGAATACAAAACACTTCAAAGTAGATTGCAATTAGAATAAGTTGTATTGAAAGGAGTCATTAATCTTCTGTATGTGCTCAATGATTTTCAAATAGATTATGCATTTACAAAACTCATGGCATGACAATCCCATTGGTTTCTAGTAGGACTGCATATAGCCTAGATGTGAACATATTCTGGACATTCAAGTAAGATAACTTAGCATTAACATGAAAATTTTAGGTTAAAATGATACTCGTGATGAATATCTAATAAAATAGGTCGACTGACGAAGTTGATCCTGTGATAACCTGACAACACTCTCTTCCTAAATTCAAGGGGCAGAAATATACTCATTGTTCTAGTATATATCAATAAAAATGTATTTTGAGCTACATTAGATTCACTATGCAAAATATTTACCAAGTTAATGGGAAGTGAAGAGTTTGAAATGAATATGATGGGTAAATAAACTTCTTTTTCAGCTTACAGGTTAAGTAGTCATCAACATGGACTATGATCAATCAACAAAATTATATTTGTGATCTGCTAAAAAGTATCAACTAGAAAGTTCCAAGCCCATTGATACTCCTATTAGGACGACTACAAAACTAGATATTGACGAACCAAGTCAATCCATAGTTTAGACAATGTATCGATGAATTATTTGCTCTTTATTATACATCAGAACAAGTAGACTACACATAGTCTTGAGTTTTGGAATGTGTTAACAACTTTATACCTATCCTAAGGAAACCTACTTGATAGATGCAAAACAGATTCTTAGTAATGGAGACTCCATATAGCTTATATGTATACTACTGATTTAAACTATGAGGTAGGTTTTAAGCAACAAAATATTGTACTGAGAGTCTTTCATGTGATTGACTTAATGAACTATAAGCTACGTGCGATAATTAGTTATAACTGTTACAATCAAATGTAAAATGTCATACAAAATCAGTAACACAAGTAACTAATTGATAAGTACCCAAAAGTATATAAAAAAGAAGATACACAAGTTGTTAGCAAGATAGAGAATGGAATATTTGGTACTCCTCCCTCTGTTCATTTGTGTTCGTGTAAGTTTCCAAGGAGCAAAAGATAGAAATGAAGATGTATATGTATATTTCATGTGTTGCGGTGACCTTAAGTCTTAAATTGGGATTATTCGACTCCGGTGTTCATGTAAAAATAAAAGGGTAATATGAATAAGAATAATAAAAATCCTAACAGTAATCAAAACATGGAAAGCAACAATAATAGGAGCATCTATGTGATGTGTATGTACTAACACACCGTAAGTACAAATATTAATCTGAAGTCGTGAGCATGTATGAATTCTATGATTCCATCTTTTCGATAGAGATACCCAAGATCTATAAAAGAAATGAGAATGAAATCACAAACAACATAAAGATCTAAGGAACTATTTTAAAAAATAATGTAGGTCAATAGAGAATAGACGAAGTGGAGTAGGATTACCTCTTGTGGCATAGTGAATTGTTCACTGTCATAGGTCTCGAATCTACACTCGTTTCTCAAACAATTTTAAGTGAGATAGAGAGAAGAATAAAAATTCTTTGTGAGATGATATGCATATGAAAAAGAGTGGTGTTCTTGTGAGTGTAAAATCTTCTTTGACCTTGAAGATTTGATGTGCCTTGGAGCATGAAATGAAAGAGTCATCTCTAGGGAGAGGCATATGTAAGAAGGGGTAGGGAAACCAACTATATTTTCCTCAAAAAAGGGAAAATTTGAATGTATCCATGGATGATGAAAGTTGCAAATTAGCATTAAAACTGCAAGAGACAAAGGGGAAAGAGAAAGTGTGGCTGATGAGAAGAAAATAGATTTAGGGTTTGGGCTACAATATTTGTTTTTGTGTGCTGATTCGGAAAGGTTTATTTTGGAATAGAATTGACACAGTATGACAACATATAGACTATATTAAATGCATTTTTCCTGATTTTTCTCTATCTATTTCCTTAAAAGGAAAAAATTATTATTTTACTGTTCTTTTTTCTCTATTTCCTTTAAAACGAAAAAAATATTATTTTATTGTTTTTTCCTCTCCTTCATTATTTATCGATTGTTTTAAAATAAGGTTATTTCTTTCCTCTTTTTTTTTTTTTTTTTTTTTTGTCTCTTTTTCTCTCATTCTAAAATCCTTTTCATATGTATATTTGCTTCTTTGCCAAATTTTCTTTTATTTTCAGTAATTCACTCTTTTTATGTAATACTTCCTTTTCCTTGAAACCACTCCATAATTAGAAATTCATAGTTCTTTCATTATTTTCTCTTAGGATTATCATTATTTCTTTTCTTGTCTAAAACTTCTCACTTATCTCTGTATCTTTATTTCTTTATTCTCTACTCTATGATTTTTACAATCTTTTTTTCATCTAATATCTCCCACCCCCCCCCCCAACGCCCCAAGTTAAAATTCTAATAATTATCCTAGCCTAAAATCTTAGGTCATGATAACACCTACTAACAAAACCAGCAGGTAAGTCAAACACATAGAGCGTAACTAGAACCAAGAAGCTATTACACAGAAAATAAACCTAGAGAAAGTAAGGAAACAACATCAAATAAAATAAAAAGACATACAATCTTATGTTAAGAAGAAAATAGTTTCATGAAAAACTTTTTTAAAATAAAAACATTTTTTCATGCAAAACTTTTTTTTTTTTTTTTAAAATAATATAGTTTCATGAAAGAAACATATAGAAATTAAGGAAACAACATCGAATAGAAAAACTTTTTTTAAAAGAAAAAATTATAGTCACTTCGATGAAAGAAAAATATTGTTCCATGAAAAGACGTGTTACTTCACATACTTATGACCTTTTTATATCTAACTTAGGCCTCCTTCTCCTCAATCCTAGAAAATGGCATTCATACGTCATCGTCCTTTTATTTTTCTTCTCTGTACTTACAACCTATATCTTTTTTTGTTCTCTGATTTTCTATTTAAGTTATTTCTACACTTTAAGAGGTAAGCTTTTCCAATTGAAGATTCGGTAAATCACTAGTCGTCAAATTAGAATTAGGAGATAGAAAAGGAATTTAATGACCTCGAGGTTGTTTCTGTATTTTTGCATACTTTAACTATTTTTCCCCTTCACATATCTTCATTGTAGCTCTTGTGTGATGTTTCATTGGGTGGCACATTTCCCAACCTGTTTGAGTGCTTTGAGCTAATATTTCTTTTGGAGCCTTTTGAAATAAAAGAGAGTTGACTTTAGTCAACACCTAGAAAGTTTGATGTGAATGAGGATTCTGTCAGTTCCATTAGTTTCGTAATGTGGTTGGTATGGGTTTCGAGGTTTTCATTTTAAGTTTGTGTTATTAGATTTTTTAGCTTTAGATTTTTCGCCAAAGTTTTACTACTGTAACAATCTTGTTAAACACACTAAGATGGAAATTCGATTAGCGTAGTTAACTCCAAAATACCGAGTTTGGTCTAGAACGACCTTGGGTTTTGATCCCAAGGTGTTTGTCGATTAGTTTATGGATTTTGTCATTTTATTTGGTGTTTTGTTATAACTGTTGACTTGGGTTAACAATTTTATGAGATGATATCTGTTTTTGTCAATTTAGTTAAATTTGGAATATCAATTTTTATTTGGTAGCATAATTTGTTTTCACTAAAAGAGTTCCGAATAAATCTGGAGCTCCTAACAGGGGAATTCCCATTCTTAGTGAAATTATGATGCAATGATTGGCCCGCATTCCGATAGAGCATTTCATGTGTCCTCAGTGTTCATGAAAGAACCCTCATATTCGCGAAGGGTTTTTTGCTGAGACTTCCACATTGACATGAGTCTTTCCAGGATCATACAGGGTTGTTATCCCTGGCATTTGCATTCGCAAGCCTCCGGCTGCATTCGTGAAGGGTCAACATGGCTGACCTCTATGTTTGCAGAAAAGCCTCCATGTTCGTGAGGGGTTAATCACTTGGCAGTTATAAGAATTAATAATCATTTTTTCAGCATGCAAACTCCATTTAAAGACTTGGTCTTTTAGCAAATTGGAGAGCATTTATTGGTGGGTTGCATCCGGAAATCACATGGCCACTTTTCGAGATTGATAAATGCACTGTAAAACTTGGTAAAATCAAACATTTTCCTTCTAATTCTCCATTCGTGATTCTCTTGGGCTAATTAATGGTGGGGCTGATTTGCTTGAGTCTTGATCGAATTATGCCCATTTTAGGATCCGAAGTTGCTTGAGCTGTGTAGAACTCATGTTAGAGTCAAATGTTTGACTCCATGTATAGGTCTCATCATTATGTTTTGTGCTTGTTTTTCCATTTCGATTTCTCATATTTATATGGGTATTATTTTTATTATTTTGGCATTCTTGCTGTGTTGTTCATAGAGTGGCATCGTGCGGAGGCCCTTTGGAATGGAAAAGCTCCAGAGCAGCACTCTGTGTGTTGTTTCAGCCTTGAGGTACGTTACAGTTTAACCACTTTTGGACTTGGCTTAGTTTGTTTGATTATTTATTGATTAGTTCAGGCTTTTTGATCCATAATCAATATATGGCTATCTTTCGGTTGTTTAGTGAGGCTTTTAATTGGAAAACCTTAGTTAAGATTTATCTTTGACTTTGATATCATTTAGTATCCTTAGAAATGGCTTCTATGTAATGTGAAACTTAGGTTGTCGCGTGTTTGTTTGGTATGGATTGTTGGTTGCTACACTTGTTCTTGAGTTTTAATCTACTTTTAATTGCTCATTTGGCCCGAGGCCGTATAATGGACTACCTAGAGATCCTGGTTAGTGATGAGAGGTAGATTTGCACTCATATAAGGTCCATTTAGCTCAATAAATAGTTTCCTCCATGCCTAACTTGGTCTTTTTTAAATAAAATATTGATAATTTCCAACTATGAAGGCAATTGGACAAGGGAAGGATTGAAGTTTGAAAGAATGGTCAAAAATAGAAAAAGAAGTGCAAAGGGAACATGATTGATTGCCTAACATAAAGGGAACATTGTCTACTTAGCATGACCTCACCTAAATTGATAGTGCATAGCACTTGTGTTTACAAAAGAAGGTCGGCGAAATCTAGTCGAAAAGGAGATACGCAGTGTTAGAAAGGCAATCCAGATGCACATCACCCAAATTGAGAGCTTGCAAAGAAAAGATTTAATGCTCGAACAACGAATTGAGGTGGTATTTGGTTATTCGTTGAATGTGAAAAGCTGACTCAATCAAGTTCTCCAACTAAGGTTCAAACACATGAAGCCTAGAGCATCATAAGGTGAGCTGAGGAGCGAAGACATATTCATCGAGTGAGTTTGGCGAGCCCGACTAATGTCACTGAGTTGGTTGCGAAGTGGATTTTGGGAAAGTATAAATAGCCTAAAGTATATAATTTCTAGAGAGTTGGATTAGAGAGTTGAACTACAGAGATTATGAGAATGTTTTGAGTTAGAAAACTTTACTTTTTAGAACACTTTTTCTAGTCTTCTTGAAGTTCTATAGTTTGAAACTTAAATTTGATAATTCAAAGTTAAATACAAAGTGGGTTTACTCTTAATTGGTTGATTTCGAGCTACTCATGGTTGTTTTCATGGAAACTCTACTCTCTTTACTTTTTTTGATGGGTGGCTAAAACCCTAACATCTAGGGGGTGCTCTAATAGGGCTAGGTGTTCATTTAATGTAGTGGGTATTGTGCTATGCTCTATTTTTGTTGTTCATGCATAAATTTGTTCTTATTACCATGGTGTTAACTTAAGGGTTAAGGTTCCAAACTTAACTCCCACTTCTGATCTCTAGTTGATGCTCGAAAGAGATTAATTACAATAGGTAATTGGTTCAGTACTAGAAATTTAGTTTTGATGTCTGGCTTTCTTAAAAGAGAGGTTATGTGTTAGATCTATTTGCCCTATTCTTAAAAGAGAGAGTAGAGTAAGGTAATGGGTTGTTTATAAATGGCATATAGATGAGACCGAAAGGTTATTCTATGCATAGATGCTATAAGATCGAAAAATGAATAGCGTCAATGATGATGACTTAACCTATTCATGTATGTACATCGATATAGAGAAACACAATCACTCCTATGTGACATTGATATCAAATTCCCGCACCCCTAGATAGCTAGTTAACTCTTGATGTTGTTCAAATTTTTGTTTAATTGTGATAATTGATAACAAAAGATATATATTAAGTTGGTGGTACCTTCCACCCAATTGTTCTTACTATTCCAAATGATCTTATTTAAAGTCCAAATCTCTCGATAAATTATTCTCTATGATATACCATTCCTTATGTGATTCGACCCCCACTCTTCGTTCGGTTTTTACAAACTACAATTGCATACTCTTTTAATTGGTTTTTGAGGGTGATTTGAGCGTTATAAAAAATGGTGTTGCTGTCAGGGAAGAGTGGTTGAGAATTCTAATAAAAAAATTAGATTTAAATTTGGTTTATTTGTAGTGGAGTTGTTTTTTGCTGTTGTTGGCTGATTTGTAGGTTGACAAAATGATTGACCATGAGAGTGATAATCATAGTCACTATGGTCAAAATGACAATATGGGTGACTTAAATGACATGCCCATTAGTGTCATTCAGACCGCGGGAGCAATCTGAATACCTTATACAACTGGGAGGACAGTGTTTGATATCATCGGTACTATGATCCAATTGCTCTAGATGAAAGAAATTTTTAGGCGTCTAGCTCATGAGGGTCCCCATGAGCACCTTAGGAATTTCAAGGAGGTATGTGAACCCTTTGTGTTAAAGAATATCTCCCAAGAGTCCATAAGATTGAGACTATTCCCGTTCTCTATATTGGGAAAGGCTACAAGATGGTTGGCATAGTTTTCAAATGATTCTATTACTTCGTGGGATGACCTAACTGAGGTATTACTTAAATGATTCTTTCCTCCCTCAAATATGGTTAAGCTTCATCTCCAAATCCAAAATTTCAAAAGTATTGGAAGTGAGCCCTTGAATGAAACATGGTTAAGGTTAAAGAAGTTATTGTTGCAATGTCCAATCCATGTCGTTCTAGAGAATTTGCTTTTACAATAATTTTTATTTGGGCCTTGCTTCTGTCAATATAGGTATGGATGATCAATTAGTCCATGGTGGACTGATAAGACAATCGTACTATAATAGCTTCTTTATCGCTAGATGATATCAATAAAGTCAACCGAGCATGGCATACTAGGGAGGAGAAAGCACTCCTTCTAAAAGTGGATTTGAACAAAGAACAATTCAGGGGGGGGGGGGGAATCAAAGAGATAAATCTATGGCCAAAATTATGACCCAAATCGATTTGATGTCAAAAAATGCCATGGGAGGTGGAACCAAGTCGGTGAATGCAGTTCGGACCAACAACGGGAAGTGCCTAGAAGATGCCAAATTCGAGGCATTCTACAATGAAGAACTTCAACACTTGGGAAATTTAGTGGGGTGTTCTCACAACAATTATCAACGACAAGTTGGGAACCAAGGTTGGAACAAGGATAGATATAGTGGTTGGAAAGACTGGCGGGGTGGAAATTGGAGAGAGAGGGAGTTGGACAAAGATAGATATGTGCCTCCCTATGATCATCCACGCTGAAAAGATCTAGCTAGGCTAGAAGGAAGGTCGATGAAAGATATACCTCTAAGGATCTATAACAAGGTTAAAGGGTTCGATAAGGTGTTGAAAGATTTCAAAAATGACTTTTCAACTTTATCTCAGACGGTGACTTAACACTCAGTTTCTATCAAGCAGCTTAAGACCCAACTAGGTCAAATTGCCACTAATCTAAATCCAAGGCAATATGGAACTTTTCCTAGTGATAACATCCCGAACCCTAGAAATGATTGTTGAGTTTGAGCAATATATTGTGTCACGACATTAAATAAGGTTCTTCTTTGGAGGAAACCTAAGTCTTTAATTTTGTTTTTATTGCTTTCAAATAACGTGTGATGTGAGTGCATGTTGAAAAGTGGTTTGAAGATTTCAAAGGGATGCATAGACGACGAAAAACCCAAACGGCAATCCACCAAAGGCATTACGTGGACTAAGTCTTGTCTACCTTTTGAGATTGAAAAGATGGAAAGTGCCCTTTCAAGATCACCGATCAGAACTTCAAAGGGTGATTTACTGAAGTGCATTACGCGGACTCTATCGGGTCTACCTAATCGGCATTCAAGTTTAATGTAAGCTCAAGCATGTTCGGTGAGCTTAAGATCAAATTGGTGATTCACCAAACACGTTTGCTGATGTTATTTGTGATCGCCGAATAGGTATATATGAAAAGGCCAAATGTCTTTTCAAATTCAATATTCAATATCTTTGAAATTGTAGAGCTTTTTCAATCCCTTTCTCTTGCTTAGTACATTTCGAGTGTTTGTTAGCTTCGTGTGAGTGTCTTGAACATTCTAGGAGAGCATTTTCTTGGAATTTACATCAACCCAACCCAGATATCCTAGTTTCTTGCTTATTTTCGGCATTAAGGTTGGTGTTTCAACTTCTTGTTATTGCTTTTGAGTTTAGAGAGAATATAGTGTGCGTTCTTAAGCCCGTTAACTATGATTGAGTGCTTGATTATGATTGTTTGATGTGTATTGTTGGAATTGAACTGTGCCCATGTTATTTTAATTGTGTATGCTTGTGAAAATGTTGAATCCTGATTGTGTTGGTTAAATTGCTAAATTAAATTATTTATTTTGATGAATCAATGCCTAGTTAGATATGAGTGAAGTCTGAGTATCTCAATGTTGACCAAATTTCCTTATTTTTCCCAATGAGAGATAGGGCAACTACTTTCTTAAGGGAAAATTGTATGTTATTGCAATACTTAGTGATAAAATAAGAGAAATCTGAGTACCTAAGGGTATAAAAGCATATAGGTAAACTATGATGTTGGGGGAATCATTATTTGCTACGTGTGGTTGTTTTCTTGTGAAAATTTGGCAATGGGATGAAACTTCCTTTTCAGGGAGTGTGTCTTAGCTCGTCAAAGAAGTTAGGAAAATCGTCTAGTAAGACCCAACTCACCTTCTTAAGCATATACATGGCCTTCAGTACTGTCCCATTCGGCAGGCTTGTCTTAGTCCGCCGAACCCATTTGGCTAATCACCAAGTGGTAGAGGATATCACCTTGATGCATGCATCTTTCCCTTTTTCACTAGCAGATTCAGCGGACTTCTCTTAGTCCACTAAGACCAACTCAGAGAGTTGCCATGTTGGCGTAGACTTTGCATTTTATGCCTGAACCCTAAGTAATTTGACATTGTCAATTTCGGTGGACTCACTGAAGTTTGCCGAAACGTCTTTGGTGATCCTCCTTACCGATTAGGAGAGCCTAAGGAGTGTTTTTGAAATGTGTTTCAATTCATTTTAGAATTCAACTAACCTTTACAAGTCTGTTGTTTAATGCATTCTTTGTACGTAATGGTAGGAAAAGGGCGAATATGTGGTTTCCTCTAATATGGAGTTGGATAGAGAGCCCTCCCCTCCTCGTCCTCTAAAAAGACATCATGGAATAACAATAAATGAGCCTTCGGAGGCTCCCCATCATAAGAAAATGACCCCTATACAAGCATTAACATAATAAAGGGTACAACCTAGACAGGGGTAGTTAGAAAGAGGATAGAGACCCCCTATAAGTTGGCGCAACCTTCATCCACACAAGCACCAACTTCTAAAGTCCTACCAGTTTTAGCTCCAAGGGCCTTAATAACCTCAAAGTTTCTGGTAAACAGACTATACTTGAGGAGAGACGACTCTCAGTAGATGGATTTTTGGATGACTACCTAATAATATGGGACACGATACAATTCCATAATTTTGACGGATTCACCAAACCAAGAAGTCCCTACATCTCTTCTTGGGTAAGGTAATTCTACACAACGTATGCTCATGCCCTTCAAAATAAGCGAAAGGACATTGTACTGATGATGGTGCCACGATCAAGAATAAATATTTGAATGTAGTAGCATAGTATTGGTTTGGATCAATTAGGAGCAACCTGACGTCATCCCAGAACGAGTCCATCCTTCTCTATGGCAAGGCAATATTAGTCGGCACCATCATAGATCAAGAGCACATTGTAACACCTCGTAGTTTAGTAGACCAACTAGGGCTAAGTGTGAGGGTAACAAGAGCCAAGGCAAGGGGCAAGGCCCAAGCCAATAGCAAAGGCTGCCTCAAGATTGGGGATGCAATGCCTCATCTCCACGACCACCACGACGGCTAGTGGTGAGGACCACAACACGTGGCATGTTCCGTCAAGACCAAGGCAGTAGCTCCCTAGAAGCTGCCTCAAAGTTGATCACCTTCACGAGCCACTTCACAGCCAGTGGTGAAGACCACGACTCGTGGAAAGGGTCGTGAAGACCACAACTCGTGGAAAGGGTCGTGAAGGTGCCTTCAATTTGTGAAGGTCAAAGGCACCAAGGCCAATCCACTGCCCAAGGACCACGAGTAGGACCATGACTTGTGGTGAAGACCATGGCTCATGGATCCTGCCATGGTGTGTGGGAGTAGGCTGCCAAGTGAGGGGCTCATTGGTAAATTCCTAATTAGGTGGTTATTAAGTGAGGTAATTTTGTATGGTCTTAGTACACCTATATAAATTATTTTAAGCTTTTAACCACCCCAATTAAGTCATTAATTCCAAAACCTCAAAAGATCCCAAAGTTCATCTTCTAAAAGCCAAGCCACTCCCTAAGGACCACGACTTGTGGTGAGGACCACGGCTCATGGATCCTGCTGTGGTGTGTGGGAGTAGGCTGCCAAGTGAGGGGCTCATTGGTAAATTCCTAATTAGGTGGTTATTAAGTGAGGTCATTTTGTATGGTCTTAGTACAACTATATAAACTATTTTAAACTTTTAACCACCCCAATAAAGTCATTAATTCCAAACCCCCAAAAGATCCCAAAGTTCATCTTCTAAAAAATTCTCTCTTTTGAAAACTGAAGAAAGAAGAAGAAGAAGAAGAAGAAGAAGAAGATGAAGAAGAAGAAGAAGAAGAAGAAGAAGAAGAAGAAGAAGAAGAAGAAGAAGAAGAAGAAAATCAAGCTAGGTCAAATTCCTCCAATCTTCCTCCAATCTTCTATGCTTTGTGAGGGCTTTGTATCCAAGGTATGATAGCTTATTAATCCATGGATGAAGAAGAAGAAGAAGAAAATCAAGCTAGGTCAAATTCCTCCAATCTTCCTCCAATCTTTTATGCTTTGTGAGGGCTTTGTATCTGAGGTATGATAGCTTATTCATCCACGGACGAAGAAGACTAAGAAGAAGAAAATCAAGCTAGGTCAAATTCCTCCAATCTTCCTCCAATCTTCTATGCTTTGTGAGGGCTTTGTATCCAAGGTATGATAGCTTATTCATCCATGGATTCTTCCATCCATGGAGCCCCCTAGAAATCCCCCAATTGTGAAGATGAATCCCCAATTAAAGTTAGGGTTCCTTCAAATATTGTGGTTTAAGTTGAGTATGAATTGAATTGAGTGGATATTTAAGAAGAAGAAGAAGAAGAAGAAAAAGAAGAAGAAGAAAATTAAGCTAGGTCAAATTCCTCCAATCTTCCTCCAATCTTCTATGCTTTGTGAGGGCTTTGTATCCAAGGTATGATAGCTTATTAATCCATGGATGAAGAAGAAGAAGAAGAAAATCAAGCTAGGTCAAATTTCTCCAATCTTCCTCCAATCTTTTATGCTTTGTGAGGGCTTTGCATCCGAGGTATGATAGCTTATTCATCCACGGATGAAGAAGATGAAGAAGAAGAAAATCAAGCTAGGTCAAATTCCTCCAATCTTCCTCCAATCTTCTATGCTTTGTGAGGGCTTTGTATCCAAGGTATGATAGCTTATTCATCCATGGATTCTTCCATCCATGGAGCCCCCTAGAAATCCCCCAATTGTGAAGATGAATCCCCAATTCAAGTTAGGGTTCCTTCAAATATTGTGGTTTAAGTTGAGTATGAATCAAATTGAGTGGATATTTAAGAAGAAGAAGAAGAAGAAGAAGAAGAAGAAGAAGAAAATCAAGCTAGGTCAAATTCCTCCAATCTTCCTCTAATCTTCTATGCTTTGTGAGGGCTTTGTATCCAAGGTATGATAGCTTATTAATCCATGGATGAAGAAGAAGAAGAAGAAAATCAAGCTAGGTCAAATTCCTCCAATCTTCCTCCAATCTTCTATGCTTTGTGAGGGCTTTGTATCCAAGGTATGATAGCTTATTCATCCTTGGATTCTTCCATCCATGGAGCCCCCCTAGAAATCCCCCAATTGTGAAGATGAATCCCCAATTCAAGTTAGGGTTCCTTCAAATATTGTGGTTTAAGTTGAGTATGAATCGAATTGAGTGGATATTTCTTGTTTATGATTGAATTATTATTGGATTATTTTATTATGATGATATGATATGTTTTCCATGGTTAACCCTAGTCTAATTGATAAAATTGAAGTAATGTGGGTTTATGCCTTGTGAAGGGAAATTCAGGATTTGTAGATGATCTTCTAGAATTCATGATATGAGTAGTAATTGTTCAAGAATAGAAACATCTAGACATGAATTGAATTAGATTATAGTATATATGATGGATCATGACTAATAAAGCTTTAAGTTAAACCTTGATGATGATTTATGACTAGAATTACTTAATAATGAAGAATGTGATTAGAATGCCTTAAAATCTAGGTATGTGTGATGATTGTAAGAAGTAAAAGCTTTGAGAGTAAAGCTTGTTGTCATGAATGTTGATCACTAGGATTTTGAGAGTAAAGTCATATGATGAATTATGTATGTCAAGGCCCTAAGAGTGAAGCATATATGATAATGTTAGACTATTATATAGAATGGTTATGGAAAGACTTTACGCACCTAATCTACCTCATGAATGTTTGAATGTATAAAGTGATAGAAGCACTTGAGCTATGATGATATCCGTGTCTAAAGTACAATTTTAGATATGATGATTAAAGGAAAGTTTAGAAACCTCAAGGTGCTAAAGTATGAGGTTCATGCATGTTTTATGAAATCTATGTATATGCTTAAGAACACTATGAGAGTGAAGTGTCTATGATTATGATATGTTGTTGTATTGTGAAATGTCCTTCTCACACACACACTTATGCATGAATGTGATATGATATGAAAGGTTCTCTCACAAATAATAATTCTAGGTTGAAAGGCTTGCTCACATAAAATGAATCTAAGTCCAAGGACTATGAAATGTGATGAGGCTAGTGGTGATTCCCCCAAAGACCTTTGTATGAGAGGGATGTGAGGTGACTTCCCTTATACCTAAATAGATATTCATGAGGAGATTACCCAAGACATGATATGATAAGTGTGTGGTGACTACCCATAATAAATAACTTCTATAGTAAGGAATAAAGTGAATACCCATTAACCTTTATGTTGATCATAGAGGCGAATCCCTATGATTCTCATGTAATGATGTGGAGGAAAATACCTATATCATATAATGGTGGGTCATGGAGGCGAATACATATGTTTCCCTAAAATAATTATGGTGGCGAATACCTATGACTATACATTGTAAAGTAAGAGGTGAATATGGATTTGGCTGTTATGATAGACATAGAGAGGTGAATACCCATTGGCCCTTATGACAAACATAGAGAGGTGAATACTTATTGGCCCTTATGATAGATATAGAGAGGTGAGTTCCCATGTCTTAAGCATAAGTAAAGAGTAATAAGATCTATGAAGTATGAGCATGACTAATTTGGATTTTAGCTTGACAGGCCCTTCCAATACATGCATGACTAGAGGTGATTTCCCTTGTCTATGAGAAGTAAGTTAACTATGAGAATAAGAGATGATAAATATAAATGAGAGCCTAAAGTGTCTAGCTTAGCATGGGTGGGATTATGGGGTCTTATTCATGCATTAGACAAGCTTGCCTTGAGGTGACCTATGAAGTGCTTCTCTTATATTTTAGCTTGGATTGTTGCTATAGTTGCCTTCCTTGATATGTTTGACTAAAGGTGAAGGTTCCCTTGCCTATGAGAATTATGCTAAGGATGAGATCCTAAGAGGGTAAGTATGATTATGATCACCTAAAAGTGGTACTTAGTGTGAATGGGATTATGGGGTCTCATTCATGCATTGCACAATTATGCTTTGAGATTACTTGAGAAGTAGTTCTCTTATGTTGTGAAGATATAAGGATTTACCATGCTTATGAATATGATGTATCTCTTATGTTATGGATTATGCCTTATGTGGACTAATGATTATATTATGCATATGTTGGAGATTATGCTTATGACTATGTTGTTGTCTGTTATGTTTATGGCATATATCTTATGATTGACTAACTCTTATGTTATACTAGCTATCATCTTTAGTACTTTTGTACTAACACATACTCTTTCCTACATTCTCATCAAATGTAGGGTTTGGAGATTTTAAGTTCCATTCTTGTGGCTATGTTTCTAGAAGAGCAAGGAGTTGAAGACTTGGTGAGTCCTCATAACATCGAGGTTTTGATCACCTTTCCTTTATGCCTTTCTTTTATGTTTTCAGACTATTGTATGGGTTGTGTCCCAAGAGTTATTCAAAGATGTTTAGAAGGTTTGAGACAAGTGTAATAAGACTTCCACTTTGCTTTTATAAAGACTTTGATTGTATGAAAAATGTTTTTTATAATTTCTGCACTTTTCTATTATCTTATATTATGATATGATAAGTGTCTTACATTGAGTCCTTCGGGGTTCTATGTCCTATGTTACATCTAGGGTGTACCCCTGGGTCGTGACAAACTTGGTAATCAGATCACAAGGTTTAGAATGCTATGTCTCAAACCACATATAGTAGAGTCTTGTTCATAAATTTGAAGCGCACCACATTTATGAATAAGAGGCTATTGGATGTTTAGAAAACTTCAGTTCTTCATTCTCTATGTCATTCCATAGAGTTTAACTCTATTAGGTCCTTCTCTTAATCTGTGCCAATTGGTTTCAGGGTATGGCTAATATAAGGGCAAATGCTAGAAGAAATGTGGAAGAAAATGTGGGTCATGAGGTTCCTCCCCAAGCTCCTCCTTAAGCTCCAGTTGATCCTCTAGTTGAGAATGTTACTCATGCGGATTTTAGGTCTACTATCTAAATGTTGGCTCAAGCCATGACGGCGCAAGTTCATAGGGAAGTGGTTGCTTCGGTGAATCCGAATATGAATTTCACAACTTCAAGAGTGAGGGATTTTATTAAGATGAATCTCCGGAGTTTTATGGCTCCAAAGTGGAGGAAGATCATCAAGGGTTTATAGATGAGGTTTATAAGGTGCTTGATATCATGGGGGTGACTCCGGTAGAGAAAGCAGAGTTAGCCGCTTACCAATTAAGAGGTGTAGCACAAATTTTGTATGGTCAATGGAAGGAGAGTAGACCGATAGGAATGGGTCAAATAGAGTAGGAAGTGTTTTAGTTAGCATTTCTTGATTTTCTTTCCCCAAGAGTTGAGGGAGGATAATATGTCAGAGTTTATTAACCTTAAGCAAGGTAGTGTGAGTATTAAGGAGTATGCCTTGAAATTTACCCAACTATCCAAGTATGCTCCAACTTTAGTGACAGATTCGAAGGCTAAGATGAATAAGTTTATGATGGGAGTGTCCGACTTAGTAGCAAAAGAATGTCGTATGGCAATGCTTGTTGGTGCTATGGAATCTCACGTCTTATGGTTTTCTCCCAACAATTGAGGAGTCAAAACTCAAGGAAGAGAGTTCTCAGAAGAAAAGAGTTCTACAATGGATGATGATAAGTCTTTTCATGACAAGTCCTATGGACATTGTCTCACTAGGTATAGACAAAAGTTCCCCAGGCAAAGTCCCCCAAACACTTCTAAGTTCAACCAAAAAGCGGTGCCTAACCCTAAACCTCAAGGAGCTAGTAGTGGGGTTCTGTTGCCGAGGTTTAGTAAGTGTGATAGAAGGCATGAGGGTGAATACCTAGAGAGTTATAATGTTTGTTTTGGGTGTGGTGAGTTGGGCCACAAGATAATTCATTGCCTTAAAGTTGCTAGAAATGAAGAGGATAGTCATAGGTCCCAACCCTACCATTCCTCCGGACCAATTGGTTTGGGTGGGATTGCTCCAAATAAGAATAGGTCTTAAGCTCTCCAAGCTAGAGGTGTACAAGAGTGACCTCCTTATGTTGCTACCGGTATGAGTTTTTAAGCTTTATTTAGATTCCGGTATTGCTTGTTCTTTATGACTTGATGGATTTATATAATAGACTTTGATGTTGTCTTTAGTATGAATGGGCTGAATTGTTGTCTTATTTTATTGATGGTAGAACCCTACTTGACCATTTTGAATTTAGGGAAGGTTGAAAGATGTGATGAAGAGGGTGTATAGAAGATACCTTGCGATGTTCTAAGAGTAGCCTTGTCTAAAGAGTAGTAATGTAATGCACCTTTGTTTAGAATCCTCTTGTGTGAAGGATATGAGAGTTTAGTGATGACTTGTTCCGACCTTAGAATTGAAAGTAATGGTGTTTAGAAAGTCTACCTGGGCTACTCCCAAGGGGGCGATGGTGTGCCTAGATAGCAAGGTCATTGTGTGTGGCCATGATTTCTTTATATGCATGTTTATTAAAAAGCTTATGTCTTGATAGAAATGACTTATGTGCACTATTTTTCTTCATGTTGTAGAGCATTGAGTATGAGTTACCTATTTGACTTCATGAGATGAATATATGAGCATGCCTTAGTTTGGAGCTGAGATATTCCTTCTTGAATAAATGCTTTTTAAGAGTTAATTGCATATGAGCTCCATGAGTGTATGTTGAGCATAATTTAGCTAAGAGATGGTAGTTCCTTCTTTAATATACGTAGCATAATTGCATTTTGGGTTGTTAGATGAAGTTCCTACTTCCTTGTGTTGCATTGAGTATGTTTAGCTTGGAGTTGAAGTTTTCCTCCTTGGTTATGTGCATTTAGATGAGTTGCATGCATGATGGGTTGTTAGTCTATAGTTGTGACCTTAATAGGTGTTTAGAATAGTCATTCGAGGAAGAATGTTCCCAAGGGGGAGATATTGTAACACCCCGTAGTTTAGTAGACCAACTAGGGCTAAGTGTGAAGGCAACAAGAGCCAAGGCAAGAGGAAAGGTCCAAGGCCCAAGTCAAGGGCCAACGCTGCCCCAATCATGGGGATGCACTGTCTCATCTCCACGACCACCACCACGGCTAGTGGTGAGGACCATGAAGTCCAAGGCAGTAGCTCCCCTTGAAGTTGCCTCAAAGTGGCTCACCTTCAGGAGCCACTTCACGTCCAGTGATGAAGACCAAAGCTCATGGGAAGGCTCGTGAAGGTGCCTTCAATTTGTGAAGGCCAAAAGACCAAGGCCAAGTCACTGCCTAAGGACCACAGGCAGGACCACGGCTCGTGGAGCCTACCTTGGTGCCTGGGAGTAAAGTCAATATGATGAATTATGTATGTCAAGGCCCTAAGAGTGAAGCTTATATGATAATGGTTGACTATTAGATAGAATGGTTGTTGATGGACTTTACCAACCTAATCTACCTTATGAATGTTTAAATGTATGAAGTGATAGAATCTTGAGATTCATGCATGTTTTATGAAATCTATGTATATTCTTAAGAACACTTTGAGAGTAAAGTGTCTATGATTATGATATGTTGTTGTGTTGTGAAAGGTCATTATCACACACACACACTTATGCATGAATATAATATGATATAAAAGGTTCTCTCACATAGAATGATTCTAGGTTGAAAGGCTTGCTCACCTAAAATTAATCTAGGTCCAAGGACTATGAAATGTGATGAGTCTTGTGGTGATTCACCCAAAGAACTTCATATGAGAGAAATGTTAGGTGACTGCCCTTATCCCTAAATAAATAATCATGAGGAGATTGCCCATGACATGATATAAGAATTTTGTGGTGACTATCCATAATATATAACTTCTATCATAAGGCAAGAGGTGAATACCCATTAGCCTTTATGTGGATCATGGAGGTGAATGCCTATGATCCTCATGTAATGATGTGGAGGTGAATACATATGCCATATAATGGTGGGGCATGGAGGCAAATACCTATGTTTCCCAAAAATAGTTATGGAGGCGAATACCTATGATTATACATGTAAAGTAAGAGGTAATTACCCATTTGGCCTTTATGATAGACATAGAGAGGTGAATACCCATTGGCCCTTATGATAGACATAGAGAGGTGAGTTCCCATGTCTTAATCATAAGTAAAGTTTAATATGAGCTATGAAGTATGAGAATGATTAATTTGGATTGTATCTTGAAAGGCCCTTCCAATACATGCATGACTAGAGGTGATTTCCCTTGTCTATGAAAAATAACTTAACTATGCGATGATCAATATAAATGAGAGCCTAAAGTGTCTAGCTTAGCATGGGTAGGATTATGGGGTCTTATTCATGCATTACACAAGATTGCCTTGAGGTGATTCATGAAGTGCTTCTCTTATATGTTGTATGCTTAGCTTGGATTGTTTCTATAGTTTCCTTCCTTGATATGTTTTACAAAAGGTGAAGGTTCCCTTGCCTATGAGAATTATTCTATGGATGAGATCCTAAGAGGGTAAGTGTGATTATGATGACCTAAAAGTGGTACTTAGTGTGGATGGGATTATGGGGTCTCATTCATGCATTGCACAAGTATGCTTTGAAGTTACGTGAGAAGTAGTTCTCTTATGTTGTGAAGATCTAAGGATTTACCATGCTTATGAACATGATGCATCTCTTATGTCATGGATTATGCCTTATGTGGACTAATGCTTATATTATGCTTATTTTGGAGATTATGCTTATGACTATGTTGTTGTTTCTTATGTTTATGGTGTATATCTTATGATTGACTAACTCTTATGTTATGCTCTTATGATGTTATGCTAGCTATCATATTTAGTAATTTTGTACTAATGCATACTCTTTCATACATTCTCATCAAATGTAGGGTTCGACAATTTTGAGTTCCATTCTTGTGGCTAGGTTTCTAGAAGAGCAAGGAGTAGAAGACTTGGTGAGTCCTTATAGCAACGAGGATTTGATCACCTTTACTTTATGTCTTTCTTTTATGTTTTGAGACTATTGTATGGGCTTTGTTCCAAGAGTTATTCAAAGATGTTTAGATGGTTTGAGACAAGTGTAATAAGACTTTTACTTTGCTTTTATAAATACTTTGATTGTATGAAAAATGTTTTTAAGATTTCTGCACTTTTTTTACACTTTTCTATTGTCTTATGTTATGATATGCTAAGTTTTTTACATTGAGTCCTTCGGGGTTCTATGTGCCATGTTACATCTAGGGTGTACCCTTGGGTCGTAACACACATACATGTTTGTGCCATTATTGCTATTGAGATACTGATGAGGGCGAGATAAGAGCAATTATCGCTACTTTTTCTACTTTTGATCAAGCTTCTATGTGAGAGGGAATGAGTCCTTTTTCGGGTTGCTGTAAATGTGAGAGTCACACCCACCTCATCCAATGATATATGGAGGACCAAGGTAGAGTGTTTGAGAGATGATGTGGCTCGAAGAAAGCCGCCACCATCATATTCCATTCCATTGGTCAACCCTGCCAACCCACGATCTAAGACCAATACACCTGCTCTTTTTGTGGAGCAGGCAAGGATTTCTTCACCTTCATCTTTTGTTGTTGTGTTTGTACAACCTGCTGCCCCTACTACTGCTATGAGGCCTCCCTCTCTCCTATATTCTATCCCCCCGACCCAAAAGCTTATATATTAGATAGGTAGCCTTTCTCGGTCAATAGATGTGAGACTTGTCTAGGTTGAGAAGGACTTGCCCAAGCTCATTGACCATGCAATCACAAAGGCCTTGGCTCTTGTGATAGAGAGAATGGGCAAGTGTGAGGGGACAATTGTGAGCCATACTTCAAGGATGGATAACCTGACACTGAGGATTGAGGCTCGGGAGAAGGTCGAGGGTACTTTTATTCTCATTGAGGGCTGAGGTAACTATAATCTACGGGCATCTCCTTGCTTTGGGCAAGGTTCCCCTTCCTGCTGCGCCTGACATGCCTGATGTTGTGCCTACCTCCATTATACCTGATGTTTCTATGGATACTGAGATTGATGATGATGATGAGAGTGAGAGAGCTTATGAGGAGTTGGTAGAGGAGACTAACGAGGAGGAGCTGAGGGTTGAGGATCACAGGATTAGTGATACTCTAACCGATCTGCATGAGATTGAGGAGGTCATTCTCAAGATCTAGTGGAGATATCTCTTCGAGAGACTTTAGAGGTTTGGTCAAGTGGAGTCACTCATAACTCTACCACATTTATGGTTTTTGAGACGGGCACTGATGCCATAGTTGTAGCTCCCACGCCACCTCCAGTGATCCTTTTGCTGGGCATCGATGCCCCTCTTGATATTGCACCTCCCGAGACTCCAAATAAGAGTACTCCATTGATGTTTGCGTAATCAACAACACAACTTCCGATATAAGTGTCTACGATCGTGCAGTAGTATAATAACCCAACCAAGGGTTGGGGGCGAGTCCCAAGGGAGTGGTTTTGAGAAGTAATAGAAAAATAAAATTAGATTCTAACTAGTCGTAGCTAAACACATTAACGATTAAAAACATTGTAAATTGAAGAGGGACACAAAAGTGTCAAATATCGATTTGGGGTTTTTTTCACAAGTAAAGCAAAAATAGTAAAAATAACAAAGAAATCTATGAGTGAGAGGGGATTCTTGGGATGTGACCGCAATATATATGGTATAAATCATTGGGTACATGCTTTCGATAGGAAAGTTGCAAGATAATAGTGACTAGGCTAAGCTTTAGATGGAAATAAGTTCCCTCTCGGACACCCATTTGCGGCATGAAGGCCAGCCTATGCCTTACCCCACTCACTTTTTTGAGCTAAGTGTTAGGATATGAGACTAGGGCTCACCCTTTCTGGAAGAACCTCATGTTGACCCAATCCTTAGGCCATCAGTCTAGAGGTCTTGGTTTTGCGACCTCTCTCTCTCGCAAGCCAAAAACACATGGGTGGTTTTGTATTTACAACTAAAAACCCATTAAATTAAACAACAACTGCTAGGTGAAATCACCATTAAAATACATCTAACCTATCAGCAAACAAAACCCAACAATAATATCAACACATATTTGCTAAATCAAACCCCAAGAATTGGGGTTTTTATCCACACATCAAGAGATAGAAATTTATACCTAAATTAGCTCGCATTCAAATGGGTATGAAGATTTAAGTCTTGTTACAGGCCAAGAGTGAAGAATTCAGGAGACTCAAGTCCAAATCCTTGGAGATGAAACCCTCTTCTTCTTCAAGTTTCAAAACCTTCTCAAGCTGAGAGCAAAAATAAAAAGTACTAAAATTATATTGAAAAATCTTCTTGATACTAAAAATATGATGCTAAGCTATAACTCTCAATGAGTATTTATAGTTTTCAAAAATTTGTGCTGCAACGGGTCATTCAGCGACATTAGTCAAAATCGCCGATCAACTCGGCAATTCGCCCTTTGGTGTAGTTCATCGCCGTCTTGCACAATCCTTTGGCATCGTCATGCTCTGGGTCATTGGGTGATATAGTACTGCTTCACAGAACTTCTCGTCGATGCACCAATTGCTCCCTTTTCCCACCTACTTGATCCTTTCCTTTAGGCTCAGCACACTTGAACAAAAGGCGAAGTGAAACCCTTTGGCGACTCGCCAAGTGGACTCAGTGATCCTCATGCCTTCATTTTCTCATTCTTTTCAGCCTTTTCATTCCTTTTTGTGAAGTAGTGTCCATGTTTTCCTTCAAACTTCAAATACCCAAAACTTAAGTGTTTTCATCAGATATTTAGACTAAATAAGCATTTGAGGACACTATTTCTATTAAAATAAAGCCCTAAATTAGTCCAATTTGTGGAGTCATCAGCACCCCTAACTTAAATTTTGCTTGTCCTCAAGTAAAACTCAGGTTCAGCAGTTCAAATAGGATGTCTCAAATAGTGCTACACAATACTAAATCATGAACATACACAACAAGACTCAATTAACTCATGCAAAGATCAATTGTGTACTCAAAGATTCAAGTTGTGACACACCATTACCAAAGATTCTCATGCTCGCAATACTTGCTATTTGTGCAAGTTCAAGCTCAACAAAAACTATCTAAATGCCCTCACATAAAGAATGATTCCATACTCACACACAGGGGTTAATCAATTCTAGATCAAGAATCAGATGCAACGGTCACACTCTAAAAAAGGAACATAATGCATGTTTTCACCTATAGGCTTGCCCTTATTTTCCAATCGATCTTCGGTTCGGCTCACTCAAGATCAAAAAGGTCTTTATAAGGCTTGTAATGGGGCTTAGTGCAAAGGTATGGTCATTTAGGATCAATGACTTTTTCCTCATGAGATGTGGTATTCTCAAGGCATTCCCTTCTTTTCCTTTATCAATTCTTTTTCTAGTTCTTCTAAGTCAACTTTTTATTCACCTCCAAGGATTGCTTGGAAATCCAATTTCTTTTGTACTTTTATTCCACAACTATTTTTTTATGGAGGGTTTCCATTGTTCCACAACACCATGGGTTAAGGGAGACTTTTCTTGCACTTCTTGACTTCTCCTTTTCCTTTTCACCACACCCCCAACTTAGGCTTTTGGCCTAAGTTGGATATTCACTAAACCACAAATCAAGAGGATTATAGGTAGTGGGTCAAGTAAGGTCTAGGGTTCATCAAGGTTCTTCCAAAGAAAGGGAAGGCTCAAAGGGTGTTCAAAAGAGTTTCACACGCTCATGGGTAGGCCACAAAAGAGGTATATGTCAAATTTGGCTCACACTCTTCAAAAGTTGCCTAAGATCATTTCAAGAGCACACCATACTAAATCAATTAGACTAACAGGGCAAATTCTAGGTTTATTCATGCAAGGTTCAAAGTAAGCTTATCACACAAGGTATCGATACTTAAGTCAAATAAGACCACACACTTTCGCTTGTGTGCAACGGTCATTACAAGAGAATTAATTGAATAAATAGCTAATCACAACGAGATACAAAGAGTTCACATATTTATCTATGCAACTTCATTTGGCCTCATCGTAGCCGTACAATCATGTTCGTTCGATTGAGAGTACTATTCATGTCATCGATATTGATCAAAATTGAGACATAAATTTTGCAACAAACAACCACATTCAAGAGCATATAAAGGGTGTGAAAATGTGCGAAAAATTCAATTTTTTTTGAAGGGTCAAAATCGTCAAAATCATTTTTGTAATTTAAATAAAAAGGGAACCATAGGCTCAAACATCCACAGAAAGCAAATAAAACACAATTTTAAAGCAGAACGACCCAAATAAATACACAACACACGAGTCACAAATAGCACACACAAAAGGTGAACCTCACCCCACCACAAATGAAAACATTTGTCCTCAAATACATTTAACATAGAATTTGAAAGGCAAAATAAAGAAAGACAGAGAGGGAGGTAGAGAGGGGATCCTATCTAAATAGTTGCTCCATATGTCTGGGCATCAGTGCCCGGCGTGACTTCTAGAAGGACCAGCTCCACTAGATCTACCAAAGAAAGTAGGAGGAGGCCCACACATAATAATATATACATTTCTCTTTTCCAGCTATATATCTCGTTCGTTCCCTTTCCGTCTCTTACGCGATCTCTCCTCTGAGTCAAGATCGGCAATATGTTTTGCTCTATCCCCATGTCCAGTGGTGGTCTGAGGCATTGCAGGCATGTCTGGAATCTCCATTGTTCCAAAGATCATGGATACATCGGTAGATTTGAGGTGGTTTACATCTTTTCGCAGCTCAGTAATGGCAGCTTTTAAAGTTGTCACCTCATCTGTGGCCCCTTGGTTTTGATCACACACTGCTATCCTAGCTACTAGGGTGTTAATGATAGTGCTCAGAGTTGTCACAACATCAGCTAGGGCAATCTGGATCATGCTTGGAACAGAGGCCTCTAGACTCCCAGCCCAACGATCAGCAGAAAGGTTAAGTTGTCCCATCTAGAGTAGGGTAGCCTGGGTGAGTAGAGGCTAAGAAATAGCATCAATATCATTAGGTCTGGGAGACCTTGTAGCAACGAAAGAATCTGGAGGCGCCTCTTCAGGTGATGATTCTGTGTTTCATGACTCAACCGATGCTGCCTTCTCCCTTTCTGCTTGATCCTTAAGGCACTTGACTTCGATCCACCAGATATCTGTAGAGGCTGTGGGCATCATTTCCACATCTTTCTTGGCATCCTGAGGAACCAGAGCTTGTTTGCACAATGCTGTGATCAATACTGGAAATGGAAGTGATGTCTGACTTTACCTTGCACGCATGAGTATCTCGGAAGAGATGATTTCTCCCAAGATTATCCGCGTTTTCTCTATGATGCAACCTAGGCAAGTTGCCTTGGTAAGGCGAAGAATCAACTCATTCTGGGATGGCATGATTGTCCTACTGATAAAACCAAACCAGAACCTTGCTGCTATGTTTAGTTCTTTCTTTTCAATCGAAGCTCCTTCAGCCATCCATTTTGGAGTTTCATCTGAAATTAGTGGGGTTAACCACTTTTTCATCTCATCCAGTTTCTTTGTTCTGATAAATTGCTGGCAATGATCTCCAGTATTCGTGGACATGCCCAAGATCACGTTAATTCCCTCACTATCATACTTCACCCTCCTGCCTCTAACAACCACACAGTCTACTTCTTTGAAGGTTACTGCTAGTTGCTTTTTTTGGGGGATTAGTGCACTGTAAGCACTATAGAATTCTCTTACCCAGGTTGGAATATAAGGGCAGTGGGGCTTGCTGAAAATTTGGAACTTATGGTATCTCAGGCATTCCATTATCTTTGGGTGTCTATCTATAACCCCATCTATGGACAGCCGCTTTTCCTCCAGAATTGTTCTCAGTCTCTCAGCTTATACTCAATTCATTGACTTATGCGGAGGACCCTATACTGGAGGTGCTAATACCATTGCTTGTTCTGGAACTAGAGATATAGGAGTGGTAGGCTAGGTATTCCTGATCTTAGATGGATCATTCACATTTTTAGTTTACCGCTCAGCCCTCTGTGCCATTAACAGATCATCCTCATCAGAACCCACATCCTCACTTTCAGATTGGTTGGGATCATTTCTGTAAAATCCATCACTGTCAGTGCTTGCATTTTATAGTTCACAGATCTTATCCTTGCCCTTGCCTCTCCCACCAAATGTGGAAAGTTTAGTAACCTTGCTTCTGGATGTAGCTACATCCTCGTTGATTTTAATCCCTTTTGTTTTATCTTGGGGTGACCTGCTTTCTCATGTAACTTTAGTTCTAGCCATTTCTATAAAGAATTTGGGAAGAAGTTAAATCAACTAAATCAAATTCATAGGGACACGATTGCAGATTATCTCGCCGAATAGATTGGCGTATCACCTACTTGCTTTGGCGAGCAGAGCTTTGTTCACCAAAAGTTACAGTGCAATAAAGGAAAGAGGGTGCAGACAAGGAATAATCGAGGATACTTTAGGAGATTCACCAATAACCTTTGGCGATCTGAGATTTCTCGCCAAAAGCTACAGGATCCACGTCTCAAGTAGCATGAAATTAAAGGTGAGAAAGGGTCAATAGGCGAACCGTTGAGTGATCTGGCGAGCTCGACCTAGCTCGTCCATCGACCCATCATGCTTATTTCCCATCAATCTTCTCGATTTCAATCCGCAACCCCCGAAAACAAAAATTAAAACATGCACTAGATCAATCAAGCTTACAATTTTTCTCTTTGCTCAACTTAAATGGTAGGCAGGAATACCTTATAAAATTTCATTCATGCAAAATTATCGGAATGGGATTCCAACATTTAAAGCAGATAGGTTGGATTAGCAAATCAAAAGAAGCACTTGAACAGTCACAAGTTTCCTTAAAGGCATAGTACACAACATGAGATAAAATTTCTTACAATGAGAGTATAATTATCACAACGAACTGCAGGGTTTTGAGGACTAACCTTTTGGGCAGATCAAGTCAAGAATGTGATGTTAGGCAGCAGATTAGTACAGATCCAAGTACTACTAAATTGGCTTAAATACTTAAGAGATAAGAAAATTTTGGAAAATAGTAAGTAGGTGCGATTTTGTGAAAATTGAGAGTGAGAGAATGTGAAAAAGGTTGAAAGTCAAAACCCATGGCCTTATAAAAATCATTTAGATCTCACTTATTCAGCGACATTACTTGCTTTCGATCTCCTACTAGGTGATTTGTTGAGTGTCTATCTACCTCGCCAAGTTTTATAGGACCTTCAGTCAAGGTGAGGATCCAAATGGCAATCTTTGTCGAGGTCGTCGATCTTGTCGGTGATTCGCTAATTGAACTTGTGTAAATAATCCTATACTTTTCACAAAATTTTCATGCCCAATCCTTCAAAATCAAGACACCTTTTTTTCAATAAAAACATACTACAAGCATTTAAGGGTTTTAGGCTGCCTCCCAAACAGCGCCTTAGTTAACGTCGTGGCACGATATAAATCAGTACTCAAACTCCATTTTTGGGGTTAGCCTTGGTATCACCAGGAAATCCCCCATTTTGTTTTAGGTGGAGATCGGGTGACACATAAACCATAAGGTTCTCTAGCAGCTGGACAGCTCTGGAATGAGACCAAATTATCCGCTTCATTCCTTCAATGTCTTCCTTCATTCCTTTTGGTTCTTTATCTTGCTCAGTCACCTTGTGGAGGATGGTTGAGAGCATTCCCTCAAGATTTTTAACCTCATTGTCCTTGAGAATTCTTCACTCATGAGGAGGGATGTATTTATCCTTCCTCTCACATTGGACTTCGATCTTTACCATCTTTTTGGCCAAATCATCATCTGAGTCATTAGCGCGGCCAACATGAAGTCCTTTTCTACTTCTTGATTCATTTCAGCTATTTTATTAAACAGTTGAGCTGCTATCACGTATGGCTATTTCACGATGCATCATGGAATGAGTTGGTTGACCAACCTCTTTTTCCAGGACCAAGACTTCTGTAGAAACAATCAAGGAGAGCTATGTCGGGAAGTCATGGTTTGGCCATTAATTGATCACTTCATTAAACCTTGCCTATGATTTGTGGATCCGTTCACCCTTCACTTATTTGAAGGTGAGGATATGATCCCTGAACATCATCACCTCTGATGGGGGAAACTCCATTGGCTCCTGAGTATAGCTCGCCATGCTCACTTCCTCTGTTTGGATACAAACAAACCAACAAAACAAAACTAAATATTAAGTGAGTAAACTACAACTAAGAAGAACGAAAATTTTACTTAACTAAGAATGCTCAAATAACACCACTCCCCGACAGCGGTGCCATTTTGATATTTGCATAATCAACGACACAACTTTTGATGCAAGTATCTACGATCGTGCAATAGTATAATAACCCAACTAACGGTTGGGGTCGAGTCCCAAAGGAGTGGTTTCAAGAATTAATAGAAAAATAAAATCAAGTTCTAACTAGTCGTAGGTAAAGAAATTAACGATTAAAAATATTGTAAATTGAAGGGGGGCACAAAAGTGTCAAATATCGATTAGGGGTTTTTGTCACATGTATAGCAGAAATAGTAAAAATAACAAAGAACTCTATGAGTGAGAGGGGATTCTTGGGATGTGACCGTAATATATATTAGTATAAATCGTTGGGTACATGCTTTCGATAGAAAATTTGCAAGATAATAGTGACTAGGCTAAGCTTTAGATGGACATAAGTTCCCTCTCAGGCAATCCAAATAGGTTCCTCTCGGATACCCATTTGCCACATGAAGGCCAGCCTACGCTAACATACCCTGTCTCCACATTGGATCAAGAACAGGATCAGAAGGATCAAAAACCGCTAATCGACGAAATGCTTCGGGGAGTTGAAAATAAGCATAGATACGGAGATTCCCGAATAGGGAAACCTTTCAAACTGCTGCTGAATCCATGGGTAGGCAAGAGACAACCTGGCGAACTGAAATATCTTAGTAGCCAGAGGAAAAGAAAGCAAAAGCGATTCCCGTAGTAGCGGCGAGTGAAATGGGAGCAGCCTAAACTGTGAAAACGAGGTTGTGGGAGAGCAATACAAGCATCATACTGCTAGGCAAAGCAGCCTGAATGCTGCACCCTAGATGGCGAAAGTCCAGTAGCCGAAAGCATCACTAGCTTACGCTCTGACCCGAGTAGCATAGGGCACGTGGAATCCCGTGTGAATCAACAACGACCACCTTGCAAGGCTAAATACTCTTGGGTGACCGACCCTACATGCTCTCTCGAGCTAAGTGTTAGGATATGGGACTAGGGCTCACCCTCTTAAGCTGAACCTCATGTAGACCCACTTCTTATGCCATCAGTCTAGCGGTCTTGGTTTTGCGACCTCTCTCTCTCGCAAGCCAAAAACACATGATTGGTTTTGTATTTGGAACTACAAACCCATTAAATTTAAACATAATTGCTAGGTGAAATCACCATTAAAATACATCTAACCTATCAGCAAGCAAAACCCAACAATAATCTCAACACATATTTGCTAAATCACACCCCAAAAATTGGGGCTTTTAGCCACACATCAAGAGATAGATAATTATACCTAAATGAGCTTGCATTCAAATGGGTATGAAGATTTAATTCTTGTTACAGGCCAAGAGTGAAGAATCTGGGAGACCCAAGTCCAAATCCTTGGAGATGAAGCCATCTTCTTCTTTAAGTTTCAAAACTCTCTCAAACTCAGCGCAAAAATAAAAAGTACTAAAATTATATTGGAAAATCTTCTTGATACTAAAAATCTAATGCTAAGCTATAACTCTCAATGAGTATTTATAGTTTTCAAAAATTTGTGCTGCAGCGGGTCATTCGGCGACATTAGTCGGAATCGCTGATCAACTCGGCAATTCCATCTTTGATGTATTTCTTCGCCGTCTTTCACTATCCTTCAGCATCGTCATGCTCTGGGTCATTGGGTGATATAGTACTTCTTCGCGGAACTTCTCGGTGATGCGCCGACTGCTCCCATTTTCTGCCGACTTGATCCTTTCCTTCAGGCTCAACACACTAGAACAAAAGGTGAAGTAAGACCCTTCGGTGACTCGCCAAGTGGACTCGGTGATCCTTATCCCTTCATTTTCTCATTCTTTTGAGCCTTTTCGTTCCTTTTTGCAAACTAGTGTCCATCCTTTCCTTCAAACTTCAAATACTTGAAACTTAAGTGTTTTAATTAGATATTTAGACTAAATAAGCATTTGAGGACACTATTTCTATTAAAATAAAGCCCTAAATTAGTCCAACTTGTGGACTCATCATCCACATACATAGCCTATCAGGGGGATCCTTTCTCTCAGCCTCTAGGTACTTTGTTTTATTATGCATTGAGGACATTGCATTCTATTTTTGGTTGGGTGAGGGCCTTCGTGCCAATATTCCCCTTTTTCTTATATTTTATTATTTCATATTTTGAATTGCTAGCGATCCCCTATGCGATAGCTAGACACAGAGTGAGAAGCTCATATTGAGAAAGGTTTTCATCATATAGTCTTCAACTCTTTTTATAGGCCAGACATCTTTTTCCTAAAGAATCCACACCATCTTTTCCATCCAAATAGCGAGCGATCACTTAGCAATGAATACAAACTGAAAGAAGTCGGGAATGAGTACCTATCCCTTAAATGAATCGAAACGAAGTATTTATTTCTATTCGAGTGAAATTGTTACTTTCAGAAAATCTTGCTTCAAATCAATGAAATAAGGTCTATTTTCCCACGTAGTTTGTCAGTCAAACCAACGATTGTAATGATTTTTACTTATAGTAGTTGTTTATATTATAGAGCTATTTTGGTAATTTTGTTTCCTTACTTCTATATAGTCCTCCCTTAATATTGCAGCCCAGTAGGGTCGGATAGTCAAGCTTCGTAGTTTCATGGCTAGTGGTTGATTTTGAGATTCCCAAGCTTTAGTTAGTCCTCATGCTTCATGGACATATTTTCATTGTTTCTAGTTTCTTTATTGTATTTCAGCTTTTGGACATGATGTATGGGCTAGGCCCAATTTCATTCTATTGTATTAGATGGCTATTGAGATAACTGTTTTGGACTTCCTCTTTTCTTTTATAAAAACTATGGAACACTTTATTTTACTTCTTTTGTTCTGTTTCTTATGTTATGAGAGCTAAGTGGCTTGTCTGGGGTCATTCGGGATTCTATACTCCATGTTACATCTAGAGGGTCCCTGGGTTATATAAGCCCATTTGTGGGCCTTTTGCCTTTACGAACGTCTCACAAGAATCAATTAGTTTGAGGTGTTTCCCTTTCCTCTTATCAGGGGAAGCAACTAGATGATTGGACGAACTACCAAATGATTCTATCACTTTGTAGGAGGAACTAACCGAAGCGACCCTTGAGAGATTTTCCCTCCTTAAAAAATGGTAAAGCTGAGAGATAGCATCCAGAACTTGAAAAGAGTGGGAGGTGAACCTCCTCACAAGACCTGGTTAAGGTTTCAAAAGTTGTTGCTACAATGTCCAATACATGGTGTTCCAAATAATTTTTTGCGGCAATACTTTTATTATAGTCTTGACTCAATCAATAAAGGGTTGGCTGATCAACTTATCCAATGTGACCTGATGCAAAAATGGTATGATGTAGCAACAAAGTTGTTTGACGATATGACAAAGATAAACAGAGCATGGCATACTAGAGAGGGTCAAGTGTCTTCTCTACAATTGAGTATGAGAAAGGAACAAATATGGAAGAACCATGAGGGTGATGAAAACATGACCAAGATGATGACTCAACTCAGTTTTTTATTAAAACATGATATCCTGGGAGGTTGATTTAAAATAGTAAATGGAGTCAAAAAATGTAGTATATAGTTCCTGGAGGATGTCAAATTTGAGGCATTGTACAATGAAGAGATAAATAACATGGAGAAACAAATGGGGTGTTCTCATCTGAACTAACCTAGATCGGGTGGAAACCAAGTTTGGATTAAGGAAAGAAATAATTGCTGGAAAGACTGGAGAGATTGAGGTGGTAACTAAAGAGATCGTAAAGCTGAAAGAGATACATATATTCCATTTCATGATTTTCTCAAACCAAAAGAGCAAGATGGACCAGAGGGAAAATGAACTGATGATATTTTAACAAGGATTTTTAACAAGGTTGTAGGGTCCGAAAAAGTGTTGAAAGGTTTGAAAAATGACTTCTCCACCTTGACTCAAACATATACCTCTCATTCTATGAAAATCAATCAAATGGAGACTCAAATGTACCGAATCTCCGACCATATAAATCCAAGGAAAAAGGGAACATTGCCTAGTGACACTATTCTAAACCCCAAAACTGATTATTTGTGAGTAATAACTATGTCATGCAATGATGTTAAATAAGACGCTTCTTGGGAGGCAATCCAAGTTTATTTTATTATTTTCCTTAATGTGTTGTTATGAGTGCAGGATGAAAGGGAATAAAAAGGTTGAAAAGGATGCAATGGGTGATGTAATTACTCCATTCGGTTATCCTCTGAAGTGGTTATATGGATATCCTCGTGTTTTCCATTTGGGACAAGAATTTTAAAAAGTGACAGTGTCAACTTTGGCATATACGGACCATTTCGGTGATCTACCAAATGACACTAGGTGAACTACATCAGGTCCGTCGAGTTGAACTTTAGGTTTGGTATTTGTTTAGGCATCATGAGTGAGCTTAAGCTCCTTTGTAAATTCACCAAACACTTTCGGCGATGTTAGTTGCAGACCACCGAACATGCCTGACATAAAAAGGCCAACAATCATTTCAAATTTTAAAAGATGCCCTTTGATCTTTTTGTTCATTTTCACTTCCTAATCTCTTAAATCTTTGTGTAAATACTAGTGTGTGCTCATTTTGATTCTATTTACTTGCTTGGAGTATCTTATTGTCAAAGATTATTCCCACAAACCCTTCCTCCCTTGTTGTCACCGCCTTGTATTTGTCTGAGGTTGGTTCTTTGACATTATCTTTGTTAGTTTTGCTTAAATCTGATGCATATTGATTGGGTTACTTGTTATTGTTGGTGTTGTGGTGACTAATTCATGTGGGTTGTTTAGACTTAGCCGATTGAATGATGCCCATGAGCTAGGATAATTGATTGTGTGCCTTAAATTGCTAAAATTCATTGTGAAGGTTAAAAGTTGAAATTGAATTGTTAATTTATTAGGTTTTTCTTGAATTTAGATTGGCTGAAGTCGGATTAGCTTAGTATTGTTCTTTCAACTTGTATTTGCCAAATGATAGATAGAGTGACGTCTTTCTTAAGGTCAAATCATTGATTTGGCAATGCTTTGTTAATAATTAGGGAAGTCTAGGTACCCTGTGATAGGTTAGCATATGGGTAACTTGTGAAATTGTTTAGGTGTTGGGTAAGTTAAATTTTATGCTCGATTTTTTAATATAGGCATTGGAGTGAAATTACAAATTCGGCTAGCTTGTCTTAACTCGCCAAGGTGATTAGGCGATTCACCGAGTAAGCCTAATCTCTTTTTGATTTTGAATTTGTGACTTGGGTCCTTTCACATGTAGTGGCCTTTCTTAGCTCGGCGGATCACCAAGTTAGAGCTGGCATCACCCATTGTACTTGACGTTGAACTAATTGCAATTTCACTTTTGGCGGGCTTGTCGTAGTTCACCGAAACCAACTAGGCAGATCACCGAGTTGGAGTTGGTACTACTTATCATGCCTGAGTGATATTTATTTTTGTCGAATAGACTTCAATGAGCTTAACTGAGCTCACCCAACCTATTAGTAGAATCTCTTTTCCATTCGGTGAGCCTAATAACATTGTTTTAAATGTGATTTTGGTGAACTTCTTTTCATCTAACCTTAACCCTATCTTTATTTTGAAATGTTGTTCATTACAGGAAATATGAGAAAAACCAAAGGTAAACGAGTGGTGTCATCTGAGTCTGAACATGATTCTCCTTCTCTGCCCCTCTTAAAAGGAATCGAGGGTAGTAATATATGATCCCTTTAAGAAATAGTAGCTCACTCCATGCACCTCTATGTGTGTGGTAGAAAATCAAAAGCAAGTTATGGAGGTTTCAAAATCTCCGGCACTTAAGAAGGTTGTGGCAAAGAACAAAACGGATATTCACTTAAAGATTCCTCAAAACCCCACCCCAAATGTGAGTACCTTAAGAGTGCTCCTGGACTTATCGCCAAGAGCCCTAAATAGGCTCAGAACAGTGGGGAGTGGACTATACTTGAAGAAGGTCGTTGTCTAGAGACGGAGTCATAAGACACTACCTAGCCATATGGCACACGATCAAGTTCCATGGGTTTGAGCAATTCAGAAGAGCTCGACCCCTATATGTCCCATTATGGGTTCATGAGTTCTATGCCACCTATGAAAAGGCTTTTCCCAAGAAGAGGAAGGGTATTATTTGGAAACTCCCCGAAGAAGTATAAGTCTGAGGGAAAAGGTACAATATCATGCGGGTGCTATTAATGATATTTTGGGAACGAAAGGAAATAGGGTAGAAGTGTACAAGACGCGGATGAAGTATAACTTGGATGCTCTGAAGGGATGGTTGGCACTCTTAATCTCCGACAATACTCCTCTGCGGATGGTAGATAGGGCAAGGATTGAAAATAAGGACATCAATTTCACTGCTCGATTTTAGTTTGGGTTTATTAGTAACAATCTCATGTCGTCTCAAAACAAGTCTGTCCTCCGGCACCCAAAGGTTGTATTGGTTGGAAATATCATAGATCGGGAAAAGATCAATGATGGAGCAATCATAGAGAAGAAGATGCTCATGAGGTCATGATAGGAGTAAACTCCCTTTTCTTTCCCTATTTTGATCAAACAGTTGTGTGAGTCACCGGAGTTCTATTCCGGGGGAGATTAGATGTCAAGGTGACCCAGTCTTTTCCACTAACATTAGGAGGATACATGCTGACTATCTGAGGGACAATGTGGCAAGAAGAAAGTCACCACCACCGGAAACCACCCCTGTAAAGGATCCCATTACTCTTGAGTCAAACTCTACTCGTCCCATTCATTCTTTAGAGCCTTCACATATCACTCTACCCTCGTCTTTCCCTTCTAGTTTTTCTGTATCTTCCACCTTACCGGCACCACTTTCCACATCCCGATCTCTTATGACTCAGGCCCTAATTTATCATATGGGAAACCTTTCCCATTTTGTGGATGTGTCGACATCTCTCATTGAGAAAGAGGTGCCCAAGATGATTATTAGGGCCATTGAGGATGATATGTGTCCTGTGAGATTCGAAATGGTTAGCCATAGGGCTACTTTAGTTTCATATTAGGAGTGGTTGGAAAACCTCATAGCTAGAGTTAAGGAGAGAGAGAGAAGTGTAGGGTAGTTCTACCAACTTAACTATGTTGAGGATTGATATAAATGCATTTTGGGTGGATGTGTACCAACTAAAGTCCACTAATATTTTTATTTTGTGGGATGAGGCCCCTTGCCCTAGAGGTTGTACTTCCTACTGAGATGAGATCTAATACACCTTTGGGGTTAGATTAGAAACCAGTTGATGATGAGGGTGAGGATGATGCAGTAGAGGAGAGTGACGATGATGAGTTTTGGAAAGATGCTGAGCAAGTTAGTGTTGAGGACTAGTAGAGCTGCAGGACATGGAGGAGTTGATAGTGCATGTGTAACACCCCGAATCCAAAAGAGGATAAAAAGTCAACATTCAAAAAGTTGCAGGTGCCAGCCACAAAGGCCAACCACGACCCATGGGTAGAACCACGGACCGTGGGTATGGTCCGTGGACTGGTCACCCCAGAATCCTCAAAAATCCCAAGACCACGACTTGAACAATGGACCATCAGTCAAACCACGGTCTATGGTTGGTGGCCCATCATTCACTGGCCCGTAACTCACATACTGACCACAAACGACGGTCGTGTAGGAAGGCCCGTCGTCCTGACCACGGTCCGTCGTCAGTGGTTCATGGATGGTGGTTCAGCAGTTAAGTTTAGGGGTATTTGGGTCTATTCCTAATTATTTATTCATATACTACGTTGGTTTACCCTTCACTAAGACTCTTATATAAATGTTTTCAACCCCGAAATTAGCCTATTCAGTTCCTTCTCTACAAATTCACCAAAAAGAAGAACTCTCCAATATTTCTCTCTCTAGGAAGCTTGAAGAAGAATGATTCAGCCTAGGGTTTCAAATAAAGTCTCAATTCCTCCATTGAGGATTAGCATTTGGCTTCATGGTATGATAGTTTTCATCCATGGATTTCTTCCATTCATGAAGTTCCCAAATTCCTCTATTTTAAAAGATAGAAATCCCCAATTGAGTTAGGATTTTCTTCAATTGTCATGGGTTCTTTTGATTATTGATTTAAATTATTGAATTATGATCTCTTATGCATAAATGGATGAAATAATATGATTTTATCATGATTTCCCCCATGAACCCATATAATCCCCATGTTTTCAAGTTATGATCATGTGATGTCGGATTTTGATTATAAAGGGAGAATTTTATGGAATCAAGCATGTATTGCTAAATTTACATGAATTTATGATGAAATCCATAACTAACCCATGATTTCTAAAGTTTGATGATTGAAAGTGGGTTTTGAACCTTGAAAGGTAAATTATAGAATTATGCATTTTCTTATGAAATCTGTGCAAATGTTTTAAGAATGCTTTGAGAGAAAAGTATCAATGATGATGTTGTTGTTGTGTTATTGAATTAATTTTCTCATAAACACATGAAAGAATGATGTGAAATGTTTTCTCACATAATAAATGATTTTAAGGTTGAAAGGTTTTCTCTCCTAATTGAATCAAAGATTAAGAGCTATCCTAATGAAACCTAGCTTGGATTGGTTGTGATTGATACCTTTCCATGGATAATGACTTAGCTTGGATTTACAAAATGATGTACCCTTCCATGGATAATAAGAATAGGTAAGAAATGAGTATTTCATGGGATTTATACTTAGTACCAAGTAGATATTGAGATGAAAGTTCTCCCATTATTAGAAGCCTAGTTTTTAGAAGTCATCTCCTTATCCCTTACCTATGTTTCCCCATAGTATGATTGGATAGATAGTAATTTGCTAGTTAATCCATCTAAGCTAGAAGTTATGGTCCTTACCTTGGCAAGGAGGACAACTCTTTTTGGTGTGGGAGACACCGGGGATCATGTTATAGCTCACATGATCTCTAAGTCGGTTAAGTTTAATCCCCCACATTAACAATGAACTAAGGTTACTTCAAGAAGTATCTCATATGTGGTCTAAGACTTTACTGATGTTAACTTGCATTGACCATGGTTTTATGACTTATGTTTTCTAACCCTTTTTTATATCATGTTTTAGCCTGGTCAATTGCATGTCTTAAAATGTCCTCTTTTAGCATGATTTAAATGTTTTATGCATAACTACCACACTTGGTACATTGTTTTGTACTAACACATACTCTTTCCTACATTTCCCCAAATGTAGGGTCTGACAGTCACGTTTCTCTATTTCGTGGCAAGTGGTTAATTTCAAGGTTCCCGAGCTTTGTTGAGTCCTTATGCTTCAATGACAAATTTTCATTGTTTCAGTTTACTTCTTGTATTTCAGTTTTGAACATGATGTATGGAATAGGCCCAATTTCATTCTATTGTACTAGATGGCTAATGAGACAAGTGTTTTAGACTTTCACATTTCTTTTATAAAAAAAACTATTGGACTTGGACTATTGTTTTACTTCTTTTATTCTATTTCTTATTTTATGAATGTTATGTGGTTTGTATGGGGTCGTTCTGTGTCCTATATGCCATGTTACATCTAGGGGGTACATATGGGTCGTGACAAACCTGGTATTAGAGTCACGTCTAGAATGGTCTTAGGATGTCTCATAAGCCACGTAAAATAGAGTCTTGTTCCTCAATGTGAAGCACGCCACATTTATGAATTAGAGGATACAAGATGATTATGAAACTCCACTTCTTTCATTACTCTAAAGTCATGTGATAGGGTTTAACTCTATAAGGTCTCTCTCCTAATCCTTATATGATACTCTATAAGATATGGCTACTCGAAGAACTTATGCTAGAAGGAATGTGAGGGAGAATGTGGAATAAGAAGATCCTTCTCAAGATCCTCAAGTTTTTGTCGATCCTTTGGCCAATCAAGTGACTAATTCAGAGTTTAGGGCTTCTTTTCAAGTGTTTGCTCAAGTCGTGATGGCCCAAGCGAATAGGGAGGTTGCGGTTCTCGTGAACCGAAATGTGAGTGTGGTGGCATCTAGAGTGAGGGACTTCACTAGGATGAGTCCTCCAGAGTTTCAACATTCTAAGGTTGAGGAAGATCCTTAAGAGTTCATTGATGAGGTCGACAAGGTCTTGATGATCATGGGAGTTACACCGGTGGAAAAGGTGGAGTTGGTCATTTATCAACTTAAAGGTGCAGCTCAAATTTGCTTCAACCAATGAAGAGACGGAAGACCAAAAGATGCGGGTCCTCTTGATTGGGAGAAGTTTAAGCCATTATTCTTGATAGGTTCTTTCCCCTTTAGATGAAGGAAGCTAAGGTGCTTGAGTTCATTAAACCTCGTCAAGGAAGTATGAGTGTGAGGGAATATGCTCTAAAGTTCACACAATTGTCTAAATATGCTCCAACAATGGTTGCCGATTCGAGGGCAAGGATGAGTAAGTTCATTTTGGGTGTGTCCGAAATAGTTGTTAATGAGTGTCGTACTGCCATGCTTATTAATGATATGGACATCTCTTGTCTCATGGTTCATGCACAACAGATTGAAGAGGAGAAACTTAAGGAAAAGACTAGGGAGGCAAAGAGGGCTAAAACCGGTAATGGTAATTTCTCTCATGCAAGGTCAGATGGACATGGTCTTCTTAGATTTTGACAAACGTTTTCCGATCAAGGTTCCTCCAATGCTCCTCCTAAGTTCAATAAAGATAGGGTGTCTAACCCTAAGCCTCAAAGAGGGAATGGTAGTGAATCTTCATTGCCTATGTCTACTTGTACTAGATGCGGGAAGAAGCACGAGGGTAAGTGCCTAGCCAGTACGAATGGTTGTTTTTGTTGTGGTAAAAGTGGTAAAAAAATGAGGGATTGCCCGATGCTCATGGTTAAAGGAAGAGAGGTCAAGCAAGCTCCACCTAGTGGTTTGGGTCCTAATGCTCCTAAGTAAAATCAATTATATGCACTTGAGACTCATGGTGAACAACAGGGCTCTCCCAATGTGGTTACCAGTATGTTGAAAGTTTTCCAACTTGATGTTTATGCTTTACTTGATCCCGGTGCTACCTTGTCTTTTGTGACACCATTGATACGTTCAAATTACACCTCCCTGAAAAAGTATAAGCAGTCATCATCAAATAAAGAACCGAACTTGTAGGTTGTGGTCGATCCCACGAAAATTAAGGTTCAGACTTAAACTTAACTCACTATTATATCTGTTTAGTCAAACTATATTCCTCATGAGATCAATCCCAATCTACAAGTTGGGTTCTTTATTTGACGACGACCGCATATACTTTTTTAAGGAGGTGTAATTTGAGTGTATCAAATTTTTGTACCGCTGCCGGAGAATTTGGCTTTTATATTAAGTTTAACTACATTATTGAACTTTAGTCAAGTATTTCCCGATTTTACGTTTTTGTTTTAGTTTTTGTTTTCTATAGGTTTCAACTCTAGTGTATGCCAAGTACATAGAGTGGAGGTGAACCCTTGACCCCCTACGATCCTGAATTGAGAAAAACTTTGAGGAAAATGGCTAAGAGGTACACAATAATCGAATTGGAGAGGGTCAAGGAGATTGAATCGAGTAACTAAGGTGTCTGCATCGTGCCGCGACTTTAAATTAAGTGCTTATTGGGAGGCAACCCATTCAGTAGTATAACTTCTTATTTTATTTTATTTTTAGTTTATTAGTGTCACTTTTTTTCTTTTGGTCTTGTTTTTGCAGATTAGGGGAAGTCTGAGTACCAAAAAAAAAGGAGCACGTTTAAGCTTAAGTGTGGGGTGCGTACCACCCTTGATGAAAATAAAAAGAACATGCTACTAGCTAGGCCTAGAGGCCTCTGAGAGTTTTTATAACCCTTCTTTTAAATTTTATTTTATGTTTTGGGGAAATAGCATCTTTTTAGGTGTGTGTTGGAGGAATGAATTTGTAGTTTTTACTGTTTTATTGAGTCTTTTTTTTAGGATGGGTTCCTTGCCTTTTGTTTTTGATTCATTTCATGAGAATAGTCCTTTTGAACTGAGTGTCTTTTATATTTTTTAGGAATAAGATTTCTTTTAATTTTTTTTTTGAGAGAAAAGAAAATACCCTTTTGAGTGGGTGATACTTGCTATTTAGGCCTAATGTTTTAAGTAGTACTTTCTTATGAATGCTTGATTGATAAGGAAATTGGAGACTCTTTGACACCTATGCTCATGGTTGTGACTTTGTATAAAGCTTATTTTATTTTGTAGTATGTTATAATCATGTCTCTCTTAGAAGTGATACATCTTGATTGATACTTGTGCCATGTGTGGTGAGAATTTGTTTATTCCATGTTTTGCATCTTAGTCTAAAACTTGCCCTGCATGTTATTGAGGCAAAATAAAAAGTGTTGTTTTGTTTAGGAGATGATAATAGGGACTTTCTTTGATTTGTCTTGTAAATTTTAGAATTTTTAGATATTATATCACTAGTTAACCCTTTTGAGCCTTTCAGCCTATATTTTTCTTGTAACCTCATGATTGAGCCAAATCATTTTTATTGATACCATAATTCTATTTGAGCCAAAAAGAAATCATTAATGCACTATGTAAGAAGAAATGTGAGAATAATGGTAGAAGTAGAAAAGGGTGGAAATGCTTGGTTTGTAGTTAATGGAAAAAGAAGAGGTAAAAGATAAGTGGCCCATGATTGAGATCCACACATCTAATGTTTCCCTAGAAAAGTTGTAAAACTCTGTGTTGGCCCTAGTCCTTCCGAGGACATTGTGCACTTTAACTCGGGCTGAAAGCCTAACTTGAGGGTGGCTACTTCTTAAGTTACATTGATGATGGCCTTGGTCCTTCCAAGGACATTGTGCACCTTAACACATGTAAAATATGTAAGTTGAGGTGGCTATTATGAATGAAAACTAGAGAAATAAAAAAAATGATTGATGCATTCTTGAGATGATGAGCATTACCTGTTAAATAATTGTTGAAGAGATGGCTGAAAATAAAGAGAGGAAAATAATGGGTGATGAAGTCTAAAATTGAAACGTGCTTAAGGAAGTGTAAGTCACTATTATATAGTTTACCCGTCCCTTAGCCTACATTACTACCCGTTAAAATCCTATTTAGTTCTATTCAAGCATGCTTAATTAGTGGAGATGTACATAATAGGAAAGCTTATGGTTCTTTTTGCATACATGTGAATTTTATTTGTGAGTGTGAGAGTTATTCTTGATATGAAGTCTTTAATTTATATTCAATCTTTTGAATTGAGTGTGTGGACTATTTCTTCTTGTGAAGGCACTTGTTTCATGATGGATAGGTGATTTTATTAACTTTCTTTGATGATAGTAGGTGAGCAAGCTTAAATCTGATGAGTTCAAAGTCCTTCTTTGAGGTTAGGAGGTTAGAAGTTTCTTGTTTATTTGGATGTCATGCATAATGATTGAGAAGTCTACTTGATGTTTGGAAATTGGTAAATTGCCTAGTTGTTTGTATTAACCAAAGTGATGACATTCCTATTTTGTTTTTTTTTGAGATGAGCTTTAATGTTTGCTCGAGGACGAACAAAAGTTAAGTGTGGATTTTACTATTTTGTTGAGTCTTTTTGAGTAGTTTTGGTACTAACTAAGCCTCCACATGTATCATGGCTCCCAAGAAAGCTCTAACCTATGCCGCCAAGGGCAAATCCAAATATGTCTCTCCTTCTTAACGTCTGATCATTGAGGAGGACCTGAGGACATAGAGTACATTCTTCCCACCACCAAGACCTCCCTCACTGCTCTTCACACTACCAGAAACCAAGCTAAGTAGGTTCGCTCCGACGTGGGCAAACTTAGATATCTCCAGTGACAACCCGACACCTACTAGAATTGAGCCTACTTCCAAGGCTGGTGAGCCTAACAGATGGAATGTCCTAGGCCAGTTTCAACTGAACATAAATGGGACAATGTTGAATGAGCACTAGCGGATGACTCGGACTATCACTAAGGAGCGCAAGGTTCTCACTGGCAGTCTCTACAGCGCACCATCTATTGAGGAGCTTATTCGTCGACACCGATGCAAATGGATGGCACGAATCCCCGAGAATTACAATGAGGAACTAGCTAGAGAGTTCTACGCATCTTATGTGCCACCATCAGGAATTCTATCTCCAAACTGACCAAGCCCATCACTCAGCCTTCACTTAAGTCTGTACTAGTGCGGGGTTGTACAATCAATATCTCGAAGGTCACGATTCGTAGGTTTCTATATGGCCCAGCTCACACACTCCCCATAAATACTGCAAAGTTTGACTACATAATGGGCATAATTCAGAACGGGGCGCTTCAGAGAGATGTCGAGCAGAGGGAGACATTATTGCGATGGCTGGTTAATCACGTTGCTAAGGACAAAGAGCATGCTGAGTGAGTCCAGACACCTTTCCTAGGTATAAGGAAGGCCACACTGAGCTTCCCTGCGAAGTTCCTTTGGTTGGTGATTCAAAATATATTGTCCCTAACTCTAGCGGACATTGTGGTTACAAGGGATCAGGCCATGCTGATTGTAGCCCTATTGGAGATCGAAATTGATCACATACTGATAATGGAGATCCATGAAAAGGCTTTCAAGGCTAGCACCACCCTACCATTCCCGTGTTTTATTTTTTAGCATTATAGGGATGCTTCTGTTCCAGTATGGAATTGTGACCGGTTGCTTGATGCAACCAAGAATCTAGACATTTGGCTCATTCGAGATGATGCCAACCTCGCTACACTGCAGAGAGAGCCACAGGTTGAGGTGCCACCTCTGGGTGCTGATCTTGCTACCGATGTTAAGCAGTTACAGGCCGATGACTCCACGATTCCAGCCACTACAGCAGACACTCAGTCTCCACTGTTTCCGACCACCAGTTAGGCCCCTAGCTTATCCCAAGACACTCCCTCTTCAGGGTCCACCGCCATCCCTCTAGCCCGAGTCAGAAGCTGGACTTTCAACATGTAAAGCCATCGATGCAGCGGTTCATAGCAGAGTCCAAGGTAAGGATGGAGCAGAGGATGGGCTAGAAGGTCCAGGCCATTCATAAGCATATGAATGCCTTTATGTTGCGAGTCCTAGAGAGGCCAGCCCCTACCATAGATGTGACCACTTTCCGGACGGAGTTGGCTAGCCTCCATGCTGATGTTGCTACACTTCTAGCCCCTTAGAGACTAAGCTAGAGACTTCCCCTACGGTGCCAGAGGACAAGGTGGTGATGACTACCTTATTCGGTGATACCATGCCGTCACCAGACTCTTCCCGCAATATTGGGAAGTGGCCACACTCCGACCGCACAACCAACACTAAAGAGGCTCGAAAATTAAGAAAGAAGGAGCTCTAGTAGTTAGAGGAGGCTATGAGGGTGTCGTTACTGGATGAGAAGCGTAGAAAGTAGTGGGTCCGAGAGATAGGTGTTGGCCCATCTGGCTGTGTGAGGACTACTGAGGGTTCTAGGATAGTTGATGGGAGCGCTACTGATGGCGTTCCTAGTTTTGATCAAGCAGGCTCTGAGAAATGGGATCCACCCACTTCTTGAGAGGTCTTCAATGCATATGCACCACAGGTTTGCTTCACCCTATGCTTTACTGTTGATTTTCGTCCATTGGGAACAATTGCACCTTATTTTTCTGTGGGTGGGTCAATGGATTGTGAGTGATACGGTGAAAAAAATGATTCCTGTCCAAAAAGTTTGAAATGTGCTAGATCTTTAGGCTTGATAAGTTGAATGTGTTGGATCTCAATATGACATGATAAGCAACCGATTTGACTTCATGACTTACACTAAAACTTGAACTCGGTAATCGAATAATCTGATGATGAAATAATGTGCCAAGTGTGGGTGAGAAAAGCTAGAATGTTTATACAGTGTGTGCCAATCTAGAACTTGTCCCTTTGGTCCTGCTAAGATAATCTAGGCTAGAAGTTGGGAAATAATCATAAGCCCGTGTTCAAACAAGTCCACTCAAGCTTAAAATGATCCAACCAAACAAAATAAATGTTCCCTTTGATCCAAATGTTTGAGCCTAATATAGACCACTTCTTTCAATTCACCTAACTCACCTTGCCTAAAATACTTGTTTTGGCACCGGTCCCTCCTTGGACATGTGCACCTTAACTTAGGCCAAAAGCCTAAGTTGAGGGTGGCTAATTCTAAAGGTTACCTTAATGTTGGCCCTGGTCAGACATACAATATTGTGCACCTCATAGGTTGGGGTCGATCCCACTATGAATATGATTCAGACTTAAACTTAACTCCCTATTATACCTGTTTAGTCAAACTATCTATGAGACAATTAAATAAAAAGGGGGGGGGGGTTTGTTGTAAGCAAATAACAGATTGTTGATTAAGTAACAAGTGAGCAGGATTCAAACTTTAAGTTATCAATATGAGAGAGAAATTAGGGTGTATGTGTTCCCCATAAGAATTTAACGTAGTAATCCTAATAATAGTAATCATTTCCTAGTATTTTACATGCAAAGATGGTAAGTTAAGTATCCCTATGTAATTTGTCCTCCAAATAGGGAATTTGACTATGCACATTGGTCCGGATACGAGTGTATACTTTACTAACCCTTACATTTACCTCAGATTAGACATCACATCAATGTATGGCTTAGTTTTCACCCTCACACTAATTGTAATTAGACTATTAGATAACATCCAGTAAATCTATGTTGTTTATTCTTTTCTCATTCATTACATCCTTGGTATGGCAAGTAGGACGAGATGAGTTCTAACATTTGCAATCATTAAAAAGACCTCTCAGCAAAAAAATTACCAATACATTCATAAACACTATTAAAGAATTACTTAATTATTATTCATACATTGTTCATTGCTCATGGTTCCCACAACCCTATTTGTGGATTTAGCTACTCATGCTTGAAAGAACACAATTCATGTTTTGATAAAAAGAATTCATAAACTTACGATTAGAGTAGATGAAACCCGAAATCTCCAATTGAATTACGAAGGGAAATTCTTATAAACCGAAATTCGGAAATCAAAATGCTAAAGTTTGTAAGTTAATTCTCAAAATCACTATTACTAAGAGTTTACAATAATGTCTAATCAAATAAGAAGAAGAAAATAACCCTCAAAAGTATTTCCTATGAATAATCTTCCCCAAAATAGTTATTTCTATGGATTATTTATAGATATAGAAAAACCTAAATAAAAAAGCTCAGTCCAAATTAAATTAGGAATCCAAAACCAAAAGGAATTGGATTCCCTTTTTTTCGCCTGACAATTTGTGTGTGTCTTCCTTTGCTTCCATGTGGCAGTTCTTCACTTTGCAGTTCGCAATTTGCAATTTGCAATTTGCAATCTTCTGTAAGTAATATATTATATATTATTATATTCAATTTAATCCATTATGTTGCCTTCTTGATTTCCTTCTTCAACCTTCTATATTTAATTCGGTTGAGCTCCAAACTTCTTCATTTTTCTATCAATTTAATCCTACAAATAAAATATACTATTTAGCACAATCCATAAAATTCCTGCTCAAAAAGTATAAATATAAATAATAAATGTGAGGAAAATAATGATTAAAAATATGTATTTTGACCTCACATAAGCCATATGTCGCTATGAGGTTTGATGTTCTTCCAAATGTGTTGTTACATCCTTTTTATATCTCTAATCCTATTGGTGATTCTATTGTGGCTAAGAGGGTCTACAGAAAGTATCCCATTTTCTTGTCCCATAGAGTTACTCTTGTTGATTTGTTAGAGCATGATATGTTAGATTTTGATGTTATCCTTGGTATAGATTGGTTGCACTCATGTTATTCTTCTATTGATTGTACAACTTGTGTAGTCAAGTTTCAGTTCCTGAATGAACATGTCCTTGAGTGGAAAGGGGGAAATTTTATGCCTAAGGGTCAGCTTGTCTCTTATCTTAAAGCTAGAAAGATGATTTCTAAGGGTTGCATTTACCATCTAGTAAGGGTGAGGGATGTGGATTCTGAAGCCCCTACTCTTGAGTCGGTCCCCACTGTTAATGCATTTTCGGAAATGTTCCAAGATGATTTACCTAGTATTCCTCCCGAAAGGGAAATAGACTTTGGTATTGACCTTTTCCCAAATATGCAAACTATTTTTATTCCTCCTTACTGTATGGATCCGGCAGAACTTAAAGACTTGAAAGAACAATTGAAGGATTTGCTGGATAAGGGTTTCATCCGATCGAGTAACTCTTCATGGAGTGCTCCAGTTTTGTTTGTTAGAAAAAAAGATGGTTATCTTCGTATGTGTATTGACTATCATCAATTGAACAAGGTGACCATTAAGAATAAGTATCCTCACCCAAGGATAGATGATTTATTTGAACAACTTCAAGGAGCAAGTTATTTCTCTAAGATTGATCTTCGATCGGGTTATCACCAATTGAGGGTGAAAGAGGATGATATTCCGAAGATGTCTTTTTGAACTTGGTATGGTCATTATGAGTTTTTTGGTAATGTCATTTGTGTTGACTAATGCTCCAGAGCAATTATAAATTTGATGAATAGAGTGTTTAGACAATATATTGACAGATTTGTGACTGTGTTCATTGATGATATATTGATCTATTTGAGAAGTGAGAACGAGCATATTGGTCATTTGAGGATCGGGTTGCAAATTTTTAAGGACCAGCAACTTGTTGCAATGTTTAACAAATGTGAGTTTTGGCTGAGGCCCGTAGCTTTTTTTGGTCACATTGTTTCAAGTAAGGGTATTTAGGTAGATTCTAAAAAGACAGATGCAGTTAAGAGTTGGCCTAGACCTCTAACCCCTTCAAATATTAGAAGTTTCTTGGGTTTGGTCGGTTACTAAAGAAGGTTTGTTGAGGGATTTACTTCAATTGCCTCTCGATTGACGGCTTTGACTCAAAAGAAAGCTCAGTTCATATGGTATGAAGCGTGTGAGAAGAGTTTCAAAGATTTGAAAGATAGACTTACTTCTGCTCCGGTGTTGACTTCACCGAAAGGGATAGATGGTTTTGTGGTTTATTGTGATGCCTCGAGTATTAGGTTAGGGTGTGTGCTTATGCAGAATGGGAAAATTATTGCCCATGCCTCAAGGCAACTTAAGATTCATGAGAAGAATTATCCTACCCATGACCTTGAACTAGCAGCGGTTGTTTTTGCCTTAAAGATTTGGAGTCATTATTTGTATAGGGTGCATGCAGATGTGTTTACCAACCACAAGAGTTTGAAATATGTGTTTAATCAGAAAGATTTAAATCTTCACCAAAGAAGGTGGCTTGAGTCATTAAAACATTATGATATGAGTGGTCTCAATCACCCCGTAAAGGAATATATGGTAGAAGATGCTCTTAGTCAGTTATCTATAGGTAGTGTTGATCATATTGAAGAAGAAAATAAAGATTTGGTTTGAGATGTTCATAGATTTTCTCGATTAGATATTCAGTTAGTGGACTCCACCAAGGGTGGTGTTATGGTTCACAATCATTCTGAATCGTCTTCTGTGGTAGATGTGAAAGTCAAGGAGGTTCTTGATCCAAATTTAGTTGAATTTAAAAAAGCAGTGCTTAAGAAATCAGTTGAGGCTTTCTCCTAAGGGGGAGATGGTGTACTTAAATATCAAGGTCGTTTATATGTTCCAAATGTTGATGACTTGAGGGAACAGATCTTGACAGTAGCCCATAATTTGCGGTATTCCATTCACCCAAGAGCCACCTAGATGTACTGTGATTTGCAAGAGGTCTATTGGTCGAATGGGATGAAGAAGAATATTATGGGATTTGTGGCTAAGTGTCCGAATTGCCAACAACTGAAAGTTGAGCGTTAGAAACCGGGAGGTTTGTCCCAAGATATTAGCATTCCTACTTTGAAGTTAGAAGATTTAAACATGGACTTTATTGTTGGTTTTCTTCGCACAAGACGACAACATGACTCGGTTGTGATATAGTAGATCGAATGATGAAATTGGCTCATTTCCTTCTCGTCAAGGTTTCTTATTCGGTGGAGGACTATGCCAAGTTGTACTTGAGATAGATAGTAAAGTTTCATGGAGTTCCTTTGTCCATTATTTCCGCTCGTGGTAACCAATTCACTTCTGAGTTTTGGAAGTCTTTCCAAAAGGGTCTTGGTACTCGTGTTAAGCTTAGTATGGCCTTTCATCCGCAATCCGATGGGCAAGCGAAGCGTACTATCCAAACTTTTGAAGATATGTAAAGAGCTTGTGAGATTGATTTTAAGGGTAATTGGGATGACCATTTTCCATTGATTGAGTTTACTTCTAACAATAGCTATCACTCGAGTATTGTTATGGCTCCATTTGAGGCATTATATAACAGGAGATGTAGATCTCCTATAGGTTGGTTTGAGGCTTGTGAAGTTGCCCTAATAGGTCACAAGTTAGTACATGAGGCCATAAAGAAAGTTTGACTTATTAGAGAAAGGTTAAAAATGATTGAAAGTCATATGCCTATGTGAGGAGAAGAGATCTTGAGTTTAATGTTCATGATGGGGTTCACTTAAAAATTTCACCCATGAAGGGTGTAATGAGCTTTGGTAAGAAAGGGAAGCTTACTCCCAGACATATAGGCCCATATCAGATTTTAAGACGTGTTGGTAAGGTTGCCTATGAACTAGATTAGCCAAATGAGTTGGCATCAATGCATATTATTTTCCATCTCTCTATGTTGAAGAACCATGTTGGTGATACGACATCCATAGTTTCCTTAGAACGTTTGGGAGTTAAGGATAATCTTTCATATGAAGAAGTTTTAGTTGAGATTCCAGACCGGTAAGTCAAGAAGTTGAGAAATAAGTAATTAGCTTCCATGAAGGTGTTGTGAAGGAGTCAATTAGTTGAGGGTGCTACTTTGAAGGTCGAGACCGATATGATTTCCCGATATCCTCATTCTTTCGTTCTACTCCTACTCTTGCTTGACGTAATGAGTTCCTCATGGTTTGTTCTTTTTTTTTTTTTTTTGGAGTCATGTGTTTTATATGTTTCCATGATTTCCTTACTATGCATGATTTATGAAAAAATCAAGTTTTGAGAAAATGAGTCAATTTGATTGATTTCTACATGTTTATGTGCACATGAGTATGAATTGCATGTAGACTACTTGATATGATGTTGTGAGCATGTCTTTAGCTTTGAGTTGAAGTTTCCTCCTCGAATATATGCATTTGAGTATGATTTTTTCTTGGAGTGATGTTTCCTCTTTGGATGTTAGCTTGAAGTTGATGTTTCCTCCTCAGATGTGTGTATTGCATGCATGATGGGATGTTAGATTTAGTTTCACCCCTCTTATGATGTTTTGATAATGTCCTATATTGGAGTCGATAGTTCCTCCTTGGTTATATGCATTTAGATGAAGTTGCATTGTAGGTTGGGTTGTTAGTTCCTCTCCTACTCTTTTCGTACCAGCTTGAATCTTATTCGACGATGAATGATCCCAATGGGGAAATTGTAACCCCCTAGATCCGAAAGAGGATAAAAAGGTAAAATTCAAAAAGTTGTAGGTGCCAGCCACAGAGACAAACCACGGCCCATGGGTAGGACCACGGATCGTGGGTATATTCTGTGGACTGGTCACCCCAGAATCCTAAGAAGGCACATGACCACGACTTGACCAACGGACCGTCGGTCAGACACGGTCTGTGGTTGGTGGCCTGTGGTTCACTGGCCCTAAACTCACCTACTAACCACGAACAACGGTCGTACAGGACAGCCTGTCATATTGACCACGGTCCGTCGTCACTAGTTTGTGGATGGTGGTTCAGCAGTTAAGTTCAAGGATAGTTGAGTCTTTTCCTAATTATTTTATTCCTATGCTATATAAGTGTTTTCAACCCCCAAATTAGTTGATTCACTTCATTCTCTCCAAATTCACTGAAAAGAAGAACTCTCAAATATTTCTCTCTAGGAAGCTTGTAGAAGAAGGATTCAACCTAGGGTTTCAAGTCAAGTCTCAATTCCTCCATTGAAGATTAGCATTTGGCTTGAAGCTATGATAGTTTTCATCCATGGATTCCTTACATTCATGGAGTTCCCAAATTCCTCTATTTTCAAAGTTAGAAATCTCCAATTGAGTTAGGGTTTTCTTCAATTGTCATGGGTTCTTTTGATTATTGATTTAAATGATTGAACAATGATCTCTTATGCATGAATGGATGAAATACTATGATTGTATGATGATTGACCCTATGAACCCATGTAATCCCCTTGTTTTCAAGTTATGATCATGTGATGTGGGATTTTGATTATAAAGGAAGAGCTTTATGAAATTAAGCATGTATTGATACATTTACATGAATTTATGATGAAATACATAGCTAACCCATATTTTCTAAAGGTTGATGATTGAAAGTGGGTGTTGAACCTTAAAAGGTAAATTATGGAATTATGCATTTTCGTATGAAATCTATGCAAATGTTTTAAGATGCTTTGAGAGTAAAGTATCAATGATGATGTTGTTGCTGTGTTATTGAAAGGATTTTCTCATAAGCACATGAAAGCATGATGTGAAAGGTTTTCTCACATAATAAAGGATTCTAAGGTAGAAAGATCTTCTCACCTAATTGAATAAAAGAATAAGAGCTATCGTAATGTAACCTAGTTTGGATTGGTTATCAATGATACCTTTCCATGTATAATGACTTAGCTTGGATTAGCAAGATCACGGGCCCTTCCATGGATAATAAGAACAAATAAGAAATATAATGTGGGATTTATGCTTATCAACAAGAGGATATATAGATGGAAGCTCACCCGTTAGTAGAGGTTGCGTTTCTATAAGCAATTTCCTTATCCCTTACATATGTGTCCCCATAGGATGATTGTCTAGATAGACATTAGCTAGTGGATCCACCTTAGATAGAAGTTATGGTTCTTACCTTGGCAAGTAAGACAACCCTTTTCGGTGTGGGAGACACCAGGGGATCATGTTATAGCTCACATGATCTCTTTATCGGTTAAGGCTAATCCCCCACATTAATAATGAACTAAGTTTACTTGAAGAAGTATCTCATATGTGTTCAAAGACTTTAATGATGTTAGCTTGCATTGACCATGGTTTTATGACTTATGTTTTCTAACCCTTTTTATATCATGTTTTAGCTTGGTCAATTGCTTGTCATGAAATGTCCTCTTTTAGCATAATTTAAATGTTTTATGCATAGCTATCATACTTGGTACATTATTTTGTACTAACACATACTCTTGCCTACATTTCCCCAAATGTAGGGTCCGACAGTCACGTTTCTCAGGTTCATGGCTAGTGGTTGATTTCGAGGTTCTCGAGCTTTGGTGCATCCTCATGCTTCAAGGATGGATTTTAATTGTTTCAGTTTACCTCTTCTATTTCAGTTTTGGACATGATGTATGGGTTAGGACCAATTTCATTGTATTGTACAGATGGCTAATGAGACAACTGTTTTAGACTTTCGCTTTTCTTTTATAAAAAAATCTATTGGACGTGGACTATTGCTTTATTTCTTTTGTTCTATTTCTTATACTATGAATGCTAAGTGGCTTGTATGGGGTCTTTCGGGGTCCTACATGCCATGTTACATCTAGGAGGTACCCCTAGGTCGTGACAGTTAATATACCGTGAGTTTACGGTATTTTGATACATTTCACTTAAGAGTTGTGTGTGTCTAGGGACATTTTGTATTAGAAATATTGTTTTATGTGTTATGTTTGCAGGAAATAGGCTTGGACGCAGTTGAGTGAGGTGTCAGCTAAAATTAAGTAGAAAGAGCCACCCACGGACGTGATCTACAGACTGTAGGTCCTTTGACGGTCCGTCGATGGGCAGGCATAGATGGAGCATGAGGGAAGTCTTACGAAGTGTGGAACTACGGAGCAACTGAAGGACCGTAGGTCGACTCACAGGTCATCCTGCAATCCATCGTATGGATTCAGAGAGTCGAAGTTCCAGGTAGATGAAAAATCCTAAGTGTGGAGCCACAGAAGGGGATCTACAGACCGTAGGTCAACCCACGGTCCGTAGGTCAAGTCATCAATTGATGCTATATTCTAGAAGTTTATTTCCTTATTTTGTTTCCTTTTTGTTTGGGATATGTTTTTCTATAAATAGGGTATGTAAACGTCGTTTTTGGTGGTCGGACATTAGTTTTTACTTTTAGTTCTTGGTATTTTGTGGAATTAACTTGCAACTTTAGCAATATGATTTTCGAATTTCGTTTTACAAGATTTTGACTTTGAAATTCAATTGTAGATTTCAGGTTTCATCTACTCTAATTGTAAGTTCATGAATTCTTCTTATCAAAACATGAATTGTGTTCTTTCAAGCATGAGTAGCTAAATCCACAAGTAGGGTTGTGGGAACCATGAGCAATTAACAATGTATGAATAATAATTAAGTAATTCTTGAATAGTGTTTATGCATGTATTGGTAATTCTTTCACTTAGAAGTCTTTTTAACGCTGACCAACATTAGAACTCACCTCGTTGCTACTTGCTGGACCAAGGAGGTAGTTAACGGATGCCCTTTTAATATAAAATCTCATTTTCTAAACCACTCCCCACTTTCAAAACTCCCTCCCAACCATTTTCCAACCCTCCAAATTCCCAAAATTATGCATCAATTTCCCATATCACTCCCACATTCAATCACCCAAATCCAATAAATTCCCTTTTCTCTCCCAAATCATTCCCAACTTCTACTCTTTTTCCCCAAAAGATTCCACAGTTTGGGTTCGGTGTTGGAAGGCTAGCAAAGGGTCGCGAATTTCATTGCAACACACTCCTCCTCGGTGATTGCTTGTAAGGTAACCAGATTTCTCCCAAACTTTGAATCACTTCACTGTTTCAACTGAAATCGCATCGATGAACTTGACCCTGGGAATTGTTCATTTCATGATTGAATGTTGAATTATAAGTTAGAAACACCCATGTAATGGTATGTGAGCGTGTAGTTAATTAAAACCAACCAACTCAAATAAAAGGTCTAAATGGAAGTTTTGACTTAGGGTTCGTCTGTTTCGATCTGTGAAAAATAGATTTATGTTTATTCGAAACCCTAAGGATGATAAACTACCATATATTGTGTTGAAATGCATGAATACATCTAGGTTAAATGAATAATTGTTGAAAATATGGGTTGAAGTTTAACCAAGTTCTGAAACCTAGCACATAACTGACCCACAACTCCCCATCCACGTACCGTAGGTCGAGTCTGTGAGTCAGTTCCACACACAATTTTCACTAAGTGTCAAACCACGGTGTGGACTATGGTCCATCATTCCGTTGAGCACATCTGTGATTCCCACATTTGGGACCTAATTTTCAACCATCTGACCCACGGAAGGGACCTACGGACCGTCGTTCCATCGACGGACCGTAGGTCAACATTTTAGCTACTGTCAAGACTTTTTTTAGTTTTTCAATTTGGTCCATACTTGTTCTAAAATTCTTCCGTGTGTTTTATTGGCTTGTTTTGGCACTAACTAAGCTTCCACATGTACCATGGCCCCAAAGCAAGCTCCAACCTATGTCGCTAAGGGAAAATCTAAATTCGTCGCTCCTTTGCAATGTATGATCATTGAGGAGGACACTGATTATATTCCTCTCAACATCACGACCTCCCTTACTGCCCCTCGTACTATGAGGAATCGAGCCCACCAGGTGAGTTTCGACGTGGTCACTACCCCTTATCTGAAGATGAGGCAACACTGATCAGATCACACTCTACCCATCAATACTCCAGAGTTCGACTATCAGATGGGCATCATTAATAGCATGGCATGTTAGAGGTATGTCAAGCAGAGGGAGTCACTTATTAGGTGGCTATCATGCCATCTTGCCATAGATGGAGAGCATGTGGAGTGGGTTAGTACCCTGAGCCTAAGCATTAGGAAAGCTACATTGAACTTTGCTACAAAATTCTTTTGGCTAATGGTACGAAATCGACTGTCCCCTACTCAGGCGGACAATGTGGTCACATGGGATCAAGCAGTGAAGGTTGCAACTATGGTAGCGGGGCTTGAGGTAGACTTTGCCTGCATATTGATTGCGTAGATCAATGAGAGGGCCTTTAAGTCCACCACCACCTTGCCCTTCTCGTGACTCATCTTCCAGCTATGCATGGATTCTATGTACCAGTATGGCATTGTGACCAATTGCTTTATGCAACCAAGACTCTAGACATTGGCCTCATTCGGGATGATGCCAACCTCATTGCACCGCAAAGAGAGCCACAGGTTGAGGTGCCACCTCCAAGTGATGATCTGGCTGCCAATGTTGAGAAGATACAGGTTGATGACTCCACTATTTTGGCCACTATAGCAGACACTCAAGCTCCACCGTCGACAGCCACCAGTCAGGTCCCTAGCTCATCTCGAGCCACTCCATCTTCAGCGTCTACCATCATCTCTCTAGCTAGAGTCCAGAGGCTAGAGGTACATATGGCCACTCTACTTCAGCATGTGAAGCCATGGATGCAGCGGTCTATAGCGGAGTCCAAGGTGAGGGTTGAGCAGAGGATGGAGCAGATGATGGACCAGAAGGTCTAGGCCGTTAATAAGAGCTTAGATGCTTTTGAGTTGCATGTGTTGGAGAGGCCAGCCCCAACTGTTGATGTGACCACCTTCCAGTAGGAGTTGGCTAGCCTTCGTGCTGATGTTTATGAACCTCTCGCTCCCCTAGAGACTTAGCCAGAGTTTGCCCCTACAGCATTTGATGATGAGGTAGTGATGACTGCCCTATTCAGCGATGCTATTCCGCCACAAAATTCTTCTCATGCCGTAGGGAAGCGCCCCCGCTCCGTTCGTACTTCTAACGATGCTGAGGCTGAGAGATTGAGGAAGAAGGAGCGTCAGCAGATTGAGGAAGCTCGAAGGGCATCCATAGTTGATGAGGAGTAGAGATAGCAGTGGGCCAAAGAGAAAGGTGTTGGCCTATCTATTAGTGTGAGTACTACTGAAAGTGGTGGGATAGTTAATGCGGGCATTACTAATGGCATTTTGAGTGTTGATCCAGCGGGCTTTGGGAAATCGGACCCACCCACTTCTTGAGAGGTCTTCAGCGCATATGTGCCATAGGTTTGCTTAACCCAATCCTTTACTTTTGATTTTTTTGTGTATTTGGGACAATTGCACTTTATTTTGTTGGGGATGGGGTAAATGGATTGTGAGTGATAGGGTGAAGTCTGAGTAACCCAACTCATAATTCTCTTTCCAGGTTTTCTTGCCTATGTTCTTTTCCTTTTCCCCTAAGAGACTGTTTTAATTTCTACTGAATCGGCATATTTAAGAATATATGTGTAGGAGTAAGTAGAAAAAAATGAAAGCGTGATGGCATAAAAAAGCATGAGAAAAATGATCCCTGTCTAAAAATAAAGTGTGAAATGTGCTAGATCTCTAGATTTGATAAGTTGAATGTGCTGGATCTCATTGTGACATGATAAGAAACCAATTTGACCTTATGACTTAAGCTAAAGATTGAACTGGGTAGTCGAATATTCTGATAATGAAACAATGTGCCAAGTGTGTGAGAGGAAAGTTTGAATGTTCATATAGTGTGTGTCAATCAAGAACATGCCCCGTTCATCCTACTAAGATAATCTAGGCTAGAAGTTGGGAAGTGATCATAGGCCCATGTTCAAATTAGTCCACTAAACCTAAAGTGATCCAACCAAATGAAATCAATGTTTCCTTTGACCCAAATGTTTGAGCCTAAGAGAGGCCACTTCTTTCCATTCACCTAACTCACCTTCCCTAAAATAATTGTTTTGGCCCCAGTACATCCTTGGACATGTGCACCTTGACTTAGGCCAAAAGCCTAAGTTGTAGGCCAAAAGCCTAAGTTGAGGGTGGCTAACTCAAAAATTTACCTTGATCTTGGCCCTGGTCCAACATCGGATATTGTGCACCTCAACTAAAGAAAAATACATAAGTTGAGGGTGGCTATGAAAGAGGAAACTAAAAGAAAAAAGGTATGGAAAGAGTTTTGTGTTGAAGAGAGAAAAAATAAATAGAAGAAGATGTGAATTTGTGCAAAAGAAGAAAAAAGATGATAAACAAAAGTGCTGAAAGAAATAAAGAAAAATAAAGTGAAATAAAAAGAAGAAAGTGAAAAATAAGAGCGATAAACTCAAAAGTCACATCTGTGTTGAAAAGAGTCAAGGGAAAAGAAAGTATAATGAACCGATGTAAAAAATAGGTTGAGAAAAGAGGTAAAAAGCCAATGTAATGTAAAGGAGGGCAGAAACTCACTAAAAAGTACTAAATATATCCTACCGAGCCTACGTTACAAGCTAAGCAAGTCCAATAGTGATCCTAGCAACTAGTTTGGAGAGTCTATGTAGTGAAAATAAGGGCAAGCCTATGGTATTGAGCACTAACTGTACTTGAAGTCACTTCTGAGCGTGAGTGTTGAATGAATCCTAAAACTCAAAATTCATATCTATTATGTGAAAAGGGTTTCGTTGTAAGTGAGGGCACTAGTTACATTGTCGGAAAGTTAGTACCTTGGAGATTGTGAAAAGCATATGTTGTGGTGTCTATTGGTCGATCTTTGTCATATCTTGAGCCGCATGAGTTAGCTTGTTAGGTCTAGATAAAAAGGTATGCACTAAATGAGGGATTTGAGGGAATAAATAGCCATGTGATTGCTTGAGTTTGAATGATTGCTTCTACACAAGTATTGTTTAGAGTGTTAGTGGGTTGCTAGAGGACAAACAACAAGTTTAAGTTGAGGGTGTTGATATACCATGAGTTTATGGTATTTTTGATACATTTCACTTAAGATTTGTGTGTCTAGGGCCATTTTGTATTAGAAATAATGTTTTGTGTGTTATGTTTGTAGGAAATAGGCTTGGATGCGGTTGAGAGAGATGACGGCAGAAATTAAGCTAAAGGATCCCCCATGGACGTGATCCACGAACCGTAGGTCCTTGGACGGTCGGTTGATGGGCAGGCGTAAATGGAGCATCAGGGAAGTTTAACGAATTGTGGAACTACTGAGCAATGATGGACTGTAGGTCGACCCACGGGCCGTCCTGCACATCCATCGAATGGATTCAGACAGTTGAAGTTACAGTACCTGATGAAAGATCCTAAAGTGTGAAGCCACGTAAAGGGACATACAGACCGTAGGTTGACCCACGGTCCATATGTTGAGTCATAGATTGATGCCGCATTCCAAAAGTTTATTTCCTTATTTTGTTTCCTTTTTTGTTTGGGACATGTTTTTCTATAAATAGGGTATGTAAACCTTGTTTTTGGGGGTTAGACATTATTTTTTACTTTTAGTTCTTTATATTTTTTGGAATTATCTTGCAACTTTAGCAATTTGATTTCTGGATTTCGTTTTACAAGATTTTGACTTTGAAATTCAATTGCATATTTTAGGTTTCTTCTACTCTGATTGTAAGTTCATGAATTCTTCTTATCAAAACTTGAATTGTGTTCTTTGAAGCATGAGTAGCTAAATCCACAACTAGGGTTGTAGGAACCATGAGAAATTAACAACGTATGAACAATAAATAAATAATTCTTGAATAGTGTTTATGCGTGTATTGGTAATTCTTTCACTTAGAAGTCTTTTTAACGGTGGCCAATGTTAGAACTCACCTCATTGCTACCTGTCAGACCAAGAAAGTAGTTAATGAGAAAAAAAATTAACAACATAGATTTAGTGGATGCTATCTAATAGTCTAATGTCAACTGATGCGAGGGTGAAAACTAAGTCATACATTGATGTGATGTCTAATATGAGGTAAAGGTAAGGGTTAGGAAAGTACACACTCGTAGTCGGACCAAGGTACGTAGGGAGATTCCCTATTTTGAGAATAAATCACCTAGGGATACCTCTCTTACCAACTTTGCATGCGAAACACTAGGAAAGGATTACTATTATTAGGATTACCGCGTTAAGAGCTTATGGGGAACACTTACACCCTAGCTTCTCTCTCATATTGATAACTTAAAGCTTGAATCCTTCTCACTATTACTTAAACAACAATTGGTTATTTACTTACAAGCCCCCCCTTTAATTACTTGTTTCAGAAATAGTTTGCCTAAACAGATATAATAGTTAGTTAAGTTTAAGTCTGAACCATACTCCTCTTGGGATCGACCCCTACCTACAAGTTGGGTTATTTATTTGACAACGACCACTTATACATCTTTAATGGAGGTGTAATTTTAGCATATCAATAGCAAGCTACATTTGAGGGATCATGAGATACCTCCATGATTGATACTTGCATGGTCTTCCCTTCATACTCTACTATTCCTTTCCCAATGTGTCGGGCAATGATTCCCTAGTTGATGTTACATTACTGCCTCTTATTTCTGATCTGCCGGGTACTACTACCCGAGATGATGACATCCCCTCCACGCCTGAAGATTAGAGTTCTTCATAGGCATAGCATGTCAGGGGGACTTTTCATTAATTCTCCTTCTGTACTTCTATTTTGATAGCATGGAGGACACTACTATATTTTTTGGTGAGGTGAGGGAACATGTGCGTGTATTCCCCTTTTTGGATTGTATTTTGATATTTCAAATCTATTTTGAGATATTTTAGTATTTTTGTTTTCTTTATGATATTTGGTTGGTTTTGATTCCATTTTGTCGCTCAATTCATTGCCCCATGTGGTTTGGAGTTGTGTAATGATTGAGATTGCTTGTGAGTTCATTATTAATATTCGAGGATTGATTTTTTCCAATATCGATCTTTGATAGTTCTCATGATGAGAGAAGTTTTTTGTGTTGGTATTGCAAGATGAAAACAGTGTTGCTTTTTTTTTAAATGATCTTTTTTATTGTTGTGTTGACTTTTTGTATATTGATGTGAGCCTTACAATGAACGTCACACACAAGCTTCTTGGTATTATAAAGTTGTGTTAAATGATTGTGTTTTAAGTGTCATGAATGGTGAGGTACTACTTGAAAGCATGCTTTTTGATTCCTATAATTTGTCTTGTCAATCTAATTGTATAGCCTTGGTAAATGCAAGAAATGATCTTGGGCAAAGATTTTGAGATGAAACAAAAATTTCATTCCTTTTTGTGACTACCTTGTGAGGAAGTGCAACCATTTTGACATCATTTGAATCTAAATTGTTTGTTTTCAACCCTATTGAAACTTCTTAAGCCAAATATGTCCCTAAGTTCTTACTCATAAATCCTTTTCTAAGCATTGGCTTGTTTGGATAGTAAACTTAGATTAAAAGCCTAAGTTGGGAGTGGAAATAAAGGAGAAGAGAAAGCCAAATGAAAGTGAAGAAAGAAAAGTGAGACTCAACCTTGAAGCTTGTTGCAGAAATAACAAACCTCTCCTTATAAAAACTGTGTGATCAAAATCATGAAAATGAAATGAACAAGAAAGTTTTGATGAAATAAAAGGGGTTTCCAATAAATTGAGTGGAAGGTTGAGGTTTGAGTCTCCAAATGGAATGAATGAAAGAACTTGAGAAGAGATGGAGATGAGTAGAACAATGCTTTGAAAAGGTGAATTCACTGAGCCAAATTGACCGTACATTTATCCTCAGACCCATTACAAGCTTATAACCCATTGAGCTCTTGCTAAAATCAGGTCATGTGATGATTGGGAAAAATGGGCAAACCTATGGGCTGAAGCTTGCATGTATTTCTCTTTCGGAGAGTGAGAGTTATATTGATTCCTAACTTCTTTGTTGATGTACTTTGGGAGAGAATAAAATCATTTTTTATGTGAGGACATTTGAATGCTTTTGTTGAAGCATGGTTTTGCATTATTAGGGAGCATTAGTGAGCTAAAGCTTGTGTTGATATCGGCTAGTCAGCATTTGAAGCTTCTTCAGCATGATTGAGATATTGCATATACTTGTTAGAAGCCTTTGTGATGCCACTTGAATGTTTACTCACATTAAGAACTATTGTAGATACCCTTGTTGAACTTATTGTGTTCGTGTTTTACTTGAGGAAAAGCAAAATTTGAAGTTGAGGTGTAGTTGAGTGGTAGATTTTCACTCATTTGAAGCATTTTTAGTTCAACAAGTAATGTCATCAATTCCTATTTATATCCCTATATGATGATATATTGATATTTTGCAGCTATGAAGGCTAAAGGATAAGTCAAGAATGAATCGATGAAAAAAAGGTCAAAACATTGAAAGGAGTGTAAACTCCCCGCTGGCAATCGCCTAACCAAAAGGGCAGATCGCCAAATAGGACAAACCTCGTCCAAAGTGAAAGTGTGCACAATTTAAAATATTCAAGGCAAGGTCGGCAAAGCAAAGTGGAAACAGTGATTCGCTAAAGTTATTAGGCCAGCTGGAAATTCCATTGCCGAAGGTGACAGATGTCTAAGTTAAAATGAAGGATAAATAGGCAAACAAGGTGGTACTCGGTGATCCAAAAAATATGAAAGGATGACTTGATTGATTTCACCAACTGAGGTTGAAACACCTAAAGCCTAAAGCTAATGAAGGGTGAACTAAAGAACAAAGGGCGATCCGCAAAATCAAAAAAGTGAGCATGATAAACATCGCCAAATAGATAGCACATGGAATTTGGGACTCATTTTTGGGAAACTATAAATATCCCAAAAAAGAGAGAAAATCTAACAAACTTTGGACTAGATTTTGAAATTAATCCTTTAGCTTTAGAGCTTTTACACATTGATAAATATATTTCTTAGTTTTTAGGGTTTTTGAACAATCTTGTAATTGACATTTGAGGGTTCAAATGAAAGACGGTGTTGAAGATTATTTCTTGATATCAACTCCCAGATGGATGAAAACATAATTGGTATACTTTATTCTCCTTTATGATGCTTGGATAAAACTCTAATTCTAGGAGTGTGATTATGAGGTTGGGTTTTGATTTAATTTAGTGGGTCTTGTATCTTGCTCTATTTTATTGTTGTTCATCCATGGATTTGAGTTATTTAGCATGAGGTTAATTTATGGGTTAAGGTTGTAAATTTAATCCTAGTATAGATGTTCAATTGATACCCAAAAGAGATCAATTGAAGTGGGTAAATAGCTTGATGCATGCGATTTAGGTTTGATTTTTATAGTTTTCTCGAAAGAGAAATTGTGGTTCAATGCTAATTGTCAAATCTTCTCAAAAGAAAGATTCTATTAAGCTATTGGGTTGATTTGTGATTCACATAGCTGAGATTGGAAGGAGATTCTATGATATGATGATTTGAAATCGAAAGAATATTTATGTCATTGAAGATTACCCAGCCTATCCATGGTTTCCTAGCATTATTGAGCAAACATGTGTACCCCTATTAGACATCTATACCAATTCCCACACCCCTAAATCATCTCTTACTTATTTGAATCCTGGATTTCTTGTTAAATTATGATAATTGATACCAAAACTCTTTTATTAAATTTGGTGGAAACATCTACCCATTTGCTCCAATTGCTATAGTCAATCGGTTTACATCTTAATTTTATCATTGTATTTATATCCTTTGATCACTTCCTATGGGATTCGACCCCGACTCTTAGTCGAGTATTTTTATTGCTAACAATCGCTTACTCTTCTAATTGTTTTTAGAGAAATTTGAGCGTTATCAAGAGGATGTGGGTTTTTTGATGTATTGTGATGCTTCGGGAATTAGTTTAGGTGGTGTGATGATGCAAAATGGGAAGTGATTGATATGCTTCTTGGCAGTTGAAGACTCATGAGAAGAACTATCCTACACATGACTTAAAGTTGTGGTAGTGGTATTTGTGCTAAAGTTGTGGCATCATTACTTGTATGGTGTGCATTGTAAGGTTTTCACTAATCATAGAAGCATTCAGTATATATTACGGATCTTAAATTAAGGTAGTGTTGGTGGTTGGAGTTGTTGAAGAAATATGACATGACCATTTTGTATTACCCGAGTAAGGCAAATGTAGTAGCAGATGCATTGAGTAGGAATTCTTCTAGTATGGTGAGTCTTGCCTCAATCCAAGTTGAGGAGGGGCCATTATTTAGAGATGTTCAAAGGTTGGCCAACAACCATGTTCGATTGTAGATCTCAGAGGATGGTGGTCTTCTTGCCTTTGAAGAGGCTCGATCTTTTTTTTATTAAGCACATTCGAGAGAGGCAATTTGAAGATGAGAAATTGTGCGTAATTCAAGATAAGGTGACAACATGTTAAGATAAGGAAATAATACTTGATTCTAAGGGGTGTTGAGGATTTGAGGTAGGATTTGTGTGCCTAAGGTGAGTGACTTTATTAGATTAATCTTAAAGGAGGCACATTTTTGAGGTACGTTATTCACCCAAGAGCAAACAAGAGTACCATGATTTGAGTTAGCATTATTGGTGGTGTGGTATGAAGAAGGACATTGTGGAATTTGTGGCTAAGTATTTGACTTTCAACAGGTCAAGTGTGAGCATCAACGACCTGGTGGGTTTTCCTACCAACGTGGGTGGCTATGCTTCAATTTGGATGACTTTAGATTGACTGGCTAAGTCCACTCATTTCATTTCGGTCTAGGTGAATTATATAGCCAAGAAATTGACTAAAGTCTACCTAAGTCAGATAATTTGATTTTACGGGGTTCCTATTTCTATTATTTTCGACCAAGGTTTTGTATTTACTTTACATATTTAGAGGGCATTACAACATGGGTTGGGTACTAAGCTAGACATCAACTAAATTGATGGGCAGTCTGAGCAGACAATTAAGGTATTGGAAGTTAATCTTCGAGCATGTGTGAATGATTTTGATACCCATTGGGATGAACATTTACCCTTAAAAGAATTTGCCTACAACAACAACTATCATTTTAGCATTAAGATGGCCTCATTCAAGACATTGTATGGTAGGAGGTGTAGATCTTTGATTGGTTTGTTCGATGTCATTGAGGTGAATGCCTTGGATATGAATTTTCTTAGAGATTCCATGGAGCATGTTCATTTTATTCAGAGTAGGCCACAGACTGCCTAGAGTAGGTAGAAGAGTTATGCTAACAGTAGAATTTAACCAAGTGTTTATGAAGGGTCACTATGTATGGCTCAAAGTATCACAGATGAAAGGTGTGATGAGGTTTGGGAAGAAGAGCAAGCTTAGCCCTAGGTTCATTGGCCCTTTTGAGATGTTGGGGTGGATGGAGAGGTGGCCTTGCCACCTAGATAGTTTGTTGTGTATCCGGTTTTCCATGTTTCAATGCTTCAGAAGTATGTGCCAGATGAGTCCCATGTTATTCCACTTGATTATGTGATTTTTGATCTGGACTTGACATTTGAGAAGGAGCCTATAATTATTTTGGACAGGCAGGTTCGCAAGCTGAGGACTAAAGATATTACTTCTGTGAAAGTGAAATAGAAGCACTATTCAATCAGGGAGGCTACTTGGTATACATAGTCTAATTTGTGTGCCAGACACACCAATCTTTTTAAGGCTTTTGGTACTTTATTTTACTTTATGTTTGAGCGGGAATATGGTTTTAGTGGAGGATAATATAATGAGCATGGAGGTCATTTTTTTGGATTTCTATTAAAAATTACTATTTTACCTCTTTTGATAGCTTCCTCAAGTCATGTTTGATCAGTGCATGAGGCTAGTCTTTTGGTGAGATCGAAAAAGTCACTATTTTTTTTGAAGTTTTAGAGTTTTGGAGACTTTTAAGTTGACATAAGTAACTTTCGTCAATATCTAGATCTACAAATATCGCAATGGGATAAATTTAGTTATATCAGCTACAAAATATGGAATTTTGTCTATGAGTGTTATCGTTTTCAGTTTCAAAATCTTGTGTGGATTTGAGCCCTTGAGTTAGAGGTTTAAGTGAATTTAGGCCAAGAGTTGACTTTAATCAATATTTAGAGTTCAAACAGTCGAAAATGGATTTTTTCCAATACCATTGGATGCAAAAAGTGATTTTAGGCCTAGGTAAGGTCGTGGTTCATTTTCAGAAGTTTCGAAGGCATTTTAGTCTTTTAGGTGAAAATTAGTTTATGGTGACATTAACGGGTGCAGTGTCAGAGAGACCTTGAATACGTGTTCTGATATTTCCACTGAGTCTAAAATGTTAAATTTAGTAGGGTAGCATGTATTGTTTACGTGCACAGGATTTTGAACGAATCTTGGGGGTCCATTTGATGAATTTGGTGTCTTGGTGTTTACTGTGTTTCTTATGTATGATCTCTCTTTTGCGTTTGCTCAGCTTGGTTGCATTAGCAAAGGGTCTTGCGGTCTAGACTCTATGTTCACAGAGCCTTGTCCGCAATTTCAGATGGTTGGAGTAGTTTACCTTCACATTCGCGAAAGCCTAAGGACGATCGTGAAGGGGAAAAGGCTTGTCCTTCACTTTTGCAGAGCCTTGGTCACGATCACAATGTGTTAGCCTGTTGGCCTCCATGTTTGCAGGGCTTTGGCCGAGATTGCAGAGAGCAATTACTTGGCAGTTTAATGAAATTTCCCAAATCATGGTTTCTTCCCCATTTTCCATTTTTGAACTTTGAGAGCTTTAGAGTGGCAATTTCAAAGTGGTCTATTAAGATAAAATATATGGGTAAGTGACATTAACCTCAATCCTCTGTTACCCATTTATTTCTTGATGATTTTAGCATCAAATCATTGTTTTTGAACTTAAGTTTTGAGCGCTTTTCGTGAACGGATATTTTTTGGTAAATTGGAGTTTCAAGTATGATGATAACTCGTTTGTTTATTTGATTTCACTTGTGAGTTCCAAAATCGTTGGGTATTATGATTTTCTATAAATAATTCATAATTACCCTTAGCCCTTGGGATTGACTTTTTGGGTCGATTAGGACCCAGTTTTAAAAATTAACATTAAGGGTATTGATATTCATTATTTCTTATAGGGATGTTATATTTGATTCAATTTTGTGGATTGAAAGGTTTATCATAAAGGGAAGATTCAAGTGTCGAGTTGATTTTATTCTCTTTTATTGTAAGTTGACTTCTTTGACCTTCTATTAAGTTTATTGAACCTTGTATGTCGTGCTGTGTGTTTGGGAGTAATGGGGAATGGTGAAGGTCATCATGTAATATACTTGTTAGTAAATGTTGTCCGAATATTAGTAATGATCATGTGGGAATAAAATGAATTTGTTGATATGATTATGTGTAACGTGTCACGAGTGACTAGAATGGTTATATTGACTCACTTTTGATTATGTGACATGATTATGTGTGATTGGCTATTGACGTGAAATTATCATCCACTCCCTATGAATATGAACATGTCTAATTGCATTGGTTTTGAGACATTGTTGCAATGGGTACTTTGTGAAAGTGATGAAAATGAGAAACAAATAAGATATATCATTTTTTAGGGATGTGCCACTATAACACCTCGGATTCAAAAAGGAAAGAAAAATTCAGGTTTTCACAGACCAAGTGTCAGTACAGATGACACCATCCACGACCTGTAGGTGGAACAATGGTCCGTTAGTGGTGGCATGGTTGACAAGTTAGAATTTTCCAAAATTTCAAGTTTCATACCTTTTCGACGGTTCATCAGGACATTTTGCCTTTTAATGTACGCGTCATAGGTATGTTTCGTAGGAGAGTCCTAGATTTAGAAGGATTTTGAGGTAAAAGTTAGGACCTACGGCTGTGGACCACGGCCTACCGATGGACCCACGAGTCGTAGGTGGGCCTGAGGTTGGGGACCTAGAGACACAGTCTCTGACCCCAAATGATGGCCAACCAGTACGGTGCATTATCTAACTAACAGACTGTAGATCGTGCCATCGACGAGCGTCGGCTGTTATTTTCTTAGTGGTTTTTGGGGCTTTTTCTAATTATTTCAGCCTACTACTATATCGTTTTATCGTTCACCTAAAGCCCTATATAAGTGTTTTTAACCCTAAATTTCTCCAATTAAAATCATCTCTAAAATTCTTAAAAGAAGAACAAATCTTCCTCTCCAAAATATTTCTCTCTCTAGAAAGCTTAAAGAAGAAGGAGTCAACCTAAGGTTTTAAGTAAAGGAATTCCACCATCGCAATTCGAAGTTCTCAATAGAGGACTCTTGGGGAAATTGCGTCTGAATTGCCTTAAGGTCGCCTTTAAATTCGAACATCACCTGAGTTGACTCAAGATGAATCGACCACTGGGCATTCTTCCCCTCACCTGGAAGAACATCTTACAGCGATTTCAAGTAATTTGGATGGCGGAATCGTAGGCTCCGAAAATTCCGACTAGTTTGTCGGTGCTCCAACGAACTTGAATAAAGAAGATGGTCGTAGTACACAAGACAATAAGAAGGATGCTACTTCTTCAACTCAACAAACAGAAAACAAAACTCAAAAGGAACCAGTTCAGCTTCAAGCGAGTGAAGCAATGGCAAATGAAGAAAACTCTCCTCTTATCAACTACAAACAGTAATCACAACAATACAAAATAACAATAATGAGACGGGTTCTTGGGATGTGATCAATTATAGGCTTATACAGACAAATGGGTAATTGCAACTATTAGTAAATAGCTAGATATTAGCGAGTAAGCTAGGCCATAGTGGAAGTAAATTTTCTATCGAACAATTTGCCCTGAATCAAGTGATTTGTCTCGAACATCAACAAGCATGCAAAATAAGACCAGCCCACACCTTAGTCCATTCACTTTCTCGAGCTGAATGTGTTGGATTGGCTTTAGGATTCAATTTCGCGAGTTGAACCCATGTCAACCCAATACCCACAAACCATCAATCAAAAACCTTAGTTCTAAAACCTCTCCCTCGACCAAGCCAAGAACACAAAGATAGAACTGCAATTGCAACTATAATTATTAAATTGAACCACGATTAATGTTTAAACTCACTTCTAAATAGCATTTAAACTAACAATTAGCAATACCCATAAGCTAAATCAGCCCATAATCACATAATCACACCCCAAGAATTTGGGTTTTAGCTAGACATCATAAAAAGGTAAAAATAGTTACCAAATTGATTATCCATCAACTGGGTAAGTGTAGATTCGTCCTTACAATGCTCCAATTCGAAGAATCTCAAATACCCACTTCCAATTTCTCAAAAGTGAAAAACTTCAATTCTTCAAAGCTAAAGAAAAACTAGAGAAACTGTCTCCAAAATTGTTCTCAAGCGTAATTGATAAAATTGATAGTTAATTGATAAAAATTGATACTAAACTAAGTGTTCAAAAATGTATTTATAGTCGCCAAAAATGTGTTTCAAAGAGTCACTCGGCGAAGTAAGTCAGGCTCGCCAAACCACTCTGCGAACCACCCTTTTGTCACTCCATCGCCATTCTTCCTTGGCATTCAGTGTCCTCAAGGTCTGTAACTTTGGGTGATCTAACACTACATCGCGGAACTACTCGACGATCTGCCGACTGCTCCTTTCTCTCGCCGACTTGATTTCTTCCCTCAGGGCCCGGCATAGTGGTACTTTAGGCGGTCAAATAGCCATTCAGCGATTCGCCAAGTGAACTTGGCGATCACCAGGCTGCCTTTCTTCATCCTTTCTGCCTGTTTTGTTCCTTTTTTGTTTGTTAGTGTCCTTGCTTTGTTCCTCAATCCATATACCTAAAAATCAAAGGTTTTACATCAGTTATTGGCACAAATTAAGCATTTGAGGACACTAATTCTATATAAACAAAGCCCTAAATGAATCCAAATCTCAGACTCATCAACTATCTTTTCCATTAGGTTGGGCAACAATCCATAGGCCTCCAAATGCTCAAATTGAAGCTAAAAATCAAACAAACCCTAAATCTCTACTCAAAAAAGTGTAAAAAAAATGTTTAGAAAGTTGAGGATCAAAAACCCAGAACTAGACAATGTGGGAACTCCTTTTCTTCATTTTTAAATTGCAATTATACATTCCCAAAATTTCAACTGCGAAGTCACTCGGCGAAGTAAATCGGGCTTCGCCAACCTGATTGGTGATGCACCGAGGCCCTTTCCATCGCATTCTTGGATTGGCTTTTTACCCTTTATTTGATGTAATTTTAGGCGTTCAAGATCAGGCTTGCCAACCTAGTTGGCAACGCGCCAAGTACTCCTCTTCTCGCCTTTTTGCCTTGCCTTTTTACAATTTATTCTGTAGCTTTTGGTAGGTTAAATTGGCATTGCCAAAATACCCATCAGATTTCCAGTTTGGTTTTGTCCATGGGCCGGCATGCTTGCTTTCCTTCAACTTCATCAGGTTTTTTCGCTCCTTTTTACGCGATAATGCCCTTGCCTTGTGCTTTTGTCTTCATTGCTGCAAATTAACATTTTAACATAAGTTATGAGCGTAAAATAGGCATCGAGGACACTAAATCCTTAAATATTAAGCCCTAAATGAGTCGAAATACTCGACTCATCAACACCACCCCAACTTAAACTTTTGCTTGTCCTGAAGTAAAATACAAGATCAATCAGTTCAACAGGGATGTCTACAAATAGTGCTACTTGAGACTCAACATGAATGCACATGAGGTTCAATCTACCCATGCAATGTTCAATTGTGCACTACAAGTTACAAACTGTGACTAGTCATCATCAAATAGAAATCAAGCTCTTAATGCTTGCCTCAAATGTAAATTCAAGCTCAACAAAAGTATTCGAATACCCTCAAATAAAAAATGATTCCATGTCCACAAAAAGCTCATCAAAATTTAAGAATTAAGGAATAAAAATCAATTCTCGCACTCTAAAAGATAAAAACATGCATAATTTTGCCCATAGGTTTGCCCGTATTTTCCAATCAACATGACATTCAGCTCAATTAAGATCACTAAGGTCTTTCAAGGCTTGTAACAGGGGTGAGGGTAAAGGTATGCTCATTTTGGCTTAGTGACTTCTACATTCATGAAGCATGGTTTGCATTTAACTTCTTCTCCTTTTCTTTCTCTCATTTTGATTTTCACAATCCATCCTAAGTTCTTTCAAGATTGGGCACCCCTTTTATTTTATCTATGCATATGTTTTATTGCACATTCTTTTTCAACCTTTTTCTTCTTTTGCTTTTCTCTTATCCTTTTATTTTTTAATATGGAGGGGTTTCATCTTTTTCAACACCATCCTTTAAGGGTGAATTTTTCACAAACTTCTCTCACAAGGTGGTCATAGAGAGGTATAATAACAATTTGGTTCACTCTCCAAAATTTGTGCCTAAGATCACTTCTTTCATTTACCAATTTTAATCAATTGGACCAAAGGGCAAGTTCTAGGTATCACCAAACACATATTTCATGAAAATCTCACCACACACGGCATTCAACACAATCATCAATCATGATTCTACAATAGCTCGCATGCAATTGTCATCACAAGACTCATTTCTACAATCGACTAGTCACAGTGAGATGCTAAGAGTTCACACATGACTTATGCAACTCAAATTTTGCCTTATTAGAATTGCACAAACATATCGTTCAATCAAGAGAACTATTCAAGTCATCAGTAATGATCGCAACCGATACTCAAATATGCAAGAGAACAACCATATTCACAAACAAAAAAATTGAGAGGCAAATTTTAATTCAGATTTATTCAGATAAAAAACCAACGATCATAAAAATATGCATTAAAAACAAACTAAATGCAACCCAAAGGGTAGGTATGAAGATACCTCACCCTGCCAAACAAAAGCTAACATTGTCCTCAATGCAAAATAAAACAAATGTAGCTAACAAGACAAGCGAGTAAGGATCGCTGAATGAAAAGATTAGAGTAAGAGAAACTCTTCACTTCACGCCTAGTCGGCGAGCAGATGCCAACCACGCCGAACCATTCAGCGAATCGCCGAGGTGGAGTAGGATCACTGAAATTTCTAGAAACATTATCTTCCAGTGTGAGAAAAAAGGCGAGCTCCGTCAGGCTCGCCAACTGGTTCTATGGTGCGGTAAAAATTTATGCATTTCGCCAAAGTTTCTAGAACAAGTTCTAATATTGGTCTAAAAAAATGGTGGTGGACTTGGGAGAACAAGAGTGCTGATTGGCGATTCACTAAACATACCTGCTTACCACCCAGTTGCTATTATGTCAAAATTGCAGATTTCAACCTACACATTCAACAAATGTTATTCGCAACTAAAACTTGGGTTGCCCCCAGAGAAGCGCCTTATTTAATGTCATGGCACGACATGGAAATGCTCTCAACCATCTTCCAAATACACCTCTTCAATTATCGAGACATCAAGACGTTCTCCAAAATAGAGCTTCCAGCATTTCCCATTTACTTTGAATGTCGATCCTTCTTTTCTTTCAATCTCAATTACCCTATTTGTGAACACTCGAGTGACCTTGAACGGACCTGACCATTTTAATTTGAGTTTACTCGGGTAGATTCTCAAATAAGAGTCAAAAGCAAAATAAGATTGCAAACTTTAACCACTCGTCGAAGGATTTTTGCATCATGTCATTTCTTTATTTTCTCCTTATAAAGGGTTGAACTCTCATACGCCCTTAGCCAAAATTCTTCCAACTCATTGAGTTGATTGACTATACCCTTCGAAGCATCCCCCAATTCAAGTTTAACACCTTCAATGCCTATAATGCCTTGTGTTCAAGCTTGATTGATATGTGACAAGACTTTCCAAATACAATTGATATGGTGACATGCCAATTGGAGTCTTGAAAGTTGTGTGGTATGCCCAGAGAGTATCATCCAACATACGAGACTAGTTAGTCGGATTTGCGTTGACTATTTTTGCTAGAATTTATTTAATTTCTTGATTTTATACTTCAACTTGGCCACTTGTCTGTGGATGATAAGGGGTTGCAACTTTATACTTATCTTCATATTTGTTCAACAACGAAGTAACAACTAGTCGCAAAAAATGAGACCCTCCATCACTGATGATAGCACGCGGGGTACCATTCCTCGTGAAAATGAATCGCTTCAACAATTGCACAACAGTCTTCCCTTGATTGTTGGAAAAACTACAACTTCTACCCACATAGAAATGTAATCAAATGCCACCAAGATATACTTATTTCCAAAAGAGATGACAAATGGACCATGATGTTGATTCCCCAAACAACCAACAACTCTGCTTCTAGAATTGGAATAAGAGGTAACTCATCCTCTCGATACTCCCCCTTGTCTTTGACATTTGACACATTTCTTAACAAGAGAATGAGCATTTTGGTATAATGAAGCCCAATAGTAGCAACATTGAAGCACTTTGGCGGATGTGCGCACTGATGAGTCCACAATTTGGACTCATTTAGGGCTTCATTTAAATAGATTTAGTGTCCTCAAATGCATATTTTGTGCCAATAACTGATGTAAATCCTTGATTTTTAAGTATTTGAATTGAGGAACAAAGCATGGATACTATTGAGCAAAAAGGAACAAGGCAGCTGAAAGAACGAAGAAAAGAAGGCCTGAGGATCGCCTAACCCATTGGGCGAGTTGCCGAATGGCCATGGTCTCACCTAATATTCTAGTGTGCCAAGCCCTGAAGGAGAAAATCAAGTCGGCAATAGAAAGAAGCAGTCGGTAAGACAAGCCCAGGAGCAACTTGGCGAATCGCCGAAAGGATCATTTTAAATTGGACTCAAGATAATTTTAAATTGGAGTATGTAAAACTCGACGAGCCCAGGAGCAAGTTGGCGAATCACCGACCAGGTCCGCAATCGTGATCTAGCCCGCCGTTTGGACCCCCACATTCTCTATAGGTCCTATAAAACTCAGTGAGGTAAGTGACCACTTGGCGTGTCGCTGAGTGGCTCAGCGAGCATGAGTAATGTCCCCGAATGGGCGAGAACTGAACAATTTTTAAAAGGCCAAATGTTTAATCTTCCAACTCTTTCATTTTCCCTCACTTTTAATCTTCCCAAACTCACACCCGCACAATAGTTTCTATATTTCTGCATTTTTAAAGTATTTTACTCATTGATTGGTACTTGGAGTGGGATTACTTTGCCACCTAGCATTTCAATTTTTATTTAATCGGCATCAAAGGTTGGTTTTACAAACCCTAAGTTTATTTTTAGAATTTTGTACTCATTTACAATGATCTTATCTTAGTGATGTGCGTTGGGCCTCTGTAATAGTGTTAATTTGTTTGAATGCATGTTTTAATTTGATAATCTTTCCTGTAATCCCTATAATGTTGAATTCCCATGATTTTATGCCTTAAAATTGGTTAGAATTTGTGGGGTTATGCTTGCATGTTGTTGGGTCTAGTCGGGTGAAGTCTATGTAACATGTAGTTCTGCCAATTGACATAATTGCCCAATGATAGAGTGGGTGACATCATTCTTAAGGGCAAAAGTCGTCAAATGGCTAAATTTGGCAAAATTGAGAGAGGTCTGAGTATCCCGGGGTAATGAGTGTAATGGGTCTTGCTTTAATTTGATTATTGCATGCTTTGATTTTGTTTTTGGGAGTTGTGAGGTTGAATTCGAGAAGTTGGGTTGAAAGTAGGCATGTTAGGTCATTTGGCGAGCTGGGTCGAGCTCGTCGAACCACTCGGTGGTTTGCCGAAGTTCCCCATCTCGCCTTTATTTTCATGGTATACTTGAAGTTTGACTTTGTAACTTTTGACGAGAAGCTTGAGGTCGCCGAAGGCACTAGGCGACTCACCGAAGGCACTCGGTGACTCGCTGAAAGTCTTCTTGATCGCCCCTTGTCTGCACCCCTAAGCCTTAAATTGCACTGTAACTTTCGGTGGGCTAATCCTTGCTCACCGAATGCTATCGGTGATTCGCTGAAAGGCCTTATCATCGTTGACATACCTAATTTTATTGAGAATTTTGAGCCAATCCTTTCGGCAAGCCCGATCTAGCTCACCAAAGTGATTCGGCGACTCGCCGACCGATTTGGCGAGTCTGTCTGCAACTGTTCTTTTATGATTTTAATTGAATTGTTTTTAAATCGTTCCTGATGTTTTGCAGACATGGTATGCACAAACATAGATATGCCACCCCAAAAAAGAGTAGAGGGTATCACAATCAACGAAGGGGGATCAAATCCTCCAAAAAAAGGAAGGCAAGAGCCTCCAACTGTAGGCCAGAGCAGGGGAAAGAGACCAACATCTGAGAGACCAACTGCTAACTCCCAGGTTGCTTTATCTGAGCCTGAGGACGACCAGCCCTTGCAATCTCAGTGGGATGAGATCCGGCTAGATCTCACCCTGACTCTGCCAGAGTCCCCTCATCTTCCACCCCAGTAGGTTCAGTGCCAACCCTGACACCTCCTGTGGATCATGTGCTACCAGTCATCCCTCCTTCTTGGCTTCTCAATAGGTTGAAAGGGGATGGACTGCAAACGATCCTTGAGGAGAAGTTATTATCAACAGAAGGCCTTGAGGGAAAGTACTACAGTGTGAGGGAGAAACTATAGTGGCACAGGTTTAAGATTTTCACCAGGCCCCGAGGCCCCTATGTTCCTTCATGGGTTCGGGAATTCTATGATGCATATACTGCCTTGGTGTAAAAGAGTAAGAAGAAGGTCGACGAGTTTAGACCGATTAAGTCGGTCATGGTCCGAGATGTGGAAGTTGGGTGCTGCAGTAATCTCATAAATGCTGCTCTTCAGAGAGCCACGGGGTTCAAGCAGAGTATGAGGGCTTGCTACAGCTCAATCTCGTGATGACTTGAAGGGTTGGCTTGCTTCCCTTCTCTCTGTCGTCACTCTGAGATGGATAAAGGCAGGAGTCCAGATTGAGAAGAAGGATTTGAATGTAGATGCTCGATATTGGTTCGATTTCATCAGCAGTTCTATCATGCCTTCACAGAACAAATCCATCCTCTGGCACGTGAAGGAAGCTTGTTTAGGGTCTATCTTAGGAAAGAGGCATCTCAACTTAGGACTTATCATTAAGCAGGAGATGGCCATGAGGGCCAAGCATAGACAGACATCTTTGCCATTCTCGGTCCTAATCACGGAGTTATATCGGCGTTCTGGAGTGCCCCAAGACCCAACTAGAGATTTTGAGGTTACCCCGTCTTCCTCCACTGACATCCAGCGTATTGAGGCTGAGTACATTAGTGAGGAGGCTGACAGGAGGAGGGAAGCTTTGGTGGACACATCCCTGGAGGTGGATATTAAGTCGATACCAGCAGAGGCATCTTTGCCTACTCTAGCCTCCAAGCCTTCAGGTACTTCTACCCTTTCCACTTCTTCATAGATCTCGGGTACCTTTACTTCCTCCCAGCCGGCCAAGATTACTTAGGCGATGATCCTAAAGATGGGGCATCTAGCCCATTCAGCTAATGTGAGGGCAACCCGGCTAGAGAGATGCATCCCATAGATGATTGATAGTGCTATTGTTGTTGTACTGACTCCCCTCCAGAAATCCATTGACACTCTCACCACAAGAGTCGAGGCTTGTGAGAGTAGACAGGGGGGGACCTTCGAGGTTACAACTGTGAAAGAAGAAGTTGCTGATATGAGGAAGGATGTAGATTATCTGAAGTCTACTGACTTCACTTCATTACTGGAGGCTGCAAATGATTTGGACGCTCCTGAGACTTCATAGATTCCTCCGACTACCACCAGAGATGTGTATAGGGATGATGTAGCTATTGATGAGTCGAAGGTAGAGACCGATAAGGAGCTAATTGAGATTAGGAATGAGAGCACATATGGAGATTTGCCGAATCTTGAGGAGACGATTGTGCAGTCGGTGATCCAAACATTGCTGACAGAGGCATCTATGGATGAATCTAGTGGAGCTGTTCCTTCTGAGGTAACTTCGGGCACTGAGGCCCAAGTCCAGACAGATGGAGTGACTGAGTAGACAAGATCCCTTCTTTTCCTCCCTCTCTATCTTACTTTATTTTGACTTTTGGATATTTTTGTTTGCATTTGAGGACAAATGATTTTATTTGTGGTGGGGTGAGGCCTACCTTTTGTGACTTTTGTTTTGTGTATATATTTGGGTTTTGAGCCATAATTGTGTGTTACACTATTTTTGTGGATGATTGAGTTTGTGGCTCCTTGTTTTTAATTGCAAATGATTTTTGGACCCTTTCAAAAAATTGTGCCACCTCTTGTTTATGTTGAATGTGGCTGTTCTCTTGTAAATTTGAGTATCGGTTTTGATCAATACCGATAACTTGAATAGTGCTCATAAACAAATAAAAATAAATGTGTGGCTACGATGATGCCAAATGAAGTTGCATAGACAATATGTGAACTTTTTGCATCTCGTTGTGACTAGCCAAATATCGAATTGAGTCTCTTGTTATGAACATTGACACTAGCAAAAGTGTGGAGTCTTGATTGACATTGGTGTCAATGCCTTGTGTGATGAGCTTACCGTGAACTATGTATGATGACAGCTAGTATTTGCCTCATTGGTCCGGTTGACTATGTGATGCAATATCTTGATATGATCTTAGGCAACTTAGAGGAGTGTTAAATAATTTGACATTATACCTCTTTTGTGGCCTACCTTGTGAGGGTGTGAACTTTATTTGAACACCCTTTGAGCCTTAACCTTTTATTGGAAGAAACTTGATAAAATTGTGGCCTCTCTTGATCCATTACCCATAATCCTCATGATTTGTGGTTTGTTTGAATAGCCAACTTTGGACAAAAGCCTAAGTTGGGGGTGTGGTGAAGAGAAAAGGTAAATGAAGAAGTGCAAGAAAGTCACCTTTGACCCATGGCTTTGAGAAAAATGGAACCCCTCTATATAAAAGAAAGAGAAAAAGAAGAAAGAATGAAAAAGAAACAAATTGAAAAAGTTGTGGAATAAATTTATGAAAGTGCAAAGAAAATGGGATGTCCAAACAATCCATGGAAGATGAATAGTGGGGTGACTTTTGAGCACGAATGAAAATAATGAAGAAAAGGAAAGAAAGTGTTATTCATACCATATTTCACGTGGATTACGACCATTGAGCCTAAATTGCCATACCTTTTGCACTCAACCCCGTTACAAGCCTTAAAAAGACCTTTTTGATCTTGAGTGAGCTAAAGCATGGGTTGATTGGAAAATACGGGCAAACCTATTGGTGAAATCATGCATTGTGTTCATCTTTGTGAGTGTGAGCGTTGCATTTGATTCCAGAGCTTTAAATTTCGAACCATTGTGTGTGAATATGAAATCATTCTTTGTGTGAGGGCATTTGAGTATCTTTGTTGAGCTTGAACTTGCATTTGAAGCAAGTATTGTGAGCTTGAGATTCTTTGATAATGGTGAGTCACAACTTGAATCTTTGAGTGCACAATTGATCTTTGCATGAGTAAGTTGAGTCTTTTTGTTTGCATTCATGATTGAGTCTTGTGTACCATTGTTTGAGACATCCTCTTTGAACTGCTGAACTTGAGTTTTACCTGAGGACAAGAAAAAGTTTAAGTTGGGGGTGTTGATGAGTCCACCATTTGGACTCATTTAGGGATTCATTTTAATAGATTTAGTGCCCTCAAATGCATATTTTGTGCCAATAACTGATGTAAATCCTTGATTTTCAAGTATTTGAATTGGGGAACAAAGCATGGACACTATTGAGCAAAAAGGAACAAGGCATCTGAAAGAATGAAGAAAAGAAGGCCTGAGGATTGCCTAACCCATTGGGCGAGTCACCGAATGGCTATGGTCTCACCTAATGTTCCAATGTGCCAAGCCCTCAAGGAGAAAATCAAGTCGGCACTAGAAAGGAGCAGCGGTGTGTCGCCAAACGGTTTTGCGATGCAATGCCATATCGCCCAAAGTTTAAGAACTTGAAGATGTTGAAGGCTAAAGCAAAAAGGTGATGGAATTGACCAAAAGGCGGATCACCGAGTGGATCGGTGATCCCGACTTACTGTGCCGAATGGTCCTTCGCAGAACATTTTTGGCGACTATAAATACGTGTTTTAATTTTTAGCCTAGAAATAGTTTTTCATTAGATTTTTGTTTAAGTTTCATTATTATTCAGTTTTCAAGTTTTAGAGCTTAGAATTGAGTTTAGAGACATTTTCTCCTTAGCTTTGAAGATTTCCATTTCTAAGAAATTGGAAGTGGGTGTTGAAGATTCTTCATCTTAGACCTTTGTAAAGACTATATCAAGCTTACCCAATTGATGGAAACACAATTTGGTAACGATTTTTACCTTTTTATGATGTCTAGCTAAAACCCCAATTCTTGGGGTATGATTATGTGATTATGGGTTGATTTAGCTGCTGCATATTATTAATTGATAGTGTAAATTCTATTTAAAAGTGATTTCATTTAGTAATTGTGGCTTAATTTAAAGGGTTGTAGTTGCAAATGCAACTCTACCTTCGTGTTTTTGGCTTGCTTAATCGAGAGATTTTAAAATCAAGATTACTGATTTGATGGTCTGTGGGTATTGTGTTGTCATGGGTTCAGCTCGAGAGAGTGAATTCTAAACCCTTTTCCACACATTCAGAAGCATCAGTCTCCACAATCATAAAAGAATCCGGATTAGGGATACCTAAGCAAGGCAAACTCTTAACCATCTCTTTAATTTTAATAACTGCGGAGGTTTGTTCCTTTGTCTATGGAACAGGTGTCTTCTTAAGCCTGTCATATAATGGTTTACAAACCTGTCTTACCTTTGGGATGAAGTCCGCAACATAGTTAAGACTACCCAAAAATCTTTGTAACTGAGTTTTGTCTAAGATGACATCTGGAAGTCATGAGGAATTAGTTCGTTTTACTTCCAGAGTTTGGAATTCCGCTCAGAAAAACTATAGTACAGTTAAAAAGGAAGTTTTAGCTATTGTCCTTTGCATTACTAAGTTTCAAGATGATTTAATTAATAAGGAATTCTTGCTTAAGGTAGATTGTAAATCTGCTAAGGAAATTCTACAAAAAGATGTTAAAAATCCTGTTTCCAAACAGATATTTGCTAGATGGCAAGCTTTATTATCTAGTTTTGATTTTCAAGTTGAATATATCAAAGGGGAAGAAAACTCTCTCCCAGATTTTCTAACAAGAGAATTTTTACAGGGAAAAACATGAGGCCGGTCATAAGGCCAGGATTTGGAACAAAAGGCCCTTTCCAAGAAAAGGGAAAAGACTAAGACAAGAAGCCGTTAGCTTCACCATTTGCAATAAGGCCATCATTGAATAGCCCTAACAAGTTTTCGGCTCTTGCTAGCCTACCTCCAATAAATCCTTCTCAGGTCATAAGCCCTTTTCCACAGCTACCACCTAGCTCATCCTCTTCAAATCTTTTGATTCTTAAGAAACCCTTCTCTAAAGAATCTGAACCTTGCTCATTTGCTCCATCAGGAAAACCCAGATTTTCCTCTCCTCAAACCAAAGACTCTTATGCAATGAAAGCTCCTGAAAGCTTTAGAGAAGCAGTTTCCCCAGTTTCTCCAGCCCATAATAAACCTAAAGAACGTGAAGTCTTTAATTTGGTTACTTTGCAGGTCAATCCCCTCCTTGCCCTTGACAAGGAATTTGAAAATTATGAGGTTAAGCATCTGCTTAAACCTTGTTACACAAACAGGAATTATGTGGATACAGAAAATCCACTAAAAACCAGGAAGTATTATGAATTTATCCTCGTTGATACAGGTTCCATCGAAGTGGAGCATAAACTCAGCCATGATTCAGATCCGAATAGTATTGCCTATTCGAAATTCACAATTAAAAAGGTTTTATCTCCATTTGAATGGCTAGTGGACCATTTGCATACACCCGTTAATCTTTCCAGGGAGCATAGACCCCAAACTTATAATTGGTTTGACTATAAAAATGCTTGGTTTAATTTTCTATATCTCAGGCCAACCACTCATACCTGGTTTGTCAAGTATAGTCCCGAATTTTCAAAATCTATCATCCCCAGATGGTTCTACGAATGGTGGAATTGTTTTGGAGGAAATAAAAAAGTTTTGCCAAAATTATTTTTGGATAAATTCGATCAGTTTCTAGCTGAACAAGATATTTCTACTCTGCCCGAGCACATTAAATTGTGTAAATATTTTGTCCAGAAAAGGATTTCATTTATTATTAGTTGGACTTTCTCTATCCATGTATTTGTGATTAAATATTTGTCAAAAGAAATTTGCATTAAAGGATGGTCGCCTGCTCCTAAAGAAGCTGCTCAACGTCCTTCTCCAGCCTCTACAAGTGGCAAAAAATCATCTTCCAAGGATGAATTAAAGAAAAGGCTCCAACAGGCCTTATCAAATCTAGAGGAAGACAAATCTAATGAAGAAACAGCCATGCAGCTGTTGGATGAAGCCTCTTCTCAGAGCGATGATAATGGAGATATGTTAAGGCCAAAAGCCTTAGCCTTATCTTACCTAGATCCATTTTATGATTAATTTAATTTAATCCAGTAGAGGATGTTAAAATCCGGAATTACTAACCTTTTGAATAGAGACTCAAAGAAGTCGGAATTATTTAAAAGGAAAGAGATGAAACTCAAAGAGTTGGAATATCTCTTGATTAAAATTAAATTGTTCAAATATGGAATCCCACAACAGCAAAAGATACTTTGGCATGTTGCGGAGGTGGCCGACAACTTTATAAAAGCAGGCACCACTTTTCAAAAAGAGAGGCCCGACAAAAGAAAAAAGCAGAAAAAGCAGCCACTACTTTTCCAAAAGAAAAAGCAATGGCCGACAACTTTAAACCCACTCAAGATAAAGGAGATTCTCGTAGTAGCCAATCAGAAGAAAGCTTGTCGATTTCTCTTATCTTTTACAAGTCTATATAAGACTTCTCTTTTCTCTGAGGAAGGCATCAGAAATTTCACACTAGAATTTTCTTTTAGCCTTTGGAATTTGGTTGTAATGTTTTCTTCGTTTTCGTTTGCTTGGATGTTTTCTTCCGTTTCCGTTGCAGTTTGAATAAAAGAAGTGAGTTCTTGTATACCTTTTCTCTTGTCTATAGTTTATTTTATTATTATTACTGTTAAATGCTACGATCGTTTTGAATGGTATCAGAGCCATGTTAGGCATATTTAGCATGTTAATAGTAATGTTAATTGTAGCCATGGACGGCTAAACCCTTATGCCAAGACTGTACTTATGAAACTTTAATTAGTTACTTAGCAATTTAGCAAAGCTATCTCCTTGTTATACAATTTGAATTTTTAATTCTTTAACTGTAAAATGGAGTTTATGTATGGTGATTAAGGAAGGGTGTTGAGAATGTTTTCAAGTAGTTGCGATGCGGTGATCGTTAAGCGAAAGAACGGTAGCGTAGCTGCAAGGTACTTTGCTTGAAAAATCTCTTGTAAAATCCATAGACCTTAATGTAAAATCCGAGCATGAATCCATAGTTACAGTATAAGAATTCGAAATCTCAGGTTATATGACTAGTTGATATCTTTACTAGAATGCTTAGTTGCCTTTTATCGTATCATTAGTATAGTCTAAAGGCATTCTCTCTCTATGGATAATAGACAGCATATTGTTAACTCCGTTAATATCTCTATTTCTAAAATAGAAAATGATTTACAAAATTGGTCTATCTCTAAAGAACCTTTTGAAAAGATTTACCAGTTAGGTAATTTTTCTATGCTTAAAAAATATAATATTAAAACTTGTGAGTCCACTATTGCTATCAATAATTCGCTTGAAACTATCAAGTTGTTATTATCTGCTGATATTGATAGGTATAGGAAAGAATTTAAATTTCTTCATATTGGACTTGTGCAAGTTGCAGTTAAACCTCTTTTCCGTAAAGGTTTGAATATTCCTATTTGTCTGCTCCTTAGAGATGATAGACTTTTAAATTTTGATGATTCTCTATTAGGTGTATTAGAAAATAATCTTGCTTATGGACCAGTTTACTTTAACTGTTATCCTAATTTTACTGTTGATATTCATGATCCGAATATTATTGATACTTTAACTCTTAACGTCAAAACTAAGAACATGAATAGTAAAATCGATACCAGAGAAATATCTATAATATATCGGGTATATTACAAGCTTATGAAGACCACTATAGCCCCAAAGGCTATATCTTCTAGTGTTAAAGGAGTTACTATGCTTATGGAAGCTAACCAAGAGCATAGTACTACTTTTGTCCCTACACTTCTTAAGTGGACTGATATTTTAGCTGATGAAGAATGGAAATTTGATTCCATTACGAATCCTTTACCCCTTCAACCTGAGACTTCGCAGTTAGATAGGGTTATCCAGTTCCCTGACGGATCTATTAACCTTAAGTTTTTAAGATCCAGTTCTTTTAGCCAAGCTTCTTCAAGTAGAAGAATGTCTTCGGCAAGACCTTCTTCTTTTCAAACCCGGGAGGAGGATGACGATAGTATTAGCCAGCCTGACCATAGAAAATTTCATGGTGTAGATTTCTCCCAGACCGTTCCTAAGGTTTACTATGAAGAGGAGACTTTGGGAAGTCCTACTGCTAGTGATATGAAACCTATTCATCAAAGAAAAGATTCCGTCGGAGTACTTACTTCTGATGAGGAAGACTTTGTCCCCAGTAAAAAGAAATTGCATTCCTGGTGGAAAGCCCCTGAACATACGCAAAAGGTAAATTGGTATAAAGCTACCTACACGGTGGAACAACGAACCTCTTTCAGGGATAAGTGGTTCAAAGATATGAAAAGATTCAAAACCGAAATAGAGTTTTTTAAATGGTTCAAAGCTTCTGGGCAAATTGATGATAAACAGTCATCCCTTCAGGTTCTTATCAACAAATGGTACACCAAAGAACAGGTGGTTAGAAGTATTACTCCTCCTCTAGAAGGACTTAGCATCCCTTACAGGAAAGAAATCCTTAAGGCGGTACCTTTCAAAAAACCCATAGAAAAGGAATCTGCCTTGATAACAGCTGGAGACCTTAATAAGGCTTTTGAACAAAACAATTAGACCAACCAGGTTCTCCATGTGATATCCCAACAAATTGAGGAACATAAAGGGGATAATTTCAGAGGAATCAGTCAGATAGCGGATAAACCCAGCTCTTCCAAAGTTAGCCCTCAGATTGATACTAAACCTATTTTTAAGATCCCTGAGTTCTCAAAAGAAAACTTCCCTAAACTTTCCAAAGAGTTTAGTCATTCCAATGAACTGCTTGACAGGATAAATGAGCAATTGTCTAAGCTTAATATTACACAAGGTAATAAGCTTAGAACTTTGTTAGAAAGGCACCCTAACAAAAGGAATTATTATCCTAGATCTTCTTTCCTTGATGTTCAATTTGAGGAAGACGTTCTCCATCCAGCATCTGCTGCAGATGGCTTAAGTTTGACTGAATGGAACATAGTTGGTACGGCCGAAGGTCAAATATATTCTAAGCTCCAAGAAATGGGAATGAACATCACAGAATATAAAATGAAAGGTGCTGGTAATAAGGAAGCTGCTAACATGATCATTGCAGGTTTTACAGGAACCCTTAGAAACTGGTGGGACAATTATCTCACTGATCAAAATAGAGCTGATATCCTTGGTGCTACCACTACTAAAGTAGTAATTAAGACTGAGGAAGGAACTAATATCCCTTCAGAAGTGGTCTACGAAGATGCTACAACCACTTTGCTATATAGTATAGCTAAACATTTTGTGGGAGAACCGCGTCTTTTCCAGGATAGAAGTTTAGAAATCTTGAATAATTTGTACTGAAAAAAATTGACAGATTTCAGATGGTACAAAGACATGTTTTTGAATAAGGTCATGATAAGGTCTGATTGCAATAATGATTATTTGAAAGAACGCTTTATCAGCGGATTACCCACTCATTTCGCTGAAAAGGTTAGATAAAAAATAAAAGATAGATGCAAAGGAGAGATTCCGTATTCTCAACTGGCATACAGAGATCTTATCAGTATTATTAATGTTGTGGGATTCCATATTTGAACAATTTAATTTTAATCAAGAGATACTCCAACTCTTTGAGTTTCATCTCTTTCCTTTTAAATAATTCTGACTTCTTTGAGTCTCTATTCAAAAGGTCAGTAATTCTGGATTTTAACATCCTCTACTGGATTAAATTAAATTAATCATAAAATGGATCTAGGTAAGATAAGGCTAAGGCTTTTGGCCTTAACATATCTCCATTATCATCGCTCTGAGAAGAGGCTTCATCCAACAGCTGCATGGCTGTTTCTTCATTAGATTTGTCTTCCTCTAGATTTGATAAGGCCTGTTGGAGCCTTTTCTTTAATTCATCCTTGGAAGATGATTTTTTGCCACTTGTAGAAATTTGGAGAAGGACGTTGAGCAGCTTCTTTAGGAGCAGGCGACCATCCTTTAATGCAAATTTCTTTTGACAAATATTTAATCCTGTCAAATACATGGATAGAGAAAGTCCAACTAATAATAAATGAAATCCTTTTCTGGACAAAATATTTACACAATTTAATGTGCTCGGGCAGAGTAGAAATATCTTGTTCAGCTAGAAACTGATCGAATTTATCCAAAAATAATTTTGGCAAAACTTTTTTATTTCCTCCAAAACAATTCCACCATTCGTAGAACCATCTGGGGATGATAGATTTTGAAAATTCGGGACTATACTTGACAAACCAGGTATGAGTGGTTGGCCTGAGATATAGAAAATTAAACCAAGCATTTTTATAGTCAAACCAATTATAAATTTGGGGTCTATGCTCCCTGGAAAGATTAACGGGTGTATGCAAATGGTCCACTAGCCATTCAAATGGAGATAAAACCTTTTTAATTGTGAATTTCGAATAGGCAATACTATTCGGATCTGAATCATGGCTGAGTTTATGCTCCACTTCGATGGAACCTGTATCAACGAGGATAAATTCATAATACTTCCTGGTTTTTAGTGGATTTTCTGTATCCACATAATTCCTGTTTGTGTAACAAGGTTTAAGCAGATGTTTAACCTCATAATTTTCAAATTCCTTGTCAAGGGCAAGGAGGATTGACACAAAGTAACCAAATTAAAGACTTCACGTTCTTTAGGTTTATTATGGGCTGGAGAAACAAGGGAAACTGCTTCTCTAAAGCTTTCAGGAGCTTTCATTGCATAAGAGTCTTTGGTTTGAGGAGAGGAAAATCTGGGTTTTCCTGATGGAGCAAATGAGCAAGGCTTAGATTCTTTAGAGAAGGGTTTCTTAAGAATCAAAGGATTTGAAGAGGATGAGCTAGGTGGTAGCTATGGAAAAGGGCTTATGACCTGAGAAGGATTTATTGGAGGTAGGCTTGCAAGAGCCAAAAACTTGTTAGGGCTATTCAAGGATGGCCTTATTGCAAATGGTGAAGCTAACGGCTTCTTGTCTGAGTCTTTTCCCTTTTCTTGGAAAGGGCCTTTTGTTCCAAATCCTGGCCTTATGACCGGCCTCATGTTTTTCCCTGCAAAAATTCTCTTGTTAGAAAATCTGGGAGAGAGTTTTCTTCCCCTTTGATATATTCAACTTGAAAATCAAAACTAGATAGTAAAGCTTGCCATCTAGCAAATATCTGTTTGGAAACAAGATTTTTAACATCTTTTTGTAGAATTTCCTTAGCAGATTTACAATCTACCTTAAGCAAGAATTCCTTATTAATTAAATCATCTTGAAACTTAGTAATGCAAAGGACAATAGCTAAAACTTCCTTTTTAACTATACTATAGTTTTTCTGAGCGGAATTCCAAACTCCAGAAGTAAAACAAACTAATTGCTCATGACTTTCAGGTGTTCTCTTTTGCTTGAGAATCCCTCCATAACCGATGTCTGAAGCCTCAGTCTCCACAATCATAAAAGAATCCGGATTAGGGATACCTAAGCAAGGCAAACTCTTAACCATCTCTTTAATTTTAATAACTGCGGAGGTTTGTTCCTTTGTCCATGGAACAGGTGTCTTCTTAAGCCTGTCATATAATGGTTTACAAACCTATCTTACCTTTGGGATGAAGTCCGCAACATAGTTAAGACTACCCAAAAATCTTTGTAACTGAGTTTTGTCTAAGATGACATCTGGGAATTTATCAGAAAACTCAATGGCTCTGCAAATGGGTTTATATGTGCCTTGATATAAATCATGACCAAGAAATCTAATTTTAGTTTGGAAAAGTTTAATCTTTTTGGCGCTAACCACCAGACCATTATGTTTAACAATTTTAAAGAATATATTTAAATGTTTAAAGTGAGAATCAATGTCCTCAGAAAAGATTAGTACATCATCAATGTAAACAATTGAAATATGACTAATATGATTAAAGATGGAATTCATAATATTTTGAAATTCTGAAGGGGCATTCTTAAGCCCTAAAGGCATAACGTTCCATTCATATTGTCCAAACGGGACATTGAAAGCAGTTTTGTATTTATCCTTTTCGGAAATCTGTATTTGCCAAAAACCTAATTTCATATCAAATTTACTATAAATATTAGCTTTAAAAGTTCTCTTTAAAAGATCCCTTTTATTAGGAATCGGATATCTAATCCACTTTAAAATAGAGTTTAATGGTTTATAATTAATAACTAGTCGAGGAGAGCCTCTGTCCTTCTCAGCAGCGTTGTTGACATAAAAGGCTGAACAACTCTACGGAGACTTAGAGGGCCTGATAATATTGTTTTCCAAAAGAGTATTAATCTCCTTTTTGCAAATTTCCATTAAATCATGATTCATTTGAATGGGCCTAGCTTTCGTAGAAATGGCCTTTTCATTGAATCCATCAATATAAGGGAGATCAACAGTATGGGCTTTTCTGGCCCAAAATGCATTTGGAAATTCAGAGCAAATTTCTTTTTCAAAAGTTTTTTGCAAATTGGCAATCTTAGTTACCATTCCCGGGGTTTTTAAAATTTGCTCAATTTTCTTAATTTTTATATCTTCTTTAAGAAAACAAATCTGATTGGAAATTAGATTAATTCTAAAAGCAGTTTGTTTATGTAAAAATTTACTTTCTTCGTGAGAAAGAGTTTTAATAAAAGGAAATGAAATTTCTTTTCCTAAGATCTTAGTTTTGATGGAATCAAAATCAGAAATATAAGGTTTTATTTGAGTAATAAATGGTATACCTAAAATAATCTCTTCGTTAATATTTTTAGTTATAACAAAATCATTTTTAAGGCATATACCATTATTGCAAATATGAGCATCAAATAACTTATAATCAATAATTATACGTTCACTTGTGGCGCTGTATAATTTGGTAGTCCCTTTGGTAAGGTACTTAGTAGGAATTAATCCTTCAATAATGCAATTTCGATGCACCACTATCTAACAAAGCAATCTTGTTAAGAGTTAAATGATCATTAATAACAAGTTTAATCATAATATGAGAACTCGAGGTCTAATTTTTGTAATAGCATGGATACCGCTTCGCTATCCGCATCTTCCTCATGTTCTTCATTATCCAAGCAATAAGCGGCTTTAGAGGATCCTTCATCCTTTCTAACTTCTTTGAGAAGTTTTTGGTGATAGCCGATCTCAATCTTATGAAGTCCTGGACTTAATTCCTTTCATATCTTCTTTAAGAGAATTGATTTCTCTTCTAAGTTCTTCTCTTAAGGTTCTTCCTTTTGGAATCAAATCTGCTCATGATTTGTTTCATGCTAAAAGGAGTTACTTTAGGCTTTTCTTCCTTTTGCCTTGTAACCAATTCTGCAGATTCAAGGAGGTATTTTCTCCTAGCATCTTCATCTTGAATATGCTCAATAGTAGAAGAGGGTTTGTGATCTTCTCGGAGATAACATGGATAGTCTTGCTATCACATAGGCAAAATGCACCATTGCAATTGCATTCGACTCTTCTTCAGATTCAATTATGGGCAACATTAAGAAATTCTTCATCGTTACTTTCTTCTTGGATGAAGAATATTACGAATCGATGCTTCTTCTTCGATGATAGAAAAGAGTTTTTGCTTAATTTCTTCATCAACTTCAAGAAGGTTAATCTTCTTCTTTTTCTTCTTATTTCTGGGACACTTATTAGATCTGTGACCCTTTTTACCACATGTCCAGCATGTGTCTTCTGAAGAAGATTCTTTAGAGGTTTGCCTCTTTCCTTTCCTTTTGGATTTTTCTCGGGGTTCTCTTCCTTTCCTGGAAGATTTTCTTTTATATTTTCCAGTTGTTCCTTCTCTTTTTCCTACTTTCCTAGCAGATAGAGGTTTAAGTAATGGAAATCCAAAATCTTGGCAAAAACTACAAAGTTCTGCATATGTAGTTTTTTGATCTTTCTTAAGTTGTTCTTTTAACTTAAGATCAGTACATAGCTCCATAGCTACAACATTAATAATACTGATAAGATCTCTGTATGCCAGTTGAGAATACGGAATCTTTCCTTCGCATCTATCTCTTATTTTTAATCTAACCTTTTCAGCGAAATGAGTGGGTAATCCGCTGATAAAGCGTTCTTTCCAATAATCATTATTGCAATCAGACCTTATCATGACCTTATTCAAAAACATGTCTTTGTACCATCTGAAATCTGTCAATTTTTTGCAGTACAAATTATTCAAGATTTCTAAACTTCTATCCTGGAAAAAACGCGGTTCTCCCACAAAATGTTTAGCTATACTATATAGCAAAGTGGCCGTAGCATCTTCGTAGACCACTTCTGAAGAGATATTAGTTCCTTCCTCAGTCTTAATTACTACTTTAGTAGTGGTAGCACCAAGGATATCAGCTCTATTTTGATCAGTGAGATAATTGTCCCACCAGTTTCTAAGGGTTCCTGTAAAACCTGCAATGATCATGTTAGCAGCTTCCTTATCACCAGCACCTTTCATTTTATATGCTGTGATGTTCATTCCCATTTCTTGGAGCTTAGAATAAATTTGACCTTCGGCCATACCATCTATGTTCCATTCAGTCAAACTTGAGCCATCTGCAGCAGATGCTGGATGGAGAACGTCTTCCTCAAATTGAACATCAGGGAAAGAAGATCTAGGATAATAATTCCTTTTATTAGGGTGCCTTTCTAACAAAGTTCTAAGCTTATTACCTTGTGTAATATTAAGCTTAGACAATTGCTCATTTATCCTGTCAAGCAGTTCATTGGAATGACTAAACTCTTTGGAAAGTTTAGGGAAGTTTTCTTTTGAGAACTCAGGGATCTTAAAAATAGGTTTAGTATCAATCTGAGGGCTAACTTTGGAAGAGCTGGGTTTATCCGCTATCCGATTGATTCTCTGAAATTATCCCCTTTATGTTCCTCAATTTGTTGGGATATCACATGGAGAACTGGTTGGTATAATTGTTTTGTTCAAAAACCTTATTAAGGTCTCCAATTTGTTATCAAAGCGATTCCTTTTCTATGGGTTTTGAAAGGTGCCGCCTTAAGGATTTCTTTCTGTAAGGGATGCTAAGTCCTTCTAGAGGAGAGTAATACTTTCAACCACACATTCTTTGGTGTACCATTTGTTGATAAGGACTGAAGGGATGATTGATCATCAATTTGCCCGAAGCTTTGAACCATTTAAAAACTCTATTTCGGTTTTGAATCTTTTCATATCTTTGAACCACTTATCACTGAAGAGGTTCGTTGTTCCACCGTGTAGGTAGCTTTATACCAATTTACCTTTTGCGTATGTTCGGGGCTTTCCACGGGAATGCAATTTCTTTTCTTGGGACAAAGTCTTCTCATCGTAAGTACTCAACGGAATCTTTTCTTTGATGAATAGGTTTCATATCACTAGCGATAGGACTTCCCAAAGTCTCTCTTCATAGTAAACCTTAGGAGCAGTGCAGGAGAAATCTACACCATGAAATTTTCTATGGTCAGTGGCTAATACTATCGTCATCCTTCTCCGGGTTTGAAAAGAAGAAGGTCTTGCCAAGACATTCTTCTACTTAAAAGCTTGGCTAAAGCTGGATCTTAAAAACTTAAGGTTAATAGATCCGTCGTGGAAACTGGATAACCCTATCTAGCTGCAAGTCTCGGGTTGAAGGGGTAAAGGATTAATAATGGAATCAAATTTCCATTCTTCATCGCCTAAAATATCGATCCACTTAAGAAGTCTAGGGACAAAAGTAGTACTATGCTCTTGGTTGCTTCCATAAGCATAGTAACTCCTTTAACACTAGAAGCTATAGCCTTTGGGGCTATAGTGGTCTTCATAAACATAATATACCGATATATTACAGCTATTTCTCTGTATCGATTTTACTATTCATGTTCTTAGTTTTGACGTTAAGAGTCAAAGTATCAATAATATTCGGATCATGAATATCACAAGAAAATTAGGATACGATTAAAGTAAAGCGTCCATAAGCAAGATTACTTTCTAATACACCTAACAGAGAATCATCAAAATTTAAATGTCTATCATCTCTAAGGAGCAGACAAATAGGAATATTCAAACCTTTACGGAAAAGAGGTTTAACTGCAACTTGCACAAGTCCAATATGAAGAAATTTAAATTCTTTCCTATACCTATCAATATCAGCAGATAATAACAACTTGATAGTTTCAAGCGAATTATTGATAGCAATAGTGGACTCACAAGTTTTAATATTATATTTTTTAAACATAGAAAAATTACCTAACTGGTAAATCTTTTCAAAAGGTTCTTTAGGGATAGACCAATTTTGTAAATCATTTTCTATTTTAGAAATAGAGATATTAACGGAGTTAACAATATGTTGTCTATTATCCATAGAGAGAGAATGCCTTTAGACTATACTAATGATACGATAAAAGGCAACTAAGCATTCTAGTAAAGATATCAACTAGTCATATAACCTGAGATTTTGAATTCTTATACTGTAACTATGGATTCATGCTCGGATTTTACATTAAGGTCTATGAATTTTACAAGAGATTTTTCAAGCAAAGTACCTTGCAGTCTATGCGCCTATCCTTTCGGCTTAACGACCGCCTGTCGGCATCGCAACTACTTGAAAATATTCTCAACACCCTTCCTTAATCACCATACATAAACTCCATTTTACAGTTAAAGAATTAAAAATTCAAATGGTATAACAAGGAGATAACTTTGCTAAATTGCTAAGTAACTAATTAAAGTTTCATAAGTACATTCTTGGCATAAGGGTTTAGCCGTCCATGGCTACAATTAACATTACTATTAACATGCTAAATATGCCTAACATGGCTTTGATACAATTAATAGTAATGTTAATTGTAGCCATGGACGGCTAAACCCTTATGCCAAGACTATACTTATGAAACTTTAATTAGTTACTTAGCAATTTAGCAAAGTTATCTCCTTGTTATACAATTTGAATTTTTAATTCCTTAAGTGTAAAATGGAGTTTATGTATGGTGATTAAGGAAGGGTGTTGAGAATGTTTTCAAGTAGTTGCGATCTTGCTGAAAGGACGTTAAGCGAAGAACTGGCAAGGTACTTTGCTTGAAAATCTCTTGTAAAATCCATAGACCTTAATGTAAAATCGAGCATGAATCCATAGTTACATAAGAATTCAAAATCTCAAAGTTATATGACTAGTTGATATCTTTACTAGAATGCTTAGTTGCCTTTTATTGTATCATTAGTATAGTCTAAAGGCATTCTCTCCTATGGATAATGAGCGATATTGTTAACTCGTTAATATCTCTATTTCTAAAGCAGAAAATGATTTACAAAATTGGTCTATCTAAAGAACCTTTTGAAAAGATTTACCGATTAGGTAATTTTTCTATGTTTAAAAATATAATATTAAAACTTGTGAGTCACTATTGCTATCAATAATTCGCTTGAAACTATCAAGTTGTTATTATCTGGCGATATTGATATATAGGAAATAATTTAAATTTCTTCATATTGAACTTGTGCAAGTTGCGATTAAACTCTTTTCCGTAAAAGGCTGAATATTCCTATTTGTGCTCCTTAGAGATGATAGACTTTAATTTTGATGATTCTTTAGGTGTATTAGAAAGTAATCTTGCTTATGACGATTTACTTTAACGTTATCCTAATTTTTCTTGTTGATATTCATGATCCGAATATTATTGATACTTTGACTCTTAACGTCAAAACTAAGAACATGAATAGTAAAATTGATACAGAGAAATAAACTGTAATATATCGGTATATTACAGCTTATGAAGACCACTATAGCCCCAAAGGCTATAGCTTCTAGTGTTAAAGGAGTTAACTTATGGAAGCTAACCAAGAGCATAGTACTACTTTTGTCCCTAGACTTTAAGTGGACTGATATTTTAGGCGATGAAGAATGGAAATTTGATTCAATGCGAATCCTTTACCTTCAACCCGAGACTTCAGCTAGATTAGGTTATCGATTCACTGACGGATCTATTAACCTTAAGTTTTAAGATCGATTCTTTGCCAAGCTTTCAAGTAGAAGAATGTCTTCGGCAAGACTTCTTCTTTTCAAACCCGAGGAGGATGACGATAGTATTAGCCACCACCATAGAAAATTTCATGGTGTAGATTTCTCCTGCACTGCTAAGGTTTACTATGAAGAGAGACTTTAGAAGTCCTGCGCTAGTGATATGAAACCTATTCATCAAAGAAAAGATTCCGTCGAGTACTTACTCGATGAGAAGACTTTGTCCTCTGATAAAGAAATTGCATTCTGATGAAAGACTTGAACATGCAAAGCAATTGGTATAAAGCTACTACTGCGATGGCACAATGAACCTCTTTCAGGATAAGTGGTTCAAAGATATGAAAGATTCAAAACCGAAATAGAGTTTTAAATGGTTCAAGCTTCGGGCAAATTGATGATAAATGCGATCCTTCAGTCCTTATCAACAAATGGTACACCAAAGAATGTGGTTAGTATACTTCTCCTCTAGAAGGACTTAGCATCCCTACAGAAAGAAGTCCTAAGGCGGCACCTTCAAAACCCATAGAAAAGGAATCACTTGATAACATTGGAGACCTAAGTTTTTGAACAAAACAATTATACCAACGTGTTCTCATGTGATATCCCAACAAATTGAGGAACATAAAGGATAATTTCAGGAATCACTGATAGCTGATAAACCCTCACTCTTCCAAAGTTAGCCTCGATTGATACTAAACCTATTTTTAAGATCACTGATTCTCAAAAGAAAACTTCCTAAACTTTCCAAAGAGTTTAGTCATTCCAATGAACTGCTTGACAGGATAAATGAGCAATTGTCTAAGCTTAATATTACACAAGGTAATAAGCTTAGAACTTTGTTAGAAAGGCACCCTAACAAAAGGAATTATTATCCTAGATCTTCTTTCCGATGTTCAATTGAGGAAGACGTTCTCCATCCAAAGATCTGCAGTGGCCAAGTTTGATCAATGGAACATAGATGGTATGGCCGAAGGTCAAATTTATTCTAAGCTCCAAGAAATGGAATGAACATCACAAAGATATAAAATGAAAGGTGTCATGATAAGAAGTCTTAACATGATCATTGCAGTTTTACAGAACCCGTGGGACAATTATCTCACCGATCAAAATAATGATATCCTTGGTGCTACCACTACTAAAGTAGTAATTAAGACGAGGAAGGAACTAATATCTTTCGTAGTGGTCTACTACTTCTGACTCTTGCTATATAGTATAGCTAAACATTTTGTGGGAGAACCGCGTACATTTTGGGGGGTAAGTGCGGAATTCGGGCTATGTTTAAGTTTATCATAGTCTTTTGTCAATTAAATGCTTTTTTGTAAAATTCATCTTCTTTTTCTTTCTTGTGTAAAATTATTTGTGCTCCTTCTATTAGCAATTTTAAGTATTGTATGTCTTGTGTTTTAAGGTATTCTTCTAAATATGTTTTTATAATATTTTCCCATGAATCTATTTCAGTCATAACTTCTTTCCAGAGTTGGAAATATTCTTCATTTATCATAATTTAATCACTATTATAGTCTGAGTATATGTCTAAATAATCATTATGGTCATATAAGTCTTGTATTATTTCTCGTATGTCGTCAAACCAATTTTGTCTTAGTAAGTTGTTCATTTCTTCTTCTTCGTATTTCATTATTTTTTCCCATATTATCTTCTTTATGCTGGGTTCAGTAATTTTTTCTAATATTTTAAAGATAAGTATCTTATAATTATCTTCAAAATAACTATTATTAATTACTGCAGTAGGTATATTAGCAATGTCCATTAATGTTAATATTTTTATCTTATCGATTTTAGCAATTTATTAATTTATTCCCGTCTTCCATGTCTACCATATGGTAATCTTATGATAGCTTATTATGATTTAGAGTATTCATTTTTATCATCCGGTCACTACTAGCATGATACCTTTTTTCAGATACTATCTTCCTAAACAGCGCATCAACACTTAGGTACTCCCCTAACACGGCTTCTCTTGCCTTCAACGGTTTCCCATTTTTGGATGCATAGTTCTAGAAGTCTTCTCCTACTTTTCTCTATGCTAGCAAACTAGATAATAAATATTGAATAATTCTAATTCATAATAACAATCATAAGCATATCACATAATATTTATGGTTGTGAGAATTAATCTTTTAGCTAAACATGATCATTAATTCATATAGTTTATAATCATAATTCATAATATAAATCATAACTACTTATAACTATAATTATCACTAAGTATAGATCATAAAAGGTATATAGTCATACCTCAGTAGTGTTTGCTAAGTCTTTCTCCATTTGGGGAAATTTAAGTAATTTTATTGAAAATATATGTTTTACAAAGTGGAATATTAGAAATGTAAGAGAGAGATGTGGTGAGATTTTTGGATGTCCTTTACAAATACAATCCTATCCTATATATACTTACAAACTCAGGATCTATGTTGCAAAAGAAGAAAGTTAATTACAAAGTAAGTCCCTAAATATTTACATCTTAGTCCCCGACATAAGTCACTGTCTTCTTTATCTTCTTTGTCTTCTTCTTATCCTTTTATCTTGACTTTTACATAAAGTTGATTCCTTGATAATTGTTGCTTCTTTAAGTTTTATCCGTCCACTTGGTTTTGTCTTCACATGGTGTTGTCCTAATTTTTCAAAAAGTAGATTCCTTAATAATTGAGTCTTCTTTATCTCTTGGCGCCCACTTGTCTTTTAATCTATATCGACATCTGGTATGTAGTTGTTTGTACCGCTGCATCTGCTACATTCATGTTCCGTATATTTTCTTCCAATAAGTTTGCAATACTGATCTAGGCTATCTTCTGAAATAAATCCCTTTCTAATTGCTTTTGTCATAGGTTCTTGCTCTGGTTTAAGTAATGTCAAGGCCCAATTTTTCACTTCTAATTTGTCCATATATCTTAATTCCTTTGCTGTGGAGTAGATTAATAAGTGGTTCCTTGAACAATACTTCCATATGTAGTTTGTTTCATCATAGACATTTGATAATTCTGTCAATATTGTGCTAAGTCCAATAATACGTTTATTTGCGTAAAACTGGTAACTCTGCTTTTTGTATAACTGGTTGAGCTGTAATTTCCTCTGGTATAATATAGTCCTTCGTCATTCCTATCTTTATCACCGTAATTACTGGTTTAATTTCGTCGAATAATATTTCTGCTGTAGCTGAATAAAATCTTACATAGAATAATTGTCCTTTAGTAACTCGTTTGTAATTCATAAACGCTTGATGTAATTCTGGTATTAGGCTAAGTTCATCTCCTGTAATTGTATATCTGATTGATATAAGTCCATAAGAGTAACATGTAGCTACTAAGTTTGGTTTGGTACCTGGTAATGCAATTAGTTTGTTATAATTTTGTAATTTCTGGGTAATATATCCCTGATGGTTTTTTAATTTTTCCGGATTTTCTATTGGTTGTGTATTTAAGTATTTTTGGATTTTCTCAATATTTTCAATATATGTCCGGGTTATATGGTTATATGTTTTCTTGGCTTGGTTAAGTGAGGTTGCATATGTATGTATTTGTGGAGGTATGAATAATTCATTCTTTTGTATATGGGGTGGGGCATAAGGCTTTTCAAATACCATATTCAAGTTGAAGTTTTTCTTTTTATATGATAGTAAATGATTCTTGTGTATTTTCTTTAGATGTACCTGCAATATTAAGTAAATTGTTAGTAATTTGGGTTTTAGGTGTTTCCCAACGTCACCTTCTAGGTCCAGTTGTTTTAAGTGCTCATTTGCACTACTAGCTCAGTTTTTATTGTGGTCCGTCTCCACATATTTTGTTTCCATAAGCGATACTCTGTTGTTGAGCATCTTAAGTTGTTCCAATATTTCGTTCATAAATCTTGTATTTGTAAGTTCTTCTTCAAAGTCTGTTTGCCTGACTTTGTCTTGATAAATGTCTGCAATAACATTCTTGTCGGTCTTAATTACTTCAATAGTAAAAGTAAAGTTTAAAATATTTAGTACCAATCTTCTAATTTCTTTTGTAATGCTTGAGTCTTGTACCTTTCTTGTTAACCACCATTTTACTTGTGTATTATCTGTTCTAACAATAAATTTGTTATACACAATATATGGTTCAAATGCTAATAAACATTTATATAATGCAAATAATTCTTTTCTATTAATTTCCCATTTTCCTTCCGTTTCCGTAAATGTCCCTGAGTAATATCTACAATGATGTTCTGTTTTTTCATTTTCATATTTATATTTTAATACTCCTCCATAATTATTTTCACTTGCATCTGATTCTACTATATAATTGAATTTTTTATTTTCATCTGGAAAACATAATTTTGGTAATTTTTTACATTGTTCTTTTATCTTTTGTACTTGCTTTTTATCTGTGTCATCATAATTATATTCAACATCTTTTTTCAGTTTCTTTTGTAACTGTTTTAAATATTATGCTAATATATTTATATATTCTCTTACTTGATTTACTAATCCTAAAAAGGATTGTAATTTCTTTTTTGTATCTAATATTTCTTCTGAATTTATAATTTTTTGTACTATATGTTGTTGCATTTTTATTCCATTTTTGTCTATTTGTATTCCTAAAAATTCTATTTGATTTTTCATTATTTCTGCTTTATTTTTACTTAGACTTATTCCAGATTCTTCTACTATGTTTATGAATTTTTCTAATAATTTTATATGTTCATCATATGTCCTTGAGTATAAGAGTATATCATCTATATATACTATACAATTTTCTAATTTTGTGAAATATATATCCATAAAATGTTGAAATCTACCTGGTGCATTTTTATATCCAAATGGTAATACATTCCATTCATAAAATCCTTGTGTACTTGTAAATCTTTGTTAATTTTTAGATTCTTCTTCTAATTTTAAGTGATAAAATCTGATTTACAATCAAATTTACTAAAATAATTATATCCTTGTATTTGTCTTATTTTCAATATTTTATTGAATTGGATAATTATAAGTTTTAGTTTTTGCATTTAAATTTCTATAATCTATAACCATCCTACTTTTTCCCCTTTTTTGTTCACTATGTTTATTAACTATAAATGCTGGGCTTGTATGTTTACTATTACTTTCTTGTATATATCTTTTTCCTAATAATTCTGTTATATGCATTGTAAATTCTTTTAAATCATCAAAATTATATTTTAAGGGCTTCTGAGTTATTATACTATTTTCGTCTATTAATTCTATTTTACGTAACTTTATGTTTATTCCATCCCTTTAATGGATCTTCACTATATAATTGTTCTAGTCTAGTTTTTATTGGACTTAATTTATCTATTGTGAATACTATGTATTCTATATTGTTAGTATTATTTGGCATATTTTCTAACTTTTGTGTAATATTTTCACTTCCTTTTATCCATTCTGTATCTTTACGTATTTTATTTCCTACTCTTTTTGCTCCTATTTTATGATTACATGGTGTTGTTAACCACGGTGAGTTTTAGTTATTACATGCGGATAATATTTCTCTAAAAATGGTATTCCTAGAATTATGTCTTTTGTAGGTAAATCATAATTATATATTTCATCTATTTTAAGTATCTTATCCCATATTTGTATTTTTATGTCCTTTGCTTTAAAGTGTATTAAACTTCCTTCATTATTAAATCCTTTTACTACTATAGGTGTTTTTAATTTTATCCACTTATCTTTTGGTAAACAATTATATTTACATATATTAACTTCTGCTCCTGTATCTATCATTGGCGTATAGTATCTATTATAATATCCTTCTATGATTATTTTCATAAGTACGTGTATTTTCATAATATTATTCTTTTTATTATTATCATCTTATTATTATAGGTAACAGTTATGTAAGTAGATTCTATTTTATAGGGTTTCATTTCTTCTAACCATTTTAATCCTAAGATTATATCTGCTTGTTGTTCGTCCTTAATTTCTAGTTTTATTTTCATAGGTATTTCTGCTATTATTATTTCTTTTCTATTTCTAATTGAGCTACTATTAATGCTGGTAAATCTGAGCATTTTTGTTTTGTCATTTTATTTATCTCCATTTCTTCTTTATTTAATAATTTATCTATGATATAATTATCTTCTTGTTTTATATCTACTAATATTAAATGTTCTTTTTCTTCTATTATTCCTAATATGTAGTATTTATTAGGGATCATATCATATGCTATCTTTTTTGTGTATTCTCTTTGTGGATTATTTTTAATTTTTCTAGTCCTTCCTATTCTTTCTTCTATTATTTCTAAATTTTCATTAGTATCTATTTCTTGGTATGAGTAATTATTATTATCTATTATTTTAACAAATTGTTCAAATGGTGTTTCTATCTCTATTCCTTTTATTTTACTTTTTGCAGTTATTTTATGTTTAGTAGTTAGTACATATAAATTTTTACATCTAGCTGTACATATTTTACTTCCTGGGGTTAAAGTTATTCCATTTATTTTCCAATATAATACTAATGCTTTATCTATATTCGATGCATTAATGCTCTTTGAATAATTAGTATTAATCGTAAATTTAAATTTTTGGTAGATTAAGTTTCCTCTTCTTTCTTTGTAATTACGCTTTTTCTATAGGTTCTATTATTCTATCATCTGCTAAGTATATTTCTATTGGGTATCTATTCCTTCTTTAAAACAAGCTTTTACAAGTATTTCTATTCCTCCTAAATGTACATATTTAATTTGTTCTTTACTTTTTATTTTACGTACTTCTTTATTTAATTCTCTTTTATTTATTATTGGTATTTCACTTTTCCTTGAGCATATTTACAATCTATAATATGTTCTTTTGGCTAATTATGTAAAATTCCTCTTTATTTCTTTTAAATGGATTTTTTATTAATGGCATACTAAATATCTTTTCTACACTTAAATCAATTTCTTTTCCTTTTACTTTTTCAAATATATTATTATCAAAAATTATTTTTGTTGAGTAATCATCTGTTGTATATTCTTCTCTTATAATTTCTATATTTTCTTGATCATCTAATTGTTCTATTTCATTATCTATTACATTATCATGCGATATTCTTCTTCATTTTCAGATATTTCATAAATACTATCTTCACTTTCTAATTCATAGTCTAAGTATTCTAATTGTAAGCAAACTTCTTCTTCTATAATTATTTCTGATATTTGTTTTTTATTAGGATTTTTTGGTATTTTACAGTTTTTTGCAATATGTCCTAATTTTCCACAATTATAACATTTACATTCACTTATACTTTTCTTTCTTCTATATGGTCTTTTAGATTTTGTAAAATATCTTTTTCTTGGATTTCTATATTTATGTTTTATTTTCTTATAATTTTTAAATCTTTTCTTTTTATATTTTTTATAATATTTATCATCACAACCAAATTGTGGTGCTATCTTATCTTTACAACATGCTAAATTTTTTATTATTGTTTTTTCCATTTTTATATTTTCTCTATATTGTTCACATGTATTTGCATACCATTGTTTTACAAATTTTATTCTAGCTCCTAATGTATCATGTAATTTTGCTTCTTCCCATGCTTTTATTATTTTTGAACTAAATGGCTCTGGTAGTTTTGTAAAATATAAATGTCTTATTCCTGGACTTTCTTGTGTATTATAGACTCCTTTATAATAATATTCCTTATATGCACAAGTGTATTCATCTAGATAACACATGTTACATATTCCTAATTTATTCATTAAATTTCTGTTTATAATTTTATCTTTATTTCGTTCTTCTTCCTCTGTTGTCATACTACTAAATTCATTTCTTATAGCTGTTTCATATTTATAAAGTATATCCATTACTGATGTTGTTTCTCTAGCTTGTATATCCTTACTTGATCTTAGTGTCTTTTTACTTTCCTCTTCTAGATTTAAGAACCATAATTTTACTTCTCCTATAAATGTTCTTTCTATGTATCCACAGTACTTCTATTATATTAATTTTATTGTCTATTATTTGTTTTGCTATGTATCCTAGCCATAATTGTATGGTTTGATTTATATCTGTTACACAATCTAAGTTTAAGTATTCAGGTTGTAAATTTATTTGTTTAGGATTCCATTTCTTTATATTTAATCTTTTATTCCATAATGTCTCATATCTATCCGAACTTGTATAATCTCGTGTATATATCTGTGGTTTTTCATGTTTTGGATATGTTCTTCTTGTACTAGGTTCTCTGTTTCTTTCATTTTTCATCATAATTTATTTCTACTTCCGTATTTTCTATTAATTTTTTATTTTCCATATTTTCTGTTTCCATAATTACTGTATATGTTTCACTTATCTCTGAAGTTTGGTCTACTTCCATATCTTCTTCTATAGTTTCTATGTGTACTTCAGTTTTATTTTGGTTTCTGTTTTTCTATAATTTTTCTTTATATTTTTGTATTTACATTAATAATTTATTTTCTTCTTCTTGTTCTTCTTTGTTTTCATATATTTCCTTTAACATTTGTAATTCTTTTTCTAGTTCTTTTATTCTATTGTTTTTGTGTTTGTTATTTGTTGTATTTTTCTTCATTCTCAATTTTTATTTTTTCTATTTCCTTTTGTCTATCTATTTCGTCATTTTCTCTTGCTATTCTTATCATGGCTGTTAAACTATCTTCTAGTTTTAATTCTTCTTTTTCTAACATTAAGTATAATTGATCTCCTATTTTTTTATATCTCCTACCTAAGTTTGAGAAAATTATTTTTATTTTTAATCCGTCATAATTTTCATATGTTTTTTCACTTACTGCAAATTCTTCTTTATTCATTTTATGTATGCATTAATCTTTGTTTTAGTTTAGTTATAAACTTGTATTCTAGTATTGATACTTGGGTGATTAGTTTATCTAGTTTATGTATATCTTCAGTAGTTTTGTTAGTTTGTTTGTTCAGTCTTTTATATTCTATATATAAATTTTTTAAGTCATGTTTTATCTGTTTATATGTCTGAGTATTTTTATAAGGTCTTCTCATTATTTTCTAATTTTATTAGTCCTATGCTCTGATACCATTTTGGGGGGTAATTATTCATTTTTATCATCCGGTCACTACTAGCATGATACCTTTTTTCAGATACTATCTTCCTAAACAGCGCATCAACACTTAGGTACTCCCCTAACACGGCTTCTCTTGCCTTCAACGGTTTCCCATTTTTGGATGCATAGTTCTAGAAGTCTTCTCCTACTTTTCTCTATGCTAGCAAACTAGATAATAAATATTGAATAATTCTAATTCATAATAACAATCATAAGCATATCACATAATATTTATGGTTGACAGGAATTAACTGCTTTAGCTAAACATGATCATTAATTCATATCATAATTCATAATATAAATCATAACTACTTATAACTATAATTATCACTAAGTATAGATCATAAAAGGTATATAGTCATACCTCAGTAGTGTTTGCTAAGTCTTTCTCCATTTGGGGAAATTTAAGTAATTTTTATTGAAAATATATGTTTTTACAAAGCTGGAATATTAGAAATGTAAGAGAGAGATGTGGTGAGATTTTCGGATGTCCTTTACAAATACAATCCTATCCTATATATACTTACAAACTAAGGATCTATGTTGCAAAATAAGAAAGTTAATTACAAAGTAAGTCCCTAAATATTTACATCTTAGTCCCCGACATAAGTCACTTTCTTCTTTATCTTCTTTGTCTTCTTCTTATCCTTTTATCTTGACTTTTACATAAAGTTGATTCCTTCAATAATTGTTGCTTCTTTAAGTTTTATCCGTCCACTTGGTTTTGTCTTCACATGGTGTTGTCCTAATTTTTCAAAAAAGTAGATTCCTTAATAATTGAGTCTTCTTTATCTCTTGGCCGTCCACTTGTCTTTTAATCTATATCGACATCTGGTATGTAGTTGTTTGTACCGCTGCATCTGCTACATTCATGTTCCGTATATTTTCTTCCAATAAGTTTGCAATACTGATCTAGGCTATCTTCTGAAATAAATCCCTTTCTAATTGCTTTTGTCATAGGTTCTTGCTCTGGTTTAAGTAATGTCAAGGCCCAATTTTCACTTCTAATTTGTCCATATATCTTAATTCCTTTGCTGTGGAGTAGATTAATAAGTGGTTCCTTGAACAATACTTCCATATGTAGTTTGTTTCATCATAGACATTTGATAATTCTGTCAATATTGTGCTAAGTCCAATAATACGTTTATTTGCGTAAAACTCTGGTAACTCTGCTTTTGTATAATCGTTGAGTGTAATTTCCTCCGTATAATATAGTCCTTCGTCATTCCTATCTTTATCACCGTAATTCTTGGTTTAATTTCGTCGAATAATATTTCTGTAGTGAATAAAATCTTACATAGAATAATTGTCCTTTAGTAACTCGTTTGTAATTCATAAGCGCTTGATGTAATTCAGTATTAGGCTAAGTTCATCTCCTGTAATTGTATATCTGATTGATATAAGTCCATAAGAGTAACATGTAGCTACTAAGTTTGGTTTGGTACACAGTAATGCAATTAGTTTGTTATAATTTTGTAATTTCGTAATATATCACGATGGTTTTTAATTTTTCCGGATTTTCTATTGGTTGTGTATTTAAGTATGTTTGGATTTTGTAAATATTTTCTATGTAGGTACGGGTAATATGGTTATATGTATTCTTGGCTTGGTTAAGTGAGGTTGCATATGTATGTATTTGTGGAGGTATGAATAATTCATTCTTTTGTATATGGGGTGGGGCATAAGGCTTTTCAAATACCTTATTCAAGTTGAAGTTTTTCTTTTTATATGATAGTAAATGATTCTTGTGTATTTTCTTTAGATGTACCGCAATATTAAGTAAATTGTTAGTAATTTGGGTTTTAGGTGTTTCCCAGCGTCACCTTCTAGGTCTGGTTGTTTTAAGTGCTCCGACTGCACTACTAGCTCTGGTTTTTTATTGTGGTCCGTCTCCACATATTTTGTTTCCATAACTGATACTCTGTTGTTGAGCATCTTAAGTTGTTCCAATATTTCGTTCATAAGTCTTTGTATTTGTAAGTTCTTCTTCAAAGTCTGTTTGCCTGACTTTGTCTTGATAAATGTCTGCAATAACATTCTTGTCATCTTAATTACTTCAATAGTAAAAGTAAAGTTTAAAATATTTAGTACCAATCTTCTAATTTCTTTTGTAATGCTTGAGTCTTGTACCTTTCTTGTTAACCACCATTTTACTTGTGTATTATCTGTTCTAACAATAAATTTGTTATACACAATATATGGTTCAAATGCTAATAAACATTTATATAATGCAAATAATTCTTTTCTATTAATTTCCCATTTTCCTTCCGTTTCCGTAAATGTCCCTGAGTAATATCTACAATGATGTTCTGTTTTTTCATTTTCATATTTATATTTTAATACTCCTCCATAATTATTTTCACTTGCATCTGATTCTACTATATAATTGAATTTTTTATTTTCATCTGGAAAACATAATTTTGGTAATTTTTTACATTGTTCTTTTATCTTTTGTACTTGCTTTTTATCTGTGTCATCATAATTATATTCAACATCTTTTTTCAGTTTCTTTTGTAACGGTTTTAAATATTCTGCTAATTTAGGTATATATTCTCTTACTTGATTTACTAATCCTAAAAAGGATTGTAATTTCTTTTTTGTATCTAATATTTCTTCTGAATTTATAATTTTTTGTACTATATGTTGTTGCATTTTTATTCCATTTTTGTCTATTTGTATTCCTAAAAATTCTATTTGATTTTTCATTATTTCTGCTTTATTTTTACTTAGACTTATTCCAGATTCTTCTACTATGTTTATGAATTTTTCTAATAATTTTATATGTTCATCATATGTCCTTGAGTATAAGAGTATATCATCTATATATACTATACAATTTTCTAATTTTGTGAAATATATATCCATAAAATGTTGAAATCTACAGTGCATTTTATATCCAAATGGTAATACATTCCATTCATAAAATCCTTGTGTACTTGTAAATCTTTGTTAATTTTTAGATTCTTCTTCTAATTTTAAGTGATAAAATCTGATTTACAATCAAATTTACTAAAATAATTATATCCTTGTATTTGTCTTATTTTCAATATTTTATTGAATTGGATAATTATAAGTTTTAGTTTTTGCATTTAAATTTCTATAATCTATAACCATCCTACTTTTTCCCCTTTTTTGTTCACTATGTTTATTAACTATAAATGCTGGGCTTGTATGTTTACTATTACTTTCTTGTATATATCTTTTTCCTAATAATTCTGTTATATGCATTGTAAATTCTTTTAAATCATCAAAATTATATTTTAAGGGCTTCTGAGTTATTATACTATTTTCGTCTATTAATTCTATTTTTACCGTAACTTTATGTTTATTCCATCCCTTTAATGGATCTTCACTATATAATTGTTCTAGTCTAGTTTTATTGGACTTAATTTATCTATTGTGAATACTATGTATTCTATATTGTTAGTATTATTTGGCATATTTTCTAACTTTTGTGTAATATTTTCACTTCCTTTTATCCATTCTGTATCTTTACGTATTTTATTTCCTACTCTTTTTGCTCCTATTTTATGATTACATGGTGTTGTTAACCACCAGTGAGTTTTAGTTATTACATGCGGATAATATTTCTCTAAAAATGGTATTCCTAGAATTATGTCTTTTGTAGGTAAATCATAATTATATATTTCATCTATTTTAAGTATCTTATCCCATATTTGTATTTTTATGTCCTTTGCTTTAAAGTGTATTAAACTTCCTTCATTATTAAATCCTTTTACTACTATAGGTGTTTTTAATTTTATCCACTTATCTTTTGGTAAACAATTATATTTACATATATTAACTCTGTATCTATCATTGGCGTATAGTATCTATTATAATATCCTTCTATGATTATTTTCATAAGTACGTGTATTTTCATAATATTATTCTTTTATTATTATCATCTTATTATTATAGGTATGATTATGTAAGTAGATTCTATTTTATAGGGTTTCATTTCTTCTAACCATTTTAATCCTAAGATTATATCTGCTTGTTGTTAGTCCTTAATTTCTAGTTTTATTTTCATAGGTATTTACGCTATTATTATTTCTTTTTCTATTTCTAATTGAGCTACTATTAATGCTGGTAAATCTGAGCATTTTTGTTTTGTCATTTTATTTATCTCCATTTCTTCTTTATTTAATAATTTATCTATGATATAATTATCTTCTTGTTTTATATCTACTAATATTAAATGTTCTTTTTCTTCTATTATTCCTAATATGTAGTATTTATTAGGGATCATATCATATGCTATCTTTTTTGTGTATTCTCTTTGTGGATTATTTTTAATTTTTCTAGTCCTTCCTATTCTTTCTTCTATTATTTCTAAATTTTCATTAGTATCTATTTCTTGGTATGAGTAATTATTATTATCTATTATTTTAACAAATTGTTCAAATGGTGTTTCTATCTCTATTCCTTTTATTTTACTTTTTGCGCTTATTTTATGTATAGTAGTTACTACATATAAATTTTTACAACTAGAAGTACATATTATACTTACTGGCGTTTAAAGTTATTCCATATATTTTACAAAATAAAACTAATTATTTATCTATATTACGATCTGCATTAATGCTACTGAATAATTAGTATTAACTGTAAATTTAAATTTTTGGTAGATTAAGTTTCCTCTTACTGCTGTAATTACGCTTTTTTCTATAGGTTCTATTATTCTATCATCTGCTAAGTATATTTCTATTGGGGTATCTATTCCTTCTTTAAAACAAGCTTTTACAAGTATTTCTATTCCTCCTAAATGTACATATTTAATTTGTTCTTTACTTTTTATTTTCTGTACTTCTTTATTTAATTCTCTTTTATTTATTATTGGTATTTCAGCTTTTCCTTGAGCATATTTACAATCTATAATATGTTCTTTTTGGCTAATTATGTAAAATTCCTCTTTATTTCTTTTAAATGGATTTTTTATTAATGGCATACTAAATATCTTTTCTACACTTAAATCAATTTCTTTTCCTTTTACTTTTTCAAATATATTATTATTAACAGAAATACAAAAATATAAAGAAAAAATTATAGAAAAAACAGAAAACCAAAATAAAACTGAAGTACACATAGAAACTATAGAAGAAGATATGGAAGTAGACCAAACTTCAGAGATAAGTGAAACATATACAGTAATTATGGAAACAGAAAATATGGAAAATAAAAAATTAATAGAAAATACGGAAGTAGAAATAAATTATGATGAAAAAATGAAAGAAACAGGAGAACCTAGTACAAGAAGAACATATCCAAAACATGAAAAACCACAGATATATACACGAGATTATACAAGTTCGGATAGATATGAGACATTATGGAATAAAAGATTAAATATAAAGAAATGGAATCCTAAACAAATAAATTTACAACCTGAATACTTAAACTTAGATTGTGTAACAGATATAAATCAAACCATACAATTATGGCTAGGATACATAGCAAAACAAATAATAGACAATAAAATTAATATAATAGAAGTACCAGGATACATAGAAAGAACATTTATAGGAGAAGTAAAATTATGGTTCTTAAATCTAGAAGAGGAAAGTAAAAAGACACTAAGATCAAGTAAGGATATACAAGCTAGAGAAACAACATCGGTAATGGATATACTTTATAAATATGAAACAGCTATAAGAAATGAATTTAGTAGTATGACAACAGAGGAAGAAGAACGAAATAAAGATAAAATTATAAATGTAAATTTAATGAATAAATTAGGAATATGTAACATGTGTTATCTAGATGAATACACTTGTGCATATAAGGAATATTATTATAAAGGAGTCTATAATACACAAGAAAGTCCAGGAATAAGACATTTATATTTTACAAAACTACGAGCCATTTAGTTCAAAAATAACAAAAGCATGGGAAGAAGCAAAATTACATGATACATTAGGAGCTAGAATAAAATTTGTAAAACAATGGTATGCAAATACGTGTGAACAATATAGAAAATATAAAAATGGAAAAAACAATAATAAAAAATTTAGCATGTTGTAAAGATAAGATAGCACCACAATTTGGTTGTGATGATAAATATTATAAAAAATATAAAAAGAAAAGATTTAAAAATTATAAGAAAATAAAACATAAATATAGAAATCCAAGAAAAAGATATTTTACAAAATCTAAAAGACCATATAGAAGAAAGAAAAGTATAAGTGAATGTAAATGTTATAATTGTGGAAAATTAGGACATATTGCAAAAAACTGTAAAATACCAAAAAATCCTAATAAAAAACAAATATCAGAAATAATTATAGAAGAAGAAGTTTGCTTACAATTAGAATACTTAGACTATGAATTAGAAAGTGAAGATAGTATTTATGAAATATCTGAAAATGAAGAAGAATATCAGACAGATAATGAAATAGATAATGAAATAGAACAATTAGATGACTGAAGAAAATATAGAAATTATAAGAGAAGAATATACAACAGATGATTACTCTGAACAAAAAATAATTTTTGATAATAATATATTTGAAAAAGTAAAAGGAAAAGAAATTGATTTAAGTGTAGAAAAGATATTTAGTATGCCATTAATAAAAAATCCATTTAAAAGAAATAAAGAGGAATTTTACATAATTAGCCAAAAAGAACATATTATAGATTGTAAATATGCTCAAGGAAAAAATTTGAAATACCAATAATAAATAAAGAGAATTAAATAAAGAAATCTGAGAAAATAAAAAGTAAAGAACAAATTAAATATGTACATTTAGGAGGAATAGAAATACTTGTAAAAGCTTGTTTTAAAGAAGGAATAAGATACCCCAATAGAAATATACTTAGCAGATGATAGAATAATAGAACCTATAGAAAAAAGCGTAATTACAGTAAAGAGGAAACTTAATCTACCAAAAATTTAAATTTACTGATTAATACTAATTATTCGAGAGCATTAATGCATCGAATATAGATAAAGCATTAGTATTATATTGGAAAATAAATGGAATAACTTTAACCTTGAAGTAAAATATGTACAGCTAGATGTAAAAATTTATATGTACTAACTACTAAACATAAAATAAGCAAAAAGTAAAATAAAAGGAATAGAGATAGAAACACCATTTGAACAATTTGTTAAAATAATAGATAATAATAATTACTCATACCAAGAAATAGATACTAATGAAAATTTAGAAATAATAGAAGAAAGAATAGGAAGGACTAGAAAAATTAAAAATAATCCACAAAGAGAATACACAAAAAGATAGCATATGATATGATCCTAATAAATACTACATATTAGGAATAATAGAAGAAAAGAACATTTAATATTAGTAGATATAAAACAAGAAGATAATTATATCATAGATAAATTATTAAATAAAGAAGAAATGGAGATAAATAAAATGACAAAACAAAAATGCTCAGTTTACCAGCATTAATAGTAGCTCAATTAGAAATAGAAAAAGAAATAATAATAGCGAAATACCTATGAAAATAAAACTAGAAATTAAGGGGCAGACAACAAGCGGATATAATCTTAGGATTAAAATGGTTAGAAGAAATGAAACCCTATAAAATAGAATCTACTTACATAATCATTACCTATAATAATAAGATGATAATAATAAAAGAATAATATTATGAAAATACACGTACTTATGAAAATAATCATAGAAGGATATTATAATAGATACTATACGCCAATGATAGATACGAGGCGAAGTTAATATATGTAAATATAATTGTTTACCAAAAGATAAGTGGATAAAATTAAAAACACCTATAGTAGTAAAAGGATTTAATAATGAAGGAAGTTTAATACACTTTAAAGCAAAGGACATAAAAATACAAATATGGGATAAGATACTTAAAATAGATGAAATATATAATTATGATTTACCTACAAAAGACATAATTCTAGGAATACCATTTTTAGAGAAATATTATCCGCATGTAATAACTAAAACTCACCGGTGGTTAACAACACCATGTAATCATAAAATAGGAGCAAAAGAGTAGGAAATAAAATACGTAAAGATCTGAGAATGGATAAAAGGAAGTGAAAATATTACACAAAAGTTAGAAAATATGCCAAATAATACTAACAATATAGAATACATAGTATTCACAATAGATAAATTAAGTCCAATAAAAACTAGACTAGAACAATTATATAGTGAAGATCCATTAAAGGGATGGAATAAACATAAAGTTACGGTAAAAATAGAATTAATAGACGAAAATAGTATAATAACTCAGAAGCCCTTAAAATATAATTTTGATGATTTAAAAGAATTTACAATGCATATAACAGAATTATTAGGAAAAAGATATATACAAGAAAGTAATAGTAAACATACAAGCCCAAAGATTTATAGTTAATAAACATAGTGAACAAAAAAGGGGAAAAAGTAGGATGGTTATAGATTATAGAAATTTAAATGCAAAAACTAAAACTTATAATTATCCAATTCCGAATAAAATATTGAAAATAAGACAAATACAAGGATATAATTATTTTAGTAAATTTGATTGTAAATCAGGATTTTATCACTTAAAATTAGAAGAAGAATCTAAAAAATTAACAGCATTTACAGTGCCACAAGGATTTTATGAATGGAATGTATTACCATTTGGATATAAAAATGCACCAGGTAGATTTCAACATTTTATGGATATATATTTCACAAAATTAGAAAATTGTATAGTATATATAGATGATATACTCTTATACTCAAGGACATATGATGAACATATAAAATTATTAGAAAAATTCATAAACATAGTAGAAGAATCTGGAATAAGTCTAAGTAAAAATAAAGCAGAAATAATGAAAAATCAAATAGAATTTTTAGGAATACAAATAGACAAAAATGGAATAAAAATGCAACAACATATAGTACAAAAAATTATAAATTCAGAAGAAATATTAGATACAAAAAAGAAATTACAATCCTTTTTAGGATTAGTAAATCAAGTAAGAGAATATATACCTAAATTAGCAGAATATTTAAAACCGTTACAAAAGAAACTGAAAAAAGATGTTGAATATAATTATGATGACACAGATAAAAAGCAAGTACAAAAGATAAAAGAACAATGTAAAAATTACCAAAATTATGTTTTCCGGATGAAAATAAAAATTCAATTATATAGTAGAATCGGATGCAAGTGAAAATAATTATGGAGTATTAAAATATAAATATGAAAATGAAAAAGCAGAACATCATTGTAGATATTACTCGGGGACATTTACGGAAACGGAAGGAAAATGGGAAATTAATAGAAAGAATTATTTGCATTATATAAATGTTTATTAGCATTTGAACCATATATTGTGTATAACAAATTTATTGTTAGAGCAGATAATACACAAGTAAAATGGTGGTTAACAAGAAAGGTACAAGACTCGATTACTACAAAGAAATTAGAAGATTGGTACTAAATATTTTAAACTTTACTTTTACTATTGAAGTAATTAAGACTGACAAGAATGTTATTGCAGATTACTTATCAAGACAAAGCTGTGCAAACAGACTTTGAAGAAGAACTTACAAATACAGTACTTATGAACGAAATATTGGAACAACTTAAGATGCTCAACAACAAGTATCGATTATGGAAACAAAATATGTGGAGACGGACCACAATAAAAAACCAGAGCTAGTAGTGCAGTCGGAGCACTTAAAACAACCAGACCTAGAAGGTGACGTTGGGAAACACCTAAAAACCCAAATTACTAACAATTTACTTAATATTGCAGGTACATCTAAAGAAAATACACAAGAATCATTTACTACTGTTACAAAAAGAAAAAACTTCAACTTGAATAAGGTATTTGAAAAGCCTTATGCCCCACCCCATATACAAAAGAATGAATTATTCATACCTCCACAAATACATACATATGCAACCTCACTTAAGCCAAGAAAACATATAACCATATAACCGGACATATATTGAAAATATTGAGAAAATCCAAAAATACTTAAACACACAACCAATAGAAAATCCGGAAAAATTAAAAACCATCGTGATATATTACCCGAAATTACAAAATTATAACAAACTAATTGCATTACAGTACCAAACCAAACTTAGTAGCTACATGTTACTCTTATGGACTTATATCAGCGTATATACAATTACGGAGATGAACTTAGCCTAATACGAGAATTACATCAAGCGTTTATGAATTACAAGCGAGTTACTAAAGGACAATTATTCTATGTAAGATTTTATTACTCAGTGAAATATTATTCGAAATTAAACGATAATTACGGTGATAAAGATAGGAATAATGAAGGACTATATTATACGGAGAAATTACAGCTCAACGATTATACAAAAAGCGAGTTACGAGTTTTACGCAAATAAACGTATTATTGGACTTAGCACAATATTGTGAATTATCAAATGTCTATGATGAAACAAACTACATATGGAAGTATTGTTCAAGGAACCACTTATTAATCTACTCCACAGCAAAGGAATTAAGATATATGGACAAATTAGAAGTGAAAAATTGGGCCTTGACATTACTTAAACCAGAGCAAGAACCTATGACAAAAGCAATTAGAAAGGATTTATTTGAAGATAGCCTAGATCGATTGCAAACTTATTGGAAGAAAATATACGGAACATGAATGTAGCGGATCTGTGGTACAAACAACTACATACCAGATGTCGATATAGATTAAAAGACAAGTGGACGGCCAAGAGATAAAGAAGACTCAATTATTAAGGAATCTACTTTTTTGAAAAATTAGGACAACACCATGTGAAGACAAAACCAAGTGGACGGATAAAACTTAAAGAAGCAACAATTATTGAAGGAATCAACTTTATGTAAAAGTCAAGATAAGAAGAAGACAAAGAAGATAAAGAAGAAAGTGACTTATGTCGGGGACTAAGATGTAAATATTTAGGGACTTACTTTGTAATTAACTTTCTTATTTTGCAACATAGATCCTTAGTTTGTAAGTATATATAGGATAGGATTGTATTTGTAAAGGACATCCGAAAATCTCACCACATCTCTCTCTTACATTTCTAATATTCCAGCTTTGTAAAAACATATATTTTCAATAAAAATTACTTAAATTTCCCCAAATGGAGAAAGACTTAGCAAACACTCTTTGAGGTATGACTATATACCTTTTATGATCTATACTTAGTGATAATTATAGTTATAAGTAGTTATGATTTATATTATGAATTATGATTATAAACTATATGAATTAATGATCATGTTTAGCTAAAGCAGTTAATTCCTGTCAACCATAAATATTATGTGATATGCTTATGATTGTTATTATGAATTAGAATTATTCAATATTTATTATCTAGTTTGCTAGCATAGAGAAAAGTAGGAGAAGACTTCTAGAACTATGCATCCAAAAATGGGAAACCGTTGAAGGCAAGAGAAGCCGTGTTAGGGGAGTACCTAAGTGTTGATCTTTTGTTTAGGAAGATAGTATCTCAAAAAGGTATCATGCTAGTAGTGACCGGATGATAAAAATGAATACTCTAAATCATAATAAGCTATCATAAGATTACCATATGGTAGACATGGAAGACGGAATAAATTAATAAATTGCTAAAATCGATAAGATAAAAATATTAAAATTAATGGACATTGCTAATATACCTACTGCAGTAATTAATAATAGTTATTTTGAAGATAATTATAAGATACTTATCTTTAAAATATTAGAAAAAATTACTGAACCCAGCATAAAGAAGATAATATGGGAAAAAATAATGAAATCTGAAGAAGAAGAAATGAACAACTTACTAAGACAAAATTGGTTTGACGACATACGAGAAATAATACAAGACTTATATGACCATAATGATTATTTAGACATATACTCAGACTATAATAGTGATTAAATTATGATAAATGAAGAATATTTCCAACTCTGGAAAGAAGTTATGGTGAAATAGATTCATGGGAAAATATTATAAAAACATATTTAGAAGAATACCTTAAAACACAAGACATACAATACTTAAAATTGCTAATAGAAGGAGCACAAATAATTTTACACAAGAAAGAAAAAGAAGATGAATTTTACAAAAAAGCATTTAATTGACAAAAGACTATGATAAACTTAAACATAGCCCGAATTCCGCACTTACCCCCCAAAATGGTATCAGAGCATAGGACTAATAAAATTAGAAAATAATGAGAAGACCTTATAAAAATACTCAGACATATAAACAGATAAAACATGACTTAAAAAATTTATATATAGAATATAAAAGACTGAACAAACAAACTAACAAAACTACTGAAGATATACATAAACTAGATAAACTAATCACCCAAGTATCAATACTAGAATACAAGTTTATAACTAAACTAAAACAAAGATTAATGCATACATAAAATGAATAAAGAAGAATTTGCAGTAAGTGAAAAAACATATGAAAATTATGACGGATTAAAAATAAAAATAATTTTCTCAAACTTAGGTAGGAGATATAAAAAAATAGGAGATCAATTATACTTAATGTTAGAAAAAGAAGAATTAAAACTAGAAGATAGTTTAACAGCCATGATAAGAATAGCAAGAGAAAATGACGAAATAGATAGACAAAAGGAAATAGAAAAAATAAAAATTGAGAATGAAGAAAAAATACAACAAATAACAAACACAAAAAACAATAGAATAAAAGAACTAGAAAAAGAATTACAAATGTTAAAGGAAATATATGAAAAACAGCAAGAACAAGAAGAAGAAAATAAATTATTAACAGAAATACAAAAATATAAAGAAAAAATTATAGAAAAAACAGAAAACCAAAATAAAACTGAAGTACACATAGAAACTATAGAAGAAGATATGGAAGTAGACCAAACTTCAGAGATAAGTGAAACATATACAGTAATTATGGAAACAGAAAATATGGAAAATAAAAAATTAATAGAAAATACTGAAGTATAAATAAATTATGATGAAAAAATGAAAGAAACAGGAGAACCTAGTACAAGAAGAACATATCCAAAACATGAAAAACCACAGATATATACACGAGATTATACAAGTTCGGATAGATATGAGACATTATGGAATAAAAGATTAAATATAAAGAAATGGAATCCTAAACAAATAAATTTACAACCTGAATACTTAAACTTAGATTGTGTAACAGATATAAATCAAACCATACAATTATGGCTAGGATACATAGCAAAACAAATAATAGACAATAAAATTAATATAATAGAAGTACCAGGATACATAGAAAGAACATTTATAGGAGAAGTAAAATTATGGTTCTTAAATCTAGAAGAGGAAAGTAAAAAGACACTAAGATCAAGTAAGGATATACAAGCTAGAGAAACAACATCGGTAATGGATATACTTTATAAATATGAAACATTATAAGAAATGAATTTAGTAGTATGACAACAGAGGAAGAAGAACGAAATAAAGATAAAATTATAAATGTAAATTTAATGAATAAATTAGGAATATGTAACATGTGTTATCTAGATGAATACACTTGTGCATATAAGGAATATTATTATAAAGGAGTCTATAATACACAAGAAAGTCCAGAATAAGACATTTATATTTTACAAAACTACTGTGAGCCATTTAGTTCAAAAATAATAAAAGCATGGGAAAAAGCAAAATTACATGATACATTAGGAGCTAGAATAAAATTTGTAAAACAATGGTATGCAAATACATGTGAACAATATAGAGAAAATATAAAAATGGAAAAAACAATAATAAAAAATTTAGCATGTTGTAAAGATAAGATAGCACCACAATTTGGTTGTGATGATAAATATTATAAAAAACATAAAAAGAAAAGGTTTAAAAATTATAAGAAAATAAAACATAAATATAGAAATCCAAGAAAAAGATATTTTACAAAATCTAAAAGACCATATAGAAGAAAGAAAAGTATAAGTGAATGTAAATGTTATAATTGTGAAAAATTAGGACATATTGCAAAAGACTGTAAAATACCAAAAAATCCTAATAAAAAACAAATATTAGAAATAATTATAGAAGAAGAAGTTTGCTTACAATTAGAATACTTAGACTATGAATTAGAAAGTGAAGATAGTATTTATGAAATATCTGAAAATGAAGAAGAATATCGCAGGATAATGAAATAGATAATGAAATAGAACAATTAGATGACTGAAGAAAATATAGAAATTATAAGAGAAGAATATACAACAGATGATTACTCTGAACAAAAAATAATTTTTGATAATAATATATTTGAAAAAGTAAAAGGAAAAGAAATTGATTTAAGTGTAGAAAAGATATTTAGTATGCCATTAATAAAAAATCCATTTAAAAGAAATAAAGAGGAATTTTACATAATTAGCCAAAAAGAACATATTATAGATTGTAAATATGCTCAAGGAAAAGCTGAAATACCAATAATAAATAAAAGAGAATTAAATAAAGAAGTACAGAAAATAAAAAGTAAAGAACAAATTAAATATGTACATTTAGGAGGAATAGAAATACTTGTAAAAGCTTGTTTTAAAGAAGGAATAGATACCCCAATAGAAATATACTTAGCAGATGATAGAATAATAGAACCTATAGAAAAAAGCGTAATTACAGCAGTAAGAGGAAACTTAATCTACCAAAAATTTAAATTTCTGATTAATACTAATTATTCAAAGAGCATTAATGAATCAGAATATAGATAAAGCATTAGTATTATATTGGAAAATAAATGGAATAACTTTAACCCCAGGAAGTAAAATATGTACAGCTAGATGTAAAAATTTATATGTACTAACTACTAAACATAAAATAACTGCAAAAAGTAAAATAAAAGGAATAGAGATAGAAACACCATTTGAACAATTTGTTAAAATAATAGATAATAATAATTACTCATACCAAGAAATAGATACTAATGAAAATTTAGAAATAATAGAAGAAAGAATAGGAAGGACTAGAAAAATTAAAAATAATCCACAAAGAGAATACACAAAAAAGATAGCATATGATATGATCCCTAATAAATACTACATATTAGGAATAATAGAAGAAAAGAACATTTAATATTAGTAGATATAAAACAAGAAGATAATTATATCATAGATAAATTATTAAATAAAGAAGAAATGGAGATAAATAAAATGACAAAACAAAAATGCTCAGTTTACCAGATTAATAGTAGCTCAATTAGAAATAGAAAAGAAATAATAATAGCGAAATACCTATGAAAATAAAACTAGAAATTAAGGACTAACAACAAGCGGATATAATCTTAGGATTAAAATGGTTAGAAGAAATGAAACCCTATAAAATAGAATCTACTTACATAATCATACCTATAATAATAAGATGATAATAATAAAAAGAATAATATTATGAAAATACACGTACTTATGAAAATAATCATAGAAGGATATTATAATAGATACTATACGCCAATGATAGATACAGGAGCAGAAGTTAATATATGTAAATATAATTGTTTACCAAAAGATAAGTGGATAAAATTAAAAACACCTATAGTAGTAAAAGGATTTAATAATGAAGGAAGTTTAATACACTTTAAAGCAAAGGACATAAAAATACAAATATGGGATAAGATACTTAAAATAGATGAAATATATAATTATGATTTACCTACAAAAGACATAATTCTAGGAATACCATTTTTAGAGAAATATTATCCGCATGTAATAACTAAAACTCACTGGTGGTTAACAACACCATGTAATCATAAAATAGGAGCAAAAAGAGTAGGAAATAAAATACGTAAAGATACAGAATGGATAAAAGGAAGTGAAAATATTACACAAAAGTTAGAAAATATGCCAAATAATACTAACAATATAGAATACATAGTATTCACAATAGATAAATTAAGTCCAATAAAAACTAGACTAGAACAATTATATAGTGAAGATCCATTAAAGGGATGGAATAAACATAAAGTTACGGTAAAAATAGAATTAATAGACGAAAATAGTATAATAACTCAGAAGCCCTTAAAATATAATTTTGATGATTTAAAAGAATTTACAATGCATATAACAGAATTATTAGGAAAAAGATATATACAAGAAAGTAATAGTAAACATACAAGCCCAGCATTTATAGTTAATAAACATAGTGAACAAAAAAGGGGAAAAAGTAGGATGGTTATAGATTATAGAAATTTAAATGCAAAAACTAAAACTTATAATTATCCAATTCCGAATAAAATATTGAAAATAAGACAAATACAAGGATATAATTATTTTAGTAAATTTGATTGTAAATCAGGATTTTATCACTTAAAATTAGAAGAAGAATCTAAAAAATTAACGAGATTTCTGATTGCCACAAGGATTTTATGAATGGAATGTATTACCATTTGGATATAAAAATGCACCAGGTAGATTTCAACATTTTATGGATATATATTTCACAAAATTAGAAAATTGTATAGTATATATAGATGATATACTCTTATACTCAAGGACATATGATGAACATATAAAATTATTAGAAAAATTCATAAACATAGTAGAAGAATCTGGAATAAGTCTAAGTAAAAATAAAGCAGAAATAATGAAAAATCAAATAGAATTTTTAGGAATACAAATAGACAAAAATGGAATAAAAATGCAACAACATATAGTACAAAAAATTATAAATTCAGAAGAAATATTAGATACAAAAAAGAAATTACAATCCTTTTTAGGATTAGTAAATCAAGTAAGAGAATATATACCTAAATTAGCGAATATTTAAAACCATACAAAAGAAACCGAAAAAAGATGTTGAATATAATTATGATGACACAGATAAAAAGCAAGTACAAAAGATAAAAGAACAATGTAAAAAATTACCAAAATTATGTTTTCCAGATGAAAATAAAAAATTCAATTATATAGTAGAATCAGATGCAAGTGAAAATAATTATGGAGGAGTATTAAAATATAAATATGAAAATGAAAAAACAGAACATCATTGTAGATATTACTCAGGGACATTTACGGAAACGGAAGGAAAATGGGAAATTAATAGAAAAGAATTATTTGCATTATATAAATGTTTATTAGCATTTGAACCATATATTGTGTATAACAAATTTATTGTTAGAACAGATAATACACAAGTAAAATGGTGGTTAACAAGAAAGGTACAAGACTCAGTTACTACAAAAGAAATTAGAAGATTGGTACTAAATATTTTAAACTTTACTTTTACTATTGAAGTAATTAGGACTGACAAGAATGTTATTGCAGATTACTTATCAAGACAAAGCTGTGCAAACAGACTTTGAAGAAGAACTTACAAATACAGTACTTATGAACGAAATATTGGAACAACTTAAGATGCTCAACAACAGAGTATCAGTTATGGAAACAAAATATGTGGAGACGGACCACAATAAAAACCAGAGCTAGTAGTGCGATGAGCACTTAAAACAACCAGACCTAGAAGGTGACGTTGGGAAACACCTAAAAACCCAAATTACTAACAATTTACTTAATATTGCAGGTACATCTAAAGAAAATACACAAGAATCATTTACTACTGTTACAAAAAGAAAAAACTTCAACTTGAATAAGGTATTTGAAAAGCCTTATGCCCCACCCCATATACAAAAGAATGAATTATTCATACCTCCACAAATACATACATATGCAACCTCACTTAACCAAGCCAAGAAAACATATAACCATATAACCCGGACATATATTGAAAATATTGAGAAAATCCAAAAATACTTAAATACACAACCAATAGAAAATCCGGAAAAATTAAAAAACCATCAGGGATATATTACCCAGAAATTACAAAATTATAACAAACTAATTGCATTACCAGGTACCAAACCAAACTTAGTAGCTACATGTTACTCTTATGGACTTATATCAACTGTATATACAATTACAGGAGATGAACTTAGCCTAATACCAGAATTACATCAAGCGTTTATGAATTACAAACGAGTTACTAAAGGACAATTATTCTATGTAAGATTTTATTCATTTCTGTGAAATATTATTAATGAAATTAAACGATAATTACGGTGATAAAGATAGGAATAATGAAGGACTATATTATACGAGAGAAATTACAGCTCAACGATTATACAAAAGCGAGTTACGAGTTTTACGCAAATAAGCGTATTATTGGACTTAGCACAATATTGTGGAATTATCAAATGTCTATGATGAAACAAACTACATATGGAAGTATTGTTCAAGGAACCACTTATTAATCTACTCCACAGCAAAGGAATTAAGATATATGGACAAATTAGAAGTGAAAAATTGGGCCTTGACATTACTTAAACCAGAGCAAGAACCTATGACAAAAGCAATTAGAAAGGGATTTATTTGTAAGATAGCCTAGATCAAGATTGCAAACTTATTGGAAGAAAATATACGGAACATGAATGTAGCAGATGCAGCGGTACAAACAACTACATACCAGATGTCGATATAGATTAAAAGACAAGTGGACGGCCAAGAGATAAAGAAGACTCAATTATTAAGGAATCTACTTTTTTGAAAAATTAGGACAACACCATGTGAAGACAAAACCAAGTGGATGGATAAAACTTAAAGAAGCAACAATTATTGAAGGAATCAACTTTATGTAAAAGTCAAGATAAAAGGATAAGAAGAAGACAAAGAAGATAAAGAAGAAAGTGACTTATGTCGGGGACTAAGATGTAAATATTTAGGGACTTACTTTGTAATTAACTTTCTTATTTTGCAACATAGATCCTTAGTTTGTAAGTATATATAGGATAGGATTGTATTTGTAAAGGACATCCGAAAATCTCACCACATCTCTCTCTTACATTTCTAATATTCCAGCTTTGTAAAAACATATATTTTCAATAAAAATTACTTAAATTTCCCCAAATGGAGAAAGACTTAGCAAACACTACTGAGGTATGACTATATACCTTTTATGATCTATACTTAGTGATAATTATAGTTATAAGTAGTTATGATTTATATTATGAATTATGATTATAAACTATATGAATTAATGATCATGTTTAGCTAAAGCAGTTAATTCCTGTCAACCATAAATATTATGTGATATGCTTATGATTGTTATTATGAATTAGAATTATTCAATATTTATTATCTAGTTTGCTAGCATAGAGAAAAGTAGGAGAAGACTTCTAGAACTATGCATCCAAAAATGGGAAACCGTTGAAGGCAAGAGAAGCCGTGTTAGGGGAGTACCTAAGTGTTGATGCGCTGTTTAGGAAGATAGTATCTGAAAAAAGGTATCATGCTAGTAGTGACCGGATGATAAAAATGAATACTCTAAATCATAATAAGCTATCATAAGATTACCATATGGTAGACATGGAAGACGGGAATAAATTAATAAATTGCTAAAATCGATAAGATAAAAATATTAACATTAATGGACATTGCTAATATACCTACTGCAGTAATTAATAATAGTTATTTTGAAGATAATTATAAGATACTTATCTTTAAAATATTATAATAAATTACTGAACCAATAATAAAGAAGATAATTTGGGAAAAAATAATGAAATACGAAGAAGAAGAAATGAACAACTTACTAAGACAAAATTGGTTTGACGACATACGAGAAATAATACAAGACTTATATGACCATAATGATTATTTAGACATATACTCAGACTATAATAGTGATTAAATTATGATAAATGAAGAATATTTCCAACTCTGGAAAGAAGTTATGACTGAAATAGATTCATGGGAAAATATTATAAAAACATATTTAGAAGAATACCTTAAAACACAAGACATACAATACTTAAAATTGCTAATAGAAGGAGCACAAATAATTTTACACAAGAAAGAAAAAGAAGATGAATTTTACAAAAAAGCATTTAATTGACAAAAGACTATGATAAACTTAAACATAGCCCGAATTCCAATTTATCTATGATATAATTATCTTCTTGTTTTATATCTACTAATATTAAATGTTCTTTTTCTTCTATTATTCCTAATATGTAGTATTTATTAGGGATCATATCATATGCTATCTTTTTTGTGTATTCTCTTTGTGGATTATTTTTAATTTTTCTAGTCCTTCCTATTCTTTCTTCTATTATTTCTAAATTTTCATTAGTATCTATTTCTTGGTATGAGTAATTATTATTATCTATTATTTTAACAAATTGTTCAAATGGTGTTTCTATCTCTATTCCTTTTATTTTACTTTTTGCAGTTATTTTATGTTTAGTAGTTAGTACATATAAATTTTTACATCTAGTGTATATATTTTACTTCACAAGTTAAAGTTATTCCATTTATTTTCCAATATAATACTAATGCTTTATCTATATTCGATCTGTTAATGCTATGAATAATTAGTATTAATCAGAAATTTAAATTTTTGGTAGATTAAGTTTCCTCTTCTTTGTAATTACGCTTTTTCTATAGGTTCTATTATTCTATCATCTGCTAAGTATATTTCTATTGGGGTATCTATTCCTTCTTTAAAACAAGCTTTTACAAGTATTTCTATTCCTCCTAAATGTACATATTTAATTTGTTCTTTACTTTTTATTTTCTCAGATTCTTTATTTAATTCTCTTTTATTTATTATTGGTATTTCAGCTTTTCCTTGAGCATATTTACAATCTATAATATGTTCTTTTTGGCTAATTATGTAAAATTCCTCTTTATTTCTTTTAAATGGATTTTTTATTAATGGCATACTAAATATCTTTTCTACACTTAAATCAATTTCTTTTCCTTTTACTTTTTCAAATATATTATTATCAAAAATTATTTTTTGTTCAGAGTAATCATCATTGTATATTCTTCTCTTATAATTTCTATATTTTCTTCAGTCATCTAATTGTTCTATTTCATTATCTATTTCATTATCTGTCTGATATTCTTCTTCATTTTCAGATATTTCATAAATACTATCTTCACTTTCTAATTCATAGTCTAAGTATTCTAATTGTAAGCAAACTTCTTCTTCTATAATTATTTCTGATATTTGTTTTTTATTAGGATTTTTTGGTATTTTAAATTTTTTTGCAATATGTCCTAATTTTCCACAATTATAACATTTACATTCACTTATACTTTTCTTTCTTCTATATGGTCTTTTAGATTTTGTAAAATATCTTTTTCTTGGATTTCTATATTTATGTTTTATTTTCTTATAATTTTTAAATCTTTTCTTTTTATATTTTTTATAATATTTATCATCACAACCAAATTGTGGTGCTATCTTATCTTTACAACATGCTAAATTTTTTATTATTGTTTTTTCCATTTTTATATTTTCTCTATATTGTTCACATGTATTTGCATACCATTGTTTTACAAATTTTATTCTAGCTCCTAATGTATCATGTAATTTTGCTTCTTCCCATGCTTTTATTATTTTTGAACTAAATGGCTCTGGTAGTTTTGTAAAATATAAATGTCTTATTCCTGGACTTTCTTGTGTATTATAGACTCCTTTATAATAATATTCCTTATATGCACAAGTGTATTCATCTAGATAACACATGTTACATATTCCTAATTTATTCATTAAATTTCTGTTTATAATTTTATCTTTATTTCGTTCTTCTTCCTCTGTTGTCATACTACTAAATTCATTTCTTATAGCTGTTTCATATTTATAAAGTATATCCATTACCGATGTTGTTTCTCTAGCTTGTATATCCTTACTTGATCTTAGTGTCTTTTTACTTTCCTCTTCTAGATTTAAGAACCATAATTTTACTTCTCCTATAAATGTTCTTTCTATGTATCCTGGTACTTCTATTATATTAATTTTATTGTCTATTATTTGTTTTGCTATGTATCCTAGCCATAATTGTATGGTTTGATTTATATCTGTTACACAATCTAAGTTTAAGTATTCAGGTTGTAAATTTATTTGTTTAGGATTCCATTTCTTTATATTTAATCTTTTATTCCATAATGTCTCATATCTATCCGAACTTGTATAATCTCGTGTATATATCTGTGGTTTTTCATGTTTTGGATATGTTCTTCTTGTACTAGGTTCTCCTGTTTCTTTCATTTTTTCATCATAATTTATTTCTACTTCCGTATTTTCTATTAATTTTTTATTTTCCATATTTTCTGTTTCCATAATTACTGTATATGTTTCACTTATCTCTGAAGTTTGGTCTACTTCCATATCTTCTTCTATAGTTTCTATGTGTACTTCAGTTTTATTTTGGTTTTCTGTTTTTTCTATAATTTTTTCTTTATATTTTTGTATTTCTGTTAATAATTTATTTTCTTCTTCTTGTTCTTGCTGTTTTTCATATATTTCCTTTAACATTTGTAATTCTTTTTCTAGTTCTTTTATTCTATTGTTTTTTGTGTTTGTTATTTGTTGTATTTTTTCTTCATTCTCAATTTTTATTTTTTCTATTTCCTTTTGTCTATCTATTTCGTCATTTTCTCTTGCTATTCTTATCATGGTCATTAAACTATCTTCTAGTTTTAATTCTTCTTTTCTAACATTAAGTATAATTGATCTCCTATTTTTTTATATCTCCTACCTAAGTTTGAGAAAATTATTTTTATTTTTAATCCGTCATAATTTTCATATGTTTTTTCACTTACTGCAAATTCTTCTTTATTCATTTTATGTATGCATTAATCTTTGTTTTAGTTTAGTTATAAACTTGTATTCTAGTATTGATACTTGGGTGATTAGTTTATCTAGTTTATGTATATCTTCAGTAGTTTTGTTAGTTTGTTTGTTCAGTCTTTTATATTCTATATATAAATTTTTTAAGTCATGTTTTATCTGTTTATATGTCTGAGTATTTTTATAAGGTCTTCTCATTATTTTCTAATTTTATTAGTCCTATGCTCTGATACCATTTTGGGGGGTAAGTGCGGGATTTTATGAATGGAATGTATTACCATTTGGATATAAAAATGCACCAGGTAGATTTCAACATTTTATGGATATATATTTCACAAAATTAGAAAATTGTATAGTATATATAGATGATATACTCTTATACTCAAGGACATATGATGAACATATAAAATTATTAGAAAAATTCATAAACATAGTAGAAGAATCTGGAATAAGTCTAAGTAAAAATAAAGCAGAAATAATGAAAAATCAAATAGAATTTTTAGGAATACAAATAGACAAAAATGGAATAAAAATGCAACAACATATAGTACAAAAAATTATAAATTCAGAAGAAATATTAGATACAAAAAAGAAATTACAATCCTTTTTAGGATTAGTAAATCAAGTAAGAGAATATATACCTAAATTAGCAGAATATTTAAAACCGTTACAAAAGAAATCGAAAAAGATGTTGAATATAATTATGATGACACGGATAAAAAGCAAGTACAAAAGATAAAAGAACAATGTAAAAATTACCAAAATTATGTTTTCCGGATGAAAATAAAAATTCAATTATATAGTAGAATCGGATGCAAGTGAAAATAATTATGGAGGAGTATTAAAATATAAATATGAAAATGAAAAACAGAACATCATTGTAGATATTACTCAGGACATTTACTAAACGGAAGGAAAATGGGAAATTAATAGAAAAGAATTATTTGCATTATATAAATGTTTATTAGCATTTGAACCATATATTGTGTATAACAAATTTATTGTTAGAAATGATAATACACAAGTAAAATGGTGGTTAACAAGAAAGGTACAAGACTCGCATTACAAAAGAAATTAGAAGATTGGTACTAAATATTTTAAACTTTACTTTTACTATTGAAGTAATTAAGACCGACAAGAATGTTATTGCAGACATTTATCAAGACAAAGTCAGTGCAAACAGACTTTGAAGAAGAACTTACAAATACAAAGACTTATGAACGAAATATTGGAACAACTTAAGATGCTCAACAACAGAGTATCAGTTATGGAAACAAAAAATGTGTAGAAGGACAACAATAAAAACTGTGAGCTAGTAGTGCAATGAGCACTTAAAACAACTGCACCTAGAAGGTGACGTTGGGAAACACCTAAAAACCCAAATTACTAACAATTTACTTAATATTGCAGGTACATCTAAAGAAAATACACAAGAATCATTTACTACTGTTACAAAAAGAAAAAACTTCAACTTGAATAAGGTATTTGAAAAGCCTTATGCCCCACCCCATATACAAAAGAATGAATTATTCATACCTCCACAAATACATACATATGCAACCTCACTTAACCAAGCCAAGAAAACATATAACCATATAACCCGGACATATATTGAAAATATTGAGAAAATCCAAAAATACTTAAATACACAACCAATAGAAAATCCGAAAATTAAAAACCATCGTGATATATTACCCGAAATTACAAAATTATAACAAACTAATTGCATTACTGTGTACAAATCCAAACTTAGTAGCTACATGTTACTCTTATGGACTTATATCAACTGTATATACAATTACAGGAGATGAACTTAGCCTAATACCAGAATTACATCAAGCGTTTATGAATTACAAACGAGTTACTAAAGGACAATTATTCTATGTAAGATTTTATTCAGCTACAGCAGAAATATTATTCGACGAAATTAAACCAAGAATTACGGTGATAAAGATAGGAATGACGAAGGACTATATTATACGGAGGAAATTACAGCTCAACCAGATTATACAAAAAGCGAGTTACGAGTTTTACGCAAATAAACGTATTATTGGACTTAGCACAATATTGATGTAATTATCAAATGTCTATGATGAAACAAACTACATATGGAAGTATTGTTCAAGGAACCACTTATTAATCTACTCCACAAAGAAAGGAATTAAGATATATGGACAAATTAGAAGTGAAAAATTGGGCCTTGACATTACTTAAACCAGAGCAAGAACCTATGACAAAAGCAATTAGAAAGGGATTTATTTCAGAAGATAGCCTAGATCAGTATTGCAAACTTATTGGAAGAAAATATACGGAACATGAATGTAGCAGATGCAGCGGTACAAACAACTACATACCAGATGTCGATATAGATTAAAAGACAAGTGGACGGCCAAGAGATAAAGAAGACTCAATTATTAAGGAATCTACTTTTTTGAAAAATTAGGACAACACCATGTGAAGACAAAACCAAGTGGACGGATAAAACTTAAAGAAGCAACAATTATTGAAGGAATCAACTTTATGTAAAAGTCAAGATAAAAGGATAAGAAGAAGACAAAGAAGATAAAGAAGAAAGTGACTTATGTCGGGGACTAAGATGTAAAGGGACTTACTTTGTAATTAACTTTCTTATTTTGCAACATAGATCCTTAGTTTGTAAGTATATATAGGATAGGATTGTATTTGTAAAGGACATCCGAAAATCTCACCACATCTCTCTCTTACATTTCTAATATTCCAGCTTTGTAAAAACATATATTTTCAATAAAAATTACTTAAATTTCCCCAAATGGAGAAAGACTTAGCAAACACTACTGAGGTATGACTATATACCTTTTATGATCTATACTTAGTGATAATTATAGTTATAAGTAGTTATGATTTATATTATGAATTATGATTATAAACTATATGAATTAATGATCATGTTTAGCTAAAGCGATTAATTCTCACAACCATAAATATTATGTGATATGCTTATGATTGTTATTATGAATTAGAATTATGCAATATTTATTATCCAGTTTGCTAGCATAGAGAAAAGTAGGAGAAGACTTCTAGAACTATGCATCCAAAAATGGGAAACCGTTGAAGGCAAGAGAAGCCGTGTTAGGGAAATACCTAAGTGTTGATGCGCTGTTTAGGAAGATAGTATCTGAAAAAGGTATCATGCTAGTAGTGACCGGATGATAAAAATGAATACTCTAAATTATAATAAGCTATCATAAGGTTACCATATGATAGACATGGAAGATAGGAATACAATAATAAATTGCTAAAATCGATAAGATAAAAATATTAACATTAATGGACATTGCTAATATACCTCTATGATAATTAATAATAGTTATTTTGAAGATAATTATAAGATACTTATCTTTAAAATATTAGAAAAAATTACTGAACCAGATAAAGAAGATAATATGGGAAAAAATAATGAAATAAGAAGAAGAAATGAACAACTTACTAAGACAAAATTGGTTTGACGACATACGAGAAATAATACAAGACTTATATGACCATAATGATTATTTAGACATATACTCATACTATAATAGTGATTAAATTATGATAAATGAAGAATATTTCCAACTCTGGAAAGAAGTTATGACTGAAATAGATTCATGGGAAAATATTATAAAAACATATTTAGAAGAATACCTTAAAACACAAGACATACAATACTTAAAATTGCTAATAGAAGGAGCACAAATAATTTTACACAAGAAAGAAAAAGAAGATGAATTTTACAAAAAAGCATTTAATTGACAAAAGACTATGATAAACTTAAACATAGCCCGAATTCCGCACTTACCCCCCAAAATGGTATCAGAGCATAGGACTAATAAAATTAGAAAATAATGAGAAGACCTTATAAAAATACTCAGACATATAAACAGATAAAACATGACTTAAAAAATTTATATATAGAATATAAAAGACTGAACAAACAAACTAACAAAACTACTGAAGATATACATAAACTAGATAAACTAATCACCCAAGTATCAATACTAGAATACAAGTTTATAACTAAACTAAAACAAAGATTAATGCATACATAAAATGAATAAAGAAGAATTTGCAGTAAGTGAAAAAACATATGAAAATTATGACGGATTAAAAATAAAAATAATTTTCTCAAACTTAGGTAGGAGATATAAAAAAATAGGAGATCAATTATACTTAATGTTAGAAAAAGAAGAATTAAAACTAGAAGATAGTTTAACAGCCATGATAAGAATAGCAAGAGAAAATGACGAAATAGATAGACAAAAGGAAATAGAAAAAATAAAAATTGAGAATGAAGAAAAAATACAACAAATAACAAACACAAAAAACAATAGAATAAAAGAACTAGAAAAAGAATTACAAATGTTAAAGGAAATATATGAAAAACAAAGAACAACAAGAAGAAGAAAATAAATTATTAACAGAAATACAAAAATATAAAGAAAAAATTATAGAAAAAACAGAAAACCAAAATAAAACTGAAGTACACATAGAAACTATAGAAGAAGATATGGAAGTAGACCAAACTTCAGAGATAAGTGAAACATATCTGATAATTATGGAAGCAGAAAATATGGAAAATAAAAATTAATAGAAAATACGAGTAGAAATAAATTATGATGAAAAAATGAAAGAAAGCAGGAGAACCTAGTACAAGAAGAACATATCCAAAACATGAAAAACCACGGATATATACACGAGATTATACAAGTTCGGATAGATATGAGACATTATGGAATAAAAGATTAAATATAAAGAAATGGAATCCTAAACAAATAAATTTACAACCTGAATACTTAAACTTAGATTGTGTAACAGATATAAATCAAACCATACAATTATGGCTAGGATACATAGCAAAACAAATAATAGACAATAAAATTAATATAATAGAAGTACCAGGATACATAGAAAGAACATTTATAGGAGAAGTAAAATTATGGTTCTTAAATCTAGAAGAGGAAAGTAAAAAGACACTAAGATCAAGTAAGGATATACAAGCTAGAGAAACAACATCGGTAATGGATATACTTTATAAATATGAAACAGCTATAAGAAATGAATTTAGTAGTATGACAACAGAGGAAGAAGAACGAAATAAAGATAAAATTATAAACAGAAATTTAATGAATAAATTAGGAATATGTAACATGAGTTATCTAGATGAATACACTTGTGCATATAAGGAATATTATTATAAAGGAGTCTATAATACACAAGAAAGTCCAGGAATAAGACATTTATATTTTACAAAACTACCAGAGCCATTTAGTTCAAAAATAATAAAAGCATGGGAAGAAGCAAAATTACATGATACATTAGGAGCTAGAATAAAATTTGTAAAACAATGGTATGCAAATACATGTGAACAATATAGAGAAAATATAAAAATGGAAAAAACAATAATAAAAAATTTAGCATGTTGTAAAGATAAGATAGCACCACAATTTGGTTGTGATGATAAATATTATAAAAAATATAAAAAGAAAAGATTTAAAAATTATAAGAAAATAAAACATAAATATAGAAATCCAAGAAAAAGATATTTTACAAAATCTAAAAGACCATATAGAAGAAAGAAAAGTATAAGTGAATGTAAATGTTATAATTGTGGAAAATTAGGACATATTGCAAAAAACTGTAAAATACCAAAAAATCCTAATAAAAAACAAATATCAGAAATAATTATAGAAGAAGAAGTTTGCTTACAATTAGAATACTTAGACTATGAATTAGAAAGTGAAGATAGTATTTATGAAATATCTGAAAATGAAGAAGAATATCAGACAGATAATGAAATAGATAATGAAATAGAACAATTAGATGACTGAAGAAAATATAGAAATTATAAGAGAAGAATATACAACAGATGATTACTCAACAAAAATAATTTTTGATAATAATATATTTGAAAAAGTAAAAGGAAAAGAAATTGATTTAAGTGTAGAAAAGATATTTAGTATGCCATTAATAAAAATCCATTTAAAAGAAATAAAGAGAATTTTACATAATTAGCCAAAAGAACATATTATAGATTGTAAATATGCTCAAGGAAAATTTGAAATACCAATAATAAATAAAGAGAATTAAATAAAGAAGTACAGAAAATAAAAAGTAAAGAACAAATTAAATATGTACATTTAGGAGGAATAGAAATACTTGTAAAAGCTTGTTTTAAAGAAGGAATAGATACCCCAATAGAAATATACTTAGCAGATGATAGAATAATAGAACCTATAGAAAAAAGCGTAATTACAAAGATGAGGAAACTTAATCTACCAAAAATTTAAATTTACAGTTAATACTAATTATTCAGTAGCATTAACAGATCAGAATATAGATAAAGCATTAGTATTATATTGGAAAATAAATGGAATAACTTTAACCCCAGGAAGTAAAATATGCGGAATTCGGGCTATGTTTAAGTTTATCATAGTCTTTTGTCAATTAAATGCTTTTTTGTAAAATTCATCTTCTTTTTCTTTCTTGTGTAAAATTATTTGTGCTCCTTCTATTAGCAATTTTAAGTATTGTATGTCTTGTGTTTTAAGGTATTCTTCTAAATATGTTTTTATAATATTTTCCCATGAATCTATTTCAGTCATAACTTCTTTCCAGAGTTGGAAATATTCTTCATTTATCATAATTTAATCACTATTATAGTCTGAGTATATGTCTAAATAATCATTATGGTCATATAAGTCTTGTATTATTTCTCGTATGTCGTCAAACCAATTTTGTCTTAGTAAGTTGTTCATTTCTTCTTCTTCGTATTTCATTATTTTTTCCCATATTATCTTCTTTATCTTTGGGTTCATAATTTTTCTAATATTTTAAAGATAAGTATCTTATAATTATCTTCAAAATAACTATTATTAATTACTGCAGTAGGTATATTAGCAATGTCCATTAATGTTAATATTTTTATCTTATCGATTTTAGCAATTTATTAATTTATTCCCGTCTTCCATGTCTACCATATGGTAATCTTATGATAGCTTATTATGATTTAGAGTATTCATTTTTATCATCCGGTCACTACTAGCATGATACCTTTTTCAGATACTATCTTCCTAAACAGCGCATCAACACTTAGGTACTCCCCTAACACGGCTTCTCTTGCCTTCAACGGTTTCCCATTTTTGGATGCATAGTTCTAGAAGTCTTCTCCTACTTTTCTCTATGCTAGCAAACTAGATAATAAATATTGAATAATTCTAATTCATAATAACAATCATAAGCATATCACATAATATTTATGGTTGACAGGAATTAACTGCTTTAGCTAAACATGATCATATATAGTTTATAATTCATAATATAAATCATAACTACTTATAACTATAATTATCACTAAGTATAGATCATAAAAGGTATATAGTCATACCTCAGTAGTGTTTGCTAAGTCTTTCTCCATTTGGGGAAATTTAAGTAATTTTTATTGAAAATATATGTTTTTACAAAGCTGGAATATTAGAAATGTAAGAGAGAGATGTGGTGAGATTTTCGGATGTCCTTTACAAATACAATCCTATCCTATATATACTTACAAACTAAGGATCTATGTTGCAAAATAAGAAAGTTAATTACAAAGTAAGTCCCTAAATATTTACATCTTAGTCCCCGACATAAGTCACTTTCTTCTTTATCTTCTTTGTCTTCTTCTTATCCTTTTATCTTGACTTTTACATAAAGTTGATTCCTTCAATAATTGTTGCTTCTTTAAGTTTTATCCGTCCACTTGGTTTTGTCTTCACATGGTGTTGTCTAATTTTTCAAAAAGTAGATTCCTTAATAATTGAGTCTTCTTTATCTCTTGGCGTCCACTTGTCTTTTAATCTATATCGACATCGGTATGTAGTTGTTTGTACCATTGCATCTGCTACATTCATGTTCCGTATATTTTCTTCCAATAAGTTTGCAATACTGATCTAGGCTATCTTCTGAAATAAATCCCTTTCTAATTGCTTTTGTCATAGGTTCTTGCTCTGGTTTAAGTAATGTCAAGGCCCAATTTTTCACTTCTAATTTGTCCATATATCTTAATTCCTTTGCTGTGGAGTAGATTAATAAGTGGTTCCTTGAACAATACTTCCATATGTAGTTTGTTTCATCATAGACATTTGATAATTCTGTCAATATTGTGCTAAGTCCAATAATACGTTTATTTGCGTAAAACTCTGGTAACTCTGCTTTTTGTATAACTGGTTGAGCTGTAATTTCCTCTGGTATAATATAGTCCTTCGTCATTCCTATCTTTATCACCGTAATTACTGGTTTAATTTCGTCGAATAATATTTCTGCTGTAGCTGAATAAAATCTTACATAGAATAATTGTCCTTTGCTTTAAAGTGTATTAAACTTCCTTCATTATTAAATCCTTTTACTACTATAGGTGTTTTTAATTTTATCCACTTATCTTTTGGTAAACAATTATATTTACATATATTAACTTCTGCTCCTGTATCTATCATTGGCGTATAGTATCTATTATAATATCCTTCTATGATTATTTTCATAAGTACGTGTATTTTCATAATATTATTCTTTTTATTATTATCATCTTATTATTATAGGTACTTGATTATGTAAGTAGATTCTATTTTATAGGGTTTCATTTCTTCTAACCATTTTAATCCTAAGATTATATCTGCTTGTTGTTCGTCCTTAATTTCTAGTTTTATTTTCATAGGTATTTCTGCTATTATTATTTCTTTTTCTATTTCTAATTGAGCTACTATTAATGCTGGTAAATCTGAGCATTTTTGTTTTGTCATTTTATTTATCTCCATTTCTTCTTTATTTAATAATTTATCTATGATATAATTATCTTCTTGTTTTATATCTACTAATATTAAATGTTCTTTTTCTTCTATTATTCCTAATATGTAGTATTTATTAGGGATCATATCATATGCTATCTTTTTTGTGTATTCTCTTTGTGGATTATTTTTAATTTTTCTAGTCCTTCCTATTCTTTCTTCTATTATTTCTAAATTTTCATTAGTATCTATTTCTTGGTATGAGTAATTATTATTATCTATTATTTTAACAAATTGTTCAAATGGTGTTTCTATCTCTATTCCTTTTATTTTACTTTTTGCAGTTATTTTATGTTTAGTAGTTAGTACATATAAATTTTTACATCTAGCTGTACATATTTTACTTCAAGTTAAAGTTATTCCATTTATTTTCCAATATAATACTAATGCTTTATCTATATTCGATCTCAGTAATGCTTTGAATAATTAGTATTAATCAGTAATTTTAAATTTTTGGTAGATTAAGTTTCCTCTTACTGCTGTAATTACGCTTTTTTCTATAGGTTCTATTATTCTATCATCTGCTAAGTATATTTCTATTGGGGTATCTATTCCTTCTTTAAAACAAGCTTTTACAAGTATTTCTATTCCTCCTAAATGTACATATTTAATTTGTTCTTTACTTTTTATTTTCTGTACTTCTTTATTTAATTCTCTTTTATTTATTATTGGTATTTCAGCTTTTCCTTGAGCATAAGAGTATATCATCTATATATACTATACAATTTTCTAATTTTGTGAAATATATATCCATAAAATGTTGAAATCTACCTGGTGCATTTTTATATCCAAATGGTAATACATTCCATTCATAAAATCCTTGTGGCACTGTAAATGCTGTTAATTTTTTAGATTCTTCTTCTAATTTTAAGTGATAAAATCCTGATTTACAATCAAATTTACTAAAATAATTATATCCTTGTATTTGTCTTATTTTCAATATTTTATTCGGAATTGGATAATTATAAGTTTTAGTTTTTGCATTTAAATTTCTATAATCTATAACCATCCTACTTTTTCCCCTTTTTTGTTCACTATGTTTATTAACTATAAATGCTGGGCTTGTATGTTTACTATTACTTTCTTGTATATATCTTTTTCCTAATAATTCTGTTATATGCATTGTAAATTCTTTTAAATCATCAAAATTATATTTTAAGGGCTTCTGAGTTATTATACTATTTTCGTCTATTAATTCTATTTTTACCGTAACTTTATGTTTATTCCATCCCTTTAATGGATCTTCACTATATAATTGTTCTAGTCTAGTTTTTATTGGACTTAATTTATCTATTGTGAATACTATGTATTCTATATTGTTAGTATTATTTGGCATATTTTCTAACTTTTGTGTAATATTTTCACTTCCTTTTATCCATTCTGTATCTTTACGTATTTTATTTCCTACTCTTTTTGCTCCTATTTTATGATTACATGGTGTTGTTAACCACCAGTGAGTTTTAGTTATTACATGCGGATAATATTTCTCTAAAAATGGTATTCCTAGAATTATGTCTTTTGTAGGTAAATCATAATTATATATTTCATCTATTTTAAGTATCTTATCCCATATTTGTATTTTTATGTCCTTTGCTTTAAAGTGTATTAAACTTCCTTCATTATTAAATCCTTTTACTACTATAGGTGTTTTTAATTTTATCCACTTATCTTTTGGTAAACAATTATATTTACATATATTAACTTCTGCTCCTGTATCTATCATTGGCGTATAGTATCTATTATAATATCCTTCTATGATTATTTTCATAAGTACGTGTATTTTCATAATATTATTCTTTTTATTATTATCATCTTATTATTATAGGTAACAGTTATGTAAGTAGATTCTATTTTATAGGGTTTCATTTCTTCTAACCATTTTAATCCTAAGATTATATCTGCTTGTTGTTCGTCCTTAATTTCTAGTTTTATTTTCATAGGTATTTCTGCTATTATTATTTCTTTTTCTATTTCTAATTGAGCTACTATTAATGCTGGTAAATCTGAGCATTTTTGTTTTGTCATTTTATTTATCTCCATTTCTTCTTTATTTAATAATTTATCTATGATATAATTATCTTCTTGTTTTATATCTACTAATATTAAATGTTCTTTTTCTTCTATTATTCCTAATATGTAGTATTTATTAGGGATCATATCATATGCTATCTTTTTTGTGTATTCTCTTTGTGGATTATTTTTAATTTTTCTAGTCCTTCCTATTCTTTCTTCTATTATTTCTAAATTTTCATTAGTATCTATTTCTTGGTATGAGTAATTATTATTATCTATTATTTTAACAAATTGTTCAAATGGTGTTTCTATCTCTATTCCTTTTATTTTACTTTTTGCAGTTATTTTATGTTTAGTAGTTAGTACATATAAATTTTTACATCTAGCTGTACATATTTTACTTCCTGGGGTTAAAGTTATTCCATTTATTTTCCAATATAATACTAATGCTTTATCTATATTCTGATCTGTTAATGCTACTGAATAATTAGTATTAATCAGAAATTTAAATTTTTGGTAGATTAAGTTTCCTCTTCTTTATTGTAATTACGCTTTTTTCTATAGGTTCTATTATTCTATCATCTGCTAAGTATATTTCTATTGGGGTATCTATTCCTTCTTTAAAACAAGCTTTTACAAGTATTTCTATTCCTCCTAAATGTACATATTTAATTTGTTCTTTACTTTTTATTTTCTGTACTTCTTTATTTAATTCTCTTTTATTTATTATTGGTATTTCAGCTTTTCCTTGAGCATATTTACAATCTATAATATGTTCTTTTTGGCTAATTATGTAAAATTCCTCTTTATTTCTTTTAAATGGATTTTTTATTAATGGCATACTAAATATCTTTTCTACACTTAAATCAATTTCTTTTCCTTTTACTTTTTCAAATATATTATTATCAAAAATTATTTTTTGTTCAGAGTAATCATCTGTTGTATATTCTTCTCTTATAATTTCTATATTTTCTTCAGTCATCTAATTGTTCTATTTCATTATCTATTTCATTATCTGTCTGATATTCTTCTTCATTTTCAGATATTTCATAAATACTATCTTCACTTTCTAATTCATAGTCTAAGTATTCTAATTGTAAGCAAACTTCTTCTTCTATAATTATTTCTGATATTTGTTTTTTATTAGGATTTTTTGGTATTTTACAGTTTTTTGCAATATGTCCTAATTTTCCACAATTATAACATTTACATTCACTTATACTTTTCTTTCTTCTATATGGTCTTTTAGATTTTGTAAAATATCTTTTTCTTGGATTTCTATATTTATGTTTTATTTTCTTATAATTTTTAAATCTTTTCTTTTATATTTTTATAATATTTATCATCACAACCAAATTGTGGTGCTATCTTATCTTTACAACATGCTAAATTTTTATTATTGTTTTTCCATTTTTATATTTTCTCTATATTGTTCACATGTATTTGCATACCATTGTTTTACAAATTTTATTCTAGCTCCTAATGTATCATGTAATTTTGCTTCTTCCCATGCTTTTATTATTTTTGAACTAAATGGCTCTGGTAGTTTTGTAAAATATAAATGTCTTATTCCTGGACTTTCTTGTGTATTATAGACTCCTTTATAATAATATTCCTTATATGCACAAGTGTATTCATCTAGATAACACATGTTACATATTCCTAATTTATTCATTAAATTTCATTTATAATTTTATCTTTATTTCGTTTCTTCTTCCTCTGTTGTCATACTACTAAATTCATTTCTTATAGTTTTCATATTTATAAAGTATATCCATTACCGATGTTGTTTCTCTAGCTTGTATATCCTTACTTGATCTTAGTGTCTTTTTACTTTCCTCTTCTAGATTTAAGAACCATAATTTTACTTCTCCTATAAATGTTCTTTCTATGTATCCTGGTACTTCTATTATATTAATTTTATTGTCTATTATTTGTTTTGCTATGTATCCTAGCCATAATTGTATGGTTTGATTTATGTATGTTATACAATCTAAATTTAAGTATTCAAGTTGTAAATTTATTTGTTTAGGGTTCCATTTTTTTATATCTAGTCTTTTATTCCATAGTGTTTCATATCTATCTGAGCTTGTATAATCTCGTGTATATATCTGTGGTTTTTCATGTTTTGGATATGTTCTTCTTGTACTAGCTTCTATTTCTTTCATTTTTTCATCATAATTTATTTCTACTTCCGTATTTTCTATTAATTTTTATTTTCCATATTTTCTGCTTTCCATAATTATCAGATATGTTTCACTTATCTCTCAAGTTTGGTCTACTTCCATATCTTCTTCTATAGTTTCTATGTGTACTTGATTTTATTTTGGTTTTCTGTTTTTCTATAATTTTTCTTTATATTTTTGTATTTACATTAATAATTTATTTTCTTCTTCTTGTTCTTCTTTGTTTTTCATATATTTCCTTTAACATTTGTAATTCTTTTTCTAGTTCTTTTATTCTATTGTTTTTTGTGTTTGTTATTTGTTGTATTTTTTCTTCATTCTCAATTTTTATTTTTTCTATTTCCTTTTGTCTATCTATTTCGTCATTTTCTCTTGCTATTCTTATCATGGCTGTTAAACTATCTTCTAGTTTTAATTCTTCTTTTTCTAACATTAAGTATAATTGATCTCCTATTTTTTTATATCTCCTAAGTTTGAGAAAATTATTTTTATTTTTAATCCGTCATAATTTTCATATGTTTTTTCACTTACTGCAAATTCTTCTTTATTCATTTTATGTATGCATTAATCTTTGTTTTAGTTTAGTTATAAACTTGTATTCTAGTATTGATACTTGGGTGATTAGTTTATCTAGTTTATGTATATCTTCAGTAGTTTTGTTAGTTTGTTTGTTCAGTCTTTTATATTCTATATATAAATTTTTTAAGTCATGTTTTATCTGTTTATATGTCCGAGTATTTTTATAAGGTCTTCTCATTATTTTCTAATTTTATTAGTCCTATGCTCGATACCATTTTGGGGGTAAGTCACGAATTCGGCTATGTTTAAGTTTATCATAGTCTTTTGTCAATTAAATGCTTTTTTGTAAAATTCATCTTCTTTTTCTTTCTTGTGTAAAATTATTTGTGCTCCTTCTATTAGCAATTTTAAGTATTGTATGTCTTGTGTTTTAAGGTATTCTTCTAAATATGTTTTTATAATATTTTCCCATGAATCTATTTCTCATAACTTCTTTCCAGAGTTGGAAATATTCTTCATTTATCATAATTTAATCACTATTATAGTCTGAGTATATGTCTAAATAATCATTATGGTCATATAAGTCTTGTATTATTTCTCGTATGTCGTCAAACCAATTTTGTCTTAGTAAGTTGTTCATTTCTTCTTCTTCGTATTTCATTATTTTTTCCCATATTATCTACAATATGCTGGGTTCACTAAATATTTCTAATATATTAAAGATAAGTATCTTATAATTATCTTCAAAATAACTATTATTAATTATCTGCAGAGGTATATTAGCAATGTCCATTAATGTTAATATTTTTATCTTATCGATTTTAGCAATTTATTAATTTATTCCGTCTTCCATGTCTACCATATGGTAATCTTATGATAGCTTATTATGATTTAGAGTATTCATTTTTATCATCCGGTCACTACTAGCATGATACCTTTTTTCGATACTATCTTCCTAAACAGTAGATCAACACTTAGGTACTCCCTAACACGGCTTCTCTTGCCTTCAACGGTTTCCCATTTTTGGATGCATAGTTCTAGAAGTATTCTCCTACTTTTCTCTATGCTAGCAAACTAGTTAATAAATATTGAATAATTCTAATTCATAATAACAATCATAAGCATATCACATAATATTTATGGTTGTGTGAATTAACTGCTTTAGCTAAACATGATCATTAATTCATATAGTTTATAATCATAATTCATAATATAAATCATAACTACTTATAACTATAATTATCACTAAGTATAGATCATAAAAGGTATATAGTCATACCTCAGTAGTGTTTGCTAAGTCTTTCTCCATTTGGGGAAATTTAAGTAATTTTTATTGTAAATATATGTTTTACAAAGTGGAATATTAGAAATGTAAGAGAGAGATGTGGTGAGATTTTGGATGTCCTTTACAAATACAATCCTATCCTATATATACTTACAAACTAAGGATCTATGTTGCAAAATAAGAAAGTTAATTACAAAGTAAGTCCCTAAATATTTACATCTTAGTCCCCGACATAAGTCACTTTCTTCTTTATCTTCTTTGTCTTCTTCTTATCCTTTTATCTTGACTTTTACATAAAGTTGATTCCTTCAATAATTGTTGCTTCTTTAAGTTTTATCCGTCCACTTGGTTTTGTCTTCACATGGTGTTGTCCTAATTTTTCAAAAAAGTAGATTCCTTAATAATTGAGTCTTCTTTATCTCTTGGCCGTCCACTTGTCTTTTAATCTATATCGACATCTGGTATGTAGTTGTTTGTACCGCTGCATCTGCTACATTCATGTTCCGTATATTTTCTTCCAATAAGTTTGCAATACTGATCTAGGCTATCTTCTGAAATAAATCCCTTTCTAATTGCTTTTGTCATAGGTTCTTGCTCTGGTTTAAGTAATGTCAAGGCCCAATTTTTCACTTCTAATTTGTCCATATATCTTAATTCCTTTGCTGTGGAGTAGATTAATAAGTGGTTCCTTGAACAATACTTCCATATGTAGTTTGTTTCATCATAGACATTTGATAATTCTGTCAATATTGTGCTAAGTCCAATAATACGTTTATTTGCGTAAAACTCTGGTAACTCTGCTTTTTGTATAACTGGTTGAGCTGTAATTTCCTCTGGTATAATATAGTCCTTCGTCATTCCTATCTTTATCACCGTAATTACTGGTTTAATTTCGTCGAATAATATTTCTGCTGTAGCTGAATAAAATCTTACATAGAATAATTGTCCTTTAGTAACTCGTTTGTAATTCATAAACGCTTGATGTAATTCTGGTATTAGGCTAAGTTCATCTCCTGTAATTGTATATACAGTTGATATAAGTCCATAAGAGTAACATGTAGCTACTAAGTTTGGTTTGGTACCTGGTAATGCAATTAGTTTGTTATAATTTTGTAATTTCTGGGTAATATATCCCTGATGGTTTTTTAATTTTTCCGGATTTTCTATTGGTTGTGTATTTAAGTATTTTTGGATTTTCTCAATATTTTCAATATATGTCCGGGTTATATGGTTATATGTTTTCTTGGCTTGGTTAAGTGAGGTTGCATATGTATGTATTTGTGGAGGTATGAATAATTCATTCTTTTGTATATGGGGTGGGGCATAAGGCTTTTCAAATACCTTATTCAAGTTGAAGTTTTTCTTTTTGTAACAGTAGTAAATGATTCTTGTGTATTTTCTTTAGATGTACCTGCAATATTAAGTAAATTGTTAGTAATTTGGGTTTTTAGGTGTTTCCCAACGTCACCTTCTAGGTCTGGTTGTTTTAAGTGCTCCGACTGCACTACTAGCTCTGGTTTTTTATTGTGGTCCGTCTCCACATATTTTGTTTCCATAACTGATACTCTGTTGTTGAGCATCTTAAGTTGTTCCAATATTTCGTTCATAAGTACTGTATTTGTAAGTTCTTCTTCAAAGTCTGTTTGCATACTTTGTCTTGATAAGTTGTCTGCAATAACATTCTTGTCAGTCTTAATTACTTCAATAGTAAAAGTAAAGTTTAAAATATTTAGTACCAATCTTCTAATTTCTTTTGTAGTAACTGAGTCTTGTACCTTTCTTGTTAACCACCATTTTACTTGTGTATTATCTGTTCTAACAATAAATTTGTTATACACAATATATGGTTCAAATGCTAATAAACATTTATATAATGCAAATAATTCTTTTCTATTAATTTCCCATTTTCCTTCCGTTTCCGTAAATGTCCCTGAGTAATATCTACAATGATGTTCTGTTTTCTCATTTTCATATTTATATTTTAATACTCCTCCATAATTATTTTCACTTGCATCCGATTCTACTATATAATTGAATTTTTATTTTCATCCGAAAACATAATTTTGGTAATTTTTACATTGTTCTTTTATCTTTTGTACTTGCTTTTTATCCGTGTCATCATAATTATATTCAACATCTTTTTCAGCTTTCTTTTGTAACGGTTTTAAATATTCTGCTAATTTAGGTATATATTCTCTTACTTGATTTACTAATCCTAAAAAGGATTGTAATTTCTTTTTTGTATCTAATATTTCTTCTGAATTTATAATTTTTTGTACTATATGTTGTTGCATTTTTATTCCATTTTTGTCTATTTGTATTCCTAAAAATTCTATTTGATTTTTCATTATTTCTGCTTTATTTTTACTTAGACTTATTCCAGATTCTTCTACTATGTTTATGAATTTTTCTAATAATTTTATATGTTCATCATATGTCCTTGAGTATAAGAGTATATCATCTATATATACTATACAATTTTCTAATTTTGTGAAATATATATCCATAAAATGTTGAAATCTACCTGGTGCATTTTTGGGCTATGTTTAAGTTTATCATAGTCTTTTGTCAATTAAATGCTTTTTTGTAAAATTCATCTTCTTTTTCTTTCTTGTGTAAAATTATTTGTGCTCCTTCTATTAGCAATTTTAAGTATTGTATGTCTTGTGTTTTAAGGTATTCTTCTAAATATGTTTTTATAATATTTTCCCATGAATCTATTTCAGTCATAACTTCTTTCCAGAGTTGGAAATATTCTTCATTTATCATAATTTAATCACTATTATAGTCTGAGTATATGTCTAAATAATCATTATGGTCATATAAGTCTTGTATTATTTCTCGTATGTCGTCAAACCAATTTTGTCTTAGTAAGTTGTTCATTTCTTCTTCTTCGTATTTCATTATTTTTTCCCATATTATCTTCTTTATGCTGGGTTCAGTAATTTTTTCTAATATTTTAAAGATAAGTATCTTATAATTATCTTCAAAATAACTATTATTAATTACTGCAGTAGGTATATTAGCAATGTCCATTAATGTTAATATTTTTATCTTATCGATTTTAGCAATTTATTAATTTATTCCCGTCTTCCATGTCTACCATATGGTAATCTTATGATAGCTTATTATGATTTAGAGTATTCATTTTTATCATCCGGTCACTACTAGCATGATACCTTTTTTCAGATACTATCTTCCTAAACAGCGCATCAACACTTAGGTACTCCCCTAACACGGCTTCTCTTGCCTTCAACGGTTTCCCATTTTTGGATGCATAGTTCTAGAAGTCTTCTCCTACTTTTCTCTATGCTAGCAAACTAGATAATAAATATTGAATAATTCTAATTCATAATAACAATCATAAGCATATCACATAATATTTATGGTTGACAGGAATTAACTGCTTTAGCTAAACATGATCATTAATTCATATAGTTTATAATCATAATTCATAATATAAATCATAACTACTTATAACTATAATTATCACTAAGTATAGATCATAAAAGGTATATAGTCATACCTCAGTAGTGTTTGCTAAGTCTTTCTCCATTTGGGGAAATTTAAGTAATTTTTATTGAAAATATATGTTTTTACAAAGCTGGAATATTAGAAATGTAAGAGAGAGATGTGGTGAGATTTTCGGATGTCCTTTACAAATACAATACTATCCTATATATACTTACAAACTAAGGATCTATGTTGCAAAATAAGAAAGTTAATTACAAAGTAAGTCCCTAAATATTTACATCTTAGTCCCCGACATAAGTCACTTTCTTCTTTATCTTCTTTGTCTTCTTCTTATCCTTTTATCTTGACTTTTACATAAAGTTGATTCCTTCAATAATTGTTGCTTCTTTAAGTTTTATCCGTCCACTTGGTTTTGTCTTCACATGGTGTTGTCCTAATTTTTCAAAAAAGTAGATTCCTTAATAATTGAGTCTTCTTTATCTCTTGGCCGTCCACTTGTCTTTTAATCTATATCGACATCTGGTATGTAGTTGTTTGTACCGCTGCATCTGCTACATTCATGTTCCGTATATTTTCTTCCAATAAGTTTGCAATACTGATCTAGGTAGATTTCAACATTTTATGGATATATATTTCACAAAATTAGAAAATTGTATAGTATATATAGATGATATACTCTTATACTCAAGGACATATGATGAACATATAAAATTATTAGAAAAATTCATAAACATAGTAGAAGAATCTGGAATAAGTCTAAGTAAAAATAAAGCAGAAATAATGAAAAATCAAATAGAATTTTTAGGAATACAAATAGACAAAAATGGAATAAAAATGCAACAACATATAGTACAAAAAATTATAAATTCAGAAGAAATATTAGATACAAAAAAGAAATTACAATCCTTTTTAGGATTAGTAAATCAAGTAAGAGAATATATACCTAAATTAGCAGAATATTTAAAACCGTTACAAAAGAAATCAAAAAGATGTTGAATATAATTATGATGACACAGATAAAAGCAAGTACAAAAGATAAAAGAACAATGTAAAAATTACCAAAATTATGTTTTCGGATGAAAATAGAAAATTCAATTATATAGTAGAATCAGATGCAAGTGAAAATAATTATGGAGGAGTATTAAAATATAAATATGAAAATGAAAAAACAGAACATCATTGTAGATATTACTCAGGGACATTTACGGAAACGGAAGGAAAATGGGAAATTAATAGAAAAGAATTATTTGCATTATATAAATGTTTATTAGCATTTGAACCATATATTGTGTATAACAAATTTATTGTTAGAACAGATAATACACAAGTAAAATGGTGGTTAACAAGAAAGGTACAAGACTCAGTTACTACAAAAGAAATTAGAAGATTGGTACTAAATATTTTAAACTTTACTTTTACTATTGAAGTAATTAAGACTGACAAGAATGTTATTGCAGATTACTTATCAAGACAAAGCTGTGCAAACAGACTTTGAAGAAGAACTTACAAATACAGTACTTATGAACGAAATATTGGAACAACTTAAGATGCTCAACAGAGTATCAGTTATGGAAACAAAATATGTGGAGACGGACCACAATAAAAAACCAGAGCTAGTAGTGCAGTCGGAGCACTTAAAACAACCAGACCTAGAAGGTGACGTTGGGAAACACCTAAAAACCCAAATTACTAACAATTTACTTAATATTGCAGGTACATCTAAAGAAAATACACAAGAATCATTTACTACTGTTACAAAAGAAAAACTTCAACTTGAATAAGGTATTTGAAAAGCCTTATGCCCCATATACAAAAGAATGAATTATTCATACCTCCACAAATACATACATATGCAACCTCACTTAACCAAGCCAAGAAAACATATAACCATATAACCCGGACATATATTGAAAATATTGAGAAAATCCAAAAATACTTAAATACACAACCAATAGAAAATCCGGAAAAATTAAAAACCATCGTGATATATTACCCGAAATTACAAAATTATAACAAACTAATTGCATTACAGTACCAAACCAAACTTAGTAGCTACATGTTACTCTTATGGACTTATATCAACTGTATATACAATTACAGGGGATGAACTTAGCCTAATACCAGAATTACATCAAGCGTTTATGAATTACAAACGAGTTACTAAAGGACAATTATTCTATGTAAGATTTTATTCAGCTACAGCAGAAATATTATTTCGAAATTAAACCAATAATTACGGTGATAAAGATAGGAATGACGAAGGACTATATTATACGGAGGAAATTACAGCTCAACCGATTATACAAAAAGCGAGTTACGAGTTTTACGCAAATAAACGTATTATTGGACTTAGCACAATATTGTGAGAATTATCAAATGTCTATGATGAAACAAACTACATATGGAAGTATTGTTCAAGGAACCACTTATTAATCTACTCCACAGCAAAGGAATTAAGATATATGGACAAATTAGAAGTGAAAAATTGGGCCTTGACATTACTTAAACCAGAGCAAGAACCTATGACAAAAGCAATTAGAAAGGGATTTATTTCAGAAGATAGCCTAGATCAGTATTGCAAACTTATTGGAAGAAAGTATACGGAACATGAATGTAGCAGATGCAGCGGTACAAACAACTACATACTAGATGTTGATATAGATTAAAAGACAAGTGGACGGCCAAGAGATAAAGAAGACTCAATTATTAAGGAATCTACTTTTTTGAAAAATTAGGACAACACCATGTGAAGACAAAACCAAGTGGACGGATAAAACTTAAAGAAGCAACAATTATTGAAGGAATCAACTTTATGTAAAAGTCAAGATAAAAGGATAAGAAGAAGACAAAGAAGATAAAGAAGAAAGTGACTTATGTCGGGGACTAAGATGTAAATATTTAGGGACTTACTTTGTAATTAACTTTCTTATTTTGCAACATAGATCCTTAGTTTGTAAGTATATATAGGATAGGATTGTATTTGTAAAGGACATCCGAAAATCTCACCACATCTCTCTCTTACATTTCTAATATTCCAGCTTTGTAAAAACATATATTTTCAATAAAAATTACTTAAATTTCCCCAAATGGAGAAAGACTTAGCAAACACTACTGAGGTATGACTATATACCTTTTATGATCTATACTTAGTGATAATTATAGTTATAAGTAGTTATGATTTATATTATGAATTATGATTATAAACTATATGAATTAATGATCATGTTTAGCTAAAGCAGTTAATTCCTGTCAACCATAAATATTATGTGATATGCTTATGATTGTTATTATGAATTAGAATTATTCAATATTTATTATCTAGTTTGCTAGCATAGAGAAAAGTAGGAGAAGACTTCTAGAACTATGCATCCAAAAATGGGAAACCGTTGAAGGCAAGAGAAGCCGTGTTAGGGGAGTACCTAAGTGTTGATGCGCTGTTTAGGAAGATAGTATCTGAAAAAAGGTATCATGCTAGTAGTGACCGGATGATAAAAATGAATACTCTAAATCATAATAAGCTATCATAAGATTACCATATGGTAGACATGGAAGACGGAATAAATTAATAAATTGCTAAAATCGATAAGATAAAAATATTAACATTAATGGACATTGCTAATATACCTACTGCAGTAATTAATAATAGTTATTTTGAAGATAATTATAAGATACTTATCTTTAAAATATTAGAAAAAATTACTGAACCCAGCATAAAGAAGATAATATGGGAAAAAATAATGAAATACGAAGAAGAAGAAATGAACAACTTACTAAGACAAAATTGGTTTGACGACATACGAGAAATAATACAAGACTTATATGACCATAATGATTATTTAGACATATACTCGGTATAATAGTGATTAAATTATGATAAATGAAGAATATTTCCAACTCTGGAAAGAAGTTATGATGAAATAGATTCATGGAAAATATTATAAAAACATATTTAGAAGAATACCTTAAAACACAAGACATACAATACTTAAAATTGCTAATAGAAGGAGCACAAATAATTTTACACAAGAAAGAAAAAGAAGATGAATTTTACAAAAAAGCATTTAATTGACAAAAGACTATGATAAACTTAAACATAGCCCGAATTCCGCACTTACCCCCCAAAATGGTATCAGAGCATAGGACTAATAAAATTAGAAAATAATGAGAAGACCTTATAAAAATACTCAGACATATAAACAGATAAAACATGACTTAAAAAATTTTATATATAGAATATAAAAGACTGAACAAACAAACTAACAAAACTACTGAAGATATACATAAACTAGATAAACTAATCACCCAAGTATCAATACTAGAATACAAGTTTATAACTAAACTAAAACAAAGATTAATGCATACATAAAATGAATAAAGAAGAATTTGCAGTAAGTGAAAAAACATATGAAAATTATGACGGATTAAAAATAAAAATAATTTTCTCAAACTTAGGTAGGAGATATAAAAAAATAGGAGATCAATTATACTTAATGTTAGAAAAAGAAGAATTAAAACTAGAAGATAGTTTAACAGCCATGATAAGAATAGCAAGAGAAAATGACGAAATAGATAGACAAAAGGAAATAGAAAAAATAAAAATTGAGAATGAAGAAAAAATACAACAAATAACAAACACAAAAAACAATAGAATAAAAGAACTAGAAAAAGAATTACAAATGTTAAAGGAAATATATGAAAAACAGCAAGAACAAGAAGAAGAAAATAAATTATTAACAGAAATACAAAAATATAAAGAAAAAATTATAGAAAAAACAGAAAACCAAAATAAAACTGAAGTACACATAGAAACTATAGAAGAAGATATGGAAGTAGACCAAACTTGGAGATAAGTGAAACATATCTGATAATTATGGAAAGCAGAAAATATGGAAAATAAAAATTAATAGAAAATACGGAAGTAGAAATAAATTATGATGAAAAAATGAAAGAAACAGGAGAACCTAGTACAAGAAGAACATATCCAAAACATGAAAAACCACGGATATATACACTAGATTATACAAGTTCTGATAGATATGAGACATTATGGAATAAAAGATTAAATATAAAGAAATGGAATCCTAAACAAATAAATTTACAACCTGAATACTTAAACTTAGATTGTGTAACAGATATAAATCAAACCATACAATTATGGCTAGGATACATAGCAAAACAAATAATAGACAATAAAATTAATATAATAGAAGTACCAGGATACATAGAAAGAACATTTATAGGAGAAGTAAAATTATGGTTCTTAAATCTAGAAGAGGAAAGTAAAAAGACACTAAGATCAAGTAAGGATATACAAGCTAGAGAAACAACATCGGTAATGGATATACTTTATAAATATGAAACAGCTATAAGAAATGAATTTAGTAGTATGACAACAGAGGAAGAAGAACGAAATAAAGATAAAATTATAAACAGAAATTTAATGAATAAATTAGGAATATGTAACATGTGTTATCTAGATGAATACACTTGTGCATATAAGGAATATTATTATAAAGGAGTCTATAATACACAAGAAAGTCCAGGAATAAGACATTTATATTTTACAAAACTACCAGAGCCATTTAGTTCAAAAATAATAAAAGCATGGGAAGAAGCAAAATTACATGATACATTAGGAGCTAGAATAAAATTTGTAAAACAATGGTATGCAAATACATGTGAACAATATAGAGAAAATATAAAAATGGAAAAAACAATAATAAATAATTTAGCATGTTGTAATTATAAGATATCACCTCAATTTTGTTGTTTTGATAAATATTTTATAAATTATAAAATGAAAAGATTTAAAAATTATAAGAAAATAAAACATAAATATAGAAATCCAAGAAAAAGATATTTTACAAAATCTAAAAGACCATATAGAAGAAAGAAAAGTATAAGTGAATGTAAATGTTATAATTGTGGAAAATTAGGACATATTGCAAAAAACTGTAAAATACCAAAAAATCCTAATAAAAAACAAATATCGAAATAATTATAGAAGAAGAAGTTTGCTTACAATTAGAATACTTAGACTATGAATTAGAAAGTGAAGATAGTATTTATGAAATATCCGAAAATGAAGAAGAATATCGACAGATAATGAAATAGATAATGAAACAGAACAATTAGATGATCAAGAAAATATAGAAATTATAAGAGAAGAATATACAATGATGATTACTCAACAAAAAATAATTTTTGATAATAATATATTTGAAAAAGTAAAAGGAAAAGAAATTGATTTAAGTGTAGAAAAGATATTTAGTATGCCATTAATAAAAAATCCATTTAAAAGAAATAAAGAGGAATTTTACATAATTAGCCAAAAAGAACATATTATAGATTGTAAATATGCTCAAGGAAAAATTGAAATACCAATAATAAATAAAGAGAATTAAATAAAGAAATACAAAAAATAAAAAGTAAAGAACAAATTAAATATGTACATTTAGGAGGAATAGAAATACTTGTAAAAGCTTGTTTTAAAGAAGGAATAGATACCCCAATAGAAATATACTTAGCAGATGATAGAATAATAGAACCTATAGAAAAAAGCGTAATTACAGCAGTAAGAGGAAACTTAATCTACCAAAAATTTAAATTTCTGATTAATACTAATTATTCAAGAGCATTAATGCATCGAATATAGACAAAGCATTAGTATTATATTGGAAAATAAATGGAATAACATTAACCCCAGGAAGTAAAATATGTACAGCTAGATGTAAAAATTTATATGTACTAACTACTAAACATAAAATAACTGCAAAAAGTAAAATAAAAGGAATAGAGATAGAAACACCATTTGAACAATTTGTTAAAATAATAGATAATAATAATTACTCATACCAAGAAATAGATACTAATGAAAATTTAGAAATAATAGAAGAAAGAATAGGAAGGACTAGAAAAATTAAAAATAATCCACAGAGAGAATACACAAAAAAGATAGCATATGATATGATCCTAATAAATACTACATATTAGGAATAATAGAAGAAAAGAACATTTAATATTAGTAGATATAAAACAAGAAGATAATTATATCATAGATAAATTATTAAATAAAGAAGAAATGGAGATAAATAAAATGACAAAACAAAAATGCTCAGTTTACCAAAGATTAATAGTAGCTCAATTAGAAATAGAAAAAGAAATAATAATAGCGAAATACCTATGAAAATAAAACTAGAAATTAAGGACTAACAACAAGCGGATATAATCTTAGGATTAAAATGGTTAGAAGAAATGAAACCCTATAAAATAGAATCTACTTACATAATCAAGTACCTATAATAATAAGATGATAATAATAAAAAGAATAATATTATGAAAATACACGTACTTATGAAAATAATCATAGAAGGATATTATAATAGATACTATACGCCAATGATAGATACAGGAGCAGAAGTTAATATATGTAAATATAATTGTTTACCAAAAGATAAGTGGATAAAATTAAAAACACCTATAGTAGTAAAAGGATTTAATAATGAAGGAAGTTTAATACACTTTAAAGCAAAGGACATAAAAATACAAATATGGGATAAGATACTTAAAATAGATGAAATATATAATTATGATTTACCTACAAAAGACATAATTCTAGGAATACCATTTTTAGAGAAATATTATCCGCATGTAATAACTAAAACTCAGTGGTTAACAACACCATGTAATCATAAAATAGGAGCAAAAAGAGTAGGAAATAAAATACGTAAAGATACAGAATGGATAAAAGGAAGTGAAAATATTACACAAAAGTTAGAAAATATGCCAAATAATACTAACAATATAGAATACATAGTATTCACAATAGATAAATTAAGTCCAATAAAAACTAGACTAGAACAATTATATAGTGAAGATCCATTAAAGGGATGGAATAAACATAAAGTTACGGTAAAAATAGAATTAATAGACGAAAATAGTATAATAACTCAGAAGCCCTTAAAATATAATTTTGATGATTTAAAAGAATTTACAATGCATATAATGTAATTATTAGGAAAAGATATATACAAGAAAGTAATAGTAAACATACAAGCCCAAAGATTTATAGTTAATAAACATAGTGAACAAAAAGGGGAAAAAGTAGGATGGTTATAGATTATAGAAATTTAAATGCAAAAACTAAAACTTATAATTATCCAATTCAATAAAATATTGAAAATAAGACAAATACAAGGATATAATTATTTTAGTAAATTTGATTGTAAATCGAGATTTTATCACTTAAAATTAGAAGAAGAATCTAAAAATTAACAGATTTACAATTGCCACAAGGATTTTATGAATGGAATGTATTACCATTTGGATATAAAAATGCACTGTAGATTTCAACATTTTATGGATATATATTTCACAAAATTAGAAAATTGTATAGTATATATAGATGATATACTCTTATACTCAAGGACATATGATGAACATATAAAATTATTAGAAAAATTCATAAACATAGTAGAAGAATGGAATAAGTCTAAGTAAAAATAAAGTTAAATAATGAAAAATCAAATAGAATTTTTAGGAATACAAATAGACAAAAATGGAATAAAAATGCAACAACATATAGTACAAAAAATTATAAATTCAGAAGAAATATTAGATACAAAAAAGAAATTACAATCCTTTTTAGGATTAGTAAATCAAGTAAGAGAATATATACCTAAATTAGCAGAATATTTAAAACCGTTACAAAAAAGCGAAAAGATGTTGAATATAATTATGATGACACAGATAAAAAGCAAGTACAAAAGATAAAAGAACAATGTAAAAAATTACCAAAATTATGTTTTCCAGATGAAAATAAAAAATTCAATTATATAGTAGAATCAGATGCAAGTGAAAATAAACTAGTTTAGGTTGTTAGGTTGTGGGAATATGCAAAGAGTTTAAGTCTAAACTAAACTAGTTTAGGTTGTTAAGTTGTGAGAATATGCTAAGATAAATAATGCGGTTTGGTTGGTTGATTCGTTGTTGGTTTAAGTCTAAACTAAACTAGTTTAGGTTATGTGAATATGCTAAGGTAAATAATGTGGTTTGGTTGGTGGATTCGTTGTTGGTTTAAGTCTAAACAAAACTAGTTTAGGTTGTGTGAATATGCTAAGATAAATAATGTGGTTTGGTTGGTTGATTCATTGTTGGTTTAAGTCTAAACTAAACTAGTTTAGGTTATGTGAATATGCTAAGGTAAATAATGTGGTTTGGTTGGTGGATTCGTTGTTGGTTTAAGTCTAGACTAAACTAGTATAGGTTGTTAAGTTGTGCGAATATGCTAAGATAAATAATGTGGTTTTGTTGGTTGATTCGTTGTTGGTTGAAGTCTAAACTAATCTAGTTTACGTTGTTAAGTTGTGCGAATATGCTAAGATAAATAATGTGGTTTGGTTGGTTGATTCGTTATTGGTTTAAGTCTAAACTAAACTAGTTTAGGTTGTGTGATTATACTAAGATAAATAATGTGGTTTGGTTGGTTGATTCGTTGTTGGTTTAAGTCTAAACTAAATTAGTTTAGGTTGTTAGGTTGTGTGAATATTCTAAGATAAATAATGTGGTTTGGTTGGTTGATTCGTTGTTGGTTTAAGTCTAAACTAAACTAGTTTAGGTTGTTAAGTTGTGCAAATATGCTAAGATAAATAATGTGGTTTGGTTGGTTGATTCGTTGTTGGTTTAAGTCTAAACTAAACTAGTTTAGGTTGTTAAGTTGTGCGAATATTCTAAGATAAATAATGTGGTTTGGTTGGTAGATTCGTTGTTGGTTTAAGTCTAAACTAAATTAGTTTAGGTTGTTAAGTTGTGCGAATATGCTAAGATAAATAATGTGGTTTGGTTGGTTGATTCGTTGTTGGTTTAAGTCTAAACTAAACTAGTTTAGGTTGTCAAGTTGTGCGAATATGCTAAGATAAATAATGTGGTTTGGTTGGTTGATTCGTTGTTGGTTTAAGTCTAAACTAAACTAGTTTAGGTTGTTAAGTTGTGCGAATATGCTAAGATAAATAATGTGGTTTGGTTGGTTGATTCGTTGTTGGTTTAAGTCTAAACTAAACTAGTTTAGGTTGTGTGAATATGCTAAGATAAATAATGTGGTTTGGTTGGTGGATTCGTTGTTGGTTTAAGTCTAAACTAAACTAGTTTAGGTTGTGTGAATATGCTAAGATAAATAATGTGGTTTGGTTGGTTGATTCGTTGTTGGTTTAAGTCTAAACTAAACTAGTTTAGGTTGTTAAGTTGTGCAAATATGCTAAGATAAATAATGTGGTTTGGTTGGTGGATTCGTTGTTGGTTTAAGTCTAAACTAAACTACTTTAGGGTGTTAAGTTGTGCGAATATGCTAAGATAAATAATGTGGTTTGGTTGGTTGATTCGTTGTTGGTTTAAGTCTAAACTAAACTAGTTTAGGTTGTCAGGTTGTGTGAATATGCTAAGATAAATAATGTGGTTTGGTTGGATGATTCGTTGTTGGTTTAAGTCTAAACTAAACTAGTTTAGGTTGTCAGGTTGTGTGAATATGCTAAGATAAATAATGTGGTTTGGTTGGTGGATTCGTTGTTGGTTTAAGTCTAAACAAAACTAGTTTAGGTTGTGTGAATATGCTAAGATAAATAATGTGGTTTGGTTGGTTGATTCATTGTTGGTTTAAGTCTAAACTAAACTAGTTTAGGTTGTGTGAATATGCTAAGATAAATAATGTGGTTTGGTTGGTGGATTCGTTGTTGGTTTACGTCTAAACTAAACTAGTTTAGGTTGTTAAGTTGTGCGAATATGCTAAGATAAATAATGTGGTTTGGTTGGTAGATTCGTTGTTGGTTTAAGTCTAAACTAAACTAGTTTAGGTTGTGCGAATAGGCTATGGTAAATAATGTGGCTTGGTTGGTGGATTCGTTGTTGGTTTAAGTCTAGACTAAACTAGTATAGGTTGTTAAGTTGTGCGAATATGCTAAGATAAAAAATGCGGTTTGGTTGGTTGATTCGTTGTTGGTTGAAGTCTAAACTAATCTAGTTTACGTTGTTAAGTTGTGCGAATATGCTAAGATAAATAATGTGGTTTGGTTGGTTGATTCGTTGTTGGTTTAAGTCTAAACTAAACTAGTTTAGGTTGTCAAGTTGTGCGAATATGCTAAGATAAATAATGTGGTTTGGTTGGTTGATTCGTTGTTGGTTTAAGACTAAACTAAACTAGTTTAGGTTGTTAGGTTGTGGGAATATGCTAAGAGTTTAAGTCTAAACTAAACTAGTTTAGGTTGTTAAGTTGTGAGAATATGCTAAGATAAATAATGCGGTTTGGTTGGTTGATTCGTTGTTGGTTTAAGTCTAAACTAAACTAGTTTAGAAAATATGCCAAATAATACTAACAATATAGAATACATAGTATTCACAATAGATAAATTAAGTCCAATAAAAACTAGACTAGAACAATTATATAGTGAAGATCCATTAAAGGGATGGAATAAACATAAAGTTACGGTAAAAATAGAATTAATAGACGAAAATAGTATAATAACTCAGAAGCCCTTAAAATATAATTTTGATGATTTAAAAGAATTTACAATGCATATAACAGAATTATTAGGAAAAAGATATATACAAGAAAGTAATAGTAAACATACAAGCCCAGCATTTATAGTTAATAAACATAGTGAACAAAAAAGGGGAAAAAGTAGGATGGTTATAGATTATAGAAATTTAAATGCAAAAACTAAAACTTATAATTATCCAATTCCGAATAAAATATTGAAAATAAGACAAATACAAGGATATAATTATTTTAGTAAATTTGATTGTAAATCAGGATTTTATCACTTAAAATTATAAGAAGAATATAAAAAATAAAAAGCATTTACAGTGCCAAAAGGATTATATTAATGGAATGTATTACCATTTGGATATAAAAATGCACCAGGTAGATTTCAACATTTTATGGATATATATTTCACAAAATTAGAAAATTGTATAGTATATATAGATGATATACTCTTATACTCAAGGACATATGATGAACATATAAAATTATTAGAAAAATTCATAAACATAGTAGAAGAATCTGGAATAAGTCTAAGTAAAAATAAAGCAGAAATAATGAAAAATCAAATAGAATTTTTAGGAATACAAATAGACAAAAATGGAATAAAAATGCAACAACATATAGTACAAAAAATTATAAATTCAGAAGAAATATTAGATACAAAAAAGAAATTACAATCCTTTTTAGGATTAGTAAATCAAGTAAGAGAATATATACCTAAATTAGCAGAATATTTAAAACCGTTACAAAAGAAATCAAAAGATGTTGAATATAATTATGATGACACAGATAAAAAGCAAGTACAAAAGATAAAAGAACAATGTAAAAAATTACCAAAATTATGTTTTCCAGATGAAAATAAAAAATTCAATTATATAGTAGAATCAGATGCAAGTGAAAATAATTATGGAGGAGTATTAAAATATAAATATGAAAATGAAAAAACAGAACATCATTGTAGATATTACTCAGGGACATTTACGGAAACGGAAGGAAAATGGGAAATTAATAGAAAAGAATTATTTGCATTATATAAATGTTTATTAGCATTTGAACCATATATTGTGTATAACAAATTTATTGTTAGAACAGATAATACACAAGTAAAATGGTGGTTAACAAGAAAGGTACAAGACTCAGTTACTACAAAAGAAATTAGAAGATTGGTACTAAATATTTTAAACTTTACTTTTACTATTGAAGTAATTAAGACTGACAAGAATGTTATTGCAGATTACTTATCAAGACAAAGCTGTGCAAACAGACTTTGAAGAAGAACTTACAAATACAGTACTTATGAACGAAATATTGGAACAACTTAAGATGCTCAACAACAGAGTATCAGTTATGGAAACAAAATATGTGGAGACGGACCACAATAAAAAACCAGAGCTAGTAGTGCAGTCGGAGCACTTAAAACAACCAGACCTAGAAGGTGACGTTGGGAAACACCTAAAAACCCAAATTACTAACAATTTACTTAATATTGCAGGTACATCTAAAGAAAATACACAAGAATCATTTACTACTGTTACAAAAAGAAAAAACTTCAACTTGAATAAGGTATTTGAAAAGCCTTATGCCCCACCCCATATACAAAAGAATGAATTATTCATACCTCCACAAATACATACATATGCAACCTCACTTAACCAAGCCAAGAAAACATATAACCATATAACCCGGACATATATTGAAAATATTGAGAAAATCCAAAAATACTTAAATACACAACCAATAGAAAATCCGGAAAAATTAAAAAACCATCAGGGATATATTACCCAGAAATTACAAAATTATAACAAACTAATTGCATTACCAGGTACCAAACCAAACTTAGTAGCTACATGTTACTCTTATGGACTTATATCAACTGTATATACAATTACAGGAGATGAACTTAGCCTAATACCAGAATTACATCAAGCGTTTATGAATTACAAACGAGTTACTAAAGGACAATTATTCTATGTAAGATTTTATTCAGCTACAGCAGAGATATTATTCGACCAAATTAAACCAGTAATTACGGTGATAAAGATAGGAATGACGAAGGACTATATTATACCAGAGGAAATTACAGCTCAACCAGTTATACAAAAAGCAGAGTTACCAGAGTTTTACGCAAATAAACGTATTATTGGACTTAGCACAATATTGACAGAATTATCAAATGTCTATGATGAAACAAACTACATATGGAAGTATTGTTCAAGGAACCACTTATTAATCTACTCCACAGCAAAGGAATTAAGATATATGGACAAATTAGAAGTGAAAAATTGGGCCTTGACATTACTTAAACCAGAGCAAGAACCTATGACAAAAGCAATTAGAAAGGGATTTATTTCAGAAGATAGCCTAGATCAGTATTGCAAACTTATTGGAAGAAAATATACGGAACATGAATGTAGCAGATGCAGCGGTACAAACAACTACATACCAGATGTCGATATAGATTAAAAGACAAGTGGACGGCCAAGAGATAAAGAAGACTCAATTATTAAGGAATCTACTTTTTTGAAAAATTAGGACAACACCATGTGAAGACAAAACCAAGTGGACGGATAAAACTTAAAGAAGCAACAATTATTGAAGGAATCAACTTTATGTAAAAGTCAAGATAAAAGGATAAGAAGAAGACAAAGAAGATAAAGAAGAAAGTGACTTATGTCGGGGACTAAGATGTAAATATTTAGGGACTTACTTTGTAATTAACTTTCTTATTTTGCAACATAGATCCTTAGTTTGTAAGTATATATAGGATAGGATTGTATTTGTAAAGGACATCCGAAAATCTCACCACATCTCTCTCTTACATTTCTAATATTCCAGCTTTGTAAAAACATATATTTTCAATAAAAATTACTTAAATTTCCCCAAATGGAGAAAGACTTAGCAAACACTCGAGGTATGACTATATACCTTTTATGATCTATACTTAGTGATAATTATAGTTATAAGTAGTTATGATTTATATTATGAATTATGATTATAAACTATATGAATTAATGATCATGTTTAGCTAAAAAGCGATTAATTCACAACCATAAATATTATGTGATATGCTTATGATTGTTATTATGAATTAGAATTATTCAATATTTATTATCTAGTTTGCTAGCATAGAGAAAAGTAGAGAAGACTTCTAGAACTATGCATCCAAAAATGGGAAACCGTTGAAGGCAAGAGAAGCCGTGTTAGGGGAGTACCTAAGTGTTGATGCGCTGTTTAGGAAGATAGTATCTGAAAAAAGGTATCATGCTAGTAGTGACCGGATGATAAAAATGAATACTCTAAATCATAATAAGCTATCATAAGATTACCATATGGTAGACATGGAAGACGGGAATAAATTAATAAATTGCTAAAATCGATAAGATAAAAATATTAACATTAATGGACATTGCTAATATACCTACTGCAGTAATTAATAATAGTTATTTTGAAGATAATTATAAGATACTTATCTTTAAAATATTAGAAAAAATTACTGAACCCAGCATAAAGAAGATAATATGGGAAAAAATAATGAAATACGAAGAAGAAGAAATGAACAACTTACTAAGACAAAATTGGTTTGACGACATACGAGAAATAATACAAGACTTATATGACCATAATGATTATTTAGACATATACTCAGACTATAATAGTGATTAAATTATGATAAATGAAGAATATTTCCAACTCTGGAAAGAAGTTATGACTGAAATAGATTCATGGGAAAATATTATAAAAACATATTTAGAAGAATACCTTAAAACACAAGACATACAATACTTAAAATTGCTAATAGAAGGAGCACAAATAATTTTACACAAGAAAGAAAAAGAAGATGAATTTTACAAAAAAGCATTTAATTGACAAAAGACTATGATAAACTTAAACATAGCCCGAATTCATCAGCGGATTACCCACTCATTTTGCTGAAAAGGTTAGATCAAAAATAAGAGATAGATGCGAAGGAAAGATTCCGTATTCTCAACTGGCATACGGAGATCTTATCAGTATTATTAATGTTGTAGCTATGGAGCTATGTACTGATCTTAAGTTAAAAGAACAACTTAAGAAAGATCAAAAAACTACATATGCAGAACTTGGTAGTTTTTGCCAAGATTTTGGATTTCCATTACTTAAACCTCCATCTGCTAGGAAAGCAGGAAAAAGAGAAAGAACAACTGGAAAATATAAAAGAAACTATTCCAGGAAAGTAAGAGAACCCATAGAAAAATCCAAAAGTAAAGTAAAGAGGCAAACCTCTAAAGAATCTTCTTCAGAAGACACATGCTGGACATGTGGTAAAAAGGGTCACAGATCTAATAAGTGTCCCAGAAATAAGAAGAAAAAGAAGAAGATTAACCTTCTTGAAGTTGATGAAGAAATTAAGCAAAAACTCTTTTCTATCATCGAAGAAGAAGAAGCATCTGATTCAGAATATTCTTCATCTGAAGAAGAAAGTAACGATGAAGAATTTCTTAATGTTGCCCATAATTCAGAATCTGAAGAAGAAGAGTCAGAATGCAATTGCAATGGTGCATTTTGCCTATGTGATAGCAAGACTATCCATGTTATCTCTGAGAAGACTGCTGAAACCCTCTTCTCTACTATTGAGCATATTCAAGATGAAGATGCTAGGAGAAAATACCTCCTTGAACTGCAGAAATTGGTTACAAGGCAAAAGGAAGAAAAGCCTAAAGTAACTCCTTTTAGCATGAAACAAATCATGAACAGATTTGATTCCAAAAAGGAAGAACCTTCAGTAGAAGAACTTAGAAGAGAAATCAATTCTCTTAAAGAAGATATGAAAGGAATTAAGTCCAGACTTCATAAGATTGAGATCGAAGCTATCACTGAAAAACTTCTCAAAGAAGTTAGAAAGGATGAAGGATCCTCTAAAGCCGCTATTGCTTCGGATAATGAAGAACATGAGGAAGATGCGGATAGCGAAGCAGGTATCCATGCTATTACCAAAATTAGACCTCAGAGTTCTCATATTATGATTAAACTTGTTATTAATGATCATTTAACTCTTAACAAGATTGCTTTGTTAGATAGTGGTGCAGATCGAAATTGCATTATTGAAGGATTAATTCCTACTAAGTACCTTACCAAAGGGACTACCAAATTATACAGCGCCACAGGTGAACGTATAATTATTGATTATAAGTTATTTGATGCTCATATTTGCAATAATGGTATATGCCTTAAAAATGATTTTGTTATAACTAAAAATATTAACGAAGAGATTATTTTAGGTATACCATTTATTTCAAATAAAACCTTATATTTCTGATTTTGATTCCATCAAAACTAAGATCTTAGGAAAAGAAATTTCATTTCCTTTTATTAAAACTCTTTCTCACGAAGAAAGTAAATTTTTACATAAACAAACTGCTTTTAGAATTAATCTAATTTCCAATCAGATTTGTTTTCTTAAAGAAGATATAAAAATTAAGAAAATTGAGCAAATTTTAAAAACCTCGGGAATGGTAACTAAGAATGCCAATTTCCAAAAGACTTTTCGAAAAGAAATTTGCTCTGAATTTCCAAATGCATTTTGGGCCAGAAAAGCCCATACTGTTGATCTCCCTTATATTGATGGATTCAATGAAAAGGCCATTTCTACGAAAGCTAGGCCCATTCAAATGAATCATGATTTAATGGAAATTTGCAAAAAGGAGATTAATACTCTTTTGGAAAACAATATTATCAGGCCCTCTAAGTCTCCGTGGAGTTGTTCAGCCTTTTATGTCAACAACGCTGCTGAGAAGGAGAGAGGCTCTCCTCGACTAGTTATTAATTATAAACCTTTAAATTCTGTTTTAAAGTGGATTAGATATCCGATTCCTAATAAAAGGGATCTTTTAAAGAGAACTTTTAAAGCTAATATTTATAGTAAATTTGATATGAAATCAGGTTTTTGGCAAATACAGATTTCCGAAAAGGATAAATACAAAACTGCTTTCAATGTCCCGTTTGGACAATATGAATGGAACGTTATGCCTTTTGGGCTTAAGAATGCCCCTTCAGAATTTCAAAATATTATGAATTCCATCTTTAATCATATTAGTCATATTTCAATTGTTTACATTGATGATGTACTAATCTTTTCTGAGGACATTGATTCTCACTTTAAACATTTAAATATATTCTTTAAAATTATTAAACATAATGGTCTGGTGGTTAGCGCCAAAAAGATTAAACTTTTCCAAACTAATATTAGATTTCTTGGTCATGATTTATATCAAGGCACATATAAACCCATTTGCAGAGCCATTGAGTTTTCTGATAAATTCCCAGATGTCATCTTAGACAAAACTCAGTTACAAAGATTTTTGGTTAGTCTTAACTATGTTGCGGACTTCATCCCAAAGGTAAGATAGGTTTGTAAACCATTATATGACAGGCTTAAGAAGACACCTGTTCCATGGACAAAGGAACAAACCTCCGCAGTTATTAAAATTAAAGAGATGGTTAAGAGTTTGCCTTGCTTAGGTATCCCTAATCCGGATTCTTTTATGATTGTGGAGACTGAGGCTTCAGACATCGGTTATGGAGGATTCTCAAGCAAAGAGAACACCGAAAGTCATGAGCAATTAGTTCGTTTTACTCGAGTTTGGAATTCGCCGGAAAAACTATAGTACAGTTAAAAAGGAAGTTTTAGCTATTGTCCTTTGCATTACTAAGTTTCAAGATGATTTAATTAATAAGGAATTCTTGCTTAAGGTAGATTGTAAATCTGCTAAGGAAATTCTACAAAAAGATGTTAAAAATCTTGTTTCCAAACAGATATTTGCTAGATGGGAAGCTTTATTATCTAGTTTTGATTTTCAAGTTGAATATATCAAAGGGGAAGAAAACTCTCTCCCAGATTTTCTAACAAGAGAATTTTTGCAGGGAAAAACATGAGGCCGGTCATAAGGCCAGGATTTGGAACAAAAGGCCCTTTCCAAGAAAAGGGAAAAGACTAAGACAAGAAGCCGTTAGCTTCACCATTTGCAATAAGGCCATCATTGAATAGCCCTAACAAGTTTTTGGCTCTTGCTAGCCTACCTCCAATAAATCCTTCTCAAGTCATAAGCCCTTTTTCCACAGCTACCACCTAGCTCATCCTCTTCAAATCCTTTGATTCTTAAGAAACCCTTCTCTAAAGAATCTGAACCTTGCTCATTTGCTCCATCAGGAAAACCCAGATTTTCCTCTCCTCAAACCAAAGACTCTTATGCAATGAAAGCTCCTGAAAGCTTTAGAGAAGCAGTTTCCCCAGTTTCTCCAGCCCATAATAAACCTAAAGAACGTGAAGTCTTTAATTTGGTTACTTTGCAGGTCAATCCCCTCCTTGCCCTTGACAAGGAATTTGAAAATTATGAGGTTAAGCATCTGCTTAAACCTTGTTACACAAACAGGAATTATGTGGATACAGAAAATCCACTAAAAACCAGGAAGTATTATGAATTTATCCTCGTTGATACAGGTTCCATCGAAGTGGAGCATAAACTCAGCCATGATTCAGATCCGAATAGTATTGCCTATTCGAAATTCACAATTAAAAAGGTTTTATCTCCATTTGAATGGCTAGTGGACCATTTGCATACACCCGTTAATCTTTCCAGGGAGCATAGACCCCAAACTTATAATTGGTTTGACTATAAAAATGCTTGGTTTAATTTTCTATATCTCAGGCCAACTACTCATACCTGGTTTGTCAAGTATAGTCCCGAATTTTCAAAATCTATCATCCCCAGATGGTTCTACGAATGGTGGAATTGTTTTGGAGGAAATAAAAAAGTTTTGCCAAAATTATTTTTGGATAAATTCGATCAATTTCAAGCTGAACAAGATATTTCTACTCTACCCGAGCACATTAAATTGTGTAAATATTTTGTCCAGAAAAGGATTTCATTTATTATTAGTTGGACTTTCTCTATCCATGTATTTGACAGGATTAAATATTTGTCAAAAGAAATTTGCATTAAAGGATGGTCGCTTTGCTCCTAAAGAAGTGCTCAACGTCCTTCTCGGCCTCTACAAGTGGCAAAAATCATCTTCCAAGGATGAATTAAAGAAAAGGCTCCAACAGCCTTATCGGATCTAGAGGAAGACAAATCTAATGAAGAAACACCATGCAATTTGGATGAAGCTTCTTCTCAGAGCGATGATAATGGAGATATGTTAAGGCCAAAAGCCTTAGCCTTATCTTACCTAGATCCATTTTATGATTAATTTAATTTAATCCAGTAGAGGATGTTAAAATCCAAAATTACTGACCTTTTGAATAGAGACTCAAAGAAGTCGGAATTATTTAAAAGGAAAGAGATGAAACTCAAAGAGTTGGAATATCTCTTGATTAAAATTAAATTGTTCAAATATGGAATCCCACAACAGCAAAAGATACTTTGGCATGTTGCGGAGGTGGCCGACAACTTTATAAAAGCAGGCACCACTTTTCAAAAAGAGAGGCCCAACAAAAGAAAAAAGCAGAAAAAGCAGCCACTACTTTTCCTAAAGAAAAAGCAATGGCCGACAACTTTAAACCCACTCAAGATAAAGGAGATTCTCGTAGTAGCCAATCAGAAGAAAGCTTCTCGATTTCTCTTATCTTTTACAAGTCTATATAAGACTTCTCTTTTCTCTGAGGAAGGCATCAGAAATTTCACACTAGAATTTTCTTTTAGCCTTTGGAATTTGGTTGTAATGTTTTCTTCGTTTTCGTTTGCTTGGATGTTTTCTTCCGTTTCCGTTGCAGTTTGAATAAAAGAAGTGAGTTCTTGTATACCTTTTCTCTTGTCTATAGTTTATTTTATTATTATTACTGTTAAATGCTACGATCGTTTTGAATGGTATCAGAGCCATGTTAGGCATATTTAGCATGTTAATAGTAATGGTAATTGTAGCCATGGACGGCTAAACCCTTATGCCAAGACTGTACTTATGAAACTTTAATTAGTTACTTAGCAATTTAGCAAAGCTATCTCCTTGTTATACAATTTGAATTTTTAATTCTTTAACTGTAAAATGGAGTTTATGTATGGTGATTAAGGAAGGGTGTTGAGAATGTTTTCAAGTAGTTGCGATGCCGACAGGCGGTCGTTAAGCGGAAAGGACAGGCGCGTAGACTGCAAGGTACTTTGCTTGAAAAATCTCTTGTAAAATCCATAGACCTTAATGTAAAATCCAAGCATGAATCCATAGTTAAAGTATAAGAATTAAAAATCTTAGGTTATATGACTAGTTGATATCTTTACTAGAATGCTTAGTTGCCTTTTATCGTATCATTAAGTATAGTCTAAAGGCATTCTCTCTCTCTATGGATAATAGACAGCATATTGTTAACTCCGTTAAAAATGAGTTACAAAATTGGTCTATCCCTAAAGAACCTTTTGAAAAGATTTACCAGTTAGGTAATTTTTCTATGTTTAAAAAATATAATATTAAAACTTGTGAGTCCACCATTGCTATCAATAATTCGCTTGAAACTATCAAGTTGTTATTATCTGCTGATATTGATAGGTATAGGAAAGAATTTAAATTTCTTCATATTGGACTTGTGCAAGTTGCAGTTAAACCTCTTTTTCGTAAAGGTTTGAATATTCCTATTTGTCTGCTCCTTAGAGATGATAGACTTTTAAATTTTGATGATTCTCTGTTAGGTGTATTAGAAAGTAATCTTGCCTATGGACCAGTTTACTTTAACTGTTATCCTAATTTTACTGTTGATATTCATGATCCGAATATTATTGATACTTTGAATCTTAAAGTCAAAACTAAGAACATGAATAGTAAAATTGATACAGAGAAATAGCTGTAATATATCGAGTATATTACAAGCTTATGAAGACCACTATAGCCCAAAAGGCTATAGCTTCTAGTATTAAAGGAGTTACTATGCTTATGGAAGCTAACCAAGAGCATAGTACTACTTTTGTCCCTAGACTTCTTAAGTGGACTGATATTTTAGCTGATGAAGAATGGAAATTTGATTCCATTACGAATCCTTTACCCCTTCAACCTGAGACTTCGCAGTTAGATAGGGTTATCCAGTTCCCTGACGGATCTATTAACCTTAAGTTTTTAAGATCCAGTTCTTTTAGCCAAGCTTCTTCAAGTAGAAGAGTGTCTTCGGCAAGACCTTCTTTTCAAACCCGGGAGGAGGATGACGATAGTATTAGCCAGCCTGACCATAGAAAATTTCATGATGTAGATTTCTCGCAGACCGTTCCTAAGGTTTACTATGAAGAGGAGACTTTAGGAAGTCCTACTGCTAGTGATATGAAACCTATTCATCAAAGAAAAGATTCCGTCGGAGTACTTACTTCTGATGAGGAAGACTTTGTCCCCAGTAAAAAGAAATTGCATTCCTGGTGGAAAGCCCCTAAACATACGCAAAAGGTAAATTGGTATAAAGTGACCTACACGGTGGAACAACGAACCTCTTTCAGGGATAAGTGGTTCAAAGATATGAAAAGATTCAAAACCGAAATAGAGTTTTTTGAAAGGTGCCGCCTTAAGGATTTCTTTCCTATAAGGGATGCTAAGTCCTTCTAGAGGAGGAGTAATACTTTTAACCACCTGTTCTTTGGTGTACCATTTGTTGATAAGGACCTGAAGGGATGACTGTTTATAATCAATTTGCCCAGAAGCTTCGAATCGCTGAATGAAAAGATTAGAGTAAGAGAAACTCTTCACTTCACGCCTAGTCGGCGAGCAGATGCCAACCACGCCGAACCATTCAGCGAATCGCCGAGGTGGAGTAGGATCACTGAAATTTCTAGAAACATTATCTTCCAGTGTGAGAAAAAAGGCGAGCTCCGTCAGGCTCGCCAACTGGTTCTATGGTGCGGTAAAAATTTATGCATTTCGCCAAAGTTTCTAGAACAAGTTCTAATATTGGTCTAAAAAAATGGTGGTGGACTTAGGAGAACAAGAGTGCTGATTGGCGATTCACTAAACATACCTGCTTACCACCCAGTTGCTATTATGTCAAAATTGCAGATTTCAACCTACACATTCAACAAATGTTTTTCGCAACTAAAACTTGGGTTGCCCCCAAAGAAGCACCTTATTTAATGTCATGGCACAACATGAAAATGCTCTCAACCATCTTCCAAATACACCTCTTCAATTATCGAGACATCAAGACGTTCTCCAAAATAGAGCTTCCAGCATTTCCCATTTACTTTGAATGTCGATCCTTCTTTTCTTTCAATCTCAATTACCCTATTTGCGAACACTCGAGTGACCTTGAACGGACCTGACCATTTTAATTTGAGTTTACCCGGGTAGATTCTCAAATAAGAGTCAAAAGCAAAATAAGATTGCAAACTTTAACCACTCGTCGAAGGATTTTTGCATCATGTCATTTCTTTATTTTCTCCTTATAAAGGGTTGAACTCTCATACGCCCTTAGCCGAAACTCTTCCAACTCATTGAGTTGATTGACTATACCCTTCGAAGCATCCCCCAATTCAAGTGTAACACCTTCAATGCCTATAATGCCTTGTGTTCAAGCTCGATTGATATGTGACAAGACTTTCCAAATACAATTGATATGGTGACATGCCAATTGGAGTCTTGAAAGTTGTGTGGTATGCCCAGAGAGTATCATCCAACATACGAGACCAGTTAGTCGGATTTGCGTTGACTATTTTTGCTAGAATTTCTTTAATTTCTTGATTTTATACTTCAACTTGGCCACTTGTCTGTGGATGATAAGGGGTTGCAACTTTATACTTATCTTCATATTTGTTCAACAATGAAGTAACAACTGGTCGCAAAAAATGAGACCCTCCATCACTGATGATAGCACGCGGGGTACCATTTCTTGTGAAAATGAATCGCTTCAACAATTGCACAACACTCTTCCCTTCATTGTTGGAAAAACTACAACTTCTACCCATATAGAAATGTAATCAAATGCCACCAAGATATACTTATTTCCAAAAGAGATGACAAACGGACCATGATGTTGATTCCCCAAACAACCAACAACTCTGCTTCTAGAATTGGATTAAGAGGTAACTCATCCTCTCGATACTCCCCCTTGTCTTTGACATTTGACACATTTCTTAACAAGAGAATGAGCATCTTGGTATAATGAAGCCCAATAGTAGCAACATTGAAGCACTTTGGCAGATGTGCGCACTGATGAGTCCACGATTTGGACTCATTTAGGGCTTCATTTAAATAGATTTAGTGTCCTCAAATACATATTTTGTGCCAATAACTGATGTAAATCCTTGATTTTCAAGTATTTGAATTGAGGAACAAAGCATGGATACTATTGAGCAAAAAGGAACAAGGCAGCTGAAAGAACAAAGAAAAGAAGGCCTGAGGATCGCCTAACCCATTGGGCGAGTTGCCGAATGGCCGTGGTCTCACCTAATATTCTAGTGTGCCAAGCCCTGAAGGAGAAAATCAAGTCGGCAATAGAAAGAAACAGTCGGTAAGACGAGCCTAGGAGCAACTTGGCGAATCGCCAAAAGGATCATTTTAAATTGGACTCAAGATAATTTTAAATTAGAGTATGTAAAACTCGACGAGCCCAGGGGCAAGTTGGCGAATCACCGACCAGGTCGGCGATCGCGATCTAGCCCGCCGTTTGGACCCCCACATTCTCTATAGGTCCTATAAAACTCGGCGAGGTAAGTGACCACTTGGCGTGTCGTTGAGTGGCTCAGCGAGCATGTGTAATGTCCCCGAATGGGCGAGAACTGAACGGTTTTTAAAAGGCCAAATGTTTAATCTTCCAACTCTTTCATTTTCCCTCACTTTTAATCTTCCCAAACTCACACCCGCACAATAGTTTCTATATTTCCGCATTTTTAAAGTATTTTACTCATTGATTGGTACTTGGAGTCGGATTACTTTGCCGCCTAGCATTTCAATTTTTATTTAATCGGCATCAAAGGTTGGTTTTACAAACCCTAAGTTTATTTTAAGAATTTTGTACTCATTTACAATGATCTTATCTTAGTGATGTGTGTTGGGCCTCTGTAATAGTGTTAATTTGTTTGAATGCATGTTTTAATTTGATAATCTTTTCCGTAATCCCTATAATGTTGAATTCCCATGATTTTATGCCTTAAAATTGGTTAGAATTTGTGGGGTTATGCTTGCATGTTGTTGGGTCTAGTCGGGTGAAGTCTATGTAACCTGTAGTTCTGCCAATTGACGTAATTGCCCAATGATAGAGTGGGTGACATTATTCTTAAGGGAAAAAGTCATCAAACGGCCAAATTTGGCAAAATTGAGAGAGGTCTGAGTATCCCGGGGTAATGAGTGTAATGGGTCTTGCTTTAATTTGATTATTGCATGCTTTGATTTTGTTTTTGGGAGTTGTGAGGTTGAATTCGAGAAGTTGGATTGAAAGTAGGCATGTTAGGTCATTTGGCGAGCTGGGTCGAGCTCGTCGAACCACTCGGTGGTTTGCCGAAGTTCCCCATCTCGCCTTTATTTTCATGGTATACTTGAAGTTTGACTTTGTAACTTTTGACGAGAAGCTTGAGGTCGCCGAAGGCACTAGGCGACTCACCGAAGGCACTCGGTGACTCGCTGAAAGTCTTCTTGATCGCCCCTTGTCTGCACCCCTAAGCCTTAAATTGCACTGTAACTTTCGGTGGGCTAATCCTTGCTCACCAAATGCTATCGGTGATTCGCTAAAAGGCCTTACCATCGTTGACATACCCAATTTTATTGAGACTTTTGAGCCATTCCTTTCGGCAAGCCCGATCTAGCTCACCAAAGTGATTCGGCGACTCGCCGACCGATTTGGCGAGTCTGTCTGCAACTGTTCTTTTATGATTTTAATTGAATTGTTTTTAAATCGTTCCTGATGTTTTGCAGACATGGTACGCACAAACATAGATATGCCACCCCAAAAAAGAGTAGAGGGTATCACAATCAACGAAGGTGGATCAAATCCTCCAAAAAAAGGAAGGCAAGAGCCTCCAACTGTAGGCCAGAGCAGGGGAAAGAGACCAACATCTGAGAGACCAACTGCTAACTCCCAAGTTGCTTTATCTGAGCCTGAGGACGACCAGCCCTTGCAATCTCAGTGGGATGAGATCCGGCTAGATCTCACCCTGACTCTGCCAGAGTCCCCTCATCTTCCACCCCAGTAGGTTCAGTGCCAACCCTGACACCTCCTGTGGCTCATGTGCTACCAGTCATCCCTCCTTCTTGGCTTCTCAACAGGTTGAAAGGGGATGGACTGCGATCCTTGAGGAGAAGTTATTATCAACAGAAGGCCTTGAGGGAAAGTACTACAGTGTGAGGGAGAAACTATAGTGGCACAGGTTTAAGATTTTCACCAGGCCCCGAGGCCCCTATGTTCCTTCATCGATTCGGGAATTCTATGATGCATATACTGCCTTGCTATAAAAGAGTAAGAAGAAGGTCGGCGAGTTTAGACCGATTAAGTCGATCATGGTCCGAGGTGTGGAAGTTGGGTGCTGCAGTAATCTCATAAATGCTGCTCTTCAGAGAGCCACGGGGTTCAAGCAGAGTATAAGGGCTTGCTACAGCTCAATCTCGTGATGACTTGAAGGGTTGGCTTGCTTCCCTTCTCTCTGTCGTCACTCTGAGAAGGATAAAGGCAGGAGTCCAGATTGAGAAGAAGGATTTGAATGTAGCTGCTCGATATTGGTTCGGTTTCATCAGCAGTTCTATCATGCCTTCACAGAACAAATCCATCCTCTGGCACGTGAAGGAAGCTTGTTTAGGGTCTATCTTAGGAAAGAGGCGTCTCAACTTAGGACTTATCATTGAGCAGGAGATGGCCATGAGGGCCAAGCATAGACAGACATCTTTGCCATTCTCGGTCCTAATCACGAAGTTATATCGGCGTTCTGGAGTGCCCCAAGACCCAACTAGAGATTTTGAGGTTACCCCGTCTTCCTCCACTGACATCCAGCGTATTGAGGCCGAGTACATTAGTGAGGAGGCTGACAGGAGGAGGAAAGCTTTGGTGGACACATCCCTGGAGGTGGATATTAAGTCGATACCAGCAGAGGCATCTTTGCCTACTCTAGCCTCCAAGCCTTCAGGTACTTCTACCCTTTCCACTTCTTCATAGATCCCGGGTACCTTTACTTCCTCCCAGCCGGCCAAGATTACTTAGGCGATGATCCTAAAGATGGGGCATCTAGCCCATTCAGCTAATGTGAGGGCAACCCGGCTAGAGAGATGCATCCCATAGATGATTGATAGTGCTATCGTTGTTGTACTGACTCCCCTCTAGAAATCCATTGACACTCTCACCACAAGAGTCGAGGCTTGTGAGAGTAGACAGGGGAAGACCTTCGAGGTTACAACTTTGAAAGAAGAAGTTACTGATATGAGGAAGGATGTAGATTATCTAAAGTCTACTGACTTCACTTCATTACTGGAGGCTGCAAATGATTTGGACGCTCCTGAGACTTCATAGATTCCTCTGACTACCACCAGAGATGTGTATAGGGATGATGTAGCTATTGATGAGTCGAAGGTAGAGACCGATAAGGAGCTAATTTAGATTAGGAATGAGAGCACATATGGAGATTTGCCGAATCTTGAGGAGACGATTGTGCAGTCGGTGATCCAAACATTACTGACAGAGGCATCTATGGGTGAATCTAGTGGAGCTGTTCCTTCTAAGGCGACTTCGGGCACTGAGGCCCAAGTCCAGACAGATGGAGTGACTGAGTAGACAAGATCCCTTCTTTTCCTCCCTCTCTATCTTACTTTATTTTGACTTTTGGATATTTTTGTTTGCATTTGAGGACAAATGATTTTATTTGTGGTGGGGTGAGGCCTACCTTTTGTGACTTTTGTTTTGTGTATATATTTGGGTTTTGAGCCATAATTGTGTGTTACACTATTTTTGTGGATGATTGAGTTTGTGGCTCCTTGTTTTTAATTGCAAATGATTTTTGGACCCTTTCAAAAAATTGTGCCACCTCTTGTTTATGTTGAATGTGGCTGTTCTCTTATAAATTTGAGTATCGGTTTTGATCAATACCGATAACTTGAATAGTGCTCATAAACAAATAAAAATGAATGTGTAGCTACGATGATGCCAAATGAAGTTGCATAGACAATATGTGAACTTTTTGCATCTCGTTGCGACTAGCCAAATATCGAATTGAGTCTCTTGTTATGAACATTGACACTAGCAAAAGTGTGGAGTCTTGATTGACATTGGTGTCAATGCCTTGTGTGATGAGCTTACCGTGAACTATGTATGATGACAGCTAGTATTTGCCTCATTGGTCCGGTTGACTATGTGATGCAATATCTTGATATGATCTTAGGCAACTTTGAGGAGTGTTAAATAATTTGACATTATACCTCTTTTGTGGCCTACCTTGTGAGGGTGTGAACTCTATTTGAACACCCTTTGAGCCTTAACCTTTTATTGGAAGAAACTTGATAAAATTGTGGCCTCTCTTGATCCATTACCCATAATCCTCATGATTTGTGGTTTGTTTGAATAGCCAACTTTGGAAAAAAGCCTAAGTTGGGGGTGTGGTGAAGAGAAAAGGTAAATGAAGAAGTGCAAGAAAGTCACCTTTGACCCATGGCTTTGAGAAAAATGGAACCCCTCCATATAAAAGAAAGAGAAAAAGAAGAAAGAATGAAAAAGAAACAAATTGTAAAAGTTGTGGAATAAATTTATGAAAGTGCAAAGAAAATGGGGTGTCCAAACAATCCATGGAAGATGAATAATGGGGTGACTTTTGAGCACGAATGAGAATAATGAAGAAAAGGAAAGAAAGTGTTATTCATACCACATTTCATGTGGATTACGACCATTGAGCCTAAATTGCCATACCTTTTGCACTCAACCCCGTTACAAGCCTTAAAAAGACCTTTTTGATCTTGAGTGAGCTAAAGCATGGGTTGATTGGAAAATACGGGCAAACCTATTGGTGAAATCATGCATTGTGTTCATCTTTGTGAGTGTGAGCGTTGCATTTGATTCCAGAGCTTTAAATTTCGAACCATTGTGTGTGAATATGAAATCATTCTTTGTGTGAGGGCATTTGAGTATCTTTGTTGAGCTTGAACTTGCATTTGAAGCTAGTATTGTGAGCTTGAGATTCTTTGATAATGGTGAGTCACAACTTGAATCTTTGAGTGCACAATTGATCTTTGCATGAGTAAGTTGAGTCTTTTTGTTTGCATTCATGATTGAGTCTTGTGTACCATTGTTTGAGACATCTTCTTTGAACTGCTGAACTTGAGTTTTACTTGAGGACAAGAAAAAGTTTAAGGTGGGGGTGTTGATGAGTCCACCATTTGGACTCATTTAGGGATTCATTTTAATAGATTTAGTGCCCTCAAATGCATATTTTGTGCCAATAACTGATGTAAATCCTTGATTTTCAAGTATTTGAATTGGGGAACAAAGCATGGACACTATTGAGCAAAAAGAAACAAGGCAGCTGAAAGAATGAAGAAAAGAAGGCCTGAGGATTGCCTAACCCATTGGGCGAGTCACCGAATGGCTATGGTCTCCACCTAATGTTCCAATATGCCAAGCCCTCAAGGAGAAAATCAAGTCGGCACTAGAAAGGAGCAGTCAGTGAGTCACCAAACGGTTCTGCGATGCAATGCCATATCGCCCAAAGTTTAAGAACTTGAAGATGTTGAAGGCTAAAGCAAAAAGGTGATGGAATTGACCAAATGGCGGATCACCGAGTGGATCAGTGATCCCGACTTACTGTGCCGAATGGTCCTTCACAGAACATTTTTGGCGACTATAAATACGTGTTTTAATTTTTAGCCTAGAAATAGTTTTTCATTAGATTTTTGTTTAAGTTTCATTATTATTCAGTTTTCAAGTTTTAGAGCTTAGAATTGAGTTTAGAGACATTTTCTCCTTAGCTTTGAAGATTTCCATTTCTAAGAAATTGGAAGTGGGTGTTGAAGATTCTTCATCTTAGACCTTTGTAAAGACTATATCAAGCTTACCCAGTTGATGGAAACACAATTTGGTAACGATTTTTACCTTTTTATGATGTCTAGCTAAAACCCCTATTCTTGGGGTATGATTATGTGATTATGGGTTGATTTAGCTGCTGCATATTAGTAATTGATAGTGTAAATTCTATTTAAAAGTGATTTCATTTAGTAATTGTGGCTTAATTTAAAGGGTTGTAGTTGCAAATGCAACTCTACCTTTGTGTTTTTGGCTTGCTTAATCGAGAGATTTTAAAATCAAGATTACTGATTTGATGGTCTGTGGGTATTGTGTTGTCATGGATTCAGCTCGAGAGAGTGAATTCTAAACCCTTTTCCACACATTCAGCTCGAGAGAGTAAATGGACTAAAGTGAAAGTTGTTCTTAATTGTTGCTTATTGGTGTTCGAGAGAAACCAATTTCATTCAGGGTAAATTGTTCGAGACAAAGTTTATCCCCACTAATGTCTAGCTTATTCACTGATTTACAAATATTCACTATTAAATGTAATTACCCATTTGTCTACCTTAGCCCATAATCCAATCACATCCCAAGAACCCGTCTCTATATTTGTTATTTTCATGTTATTTGCTGTTGTAGATAATAGTTGAAACCAAATTTCCCTGATATTTGACACTTGTGTTACCCCAAACTTGAACCATGCTTTTATTCATAAATATTTTTACCTATGATTGACTTGAGCATATTCATGCTTTCCTATTGATTCTCAAATACATACAACTCCCCTGGTACTTGACCCCAACTCACTTAGTTGGGTTACATTACTGACTAACGATCGTTGGCACTTAGTATTGGATGAAGTGTCCTGATGCGTGAAATCATGCACCCTGCAATGATGTTCCTTAACTGGAGATGTGTGGCAAGCATTGAGAATTGCATTTATATTCACTCCGGTATGCACCTTCTAATTATTTTATCTGTGCATTCTCTAAATAGATATGGTTCATCCCAGAATTACCTCTTTACATTGAACAAGAACTTCTTTTGTTGATAAAAATTCAAGCCCTCGGGTATAATCCCACACATTACATAGTTAGCAAAGTCAGCATGCCAGGGTGAGTTGCCATGGGTTATGCTCATCACTATTTCGTCGGGAGATTCTGCCTCAATTTCCCTCTTACCGGGATCAACAATATTGGTTTCCAGCCGAGATAAGTGATCATCTGCTTGGTTCTCACACCCTTTTCAATATTTGATCTTGAAATCAAAATCTTGCAACAACAACACCCACTGAATCAATCTTGGATTTACATCTTTATTAGCCATCGAATATCGAATTGCAGCATGATCCGTGTGCACCACTACCTTAGTTCCCAAAAAATACTCTCTAAATATCTCAAAAGCATACACCACCTCTAGCAATTCTTGATCTGTGACGGTATAATTCTTTTGAGCTACATTAAAGGTCTTACTTGCATAATAAATTGGGTCAAATAGCTTGTCTTTTTGTTGACAAAGAATAGCTCCCAAAGCAACACCACTAGCATCACACATGAGTTCAAACGAAATACTCCAATCAGGGGCAATAATGATCAGAGCTAAGAGTAGTTTTTCTTTCAAGCACAAAAATGCTTTTAGGAAAGCTTCATCAAAGTTGAAGGTGGATTCCTTCTCTAGTAATTTACAAAGAGGGTGAGGTACTTTGGAAAAATCCTTTATAAATTGCCTAATAGAAACCTGCATGGCCTAGAAACTCTACACACCTTTTACCAAAATAGAAGGAGGTAGTTTAGCAATGACTTCGACTTAAGCTTGATCCACTTGCATTCCTTCTCTTGAAAATTTATGCCCCAAAACAATAACCCTCTTTCACCCTGAAATGACATTTCTTCCAATTTAGAACAAGATTAGTTTCCACGTACATTTGAAGTACCTGCCCAAGGTGTTCAAGACATGCTTAAAATGAAATACCAACAACCAAAAAATCATCTATAAAGACCTCCATTGAGTCTTCAACCATAATTTTGAAAATAGAAAGCATACATTGTTGGAATGTTGCCGGAGCATTGCACAACTCAAAACGCCATCTCTTAAAAGCAAATGTTCCATAGGCACATGTTAAAATAGTTTTCTATTGATCTTCCATTGCGATAGTGTAGCACCTTGCTATTTGAAAGATCTAAATTGGAAATAGCAAAATCTGAAATTTTGCAGGTTATGAGTTTAGGGTCAAATTCAAACGACCATAACTTTCAGTACATGATGAGTTAGGTGGCCCATAAGATATCAAATGAAAGGTCTTGGAATCCTCTTTCCAACGCCATCTATTTTTCTAATTTTTGAGCTCATATGAAGGAGATTGTAATGCCCCGAGCCTACACCCTACAAGGGACTGGAACTTGAGAACCATTATTAGACCCAAGCGAACCCTTGGCCTGGCTTACTTACTCAGCGGAAGACTTAAACACAAGAAATAGTCTAAAAAGGATAGCTCATGCAACGTATTAAAGGAATATTAAACTTAGCCAAAATGGCAACTCAAGTCTTAAACGTACACAACTGAAAACGGAAAGACTAAAGAACTATAACTACTCGTCTGTTAAGCCTCTAAAACAAAGAGGGATGTCCGGAAAAGACCCCCGATAATCCTAACAACTGAAATATTAAAAACAAAGTAAAATGAGTCCTACAGATAGCAAGGAGGCTCACCAACTGACTCTGAGCTCAACTGGATCAATGGGGTACTGGAAGTTGATCCTGGCTACCTGTGTCTGCATCATAAAATGATGCAGGCCAAATGGTATTAGTACATTGAATGTATGAGTATGCGAGGGAAAAATTAAACATGACATAAGGTTGAAAGGAATCTGAAAAGAGCTCTTACCTTGGCTTTACTCAACTTATGAATAACTCAACTCAAATGCAAACTAAAACAATTATAAAGGTGCAGTTTATACAAAGCATTTAGACCATAAAAAACAAGTCAATTTGTTAAAGATATGCAATACCAACTGAATTTACTCATATAATAAAGTAATATAATTACTGTGAGAGTTTCTCTAACCGACAACCACCACTATGAGCCTAAGTGATGATACAAAGTTTTGCCCACGCTGCCAGAACTCTCCTATACTTTGCCATCATATAGAACACCTTAACTAAGTGGATCCACTTATCTATGCTAAAAATCACTAAGGATTCATCTAAAAAGTATGATCATTTCTACCCATAATGGCTACATGGTTTATGAAGACTTAAGTTATTATGAACTCGCATCCCCATATCGGTACTCAATACTATTCCCAAAATATACTCAGCTCATATGTTTTAAAAACAAAACTCTTTATGTGATTTAAGAGAATTATTCAAAAACTAGCTCAAAGGCTCTCTTGGAAATCGGTGTTTCCTCTCATTTTTAAATGTGAAAACATTTACTCTTTGGGAATACTTAGTTACCATATACTCTTTTTGAAGAAATGAACTTCATTTGTTACTCTTACTTAACTCAAAACTCAAGTCTTAAAACAAGTTTAAATCATTTGTAAAAGATTTTCGGAAGACTCTATGAACTTCTCTTGACATGGCTCTAACTTTCCTTGAATTTGAATTTATGGATTCAATGATTGTGACTTGTGATAGGAAGGATTCCATGATGTTTATGAGTGTTTTTAGATAGTTAAACATGAGAAACGATGAAGAAATCAATATCTGGAAACTAGTCCACAATGCAGAGATGCATTTAAATATTTATTTGTGAAATAAATTTTGAGGCTGAACGGTTTGTGACCGCTCTGCGATGCGAGGAAGAATTTTCCCATCCGGAGGAACAGGTTGGACATGGTACCCAGATTCGCCTAACTTTTTCCTTATTTGTTTTCCTGCCCTAATTTTCCTAAACTCGGTTCTTTTTCCCAAATTCTCCTTAGATTCAAATACCCAGTAAATGTACCTAAGAACCTAGCTCAAAAAACTCCAAATTTCAACGCAATAATCTCAAAAACTCCTCAATCTCAGCCCAATTTAACAATGAAAACAAATTCAAGAAAAGATATCAAGAACATCAACTTTTAACCTTTTTAGGACGAATTAACGTTGAAATAAACAAGTTTGGCACATGGGTGAACGAACCCAATGTTATGAAAGTCTCACATATCTTGTAGGATCAATTCCTTGACGAAACCCATAGTCAATTCCTCACGAAGATGACAATATCTTGATTTTTCTTCCCCTTTCCTCCTCTTTATCTTCTCTCAAAGCCCTAGCATAATTCTCAATTGTGTAAATTGAACTAACTCAGTTTAAACCCCAAATAATTTACTAAAAATGGAGTTAATTAATTGGGTAATGAAAAGACAAAAATATCCCTTTAAAATGTGGTTTTGACTTTCCTTATCTAGACAACCCGACTTCAAATGGGCATATCTCCCCCGTACAAACTCGAAATCGCGCAAACTTGACAGCTTTGGAAAGATAATTCAAAGATATTTCCTACCGTTTCTTGTAGGACACCTAACTCATTCTGAGATAGGAGTTATGTTCGTTTGAAGTTGACCCAAAACTCACACTTAACATAACATAACCAATTTTCCAGATTTTCATTTTTTCCAAAAATGATTCTTTCTAATTCTAGCTCTTTCTAGTTGCGGGGTGTTACAATATATCCCCCTTGGGAATATTCTTCCTTGAATGAGATTACTCTTACTAGGCTAAGGGTGTAACATCTAACATTCAGCTCAACACCCAACAAGCAAAATCTAACACATCAAGTATATAAATTAAAGAGTACTACGAAGAGATTTAGTACATTACTCTGGAATTTCTCTGGGCTCAAAGAGATGTGGATATCTCTTTTTAATATCCTCCTCAGCTTCCCAAGTAGCTTCTTCAACAAACTGATTCCTCCAAAGGACTTTGACTGATGCTACTTCCTTAGTCCTCAACTTGCGAACTTGGCGATCTAGAATCTAAACAGGAATCTTCTCATAGGATAAGCTATCCTTGATACCAATATCTTCCATTGGTATGATAAGTGAAGGATCTCCCATGCACTTCTTCAACATGGAAATATGAAATACTGGATGAACTACTGCTAACTCTTGGGGTAGCTCTAACTCATAAGCTATATTACCAACCCTTTTTGATATTCTGTAAGGGCCAAATGCTAAGCTTCCACTTCTTACCAAACCTCATAAAAACCTTCATGGGTGAAACTTTCAAGTATACCCATTCATCTACCTCAAACTCTAACTCCCTCTTCCTAACATCAGTGTAGAATTTCTAACGACTTTGGCTAATTTCAACCTTTTTTGAAGTAATTTCACTTTCTCCATAGGTTGATGAACTAAGTCTAGTCCTATCAACCCAGCTTCGCCAACTTTAAACCATCCAATAGGAGATCTACATCTTCTCCCATAAAGAGCTTCATAACGAGCCATAAAGATGCTAGAGTGGTAACTATTGTTGTAAGCGAACTCAATGAGAGGTACGTGATCATCCCAATTACCTTTGAAATCAATTATATAGGCCCTCAACATATCTTCTAAAGTCTGAATAGTGTGCTCTGCTTGCCCATCTATCTGAGGATGAAAGGCAGTAGTTAAGTTTAATTTTGAACCCAAGCCTTTCTGAAAAGATTTCCCGAACTGTGCAGTAAATTGTGCACCCCTATCTGAAATAATCGAAACTGGCACACCATGAAGTCTAACTACCTCTTGAATATACAACTTAGCATAATCTTCTACCAAATGGGTAGTCTTTACCAGCAAAAAGGGGGCTGATTTTGTCATTCTATTTACAATCTCCCAAATAGAATCATGCTGCAAGCGAGACCTTGGAAAACCTATGATGAAGTCCATATTGACCATCTCCACTTTCATTCTGGAATTTCTATATTCTGAGCCATACCACCGGGCCTTTGATGATCTATTTTTACTTGTTGGCAATTCGGACACTTAGCAACAAACTTTCCAATGCCCTTCTTCATACTACTCCACCAATAAACTTCTCTCAAATTGTAATACATCTTTGTGGAACCCGGATGGATAGAATATCTGGAGCTATGAGCTTCCTCCATGATCCTCTCTTGGAGTTCGTCCACCCTTGGTACACATAATCTACCTTGATACCTCAACACACCATCTCCTCCTTATTCCAAAGCCATTACTTTTTTCTTATGAACACTTGCCTTCAATTCAAGAAAAATAGGATCTTGGTCTTGCTTTTCTTTCACTTCTGACACTAAGAATGATTCAGCCCTATTCATCACCACTAGTCCTCCTTTTGTAGAATCAATTAGCCGAACTCCAAGACGTGCAAGTCTATGCACATCCTTTGTTAGATCTTTCTTATTTTCCTTAAAATGGGTGGTACTACCCATAGACAACTTGCTCAAGGCATCAGCAACAACATTTGCCTTACCTGGGTGGTAAAGAATACTCATGTCATAATCCTTGAGTAATTCTAACCACCTCATTTGTGTGAGATTAAGCTCTTTCCGACTAAACACATATTGAAGACTCTGTGAGAGGTGAGCACATCCACATGAACACTATAAAGATAATGGCGCCATATTTTCAAAGAAAATACTACGGCAGTGAACTCTAGATCATGGGTTGGGTAGTTCCTCTCATGAACTTTCAACTGTCTGGAGGCATAAGTTATAACTTTGTCATTTTGCATTAACACAACACCCAAACCGATGCTAGACAGATCACAATATACAACAAAACCTTGGGTACCTTCTAGTAAGGTCAATACTGGGCAGTAGTCAACCTTTCTTTCAACTCCTGAAAACTCTTCTCACAAGCTTCAGACCATTGAATCTTCACTATTTTCTGAGTCAACTTGGTCAAAGGGGATGAAATAGATAAGAACCCCTCCACGAACCTTTTATAATACCCGGTCGATCCCAAGAAACTCCTAATATCAGTTGGAGATTTAGGTCTAGGCCAATTCTGCACTGCCTCTATTTTCTGAGTATCAACTTTAATTCCCTCTCCAGACACAATGTGTCCTAAGAATGCCACAGACTCAAGCAAAACCTCACATTTCAAAAACTTAGCATACAACCCTCTATCCTTTAGAGTTTGGAGAACTATTCTGAGATGGCTAGCATGATCTTCCTCATTCCTCGAATAGATTAATATGTCATCAATGAATACGATAACAAACATATCTATATAAGGCTTGAATACTCTATTCATATGGTCCATGAATGTTGCAGGCGCATTAGTAAAATCAAAGGACATAACTAGGAACTCATAATGACCATAACGGGTCCTGAATGTTGTCTTTGGAATGTCACATTCCCTTACCCTCAACTTATTGTAGCCTGATCTGAGGTTTATCTTAGAGAAACAAGTAGCACCCTGAAGCTGATCGAAAAGATCATCAATTCTAGAAAGAGGTTATGTATTCTTGATGGTAACCTTGTTCAACTAGCGGTAGTCTATACACATCCTAAGGGAACCATCCTTCTTCCTCACAAGTAAGACCGAAGCACCCTAGGGTGAGACACTTGGTTGAATGAAACCTTTATCTAGGAGATGTTTCAACTGCTCCTTCAACTCTTTTAACTCTGTTGGTGCCATTCTGTATGGCCGAATAGATATAGGACGAGTATCTAGAAGAATATCTATACCTAAGTCTATCTCTCTCTCAAGAGGGACTCTGGGTAGATCATCTGTAAAGACTTTTGGAAACTCATTCACAACTAAAACTGACTGAATAGGAGGTGTCTCAACATTAGTGTCATTAACTCGGACTAAGTGATAGACACACCTCTTGGAAACTAACTTTCTCATCTTAAGGTATGAAATGAAATAAACCTTAGGCACTTCTGAACTGCTACTCCACTCTATAACTATCTTATTAGGAATTTGGAACCTAACAACTCGAAATCTACAATCAATGGAAGCGTAACAGGCATGAAGCCAGTCCATACCTAGAATGACATCAAAATCTATCATGTTTAACTCAACTAATCAGCCATGGTGTTCTTTTGATTGATAGAAATGACACAATAACAATATACTCGCTCAGCTAGAATAGACTCTCCAATAGGTGTAGAAACACAAAAGGGTTCACAAAGTTTCTCAGGAAGAACATCAAAATTATTTGCAACATAAGGAGTCGCAAAAGATAAACTTGCTCCTAGGTCTAGCAAAGCATAAACATCAAGAGTAAAGACTTTTATCATACAAATGACAACATCTGGAGAATTCTCTTGCTTTTAACGACTAGTGATCGTATAAAGGCGGTTTGCTCCTCCGCCAGTACCAAAAGTAGCTCCTCTAGGAGCAGCCTTGTTTGGCGGAGCAACTGATGAATATTGGGCTCTATTGCCCTGATTACCATTACCTTGCTGGTTCTTAGGGCAGTCTTTCATAAAGTGACCCTCTTGTCCATAGTTGAAACAACCTGTGGAGCTATCGCGACATTTACATGTGTGGGTCCTACCACACTTAGCACATGTAGGAGCCCAGTTACCTCCTTGTGCCACAATACCCTGAAACTGTGCAAGTCTAGCTGCTGTGAATTCAAACTATTGTAATCACCTTTGTTTCTGGGTGCAAGTTCACTAGAAGATGATGGAGCAGGTCCCATTTTCTTTTGTTTGAAAGAAGACTGGTTCACATTATTTCACTGTTGCTCGGACTCATTCCCTGTCTTCGCTTCCTTGTTTCTAAACTCCTCTCTATCCCTCAGCTTCTCTTCCTCAAACTACTGCACGTAGACTACGAACCTTTCTATATCCATGTCCCCAATTAGCACGGCTGCCTTTCCCTCTTTGCTTGATAGACAGGACAACCCAGCAACAAAAGGACTCATCATGCTTCTCATATCCGCAACCATCTCTGGAGCATATCGCGAAAGTTGGGTGAACTTCAAGTTGTACTCATGAACACTTAGTGAATCCTGCTTAAGGGTGAGAAACTCACGTATCTTGGCCTCTCTCAGTTCTCAGGGAAAGAAATGTCCTAAAAAGGCCTCCTTAAAACAAGCCCAACTCGCAGGTGGTGCTCCCTCAGCTCTATCCTTCTTCCACTGGTCAAACCAAGTCTTGGAAACATTCTTCAGTTGATATACAGCTAGTTCTACTCACTCAGCATCAGCAACGTTCATAACCTCAAATACCTTTTTTAGTTCTTCAACAAAACACTTAAGATCCTCAGTAGTGCTTGAACTAGTGAAACTTGGAGGATTCATCCTCAAGAACTCTCAGATCCTCGAAGTATCAGCCAATTCCTATCTAGCTCCTCTTTGTTGCCCAACCTGGTTAGTCACAAGTTGGCTTAACATTCAAATCACTTCCCTGAACTCAACATTCGTGACTTCTCCTTGGGGTTGCCCTTCAGGTGCATTAGGCACCCCCTTGCTCCTCAACGTTCCTCCTAGCAGGACGACCTTAGACAGCTTTGTGGAGGCATGATTAATTGAAAGACATGCACAAGCAAGAATTAGAAGAAACTTTTTAGAGAACGCACGAAATGAATGTGAAAAAAGTGAGGTAATTTCCTAAGTATTGCAGCCTCCTAATTATAGATGTGGCTTACTTCACACCGATAATAAGGAATCTACAGACACGACTTCATAGACTCCCTAGGACTCTTGAACTCATTGCTCTGATACCAAGTTTGTCACGCCCGATTCTACACCCTGGGCAGGACTAGCAATCGAGAACCATTGTTGGCCCCAAGCGAACCCTTGGTCTGGCTTACTTACTCAGCAGAAGACTTAAACACAAGAAATAGGATAAAAAGTCTTAAACATATACAACTGAAAATGGAAAGACTAAAGAACTATAACTACTCGTCTATTAAGCCTCTAAAACAAAGAGGGATGTCAGGACAAGACCCCCGATAATCCTAACAACTGAAATATTAAAAACAAAGTAAAATAAGTCCTCCAGATAGCAAGGAGGCTCACCAACTGACTCTGAGCTCAACTGGATCAACGGGGCGCTGGATGCTAATCCTGGTTACCTGTGTCTATATCATAAAATGATGTAGGCCAAATGGCATTAGTACATTGAATGTACGAGTATGCAAGGTGGAAATTAAACATGACATAAGATTGAAAGGAATCTGAAAAAGAGCTCTTACCTTGGCTTTACTCAACTCATGAATAACTCAACTCAAATGCAAAGTAAAACAACAATAAAGGTGTAGTTTATACAAAGCATTTAGACCGTAAACAACAACTCAATTTGTTAAAGAAATGCAATAACAACTCAATTTACTCATATAATAAAGTAATATAATTACTGTAGGAGTTTCTCTCTAACCGACAACCACCATTATGAGCCTGAATGATGATAAAACGTCTTGCCCACGCTGGCAGAACTGTCCTATAGTTTACCATCATATAGAACGCCTTAACTAAGTGGATCCACTTTTCTATGCTAAAAATCACTAAGGATTCATCTAAAAAGTATGATCCTTTCTACCCATGATGGCTACATGGTTTGTGAAGACATGAGTTATTATGAACTCGCATCCCTATATCGGTGCTCAATACTACTCTCAAAATATACTCAGCTCATATGTTTTAAAAACAAAACTCTTTCTGTGATTTGAGATAATTACTCAAAAACTAGCTCAAAGGCTCTCTTGGAAATCAGTGTTTCCTCTCTTGTTTAAATGTGAAAACATTTACTCTTTGGGAATACTTAGTTCCCATATACTCTTTTTGAAGAAATGAACTTCATTTGTTACTCTTACTTAACTCAAAACTCAAGTCATAAAACAAGTTTAAATCATTTGTAAAAGACTTTTGGAAGACTCTATGAACTTCTCTTGACTTGGCTCTAACTTTCCTTGAATTTGAAATTATGGATTCAAGGATTGTGATTTGTGATAGGAAAGATCTCATGATGTTTAGGAGTGTTCTTAGATAGTTAAACATGTGAAATAATCAAGAAATCACTTTCTGGAAACTAGTCCGTGACGCGAAGATGCATTTAAAAATTTGGTCGCAAAATAAATTTTGAGGCAGAACGGTCCATGACCACTCCGCAACGCGAGGAAGAATTATCCCATCCTGAGGAACAGGTTTATATTGTAGACTTGGTACCCAGATTCGCCCGACTTTTTTATTCTTCGTTTTCCAGTCGCAATTCGCCTAAACTCGATTCTTTTTCCCAAATTCTATTTAGATTTAGATACCCAGTAAATGTACCTATGATTCTAACTCAAACAACTCTAAAATTTGATGCAATAATCTCAAAAACTCCTCAATCTTAGCCCAATTCAAGAACGAAAAGAAATTCAAGAACACATATCAAGAACATCAAACATTCAACCTTTTTAGGATGAATTGATGTTGAAATAAACATGTTTGGCATGTGGGTGAATGAACCCAACATTATGAAATTCTCACATACCTTTTAGGATCAATTCCTTAATGAAACACGCAATCAATTCATCACGAAGACGATGAAATCTTGATTTTTCTTCTCCTTTCCTTCTCTTTCTTTTCTCTCAAAGCCCTAACATAATTCTCAATTGTGTAAACTGAACTAACTCAATTTAGACCCCAAATACTTTACTAAAAATGGATTTCATTAATTGAGTACTGAAAAGACCAAACTACCCCTTTAAAATATGGTTTTGACTTTCTTTATCTAGACAACCCAATGTCAAATGGGCATATCTCTCTCATACGAACTCGAAATTGTGTAAACTTAGTGGCGTTGGGAAATAATTCAAAGATATTTCCTACAATATCTTCTAGCACACCTAAATCATCATGAGCTAGGATTTATGGTCGTTTGAAGTTGACCCAAAACTCAAACTTAACATAACTTAAAAAAAGTTCCAGATTTTCATTTTTTCCAAAAATGATTGTTTCTAATTCTAGCTCTTTCTAGTTGTGGGGTGTTATAGAGATATGCCCATTTGAAGTCGGGCTGTTCAGTTAAGGAAAGTTACCCGAAAATAAGAGGGGTATTTTGGTCTTTTCCTTACCCTATCAGATTAAATTATTTTTTAGTAAATAATTAGGGGTCTAAAATGATATGTTCAGTTTACACAAATCCTTATTTACAATAGGGTTCTGAGAGGAGTTTAAGAAGAGGAGAAAAGGAGAAAAGTCAAGGCGATCTTCAATTTTGCTTGCGAATCGAAGGTTGTTTCACCAAGGGTTTAATCCCAAAGAGGTATGTGAGTTTCTCATAGTGTTGTGTTCATTCACCCACACACCAATAATGTTATTTTCAACAAAGTTTCATTCTTGAAGTGGAAGAATTTGAGTTCTTGATTTGTTTCTTGAAAATATTGTTTCCCTTCTTAAATTATGATGGATTTGATGAGTTCTTGAGATAAAAAGTCAGTGAATCGAGGGTGGGTTATAGTAGATTATCATGTACATAAGTTGAATATTTGAATCGAAGTGAATGGGAAAGAAACCATTCAATTCTAGGTGAATTAGGGTCGAAAATAAGTAAGAAAAGATGGGGCAAAAGATAAGGTACGAGGTCTATATCGAGGAACTGTTCCTCAGAAGTGAAATTTCCCTCTCTGCGTCATGGAGAGAACATGGAATCCACTATTTCAAAAATTATTTCGTGACCAAATATTATAATTCATCTCTGCATTGCGGACTTGCTTTTGAGACCGTGTTTTTCGACCATTTCTCATGATTAACTATCTGAAACTCATTTAATCATCACGATATCCTTCCTATCATAAATCATAACCTTGAATTCATAATTCAAAATCAAGGTAGAGTTAAGAGTCAAGTTTTGAGAGTTCTTCGAGTCGTTTTAAGAAGTCTTTCTATAATTGAACTTCATTGTTTTAAGACTTGAGCATTGAGTTTGAGGAATAAGTAAAGTTGAGTCATTTTCTTTAAAATGATATATGGAAACTAAGTATTACCAAGAGAAATGTTGTTACATTTAAGCAGAGAGAAAACACCGATTTCCAAAAGAGTTTTCATGAGCAGTTTTGAGTATCATCTCTTTAAGAGAAATATTTTTGATTAATAATCTCAAACCATAGAAAGAGTTATGTTTCTTAAAAAAACATATGAGCTAGTATATTTTGGGAATAGTATTGAGCACTGATATGAGGGAGAGTTCATACAACTCATAGCCCCATAAACCATGTAGTCAACGTGATAGAAAGTGTCATACTTTTTAGATGACTCCTTAATGCTTTGTAGCATAGACTAGTGGATCCACTTAGTAGTAGGTTCTATACCCCAACAAAGTATAGAACAGTTCTGGCAGCGTGTGCTAGACGTTGTATCATCACGTAGCTCATAGTGATGGTAGTCGGTTAGAGAATCTCCCACAGAGTACTTGTATTTTTATATACAAAACTTAGTTATTGAAATTTTCAATACATTGAGTTGCTATCTACTGTTTTAAAAGCATTTATTTATATTCCATCTTTATCACTACTTTACATTGAAATGAGTTAAGTTGAGTTGAGTTGAGACGAGGTAATTGTTTCTTCAATTCTACTTCAAGCTTATGTCTTGTTTTAGATTTCCCCTCACATGCTCGTACATTCAATATACTGATGTCATTTGTCTTGCATCATTTTATGATGCAGATACAGGTAATCAGGATCAGCATCTGGTGCTTCGTTGATCTGGTCGAGTTCCAGAGTTATTTGGTGAGCCACCTTTCCTACGGAGGATCCCTCTATTATGTTTTATCATTTCAGTTTTGTTAGGATGATCGGGGGTCTTGTCCCATCATCCCTCATAGTATTAGAGGCTTCATGGATAGATAGTTAGACAGTATTAGCTCATGCATTTTGTTCATTTTAGTTATTGATGTTTGAGACTTGAGTTGCCATTTTAGATAGTGAATGTTTCTTTAAATATTCTGAGTTATTCATTTGAGTTAAAGCTTTCATTTGAGCTGATTCTATGTTGAGTATGTCTTCCGCTAAGAGTTAAGCTAGACCAAGGGTTTGCTTGGGGCCAGCAATGGTTCTCGAGTGCTGGCCACGCTCAGGGTGTAGGCTCGGGGTGTGACAGATAGAAATATTGTTGTAGACAAAATAACCATCTAAAAAGCAATACCATCCATGCCCTGCAAGCCTATCAAGCATTTGATCAATAAATGGCATAGGAAAATGGTCTTTCTCAGTCCATGCATTCAATTTTCGATAGTCCATGCATACAAGTCGCCTGGTAACCGGTCTCATAGGCAGAAGTTCTCCTTTTCCATTTGGGACTACCGTGATTCCTCCTTTCTTCGATACACATTACACGGACTTACCCATTCGCTATCCTTAATAGGGTACACCACACCCACATCGAGCTACTTGATAATTTCTTATTGCATCGGTGGGTTTAGCCTCCTTTGATGCTCAATGCTTTTTTTGTATTCACTATCCAATTGGATCTTGTGAGTGCAAATTCCTAGGGGAATCACACAATATCAGCAATTGTCCATCCGATGGCTTTAATGTATCGTTTCAACACATCAACAAGTAATTTTACTTGCCATTCAAGCAGGTCTGTAACAATAATGACGAGCAAGGTGTTATTTGCTCCCAAAAATACATACCGAAGGTGGGATGGAAGCACTTTCAACTCAAGCTTTGGTGGCTCTTCGATGAATGGTTTAGCGGGGGGACTTTCTTGATTTTTAAGATCAATGTAGAGATTCAATGGGTTCTTAGAGTAAGAACCTAAATCCGATAGAGCAGCCACAACTTCATCATAACCTTGAACTTCCTCCTCATCATAATTTGAAAGGGCGGAAGCTAGAGGTTCCCCTACACAAAACACCTCACTTACACTAGCCACTGCCTCATCAATCACATCAATGGTTAAAACTACATGAATGTCACTCAGTTCCTCCATCGATTTTCACACATTGAATGTAAACTCCTCATCAGTTACCCAAAATTTGAATTCACCACTTTCAACATCCACAACGGCTCTTCCAGTAGCAAAAAATGGCCTACCTAATATAATAGGTACCTCAACATCAATCTCACAATCCAAAATTACAAAGTCGTTCGGAAAAAATGAACCTATCCACTTTCACCGAAATGTCATAAAGTATGTCAATGGGATGCTTAATAAGTTGATCAACCACTAGAAGACACATTGTTGTGGATTTAGGTTCGCCCAACCCAAGTTGTTTGAAAATGGCATACGACATAAATTTAATGTTTGCTCATAAATCACACAACACTTTGGCAAATTGAAGCATTCCAATAGTACATGGAATAGTAAATTCCCGTGGATAAGCTTCTTTGATAACCACATTGCTTGTCATCATGACACTACTAGGGGTGGCAAATGGGTGGTTTGGATTTAGTTAAAATGGATTGGATCACAATACATCCATATAAAATATGGGTAAATATGGATTTGGTCAAATATGGTTCGGGTAAAATAGTTGTAAACCACTTTAATAGCTTAAAGCCAAAAAAATATTAATTCAAAGCTAAGTTGTTTATAGCTAGGGGTGGCAATTTCTGCCCATATTAATGAAATGGTTCAATTTAACCCATATTTAATGACTTTGGATCACTCATATTTTAATTGGGTAAATATGGGCTTCAAGCTATTTTAAGAGTTCCTACAAATATGGTCAAAATAGGTAAAATATGGGTATCCATATGGACCCATAATAGATCACTCTCTTCTAACTTCTGCTCAAAATTCTAAATTGTGCTAATAGAATTCTAATATTAATTTTTAATTTTCAAAAGTATTTTTCAAAAAAATTGGAAGGTGGGTGGGGCTGAAGGTGGGGGGGGAGGGGGAATTTATTTTTTGTTTTTGAAAAACATAATTTTTTGTTTGGAAAAACAATAAAAACTAGGGGTAGGTTGGGTGGAGGGTGGGGGAGGGGGAGGGGGTGGCCGAGGGGTAATTCTTTTTTTCTTTTTTTTGGAAAAAACATAATTTCTTTTTAAAAACAGAAAAAATTAGGGGTAGGTTAGGTGGAAAGTGGGGGTGGGGGTACAAGGGTGGGGTGGTAGGGGTAGGGTGGGATGGTAGGGGTTGAGCTATTAATAGGGGTGACAAATGGGTGGTTTGGATCAAATTTGGATGGATTGAATATGAATTGAGTTAAAATGGATTGGATCACAATCCATCCATATAAAATATGGGTAAATATTAATTTGGTCAAATATGGTTTGGGTAGAATAGTTGTAACCCACTTTAATCTCTTAAAGCCAAAAAATATTAAATCAAAGCTAAGTTGTTAATACCTCAACACCTACCATCCCACCCTACCCCTACCACCCCACTCCTGTACCCCCCCACCCCACCCCCACACCCAAAAAAATAATTTAAAAAGACCTTTTTATTGAATTTTTATTTTACAAAAAAAATTGGCAACCCCTACCCCCCCCCCCCCCCCCCCCCAAGGTTTTTTTTTTTTAAAATTTTTTTTTGGAAAAATAAATTTTTTAATTTTTTTTGACAATCCTACCCTCCACCCCCCACGTACCACCCAACCTACCCCTAATTTTTTTGTTTTCCAAAAAAAAAAAGTTATGTTTTTCCAAAAAAAAAAAAGAATTACCCCTCCTCCACCCCTCCCCCACCCCCACCCTCCACCCAACCTACCCCCTAATTTTTTTTGTTTATAAAAAAAATTCCCCCTCTGCCCCCCCCCCCTATCTGCCCCACCCACCCTCTAATATTTTTGATGAATAAATTAATATTTTTGAAAATTAAAAATTAATATTAGAATTTTTATTTTTTAGCACAATTTAGAATTTTGAGTAGAAGTTAGAAGTGAGTGATCTATTATGGGTCAATATGGATACCCATATTTTACCCATTTTGACCATATTTGTAGGAGCTCTTAAAATAGCTTGAAGCCCATATTTACCCAATTATAATATGAGTGATCAAAATCATTAAATATGGGTTAAATGCACTCATTTCACTAATATGGTACAAGTACGAGATTCTAACTTTTAGATGGGAGCAATGAAGTGGGCTAAGTCATTAGATTAACAAGATAATTAAGAGGTGTACCCGAGATCATATGTAGTTAGATGAGGTTCCAATTAAGTTAATAATTATTTTTCATGTGTGGCTAGATAGTATAATTGAGTTATTCATGTGTAATAGGCTGAGGTAAGCATTAATTTTCTTCCCTTAAGAGCTAGATGAAATAGTCTTATAAGCCATTGAGAAGAGGTTAAGAGAAGCATCATAAAAAGAGGTCTTAGAAGGAGTCTTAGTACATGCTTATAGAGAGTTCAATATCCATGAGATAAGCCTTTCCTGAGTATTAGAGTAAATGGAACGTAGACCAATTTAGAGATAATAAGAATAGATCGATGGCTTTAGAGTGTCAACTCCAAACCTAAGGGGGAGATTATAAGATGAGAAATCAAGTCAAGTGTTGAGGATGAGATAGTGATGTCTTCAGAAAGAGTTTTAGAGGTATATCAATCCGGTCATAACCTTGCACATTCCTCAAGTAAAGGTATTACAACATCTTGTGGATATTCCTAATATCAGAATTTTGCCTATGACCTATGCTCACACATTTCAGAGAGAATCACCTCTATGCTCAGTTTCCAGAATGAGGGGCAAAGACTTTAGCCCATTAACCTTGAGCTTAATCCATAAAGTTGTGGATATCAGCCTCATGATATGAACCTATTCATATAAGTATTCATGTCTCATAGTATGTTCAGTCTCACAAGTTCATGATGTACTCTCAATGGCTAGCAACATACTGTTATGCCATGCATATTCTTATATCAGAATTCTCGAATTAATCATGCTTATGATTTTTCTCCCTAAAGTCCTTTCAGTAATTCTTTTAGTTTTCAAGAGGGGTGTTGCTGAAAGTAGTTCTATGATGATAGATGAGAGGAGTGCTATTTATTATTGTGATAGTGATGATGTGTTTATTCCGTCTAAGGTTATACATGTGGAGGAAGAAGGAGATAAGATTTTTCATTGAGTACTAAGTCAGCTTCCTAGTGGTAATGCATGAAAGTTTAGTTGGTAGAGATGATGAAAGGATGAGAAGTTCTTAGAATGTGGGTTAGTAGGAGTCTATGGAGTGGTTAAGGTTCTAAGCTTGAATGTGGTATTGTTAACATATGGACAATGTGTGATACATTAGGTGTTTCGTGATATGAGCCCAAGGTTAGCTGAATGTACCGGTAAGGAGTACTGTTCTTGGGATGAGATTTCCTACAGAGGTATAGAACATGAATCTTGTTATTTAGATAAGAATAATCACCCTATGTTAAGTACTTTGTGATTATGAGTTAGACTTGAAAACAGTAAGATTAACCCTTTTCCATTCTGAGACCAGCCGTCATTCGAGGACGAATGATCCTAAGGGGGAGATATTGTAACAACCTAAAATTTTTTAACATATGGCCAAAACTATTCTTTTTTGAACATAAGGTCTTATCGGGGTATTCTTAAATTGCTTATATTTGTAAGGTAAATTCTTTAGTATGAGAATAATTTTGGATATCAATTAAGGTCGCTAAAAACTCCTAGCACAAAGTTGAGTTGAAAGTTTACTTGGGTCAACTTTAAACTATCATATTTCCTGTAATATAAAAGAGTTACATGGCCCACAACATATCAAATAAACAATATTTGAATCTTCTTTCCAACACCACCAATTTCTCAACAATTCGAGTTTTGAGTAAAAAGTTATGACCATTTTAGTAAACTGATACAGTGTTGTGATGAATTAGCCGACGGGAAAACAATAAAAAGGGTCGTTTTTGTCTTTTTACCTCTAAGAAAACCCTAAACAAATTTATTGACTAATTAAAGACCTAAAACATAAGATTTTCATCTCTTAATACATCATTCTCTTCTCTCTCAAACCCTAAGGAAAAATCAAAGTAGAAGACTCCTTTCGATATTCTTTCAATCTTTTTCAAGATTCTTTCAATATTTTTTCAAGATTCTTTCAATCTTTTCAAGATTCTTCTTCAAGGTAAGTTTTTCTCACAGAATTTCATTCTTTCCAACTCTAATTCCTCCATACAATTATGAATCACTAATGAAAATCATAATTCTTGGTCATAGAGTTTCAAGAAACTAATTCAAGAATCTCAAGAAAGGTTTTCTTGATCGTTCACATTCAAGCTAGGTTTTCAAGGATTCTATTCAAGTTCTTTTTCAAGATTCTTCAAGAAACTTGTTCTTTCAGGTATGTAAGGCTATCATAGTATTGGGGACTAGTTCATCCTCACGCCCTACATCTACTTTCAAATTAGTAAAAGAGCAATCTAGGATTCTATCCCTAGATTTGAGTATTCTTGAGATAAGTTGATTTGAGTTCTTGAGTTCCTGTTTCTTTTTGAAATTCTATTCCTAATTATTGAATGCTATATGTTATGCATTAAAATTCTTGAGTTTATTCGTTCATTTCTATATTTCAGCATGAACCCTATGAATTGAGTATTTTTGAGAGGAGAAATATCATTGAGTTACGAGTTTCTAATTCTTGAGTCCTTGAGTTCTTGAGTCTTGAATTCTAAGTACTGAGTTTCCTTATTGCTACTAAGATCCATGAGTTGAGTCGTTTATGTCCATAATTCTACATGAACCCTATGATTTGAGTTATAAATTTTGAAAAGCGTTTTAAAGCCAACATTTAACTTTTAAAACTGAGTCTTGAGAAAGTAAAGATGAGTTTTGAGAAAAAGTTTCTTAAACATGATTAGTATGACAATCGAGTATGTCATCAATGTATGAGCAGTATGGTATCTAGATAAACCATCATTGTTTATGCAGTATGACTTTCGAGTCATCAATGATCATATTAAATATTATTCTGATATGTTCTTGAGAAAGAGTTTTGAAGTATGAATTGAGTAAGAGTATAAGGGGACTATGTATTCCCAGAGTATCAATTTTTACATTGATAAAAGAGAAATTGAGATTTCTAAATGAGTTGTGAGTCCAAAAGATATTTACTAAAATAATTATATCCTTGTATTTGTCTTATTTTCAATATTTTATTCGGAATTGGATAATTATAAGTTTTAGTTTTTGCATTTAAATTTCTATAATCTATAACCATCCTACTTTTTCCCCTTTTTTGTTCACTATGTTTATTAACTATAAATGCTGGGCTTGTATGTTTACTATTACTTTCTTGTATATATCTTTTTCCTAATAATTCTGTTATATGCATTGTAAATTCTTTTAAATCATCAAAATTATATTTTAAGGGCTTCTGAGTTATTATACTATTTTCGTCTATTAATTCTATTTTTACCGTAACTTTATGTTTATTCCATCCCTTTAATGGATCTTCACTATATAATTGTTCTAGTCTAGTTTTTATTGGACTTAATTTATCTATTGTGAATACTATGTATTCTATATTGTTAGTATTATTTGGCATATTTTCTAACTTTTGTGTAATATTTTCACTTCCTTTTATCCATTCTATCTTTACGTATTTTATTTCCTACTCTTTTGCTCCTATTTTATGATTACATGGTGTTGTTAACCACCAGTGAGTTTTAGTTATTACATGCGGATAATATTTCTCTAAAAATGGTATTCCTAGAATTATGTCTTTTGTAGGTAAATCATAATTATATATTTCATCTATTTTAAGTATCTTATCCCATATTTGTATTTTTATGTCCTTTGCTTTAAAGTGTATTAAACTTCCTTCATTATTAAATCCTTTTACTACTATAGGTGTTTTTAATTTTATCCACTTATCTTTTGGTAAACAATTATATTTACATATATTAACTTCTGCTCCTGTATCTATCATTGGCGTATAGTATCTATTATAATATCCTTCTATGATTATTTTCATAAGTACGTGTATTTTCATAATATTATTCTTTTTATTATTATCATCTTATTATTATAGGTAACAGTTATGTAAGTAGATTCTATTTTATAGGGTTTCATTTCTTCTAACCATTTTAATCCTAAGATTATATCTGCTTGTTGTTCGTCCTTAATTTCTAGTTTTATTTTCATAGGTATTTCTGCTATTATTATTTCTTTTTCTATTTCTAATTGAGCTACTATTAATGCTGGTAAATCTGAGCATTTTTGTTTTGTCATTTTATTTATCTCCATTTCTTCTTTATTTAATAATTTATCTATGATATAATTATCTTCTTGTTTTATATCTACTAATATTAAATGTTCTTTTTCTTCTATTATTCCTAATATGTAGTATTTATTAGGGATCATATCATATGCTATCTTTTTTGTGTATTCTCTTTGTGGATTATTTTTAATTTTTCTAGTCCTTCCTATTCTTTCTTCTATTATTTCTAAATTTTCATTAGTATCTATTTCTTGGTATGAGTAATTATTATTATCTATTATTTTAACAAATTGTTCAAATGGTGTTTCTATCTCTATTCCTTTTATTTTACTTTTTTGCTTATTTTATGTTTAGTAGTTAGTACATATAAATTTTTACATCTAGCTGTACATATTTTACTTCCTGGGGTTAAAGTTATTCCATTTATTTTCCAATATAATACTAATGCTTTATCTATATTCTGATCTGTTAATGCTACTGAATAATTAGTATTAACTGTAAATTTAAATTTTTGGTAGATTAAGTTTCCTCTTACTGCTGTAATTACGCTTTTTTCTATAGGTTCTATTATTCTATCATCTGCTAAGTATATTTCTATTGGGGTATCTATTCCTTCTTTAAAACAAGCTTTTACAAGTATTTCTATTCCTCCTAAATGTACATATTTAATTTGTTCTTTACTTTTTATTTTCTGTACTTCTTTATTTAATTCTCTTTTATTTATTATTGGTATTTCAGCTTTTCCTTGAGCATATTTACAATCTATAATATGTTCTTTTTGGCTAATTATGTAAAATTCCTCTTTATTTCTTTTAAATGGATTTTTTATTAATGGCATACTAAATATCTTTTCTACACTTAAATCAATTTCTTTTCCTTTTACTTTTTCAAATATATTATTATCAAAAATTATTTTTTGTTCAGAGTAATCATCTGTTGTATATTCTCTCTCTTACATTTCTAATATTCCAGCTTTGTAAAAACATATATTTTCAATAAAAATTACTTAAATTTCCCCAAATGGAGAAAGACTTAGCAAACACTACTGAGGTATGACTATATACCTTTTATGATCTATACTTAGTGATAATTATAGTTATAAGTAGTTATGATTTATATTATGAATTATGATTATAAACTATATGAATTAATGATCATGTTTAGCTAAAGCAGTTAATTCCTGTCAACCATAAATATTATGTGATATGCTTATGATTGTTATTATGAATTAGAATTATTCAATATTTATTATCTAGTTTGCTAGCATAGAGAAAAGTAGGAGAAGACTTCTAGAACTATGCATCCAAAAATGGGAAACCGTTGAAGGCAAGAGAAGCGTGTTAGGGAGTACCTAAGTGTTGATCTTATTGTTTAGGAAGATAGTATCAAAAAGGTATCATGCTAGTAGTGACCGGATGATAAAAATGAATACTCTAAATCATAATAAGCTATCATAAGATTACCATATGGTAGACATGGAAGACGGGAATAAATTAATAAATTGCTAAAATCGATAAGATAAAAATATTAACATTAATGGACATTGCTAATATACCTACTGCAGTAATTAATAATAGTTATTTTGAAGATAATTATAAGATACTTATCTTTAAAATATTAGAAAAAATTACTGAACCCAGCATAAAGAAGATAATATGGGAAAAAATAATGAAATACGAAGAAGAAGAAATGAACAACTTACTAAGACAAAATTGGTTTGACGACATACGAGAAATAATACAAGACTTATATGACCATAATGATTATTTAGACATATACTCAGACTATAATAGTTTTTGGGGGGTAAGTGCGGAATTCGGGCTATGTTTAAGTTTATCATAGTCTTTTGTCAATTAAATGCTTTTTTGTAAAATTCATCTTCTTTTTCTTTCTTGTGTAAAATTATTTGTGCTCCTTCTATTAGCAATTTTAAGTATTGTATGTCTTGTGTTTTAAGGTATTCTTCTAAATATGTTTTTATAATATTTTCCCATGAATCTATTTCAGTCATAACTTCTTTCCAGAGTTGGAAATATTCTTCATTTATCATAATTTAATCACTATTATAGTCTGAGTATATGTCTAAATAATCATTATGGTCATATAAGTCTTGTATTATTTCTCGTATGTCGTCAAACCAATTTTGTCTTAGTAAGTTGTTCATTTCTTCTTCTTCGTATTTCATTATTTTTTCCCATATTATCTTCTTTATCTTTGGGTTCAGAATTTTTTCTAATATTTTAAAGATAAGTATCTTATAATTATCTTCAAAATAACTATTATTAATTATCACAGTAGGTATATTAGCAATGTCCATTAATGTTAATATTTTTATCTTATCGATTTTAGCAATTTATTAATTTATTCCCGTCTTCCATGTCTACCATATGGTAATCTTATGATAGCTTATTATGATTTAGAGTATTCATTTTTATCATCCGGTCACTACTAGCATGATACCTTTTTCGAATACTATCTTCCTAAACAAATGCATCAACACTTAGGTACTCCCTAACACGGCTTCTCTTGCCTTCAACGGTTTCCCATTTTTGGATGCATAGTTCTAGAAGTCTTCTCCTACTTTTCTCTATGCTAGCAAACTAGATAATAAATATTGAATAATTCTAATTCATAATAACAATCATAAGCATATCACATAATATTTATGGTTGACAGGAATTAACTGCTTTAGCTAAACATGATCATTAATTCATATAGTTTATAATCATAATTCATAATATAAATCATAACTACTTATAACTATAATTATCACTAAGTATAGATCATAAAAGGTATATAGTCATACCTCAGTAGTGTTTGCTAAGTCTTTCTCCATTTGGGGAAATTTAAGTAATTTTTATTGAAAATATATGTTTTTACAAAGCTGGAATATTAGAAATGTAAGAGAGAGATGTGGTGAGATTTTCGGATATGTTCTTCTTGTACTAGGTTCTCCTGTTTCTTTCATTTTTTCATCATAATTTATTTCTACTTCCGTATTTTCTATTAATTTTTTATTTTCCATATTTTCTGTTTCCATAATTACTGTATATGTTTCACTTATCTCTGAAGTTTGGTCTACTTCCATATCTTCTTCTATAGTTTCTATGTGTACTTCAGTTTTATTTTGGTTTTCTGTTTTTTCTATAATTTTTTCTTTATATTTTTGTATTTCTGTTAATAATTTATTTTCTTCTTCTTGTTCTTGCTGTTTTTCATATATTTCCTTTAACATTTGTAATTCTTTTTCTAGTTCTTTTATTCTATTGTTTTTTGTGTTTGTTATTTGTTGTATTTTTTCTTCATTCTCAATTTTTATTTTTTCTATTTCCTTTTGTCTATCTATTTCGTCATTTTCTCTTGCTATTCTTATCATGGCTGTTAAACTATCTTCTAGTTTTAATTCTTCTTTTTCTAACATTAAGTATAATTGATCTCCTATTTTTATATCTCCTACCTAAGTTTGAGAAAATTATTTTTATTTTTAATCCGTCATAATTTTCATATGTTTTTTCACTTACTGCAAATTCTTCTTTATTCATTTTATGTATGCATTAATCTTTGTTTTAGTTTAGTTATAAACTTGTATTCTAGTATTGATACTTGGGTGATTAGTTTATCTAGTTTATGTATATCTTCAGTAGTTTTGTTAGTTTGTTTGTTCAGTCTTTTATATTCTATATATAAATTTTTTAAGTCATGTTTTATCTGTTTATATGTCTGAGTATTTTTATAAGGTCTTCTCATTATTTTCTAATTTTATTAGTCCTATGCTCTGATACCATTTTGGGGGGTAAGTGCGGAATTCGGGCTATGTTTAAGTTTATCATAGTCTTTTGTCAATTAAATGCTTTTTTGTAAAATTCATCTTCTTTTTCTTTCTTGTGTAAAATTATTTGTGCTCCTTCTATTAGCAATTTTAAGTATTGTATGTCTTGTGTTTTAAGGTATTCTTCTAAATATGTTTTTATAATATTTTCCCATGAATCTATTTCAGTCATAACTTCTTTCCAGAGTTGGAAATATTCTTCATTTATCATAATTTAATCACTATTATAGTCTGAGTATATGTCTAAATAATCATTATGGTCATATAAGTCTTGTATTATTTCTCGTATGTCGTCAAACCAATTTTGTCTTAGTAAGTTGTTCATTTCTTCTTCTTCGTATTTCATTATTTTTTCCCATATTATCTTCTTTATGCTGGGTTCAGTAATTTTTTCTAATATTTTAAAGATAAGTATCTTATAATTATCTTCAAAATAACTATTATTAATTACTGCAGTAGGTATATTAGCAGGGTAAGTGCGGAATTCGGGCTATGTTTAAGTTTATCATAGTCTTTTGTCAATTAAATGCTTTTTTGTAAAATTCATCTTCTTTTTCTTTCTTGTGTAAAATTATTTGTGCTCCTTCTATTAGCAATTTTAAGTATTGTATGTCTTGTGTTTTAAGGTATTCTTCTAAATATGTTTTTATAATATTTTCCCATGAATCTATTTCAGTCATAACTTCTTTCCAGAGTTGGAAATATTCTTCATTTATCATAATTTAATCACTATTATAGTCTGAGTATATGTCTAAATAATCATTATGGTCATATAAGTCTTGTATTATTTCTCGTATGTCGTCAAACCAATTTTGTCTTAGTAAGTTGTTCATTTCTTCTTCTTCGTATTTCATTATTTTTCCCATATTATCTTCTTTATCTTTGGGTTGATAATTTTTTCTAATATTTTAAAGATAAGTATCTTATAATTATCTTCAAAATAACTATTATTAATTACTGCAGTAGGTATATTAGCAATGTCCATTAATGTTAATATTTTTATCTTATCGATTTTAGCAATTTATTAATTTATTCCGTCTTCCATGTCTCCCCTATGGTAATCTTATGATAGCTTATTATGAATTAGAGTATTCATTTTTATCATCCGGTCACTACTAGCATGATACCTATTTTCAGATACTATCTTCCTAAACAGCGCATCAACACATAGGTACTCCCCTAACACGGCTTCTCTTGCCTTCAACGGTTTCCCATTTTTGGATGCATAGTTCTAGAAGTCTTCTCCTACTTTTCTCTATGCTAGCAAACTAGATAATAAATATTGAATAAGTCTAATTCATAATAACAATCATAAGCATATCACATAATATTTATGGTTGTGAGAATTAAGCTTTAGCTAAACATGATCATTAATTCATATAGTTTATAATCATAATTCATAATATAAATCATAACTACTTATAACTATAATTATCACTAAGTATAGATCATAAAAGGTATATAGTCATACCTCGATGTGTTTGCTAAGTCTTTCTCCATTTGGGGAAATTTAAGTAATTTTATTGAAAATATATGTTTTTACAAAGCTGGAATATTAGAAATGTAAGAGAGAGATGTGGTGAGATTTTCGGATGTCCTTTACAAATACAATCCTATCCTATATATACTTACAAACTAAGGATCTATGTTGCAAAATAAGAAAGTTAATTACAAAGTAAGTCCCTAAATATTTACATCTTAGTCCCCGACATAAGTCACTTTCTTCTTTATCTTCTTTGTCTTCTTCTTATCCTTTTATCTTGACTTTTACATAAAGTTGATTCCTTGATAATTGTTGCTTCTTTAAGTTTTATCCGTCCACTTGGTTTTGTCTTCACATGGTGTTGTCCTAATTTTTCAAAAAAGTAGATTCCTTAATAATTGAGTCTTCTTTATCTCTTGGCCGTCCACTTGTCTTTTAATCTATATCGACATCTGGTATGTAGTTGTTTGTACCGCTGCATCTGCTACATTCATGTTCCGTATATTTTCTTCCAATAAGTTTGCAATACTGATCTAGGCTATCTTCTGAAATAAATCCCTTTCTAATTGCTTTTGTCATAGGTTCTTGCTCTGGTTTAAGTAATGTCAAGGCCCAATTTTTCACTTCTAATTTGTCCATATATCTTAATTCCTTTGCTGTGGAGTAGATTAATAAGTGGTTCCTTGAACAATACTTCCATATGTAGTTTGTTTCATCATAGACATTTGATAATTCTGTCAATATTGTGCTAAGTCCAATAATACGTTTATTTGCGTAAAACTCTGGTAACTCTGCTTTTTGTATAACTGGTTGAGCTGTAATTTCCTCTGGTATAATATAGTCCTTCGTCATTCCTATCTTTATCACCGTAATTACTGGTTTAATTTCGTCGAATAATATTTCTGCTGTAGCTGAATAAAATCTTACATAGAATAATTGTCCTTTAGTAACTCGTTTGTAATTCATAAACGCTTGATGTAATTCTGGTATTAGGCTAAGTTCATCTCCTGTAATTGTATATACAGTTGATATAAGTCCATAAGAGTAACATGTAGCTACTAAGTTTGGTTTGGTACCTGGTAATGCAATTAGTTTGTTATAATTTTGTAATTTCTGGGTAATATATCCCTGATGGTTTTTTAATTTTTCCGGATTTTCTATTGGTTGTGTATTTAAGTATTTTTGGATTTTCTCAATATTTTCAATATATGTCAGTTATATGGTTATATGTTTTCTTGGCTTGGTTAAGTGAGGTTGCATATGTATGTATTTGTGGAGGTATGAATAATTCATTCTTTTGTATATGGGGTGGGGCATAAGGCTTTTCAAATACCTTATTCAAGTTGAAGTTTTTTCTTTTTTGTGATAGTAAATGATTCTTGTGTATTTTCTTTAGATGTACTGCAATATTAAGTAAATTGTTAGTAATTTGGGTTTTTAGGTGTTTCCCAACGTCACCTTCTAGGTCCAGTTGTTTTAAGTGCTCATTGCACTACTAGCTCCAGTTTTTATTGTGGTCCGTCTCCACATATTTTGTTTCCATAAGCGATACTCTGTTGTTGAGCATCTTAAGTTGTTCCAATATTTCGTTCATAAGTCTTGTATTTGTAAGTTCTTCTTCAAAGTCTGCTTGCACATGACTTTGTCTTGATAAATGTAATCTGCAATAACATTCTTGTCAGTCTTAATTACTTCAATAGTAAAAGTAAAGTTTAAAATATTTAGTACCAATCTTCTAATTTCTTTTTGTAATCGAGTCTTGTACCTTTCTTGTTAACCACCATTTTACTTGTGTATTATCTGCTCTAACAATAAATTTGTTATACACAATATATGGTTCAAATGCTAATAAACATTTATATAATGCAAATAATTCTTTTCTATTAATTTCCCATTTTCCTTCCGCTTCCGTAAATGTCCCCGAGTAATATCTACAATGATGTTCTGTTTTCATTTTCATATTTATATTTTAATACTCCTCCATAATTATTTTCACTTGCATCCGATTCTACTATATAATTGAATTTTTATTTTCATCCGAAAACATAATTTTGGTAATTTTTACATTGTTCTTTTATCTTTTGTACTTGCTTTTATCTGTCATCATAATTATATTCAACATCTTTTTCGCTTTCTTTTGTAACGGTTTTAAATATTCGCTAATTTAGGTATATATTCTCTTACTTGATTTACTAATCCTAAAAGGATTGTAATTTCTTTTTGTATCTAATATTTCTTAATTTATAATTTTTGTACTATATGTTGTTGCATTTTTATTCCATTTTTGTCTATTTGTATTCCTAAAAATTCTATTTGATTTTTCATTATTTCCTTTATTTTTACTTAGACTTATTCGATTCTTCTACTATGTTTATGAATTTTTCTAATAATTTTATATGTTCATCATATGTCCTTGAGTATAAGAGTATATCATCTATATATACTATACAATTTTCTAATTTTGTGAAATATATATCCATAAAATGTTGAAATCTACAGTGCATTTTTATATCCAAATGGTAATACATTCCATTCATAAAATCCTTGTGTACTTTGTAAATCTTTGTTAATTTTTAGATTCTTCTTCTAATTTTAAGTGATAAAATCGATTTACAATCAAATTTACTAAAATAATTATATCCTTGTATTTGTCTTATTTTCAATATTTTATTCGAATTGGATAATTATAAGTTTTAGTTTTTGCATTTAAATTTCTATAATCTATAACCATCCTACTTTTTCCCCTTTTTTGTTCACTATGTTTATTAACTATAAATGCTGGGCTTGTATGTTTACTATTACTTTCTTGTATATATCTTTTTCCTAATAATTCTGTTATATGCATTGTAAATTCTTTTAAATCATCAAAATTATATTTTAAGGGCTTCTGAGTTATTATACTATTTTCGTCTATTAATTCTATTTTTACCGTAACTTTATGTTTATTCCATCCCTTTAATGGATCTTCACTATATAATTGTTCTAGTCTAGTTTTTATTGGACTTAATTTATCTATTGTGAATACTATGTATTCTATATTGTTAGTATTATTTGGCATATTTTCTAACTTTTGTGTAATATTTTCACTTCCTTTTATCCATTCTGTATCTTTACGTATTTTATTTCCTACTCTTTTTGCTCCTATTTTATGATTACATGGTGTTGTTAACCACCAGTGAGTTTTAGTTATTACATGCGGATAATATTTCTCTAAAAATGGTATTCCTAGAATTATGTCTTTTGTAGGTAAATCATAATTATATATTTCATCTATTTTAAGTATCTTATCCCATATTTGTATTTTTATGTCCTTTGCTTTAAAGTGTATTAAACTTCCTTCATTATTAAATCCTTTTACTACTATAGGTGTTTTTAATTTTATCCACTTATCTTTTGGTAAACAATTATATTTACATATATTAACTTCTGCTCCTGTATCTATCATTGGCGTATAGTATCTATTATAATATCCTTCTATGATTATTTTCATAAGTACGTGTATTTTCATAATATTATTCTTTTTATTATTATCATCTTATTATTATAGGTAACAGTTATGTAAGTAGATTCTATTTTATAGGGTTTCATTTCTTCTAACCATTTTAATCCTAAGATTATATCTGCTTGTTGTTCGTCCTTAATTTCTAGTTTTATTTTCATAGGTATTTCTGCTATTATTATTTCTTTTTCTATTTCTAATTGAGCTACTATTAATCTTTGGTAAATCACGAGCATTTTTGTTTTGTCATTTTATTTATCTCCATTTCTTCTTTATTTAATAATTTATCTATGATATAATTATCTTCTTGTTTTATATCTACTAATATTAAATGTTCTTTTTCTTCTATTATTCCTAATATGTAGTATTTATTAGGATCATATCATATGCTATCTTTTTTGTGTATTCTCTTTGTGGATTATTTTTAATTTTTCTAGTCCTTCCTATTCTTTCTTCTATTATTTCTAAATTTTCATTAGTATCTATTTCTTGGTATGAGTAATTATTATTATCTATTATTTTAACAAATTGTTCAAATGGTGTTTCTATCTCTATTCCTTTTATTTTACTTTTTGCAGTTATTTTATGTTTAGTAGTTAGTACATATAAATTTTTACATCTAATTTGTACATATTTTACTTCACAGGGTTAAAGTTATTCCATTTATTTTCCAATATAATACTAATGCTTTATCTATATTACGATCTGTTAATGCTCTTTGAATAATTAGTATTAATCAGTAAATTTAAATTTTTGGTAGATTAAGTTTCCTCTTACTGCTGTAATTACGCTTTTTTCTATAGGTTCTATTATTCTATCATCTGCTAAGTATATTTCTATTGGGGTATCTATTCCTTCTTTAAAACAAGCTTTTACAAGTATTTCTATTCCTCCTAAATGTACATATTTAATTTGTTCTTTACTTTGTATTTTCTCAGATTTCTTTATTTAATTCTCTTTTATTTATTATTGGTATTTGACTTTTCCTTGAGCATATTTATAATCTATAATATGTTCTTTTTGGCTAATTATGTAAAATTCCTCTTTATTTCTTTTAAATGGATTTTTTATTAATGGCATACTAAATATCTTTTCTACACTTAAATCAATTTCTTTTCCTTTTACTTTTTCAAATATATTATTATCAAAAATTATTTTTTGTTCAGAGTAATCATCTGTTGTATATTCTTCTCTTATAATTTCTATATTTTCTTCAGTCATCTAATTGTTCTATTTCATTATCTATTTCATTATCTGCGATATTCTTCTTCATTTTCGATATTTCATAAATACTATCTTCACTTTCTAATTCATAGTCTAAGTATTCTAATTGTAAGCAAACTTCTTCTTCTATAATTATTTCTGATATTTGTTTTTTATTAGGATTTTTTGGTATTTTACAGTTTTTTGCAATATGTCCTAATTTTCCACAATTATAACATTTACATTCACTTATACTTTTCTTTCTTCTATATGGTCTTTTAGATTTTGTAAAATATCTTTTTCTTGGATTTCTATATTTATGTTTTATTTTCTTATAATTTTTAAATCTTTTCTTTTTATATTTTTTATAATATTTATCATCACAACCAAATTGTGGTGCTATCTTATCTTTACAACATGCTAAATTTTTTATTATTGTTTTTTCCATTTTTATATTTTCTCTATATTGTTCACATGTATTTGATGGAGAACTGATTACAAGCCGAAACTTTGTAAACATCTTCAAAAATAACTAAAGAAATACTATGATGAGTTGGGTTTTTCCCGGTGCTAGGTGGGTGTGATATTATGCATTCTCCCTCACTAGTAGATAAGGGATCTCTTAGACTCTCAAGAGTTATATCTCCAGTAGTGCTTTTCCACAGGATTGGCTTTGACATTTGGGGAAATTAAATCACACACATATCTTTCTCCATAAATAGGAGAATCCTTGTCTGCAAAAGAATTAGAAGCTTTGAAGCCATCAATATCCAAGAGTGATGGCGACAGTCTTAATATTTTCATCCATGACTTCTTCGAGATCTGATAGCCTGCAAATGTCACATAAGTTCAAGATTTTAAGAGTGAACAAAATATAAACTGAAGAGCAGGTCCGTTTAACTGGCATGGAAAATCATAGACAAAACTTTCATAAACTTAGATTTACTAGAACATTTGTGCAACAGGAAAAAACAAAAAAAAAATCTGTGCTTGAGAGAAAAAAACTTGTATACTTACAAAATTAGGGAAGATGTACTTGACCTACAAAATCACATGTGAAAAAACAGAATAGATGATTCCGCATTTTTAGTCGGTTTCATCGTTTAATAATTCATGTGTTATAAACTTGTATAATTACTTCAATATTTGATAAAAAATACATCTAGAAGTAGTCCAAATATGAAATATTCCTATAAAAAAGAACATTTTTTTATTAGTAAAAGATCAAATATACCGAGTAATATATCACAAGTACTAAAATAAAAAATTTATCACTAACTCAAATACCAAAAGTACAATATTATTCTTTGTAATCAAATTTTGAATTATGACATTTTGGTCAGAATAGAGTTTCACATTTTGGTCACAATAGAGTTTTGAAGTAAATTATTGAAGAGACTGAGTTTATTGTTTATTCAATTTAAAATATTGATGACCATAATAAATGTAGTCCTCTAGAAGAGAAGGAACATGTTTCTGGCAAAGAAACACTTCCTTTTATATTCCAATTTAAAGATGAGGAAACTATTCCCCAGATAAAGAAGAATGGGAAAAGGAAATTGAATGTTTTTTTTTGTTGAAATGGACATATGTGTCTTGGAATCACATTTTGCTTACAAATCAATCGATTTCGTTGATGCACAATGGACAACTAAGTCAGATGGGGAACCACCATCTTGATCTAGAGGAATAAATCTAACTCATTTGTTTAATTTGTTCATTTATCCATTTAGAGATCAATTACATCTTCCATCCTTTTGTAGGTATACGAGTCTTTTCCTATCAAGCACTAACTAAACAGATTAGTTCAAAATCGTATACTTACAAAATTAGGTAAGATCTACTTGACTTCAAAAATCACATGTGAACAAACTAAACAGACAAGTCCATTTTTTTCATCTAGATCAAGCTGGTGGTTCCCTATCTGAAAATCACTTACTTTTTTTTACTTTGTATTGCCGAAGTAGGTGAGTTTACAAATCCAACTTGTTCTTCCATGGTACGCATGTCCATATCAACATAAAGATTGTCAATTTTCTATTCCCATTCTTCTTTCTCCAGAGGTAGAGGTTCCTCATCTTCAAGTTTGACTACTAAATGAAGTGTTTCTTAGACAGTAATCTACAAAATGCTGGACGGATCTTCTTTCTCTTGTCACCTCCAAAAGGCTCCACCATCCTTCCTTTCCTTCAATTATGAAAATATTCTCCAATATGAACAATCGTTGGATAACCAAAATCTTAAAGAATATTCTTCCCATCAATTTTACAGTCCCTCAGACTTCTCGTCATCACATAGAAGAATTGGGCCATTGTTGTGCTTTTCACCATCAACAAGAAGTGGAGGACTCCCTGATTGGAGATCCACAAATATAGGCCATTTCATGTGATTCCCATTGTCCATACAAGTTACACATTCACCTTCACAAGTTTAGAATTCCCCTATGCTAGACACAAGACGGTTACAATGTGGACACAATGTTCTTGAAATAGTGGCATCCCCGGAATGCATAAAGATGCACCTGGGTAACATTACACAACCATTATCACACTAAAAATACATTCATAAAATAATTTTGTTTTATTCGAGAAGAAATAATTGAATAAGGGCCACAACTATTTTGAGAAAGAGGAATTAGTACTTTACACTATTGTGACCAAAATTGTCATGATTCAAAACATAATTACAAAGGATAGTAGCATGTATGGTTTTGAATTTTTTGATAAATTATTTTGATTTTGGTACTTGCAAAATATGTAACTAAGACAAATAAATTGAAACAATAACGCAATTTTAGTGATTTATGTACACATTAAAGATTATTCAAGTAGTCAAATAATTTTTTTATAATTAATTTTATTTTAAAATATAAAATATCTGATTGTGTTATTACATTGGTAGAACCAAAAGGTTACACATGAATTACAACGCAAGGTGTGTTTCAAAGGAAGGAAAATGTGTTGGATGAAAAAATATTTTTTAGAAATATAAATGAGTTTCTTATTTATTTTATTGTGCTTAGAAAAATACATGATTGGATTATTTTTCATTTGGGTTAGATTTGGAGGTGTAAAAAATGGGTGAGATAATTTATTAAAGTCACGTAACATTTTTGGAGTTTTAAAAAATAATTTTTGGATTTTTGTTTTAATTTAGCAAAAATAGATTTGTTAAAGAAAATATTAAATAAAAGCTATTAGTTAGCTTACGGGGTATACATGTGCCATATTTTTTAATATGGGGTATATCCACTCTACATCACACAGTTTGGGGAAAATTCTAGGGTAAGGACTAGCATAAACGAATTGTAAATACTTCAATTATCATAAATAACAAACCTCAATTAGTATGGTTAATTATTGCCTTCTTGATCCAAATCTCACTTAAAGTTGAAAATCTAATGAGCCAACTCCACATCTTCTTATATCTATTACATCAAAGAAGAAAAGATATTTTGGTTGGGGGGGGGGGGGGTTATTTTCTATTGTTGTCATCGATTGTAGATTAGCCGAGAGATGCTAGTTTATGGTACGGCTGATGTAAGTGAAATAAGTAGGCTTTCTCTCATTTATAGTTAGGAAATCCTTGTGATTACCTCTTGATAAGAGCCTAAATTTTGGCCTGTTAAGTTAATCTTCTTGTGGTGGGCTTCTCATTGTGAGACCCATATATCTTGAATAACATACCTAGATAGGTCAATGGAGCTCAAATGAAAAGCCCACCACAAGAAGACCAACTTGACAGGCCCAAATTTAGGGTCGTGCTGAGAGGTAATCACAAGGGTTCCTAACAATAAATAAGTGAGAGCCTACTTGAATCACTTATATCTTTCGTAGCACAACCTAGCACCTCTCAAGTCTCCTAGCTAATCTACCATAGAGGACAACAATAGAAAATAAATGGCCCCACCTGAACATCTTTTCTTCGGTTGATTTAATGGAGATAGGAAGATTTGGAGTTGGCCATTAGATTTTCTACTTTAAAAGAAATTTGGATCAAGAAGTAAATAATCAACCCTACTAATTGATGTATGTTATTTATGATAACTGAATTATTTACAATTCATTTATATTAGTCCTAACCCTACAATTTTCCCTAAACTTCACTATGTAGAGCGGATATACTCCTTGCTAAAAAAAAGGCGCATATATACCCCATCGGCAAACTAATGGTTTTTATTTACCATGTTCATTAACAAATATATTTTACTAAATTGAAAAAGATTCTAAAAATATTTTTTTTAAATTCAAAACATTTGTGACTACGATAAATTACCTCACCCATTTTTTTACCTCTCCGACCTAACTCAAATAAAAAATAATCCAATCATGTAATTTTCTGAAAACAAGAAAATAAATATGAAACTAGTTTATTTTTTCTAGAAAATATTTTTGATATAACACATTTTCTTTTATTAGAAACACACCCTACATTGTAATTCATGTGTTAGTTTTGGTTTTACCAATGTAATGACACAATCAAATATTTTGCATTTCAAAATATAAATAAATATGAAAAAATTAGTTAACTACTTCAATAAACTTTAATGTGTATATAAATCACTTAACTTACGTTATTGTATTAGTTACATATTTTTGCAAGTACCAAAATCAAAATTTATCAATAAATTCATTAACATACGTGCTATTTCCTCTGTAATTAAGTTTTGAATTATGACATTATGGTCAGAGTAGTGTTTCACACTATTCTTTAAGTAATACTTCCTCTTTCTCAAAATACCTGTCGCCCTTACCAAAAATATTTGTCCTTTAAAACAAACAAAATTATTTTCTGATTGTTTTTTTATTTAGTGTGCTAATGATTGTGCAATTTGACTCAGGTGCATATTTATGGATTCACGGAATGCCTCTATTTCAAGAAACTTGTATCCACATTGTAACCGTCTTGATCTAGAAAAGAGGAATTCTCAACTTGTGAAGGTGGGCGTGTATCTTGGGTGGGCAATGGGACTCAGACGGAATGGCCTATCTTTATGGATCTCCAATTGGGGAGTCCTCCACTTGGTGTTGATGGTAAAGCGAACTACAAAGGCCCGATTCTTCTAAGTGATGATAAGGACTTTGAGAGGACTTTGAAGTTGATAGGAGGAATATTCTTTAAGATTTTGATTATACTATGAATGTGCATATTGGAGAAGATTTTAATAGTGGAAGGAAAATTAGAATGTGGAGCCTTCTGGAGGTTACAAGAGGAAAAAGTTCAGTTCAGGAACTTGTTGGTTCCTTTTAATGAAACACTTCCTTCAATATACAAGTTTTAAGACGAGGAACCTCTACCTCCGAAAAACAAAGAATGAGAAAAGGAAACTGACAATATTTTTGTTGATATGGACATGCATATCTTGGAAATACACACTGAATTTACAAATTCACTTGCTCACCAATGTTGAGTGAAAAACTAAGTGACTGTTTATGTTTAATGACTTCTAATGTTTCCAGACATTGGATATTTATTAAATAAAATCTTTGATAATTAGTACTACGTCCATGTTTGAGCCCCCCCCCCCCCCCCCTTCCAAAATTAAATAAATTTATCACTAACATATTAAACGTCTAAAGAACACATACACTAATTCTGCATATGGCAGAGCAAATACCTAGGTACATACTATCGCACTCTTTAAGAATAAATGACTTTGTAGTTTATACAAAGAATTGAAATGTATAAAGTGTGCAGAATTCACACTATACAATGAATGAATTCCAAAATAATGGATTTTATATAAATACTAGTAAAGAAAGCCCGGGTATTTCCCGGGCCCAACAGATATAAAGCAATATTATTTTTATACATTATGTACTGTTAAAAGTTAGTAAATATTTTCATAATATATTTTGCTCATAAATGAGCTAATATAGAAACTTATTTGTCATTTGTCTTTTTAATTTTAATTTCAAATAGCAAATAAATGTAGCAGGTTGAGGGTGGATATGAAACATATCTTTCTAAATTTAAGTAAAAATAATAGAGTAGAAGTAATATTAGGGTTGTCAATGGGACGGTTCGATTGGTTATTATTTAAAAGTATCCTAACCCAAATTTTTGTTATTTTATAATGTATAATCAAAATTAATTTTTTATTAAAACCATCCCAAACCCAATTATGTGACAGAAGTAGTACAAAAATTAGCCTTTTTTTTTTGTTGTCTTGTAGATATGTTAAGTTAATAATTATTGTAATTTATAGTACTTTCTATGTAATTTTAAAATAACTTATGTTACTCTCTATATTTCAATTTATGTGACTGATAAAATTTTGAGAGTTCAACAATTTTTTATATGTCTTTTAAATATTTTAAGTTGATAATTATTGTGATTTATAGTAATTTTTTGGTCTATCAAATAATATATATTACTTTTTTCAGTCCCATTTTATAAGTCATGGTGAAATTTTGAGAATCAACTAAATTCTTATGTCTTTTAAATGTTTTAAATTATAAATTATAATAATAAATAATATTATTTATGTAGTTATCAAATATATAATAAATTAAAAGAAAAGAAACAAAGCAAATAAATTAGAACGGAAAACAAAAAGTAACAAAGACAATTAAACACATAAAGAAGGCAATAGGGTGGTTCCATGATAAAGCAAGAGACTGGGTCCCATTATAGCATATTATTGTCCAAGTAATGAACTAAGAAGTGGCTATGTCTCAGAAAAGCAAAGTAGCATCTTTGAAAAAAGTATGAAATTACCGAAATAGCCTCAAGTTGCATATAAATTCCAAATAGCATACATGTTGACAGAGAGGAGGCTGCTTATTCTCCTTTCTTAGTAGTAAATTATGGTATAATATGTATGCCATTTGGAAAACAACTTCCCTCGTCGAAAAATTCCATCTTAGATATAACATTTCTTAAGTGTATTTGCCACAACACGGATGCCCCAAAAGTTATTTAGCCCTTACAATATTTACTCTAATAGTTACTAAATCATAAATGTCAACATAGGCTTTCTCAACCAACTTTTAATACGTAACATGCTGAAGAACTGACCAAATGGCCCTTGTTTGATCGAAATTTTCCCCAGTCATTGACCTATTCGTATTGATGCTCTATTTTTGACAATTCATAGGCATGAATAAGACTAATACATCCTACTATCCCATGTTCCATAAACTACCAGCAACGTGGAGAGCTTCCAACATGGTGGTGTAACATATTTTGACAAGGTATTAAATTTCAGACGTCAGTCAACAAACTTATGCAAAAGATAGGATCACTCACATACCAAGTTTGGAAGTAATCAGAGATAACATAACGCACTATAGGAAGCTCATAGATGTTTAATTGGTTGTATTCATAGGCTCAGGGGAAGAGGAGATGATATGAACAACATAGAGAACTACCAAGGAAGACGTTATTTTTGTGTATAACAAGTTATTTAAATTTTGGCTACAATGATTTGGCTCTTTAAAAGGGACATGTATTTCAGGACACGACATAACAAAGACGCCAAACTGTTAATTTGTGCTCAATTAGTTACTAACAAACTGACTAACACCTACACCTACAAAAACACTGTACAACTGATAAGAAAGTTTGAATAAGACGTTCTTTGATATCTTCCCTACAAACAAGAAGCAAACCTAACCTAGACACTTAGTTTGATGTGATGGAAAATTATTGAAAAACCCATATGGAGTACTCATGAAATATACCTTACAGATCCAATTTTCTGGGTATATGGACCGGAGACTAAGCATAACGTGAAATGCACATGCAGTGAATCTAGTTTAATTAAAAGGGGAAAGATTCTAAGCGTAAAGTTTGATTACAAGAATTCCCTTGAAAGACCATTTTATTCTTCACTACAATACAATTACAATAAGCATGTTTATAAGAAAAATAAATCTACATTCTAATTGCTAAAAGAATGAACTTACATTCAAATTGCTAAAAGAATGAACTTACATTCAATTACAATTGATAGGGTAAATGAAAAGATTATTGTTTGACCTTTCATCCGTTGCTATAGCCTTTTCATTTAACCTTAATTGCCACATGTTCAAAATTTATTAAAATATATTGATATTTAAGAAAGAAAAGTAGAAAATAACAAAACATATCAAGAGAACTTAAAAGAACAAGAAAGCAAACAATCACTAATTTGATACTAATGAATAAGAATCTGTCAATATAATTTCACATGTGCATCATCTACAATACATCATGAGTTTACAAAAATGTAAAGAGCTATCTAACCTAGTCTACTTCAAAAAAAAGGACTCGGCAAAAGGGAGAATTTGAGGTCAGATGGGAGCTCTTAACCTAAAAGGAGTCTTCATCACTAGTTTGAAGAGGTGGATTGAAGCTCTCCATGTATTCTGATCAACAACCATCTGCAGAAATAAGGGAATTAGAAGGAGCGAACAAAGGTTAGCAACAACCTAGACATGAGGTATCCTTTCAGAAGACAAGATACAAAAAGCAATGCACAAAAGGAAAGAACCACCGTGAAAGAGAACGCAACTGCAAGACAAAGAGAGGTAGTTCAAGCAAGAAGCAAGAACATTTAGAAGTAAACACGATGAACTACACCTACTCTTGTTTGATGAGGAAAGGAAGACACAAACACATGACCATGAATGTTGATGATCCATAAGTTGAGGAGCTGGAACTTCTTTTTGATCCAAAGTAGGAACAATTTTTCTGGTGTGGGGTGGAGTTAGACTCAAAGAGAGAGACGGATTAGGAAATGGGAAACCCTAGTATTAAGGAAATGTTATTGGCAATATGTCACAGGCCATCCACATGGGCTACCCTTTTATTTTATTTTTTTTTTGTTTGTTAATTGATCTGGGCATTAGGCCCATATGAATATTGTAATTCTTTTGAGATTCATTTTAATAAAAGCCCAAAAGTTGTTTTAAAAAAGTATGCATTTAGTGACACATTAGAATTTTCTAATTCTTTTTGTAATTCTTGTATTCTAGTATCTTTTACTTCTTCTATTTGTTTAATAGATATTCCTGACTTTTATCTATTTGTATTCCTAGAAATTCTATTTGATTTTTCATAATTTCAGCTTTCTTTTTTGATAAGCTAATTCCTGATATTTCTATAATATGTATAAATTTTTCTAATAACTTTAGATGTTCTTCTTTTGTTCGTGAATATAATAGTATATCATCTTGTTTCTCTATTTTTTCTGGAATTAACATATCTCTGGTCAAACCTATCTTTATGACCTGTATAACCGGTTTTATCTCATCGTATAGTATTTCTACAGTGGCTGTATAGAATTTAATGAAAAATAATGTTCCTTTAGTAATTCGTTTGTAAGTTAAGAATGCTTTGTATAATTCAGGTATCTTCGATATTTCATCTCCTGTAGCTGTGTACACTGTACTAAGTAGTCCGTAGTTATAACAAGTTGTAACCAGATTTATATTTGTACCTGGTAGGGCAATTAGTTTGTTGTATCCTTGTAGGTGTTGGGTAATGTAATCAGTATTTGGTTCTTTTATGTTTATAGCTCTGGGGTTTTTGTTTAAGTAAGTTTGGACTTTGTAAATATTTTCCGTATAGGTACGGGTGATGTGGTTATATGTATTTTTCTGTTGGGCTAGGCTGTTTTTATATGTAGTGGTTTGTGGAGTAGGTACAGATTTTTGTATCTTTGGTGTTGTATATGGTTTATCAAAAAGTTTGTTCATATTTGTATTTGTATAACTTTTTTCTTCTGTAGCTTTTTCTTTCTTTGTAACTCCTGATGTACCTGCAGCTGTATTTAAACAAACATTATGGGTTTTATGGAGTTTCCCAACGTCTCCTTCTAGATCTGGAATTTTAACGTCTTCCGATCGACGTAGCTCCGCATTTTTAACGTCATGCTGCTGACTGCTAGCTTGCTCTTTTAGCTTCTGTATCTCACCATCCATACTATCCACTTTTTTACAAAGTGTAGTTAGGAGGTTGAGTATTTGATCCATTGTATTTGTTTTTTCAGTATCTTTGTCTTGAGAGGTGATCTGCAATCACATTTTTGTTAGTTTTTATAATTTCAATTGTAAATGAAAAGTTTAATATATTTACTACCAGTCTTCTTATTTCTTTTGTCGTAACTGAGTCTTGTACTTTTTTGGTTATCCACCATTTTACCTGTGTATTATCTGTTCTAACAATAAATTTGTTATATACAATATATGGTTCAAAAGCTAATAAACATTTATATAAGGCAAATAATTCTTTTCTATTTATTCCCCATTTTATTTGTGGGTCTGTATATGATCCGGAATAATATCTACAGTGATGTTCTATGTTTTCATTTATATATTTATATTTTAATACTCCTCCGTAACTATGATCACTAGAGTCTGTTTCCACTATATAAGTAAATTGTTTATTTTCATCTGGAAAGTATAATTTTGGTAAATCTTTACACATGATTTTTTTTATTTCTGATATGTTTTTTATCTTGTTCATCAAAGTAATATTCTATATCTTTCTTTAATTTTTTCTGTAATGGTTTTAAATTTTCTGCTAATTTTGGTATATATTCTCTTACTTGATTAACCAATCCTAAAAATGATTGTAATTTTTTCTTAGTATCTAATAATTCTTCAGAATTAACTATTTTTTGTACAATATGTGTTTGCATTTTTATTCCACTTTTATCTATTTGTATTCCTAGAAATTCTATTTGATTTTTCATAATTTCAGCTTTCTTTTTTGATAAGCTAATTCCTGATATTTCTATAATATGTATAAATTTTTCTAATAACTTTAGATGTTCTTCTTTTGTTCGTGAATATAATAGTATGTCATCTATATATACTACACAATTTTCTAGTTGATTAAAATATATATCCATAAAATGTTGATATCTACCTGGTGCGTTTTTATATCCAAATGATAAAACATTCCATTCGTAAAATCCTTGTGGTACGGTAAATGCTGTTAAATGTTTAGATTCTTCTTCTAGTTTTAGGTGGTAAAATCCTGATTCTGATCAAATTTGCTAAAGTAATTATATCCTTGTATTTGTCTTACTTTTAATATTTTATTAGGTATAGGGTAATTATATGTTTTAGTTTTATGCTTAGATTCCTATAATCAATAACCATTCTACTTTTTCCTCTTTTCTGTTCACTATGTTTATTTACTATGAATGCTGTACTATTATGTTTACTATTGCTTTCTTGTATATACTTATTTTCTAATAATTCATTTACATGCATTTTAAATTCTGATTGGTCTTCGAAATTATATCTTAATGGTTTTTGTGTTATTATACTATTTTCATCTATTAGTTCAATCTTTACTTTTGTTTTATGTTTATCCCATCCTTGTAATGGGTTTTCGTTATATAATGAGTTTAATTTATCATTTATTGCTTGTATTTTATCTACTGTGAATATTATAATTTCTATTTTATGATCATTAGTTGTTATATTTTCTAATTTTTTGGGTAATTTTTTCACTTCCTTTTATCCATGGTGTATTTTTTCTGATTTTATTATTAACTCTTTTTGCTCCTATTTTGTGATTACATATGGTAGTGAACCACCAATGTGTTTTTGTTATAGTGTGTGGATATAGTTTTTCTAAAAAAGGCATTCCTAATAATATATCTTTATTTGTAAATTCATAACTATAGATTTCCTCTATTAATAATATTTTATCCCATATTTGTGTTTTTATATTTTTAGCTTTATGTGTTATCATGCTTCCTTCATTATTAAATCCTGTTACTATTAATGGTGTTTTTAATTTTTTCCATTTACTATCTGGTAGACAATTATGTTTACACATATTTGCTTCTGCTCCTGTGTCTATCATAGGTGTGTAATATCTATTATAGTATCCTTCTATAATTATTTTTGCTAAAATATATATTTTTGTCATTTAAAGATGTTTAGTTTATCATATAATTGTTCTTTTAATAATTACTTTCTTGTTTTCATAAGTTATTGTTAGTTGTTTATCATCTATATTATATGGTTTAACTGTTTCTAGCCATTTTATTTCTAATGTAATATTATTATTTTCTTGATGTATTTTGAATTTAATTTTTATTGGTATTCCTCCAATAATTAGTTCTTGTTCTGTAGTTTCTTCTATGTTTACCAAAGCTCTAGGTAATTCTGTGTTTATATTTTCTGCTGTAATTATTTCATGTTCTTTGACTAGTTCTCTTATAATTTGGTTTTCTATTTGTCCTGTATTTATAGTTATTAAATATTTTCTTTGGTCTAATATTCCTGTGATATAATATTGGTTTGGTTGTATTTCATGCTCTAATGATTTAGTTATTAAGTCACAATCTAATCTTCTAGATGTGGTATGTATTAAGTCACAATCTAATCTTCTAGATGTACTAGTTCTTGATGATGAAGGTGTATCGTAACTGAATCTTTTAGATGTACTTAATCTTTCTTTTACTATCTCTAAATCTTCTTCAATATCTATTTCTTTATAACTGTAATCATTATTATCTATTACTGTAATTATTTTATCAAATGGATTTTTTATTTTGATTTTTTGAATCTTATTTTTTGTTGTTATTTTATGCTTTGTAGTTAATACATATAAATTTTTACATCTTGCTGTAAATATTTTACTCCCTGGTGCTAGTTCTATGCCTGCCATTTTCCAATATAGTACTAGTGATTTATCTATGTTCTTGTCTTCTATTGCTACTGAATAGTTTGCATTTATAATAAATTTAAATTTTTGATATATTAAATTTCCTCTAACTGCACTTATAATACTTTTTTCTATAGGTTGAATTATTCTATCATCTGCTAAATATAATTCTATAGGTGTATCTATTCCTTCTCTAAAACATGCTTTTATCAATATTTCTATTGCTCCTAAATGTACATATTTTATTAAATTTTTTTATTTTAATTCTTGGATTTCTTTATTAATTATTTTTTTTTATGATAGGTATTTTAGCTTTACCTTTAATATATTTACAATCTATTACATGTTTTTTTTTTTTTTTTTTGCTTACTACATAATATTCATCGTGTTTTAATCTAAATAAGTTTTTTAATCTAGGTACTTCTAATATCTTATCTATGCTTAAGTCTAATTCTTTTCCTTTTATTTGTTCAAACATATTATTGTCAAATATTATTTTTTGTTCTGTATATTCATTATCTTGATATTCTTCTTTACTTATTATTTTTATATCACTTTCAGTCATAATCAGAAGCTGTCTCTATTTCATCTTCTAATTCAATATCTGTGAATTCGTATATGCTATCTTCATTTTCTAATTCATAATCTAAATAATCTATCTGTTTATATTTATCGTTTTCTATTATTACCTCTGTTATTTGTTTTTTCTTTAAATCTTTTGGTAATTTACAGTCTCTAGCTAAATGTCCTAGTTTTTCACAATTATAACATTTACATTCTGTTATATTTTTCTTAACTCTATGTGGTCTTTTGTGTTTATAATTTTTTTAATAATATCTTTTTCTTGGAATTTTGTTCTTATATTTTGTTTTGAAGCGTTTATACTTCTTTATCCTTTTCTTTTTATATGGATTTTTACATTCGAATTGGGGTGCTAACTTGCTTGTACAATATGCTAAGTTTTTCACTAATATTTTTTCTAGTTTTAGTTCTTCTTTATGCTTTTCACATAGTTTCATAAACCATTGTTGCAAGAATTTTATTCTAGCTCCTAGTGTATCTACTGTATTTGATTCTTCCCAATCTTTTATTATTTTTGAACTAAATGGTTCTGGTAATTTTGTATAATATAATTTTCTTATTTCTCTACTTTCATCATTTGTATATATTCCTTTATAGTAATATTCTCTAAATGCACATGTATATTCATCTACGTAACTCATTTTACATATTGCTAATTTATTCATTAAATTCTGTTTATTATTTTATCTTTTTGTTGTTCTTCTATTTATGTTGTCATACTTCCAAATTCATTTCTAATTGATATTTCATATTTGTTTAATATATCTATTGCTGATGTTGCTATTTCATTATTAGATTTCGTATTATTCCTTAGTGTTGCTAAGCTTGCTGGTGTTAAATTTTGTAACCATATTTTTGTTGTTCCTATAAGTGTTCTTTCTAGGTATCCTGGGGCATCTATTATTGATATTTTGTTGTCTATTAATTGTTTTGATATATAGCCTATCCATAATTGAATTGTCTTATTTGTATCTGCTACACAGTCTAAATCTAAGAAATTATTTTGTTCCGTAATTTGTCTAGGTGTCCAAGTTTTATTTAATCTTTTATCCCATAAAACTTTATCTCTATTTTCTTTTTCATAAGTATAATATGTAGGTGTTGTATCCATTCGTGTTCTAGGATTCGAAGTACTAGGTTTCTCATCTAAATTTCCTACATTTATTTCTATATTTTTATCTTTTTCTATAAGGTCAGTATATGTTTCTGAATATGATTCATAATTATTTTCTGAAATATTATCATTTTCTTCTTCATTTATTTCATTTATTTCATCTATTTTTAATTCAAGTAATTCTTCTGTTTCTTCTAACATTGTTTTCATTCTTTCTATTTCTTGATTTAACTTTAATTCCTCAGTTCTTTTCTTATGCTCCTCTTTTGCTTTTAATTTTTCTTCATATAATTGTTTAAGTCTTTCTAATTCTTTTTGTAATTCTTGTATTCTAGTATCTTTTACTTCTTCTATTTGTTTAATTTCTTTTTTAGCTTGTTCTCTAATTTTTTCAATTTCTTTTTTCCTATCGATTTCGTCATTTTCTTTATTTAATCGTACCATTGTTGTTAGACTATCTTCTAATTTTGCTGATTCTTTATCTGGCATTAGGTATAATTGGTTTCCTATTTTTTTATATCTTCTTTCTAAGTTTGAATGTATTATTATTTCTAGTCCATCTTGACTTTTATATATTTTTTCTTCTACAGCATATTCTTCTTTATTCATTATAAGTTATGTTGATATTTATATTCTAATTGTTGTAATTGTAGATCTAATAAGAATATCGTTTTTCTTTGTGCTTTTATAGATTTTTGGCATACTCCTGCCCATATATTTTCTTCTAATCTATTTTGTCTAAATCTTAATTCTTGTTTTATTTCATTAATTTTTTCTAATAATTGTTCTCTATAAGTTTCATCCATTATAAAAACATTTTTTCATAATATTCTTGTTTCTTTATTATAAGATTTTGTATTTCTTTTATATTTTCTGAAATATATTCTAAGTATTTCATATCTTGGGTTCTTTGGTACGTTTTAATATTATTTATTAAAAGTTTATTTAGTAGTTCTAAATCTTCTATAGTTTGTAGCCAATATGTTAGATATTCGTAGTTTATCATTAATCTGAATATAAATCATATAATTCATCTATATTTTGAATAGTTAGTTCTTGCCAATTTTGTTCTATTAATTCCATTATCTGGTCTAGTTCTGTCATTTCTTCAATAATTAAAAGGTCATAAATTTTTCTTTTTATATCAATATTAAGTGTTTTAAGGACATATAAAATAAGTATTTTATAATTATAATCTTCATCTAGTAAGTATGTGTTCATCATTTTCATGAGTTCTAAACAAATTTTATTCCTTCTAACCTTCTTGTTTGTTATTATCAATTATCAAATTATATTAAAGTTATCCTCAATAAATTCTTTTGGTCACTACTATGATTTTCAGCCTCAATCAGTTACCCTAACAGTGCCTTCAACAAGTTCGTACTTCCCCTCAAACGGCTTCTCTTTTGCCTAACTGGGTTTCCGGTTTCGGATGGCATAGTCTGGGCTTACCTATTCTCAGCCTACCTTCGTTCATAGCAAACTACTTCGAATTTATTCAGTATAACAATACTATAACATGATAATAATCAAATAATAATCAAGAGATTATCAGGAATAAGAGAGTTTAGTTATTCATATTGAAATATGAAAATACCTCTATTTGTAGATTTTCTGGAACTGGTTCCTTCATAGTTTCCTGGTTGTTGTTAGATTTCTCCATTTAGATTTTTTCTTATCTAGCTCTGATACCAATATAAGGATCTGCGGAAGTTGAGAGAGAAATATATGAAATGGGAGATGAGGGATGATTTTCCCTTTCTCCTAACTCTTATTTATAGAATAATTTACATGACTACTATTCATGAATAGTATCATGAATAGTGACTGACTCTTACTATTTACACAGTGACTTGACCTTTACTATTTACACAGTAACCGACTCTTACTATTTACATAATTGACATTTTACTATTTATGAATAGTATTATTATTCATCAATAGTATTCTGTCTGATGACTCAAAATAAAAACAAACAACTTTTCTTTTTCTTTACAAAAGAAAACAAAAAACTTTACAAAAAGGAAGATAAGATTCCTATCCTACTTTTGACTTTTTACATAAATATCTCCGTCTTATCTTTTGTTTTGTCAATTTGTCTTCATCATCTGCGGCTATTTTGTATCTTCTTTGTGATAGTTTTATTCGGTATGCAGTTGGGACATTGTTATCTTCTCCGTGACATTTGGAACATATGTGTTCTGAATATTTGCTGCTGATTGTTGTACAATATCTAGTTAATAATGCTGGAGAAATAAAATTTTTCCTTATAGCTCTTGTAGTTGGTGTATTTTCTGGTTTTAGGAGGCTTAGTATCCACTGTCGAATTTCCTCCATATCTCCTTCTCTAGTTTCTCGACAGTTAGAATATATCATCGTATTATCTCGGCTATAGTAACTCCATATTGTATTGTTGTTTAGGTAATTATTTGCTAACTCCGTTAATATTGTAGCTATTCCTATAACTCTTTTGTTGGCATAAAAGTCAGGAATATCTACAATAGGTATCTTATCTTGTTTCTCTATTTTTTCTGGAATTAAAATATCTCTGGTCAAACCTATCTTTATGACCTTTATAACCGGTTTTATCTCATCGTATAGTATTTCTGCAGTGGCTGTATAGAATTTAATGAAAAATAATGTTCCTTTAGTAATTCCTGATATTTCTATAATATGTATAAATTTTTCTAATAACTTTAGATGTTCTTCTTTTGTTCGTGAATATAATAGTATGTCATCTATATATACTACACAATTTTCTAGTTGATTAAAATATATATTCATAAAATGTTGATATCTACCTGGTGCGTTTTTATATCCAAATGGTAAAACATTCCATTCGTAAAATCCTTGTGGTACGGTAAAAGCTGTTAAATGTTTAGATTCTTCTTCTAGTTTTAGGTGGTAAAATCCTGATTTACAGTCAAATTTGCTAAAGTAATTATATCCTTGTATTTGTCTTACTTTTAATATTTTATTAGGTATAGGATAATTATATGTTTTGGTTTTTGCGTTTAGATTATATATACGTTAGGAGAAGGGGATCCTCATCCCTCATCTCCCACTTCATATATTTCTCTCTCAACTTCCGCAAAACCCCAAATTGGTATCAGAGCTAGATAAGAAAATCTAAATGGAGAAATCTAACAACAACCAGGAAACTATGAAGGAATCAGTTCCAGAAAATCTACAAACTGAGGTATTTTCATATTTCAATATGAATAACTAAACTCTCTTATTCCTGATAATCTTTTGATTATTATTTGATTATTATCATGTTATAGTATTGTTATACTGAATAAATTCAAAATAGTTTGCTATGAACAAAGGTAAATTTGAGAATAGGTAAGCCGGACTATGCCATCCAAAGCAGGAAACCGGTTAGGCAAAGAGAAGCCGTTTGAGGGAAAGTACGAACTTGTTGAAAGGCTGTTAGGAGTAGCGATTGAAATGAAAATCATAGTAGTGACCAAAAGAATTTATTTAGGATAACTTTAATATAATTTGATAATCGATAATAACAAACAAGAAGGTTAGAAGGAATAAAACTTGTTTAAAACTCATGAAAATGATGAACACATACTTACTAGATGAAGATTATAATTATAAAATACTTATTCTATATGTCCTTAAAACACTTAATATTGACATAAAAAAAAAATATATGACCTTTTAATTATTGAAGAAATAACAGAATTAAACCAGATAATGGAATTAATAGAACAAAATTGGCAAAAACTAACTATTCAAAATATAGATGAATTATATGATTTATATTCAGATTAATGATAAACTACGAATATCTAACATATTGGCTACAAACTATAGAAGATTTAGAACTACTAAATAAACTTTTAATAAATAATATTAAAACGTACCAAAGAACCCAAGATATGGAGTACTTAGAATATATTTCAGAAAATATAAAAGAAATACAAATTCTTATAATAAAGAAACAAGAATATTATGAAAAAATGTTTTTATAATGGATGAAACTTATAGAGAACAATTATTAGAAAAAATTAATGAAATAAAACAAGAATTAAGATTTAGACAAAATAGATTAGAAGAAAATATATGGGCAGGAGTATGCCAAAAATCTATAAAAGCATAAAGAAAAACGATATTCTTATTAGATCTACAATTACAACAATTAGAATATAAATATCAACATAACTTATAATGAATAAAGAAGAATATGTTGTAGAAGAAAAAATATATAAAAGTCAAGATGGACTAGAAATAAAAATAATACATTCAAACTTAGAAAGAAGATATAAAAAAATAGGAAACCAATTATACCTAATGCCAGATAAAGAATCAGCAAAATTAGAAGATAGTCTAACAACAATGGTACGATTAAATAAAGAAAATGACGAAATCGATAGGAAAAAAGAAATTGAAAAAATTAGAGAACAAGCTAAAAAAGAAATTAAACAAATAGAAGAAGTAAAAGATACTAGAATACAAGAATTACAAAAAGAATTAGAAAGACTTAAACAATTATATGAAGAAAAATTAAAAGCAAAAGAGGAGCATAAGAAAAGAACTGAGGAATTAAAGTTAAATCAAGAAATAGAAAGAATGAAAACAATGTTAGAAGAAACAGAAGAATTACCTGAATTAAAAATAGATGAAATAAATGAAATAAATGAAGAAGAAAATGATAATATTTCAGAAAATAATTATGAATCATATTCAGAAACATATACTGACCTTATAGAAAAAGATAAAAATATAGAAATAAATGTAGGAAATTTAGATGAGAAACCTAGTACTTCGAATCCTAGAACACGAATGGATACAACACCTACATATTATACTTATGAAAAAGAAAATAGAGATAAAGTTTTATGGGTTAAAGATTAAATAAAACTTGGACACCTAGACAAATTACGGAACAAAATAATTTCTTAGATTTAGACTGTGTAGCAGATACAAATAAGACAATTCAATTATGGATAGGCTATATATCAAAACAATTAATAGACAACAAAATATCAATAATGGATGCCCCAGGATATATAGAAAGAACACTTATAGGAACAGTAAAAATATGGTTACAAAATTTAACACCAGCAAGCTTAGCAACACTAAGGAATAATACAAAACCTAATAATGAAATAGCAACATCAGCAGTAGACATACTAAATAAATATGAAATATCAATTAGAAATGAATTTGGAAGTATGACAACAGAAATAAAAGAACAACAGAAAGATAAAATAATAAATAGAAATCTAATGAATAAATTAGCAATATGTAAAATGAGTTACATAGATGAATATACATGTGCATTTAGAGAATATTACTATAAAGGAATATATACAAATGATGAAAGTAGAGAAATAAGAAAATTATATTACACAAAATTATCAGAACCATTTAGTTCAAAAATAACAAAAGATTGGGAAGAATCAAATACACTAGATACACTAGGAGCTAGAATAAAATTCTTACAACAATGGTTTATGAAACTATGTGAAAAACATAAAGAAGAATTAAAACTAGAAAAAATATTAGTGAAAAACCTAGCATATTGTACAAGCAAATTAGCACCTCAATTTGGATGTAAGAATCCATATAAAAAGAAAAGGATAAAAAAGTATAAACGCTTCAAAACAAAATATAAGAACAAAATTCCAAGAAAAAGATATTATATAAAAAATTATAAACAAAAAAGACCACATAGAGTTAAGAAAAATATAACAGAATGTAAATGTTATAATTGTGGAAAACTAGGACATTTAGCTAGAAACTGTAAATTACCAAAAGATTTCAAGAAAAAGCAAATAACAGAGGTAATAATAGAAAACGATAAATATAAACAGATAGATTATTTAGATTATGAATTAGAAAATGAAGATAGCATATACGAATTCACAGATATTGAATTAGAAGATGAAATAGAGACAACTTCTGATTATGGTAGCGATATAAAAATAATAAGTAAAGAAGAATATCAAGATAATGAATATACAGAACAAAAAATAATATTTGACAATAATATGTTTGAACAAATAAAAGGAAAAGAATTAGACTTAAGCATAGATAAGATATTAGAAGTACCTAGATTAAAAAAACTTATTCAAATTACAACACGATGAATATTATGTAGTAAGCCAAAAAGAACATGTAATAGATTGTAAATATATTAAAGGTAAAGCTAAAATACCTATCATAAATAAAAAAAATAATTAATAAAGAAATCCAAGAATTAAAATCAAAAAATCCAATAAAATATGTACATTTAGGAGCAACAGAAATATTAATAAAAGCATGTTTTAGAGAAGGAATAGATACACCTATAGAACTATATTTAGCAGATGATAGAATAATCCAACCTATAGAAAAAAGTATTATAAGTGCAGTTAGAGGAAATTTAATATATCAAAAATTTAAATTTATTATAAGTGCAAACTATTCAGTAGCAATAGAAGACAAGAACATAGATAAATCACTAGTACTATATTGGAAAATGTCAGACATAGAATTAGCACCAGGAAGTAAGATATTTACAGCAAGATGTAAAAATTTATATGTATTAACTACAAAGCATAAAATAACAGCAAAAAATAAGATCCAAAAAATCAAAATAGAAAATCCATTTGATAAAATAATTACAGTAATAGATAATAATGATTACAGTTATAAAGAAATAGATATTGAAGAAGATTTAGAGATAGTAAAAGAAAGATTAAGTACATCTAAAAGATTAAGTTACGATACACCTTCATCATCAAGAGCTAGTACATCTAGAAGATTAGATTGCGACTTAATACCTAAATCATTAGAGCAAAAGAAAGATGAAATACAACCATATCAATATTATATTACAGGAATATTAGACCAAAGAAAATATTTAATAACTATAAATACAGGACAAATAGAAAACCAAATTATAAGGGAACTAGTCAAAGAACATGAAATAATTACAGGAGAAAATATAAACACAGAATTACCTAGAGCTTTGGTAAACATAGAAGAAACTACAGAACAAGAACTAATTATTGGAGGAATATCAATAAAAATTAAATTCAAAATACATCAAGAAAATAATAATATTACATTAGGAATAAAATGGCTAGAAACAATTAAACCATATAATATAGATGATAAACAACTAACAATAACTTACGAAAACAAGAAAGTAATTATTAAAAGAACAATTATCTGATAAACTAAACATCTTTAAATGACAAAAATATATATTTTAGCAAAAATAATTATAGAAGGATACTATAATAGATATTACACACCTATGATAGACACAGGAGCAGAAGCAAATATGTGTAAACATAATTGTCTACCAGATAGTAAATGGGAAAAATTAAAAACACCATTAATAGTAACAGGATTTAATAATGAAGGAAGCATGATAACACATAAAGCTAAAAATATAAAAACACAAATATGGGATAAAATATTAGTAATCGAAGAGATCTATAATTATGAATTTACAAATAAAGATATATTATTAGGAATGCCTTCTTTAGAAAAACTATACCCACATACTATAACAAAAACGCATTGGTGGTTCACTACCATATGTAATCACAAAATAGGAGCAAAAAGAGTTAATAATAAAATCAGAAAAAATACGCCATGGATAAAAGGAAGTGAAACAATTACCCAAAAATTAGAAAATATAACAACTAATGATCATAAAATAGAAATTATAATATTCACAGTAGATAAAATACAAGCAATAAATGATAAATTAAACTCATTGTATAACGAAAACCCATTACAAGGATGGGATAAACACAAAACAAAAGTAAAAATTGAACTAATAGATAAAAATGAAATAAAAATGCAAACACATATTGTACAAAAAATAGTTAATTCTGAAGAATTATTAGATACTAAGAAAAAATTACAATCATTTTTAGGATTGGTTAATCAAGTAAGAGAATATATACCAAAATTAGCAGAAAATTTAAAACCATTACAGAAAAAATTAAAGAAAGATATAGAATATTACTTTGATGAACAAGATAAAAAACATTTCAGAAAAATAAAAATCATGTGTAAAGATTTACCAAAATTATACTTTCCAGATGAACATAAGCAATTTACTTATATAGTAAAAACAGACTCCAGTGATCATAGTTACGGAGGAGTATTAAAATATAAATATATAAATGAAAAAATAGAACATCACTGTAGATATTATTCCGGATCATATACAGACCCACAAATAAAATGGGAAATAAATAGAAAAGAATTATTTGCCTTATATAAATGTTTATTAGCTTTTGAGCCATATATTGTATATAACAGATTTATTGTTAGAACAGATAATACACAGGTAAAATGGTGGATAACAAAAAAGGTACAAGACTCAGTTACAACAAAAGAAATAAGAAGACTGGTAGTAAATATATTAAACTTTTCATTTACAATTAAAATTATAAAAACTGACAAAAATGTGATTGCAGATCACCTCTCAAGACAAAGATACTGAAAAAACAAATACAATGGATCAAATACTCAACCTCCTAACTACACTTTGTAAAAAAGTGGATAGTATGGATGGTGAGATACAGAAGCTAAAAGAGCAAGCTAGCAGTCAGCAACATGACGTTAAAAATGCGGAGCTACGTCGATCGGAAGACGTTAAAATTCCAGATCTAGAAGGAGACATTGGGAAACTCCATAAAACCCATAACGTTTGTTTAAATACAGTGCAGTACATCAGAGTTACAAAGAAAGAAAAAGCTACGAGAAGAAAAAGTTATACAAATACAAATATGAACAAACTTTTTGATAAACCATATACAACACCAAAGATACAAAAATCAGACCTACTCCACAAACCACTACATATAAAAACAAACCTAGCCCAACAGAAAAATACATATAACCACATCACCCGTACCTATACTGAAAATATTTACAAAGTCCAAACTTACTTAAACAAAAACCCCAGCTATAAACATAAAAGAACCAAATATCGATTACATTACCCAACACCTACAAGGATACAACAAACTAATTGCCCTACCAGGTACAAATATAAATTTGGTTACAACTTGTTATAACTACGGACTACTTAGTACAGTGTACACAGCTACAGGAGATGAAATATCAAAGATACCTGAATTATACAAAGCATTCTTAACTTACAAACGAATTACTAAAGGAACACTATTTTTCATTAAATTCTATACACCATGCAGTAAATACTATACGATGAGATAAAACCGGTTATACAGTCATAAAAATAGGTTTGACCGGAGATATGTTGATTCAGAAAAATAGAGAAACAAGATGAGATACCTATTGTAGATATTCCTGACTTTTATGCCAACAAAAGAGTTATAGGAATAGCTACAATATTAACGGAGTTAGCAAATAATTACCTAAACAACAATACAATATGGAGTTACTATAGTCGAGATAATACGATGATATATTCTAACTGTCGAAGAACTAGAGAAGGAGATATGGAGGAAATTCGACAATGGATACTAAGCCTCCTAAAACCAGAAAATACACCAACTACAAGAGCTATAAGGAAAAATTTTATTTCTCCAGCATTATTAACCAGATATTGTACAACAATCAGCAGCAAATATTCAGAACACATATGTTCCAAATGTCACGGAGAAGATAACAATGTCCCAACCGTACAGCTGGAATAAAACTATCACAAAGAAGATACAAAAGAGCCGGCAGACTGATGAAGACAGCCGACAAAACAAAAAGATATGATGGAAATAGCTATGTAATTAGTCAAAAGTAGGATAGGAATCTTATCTTCCTTTTTGTAAAGTTTTTTGTTTTCTTTTGTAAAGAAAAAGAAAAGTTGTTTGTTTTATTAGGAGTCACCGACAGGATACTATTAATGAATAGTAAAAGACAAAAAATACTATTCATAAATAGTAAAATGTCAATTATGTGAATAGTAAGAGTCGGTTACTATGTAAATAGTAAAGGTCAAGTCACTGTGTAAATAGTAAGAGTCAAGTTAGAAAAAATCTAAATGGAGAAATCTAACAACAACCAGGAAACTATGAAGGAACCAGTTCCAGAAAATCTACAAACAGAGGTATTTTCATATTTCAATATGAATAACTAAACTCTCTTATTCCTGATAATCTCTTGATTATTATTTGATTATTATCATGTTATAGTATTGTTATACTGAATAAATTCGAAGTAGTTTGCTATGAACGAAGGTAGGCTGAGAATAGGTAAGCCCAGACTATGCCATCCGAAATCGGAAACCCAGTTAGGCAAAAGAGAAGCCGTTTGAGGAAATCTGAACTTGTTGAAAGTATTAGGAGTAAGCGATTGAGGCTGAAAATTATAGTAGTGACCAAAAGAATTTATTTAGGATAACTTTAATATAATTTGATAATTGATAATAACAAACAAGAAGGTTAGAAGGAATAAATTTGTTTAAGAAATCATGAAAATGATGAACACATACTTACTAGATGAAGATTATAATTATAAAATACTTATTTTATATGTCCTTAAAACACTTAATATTGACATAAAAAGAAAAATTTATGACCTTTTAATTATTGAAGAAATGACAGAACTAGACCAGATAATGGAACTTATAGAACAAAATTGGCAAGAACTAACTATTCAAAATATAGATGAATTATATGATTTATATTCAGATTAATGATAAACTACGAATATCTAACATATTGGCTACAAACTATGGAAAATTTAGATCTACTAAATAAAATTTTAATAAATAATATTATAACATACCAAAGAACCCAAGATATGGAATACTTAGAATATACTTCAGAAAATATAAAAGAAATACAAAATCTAATGATAAAGAAACAAGAATATTATGAAAAAATGTTTCTAAAATGAATGAAACTTATAGAGAACAATTATTAGAAAAAATTAATGAAATAAAACAAGAATTAAGATTTAGACAAAATAGATTAGAAGATAATATATGGGCAGGAGTATGCCAAAAATCTATAAAAGCACAAAGAAAAACGATATTCCTATTAGGTCTACAATTACAACACTTAGAATATAAATATCAACATAACTTATAATGAATAAAGAAGAATATGCTGTAGAAGAAAAAATATATAAAAGTCAAGATGGACTAGAAATAAAAATAATACATTCAAACTTAGAAAGAAGATATAAAAAAATAGGAACCCAATTATATTTAATGCCAGATAAAGAATCAGCAAAATTAGAAGATAGTCTAACAACAATGGTACGATTAAATAAAGAAAATGACGAAATCGATAGGAAAAAAGAAATTGAAAAAATTAGAGAATAAGCTAAAAAAGAAATTAAACAAATAGAAGAAGTAAAAGATACTAGAATTCAAGAATTACAAAAAGAATTAGAAAGACTTAAACAATTATATGAAGAAAAATTAACCAAGATGATGTAAAATGTGAAGATTAAATCATCAAGACGTGTCAAACAAATTCAAACTCAAAATTTAGAAATTTGAATTTCAAAATTTCGACGTAACATAAAATTTGATAAGAATTAATAGTATGTGTACTTTCTCTTATTATATAAGAATTGACGTGCATGGGTACTTCCGAAAAAAGCAAAAAAATGTTTTTTCGTTTTACTTTAATTAAATTTGTGTAAATTTTCAAAATTGTTGGACCTACTTTAGCTATGCCCATTAGTTTCAATTAATATACTTTGGTTATAGTTTTATTACTTTGAATGTCTGTGTTCTTTGTGTACATTTTGTAATTACATTGAGTAAAAAATGGACTGCCAATGAAGAAAAGTAATTTGATTATGGACATCTTAATAATCCTCATACATTAAGCTTTCAAGAAAGGAGAATGAGATTATTAGAGACCATTGAGCTGAACGATTTCAGATTTGTTTACAGCGTAGAGAACGTAAATTAACAATGAAATTATTTTCAAAAAAGGCTCTGCTCAGCTTAGTGATAAGGGGTTTTCAAATTTTCATAGAACCTGTTATAAGGGTGATTGAGTTAATATAGAGGGTGGTAGGACATGTATCAATTTAACTTGTCAATGTCTTCATAGTCATGTTCATCACACATCTTCAATCAATTGGGGAAAAAGTTTCATCATAGTCTATCTCTTTCTCCTGATTGTATCCTTGATATACTAGTCTAGTTTTGTTCCTTGTGATATGCCATTGGTCATCAAGCTTGTTTCGACATACCCAACTAGTTCCTATGACAGTTCTATTTGGATGTCAGGGGATTAGGTTCCATATTTCACTTTTCTCAAACTGATTTAGTTCTTCTTGCATAGCAATGACCAGTCACCATCTAGCAATGTCACCTTGATATTTTTGGGCTCTTTGTGTAAAAGATAGGCGAAGAAGGTGTATATATTCCTCAGTTTGTATCTGGTGTGTATCCCTAAATCAAGCTATGTGAGGATGTTCTTAACCGGTTGTGAGATTTTATGTTTCCAGTTGCTCTGTTTGACTTTCTTACCAGTTTACAAGGATGAAAGACGTGGTTCCATATTAGCGCTATCTGTAGTAATTCTGGTAGTCTCGTGGTTTTCTTTTGGCTTGTCCACTAGATCAGTAGCTCATACATTCATAGGATGTACTTCCTCATCATCAGATTCATTTCTAGCACTACTCAACTGATTTTTCATATCTATCTCATCAACACCAATGTTTTTCCTCCTTCACATTCAACTCACATCAATCTATATATGTCCATGTGTAGCAGTTCCAGATGTTTAGTTGTACTTACAATTGCATTTGGTTTTAATAAACACCTCACCTATTTTCCTTGAGCGCACACTCTACAAACTTGATCTTCGTTTAACTTTTGTGTTGGTAAACCTACAATCGTATGTCCTAATTACCTCAACTATGAGACCTCTTGTAATGACCCTTTCAACTTAATATATGACAATAACTCACGAGATTTTTATGTATATATTGTCCTCACTCTGAGTACCCAAACTAAGTGATTCGTTCTTCATACGATCATTCAAAACAAGTAGTAAATTTAATATATTACAAAACTTGGGAACAAAACATGTAGCCATACTTATATTACCACCCATAGTGACATGATCTGATTAGCCCTCAAAATTTCATGTAAATATACAACACATAGATTATGTATAAGTCCCAAAGTTTGTACAAAATATAGATGCCTATATGCAAATGTGATCTTCCATAAGGCTCTCAAAATCTCTATCTCCAATGGCCAGCTTCATGCCTCCTCTTGATCATTCCGTACGATAGAAACAACTATCGCTAAGCATATAGCTTAGTGGTGTAAAACTATAGGTCCGGAGCCCTCCAAATTCACCAAGTTACCTTTCTCAAGTCATGAGCAGCACAATTTAAACATAATAAATACATCAAGTGACAACATATAAAGGGTATCAAGTTGGATATTTAAAGATCCAAATGTCAAGAACGCTCATAGCATCATTTTCCAAGAGATTCAATAACAAGGCTCGCCCAATATATACATCATGTCGTCACACCAAGCACAAGCAGGTATCAAGAAGGGCCAATGCCCTGTATCAAGAAGGGTCAAAGCCCAATAATCAAGAGAACCAAGAACCATATTAAAAATATGGCTTTCTAGTTCGTACTTAAATTGGACAACCTCCATTCTTAAGACGGACTAAAAATCCAGAGTCAAGTTGGCAAATGATCTGAATAAAGAGGAATGCCAATAGTGACAAAGTCAGAGTCACAAGAAGGACAAGGTCCCAACAAGAGTGCCAAGTTATCAAACAATCCATACAAGTGGGCGAGTTACACAAGCGTCATATCAACACGACAATGCAAAGTGACAAGAGGTAACCAAGGTACCAAGATCAACTTTTAGATATACCAACAGTTAAAAGAGTGCAAGTAAAAGTTTATACACAAACCTCAATACTTTAGCGTAGAATAGTCCAACACAACTGCGCGAGTTCAAACCGTAGACCAACCAACGTATCAAGGTCCTCAACTTGTTCACAAGTATATACAACCTTAAAAATACAAGTAAATAACTTCTTTAATTCCTAATATCTCAATAATGTCGAAATAAAATAGGATTATCATCACAAGTATGCTTAGCATGTACAGATACAACTATGCTCCTAAAACAGTGATTCTGGCCAGTCTAGTACCTCATGTTGCAACTTAGATTGCAAAAGGAAAACGACAACACTAGACTTTATAACCTTCATGAAAGATGTATATACATCTCTTAAGGTTGCAACTCAACAAGAATCACCGAAACATAAATTTTGTACAAAAAGATATCATCGATACACTAATAGTTGTTCATACAAGATTTCTAAATTCGAAATCTGGACAGAATTTGTCCTATGTTCCCTCCATATTTCGAATCCATAACAGCTAAATTAGAGTTTTACATAAACATAAGAGTTGTAGGTATATGAATTATCTTTCCAAATCATATTTAGAAACCCAAAAATGAGTTCTAGAGAACGAGATATTGTAAAAGTAATACACTCTACTCAGCTACAAAATAGATTTCGACTACTTACCAAAGGGCAGTGTGTGTCTTGAATTCCAGCCAAAAGGACCAAGTTTTTCCTTTGTTATTTTGAAGAAAAAATGGTTAGATAATGCTCTAAGGTTCTTAGAGTTCAAGGGACACGAAATTCACTAGAGGAGATTTCAAAATATAGGCTCAAAAGTGATATTTATCCCAATGCACAACTGTCCCTCAAGGCTGCCCAAATAGTGTTGTGTGCTGCCCAAGATGCATACATAACACGTATATATATATATATATATATATATATATATATATATATATATATATATATATATATATCCTTTACCTCCTCTTAAAAGTATACATAATTCTAATTAGACTATTACATAAATACCCCAATACAATCCCTTAAATTACGATCCAATTTATGCTAAGCAAGCTAGCAATTATCACAACATTTCAAGTTCCCAAAATGAGAGTAGAACTTATTGTAGTAACTAAGCGACGGTAAATCGACATGCGACTCTTTGTTAGTAATTAGGGGTGTTACACCTCTGTTATCTAAATCCAATGGTGAGCTAGTTCCTCCAGGTTGCTACAAATTCCTCTTTTCCTTCTTACTCCATTAATCGAACTCAGACATTTCAAAGTTGCTTTTTCCTTTTGTGTTTTTTGGGGTTGCATCCCCTATCCTAGACCATTAGAAGTTTTGGTACTATGACTTTCAGGTTCTAGGGAGTTTATTCTATATTTGTTTTGCTGAATTGTTGAGTTTATGTGTATTGGCCCAACTTCCCGAGTCAGGATGAACCTACTATAACCCACTAATAGAAAAGTCAACCCGTATCCAGAATGACAAGTAATGGGTATAAGGGTAGAATTTAAACAAAAATAACACTAAAAATAAGAAAAGAGACAAAAGCGAAGAAAACCAAAACTATATATACAAGAAATCCTCCCATAACGTGGAAGTAACAAAATAGAGCAGTCTAGTATGAACAAATACAAGTCCCAAAAGTGGACCAAAATAGGTCGTATCAGAGGAAAAAGACTAGCTAACATATGTACAAAAAGAGACAAGTTGATACATGACTACAAGTGCTCACCCTCATCTTTGATATCCCAAAGTTGTAGAAGATGGCATGAACGGCCACCATTGGTAGCTCGTATTAGGACCTATATCAAGAAAAAGATGCAAAGTGTATCATGAGTACTAAAAAAACTTACTAAGTAGGCATCATACGGAGATTGAGTAAGAAAGGTAAAGACAATATGAAAACAAAGTATTTAGACAGACATAATAGTCAAAGAGGAAAAGGAGGAAAGCATATGAGCATAATGAAATAAATCTAAGTACAACTAACTAAACCTAATTAGATCCCCCATAATCCCAGAAGGTACACTCGTGTGCAAGTTTACGTGAAAATTCTAATAGACACCCATAAGCCAACATGTACATAGAATAGCTAAGCCTACAGGAATGTAGCGTAACCCAAATTGGAATCCAACAAGAACATCATCTGAGCTCCCAACTCAAGTAACTAGGAACCAAGAAACCAATCAACTCCTAGGCCATTTAGCAAAAGTTACAACCAATCTAGGCCACCCAACAAGACAGTCCACTCCCTAGGGCGTAAGCCGACTATCTAGCAAGAGTGACCCAAAGGCGTGTCGGCCCTTTAGAGGATCTCAGATATCAAGGCCACCCAGCCAGCCAGTCCATTCCTAGGAGCATATGCAGCCCGGCTAGCAAGAGTGACCTGAGGTTGTGACGATTCCTAAAAGGATCTCAAGTAAGGTATAAGCCATTGTGGATCGATGTCCACCCCCAAAGAATCATAATGGGCTCCTCACCTGAAATACCCTAACCTCAAGAAAGCTTACAACCTTCGGTATCACATCGGAGATGCAAACATAGGGAGAAAAGATAGAAGGTCTAAAAAGCTACAACAAACGCCTAAACTAAGGCTCATACTTCCATCCCCAAGTCTGCTATTCCTGTCTACAATGACCTAGTTCGTCTGAAGCAATGTAAGAAACATAATAAAGTTACAAGGCTCGCGGGTCTAAGGCGTCAATAGTCTATCCTAATCTTATGTTGAACATGATTAAGGAAATACGTAGTAATATGAGTAAATGACATAGAATGTTGCAACATACATACAACCCCCACTAGCATGGTACAACCCTCGAAATAGTATCTCTAAATCCTTAAATAGGGTTTCTAAGAAGAAAAGTAGGAATACCTAGGTACCTGCCCCCAATTAACACTAATCATCATGAATACATACATTTATGCTCGGTCTAAAAGAAAGGAAGCCTTAGCCTACCTGTAGGCTAACTGTGCACACTCCAAATCACAAAGACAAAACTTTTCCTTTTCTAACAACCTCCGAACATTGCAACACTATCAAAAATAGGATAACAGTGTATGGACGATTGTTTAGACACTTAAACATATAAAATGGAAACAGACTAATTTTAGAGTCAGATGGGAATTGTGGGACACACATTGGATTTCCATAATTTGCTCTTTCAAGAGATCCTAAACTACGCCTCAAACTTGTGTTCCAAAATTAAATAGAATCTGAGGCTCAGAAGCAGCCACAATAACATCATTTAATTTTAACAATAAACTAAGCCAAGGAAGCTAAAAAAACTTCTTCCTCATTTATCACGATCCCTCGTGCCTACTTTCGGGGAGCCATGCCACTATCATTCAATTTTGTTCTGGCCATTCCTGCAACCCACATAGAAAAATGTTAGAAAAAAATCCAAGAAAAGTGCAGAAATTTAGTTGCAGAAATACTCGTTGAACTAGTCAGCAAGTTGCCGAGTCACTTTAGTGAGCCAGATCGGGCTCGCCGAAAGAACCAGCGTGAAAAATTTCTAGAATCAAGATAGGTCGGTGATGCTCAAGGCCATTCGGTGAATCACTGACACCAATCGGCGAGCTAGGGGTAGACCGCCAAAAGTTACAATGTATTTTAAGGGTTAGGGCGCAGAAAAGGCGATCAAGAAGACCTTTCGATGAGTCACCAAGTGAACTCGACGAGCTCAGGTGACTCACTGAAAGTTATAGAACAAAATAAACTACAATTTGAAATGAAGGGCGATTTAAGGGGTTCTTCGGCGAACTACCGAACCACTCGGCGAGCTCGATGTTGCTCGGCAAATGGCCCAACGTGATAGTTTTCAACCCCAAGCTTCAAAATCAAGCCTGCAGCACTTGAATTCAAAATCAAACACCAATACCATTCAATTAAAGGTAGACCCATATGACCCATACTGGTACTCAGACTTCTCCCAATTTGGCCAAAATTTGTCAGTTGACAACTTTTGCCCTTAAGAATGACATCAAACGCTCCATCATTGTGAAAATTATGTTATTAAGCATAATTTGAGGTTACTTAGACTTCACCCCACTAGACCCAACACATATAAATTGCAACCCAATAATTTAGATACGATTTTAAGAAACAAGACACGAGAATCGATCAGTTTAAACCATTTAGGCACACATTTAAAAAAATTATGGCAAATCTAACACATTAAACACGATTATACTAGTAACCCAACAAAAACAACACCAAATTTACCTATTGCATTCGAGTTCAACCACAAAATTAAAGTACGGGGTTTGAAAAACCACCCTTAATGCCGAATTTCAAATTTGAAAATCTAGGTGGCAAAGTTCCCCAATTCAAGCATGATTTCACACAAAAATGCGGGTAAAAACAATAAGCTAAGGAAGATTAACAATTGGGTGAGAGGGTACGAGTGTTAAAAATGAGAGAAGATGAAGGATTTTTAAATTTTACATCGTTTGGCCTTTAAAAACTTTCAGTTTGCGGCACCATCGGCGGAGTAAGTCATGCTCGCCGACCCACTCGGTGATGCGCCAAGTGGTAGTTTACCTCACCGAGTTTTACCAGACTCCCAACAATTTGGGGGTTCAAACGGCGGATAAAATCAGGCTCACCGACCTATTTGATGAGTCACCGATTAAGCCTTTAGCCCGTCGAGTTTTACAGAGTTCTCCTTCAAGCTTGGTGGTTCCAACTGTTGTCTAAATTGGGGCTCGTCGACCTGTTCGGTGTGTCGCCAACTAGACTTTGGCTCGCCAAACTACCCAATTTCCAACACTTTTCACTTTTCAACTTACACAATCAACACCCGTTATTCAAAATAAAAAACTAAAGCATAAAAAACTTGGGTTGCCTCCCAAGAAGCACCTTAGTTAACATCGTGGCATGACGAAAGTACCCATTTATGGATTATTCTTTGGGTTTGCCAAGGTATCAGTTGGTAGGCCCCCTTTTGGCCTATGATTCAAATGAGAAGAAATTTGACCCATTTGGGTCTCCAACTGCTTGATTGACAGAGAATGAGAGGTGACCGTCTGATTAAGTGTAGATACATCCTCCTTCATCTCTTTTCACACCTTGTCCGATCCTTCAACTTTGTTGAGAATGTGTGACAACATGTCTTTCGTACGGACATTGTCAGATTCCTTAGGTTTTTTACGCTCATGGGGTAGGACATACCTATCCTTATTAACCTCTCTTTCCTTCCAAGTGGCATTACGATCATGCCATTCTCTGTCACAGTCTCTCCATCCCTCGTCAATTCCAACCCAGGTTTCCCCTCAGCCTTGGATAGTTTTGTCGATATCCAGCTCCTTGATTAACTAGGAAGTTCACTTCCTCATTGTAAAGCGCTTCAAAGTGAGCATCCTCGGGATTCACTCCACCAACAGCAACAACGTTAACACTCTTCATACCACTACCCATCACATCTTTCACCAATAGATCTAGCTAGGTCATCATTTTGGCCATATTTTGGTCTCTCTCTTGATCCTTTTCGGTCTGCTCTTTTATCATCTAAAAGTGAGAGGAGAGACTTGGTCTTCACGAGTGTACCATGTCATATTGATCTTGGTCATACGATCAAGAAGCTGAGATGGTATTTCATAGGTTTGTTCCATCATACCATCGGGAACAAGTTGATCAACAACTCCTTTGTTCACCAATTCAAGGCTCCTATAGAAGTACTGCTGCAAGATATGATTCGGCAGCTCATGGGTTGGACATTGAAGTACAAATTTCTTAAACCATAGCCATGTCTCATGGATAGGTTCACCTTCTAAGTGTTTGAAACCTAGGATACTATCCCTAAGGGTCATCATCGATAGGGCAAAGAATCTCACATGGAATGCGGTAGTAAGCTCATCCCATGAAATGATGGAATCCCTTGGCAACTCAGCCAACCATTTACTAGCCTCACCCATCAATTGGAGGCAGACGTATTGCACCCACACCACCTAATTGAATTGGGTCATTTACATCATTGAGGTTCCCAATATCGTCTTGGTGGCCCACTTGGCAACCATTGCTCCAATTTACGCTCACCTCTTCCTCTGTTCAACACAAGCAACACAAAAACCAAAAACTAAAGCAAGTAGATTCTACTACAACCAAAAAGATCACAATTCAACTTCACTAAAAGATTTTTAAACAATACCACTCCCCGGCAACGATGCCATTTTTGATTAACGAGTCAAACACACCTCATCCAGTCCTAGGTGCAAATGATTGTTAAGCAGTGTAAAACCCAACAAATGAGTTGGGGTCGAACCCACAGGGAGCAGTACGTGTTCAAATTCAATTAAGAAGTACAAATGTGATCTAACTAGCAATAGGAATAGAAATTATTAAAATATATATGAAACAAATTGAAAGGGGTGACACGAATGTCAGATGGGGGTTTTTGTTTGCAATTATCAACTACAATGCAGTCACACAAAACAGAAATAACAATACGGAGTGGAATTCTCGAGTTGGGATCAATTATAGGAAAACTTCACTATATGGGTAATTTTAACTACTAGTATATAACTAAATATCAGTGGGTAGGCTAGACTATAAGGGAGATAGCTTTCTCTATAACAACTACCCCGAATCAAGTGATTTCTTTTAAACATCAGCAAGCATAGAAATTAAGAACAGCCCACAACTTAATTCATCCACTCTCTATAGCTAGATGGGTAGGATTGGGTTTAGGATTCACTCTTTCGAGCTGAACCCATATCCACCCAATACATACAAACCATTAATCAAAAACCTTATTTCCAAAACCTCTCTCTCAAGCAAGCTAAGAACACAAAATTAGAACTGCATTTGCAACTACAATTCATAAATTAAACCTCAGCTAATGACTAAACCAACTTCAATATAGAATTTAAACTAGTAAATTAACAATACCCATAAACTAATTCAACACACAATCACATGATCAACACCCCAAGAATTGGGGTTTTAGCCAAACATCATAAAAAGGTAAAAACAGTTACCAAATCGATTAGCCATCAATTGGGTAAGAGTATTCAAGCCTTTACAATGTTCCAAATTGAAGAAACTTAGTAACCCACTTGCAAAAACTCTGAATTGAGTCTCAAAAAGCCTTCAAGTTTACAAGGAAACTCTCAAACTCAAAAGAAAACTATTCAAAATGGTAGCTAGCTTCTCAATTAATTGTTCGAAATCTAATTTATAGTTGCCAAAAATCAGCCACGATAGTTAATTAGGTGAGGTAAGTCGGGTTCGCTGAATGGTTCAGTGATCCACTATTTTCTCTCTTCTATCATCGTTGTGCATTGGTTCTAAGCATCGTCAAGTCCTGTAACATTGGGCGATCCATCTTATCATCGTGGAACTGATTAGTGATTCATCGACTACCCCTTTCCTGTCATCGACTTGGTTTCTTCCCTCAGGGCAGGCACACTAGAACTTTAGGCGGACAGAAGAGCCACTTGGCAAGTCGTTGAGTGGTCTTGGCGATCGCCAGGCTCGCCTTTCTCCACTTCTTTAGCTTATTTTGTTCCTTTCTACTTGTTAGTGTCCTTGCTTTGCTACTTAATCCACATACCTGAAAATAAAGGCTTTAACATCAATTTATAGCATAAATTAAGCATTTTAAGACACTAAAATTATCATAACAAAGCCCCAAATAGGTCCAAATCTCGGACTCATTTCTTGAGCAGACATGGTGGACCTAGTACTTATTAGGTACATAAAGGTTTTGGTAAAAACATCATGAGATATATTTCTTTCTTTTGTCAATATCAAACACAGTCCAACTCTCGAACTCCAAAACCCTCTCTCTTTTGGTTATGGGGGGGCAAATATCTAAGAAATTTCTTTATTTTACTATTACAAGAATACACACTTGTAAAAGGAAAAGAATCATCAGGAAAATCTTGCAAGTATACAAAGATCATAGTATTTGGTCCAAGAGAGTGGAAGAACCTTTGAGTCCATGATTACGCCATTAAAAATAATGTTGAAACAAGAATGTTCCTTGATCACATCCTTTAAGTCCACTCTATGTGCTGAAAATCTATGCTCTCATAAACTTCAGAGTCATTATACCTATCGTTGCCACATTGATCTGATATTGGACTGCGATCCTAGTTTGACATTAACATGGTTTCTTCTTGTTTTTCATCTAGATGAATGTCAAGTAAATTAGGCTCCAAGTATTTCTCCTTGTTTTTAATCTTGATGAATATATATAATAGCAGGCTCCAAGCCTTGACCTAGTTATTACATCTGAAAAAGCCTTTTGAAAGATACACCACCTGCTCTACTATTGATGTAACATAACGATGTTGGATAAACAGATAAGCATAATACTCCATGTTCTTACTGTCCACAACAATATCTCTCCTATTGGTACAAAGCTCTATTTCTCTCCTCGAACACAATGACTCAACTTCAAAAACAAATGCCAAGCCTAACACATCTTGATCCACTATCTCTGCATCTATATTCAGTATCTCATGGCAGCTACGTTTACAAGAATAGATCTACATCCCTAATGCATTCCAATAATACACCTTTTTCAGCCAATTGCATGAAAAATACGCGACAAAAAACAACTCCTATGAGTATATCATATGCTAAGGCCAACTCAGTCATCCTACTAGATAACTGGAAACACTCAAGGTTTAACGGATGCACTTTAGATGGTGCAACAAGCACAAATGGTAGTAGATATTTAATATGGAAAATTGTTTGGTATGAAAAATATTTTCCAAGTAAAATGTTTTTCCATATTCAGTATCTGCTACCATTTGTTCTTGCTGCAGCATCTAAAGTGAATCTGTTATCCTTGAGTATTTTTAGTTCTCTAGTAGGATATATGCATTTGCCTTAGGATATGATGTACAAATTGAAGTATTTTTTATCGCTTATTTTTCTTGCAATTGCTGGAAAAGGTGTATTATTGGATTGCACTAGGGATGCAGATCTATTCTTATAACATAGCTGCAAGGAGATACTGAATATGGATATAGAGATAGTGGATCAAGATGTGTTAGGCTTGACAATTGTTTTTGAAGTTGAGTCGTTGGGTTCGAGGAGAGAAATAGAGCTCTGTCCTAAGGGGAACGATATCATTGTGGAGAGTAAGAACAGGAAGTGTTAGGTTATTCTACATATCCAACATTGTTATGTTACATCAATAGCATAGTAGGTAGCATATTTTTCAAAAGGATTTTCAGATGTAATGACTAGGTCAAAGCCTTAGAGCATCCTATTGTATATATTGATAAAGATGACAAAAGAGGAGAAATACTTGGAGCCTTATTTACTAGATATTTATCTAGATGAAAAACAAGAAGAAGCCATGTTAATGTGAAACTTGGATTGCAGGCTAGTAATAGATCAATGTGGAAGTGAAAGAGATAATGACTCTAATGTTTATGAAAGCATTAGATTTTTAGGATATAGAGTGGACTTAAAGGATGTGATTAAGGAATATTCTTGTTTCAACATTATTTTCAATGGACTGATCATGGACTCAAAGGTTTTTCCCCTCTTTTGGACCAAATACTATGATCTTTATCGCACCCAGAATTAATTTATGCATGGATTACTAGGTGGATTTAATGTTAACCTAGATGTTGGAATTATTACTGAAATTGTGGATGCCATTGAAGCTTTCAGCATTTTGACCCCTAATGATCATTTTGAAATTTGGGACTATTCGTTGAAAGCGATAGAGTGTGTTTGCATGAGAGTTAGATTTGAACGTGCAAGGCTTAGTAAGCTCGTTTACTTTTTCTATGAATATATGAACATTATTCAATTAAAGAAAGTTGAGCTAGGTGAAGCAAAAGAGGAAATGTTTAATTTTAATGTAATTCTTTGAAAGAAAAATAGGTCTGAACTCTAAAACTAAGGCTTTAACAAAGGAAGATGAATTCTTTAACTCTATTTCAAGACACTAGCAATATCTCCATGGTAAAAAAATTGTTTATCAAAAACTTGTCCTCATTGGTAGGATAATAAGCTCTTAGTTGCAACCTTCATTAAAATGGTATCTGCTAGTATTTTTGATGTTGCAAGTTTCATCTTCTTATATCTAATAGGAAGTTAAATATTTATTAGTATCGATGTTCATTAGTTTGGAATGATGCCTACATGTGTGTAGAACTTCAATTTTGTTACATGTCACATGTGTCTTGACTTTTAATTTTTTCTCTAGGTCCAAAAAAATTATTCTCCAAAATTTTTAGTCGCAAATTTCTGAAAAATGGGTTTTCTATTTATGTCCAATGTACAACAAAGCAAACTTTTTTTTTTTTATGTGTACCTCATAGCAAAATGTAAGTGAAACAAAAAAAGAGTTTAGTTAGTTTTGCAAAAAAATACTTCAAAATTATAGTGGAATTACTTATAACATATATTCATTTTTTCCCCTAAAAGATACTAGTCTTACAAAGATGATATAATGAAGGCATATAGAGAAATAAACGCATTCTTTTACCAATACGAGCAAGAATTAAATTAGACCAAATGAAATAATAAATGAATGTTCTTAATAATATGGCCAAAAAAATTAAATTAAACAAAAATGAAATAAAAATGAATGTTGGTAATAATATGACTAAGAAATGAAGAAGGATAAAATATGAAAGGAAAACATAGTTTAAACCATATTTGTCCTAAAGAAGAAGAAAAAACATAGAACATGAAGAACAAGCCAAAAATATAAAAGAGATGAAAACGAAAAATATAAATTATTTTTTTGTTAGAATTTTGGGAGCTTAATTAGTTGTTGAAAACGACAAGTTAGAGTGATTTCTCCTCATGCTTTTCATCTTTCACATTTCTTTCATTAAATTATATTTCAAACTAAAATTTTCATATTCAATTAGGATATTTTATCTAAAAGAAATGATATTCATATGAAATGTGGTTTTGTTGTCTGACTGGTTTTATTCTCTCTCTAAAAATGCTTTCCATTCTTCATTTACCATGAACTTAAACATAAGGGATAAAAATAGATCTTTTCTGAAGTAAACTGACCAGCCCAACTTCAAGACGAAGTTTAATTTCTTCTTGATAAAACTAGAGTTATTTTGGTACTATATAGTTTATATTTTCTTATAAATATTTTGATACAACAGAGTTTGCTAAGAAAGTTTTTCGATTGTCATTTGTCAAAACGTGATGACAATGTTATTTTGGTGGATGAAAATGAAAAAGATTTTCCATCAAATACCAAATTGATAAAAATGGATTGTGTGGTGGTTGAAAAGGTTTCTCCATTGCTCATAATGTTCTTGAAAGAGTTGTCTTGGGCTTCAATTGATACAGTGAAGTGAATTTAAGGTAAAATCTTGTTAGTGTTAAAATCCAAGTCATTTTGTTAATGAAAGAGTTGTTTTTTATTTTATTGATCTTATATGCACTAGTAGTGTAAATGATCAATTTTTGCAAGACCTAGAGAGGTAGTATTAGGAAAGAAGATATATTTAATTAAATGAGAGTGGTCCTTGTGTGGACCCCTGAGGAAAGCGGGATATAGATTGTTCTTGTATGTGAAGAGGAGAAGTGCAGATTCCTTTGTTTTTGTATTATTGGTATTGCTTCTCCTCTTAACAAATCGGAACCATCTCAGTCTCAATTTCCTCATCTTGTCCACCACTGGGAAAACTCCAGCCTTGTTTAATATATCTTTTTTCCTAATACTATATCTCAATATAATTAAGAAATTCATTTACACTATTAGTGCATATAAGATAAATCCAATGAAAAACATAACCTTTTCTTTAACAAAATTACTAGGATTTAAGCACATACAAGGTGTTACCTAAAATTTGCAAGGCTGAATCAATTGGAAGTCCAATGCATCTCTTTCAAGAAGGTTGTGAGAATTGGTAAACCCTTTCCAACCCCCACTCAATAAATTCTTACATGTAAGGCACTTGGTAGGAAATCTTTCTTCATTTTCATCCATAGAAACAAAAACCTCATCATATTTTGACAAATCGAAATCATAATAATTTCTCAAAAAACTCTACCATATCATAATATTTCTAAAAAAAAATCTATAATATAAAGGACCAAAAACAACTCTAATTGAATCAATAATAAATTGCACTTACCAACAAGAATCTCACAAGACATGCGAAGGGAGCATACATTTGACAAAACTTGGAAACCTAATATGTTAATTTGCTTGAAATTTTTTGGCTTACAGTTGGGTTGATGAGTCTACTTTAGCAGAGTTGTGCTTTTGTCCCTTCTTTTCAGTTCTACTAAAATCAAGAATGGAAAGAATTTTTAGAGAGTTAATAAAACCATTCAAAAACAAGGTAGCAATTCATAATACTAGGTGGAATGATTGTCTACTACTATGTATTTAATTAATTGATTGTCATCTAAAGTGCTAAATCCTCAGTCTCTATATTTAGCCTAAATCATGGATGGTGACTGAAGATCAAATGTCCAAACAATGAATTTTTTTGGACTAATAGAAGAGCAACATAACCAGACTTTCAATATGCGATCATAAGGCAGCTGAAAAATCTTATGTCAAATCAATAGGCAGTGTGACCATACCTTGAATCTTCGAACATAAGGCTTATTAAGAATACCATATCAAATAAACATCACAATTCCACCTTAGAATAATGTCCACTCGAAGATAATAAATACAAAAACTCCAAGCCTGAATCGAATCCAATCCCAAACTATCCAACCACACGCGATAGCCTAATCGTGAATCAATAGGGCCGTAGAAAAGGGGAGGTATGGATAGAATGTCATCAGAGCTAAGCAACAACCTAACTATGACTCATTCTACCATACCTAATTCTGCAACTTCAATCTACATGGAGCTATGTCATCTAAAGCAAGTACATGCTCCTAAATACGAAAGTCTATAGAAGACACTATCCTACTCCTAGACTAAGGCCAAATATGCGTTCAACCACAATAATAAACAAGTACAAAACAAGCAACAATGTAGGGATAGTCGCGAACAAGAAGAACAACATGCTAGTAGCCCGAAAATCCAAACAAAAGCTTAAAACTTGATATTACCTAAACATGATCAACTATCTACAAAACCCAAATTCATAATAATCAACATTTATTTACATTCTCGAGCTCAATCGTAAGGATAGGAAGCAGTAGCCTACCTCAAGGAAAATCACATGTGCTTCAAATTCATAATTCCAATGATTCTCCCTTTCGAACGACCTCTGAATGCTACAACACTATAAAATATAGAATAACAATATTAACATGATCGTTTAGCCACCAATCATATTAATTAGAGATAGACCAAAATTTGAGTCAATATGTGAATGTGGAACTCACCTTAGGAATCAAAGAATTGACTCCATCAAAATGTCCATTTAAGCTCCCTGAACTTGTATCCTAAAATGAGACACAAATTATGGCACGAACCACACCCAAACACCTATATGCAACAATTAAACATTTAAGCACTATCAAGGAAGCTTGCAGCCCTTTCAGAGATGATAAAGTAAATAAGCTTTCTCCAGCATTCGCCAAACACTCCAACGCCCACAACCTTTCGAACACACTAAACTTGAAATCACCCAAATTAAATAGTAACAACTCTCACAATCACAAAAGGAAATGCTAGAACAAAATGAAATCATGGTATGGTCTTTTCTTCAAATGTCAAGTCACCAAGACACATCAAGATAGCGGAGAAAGGAGGTCGTGATAACAACCCACTCTTTAAATGTCCTTCGTGATCACAAAAGTCAAACCTCATGAACAATATGACCAAGGGTGGTCAACACCACATGACCACTCATCTATATTATAGACTGAGGCCCATATGATCATAAGGGTAAAGAAAAACCCTCCGTGATTGAAAAGGCACACATGTAACATCACTGAAGAAAGAACCAACACAAGATGCTGGTGCATTAGCTGAAAACACTGATGGGGTTCTTATGATTCATTTGAAACCCCGTGCACGAAAATAAAAGATGCTACCACACCATAATTTGTATTCCAGACTCAATGTAGCTGTTGAAAGTTCTAACCGAGGTCATCTCTAAAAAAAGAGGGTGCCATATAAAAACTCCATCTAAACCTAAATTCCCAAAGGGGGCTCGAGACTAGCGTGTAGGCCTCATGATCCATATGAAAGGTACTAGATAAAACTTCATATTCCAAAGCGAATGGAACAAAAAGAATTGAATTTATAGGTCGGCTTCAACTTTTGACCAAAGTAAATCCTTTATGTTTATGCAGTTTCTAAAAAAGAAACTTGAACAAAATCCAAATAAATGACCAGGTGACTGAACTATCATTCAAAGCAAGTGATAAATGACCTGGGTCACTATAAGAAAGCTCTAAGCATAATAAATAAGCCAATAATACATAAATAGCCTAGATGGTCATTATAGTGTTTCCTCAATTAAATCCTACTCCTTTCCATGCTGACAATGCATATACTATTCAGATTGTTGTTGATAAAGTATATCGTGAGAGTACCAAACCATTCAAAGTAGATTGACAATATAAGGAGAATTTGTATTGAAAGGAGTGATTAATCTTCCATATGTGTTAAATGACTTTTAAATAGTTTACGCTTTGCAAATTCATTGTATGACAATCGCATTAGTTTCTAGTAGGACTGCATATAGCTTAGACGTGCACACATTATGGACTTTCAAATAGGACAACTTAGCATTAACATGAAAATTTCTGGTTACAAATCATATTCTTGATGAACGTCTAATAAAATAGGTAGATTGATGAAGTTGGTTCTGTGATAACCTGACAACACTCTCTTCCTAAAATTAGGGGGGAATATACTGATCGTTCTAGTATATGTCGATGAAACTATCTTTTGAGCTACATTGGATTCACTATGCGAAACATTTACAAAGTTAATAGGAAGTGATGATTTTGAATTGAATATGATGGGGGAACTAAACTTCTCTTTAAGCTTACAAGTTAAGTAGTCATCAACATGCACTATGATCAATCAACAAAAGTATATTGGTGATCTGCTAAAATGCGTCCACATGGAAAGTGCCAAGCCCATTGATACTCCAATAGGACTGCTACAAAATGAGACATTGACAAGCCAAGTCCATCCGTAGTTGAGACAATCTATTGAGAAATTATTTTCTCTTTACTATACATCAAAACAAGTAGACTAGATATAGTCTTTAGTGTTGGAATGTGTTCAAGACTTTTAGACCTAACCTAAGGAGTCCAACTTGAAAGATACAAAAATGATTCCAAGTAATGGAGAACCCATATAGCTTATATGTAAACTACTAATTTAACTATGAGGTAGGTTTTAAGCACAAAAAATATTGTGTTAAGAATCTTTTATGTGATGGACTTAAGTAACTATAAGCTACTTGTGGGAATTAATTATAACTATTACAATTAAATGTAAAATGTTATACAAAATCATAAACACAAGTTAATAATAGATTAGTACCTAAAAGTAGATTATAAAAAAGAGATACACAAGTTGTTAGCATGATAGAGAATGAATATTTGGTGTTCCTCCCTCCATTCATTTATGTACGAGTGAGTTTATAAGGAGCTAAAGATAGAAATAAAGATGTATATGCATATTTCATGCCTTGCGTTGAAATTGAGTCTTAAATAGCAATTCTTCGAATCCAGTTTTTGTGTAAAAATAAAAGGGTAATATGAATAATAGAAATCTTAACAATAACAACATGGAAAGAAAAAATAATATGAGAATTTAGGTGATGAGTATGTACTAACTCAAAAGAAGTAGAAGGATTAATATGACGTCATGAGCATGTACGAGTTCTATGATTGCCTTCTTTTTGACAAAACATATCTATTGTACATCACGATACCCAAGATCCATAAAATAAATGGAAATGAAATCACAAAAAGCATAAAGATCTAAAGCATTGATTTCTAAAATAATGTAGTTCAAAAGAGAATAGACAAAGTGGACTAAGGATTTACCTCTTGTGGTGTAGTGATTTGTTCGTTATCATAGGTCTTGAATCTACACTCATTCTTTAAACACTGTAAAGAGAGATAGAGAAGGGAGTAAAAATGTTTTATGAGTGCAAAATCTTCTCTGTGCTTGAAGATTTGATGTGCCTTGGAGCAAGAAATGAAATAGTCATCTATCGGGAGACGGACATATAAGAAGGGGTAGGGAAAAAGACTATATTTGTCTCCAAAAAAGGGAAAAATCTAAATATATCCATGGATGAGGAAAGTTGCAAATTAGCATGAAAATTGCAAGAGATAGAGGGGAAGAGAAAGTGTAGCTGATAAGAAGAAAGTAGATTTAGGGTTTGGGCTACAATATTTGTTTTTGTTTGTTGATTCAGAAAGGTTTATTTTGGAAATGAATTGACACAACATGGCAACCTATAGACTATAGTAAATACATTTTTTCCTTATTTTTCATTCTATATTTCCTTTAAAAAGAAAAATTATTATTTTATTGTTCTTATTTTTTTTCTATTACCTTTAAAAGGAAAAATCTATTATGTTATTGTTCTTTTTTTTTCTCTTCTTTGTAGTGTTTTTTCTTCTTTATAATTTCTTTATAATTTATCAACTGGTTTAAAATAGGGTTCTTTCTTTCCTTTTTATTCTTTCTTTTTCTCAATTTCTAAATTCTTTTCCATACGTATATTTTCTTCTCTACCAAATTTTTTTTTCTCTGTAATTCACTCTTTTATGTAATTTTTTTGTTTTCCTTAAAACCACCCCATAATTAGAAATTCATAGTTCATTCATTATTCTCTTAGGATTTTGATTATTTCTTGTCTTATCTAAAACTTCTCACCCGTCTATTTATCTCTACTTTATGATTTTTACTATTTTTTTCACTCGAAAATATCTCCCCCCCCCCCCACAAGTTAAAAGTCTAATAATTGTCACGGTCTGAAATCTCAAGTCTTGATAACACCTACTAACAAAACCAATAGGTAAGCCAAACACATAGCCCATAACCAAAACCGACAAGCTATTACACGGAATAGAAACATATAGAAAGTAAGGAAACAAAATCAAATAAAATAAAGAGACATACAATCTTATGTTTATTTCATGAAAAACTTTTTTTAAAGAAAAACATTGTTTCATGCAAAACCTTTTTCTTAATAAAAAAGCAATGTTTCATGAAAGAAACATATTGAAAGTAAGGGAACAACATCAAATGGAAAATGTTTTTTTTTTTTTAAAAATGAATAGTCGCTTCGATCAAAGAAAAATATTATTTCATGCAAAGACGCGTTACTTCATATACGTATGGCCTTCTTACATCTAACTTAGGCCTTCTTCTCCTCAATCCTAGAGATCAGCAATAATACATCGTCATCCTTTTCATCTTCTTCTTCTCCATACTTACAACCTAAAAAAAAATTATTCTCTAGTTTTCTATTTCACTTCTTTATACACTTTTAAGAGGTAAGCTTTTGTAATTCAAGACTTATTAAATCGCTCAACGTCAAATTAGAATTCGGATATAGAAAATGAATTTAATAACCCTCGAGGTTATTTATGTATTTTTTCATACTTTAACTATTTTCCCCAATACATAGCTTAGTTGTAGCTCTTGTGTGGTATTGCATTAGGTGGTACATTTCCCAAGGTGCTTGGGAGTGCTTTGAGCTATATTTTTCCTTTTGAAGCCTTTTGAAATAAAAGAGTGTTGACTTGAGTCAACATCTTGAAAGTCGGATGTTGAATAAGGATTTTGTCAACTCCATCAACTTCAAAAGGTATTTTTTGGTCTAATAGTGTGGTTGGTTTGGAATTCGATGCTTTCATTTTAAGTTTGTGCCATTAGATATTTTAGCTTTAAATCACGATCTTGTTAAACACGTTCATATGGAAATTCAATCAGCATAGTTAGCTCCAAAATGTCGAGTTTGATCTAAGGTGTTTTTGGATGAGTTAGTGGCTTTTTTCATTTTGTTTGGTGTTTCACTTTAAGTGTTGACTTAAGTTAACATTTTTATGAGATGATATATGTTAGTTTTATGCAATTCCGTTTAGTTTGGAATATAACTTTTTATTGGGTAGCATAATTTGTTTTCATTCACAGTATTCCGAATGAATCGTAAGCTCCCATTAGGGGAATTCCCCATTCTTGGTGAACTTCTGATGCAATGCTTGGATGACATTCATAGAGAGAGGTTCCACATTTGTGAAGGGTCAACATGGCTGACCTCTATGTTTGCATGCAAGCCTCTATGTTCGCGAGGAGTATATCACCTGACAGTTATAAGAATTAATAGTCATTTTCACCATGGAAACTCAATTTAAAGACTTGGTATTTTGGTGAATTATAGAGCATTTCTTGGTGGATTTGAGTTATTCTTGGTGGGTTGCATCCGAAAACAACATGGCCACTTTCCGAGACTGAGAAATCCTTCATAAAACTTGGTAAAATCCAACAATTTCCTCCTAATTCTCCATTTGTTATTCACTTGACCTAATTAATGATGGGGTCTTATTTGGCTTGATTGTTACTCGGATTGGGCCTATTTTCGAATAACAAGTTGCTTGAGTAGTGTAGGACCTCATGTTAGAGTCAATATTTAGACTCCGTAGATAGGTCCCATGATTGTGTTTTGGGATTGTTTTTCCATTCTGATTTCATATGTTTATATGGGTATTATTTTGCTTGTTTGGCATTCCTGCCATTTTGTTCATATCGTGTTATCATGTGGAGGCCCTTTGGAAGGGAAAAGCTCCAGAGCAGAGGTTCGTGTGTTGTTTCAGCCTTGAGGTACGTTACAGTTTCACTATTCTTAGACTTGGCTTAGTTTCTTTAATTATTTATTGAGTATTATTGCATGTTAGGTTGAAATTTAAGATTAGTTTAGGCTTCTTGATCCTTACTCAATATAGGACATTCCTTCAGTTGTTTAGTGTAGGTATTAGCTGGAAAACCTTAGATTAGGTTTATCTTTAATTTTGATATCATTTAGTATTGTTAGAAATGATTTCTAGGTAGTGTGAAACTTAAGTTACCGCGTGTTTATTAGGTATGGATTGTTTACTTATACTGTTGAGCTTGAGTTTTAAATTATTTTTAATTGCTTATTGGGCCCGAGGATGTAAAATGGACAACACACTCTCTCTCTCTCTCTCTCTCTCTATATATATATATATATATATATCAACTACACTTCTTTCAATTCAAAGTGTAGGTGATTGCTAGCAAGTATAAACCCAACGATGGGTTGGGGTCGATCCCACATAGAGTGATACGGTAAAGAATTCAATTATTAAGTAAAAACCTGTTATAATCTTTTGTAAAGGTAAAGTATTGTGTAACATAAAATAAATCTCGAAGTTTCAATCATCAATATCAAAAGGGCGGGATTTAGTAACCAAGTTCAAACAACAACAATTAACACTAGATTTGAATGATTAGTGTAACACACCAGATTCTAAAAAAGAGAAAATGCATATTTTCAGAAGTTGCAGGTGCCACCAATGAAGGCCATCTGCGGACCGTAGGTGGGGTCTATGGTTGGCCACCTGCAACTCCCTCCCAAGAACCTTAGAAAATTTCAAACAAGGCATGACCCACGGCCGAACCTACGGACCATAGGTCAGACCAGGTCTGTGGATCGTGACCCTCAAACCCATTCTCTAATGCCAAACGACGAGGTGACACGACGGACCGTAGGTCCATCCATGGTCCATCAGTCAAGCCCGTCGTTCGCCCCAAATGTTTTTAAGTCAGGGGTCGTTTGGTCTTTTCCCCTAGGCATTAGACACCTAAACTACGTCGTTTAACCCCTAAACTACGTCGTTTTGGTCAGTTTAAGCACAGTAACTTAATCACTACTTACCCTAAGTGATTCATTCTCCAAAATTCATCCAATTAGAACGAAAAGAGTATAAAGTAGTCGACCAAACCCTCTCAAGAACACATCAAGTTTTCCTTAGTTCCAGCCCCGAAATAGAAAGATTTCTCCTTGAAATTCGTCACCAGGTATGTGTGATTTTACAATTGGATTCCTTTCATCCACTATGTCCCTAGAATTTAGTTAGATTCTTGATTCCCTTCATATTATCTAGACCTAGGGTTTATTGAACTTTAGAGAATTGTTTTGATTTAACTGTTAGAATATTCCTAATCAAACTTTCATGTTGTTGTAACACTTTTTCTTAGTTCCTTTCATGAAATTCAGAACACTAGTTGTTTAGATTCATTTAGTTCATGAATTACACTAGCTAGGACAGACAAACATATATACATGCCTCCGTTTTCAAATGTTTCTATATCATTAATTTAATGTTTCATTTTTAGTTAGCATATCAAAATATGAGCTATCCAAAATATTTCAGTTATGTTGTATTGAACACATTTCCAGTTCAGAGTAGGATTAACACTGAGTTGGACTAGGGTCAGTCACCCTCACAGTCCTAGAACTATGTGCCCCTGTAGGTTTATAAGACCTTCTATGGGAATCAAATATTTAGTGATCATGCCATTCATGCCTCTATACCCCTGGCAAGGTATATTGGGGCCTCTTGATGGGGTGTATACATCGGACTCCATGTTTGGCTCACCTGGTTTTATGTCGGTTAATAGTATCTCCACAATCAGATTCTAGTGCAATTTACCACGTTAATAGTTATATTTCAATATTCAGTATCAACACATTATGTACTTGGTCATTGCATTCAATTCAATTCTATTCAGTGTATATCAATATTTCCATCATGTTCAAATTATGTCATTGCTCAGTTATGCTTTGCTCAGTTATATGTTTTGTTCAATTTTATCCTATGTTGCATGCTTAGTACCTTTCAAGTAGTGACGCATACTTTGTGCTACATCTTTTTGATATGTAGGTTCAGGTCCTCAGCATTCTGATCACGTGTACATCAGTTCTGATCCGTATTCAACAGTATCAGTGGTGAGTCCTCATTCTCTGAGGACGACATACATGTTCTTTTACATTCAGTCTTTCATTTTAGTTTCAGTCTTGCTAGAGTTAGCTGGGGGCATGTCCCAACATCTCTAGTCAGTTATGGGCTTATTTCAGGCATAGTTAGATTCATCTTTAGTTTTTTAGTTATAGTCCAGTGTTATTAACTCTCATCCAGTATTTATCTTCAGACTAGTATTAGGTATTCCCTACCATTTTAGTTTATCTCATGTTTTAAGCTTCTGCACATTATCTCTTATTTCAAAAAAATTATATATGCTTATGCTATGCCAGTTTAGGGTTAGCTTAGGCTTACTCGTGATCCTAGGTCACGTGTTTACGTCAAGGGGGTATCCTTAGGGCGTGATAAACTTGGTATCAGAGCATTAGGTTTAAGAGTACTAGGATGTCTGAAAAGCCGCACTAAGGAGTGTCCTTTTCATAAGTGTGAAGCGCCCACACCTATGAGGGGGAGGTTACAAACTATTTTAGAAATAAACTTCACTTTCTTGTTATTCTTATTGTGCGTGGGTATGATATCCTTTCTAAATTTACATTATGTGTTTCAGATCATGCCTCCTTGTAGAGCTTACATATGGAATGCTAATGCTCGTAGCGCTAACACAGTTCCTCCAGTCCCAAACAATGAGGTTTCGAATGTAGAGTTTCAGAAAGTTATCCAACTTTTGGCCTAGAGTGTAGCCAACCAGAACAATCAGCAAGTTCCATTTTCTGCAAATACTAGTGGTGGATTAGTGGAAGCTAGGGTTCATGATTTTGTTAGGATGAATCCGCCTGAGTTTCTGGAGTCACAAGTTGGTAGATCCCCAGAATTTTATTGATGAGGTCAAGAAGATCTTTTGAGTGTTGTAAGTGACTGGAAATAATAGGTTAGAGTTGTTGTCCTATGCGCTTAAGGATGTGGTTCATATATGGTTCACGCAATGGTAGGAAAATAGGGGTGAGAATGCAACTCCTGTCACTTGAGAGTGTTTTACCAGAGCTTTTTTAGAGAGGTAGAGAGTTGAAATAGTCTAAAGCTTTGGAGTTCATGAATTTGAGGCAAGATTCTATGTCACTCCAAGAGTGCAGACTTAATTTCACCCAGCTCTCTAGGTATGCTCCACATATGGTTGCCGATTCCAAGGCACAAATGAGTAAGTTCCTATTTGGGGTATCTGATTTGGTTAAAATAGAGTGCATAAATGCTATGTTGTTGGAGGATATGACTATCTCAAGGCTCATGACTCATGCTCAACAGGTTGAGGGAGATAAGCTTAGAGAACTAGCTAAGGACAACAAAAAGGCTAGAATAGGGAGCTATGAGTACTCTCAGCAGAAATAGGGTGGTGAAATCGCTCGCAGTATCAACAAAGATCTTCAACTCCAGCACTTTCATCAGCTAGTTCTCCATCCTCCAGGTATCAACAGGATTAGAAAAGTAGGGCATGAGACTCTATGTCTGAGGGGAGTGTTTCAAGTAACACAACCTACCTAACTTGTCCAAAGTGTGGTAGTAACCATCCAGGCAAGTGTCTTTCAGGCAAGGAAGTATGTTTTGGTTGTGGTCAGATTGGTCACAGGTTGAGAGATTGCCCTTTTTCTGAATAGGGGCAAGGAAGTAATAATAATAGGGCTCAGTCTATAGCTCTAGTAACACCAGTAGGTAGCCCAACTCAGCAGGGTGCTTCATCTCGTAAAGATGGCGGTCAACGCAAGAACATGTTGTATGCTAGATTAGGAAAATTCTCCTAAAGTGGTCACTGGTACATTATGTCACATTCCCAGCCTACACCCTGGGCGGGACTGGCACTCGAAAACCATTGCTGGCCCAAGAGAACGCTGGCCTGGCTTAACTCATAGCGGAAGACTTACTCATGATAAAAATACTTTAAAAAGTAAACTGAAATCTCAATAAATAACTTATAATGTATAAAGAACATTCATTAGCTAAAATGGCACTCAAGTCTCAAACATCAAAACAAGAATTGAAAGACTCAAGAAATAACATTAACAAACTATCTATGAAGCCTCTAACAACTGAGATGGACGTCGGGACAAGACCTACGACATCCTAATGAACTAAAATGATAAAGTAATAAAAAGGGGTCCTCAGAAAGCAAGGAGTCTCACAAATAACTTTGAAGCTCAACTAGAATCAACGATGCACAATATGTTAATCCTGGTTACCTATATCTTCATCATAAAAAGATGCAAGCCAATTGGCATCAATACATTGAATGGACAAGCATGCTAGGGGAATTCTAAAACAAGACATAAGCTTGAAAGAAATCTGGAAGAATATACCTGGGCTCAACTAATCTCAACCTAACTCATTTCAATATAAAGCAACAATATAAATGCAGTATAAAGAAAAGCCTTTCAAACATGGATACCAACTCTATGTATTGAAAAATACAATAGTCATTCTGTTTGTATTCAAAAATACAATATAAACTTTGTTTGTATATAAAAATACAAGTAACTCTGTGTATATAAGAATACAAAATACTTCTATGGGAGTTTCTCTAACTAACAACCATCACTTAAGAGCTATGTGATGATATAATGTTCTGCCTCATGCTGGCAGGGCTGTCCTATACCTTGCCAGGTGTATAGAACCTAACTAATAAGTGGATCCACTAGTGCTAAAAAACACTAAGGAAATCATCTAAAAAGTATGACCCTTTTCTATCCATGATGGCTACATGGTTTATGGGGATTGGGTGTTGTCTGAACTCTCCCCCATATAGGTGCTCAATACTACTCCAATAATATAACTAACTCATATGTTTAAAAACATAAGTCTTTCTGTGGTTTGAGATTATTACTGAAAAACTAGCCGAAAGGCTCTCTAGGAAATCTGTGTTTCCTCTCTTGCCTAATTGCAAAAGCATTTACTTTTTAATGAAAAACTAGCTCAAAGGCTCTTTTGGAAATCGGTGTTCCCTTTCTTGTTTAAATGTGAAAACATTTACTCTTTAGGAATACATAGTCCCCATATACTCTTTTGAAGAAATGAACTTCACACTTTTCTCTTTACCCTTTACACAACTCAAAACTCAAATCTTAAAACAAGTTTAAAGAATTTGTAAAAGACTTTTGGAAAGACTCTATGAACTCTCTTGACTTGGCTCTTAAGTTTCCTTGAATTTGAATTTATGGATTCAAGATTATGATTCATGTTTATGGATGATATCATGATATTTAGATGTACCTTATAGTGTAGAAATCAACTAGAAATCATAGGTCTGATTCAAGGAAACTTAAATGGAAAGAAGTGGGAAAGGGTAGAGGATCTGGCGACCCTGACACTCTGAGTTGCGCTGGGCACTTGAGGCAAAACTACAGAAGCTGGGTTGGGGCGCTTTGAGTGGCGTGGTGCCCCAGAGCCCAAACTTTAGAACAGCCTGTGGGACGCTCTGAGTGGGGCACCCCATCCCCATTCCCCAGATTTTTGACAATTTTTCGTGCTCGTTTCTTGAACCTAACTCGTCTAGATTCAATTTATTCCTTCCCCAAACACTTAGATTCGAATACCCAACAAAAGTATACAAGAATCTACTTAAAACTAACTTCAAATCTCATGAAGCTAACTCAAGAACTCAACAATCAAGAACCCAATAGAAACGTCAACAAAATCAATTAAGAACTCAATTACTCTACTCTCAAGAACATAAATATGCTGAAATAAATCATGATTGGCACATGGGTGAAAGAACCCAATGCAATGTGATCTCATATACCTCATAGGGATTAACCCTTGGTGAAATTCACAAGCTAAACTTCAAGAACGCGACGAATCCTTGGCTTCTTCTCCTCTCTTCTTCTCTTTTCTCTTCTCTCAAATCCCTAGCGTACTTTTATGAAGGGTAAACTGAAACAAATCAGTCTAGACCCCAAATAAATTACTAAAAATGGATTTAATTAATTGGGTAGTGAAAGGACCAAAATACCCCTTTAAAATCTGAATAACTTTCCTCATCTGGACAGCCCAACATAGTACAGGCATATCTCCCTTATTTTACTTGAAAATTAGAAAACTTGGTGGCGTTGGAAAGATAATTCAAAGACCTTTCCTTTAATATCTTATAGAAAACCTAACTCATCCTGTGCTGAGAGTTATGGTCATTTGAAGTTGATCCAAAACTTATACTTAGCCAAACTTGCCAAACTTTCCAAATTTGATCTTTCCAAAAATGGTTTCTTTCTATTTCTAGTTCTTTCAAATAACGAGGTGTTACAATATCTCCGCTTTGGAACATTCATCCTCAAATGAGACTACTCTTAGTAGGCTAAGGGCGTAACACCCAACATTCAGCTCAAACACCCAACAAGCAAATGTAATACATTAAGTATATCAATTAAAGAGTACTAAGAAGAGAATTACTACCTTGATCTAGAATTTCTCTGGACTAAAAGAGATGTGGATATATCTTCCTCATATCATCATCAGTTTCCAAAGTAGCTTCCTCAATAAAGTGATTTCTCCACAAAACTTTGACCGATGCTACCTCCTTAGTCCTCAACTTGTGAACTTGGTGGTCTAAGATCTGAACAGGAATCTCTTCATACGACAAGTTGTCCTTAATACCAATATCTTTAGTTGGTATGATCAGTAAAGGATCACGCATACACTTTCTCAACACTGAAATATGAAACACCAGATGAACTGTTGCTGACTCTTGTGGTAGCTCCAACTCATAAGCCACATTACCAATCCTTTTGGATATTCTATAAGGACAAATATACCAGGGACTAAGCTTCCCCTTCTTACCAAATCTCATAACACCCTTCATGGATGAAACTTTTAAGTATACCCAATCATCTACTTCAAACTCTAAGTCTCTTCTCCTAACATCATTGTAGGATTTTCGATGACTCAGCACTGTTTTCATCCTCTCTTGAATAGCTTTCACTTACTCCATAGCTTGATGAACTAAGTCTGGTCCTATCATGCCAGCTTCACCAACCTCAAACAATCCAATATGAATCTCCATCTTCTCTCATAAAGAGCTTCATAGGGTGCAATTTGGATGCTAGAGTGGTAACTATTGTTATACGCAAACTCGATGAGAGATAGGTGATCATACCTATTACCTTGGAAATCAATCACACAAGCCCTCAACATATCCTCTTAAGTTTGAATAGTGCATTCTGCTTGACCATCTGTCTAAGGATGAAAATCAGTACTCAAGTTTACCTTTGAACCCATGTCTTTTCAGAATGACTTTCAACATTGTGCAGTAAATTATGCACCTCTGTCTGAAATAATGGAATCTAGAACTCCATGAAGTCTTACTACCTCTTGAATGTATAACTTGGTGTAATCCTCGCGGAATAGGTAGTCTTTACCGGCAAAAATTGGGCTGACTTAGTCATTCTATCAATAATCATCCAACTAGAATCATGTTGCCTGCGAGACTGAGGAAAGCCAATAATGAAATCCATATTTATCATCTCCCACTTTAATTTTGGAAGTTCTATGTTCTTAGCCATACCACCAGGCATTTGGTGCTCTACTTTAACTAGTTGACAATTCGGGCAACGAACTCAACAATACCTTTCTTCATGCTATTCCACAAATATACTTCTCCCAAGTCAAGATTCATCTTTGTAGAACCCGGATGAATAGAATGTCTGGAGCTATGATCTTCCTCCTTGATCCTCTCTTGGAGTTCATCCACCCTTTGTACACAGAATCTACCTTGATACCTTAATACACCATCTCCCCTTGTTCAAAAGCCATTACTTTTTGCTTAGAACATTTGCCTTAAATTCAAGAAATATATGATCTTGGTCTTGGTTTTCTTTCACTTCTGACACTAATGATGATTCAACCCCATTCATCACCACTACTCCTCCTTTTGTGGAATCCATTAACCGAACTCCTAATCGTGCAAGTCTGTGCACATCTTTCGCTAACTCTCTCTTCTCTTCTTCAACATGGGTGGTACTAACCATAGACAACCTACTCAAAGCATCAACAACAATATTAGCCTTACTTGGGTGATATAGAATACTCATGTCATAATCCTTGAGTAACTCTGACCACCTCCTCTGTCTAAGATTAAGCTCTTTCTAACTAAACACATACTGAAGACTCTTGTAATTGGTGAACACATCTACATGAACACCATAAAGATAATGATGTCATATCTTCAAAGCAAATACTATGACAGCCAACTCTAGATCATGGCTTGGATAATTCTTCTCGTGAACCTTCAGTTGTCTAGAGGCATAAGCTATACTTTACCATTCTACATTAACACACAACCCAAACAAACTATGTACGCATCACAATATTCAACAAAGCCTTGCGTACCCTCTGGTAAGGTAAATTTTGGGGCAGTAGTCAGCCTAGTTTTCAATTCTGAAAGCTTTTTTCACAAGCTTCAGAGCGTTGAAACTTTGTTTTATTTTGAGTCAACTTGGTTAAAGGGGATGAAATAGATGAGAACCCCTCGAGGAACCTTCAATAATATCCAGCCAACCCCAAGAAACTCCTAATATCAGTTGGAGATGTGGGTCTAGGCCAATTTTACACTACTTCTATTTTTTGAGTATCAACTCTAATCCCATCATATGAAACAATGTAGCCTAAGAATATAACAAACTCAAGCCAGAACTCACACTTTGAAAACTTGGCATAAAACTACCTATCCTTTAGAGTTTGTAGAACTATTCTGAGATGACTAACATGATCTTTTTCATTCCACGAATAGATTAGAATGTCATCAACAAACACTATAACAAACATGTCTAAATAAGTCTTGAATACTCTATTCATAAGGTCCATGAACGCTACAGGTGCATTAATTAAATCGAACAACATTACTAGAAACTCATAATGACCATAACGGGTCCTGAAAGCTATCTTTGGAATATCACATTCCCGTACTCTCAACTGATAGTAGCCAGATCTGAGGTCTATCTTAGAGAAACAAATAGCACCCTAAAGCTGATCGAAGAGATCATTAATTCTCGGAAGAGGATACTTATTCTTGATAGTAACCTTGTTCAATTGATGGTAATATATACACATTCTAAGAAAATAATCCTTTTTTCTCACAAATAGGACTGGAGCGCCCCAAGGTAAGACACTTAATCAAATAAAACCTTTCTCGAGGAGATCTTTTAACTACTCTTTTAACTAATTTAACTCTACTGGTGCCATCCTATATGGCGTAATATATATATAAATATAGGATGAGTATTGGGAAGAATATCTATATCGAAGTGTATTTCTCTCTCAAAAGGTAACCCGTGAAGATCATCCGGAAAGACTTCTGGAAACTCTTTTACTACTCGAACTTACTGAATAAGAGGTATCTCAACACTTGAGTCATTAACTTGGACTAAGTGATAGAGACACCCCTTGGAAACTAACTTCCTCGCTTTAAGGTATGAAATAAAATGACCCTTGGGCACTGCTAAACTACTCTTCCCCTAAATAACTGGCTCATTAGAAAAGTGGAACTTGACAACTCTAGTTCTACAATCAATTGAGGCATAACAAGATTGAAGCCAATCTATACCTAGAAAAACATCAAAATCTACTATGTCTAACTCAACTAAATCAACCATGATTCTCTTGTGATTGATGGTAATGGTACAATCATGATAGACTCTCTCTCTCTGCTAGGATAGACTCACCAACAGGTGTAGAAACACTGAAGGGAACAATAAGTTTCTCAAGATGAACATCAAAATTCATCATAATATAAGGAGTTACTAAGGATAAACTCACTCCTAGATCTAGCGAAGAATAAACATCATAGTTAAAGACTTTGATCCTACCAGTGACAACATCTGGCAAATCCTCTTACTCTTGGCGACTGTTGGAAAGGTGACCAGTTAGCATTACTCTTCTGTATCCCAGACTCATTCCCTATCTTAGCTCTCTTGTTTCGAAACTCTTCTCTATCCTTCAGCTTCTCTTCTTTAACCTGTTGTGCATGGATCATCAGCCTTGCTATGTCTATATCTCCTATCAGCATAACTGCCTTGCCTTCCCTACTAGAAAGATGAGACAACCCAGCAACAAACAAACTTATCCTGCTTCTCGTGTTAGCAACCATCTCCGGAGTATAGCAGGACAGTTGTGTGAACTTCAGACTATACTCAACAACACTCAAAGAATCCTGCTTAAGGATGAGGAACTCTCAAACCTTTGCTTCTCTTAGTTCTCGAAGAAAGAAATGCCCCAAGAAGGTCTCCTCAAATAAAGCCCAATTCACAAGGGTTGCACCCTCAACTCAATTCTTTTTCCATTGATCAAACCAGATTCTAGCGATACCCTTCATTTGGTATGCATCTTGTTCCACCCTCTCAACATCAGTAACATGCATAATCTCAAAAATATTCTGAAGCTCTACAAGAAAACTTAGTGACACTTGAACCAGCGAAGCTTGGAGGATTCATCATTAAGAACTCATGGATCCTTGAAGTATCAGCCACTTCTTGTCGATTCTCTCTCTATCCAACTTGATTAGTCACAGCTTAACTTTAACATCCGGATAGCTTCATAGACCTCAGCATTGGTGACCTCTCATTGGGGTTGCACTTCAAGTGCATTAGGTACCCCTTATCCCTGTGGTTCAACATTTCTCCTAGTGGGACGACCTTTGACAGCTCTTCATGGAGGCGTGATCTGAAAGATACGCACAAGCACAAATTAGAAAAAACTTTTTAGCGATAAACTCTATCACACGAAATGAATATGAAAGAAGTGAGATAGTTCCTAAATGTTGTAGACTCATAATTACAGATGTAGCGCGCTTCACACTGATAACTAGGACTCTACATACACGACTTCATAGAGTCCCAAGGACTCTTAAACTCTGTGCTCTGATACTAAGTTTGTCACGCCCTGAGCCTACACCCTGGGTGGGATTGGTACTCGAGAACCATTGCAGGCCCCAAGCGAACCCCTGGCCTAGTTTAACTCATAACGGAAGACTTACTCCTGATAAAAATACTTTAAAAGGTAAACTGAAATCTCAATAAATAACTTAGAATGTAAAATGAACATTCACTAGCCAAAATGGAACTCAAGTCTCAAACATCAAAACTGGAATGGAAAGACTCAAGAACTAACATAAACTAACTGTCTATGAAGCCTCTAACAACTGATATAGATGTCGGGACAAGACCCACGACATCCTAATGAACTAAAATGATAAAGTAATATAAAGGGCTCCTCTGGAAGCAAGGAGCCTCACCCAAAACTTTGAAGCTTAGCTAGAATCAACGATGTGCTTGATGTTGATCCTGGTTACCTGTATCTGCATCATAAAAAGATATAGGCCAACTAGCATCAGTACATTAAATTTATGAGCATACGAGGGGAGTTCTAAAACAAGACATAAGCTTGAAAGGAATCTGAAAGAACATACTTGCTCTCAACTCAACTTAACTCGTTTCAATATAAAAGTAGTATAAAGAAAAGCCTTTAAAAGATGGATAACAACTGTGTATTGAAAAATAAAATAGTAATTCAGTTTGTATGCAAAGATACAATACAAAGTTTGTTTGTATATGAAGATACAAATAACTTTGTGTTTATAAGAATACAAAATACTTCTATGGGAGTTTATCTAACCAATAACCATAACTTAAGAGCTATGTGATGATACAACGTTTTTCCTCACGCTGACAGGGCTATCCTATACCTTACCAGGGGTATAAAACCTAACTACTAAGTGGATCCACTAGTTTATGTTTAAAAGCACTAAGGAAATCATCTAAAAAGTATGAACCTTTTCAACCCATGATGGCTACATGGTTTATGGGGGCTGTGAGTTGTCTGAATTCTCCCCCATATCTGTACTCAATGTTATTCCTAAAATATAACTAGCTCATATTGTTTAAAAATATAACTCTTTCTGTGGTTTGAGATAATTACTCAAAAACTAGCCCAAAGGCTTTCTAGGAAATTAGTGTTTCCTCTCTTGCTTAATTGTGAAAACATTTACTCTTTATTGAAAAACTAGCTCAAAGGCTCTATTGGAAGTCAGTGTTTTCTTTCTTGTTTAAATGTGAAAACATTTACTCTTTAGGAATACATATTCCCCATATACTCTTTTGAAGAAATGAACTTCAATCTATCCTCTTTACTTTTTACTCAACTCAAACCTCAAGTCTTAAAACAAGTTAAAAGCATTTGCAAAAGACTTTTGAAAAGGCTCTTAAGAACTCTCTAAACTAGGCTCTTAACTTTCCTTGAATTTGAATTTATCGATTCAAGGTTATGATTCATGTTATGGATGATATAATGATGTTTATACGTACCTTAGAGTATAGAAATCAACTAGAAAGCATAGGTACGATTCAAGGTAACTCAAACAGAAAGAACTGGGAAAGGGTATAGGATCGACCCTGGCGCTCTGAGAGGCGCTGGGCGCCTAAGGAAAAATTTTAGAAGCTAGGTTGGGGCACTCTAAGTGGCATGGAGCCCTAGAGCACAAACGTTAGAACCTGTTGTGGAGCGCTCTGAATGGCATGGCTCCGCACCCCAATTCCCCAGATTGTTGATGATTTTTCTTACTCGTTTTTCAACCCTAATTTGTCTAGATTCAATTGGTTCTTTCCCCAAACACTTAGATTCGAATACCCAACCAAATTATACAAGAATCAACTCAAAAATAACTTCAAATCTAATGAAGCTAACTCATGAACTTCTCAAGAACTCAACAATCAAGAACCCAATAGAAACTTTAACAAGATCCACCAAAAGCTCAATTACTCTACTTTCAAGAACATAAATACATTGAAATAAATCATGATTGGCACGTGGGTGAATGAACCCAACACTATGTGATCTAACATACCTCATAGGGATTAACCCTTTGGCAAAATCCACAATCTAACCTTCAAGAACGCAATGAATCCTTGGCTTATTCTCCTCTCTTCTCCTCTTTTCTCTTCTCTCAAAACCCTAGCTTAATTTTATGAAGCATAAACATAACCAAATCAGGTTAGACCCTAAAGAAATTACAAAAAAAGGATTTAATTAATTTGGTAATGAAAAGACCAAAATACCCCTTTAAAATTCGGTTAAGTTTCCTTATCTAGACAACCCAACTTTGAACAGGCATATCTCACTCATACGAACTCAAAAATTAGCAAACTCAATGGTGTTGGAAAGATAATTCAAAGACCTTTCATTTAATATCTTATAGCACATATAACGCATCATGTGATGAGAGTTATAGTTGTTTGAAGTTGACCCAAAACTTATACTTAGTCAAACTTGCCCAACTTTCCAAATCTGATCTTTCCAAAAATAGTTTCTTTCTATTTTTAGTTCTTTCAAATAAAGGGGTGTTACACTTTTCAAGTCTTTCACTTAGATGTTTATGCTTTGTTAGATCCTGGGGCTACTCTTTCCTTTATAACTCCATATATAGTAGTGAACTTCAGTGTTAGTCCAGAAACTCTTTCAGAACCCTTCTAAGTCTCTACCCCAGTTGGTGCCCAATTAAAGCTAAATGGGTATACAAAAATTGCCCTATCATAGTCTCTCAGATAGTCACATCAGCATATCTTGTAGAGTTAGAAATGGTTGACTTTGATATCATTCGAGGAATCGATTGTTTACATTTCTGTTATGCCTTTGTCGATTGTAGAACTAGGATTGTTCATTTTCAATTTTTGAGTGAACCAGACTTAGAATGGAATGGTAGTAGATTAGTGACTATGGGTCGACTCATTTCGTACCTTAAGGCCAGAAAGATTATCTCTAAAGGGTATCTTTATCATCTAGTTTGGGTTAAGGATTCAAGCTCCGAAACCCCAACTCTTGAGTCAGTCCCAGTAGTAAATGAGTTTCCTAAAGTGTTTCTAGAAGATCTTCCTAAAATTTCTCCCGAAAGGGAATTCAACATCAGAATAGATCTCATTCAAGATACCCACCCTATTTCTATTCCTCCTTACAAAATGTCTCTAGTTGAGCTTAAGGAACTGAAAGAAAAGATGAAAGACCTTCTAAATAAGGGCTTCATCAGACCTAGTCTTTCCCCATTGGGTGCACCAGTGTTGTTAGTGAAAAAGAAAGATGGTTCTCTCAGGATGTGCATTGACTATCGGCAGTTGAACAAAGTCACAAGCAAGAATAAGTACCCTATCCCTAGGATTGATGACTTGTTAGACCAACTTTAGTGTGCTAGTCATTTTCGAAGATAGACCTCAGATCCAGTTATCATTAACACAGAGTCAGAGATAGTGACATGCCAAAAACAGCCTTTAGAACTCGGTATGGTCATTATGAATTTGTAGTTATGTCATTTGGACAAACTAATGCAACTGCACCTTTCATGGATTTAATGAACAGGGTGTTCAAGAAGTATTTGGACTTGTTAGTTATCGTTTTATTGATGATATCCTCATTTACTCTAGGAATGAGGAGGAACATGCGAATCATTTGAGGGTTGTCCTACAAACTCTCAAAGATCGCTAGTTATTCGCTAAGTTTAGCAAATGAGAGTTTTGGTTACAATAAGTTGCTTTCCTTGGGGATATAGTATCTAACGAAGGCATACGAGTGGATTCTCTGATAATAGAGGTAGTGAAGCAATGGCCCAGACCCACCTCTCCTACAGATATAAAAAGTTTCTTGGGCTTAGCTGGTTATTAAAGAAGGTTTGTGGAAGTATTTTCATCAATAGCTTCTCCATTGACGAAGTCGACTCAGAAAAAGGTTATGTTTCAATGGTCAGATGAGTATGAGAAGAGCTTCTCATAACTGGAAAAACTAAGTTGACTACACCTTCTGTTTGGACTCTACCAGAGGGTTCAGACGGTTATGTCATCTATTGTGATACATCCAGAGTCAGCCTATGTTGCGTGTTGATGCAGCGAGGTAAGGTTATAGCTTATGCTTTTATGCACCTTAAGGTGCATTAGAAGAACTACCCAACTCATGACCTCAAGCTTGCAGTTGTAGTATTTCCCTAAAGATTTGGAGACAATACTTTTATGGTGTTCACGTAGATGTGTTCACAGACCATAAGAGCCTTCAGTATGTGTTCTTCCAGAAAGAGTTGAATCTTCGATAGAGGAGATGACTTGAATTCCTGAAGGACTATGACATGAATGTAGTTTATAATCCAGGTAAGGCCAATGTAGTAGTTGAAGCTCTTAGCAGACTATCTATGGGTAGTGTAGCACATGTTGAGAAAGAAAGGAAAGAATTAGCAAAAGATGTCCACCGACTTGAGCGCTTAGGAATTTTCCTTATCAACATATCAGATGATCGCGTGATAGTTCAAAATGGGTTAGAATCTTCATTGGTAGCTGATATACCATGAGTTTACTATATTTTTGATGTATTTCACTTATAAGTTGTGTGGGTTAGGGCTATATTGTATTAGAAATAATGTGTTATGTCTAATGTTTGCACGAAATAGGATTGGAGGCTATCGATGAAGATTTGGAGATGGAAAGTGCAGAAGTACCCACCAATGGAGCCACCCACGGACCGTAGGTCCATCGATGGGCTGTGGGTGGTCAGTTGTAAGTCCTGGTCAGGGAAGTTGAGTTCCAGTACTCAACCCATGGAGTGCCAGGATGGACCGCAGACCAGTCCATGTATCGTGGTGCATTGTAGGTGGAACATCAGGGAAGTCTGATAAGTATGGAACCACAAAGCAAAACGACGGACCGTAGGTCAACCCACGGTCCGTCCTGCAAGTCATTCATTGATGATCTGAGAGTCAAGGTTCCAGTACCTAATGAAATGTTTCTAAATCTTGAAACACGGAGGGTTACCTATGGACCGTAGGTCGACCCCCGGTCCGTAGGTTGGGTTGTCGACAGAAGCTGCGTGCAAACAACTTATTTCCTTATTTTGTTTCCCTTTTATTTAGGACTTATTATCTATAAATAGGTGTTATAAACCTCATTTTTAGGGGTTAGAAATTATTGTAAACTTTTAGTTTTTGGTGTTTTGGGAATTAACTTGCAAACTTTAACAATTTGATTTGTGGATTTTGTTTTATAAGATTTTCACTTTGAAATTCAATTGAAGGTTTTGGGTTTCATCAATTCTACTTGTAAGTTCATGAATTATTTTTACCCAATTATGAATTGTTTTCTTTCAAGCATGAGTAGCTAAATTCACAACTGGGGTTGTTGGAACCATGAGATATTAAAAAAGTATGAATAATAATTAAGTATTTCTTGAATAGTGGTTATGCATGAATTGTTAATTCTTTTGCTTAGAAGTCTTTTTAATGGTGGCCAACGTTGAAACTCACCTCGTTGCTACTTGTCTGACCAAGGAGGTAGTTAATGAGAAAAGAATTAACAACAAAGATTTAGAGGATGCTATCTAATAGTCCAATGTCAATTGGTGAGAGGGTGAAAAATAAGTCATACATTGATGTGATGTCTAATTTGGGTAAAGGTAAGGGTTAGTAAAGCATAAACCCGTAGCCGGACCAAGGTGCGAGGTGAAATTCCCTACTTGGGGGACCAATCACTTAGGGATACCTAACTTACCAACTTTGCATGTAAAACACTAGGAAAGGATTATTATTATTATTAGGATTACTGCATTAAGAGCCTGTGCGGAACACATATACCCTAGTTTCTTTCTCATATTGATAACTCAAAGTTGAATTTTGCTTACTTGTTACTAAATCAACAAATTGTTACTTGCTTACGAAATGCTTCCCCCCCCCCCTTTATTTACTTGTCTCAGAAATAGTTTGACTAAACGGATATAATAGTGAGTTAAGGTTATGTCTGAACCATATTCCTCGTGGTATCGACCCAACCAACAAGTTGGGTTCTTTATTTGACAACGATTGCTTATACTTCTTTAGGGAGGTGTAATTTGAGCGTATCAAATTTTTACTCCGCTGCCGGGGAATACGGCTTTTAGATTAAGTTTAATCTAATTATTGAACTTGATTGAATTATTTCTTGATTTACATTTTTCTTTAGTTTTTGTTTTCCACAAGTTTCTACTCTAGTGTATGCGAAGTACACGGAGTCGAGGCTCACCTTTGACCCCCTACGATCTAGAATTGAATAGGACTTTAAGGAGAATGAATAACCAAGAGGTACTAAACAATCTAGCGGAGAGGGTCTAGGTGATGGAGTTCAGTTGTAGCCTCCTGGGGATGTTGATGTGGGTGCTCAAATTCTTGGTGACAATCTACTCGAAAACCAAGAAGGGTGCATAATCCGCCATCACCAAGGCTTCGTGATAACTACCGAATTGAAGGGCCTATTATTCTACCTCCAGGGCAGACATTCGTGGAAACCAACAGTCTGATGCAAATGCTTAAAGCATGAGGGTTGTTTGCCGGTCTAGTTTCAGATGATCTACATGGTCACATGGCTATATTGAGAAGTGTCTACAAGAGTTGTGTGAGGTGCCCAGAATTGGATATGGATGTCATTGGGTTGAGAGTTTTCCATCTATCATTGACTGGTGATGCTGCGGTGTGGTTTTCATAGCTTCTATACAATTCGATTCATACATGGGACTAATCGATGTCAAAGAAGCTAAATAACAAGAATAAACTAAATAACTTCGTAGCACTACCTGGAGAGTCCGTAAGCAGTTCATGGGATAGGTTCACTATATTTAACAGAAGTTGTTCATAATCACCGCATTGATGATGAGTCGCTAAAGGAGTACTTCTACAAAGGATAGGATGACAATGGAAAGGCTGTGCTAGACACTATTGTTGGAGGATCATATGGTGAGTGCACTTTTGAGGAGATCGCTGAAAAATTAGAGACGATTTCACAAAATAATAAGTCATGGAGCACTAGAAAATCTAATACTGGAAGAAGCACGTTCGCTATTCAAGCTGCACCAAATCAATCTAATGATGAAATTCATGAGGAGATAGCTTAGATGAGGACAAAACTTGGGTTGGTATTGAAGAATGTGAGTGGAAATGCAGAAAAGTTGAATGTGGTAAATTACCCAACTAGAACTCCACCCCCACCAGTTGAGGAATGCTAATATGAGGAGGATGCATATTTGGTAAATGATCAGACGGGGGTATTCAAACCAACGCCCAAGGTTCCAACTCGGATAATTAGTGCCAAGTTCAAGGAAACTAAGGTCAGAATTATGGCAACTACAACCTCGAGGGAAACTATCTTCTGGATGGGAAATACAATCGTGATAACAACTTCAACCGAAACAACTATGGTAACATTAATGATCGAGTTGGGCCCTATGTTTCACCTGGCAGAAAATTTGGTAATAGAGAGTTCGGTGGTAGTATCTTACGCATTGAGGATATGATGCAAAATATGATAAAGAGGTTTGATGCTACTGATCAATATGTGAAAGAGATGTGTACTGAGTTGTTCGAGATATGTCAGAAATTTGATGCCCATGCAGTGTCGATAAATCAACTTGAGCAGCAGTTTAGTCAGTTATCTGCTACTGTGAATACACGCCAACTACGTACACTTCCCAACAACACCATCCAAAATCCAAAAAGTAATGGGCATTGTATGGCAATCACGACTCGCGGAGGAAAATAGACTATTGAACCCCCCATGCTATTTGATATTCAAAAAATGGTAGAAACAAATGAGGAAGAGAATGAGGTTACTGGAGAGACAAAAGATGCCGTAGAAAAGGAGGTTGAGTTGACTCAGAAAGTTGTTCCCATGCCTAGACCTCCACCTTCTTTCCCACAGAGGTTAGTGTAGAAGACTAAAGAAGAAAGATACCGCAGGTTCATAAATATGTTGAAACAGCTTTCCATTAATGTTCCTTTGATAGAAGCTTTGGAGGAAATGCCTGGTATGCCAAATTCATGAAGAACTTGGTAAACAAAAAGAGGGCTGTCAGTTTTGAGAGTGATGAGAGGTTGCATCATTGTAGTGCCATATATACAAGGTCACTAGTGCAAAAGAAAGAGGATCCTATAGCTTTCATTATTCATTGCACCATCGGTAAGATGCAATTTGCGAAGGCTTTGTGTGATTTGGGCACCAAAATTAATTTGATGCCATTGTCAATTTATAAGAAGATAGGTTTAGGAGCTCCAAAGCGAACTGCGATGCATTTACTTATGGTTCATAGAATTGTGAAGAAGCCCATTGGAGTGCTTCAATATGTCCTTTTGAAAGTGGGGTCATTCATTTTTTTGGCGGACTTTATGATACTTGATTGCGAGGTTGACTTTGAGGTTCCCATCATCTTTGGGAGACCATTCCTTGCTACTAGGCATGCCTTAGTCGATATGGAGAGAGGGCCAATGAAGTTCCGACTCAATAAGAAAGAGGTGGTCTTTACTATTTGTAGGTCTATGAAGTAGCAGAGTGATCATTAATTGGTCTCTATGGTGAGTCACATTGGGGGACAAGGTGCTGAATTGTCTAGTAAGGAGAAGTTTGGTGCAACCTTGTACAAGAACAAAAAGCACCATGATCAAAAGACAGAAAAGCACGAACTAGCTCTTGGTGATCTAGTGTTGTCTTTTAACTGAAGGTTGCACTGGTTTCTAGCAGATTCAAGTCCTAGTGGACTAGACCATTTAGAGTGACCCACCCATATAGAGTGGTTGACCTCGAGAAAACGAAGGGGACAATGTTCAAGGCCAAGCACCGGAGAATAGAAAGTTACATGGGAAATTCTAAGAGTGTCAATGCAGTGATAGAGGCATTGCACCTTGATGAATTCTGAGTAATCAAGGTGTCTGTGTCGTGCTGTGACGTTAAATCAAGTGCCTCTTGAGAGGCAACCCAAGATGTATAATCTAGCTAACTATAGGTTTTTCTTTTGAAATAGGAGTTTTTTTTTTTTTTTTTTGTTATAGCTCATCAAATTGATGTTATATTTTTTTTATTAGTATTGGCTAGGTATATATTAGGGTCCGTGTCTAAAAAGTGTCCAAAAAATGTAAAAATAAAATCCTAATGGTTGTTATGTGTGCAGGGACGAAAAGGCAAAATCTGTAGAAAATAGTTGTGTAGTTGTATACAGGCCCCATCGACGGTCCGTTGGTCAATCGACGAACCGTGGATGGTGTCCGTAGATTCTAGGTAAGTTTTAAATAAGTTTTATGTGTCAGAGTGACCTACGGACCCAACACATTAACCGTCGATGGGGTCTCGTGGGTCCAACCTGAAACCAACCCGACCCTGACCCCTTTTTTATTAAAACTCTTCATTTTTATAACCATTCCCCACTTTCAAAATTCCCTCCCAACCATTTTTCAACCCTCAAAATACAAATATTCCTAAATTAATTCCCCCAAATCACTCCCATATCAATTACCCACATCCCATACAATCACTCTCCTCTCCCATATCTCCCTTTGCACTCCCTAATCACTCCCATCTTCTACCCAAAGTGATTTCATGGTCTTGGTTCGGTGTGCACGTTGGTTTAGGAGTTTTTGCAGTCGATCACACACCCACCATTGCTGATTACTTGTATGGTAAGTTGATTTTTCCCAAACTTTGAACATTCATAGTTTCATATTGAAATCACCACAATGAACTTGACCTTGGGTTGTAAAGAAAGTGTTCGAATGTTGCATTGTAGTTTGGAATGGTGGTATGTGAGTGTGTTGTAAATTAAAACCACATAAATCAATTAATACATCTAAATTAAAAGTTTTGACTTAGGGTTGTTAAATGGTTTTGTGTAAAAGTGAATAAGTTGAATGATCACAACCCTAAAAATGACGAACTACCAAAATATATGTTGAAATGCATGTGTAGGCCTAGTTTGATTGTGTAATTGTTGAAATAAGGCATGAAGTGTGAGTCAAAATTAGAAACCTGGCACAGAACTGACCTACGACTCCAACCCACGGGCCGTAGGTTGGGGTCCTTGGGTGAGTTGCACAAAAATTTTGTATATGTCATAAACCACAGTGTGGACTACAGTCCATCATTTGATCGATAGAACATTCTGCACATCCGTGGTTCCCGTATCAAAGACCCAACTTTGGGTACTCTGACCAACGGAGGGGATAGACGGGCCGTCATTCCATCAATGGACTGTAGGTACCCACCATAGGTCTCCAGTTCAGCGACTACCTGGAATGTTTTTGAGTTTTGATTTGGGTCTGATTCTTGTTCTAAAACTATTTTGTGAACCTTATCGCCTTGTTTCGGTACTAACTAAGCTTTCACCAGTACCATGTCCCCCAAACAAGCTCCTAACTACGCAGCAAAGGGCAAGTCCAAATCTGTTGCCCCCTCCAGATGTATGATAGAGGTGAATAGTGATATGGACTACGTCTAACCTACCACTAGGGTCTCTCCCACGGCCCCCTGCAGTACTAGGAACATAGCTCAGCATGTTAGCTCTAACGAGGTCACTGCCCCCTAGTCTGAGGAGGGGGCCATACCAATCGGAGCACAGGCTGGCTTATAGTCACAATTTGACTCTAGTCCTACCGGTAGTAACGCTTTTTCTTCAGATATCAATAACTCAAGCAGCAGTGTGACACCTACTAGTGTTAAGCCTACTTCCCAAGCTAATGAGCCGAACAGATGGTGTGTCCCTAGCTAGTATCAAATTTATAAGAATGGCACGATGTTGAATGAGAATTAGAGGATGACTAAGATCATGGCTGAGGAGGGTAGGGTCCTTACAGGCAGCCTCAACACTACACCAGCTATTAAGGAGATCTTCCAGAGACACTGATGCTAGTGGATGTCACGGAGCCCCGTGAAATACATCAAGGAGATACCTAGGGAGTTTTATGCCTCCTATGCTGCCACCATCCAGAATTCAATATCCAAATGGGCTAAGCACGCCTCGACCTCCACTTCAGTCCAGTTTGGTGTGGGGGTTCCCAGTCGACATATCAGAGACTACCATTAACCAATTTCTATATGGCCCAGCCCACACTCTACCCATTAATATGGTAGAATATGACTACCGAATAAGTCTAGAGAGGGTCCTTCCAGAGAGATGTTAAGTAGAGGGAGGCACTTCTGAGGTGGCTGGCATGACATATTCTTGCGGATAGGGAGCATACTGATTGGGTTTTGACTCCTAGCCTGGGTATTAAGAAGGCTACACTGAGCTTCGCTACGAAGTTCTTCTGGTTGTTGGTCCGGAATAGACTGTCCTGACTCAGGCAGACAATGTGGTTACATGGGACCAGGCTGTGATGTTGGCAGCCATTATGGCGGGGTTGGAGACTAATGTCACCCACATTCTTATCACTCGGGTGTCTACGGCAGATCCGATCAGTCTCGTAATGAAGAGAATTTCCGATGCAGAGATCCACGAGAGGGCTTTCATGGCCACCACCACCCTACCTTTCCCATTTTTGATTTTCTAGCTCTGCAGGGATGCTTCTCTTCCCATTTGGCATTGTGACCAATTTCTTGATGCGACCAAGACTCTGGACATTAGCCTCATTTGGGATGATGCCAATCTTGCTGCACCTCAAAGAGAGCTACAGGTTGAGGTACTGCCTTTGAGTGATGATCTTATTGTATATGTTTAGCAAATATAGGCTGATGACACCACCATTTCGACCCCTATTGCAGGCACTCAAGCTCCACTTCTCCGGCCACCAGTTAGGCCCTGAGCCACTCCCTCTTCAGGATCCACTGCCATTCCTCTATCCCGAGTCCAGAAGCTAGAGGAACAGATGGTCACTCTACTTCTGCAAATAAAGCTACATATGTAATATTCTATCGCAGAGTCCGAGGCGAGGATGCAGAAGATGATGGATCAAAAGGTTCAGGCCATTCATAAGTGCCTGTATGTCCTTGAGTTGAGAGTCCTGGAGAGGCTGCCAGCCCCGACCATAGATGTGACCACCTTTTAGAGTGAGTAGGCTATCCTCCGTTCTGATGTTGCTTCTCTACTAGCCCTTGCTACTGAGGTACCCGAGTCTGCCCCTGTTGTACCAGAGGATTAGGCGGTGATGACTGCCCTATTTGGTGATACCATGCCACTACCAGACTCTTCCCACACTACTCGGAAGCTCCCCTACTCCAACCGCACAGCCAACACTGTGGAGGCTTGAGGAGTCTTAGAGTGCGTCTATACTTGATGAGAAGAGTAGATAGCAGCGGACCCATAAGGTGAATGTGGGTCCATGTAGCTGTCTAAGCATTACAGAGGGTGTTATGTTAGTTAATGAGAGTGCTACTAATGGTGTTCCTAGTGTTGATCCAGCGGGCTCTAGGAAATCGAACCCACCCATTTCTTGAGAGGTCTTTGATGGATATACGCCACAAGTTTGCTTAAACCTATGTTTTACTTTTGATTTTTGTGCATTGAGGGCACTTGCACCTTATTTTGTTGGGGGTGGAGTAAATGGATTGTTAGTTATAGGGCGAAGTCTGAGTAACCCAACTCATAATCCTCTCTTGGGGTTTTCTTGCCTGTGTTCTTTTCCCCCATGAAACTATTTTACTTTCTATTGAACCAACATGTTAAGAATGTATGTGTAGAAGTAAGTAGAAGAATCAAAGCATGATGGCATAAAAAGCATGAAAATAATGATACCCATCCAAAAAGTTTGAAATGTGGTAGATGTTTAGGCTTGATGAGTTGAATGTGCTGTATCTCAATATGACACGATAAGGAATCGATTTGATCTCATGACATAAGCTAAAACTTGAACTGGATAATCAAATAATCTTATAATGAAACAATGTGCCAAGTATGTGTGAGAAAATCTTGAATGTTCATACAGTGTGTGCCAATCTAGAACTTGCCCCGTTGGTCCTGCTAAGATAATCTAGGATAGAAGTTGGGAAATGATCATGGGCCCTTGTTCAAATAAGTCCACACATGCCCAAGTGACTCAACCAAAGAAATAAATGTTCCCTTTGATCTAAATGTTTGAGCCTAATGTAGACCACTTCTTTCAATACACCTAATTCACCTTCCCTAAAATAATTGTCTTAGCCCCAGTCCCTCCTTAGACATGTGCACCTTGACTTAGGCCATAAAACCTAAGTTGAGGGTGGCTAATTCAATAAGTTACCTTAATCTTGGCCCTTTTCCGACATCACATATTGTGCACCTCAACTCATGCAAAATACATAAGTTGAGGGTGGCTATGAAATGGGAAACCAAAAGAAATGGGTATGAAAAGAGTTTGTGTAGAAGAAGGAAAGAAAAAAAATAGAAAAAGATGTGACTTTGTGCAAAAGAAGAAATGAATGACTAAAGTGTTGAAATAAACAAAGAAAAATAAAGTGAAAGAAAAAGAATAAAGTTAAAAATAAGAGCTATAAAGTCAAAAGTCACATCTGTGTGAAAGAGAGTCAAGGGAAAGAGCAGAAAAGTTAAAGATGTCAAGAATTGGTTGAGAAAAGAGGTAAAAAGCTAGCGTAATATCAAGGATTTCAGAAAGTCACTAAAAAGTACCCAAATGTACCCTACATGACCCTAAGCCTACGTTACAAGATAAGAAAGTCCTATAGTGATCCTAGCAACTAGTTTGGCGAGTTTAAGCAGTGAAAATAAGGGCAAGCCTAAACCTTGAAAGACACTTCTGAGCGTGAGTGTTGAGTGAATCCTAAACCTTGAAAGTCATATCTCTTGTGTGTGAAATAGGATTTCTTTTAAAGTGAGGGAACTAGTTACATTGTTGGAGAATTGATGATTGTGAAAGGTGTATGTTGTGATTTATTTTATGCATTTCACTTAGAAGTTGTGTGTGTCTAGGGATATATTGTATTAGAAATAATGTGTTATGTATTATGTTTTTCAAGAAATAGGCTTAGAGGCAGTTGATGAAGATTTGGAGTCGTGGGTGGTCAGTCGTAAGTACTGGTCTAGGAAGTTGAATTCCAATACTCAACCTAGGGAGTGCCAGGATGGACCGTAGACCAGTCCACGGACCGTGGGTGAGGTTTCGTAGGTGGAACATCAGCGAAGTCTGACAAGTGTGGAACCACAGAACAAGACGACGAACCATAGGTTGACCCACAGTTCGTCATATACGTCCGTCATTGATGATATAAGAGTGAATGTTCTAGTACCTGATGAAACGTTTCTAAGTGTTGAACCACGAAAGGTGACGTACCGACCATAGGTCGACCCACAGTCCGTTGGTCGTCCACGGAAGCCACGTCCAGACAACTTATTTCCTTATTTTGTTTTCCTTTTTATTTAGGACCTGTCTTTTATAAATAGGAGTTATAAACATCATTATTCGGGGATAGGCATTATTGTAAACTTTTAGTTTTTGGTGGTTTGGGAATTAACTTGCAAACTTTAGAAATTTGATTTCTGGATTTCATTTTATACGTTTTTCACTTTGAAATTCAATTGAAAATTTTGTTTCATTAATTCTACTTGTAAGTTCATGAATTATGTTTACCCAATTATGAATTGTGTTCTTTCAAACATGACTAGCTAAATCCATAACTAGGGTTGTGGGAACTATGCGCAATTAACAAAGTATGACTAATAAATAAGTAATGCTTGAATAGTATTTATGCATGTATTGTTAATTCTTTCGCTTAGAAGTCTTTTTAACGGTGGCCAACGTTAGAACTCTCCTCATTGCTACTTGTCGGACCAAGGAGGTAAGTAATGAGAAATGAATTAACAACAGAAATTTAGTGGATGCTATCTAATAGGCTAATGTCAATTGGTACTAGGGTGAAAACTAAGTCATACATTGATGTGATGTCTAATCTAGGGTAAAGTAAGGGTTAGCAAAGCAAACACATGTAGCCGGACCAAGGTGCGAGGGAAAATTCCCTACTTGGAGAACCAATCACTTAGGGATACCTAACTTACCAACTTTGCATGTAAAAGACTAGGAAAGGATTACTATTATTAGGATCACTGTGTTAAGAGCTTGTGGGGAAGACATATACCCTAGTTTCTTTCTCATATTGATAACTAAAAGTTGAATCTTGCTTACTTGTTACTAAATCAACAAACTGTTACTTGCTTACAACCCCCTCCCCTTTATTTACTTGTCTCGAAAATAGTTTGACTAAATTGATATAATAGTGAGTTAAGTTTAAGTCTAAACCATATTCCTGGTGGGATCGACCCCAACCTAAACGTTGGGTTCTTTATTTGACAACAATCTCTTATATTTCTTTAGGGAGGTGTGATTTGAGTGTATCAGTAGCAGAGGTTTAGGAAAAACAAGACACTGATCTTGTATTGCTTCAATTGAAGGGTGTAGTTCATAGCAGAAAGTTGAGGGTTTCTCCTAAGGGTGAGTTGGTGTGCTTCGCTACCAGGGTCATTTATGTGTTCCTAAGTTGGGTGAGTTGAGACAACAGATCTGTACGAAAACAACTCCAGGTATTCTATTTATCCAGATGCGACCAAGAAGTACCGTGATCTGTGGGAAGTCTTTTGGTGGAACGGCATAAAGAGGGACATAACATATTTCATGGCTAAGTGCCCTAATAGTCAACAAGTGAAGGTAGAACATTAGAAACCAGGAGGTATGACTCAAGAGATAAGCATTCCTACATGGAAGTAGGAAGTGATAAACATGGACTTCATTACGGGTGTACCTCATACTCGCAGACAACATAACTCTGTTTGGGTGATAGTAGATAGAGTTACTAAGTTCGTTCATTTTTTTGCTGTTAGGACTATAGATTTGATAGAGGACTACGCAAAGCTTTACATTAATGAGATAGTCAGGTTGCATGGGGTTCCTTTGTCTATCATCTCAAATAGAGGTCCTTAGTTTACCTCTCATTTCTGGAGGTCATTTTAGAAAGGTCTTGGTACTCAAGTAAATCTTAGCACAACATTTCATCCACAATCGAATGGTCAAATAGAGAGTACCATTCAGACCTTAAAGGACATGTTTAGAGCTTGTGTGATCAACTTCAAGGGTAGTTGGGATGATCACCTACCTCTTATAGAGTTTGCCTACAATAATAGCTACCATTCTAGTATTCAGATGACCCCTTATGAGGTATTGTATAGGCATAGATGTAGATTTCCAGTTGGTTGGTTTAAGGTTGGTGAAGCAGCCTTAATAGGGCCTGATTTGGTTTATACTCTATTGAAAAAGCTCAGCTCATCAGAGATAGACTTAAGACAGCCCAGAGTCGTCAGAAGTCATATGTAGATGTACGAAGAAGGGACTTCGAGTTCCAAATTGATGATTGGGTTTTTCTAAAAGTATCACCTATGAATGGGGTGATGAAATTTTTCAAGACAGGGAAACTCAGTCCTAGATATGTAGGCCCTTACAAGATCTTCAAAATGGTTGGTAAAGTGGCATATGAGTTAGAGTTGCCAACAAAACTAGCAGCAGTCCATCTAGTCTTTCACATTTCCTTGTTTAAGAAGTGTGTGGGTGATCCAACATCTATAGTTCCACTAGAAAGTGTGGCTGTGAAGGATAGTCTCACTTATGAAGAGGTGCCAGCTGAAATTCTTGATCGTTAGGTTCGAAGGTTGAGAAACAAAGAAGTCACTTCAGTTAAGGTATTGTGGAGGAGTTAGTTTGTAAAGGGAGATACTTGGGAAGTAGAAGTAGCCATGAAGGCCAAGTATCCTCATCTCTTTCCTTCTGATTCCATTCCAGCTTGAGGTAATAGTTTCTCTCTAGTCTATCAGTTTACTCTTGCACAAATTCAGTCTTAGTATCATGCACCTTCAGTTATACTTGCATTTTCAACGTATTTTTATGTTCTTGGAACTTAGTTCAGTCAGATTTCAATTTCTAGTACTTAGAGGTAGGGTTTGAAGCTCTTCCCCTCCATACCCAGCTAGTTTAGTCTTCATTCGAGCAAGAATGTTCTCAACGGGGCGATAATGTAACACCCCAGATTCTGAAAGAGATATTATGCAGAGTTTCAAAACTTGCAGATGCAACTAATGGAGGCCACGTACGGACTGTAGGTTGACCCACGGACCGTAGGCGGGGTTCGTGGTTGGCCACCTACAACTCCCTCCCCAGAACCCCAGAAAATTTTAGAAAAGCCATGATCCACGGCCGGACCTACAAACCGTAGGTAAGACCACAAGCCATGGTCCAGGTCCGTGGATCGTAACCCTCAAACCCATTCTCTAAAGACAAAGGACAAGGTGACAGGACAAACCATAGGTCTATTCTCGGTCCGTCGGTCAGGCCCATCGTTGGCCCCAACAGTTTTTAATTCAGGGGTCATTTTATCTTTTTCCCTATGCCTTAGGCACCTAAACTATGTCCTTTAACCCCTAAGCTACGTCCTTTAACCCCTTAAACTACGTCGTTTTGGTAAGTGTAAGCCTAATCACCAAATCAGAAGTTACCCTAAGTGATTCATTCTCAAAAATTTATCCAATTAGAATGAAAAGAGGAGAAAGAAGTCGATCAAACCCTCTCAAAGAACGCAACAAGTTTTCCTCAGTTCCAGCCCCAAAATCGAAATATTTCTCCGTGAAATTTGTCACCATGTATGTGGGATTTGACTGGTCTCTAGAATTCAGTCAGATGCTTGATTCGCTTCATATTATTGAGACCTAGGGTTTCTTGAACTTTAAAGAATTGTTGTGATTTAACTGTTAGAATATTCCTATCAGATTTTCATGTTGTTGTAACACTGTTTATTAGTTCCTTGCATGAAATTTAGTAACCATGTTGTGTAGATTCGTTTAGTTCATGAATTACACTTCTAGGAATGACAAACATATCTACTTGCCTCAGTTTTCAAATGTTTCATTATATGCACTTTAATGTTGCATTTTGAGTTAGCATGTCAAAATATTGAGTTATCCAGTATATTTCAGTTATATTGTACCGAAAAAATTTCCAGCTAGGAGTAGGCTAAAACCTAGTTGAGCTAGGGTTAGTCACCCTCATTGTCCCAGAACTACATGCCCCTGTAGGTTTATAAGTCCCCTCTTTGGACATCAGATATTTAGTGATCACGCCAATCATGTTTCTATCCCCTGTCAAGATATATTGGGTCCTCTCAATGTGGCATATATATCGGAATCCACGTATAGCTCACGTGGTTTTATGTCGGTTAATAGTAACTCCCATAGTCAGACTCTAGTTCATTTGACCAGGTTGCTAGTTATATGTTACACCCTAAGCCTACACCCTGGGCGGGACTGGCACTCAAGAACCATTGCTTGCCCCAAGCAAACCCTTGGCCTGGCTAACTACTCAGCACAAGACATAACTCAATAAAGATAAACCCATATGGTAAACTAGAATGTTATAAACAAAACATTCAATTGGCCAATAAGGCAAACTCAACTCTTAAAACAAACAATTGAAATGAATAAAACTAAAGCACTAAGAACATCTAATTGTCTATAATGCCTCTAATAACTATGAGGGATGTCGGGACAAGACCCCCAATCATCCTAACAACTGAACTAGTAAAGCAATAAAACAAAATATAATTAAATGGGTCCTCCAAAAAGTAAGGAGGCTCACCGACTGAGTCTGAGTGCTCAACTCGATCAATGAGGCGCTGGATGCCGATCCTGATTACCTATATCCGCATCATAAAACTATGCAATCTAATTTGTATCAGTACATTGAATGTACGAGCATGTGAGGCCTAAACTAAACATGACATAAGCTTGTAATAAATTCTGAAAGAAACACTTACCTCAGGTTTACTCAACTCATGGATACTCAACTCAATGCATAAATAAACAACCGTAAAGACACAGTTTATATAAAGCATTTAAACGGTAAATAGAAACTCAATGTATTTAAAGAAATACAATAACAACTCAATTTATGTATAAAGCAATATAATTATGTGGGAGTTTCTCTAACCGACAACCATCACTATGAGCTATGTGATGATACAACGTCTCACCCACGCTGCCAGAACTATCCCATACCTTCCCAGAGTATAGAACCTCTCAACTAGGTGGATCCACTAGTCTATTCTAAAAAGCACTAAGGAATCATCTAAAATGTATGACCCTTTATACCCACGATGGTTTCATGGTTTATGGAGACCTGAGTTATTATGAACTCGTCCCCATATCGGTGCTCAATACTACTCCCAAAATACTCAACTCATATGTATAAAAACCAAAACTCTTTGTGGGGTTTGAGATAATTACTCAAAAACTATCTCAAAGGCTCTCTTGGATATCGGTGTTTCCTCTCTTGTTTAAATGTGATAAACATTTACTCTTTGAGAATACTTAGTTCCCATATACTCTTTTTAAAGAAATGAACTTCATTTGTTACTCTTAACTCAAAAAGAAAGTCTTAAAACAAGTTTAAAACATTTGCAAAAGACTTTTTTGAAAGGACTCTAAGAAATCTCTAGACTTGGCTTTTAACTTCTTGAATTTGAATTAATGGATTCAAGGATTGTGACTTGTTATAGGAAAGATTTCATGATGTTTAGAAGTGTTTTTAGATAGTTAAACATGAGAAACAATCAAGAGATCTCTGTCTGGAAAACAAGTCCGCGACGCAGAGATGCATTTTAATTTTTTGTCTTAAAATAAATATTGAGATAGTGGAGTCTGCGTCCTTTTTGAGATGTGAAGGGAAAATTTGCTTACTAGGGGAGTAAGTCTGCAACGCGAACTTGCGTGCTAATTCCTACTCGACTTTTTCCTTCTTCATTTTCTAACCCCAATTTGCCTATATTCAATTATTTTTCTCAATTCTTCTTTAGTTTCCGATACCCACTACATGAACTCAAGAATATAACTCAAAACAACTTTATAAATCAATGCAATAATCTCAAGAACTCCTCAATCTCAACCCAATTCAAGAATGAACGAAAATTCAAGAACACATATCAAGAACATCAAACTTTAAACCTTTTTAGAATGAATTCACGCTCAAATAAACATGTTTGGCGCATGGGTGAACAAAACCAAGGCTATGTGAACTCACATACCTCGTAGGATTGAATCCTTGGCAAAATCCAGAACCAAAATCGACAGAACTTGACGAATCTTGAAATTTTGTTCTCCTTTATCCTCTTTTCTTCTCATTTCTCCTCTTTTCTCTTCTCTCAAAGTGCTCGCGTAATTCTCAGTTGTGTAAACTGAACTAACTTAGTTTAGAGCCCAAATAAATTACTAAAACAAAATAACTTAATTGGGTAATGAAAAGACCATAATACCCTTCTAAAATTCAATTTTGACTTTCCTTATGTAGACAACCCAACTTCAAATGGGCATATCTCCCTCATACGAATTCGAAATTGAGCAAACTGGCGGCGTTGGAAAGATAATTCAAAGATATTTTCAACTATATCTTTCAGAATACCTAATTCATCATGAGCTAGGATTATGGTCATTTGAAATTGACCCAAAACTCAAATTTCACATAACTTAAACAAATATCAAGATTCTTCATTCTTTCCAAAAATGACTCTTTCTAATTCCAGCTCTTTCACTTAACGAGGTGTTACAATATCTCCCCCTTGGGAACATTCGTCCTTGAATGAGATTACTCTTAGTAAACTAAGGGCGTAATGTAAAATATTCAGTTCCAACACCCAACAAGCAATTCTAACACAATAAGCATAACCATTAAAGAGTACTAAGAAGAGAATTAGTACCTTAATATGGAATTTCTCTGGGCTCAAAGAGATGTTGATATCTCTTCTTCATATCCTCCTTAACTTCCCAAGTGGCTTCCTCAACAAATTGATTTCTCTACAGAACTTTGACTGATGCTACCTCCTTTATTCTCAACTTGTGAACTTGGCGGTCTAGAATCTGAACAGGAATCTCCTCATAAGAGAATTTGTCCTTAATACCAATATCTTCAGTAGTTATGATAAGTGAAGGATCTCCCATGCGCTTCTTCAACATGGAAATATGAAATACCGGATGGACCGCTACTAACTCTTAAGCTACATTACCAATCCTTTTGGATATTCTGTAAGGGCCAATATACCAGGGGCCAAGCTTTCCCTTCTTACCAAATCTCATAACACCCTTCATGGGTGAAACTTTCAAGTATACCCAATCGTCTACGTCAAATTCTAAATCCCTCCTCCTAATGTCAATGTAGGATTTCTGACGACTCTGAGTTGTTTTCAACCTTTCTTGAATCACTTTCACTTTCTCCATAGCTTGATAAACTAAGTCTAGTCCTATCAACCCAAGTTCACCAACTTCAAACCATCCAATAGGAGATCTGCATCTTCTCCCATAAAGAGCTACATCATGAGCCATTTGGATACTAGAATGGTAACTATTGTTATACGCAAACTCAATGAGAGGTAGGTGATCATCCCAATTATCTATGAAATCAATCACACAGGCCCTCAACATATCTTCTAGAGTCTAAATAGTGAGTTTTTCTTGACCATCTGTTTGAGGATGAAAATCAGTACTCAAGTTCACCTTCGAATCCAAACCTTTCTGGAATGACTTCCAAAACTGTGCAGTAAATTGTGCACCTTTGTCTGAAATAATGGAAATTGAAACTCCATGAAGTCTTACTACCTCCTGAATATAAAACTTGGCATACTCCTCTACAAAGTGGGTAGTCTTCACTGGTAAAAAGTGGGCTGATTTTGTCAGTCGATCAACAATCACCCAAATGGAATCATGTTGCTTGCGAGACCGCCGTAAACCATTAATAAAGTTCATATTGATGATCTACCACTTCCGCTCTAAAATCTCTATATTTTGAGCTATACCACCGGGCCTTTGATGCTCTACTTTAACTTGTTGACAATTCGGGCATTTAGCAACGAACTCAACAATACCTTTCTTCATATTATACCACAAATACACTTCTCTCAAGTCACGATACATCTTTGTGGAACCTGAATGAATGGAATATTTGGAGCTATGAGCTTCCTCTATGATCCGCTCTTGGGGTTCATCCACCCTTGGCACACATTCATCACCACTACTCCTCCCTCTGTGGAATCCATTAGGCAAACTCCCAATCGTGCAAGTCTATCCACATTTTTTACTAGTTTTTTCTTCTCTTCCCCAACATGAGCAGTACTACCCATAGACAACCTACTCAAAGAATCAACAACAATATTAGCCTTACTTGGGTGATATAGAATACTCATGTCATGATCCTTGAGTAATTCTAACCTCCTCCTCTGTCTGAGATTAAGCTTTTTTTGATTGAACACATACTAAAGGCTCTTCTGATCGGTGAACACATCCACATGAACACCATAAAGATAATGACGCCATATTTTAAAAGCAAATACTATGACAGTCAATTCTAGATCATGGGTTGGATAATTTTTCTCGTAAACTTTCAACTGTCTTGAGGCTTAAGCTATAACTTTACCATTCTGCATTAACACACAAATAAAAGCAACTCTGGACACATCACAATACACCACAAAACCTTAAGTACCTTCTAGTAAGGTCAATACTGGGGTAGTAGTCAACTGCTTTTTCAATTCCTAAAAGCTTTTCTCAAAAGCTTCAGAACATTGAAACTTCACTATTTATCTGAGTTAGCTTGGTCAAAGGGGATGAAATAGATGAGAACCCCTCTACGGACTTTCTATAATATCCAGCAAACCCCAAGAAACTCCTAATATCAGCTGGAGATGTGGGTCTAGGCCAATTCTACACTGTCTCTATTTTTCGAGTGTCAAATCTAATCTCATCACAGGAAATAATGTGGCCTAAGAATGCCACAGACTCAACCCAAAACTCACACTTAGAGAACTATGCATACAACTCTCTATCCTTTAGAGTTTGGAGAACTATTCTGAGATGGCTAGCATAATCTTCCTCATTGCTCAAATAGATTAGTATGTCATCAATGAATAAGATAACAAACATATCTAAATAAGGCTTGAATACTCTATTCATAAGGTCCATGAACGTTGCATTCGCATTAGTTAAATTGAATGACTTGACCAGAAACTCATAATGACCATAACGGATCCTGAAAGCTGTCTTTGGAATATCACATTCCCTTACTCTTAACTGATGGTAGCCAGATCTGAGGTATATTTTAGAGAAACAAGTGGCACCTTGAAGTTGATCAAAGAGATCATCAATTCTCAGAAGAGGATACTTATTCTTGATGGTAACCTTGTTCAACTGACGGTAATCTATACACATTCTAGGAGAACCATCCTTCTTCCTCACAAATAAGACCGGATCGCCCCAAGATGAGACACTTGATCAAATAAAACCCTTATCAAAAAGATCTTTCAACTATTCTTTTAACTCTTTCAACTCTGCTGGTGCTATTCTAATGGAGGAATAGATATTGGACGAGTATCAGGAAGAATATCTATACCGAAGTCTATTTCTCTCTCAGGAGGGTCTCCGGGTAGATCATCTGGAAAGGCTTCTAGAAACTCACTCACGACTTGAACTGACTTAATAGGAGGTGTCTCAACACTAGAATCCTTTATTCAGACTAAGTGATAGACACAACCTTCGGATACTAACTTTCTCGCCTTAAGGTATGAAATGAAATGACCCTTAGGCACTGCTGAACTGCTTCTCCACTATATAACTAGCTCATTAGGAAATTTAGAACCTAACAACTCGAGTTCTACAATCAATGGAGGCATAACATGCATGAAGCTAATCTAACTCAACTAGATTAGCCATGGTTCTCTTGTGATTGATAGAAATAACACAATCATGATAGACTCTCTCAACAAGAATAGACTCACCAACAAGTGAAAAAACAATGAAGGGCTCACAATGTTTCTCAAGAAGAACATCAAAATTCATTATTACATAAGGAGTCAAAAAAGATAGACTAACTCCTGTATCAAATAAAGCATAAATGTCAAAAGTAAAGCCTTTGATCATACCAGTGGAAACATCTAGAGAATTCTCTTGCTCTTGACAACTCGTGATTGCACAACGGTGGTTTGCTACTCTGCCAGTCCCTGAAATAGCTCCTCTAGGTGCAGGTCTATCTGGTGGATCAACTAAAGAAGTTTGGGCTATATTGCCCCTATTTCGTTTGCCTTGCCTATTCTTAGGACACTCTTTCATGAAGTGACCCTCTTTACCACACTTGAAACAACCAGTAGAGCCATTGCGACAAGCACCAGGGTGGTTCCTACAACACTTAGCACATGCAGGAGCCCAAATATCTACTTGTGCCATGCTACCCTGTGACTGAGCAGGTCTAGCTATGAAATTCAACGAATTATGACTATTATACTCACCTTTGTTCCTTGGTGCAGGTGCACTAGCAGATGATGGAGTAGGTCCCTTATGTTTTTGTTGGAAAGAACATTGGTTCACATTATTCCTTTGTTGTCGGGACACATTCCCTGATGTCTTAGCCTTCTTGTTTCTGAATTCTTCCCTATCTTTCAACTTCTCTTCCTCAACCTACTACACATAAACCATCAACCTTGCTATATCCATGTCCCCTATTTGCATAGTTGTCTTGCCCTCCTTGCTTGATAGACGAGACAACCCAGCAACAAACACACTTATCTTACTTCTCATATCTGTAACCATCTCTAGAGCATATCGGGAAAGTTGGGTGAACTTCAAATTGTACTCATGAACACTTGGTGAATCCTGCTTAAAAGTAAGGAATTCTCGTACCTTGGCTTCTCTCAGTTTCACAATGAAAGAAATGCCCCAAGAAATCCTCCTCACATATAGCCCAACTCAAAATTGGTGCACCCTCAACTCTACCCTTCTTCCACCGGTCAAACCAAGTCCTAGCAACACTTTTTAGTTGATATGCAGCTAGTTCCACTCGCTCTGCATCAGCAATGCACATAACCTCAAACACCTTCTGTAGTTCCTCAACAAAATTTTTTGGATCCTCAGTAGTGCTTGAACGAGTGAAGCTTGGAGGATTCATCCTCAAGAACTCATTGATCCTTGAAGTATCATTCCCTTCCTGTCGGTTCTCCCTCTGCCTAGCTTGGCTGGTCACAACTTGAAGTAACATTCTGATCGCTTCCCTGAACTAACCATTGGTGACTTCCCCTTTGGGTTCCACTTCAGGTGCATTGGGTACCCTTGTTCCTCGACATTACGCCTAGCAGAACGACCTTTGACAGCTCTTGGTGGAGGCATGATTTGAAAGACACACGCAAGCACGAATGAGAAAGATACTTCATAGAGATTAACTCTATCGCATGAAATGAAAATGAAAGAAGTGAGATAGTTCCTAAATGTCACAGACTCCTAATTATAGATGTAGCATGCTTCACACCGCTAAGTAGGACTCCACGACACAATTTCATACACTCCCTAGGACTCTTGAACTTGGTGCTTGATAGCAAACTGTAACACCGTAAGCCACCACTCTGGGCGAGACTGGCACTCATGAACCATTGCTTGCCCCAAGCGAACCCTTGACATGACTTACTACTCAGCGGAAGACTTCACTCAACAAAGATAAACCCATATGATAAACTAGAATGTTATAAAGAAAACATTCAATTGGCCAACAAGGCAAACTCAAGTCTTAAAACAAACAACTGAAATGAATAAGACTAAAGAACTAATAACATCTAAATTTCTATGAAGCCCCTAATAACTATGAGGGATGTCGGGACAAGACCCCCAATCATCCTAACAACTGAACTAGTAAAGCAATAAAATATATATAACCAAATAGGTCCTCCAAAAAGCAAAGAGGCTCACCAACTGACTGTGAATGCTCATCTGGATCAACAAGGCGCTGGATGTTGATCCTGATTACCTGTATCTGCATCATAAAATGATGCAGGCCAAATGGCATCAGTACATTGAATGTAAAAGCATGTGAGGGGAAAACTAAACATGACATAAGCTTGAAATGAATTCTAAAAGAAATAGTTACCCCAGGTTTACTCAACTCATGGATACTCAACTCAATCCATAAATAAACAACAGTATCGATGCCGTTTATATAAAACATTTAAATAGTAAATAGCAACTCAATGTATTTAAAGAAATACAATAACAATTCAATTTTTATATAAAGTAATATAATTATGTAGGAGTTTCTCTAACCGACAACCATCACTGTGAGCTATGTGATGATACACCGTCTTGGCCACGCTGCCAGAACTGTCCTATACCTTGTCATTTATAGAACCTCTCATCTAAGTGGATCCACTAGTCTATGCTAAAAAGCACTAAGGAATCATCTAAAAAGTATGACCCTTTCTACCCACGATGGCTACATGGTTTATATATACCTGAGTTATTATGAGCTCGTCCCCATATCGGTACTCAATACTACTCCCAAAATACTCAGCTCATATGTTTAAAAACAAAAACTCTTTCTGGGGTTTGAGATAATTAGTCAAAAAGGAGCTCAAAGGCTCTCTTGGAAATCGATTTTTCCTCTCTTGTTTAAATGTGAAAAAGCTTTACATTTTGGGAATACTTAGTTCCCATATACTCTTTTTGAAGAAATGAACTTCATTTGGTACTCCTACTTAACTCAAAACTCAAGTCTTAAATCAAGTTTAAAACATTTGCAACAGACTTTTTTGAAAAGACTCTAAGAACTCTCTAGACTTGGCTCTTAACTTTCCTTGAATTTGAATTTATGGATTCAAGGATTGTGATTTGTGATAGGAAATATCTCATGATGTTTAGGAGTGCTTTTAGATTGTTAAACATGAGAAACAATCAAGAATCACTTTCCAAAAACAAGTTTGCGACAAAGAGATGCATTTTAAATTTTGGTCGCGAAATAAATGTTGAGACAATGGAGTCTGTGTCCTTTACGCGACACGAAGGGAAAATTTACTCACTGGGGAGCAAGTCCGCATTGCGGACTTGCGTGCCAATTCCTGCTAGACTTTTTCCTTCTTCATTTTCTAACCCCAATTTGCCTAAATTCAATTTTTCTTTCAATTCCTCTTTAGTTTCAGATACTCAATACATGAACACAAGAATCTAACTAAAAACAACTATATAAATCGACGCAATAATCTCAAGAACTCCTCAATCTTAGCCCAATTCAAGAACAAAAGCAAATTGAAGAACACATATCAAGAACATCAAAGTTTCAACCTTTTTAGAATGAATTCACGCTGAAATAAACATTATTGCACATGGGTGAACAAACCCAACACTATGTGAGCTCACATACCTCGTAGGATTGAATCCTTGGAGAAATCCAAAACCAATATCGCAAGAACTTGACGAATCTTGAACTTTTCTTCTCATTTCGCCTCTTTTCTTCTCCTTTCCCTCTTTTTTCTTCTCTCAAAGCCCTAGCATAATTCTCAATTGCGTAAACTGAACTAACTTAGTCTAGACCCCAAATAACTTACTAAAACAAAAAAATTTATTTGGGTTATGAAAAGACCATAACACCTTTCTAAAATCCAATTTTGACTTTCCTTATCTAGACAACCCAACTTCAAATGTGCATATCTCCCTCATACAAACTCAAAATTGAGCAAACTCAGCGATGATGGAAAAATAATTCAAAGATATTTCCTATTGTATCTTGTAGAACACCTAAAACATCCTGAGCTACTAGTTATGGTCATTTGAAGTTGACCCAAAACTCAAATTTAACATAACTTAAACAAATTTCAAGATTTTTCATTCTTTCCAAAAATGACTCTTTCTAGTTCCAGCTCTTTCACTTAGCGAGGTGTTACATTATATTTTAGTATTTAGTATCAGCACGTTATGTACTTAGTTATGTCATTGCTCAGTTATGCTTTGTTTAGTTATATGTTTTGTTCAGTTTTATCCAGTCCTACATGCTCAATACTTTTCAAGTACAAATGCATACTCTGTGCTACATCTTTTTGTGATGAAAGTTTCGGTCCTCAGCATTCAGATCACGTGTAGATCGGTTCCCGATTCGTATTTAGCAATATCAGTGGTGAGTCCTCATTCTTCGAGGACGACAGGCATGTTCTTTTACATTTAGTGTTTCATGTTAGTTTCTGTCTTGCTTGAGTTAGCTTAGGGCATGTCCTATTATCTCTAGTCAGTTAGAGGCTTATTTCAGACATGGTTAGATTCATCTTTAGTTTTTGAGTTATAGTCCAATGTTATTAACTCTCATCCAGTATTTATCTTCAGACTAGTATTGGTATTCCCCACCATTTCAGGTTATTTCATGTGTTAAGCTTCCGCACAGTATCTCTTATTTCAGAAAATGTTTATATGCTTATGCTATGCCAGTTCAGGGTTAACTTGGGGTCACTCATGATCCTAGGTCCCGTGTTTACACCAAGGGGGTATCCTCGAGGTGTGACAATTAGAGTGAGGACCTTAGGAATGTGATCAATCAATTGATAATTTCACTTGATAGGTTATTACTAATTTTTACAAGTAATTGAATCTCAATGGCTAGGATAGGTTTTGAATACAATAATCATCTCTTGATCAACTATCATGTTTCAAGTGAGTTCCATTGAACCTCAACAAGTTTAACAATCCAATCAACCCAAATCCTTAATTAACCTACTTTCTCAAGTTGGGTTGTAAAGATGCAAATCAATACAATTATCAATCATTCATTGTACCCTATACCTCTTTCTCAAGCAAGCATAGAGAACTAATCTAGAACCGAATCTGCAACTTCAGTTCATTAACTAAAATATGAACAAACAATTGAACCCATTTTTAAAAAAAATAAATTTAGCAAATAACGATACACATAAGCTAAATAATGCATTCAACTAGAAGATCACACCCCTAAGGTGGAGGTTTTAGCCAAACATAGCAAAAAGTAAGAAATCCTTACAAAAAAAATTATACAACAGAATTGTTAACAATCTGCAATACCCAATGCCAAAATTAAAGCTAGAATCCAAAAACCTTAAATCAAAGATCAAAATCCTCTTCGAGAATGTTCAACAATGTAAAAACGTGAAAACTGTCAAATTCTAGGGATTACACTCTCTGGGAAATCCTTTACTTCTTTGAAAAAAACAATTTCTAAGTTCCCAAAAACTCAATACAGAGTCCAATTAGTGAGGTTAGTCAGGATCACCGATCGACTCAGCAATCCACCGAGTTGCACTTCATCTCGCCTTTTTATTGTGGATTATGTATCCAATTGTTCTAGAAGATTAGACAAGTAGGATCTAGATCGCCGATCCATTTGATGTGTCTTCGAATAACCCTTTACTCGCCAAGTTGAATTGATACATGAGCTACTATTCAGAAACTTTTGGGGAGCTAGAGGCTTACTTAGCGAGTTGCCGAGTGGCTATTGGGAGCTCCAAATTTTCTGTTCTTCAGCTTATCCAACATTTTTGCTCCTTTTCACATCGATAGGTCCTCGCCTTGTTATTAAACCTTAATTTTTGCATATACACACATTAACATCAGTATTGAGCATAAAATAGGCATTGAGGACACTAATTCATTAATAATAAGCCCTAAATGAGTCGAAATTCCCTACTCATCAACACCCCCAACTTTAACTTTTGTTTTTCCTCGAGTAAAACACAAAATCAATTAGGCCAACATGGATGTCTACAAATAGTGCTCCTTGAGACTCAACATGACGGCACACAAGGTTCAATTCACACATGCAATGCTCAATTGCACACTAAAAGTTTCAAACTCTGACTAAGAATCATCAAATATAGTTCAAACTCACAATGCTTACTTCACATGCAAATCTATGCTCAGAAAGAGTATTCAAATGCCCTCATATGAAGAATCATTTCATGCTCTCACAAAGACAATCAAGGAACACAATATAGGAAATGAAATCAACTCTCACACTCCTAATGAGAAAAACATGCACGATTTTACCCATAGGCTTGCCTGTATTTTCCAACCAACACATCACTCGGCTCATGCAAGAGCAAAAAGGTCTTTCAAGTCTTATAATAGGGTTGGGGGTATTGGTATGGTCATTTTGGCTTAGTGACTTCTACCTTGATGAAACATAGCTCAAATTTCACTTCTTATTTCTCTTTCATTTTTTTCATTTTTTTCATCTTTCACAACTCATCCTTGGCCTATTCAAGCACACAAAAATTTTGGTGTATCTCGTCTAACACCCATTTTTGTTTCCACAACCTTGCTCAATGGATACAATTTTATCATTTCTTTTTCTCTTTTCACCTTTTTCTCTTTTTTTTTAAATGGAGGGGTTCCATATTTTTATTTAACACAAGTTTCCAAGGATGAGCTTCATGAACTTCTTGCTCTATTTATTTCCTCATTTTTACCACAACCCCAACTTAGGCTTTTGGCCTAATTTTGCTATTCAAACAAACCAATGCATCATGCAGATTTTAGTTGCGGAGCATAAGGACTTTTGTGTTCATGTTTCATCCAAAGAAAAGGTTAGGCTCAAATGGTGCCAAGCTAGGTTCACAGACTCACAAGGTGGTCACACAAAGGTATAGCAATTAGGTTCACTCTTAAAAATTCATGCCTAAGATCATTTCCTTCATTCATAAAAGTTAGTCAGTTGGACCAAGGGGCAAGTTCTAGGTATCACCCTACACATATTTCAAGTAAATCTCACCACAATCAACATAATCATCAATCATGACTCCATAAGTGAAGCTCATGTGCAACGATCTTTACAAGACTCACTTCCACAATCCAACTAGTCAAAATGAGATGTTAAGAATTCACACATGACTTATGCAACACTAATTTCCTCGTTGGACTTGCACAAATATGTCTTCCATCAAGAGCACTATTCAACTCATCGATATTGATCATTACCAACACTCAAATGCTTAAGAGAACAACAATCAGACACAATGACACAATCAGGAGAGAAACCAATGAAATAACTCCAATATTCATTTACATGTAAGCAACCAGGAGAAGTTTGAACAAAAACATTAAAAAACAAAATATCAAATAGATAGAATAAAAACAAAATACAACCAAAAGGCTAGGTATAAAAATACCTTCACCCCACCAAAACAACTACACAGTGTCCTCAATGTGCAATAAAAAATTAAATGTATCAAAATTAAAGTAAATAGAGGGAGAGTAATGCCAGGCTACGCCTGAGGTGAAATCTACACATCTCGGAGACCTCAATCTAGGATTCAGTGCCAGTTTGACTCCATCTCTAGAGGTCTGTGCAAATATCTACTTTATGTGCTAAGATCCGGTGGAGCCAATCATTGATGTGTTCTAGAGTGAGGCCTTCATAGCCACCCGTACAAAATCCCCCTACATGTCATCTAGATCCTTCAACATTGCGTCCTCAAGAGCCTTTAGATTCACCTCATATGTCTATGGTGTGTTGATCTATCTATCATCATCAAATGTAATAGCATCTCCGACCAAACTAGCCGGAGGGATCCCAGTTGGCCAACCGCACTGGGTCCTCAAGAATATCAACATTTCCCCACAACATCGAGCTATCGGTGGACTTCAGCTCATCCACATAACATCGTAGACCGATAATATCAGCCTTCAAAGCTACGATTAGACATCTCGCATACCTCAACTCGAGCAGTGAGGGAATCCAATCTTGGTCTGTGGGCCATGATCATCTTCTATAATGCTCTCAACTCCTCCCGAATGGGAGCCAATGTTGATGCTATTGCTCAAACGATCATAGAAGGCATATCGGTCTCAACAATCGAGGCCCTAACATCGGCCGAATAGGCAAGGTTTCCCATTTTATATACCATGGCCGGGGGACAGGAAACAGAAGCACTGTAACACCCCTAAATGCTAAAACAAAGATTCGCATGTCGATACACCATTGCTTAATTACTAAAGTATGTTTTACTCTCATTTTGGGAACTTGAAATGTTGTGATATTTGCAAACTTGCTTAACATAAATTGTTATCGTAATTTAAGGCATTGTATTGGGGTATTTACATAATATTCTAACTGGAATTATTTATAACTTGAAAGGGAGGAGAGGTATATAGATATTGGTATATATGAATACTCTTGAGCAGCAAAGCTTTTACTATTGGGCAGCCAACCTTTGACCTTTGGCTATATCTACTAAGTGATAAACATCACTTTTATAAGATATATTTTCACACCTCCTCTATAAGATTTCGTGTTCTTTAACTCTAAGAAACCTACACACTTCCTCTAACCATATTAATCTCAAAATTTCAAGAAAACCTTGGTCCTTTTTGGCTGGAATTTGAGACACACCCTTATTTTTGCTGAGTAGTCGAAATCTATTTTTTGAGCTATGTAGTGTTTAGTACTTTTGGAATATCTCGTTCTCTAGAACTCATTTTTCAGTGCATAAATATGATTTGGAAAGCTTATTTGTATGCCTACAACTCTGATGTTTATGTACAACTCTAATTTAGCTGTTATGGATTCAAAATATGGGACACAACATAGGAAAAGTTCTGTCCAAATTTCAGAATTTGAAATCCTGTATGAACAACTGTTAGTGTTTTGAATATATCTTTTTGTACAAAATATATTTCGCTATGACTCTTATTTATTTGCAACATTTAGAGATGTACCTACATATTTTATAAAGGATATAAAGTCCAATTTTACGTTTTTCCTTTCCAAAACTAGGTTGCGACATGAGGTACTAGACTGGCCAGAATCATTGTTTTAGGAGCATAGTCATATTTGTATAGGGGAAGCTTACTTGTGATGATAATCATGTTTACATCAACATTATTACACTACTAGTAATTAAAGAAGTCATTCAATTTTTATTTTTAAGGTTGTATATACTTGTGAACAAGTTGAGGACCTTGATACGTTGGTTGTTCTACGGTTTGAACTCTTGAAGTTGTGTTGGATTGTTTCTATGCTAAAGCACTAACATTTGTGTATAAACTTGTACTTATACTCTTTTTACCTACTGGTATATCAGAAAGTTTATCTTGGTACCTTGGTTAACTCTTGTCACTTTCCATTGTCATGTTGGTATCCTTTAAGACATTAAAGTCACTTGTGTAACTCGCCCACTTTTACGGATTGTTTGATCACTTGGCACTCTTGTTGGGACCTTGTCCTTCTTGTGGCTGTGACTTTGCCACTATTGGTATGCCTCTTGATTCAGATCATTTTCCATCTTGACTCTGGATTTTTAGTTCGTCTTAAGAATGGAAGTTGTCCATTTTAAGTACGAACTAGACAACCATTTTTAATATGGTTCTTGCTCCTCTTGATTATTGGGCTTGACCCTTCTTGATACAAGGCGTCGGGCCTTTTTGATACCTATTTGTGCTTGGTGTGACGACATGATGTATTTATTGGGCGGGCCTTGTTGTTGAATCTCTTGGAAAATGGTGCTATGAGCATTTCTGACATTTGGATCTTTAATTATCGAACTTGATACTCTTATTATATTGTTTACTTGATTTATTTATTATGTTTCAATTGTGCTACCCATGACTTCAGAAAGGTAGCTTAGTGAATCTGAGGACTCCAAATCTATAGTTTTTACACCACTAAAATATATGCTTAGCGATAGTGGTTTCTATCGTAGGGAATGTTCAAGAGAATGCATGAAGCTGGCCATTGGAGATGGATATTTTGAGAGCCTTAAGGAAGATTACATTTACATATAGGCATCTACATTTTGTATAAACCTTGGGACTTGTACATGATCTTTTTGTTGTACATGTACATGAAATTTTGAAGGCTAATTTGATCATGTCACCATGGGTTATAATATAAGTATAGATATATGTTTTGTTGTTTTTGGGGTGTGTAAACCCAAATATTGTAATAAACTAAATTTATATTTGTTTTAAATGTTTTTGTGAAGCATGAACCGGCTAATTTAGGTACTTGGAAGTTGGTAATATTCTTTTATATTATTTTTAAATGTTAGGATAAAATATGCAGGAGTAGGTCGCAAGTATTTAATTAGATTTCTTGTTTAAGTGGTAGTATCCTTCTGAAAGGGTCGCTACAAGTGTTGGTATCAGAGCCTAGGTTTGTGGTTCTAGGACTTTTGTTGTGAATTACTTGTATACTTGTTCACTTTCGAAAAGGTTCTATTTAGATTATTTGTTCACTTACATGGTTTATAATATGTTTTATCGCATGTAGAGTGGATATGCATCAAGTAGATGTGCCTAATGCAATGTGATCTTCTCTTTTGAAGGAATTAAGTTATGGCCTCTTCTTCTAACAAACCTATGAAGGCTGCTCATGTAGGTTTGGGTACCTCTATTTCCCAACCTCATGCACTGGAAGGGGTTGGAGAACATTTCTAGAATCAATATGTTCCCCACGCTAGTGGGTCTGGAGTGGGAAGCCATCGGGGTGTAAGAGCTGGTTCACATCCTCATATGAGTCGCGGTACTCAAGCCATGAATCCTTATTTTCAACAAATAGCTGAATTCTTCCACTATATGGATGAATCGATGCATGATCCCAACAGGTTAATTTTGAGAAAATGAGGAAAATGGGTGGAGTGGAGTTTGAAGGAGAGGGTGTTTGAGCAGTTGGAGTTTTTAGATGTTGCCAAATGTAAGTATCCTATTTCACTATTACAAAATGATGCTTATGATTGGTGGGTAAGTGTTTCGAATGCCAAGGTAAAACCTCCAGTTCTTACTTGGGATGATTTTCTTAAGGAATTTCGTATGAAGTATGTCCCACTTGCTTATCGTGATGCAAAGAAAAATGAGTTTTTAAATTTAAGGCAATGAGGCATGTCTATTGCTGAGTACCAACAGAAGTTTCTCAGGCTCTCTTGTTATTCAGGAGGTCTTATTCAAGAGGAAAAAGACAAGTGCAGGAAATTTGAAGATGGTTTAAATTATTCCATTAGGAAGAATGTGGTGATCCTGCAACATGAGAACTTTTGTAAGTTAGTGTCTGCTGCTTCTACTTGGGAACGACTTGATAAAGAAGAAGCTAGAAGAAATGAAAACAAATTCCGAAAGCCTAGACTAGATTTTGGAGGTCCATCCAAAAGGGGGAGGTTTAATGATTCTAAGGTTGGTAGTGTTAACAGGCCACCTTAACAAAAACAATACATATCAGAATTTTCCACAGCTAGCACTCCAAATTATGGCCAAGGAAAGCCTCACGTTCCCACTTGTCCAAAATGTGGAAAGAATCATTATGGTACTTGCAAGAGAGCTTCTGGTGCATGTTTCAATTGTGGGAGCTTTGATCATAAAGTGAAGGATTGTCCTAATCCTAATAACGCTCCTTCCTTGAAAACTGTAGGCTCAGTTCATAAGCCTTCTATTAATCTTCCTCAAACTAATAGAGGTGGAAGACCTTAAAACACCCAAGCAGAAGGTGCAAGTGGAGCTAATAAAGCTAATGGACCAAGGGCTACTGCACACGCTTATGCTATGAGGCAGAGGGATGTTCAAGATGGACAAGATGTGGTTGTCGGTAAATTTCACTTATTTGGCTTATGTGTTTTTGCACTGTTTGATCCTGGTTCTACATATTCCTATATTTGTTCAGCACTTGTTCTTCCTGAAAATGTGAAATCTATGAGACTTAATTATGATGTGCGGGTTGAAAGTCCTTCGGGTTATCAAGTGGTGTGTAATCAAGTTTACCAAGATTGTCCCTTCGTGATTCAAAACCTAGTCTTCCCAGATGATTTGATTGAAATGCCCTTCAAGGATTTTGATGTTATTATTGGGATGGATTGGCATTAAAATATCATGCAGTGGTAGATTGTAGGTCAAAGCATGTGACTTTTAAAGATCCTACCTTTTTACACATCATTGTACAAGGTAAAAGATCATTGACATCTAGTATTATTTTTACGGCCTTGGCAAGAAAGTTGATGCGTCAAGGTTGTGGGGCATACCTTGCTCACATAGTTGATACGCAATTGGAGAGTCCTTCTATCAAAGACATACCTTTTGCAAGTGATTTCCGAGAAGTCTTCCCAGAAAATCATCCCTGGTTGCCCTCAGAAAGAGAGGTTGAATTTCCAATCGAGCTTATTCCTGGATCTACTCCAATTTCTATCACTCCTTATAGAATGGCTCCAGCAGAATTAAGAGAATTGAAATCTTAATTGCAAGAACTTCTTGAGAAAGGTTTTATTCGACCTAGTGTTTCCCCTTGGGGAGCCCCTGTTTTATTCGTAAAGAAGAAAGATGGCACTCTTAGGCTTTGTATTGACTATAGACAATTGAATAGAATACCAATCAAGAATAGATATCCACTACCAAGGATCGATGATTTGTTTGACCAACTTAAGGGTGCTAAGTATTCTTAAAGATTGATTTAAGGTCTGGATATCACCAACTGCGTGTTAGAGAGAACGATATTCCTAAAACTACTTTTAGAACTTAGTATGGTCATTATGAATTTTTGGTGATGCCATTCATATTGACAAATGCTCCTGCAGTATTCATGGATCTAATGAATCGAGTATTCAAGCCTTATCTTGATCAGTTCGTGGTTGTCTTTATAGATGATATTTTCATTTTTTCTAGAAGTAGTGAAGACCATGATAAACACCTCTGGATTATTTTTCAAATTTTGAAGGAGAAAGAACTTTATGCTAAACTTTTCAAGTGTGAATTTTTGCTTGATGAAGTTGCTTTTTTGGGACATGTTGTATCAACTGAAGGCGTGATGGTGGATCCTAGTAAGATACAAGAAGTTGTTGAATAGAGACCTCCCAAAAGTCCAACTGAGGTAAGAAGTTTCTTAGGCTTAGCAGGATGCTACAGAAGATTTGTGAAAGGCTTTTCCATTATCGCCTCCCCTTTGACTAAGCTCTTGTAGAAGGAAGTACAGTTTATTTGGGATGACAAATGCCAAGAGAGCTTCGAAAATCTCAAATCCTTGTTGACTCAAATGCCTATACTTACTCTACCAATTGAAGGGAAATAGTATGTAGTATACAATGATGCTTTTCACAGTGGTTTAGGATGCATTTTGATGCAAGAAGGGAAGGTTATTTCTTATGCGTCTCAGAAATTAAAACCGCATGAATTGAATTATCTTACTTATGATATTGAACTTGCTGCTATGGTGTTTGCTTTAAAAATATGGCGGCATTATCTGTATGGAGAGAAATGTCATATATTCACTGATCACTAGATCTTAAATTACTTGGGTACTCAGAAGCATCTAACCCTTAGACAATGTAGATGGCTTGAACTCATCAAGGATTATGACTGCACAATTGATTATCATCCAGGTAAAGTCAATGTGGTTGCCGATGCCTTAAGTCAAAAATCCTTCGCAAGCATTTCTTTGAGTCCTTTGCCCTTGCTCCTTGAGTTAAGAGCCATGAATGTTTGTTTTACACTTGATTCAAATGGTTCAGTTATTGCTAATTTGCAAATAAAGCCAATATTACTTGAACAGGTGAAAGAAGCACAAACGTTAGATGAGAAACTTGTAAAATTGACCAGAGAAATTTAAAATGGGGAAAAATTTGATTTTACATTAACGTAGGATGGTGGCTTATTTTATCAAAATAGGTTATGCGTCCCTAATGATGACAAATTAAGGAGAGAAATACTGAATCAAGCTCATACCTCACCATATGCAATGCATCCTGGGGTGCGAAGATGTCCCAGACCATCAAAAAAATTATTGGTGAAATGGTATGAAGAGAGACATTACGGAGTTCATTTCAAAATATTTGGTTTTCAACAAGTAAAGGCAGAACATCATGTCCCAGTTGGTTTACTACAACCCTTGTCAATGCCAAAATTGAAATGGGATAGAATAACTATGGACTTTGTTTCTGGACTTCCTCGCACTCAGAGAAATCATGATGCAGTATGGGTGATTGTGGACAAGCTAACCAAGAGTGCTCACTTCTTAGCAATCAGGATGGATTACTCACTTGAGTGTTTAGCCGAGTTGTACATTAATGAGATTGTAAGACTACATGGGATCCCTGTGTCTATTGTATCTGACTGAGACCCAAGGTTACATCTAGATTTTGGGTAGCTTGTAGTAAGCATTGGGTACTAAGTTGAAATTTAGCATTTCGTTCCATCCTCAAACAAACGGCCAGTCGGAAAGAGTGATACAAATTTTGGAGGATATGGTTCGAGCTTGCATTATGGAGTTTGAGGGTAGTTGGGACAAACACTTGTCTTTGACATAATTTGCTTACAATAATAGTTACCAATCGAGTATTGGAATGCCTCCCTATGAAGCCTTGTACGGAATAAAGTGTCGAACCACTCTTTGTTGGAGTGAAGTTGGTGACAAAAAAACTTATTGGTCCTAAAATTGTGGAACAAACAGAGGACAAGGTAAAAATTATCAAGGAACATCTATAGATTTCTTTGGATAAACAAAAGTTGTACGCTGATCTTAAAAGGCGTGACATTGAACATCAAGTTGGAGATAAAGTATTCTTAAAGGTGTCTCCATGGAAAAAGATTATGAGATTTGGCCAAAAAGAAAAACTTAGTCCTAGATTTATTAGACCTTATGAGATACTTGAAAGGGTTGGACCAGTTGCATATAAATTAGCTTTGCCACCAGTGTTAGACAAAATCCACAATGTCTTCCATGTTTCTATGCTCAGAAGATATTGTTCTGATCCATCTCATGTTCTTCCAGTTGAATCTATTGAGGTTAATCTTATCTTGACGTATAATGAAGAACCTATCTTAATTCAAGCTCGAGAAGTGAAGCAACTTAGAAATAAGAGAATCCACTTAGTAAAGGTACTTTAGAGGAACCATTCAAGAAAAGAAGCTACCTGGGAGAGAGAACAAGACATGAGAACCCAGTATCCATACTTAGTTGTTTCTATCATAGGGAATGTTCAACAGGATGCATGAAGCTAGCCATTGGAGATGGAGATTTTGAGAGCCTTAAGGAAGATCACATTTGCATATACATGCTTGTACACGATCTTTCTATTCTACATGTACATGAAATTTTAAAGGCTAATTTGATCATGTCACCATGGATTGTAATATAAGTATAGATATATGTTTTGTTGTTTTTGGGGTGTGTAAACCCAAATCTTGTAATAAACTAAATTTACTATTTGTTTTAAATATTTGTGTGAAGCATGAGCTAGCTAATTTTGGTACTTGGAAGTTGGTAATATTCCTTTATATTATTTTTAAGTGTGAGGATAAAATATGCAGGAATACGTCACAAGTATTTAATTAGATTTCTTGTTTAAGTGGTAGTATCCTTCCGAAAGGGTCGCTACAAGTACGAGCAGGTGTAGTAGAGGTGGAGGAGGTGGGTATACTTGTCGGCTAAACTATCGGAGTTAACTGAGTAGTGTCGTCCCTCATGGCCTCTACATCAACCATTGAAGAAGTGTCTAGCAGAGCCTTCTTCCTACTTTCTGCCTCATCTTTCTTGTACACAACTTCAATCCTCCAAATATCAGTAGACAATGTCGTAGTCCCCTCAGTATCCGTCATCTCCATAAAGGGAACACCAGCTAGGTGACACAAGTCACTAATAAGTACTAGAAATGGCAATGAGGTTTGGTTTTGTTTTGCCCTCATAACCATCTCTTGTGAAATTATGACCTCGTTATTTAGCCACTCCCAATTAACAATATGCCCAAACAGTGCAACCTTTAGATATAAGATGATCTATTCATTATGTGAAGACATCAAAGTGCTGGAGATGAAACCAAACCAATAGTGAGGAGCAACATTCAAGTATTTCTTCTTAATCACCGTTCCCGCCTCTTGCCACGAAAGAGTAGCATCACTCAGCAATGGTGCCAACCACCACTTCAAGTCATCTATTGTTTTGGTCTTTTCCTTATCGACCGAAGAATGAATAGTGTGTGTAGTGAAGTTCGACATATCATTAATATCAGTTTCCCTGCACATTACCCTCTTACCATGCACCTCAACAAAATCGAATGGTACCATTAACCCATGTTTATTTTTCCCTTTCGGGATCAACTTCACATAACCTACATAAAACTCGCAAACCCATGAAGGAATATATGGATTTCGATGCTTGGTGAACTATTGAAACTTGTGGAAACAGAGCATCTCCCACACAATCGGATACCTGTCCACTACATCATCTTAAAAAAATCACTTTTCCTCTAAAATAGTCCACAAACCTGTGCATTGTTGGAGGCATCGGGAGTGCTGGCAAGCTAGCCAAAGGATCATGAACTACTTTAGATCGTAGTTGTGAGTGTTTTCGTTTGAGAAACTCTCTCCCTAAGTTGGTGATGTATATATTGGAGTCTTGGACCCCGCAAGTTCCTGCCTCTCATACTTAATCAAAGAGATATGGGTAGAGTCAATGCTTATGTTTTCTGTAGAACGCGACCTCAAACTTGAACTTTCTACTACTTGTTTCTTCCCCTTTCCTTTAACATTCCCCTGAGGAGGTTTAGCCCGAGTAGCTTGGGGAGGTGTGACCTCCGCTGTGATTATAACCCTTTTTGCCTTCTTTTGGGGTGCTGGACCTCTTAAAGGAAGCTTTGGTGTAGCCATATCTGTAGAAAAACACCAATAAAACACAAGCAGATGCAAAGGGTTAGCAAAATATCTTTTTGAAAAAAGCTGCATGAAAACTCACCAAACCACTTATCGAGCAATAGAGGGCTCACCGAAAGTTACAGAAAAATTTAGCACAAAAGGGCAAGATCAAAGACCATTCAGCGATCAAAAAGTACCTCTCTGAAAGTTACAAAATAATCAACCAATATGGGAATTAGAAATGTGTGATCAAAGCTATTGGGTGACTCACTAAGTGAACTTAGTAAGCACAAGGGTATCGCTGAAATTCATTGAACAATATACAACCATTGCATTTCAAAAAGGCGATACGGGAGGTCAATTAGCGAACCACCGAGTCATTCGGAGAGCTTGATTCAACTCGCCAAATTGCCCAACGTTCCAGATTCCTAACTCAAACTCCTATTCTCAATAAATAGCCTATGATAACCAATTTCAAGGACAATTCTATGCAATTCAAGCTTACCCGCAATGATTATCTATGCCGGGGTACTCAAACATCACCCCATATTATCTAAATTGAACAAAACAATGATTTTGCCCTTAAGAACGATGTCACCTAATCCATCATTGGGCAAATTCAAGTTATTTGGTGGAATTTGGGTTACTCGGGCTTCACTCACACAATACCCAACAAGCACAGCAACACAGTTTAAGCAATTCAAGCGTGACACTTAAATCAATTTAGGCTAAAAGAGTTATTAGGCATGCATGATTTAAAATTAGATGTCAACGATCAATTTACCACACAATCAAGGCAAATAATTGATCTATAAACTATTTATAAACATGCTAACACAATTTATGAAATTTAAACGAACTTCGGAAAATCAACCTCAATGTAGACGCAAAATCACTAAGGCAAAACGAGAAGGATGTGCAACACTTAAAATTCTGACCACATTAGACACCTACATAAATTAAACTAGAAAGATATGATCTAATGTTTGAGTGTAAGAGTTGAAATATTTAAAATAAGGAAAGGATTTGAATTTGAAACGGTCGAAAGGCCCTTCACATTTCAGTTCGCACCTTGATAGGCGAAGCCTATTACAGTCGCTGATCCACTCGGTGAGTCACCGAGTGGACTTTAACTAGCAGAATTTAATAGAAAACCATCCTTAGTACAACTGGTTCAAAAGGCAAGATATATCTGGCTCGCCTAGGGGACTTTAGCTAGCCTAATTTCCTTTTGATCCCAAAATTCAAACTTTCAACCTGCACATCCAACAAACGTTATTCAAATACAAGAAGTAAAAGTTGATTTTCCTCCCAGGAAGCACCTTTTAAGTGTGGTGGCACGACGTGACCCTGTATTCAATCCTCATTCTTTAGATTTACCAAGGTATCACTAAGAATACCCCCTTTCGGTCTTGAATTTAGGTGAGCATAAATTTGACCCATTTGAGTCTCATGCTTCTTTATTGAGACTGAGTTCGAGGTCATTGTGTGATTTAAGGATGAGACATCATCCTCCATCTGCTTAAGTATCTTATCCAATCATTCGACCTTGTTTAGGATGTGGGACATTATCCTTTGGCTTTGGACGTTCATGAGGAGGTACGTAACGATCTTTATCGTTATCTCTATCTCTCTAATTTGCACCTCTATCATGCTAATCTTGCTATCAATCTCTCCAACCATCATCATAGTCTCTATTACAACCTTGATTCCCGCACAACCTTGGATAGCTCAGACGAGAAGCCCCTCCTTTGATTGACAAGAATTAAACATCCTCATTGTATATTGCCTCAAATTGTACGTCATCAGGACTTACACCACTATTAGCACCAATCGCATTCACAGCCTTGTAACCACCTCTCATGACATGATTCATCAATAGGCTCATTTGGTTCATTAGCTTGGCCATATTTTCATCATGTTCTTTGTTCTTTTCCATTTTCTCTTTGGTCAACCCAATATTCAAAGGAGACACCTGATCTTTCCTGTGTACAATGCATGATTGATTTTGGTCATCTCATTAAGCAACGCGGACGCTATGTCAAATGGTTGTCTCATGATTCCACCCAATATGAGTCGATCGGTGACACCTTTGTTGATGGTGTCAAGACTCCAAAAATATATTACAATAGCATAATGTCCGACAACCCAATAGTAGGTCGTTGAAGAAGCTACTTTTTGAACCCCAACCACGTTTCATGAATAGGTTCAACATCAATCCTCTTGAAGTTCTGAATATTATCCCTCAACTTAACCATCTTCTAGGGACAGAAGAATTTTTCATATGTTACTTTTGTGAGCTCCTCCAAAGAAGTGATAGACTCTCTCGGTAGTTCGGTGCACCACTTTGTTGCTTCCCCCATTAGAGAAAAGGGAAACAATTGGAGTCGGATTGACTCTTGAGTGATGTTCTTGAAGGAAAACGGTCCACACACATCCACCAAGTTGTGAATGTAGTCATGAGGGTCCTCATGAGAATGTACCCTAAAAAGACCTTTCATTTGCAACAGTTGCAACATAATGCTAGTCATATAAAACAACGCATTACCCACAATTGGGGTCAATAGAATAGCAGCGGCACTTCCCAGCTGATCCACATTGACATCATGCAAATTTTCGATGTCATAATTGTTCCCACTGTGACTTGCAATGCTCTCATTCACACTAATCTCTTCTCCGATTTTAGAGAAATCAATAAGAACACAAATAAGAAAATTCTACTACAACCCGATTAGCTCAACAGAACACTTTAACAAAAGAATTATAAACACCACTCCCCGACATTGGCGTCATTTTTGATAACGCTCAACTACACTTCTTCCTATTCAAAGTTTAGGCAGTCGCTAACAACTATAAACCCAAAGATGAGTTGGGGTCGATCCCAGTAGAAGTGATATGGTAAATAATTCAATTATGAAGTAAAGACGTGTTCTAATCTTTTGTAGGGATAAAGGATTGTGTAACATAAAATAAATCTTAAAGTTTCAGTTATCAATATCAAAAAAAGGGATTTGATAACAAAGTTCTAACAACAACAATTAACACGATATTTGAATAAGTAGAGTGAGTACCTTAGGAATGTGATTAATCAAATGCTAAATTCACTTAATGGGTGCTTACTAATTTCTACAAGTTGTTAAATCTCAATGGGTAGGATAGGAGTTGAATACAATAGTCATATCTCGATCAACTATCATATTTTAAGTGAGTTCTCTCGAACCTCAACAAGCTTAACAATACCAATCAACCCAATTCCTTAATTAACCAACATTCTCAAGTTGGGTTATAAGGATTCAAACCTATACAATTATCAATCATTCATTCGATCCTATACATCTTTCTCAAGTAAGCATAGAGAATTAAGCGAAAACTTAATTTTCAACTTCATTTCATCAATTAAAACATGAACAAACAATTGAAACCATTTCAAAACAACATAAAATTTAGCCATTAACAATACCCATAAGCTAATTAATGCATTTGACAACATGATCACACCCCTAAGGTAAGGGGTTTTGGCCAAACATAGAGGAAAGTAAGAAATCATTACCAAAAAAATTATCCATTTGAATTGTTAACAATATGCAGTACCCAATACCAACATTAAATCTAGAATCCAAAAACCTCAAATCAAAGATCCAAATCTTCTCCAAGCATGTTCAACAATGTAAAAATGTGAAAACTCTTAAAGACTAGGGAATACACTTCTAGGAACTCCTTTTCTTCATTGAAAAACTATATTTATACGTTCAAAAAACTCAACACGGAGTCTACTTAGCAAGTTTAATCGGGATCTCCAATTGACTCGGCGATCCACTGAGTTGCACTTTATCTCACCTTTTGGTTGTGGCTCTTGTATCCAATTGTTTGAGAATATTAGGCGAGCAGGATCGAGATAGACAATCCATTCGATGTGTCACCGAATTACCTTTTGGTTTCCTAGTTGACTTGATACATGGGCTACTGTTCTGGAACTTTTCTCAAGTAGAAGGCTCACTCGGCGAGCCACCAAGTGGATTTTGAGAGCTCCAACTTCTCTTTTCATCAGATTTTACAACTTTTTTGTTCCTTTTCGCAATGTAATGTCTTATTCTTGTTCTTCAACCTTCATTGATGCATATCAACACATTAACATAAAATTTAAACTTTTTTAAAAGTGATCATTTGTGGGAAATGGGGCAGTTTCTTAGGATTCTTCTTTTTATTTTTACACATTTGTAGATGGAAAATCGTCATTTATTTTATTTAATTTCTAATTATTACTTTTAAATAATCAATTATTGAAATAATATTAATTTAATTATTCTATTAAAGAAAGACAACACGTCATCAACTAAGACAAATAAGAGTGAAATAGTTCCCTCCAGAGCATTCATAATTGTGAAGATCACCCCAACCTCCTCCAGTGTTATCTAACAGATTGAGGCTCAGTGCTTGCGTGATGATGCAGCTAGGAGGAAGCTGCTACAACAAGACACAACAGCTGAGGCTAGCACACCTTCTCTTTAGTGGAGCAAGCATGTATTTCTACCTCTTCTATTGTGCCTTTTGCCCATACTATTTTTGTATATCCTACTACTTCTTTGAGACACGCCCTCCTCCTATAGCTCATCCCTCCTTGATCTAGTGATGATTTATAATATGGACAGACTTGCCTGATCAATAATTGTTAGAATTGCACTGGTTGGGGCGGACATGCCCGGGATCATTGATCGGGCTGTTCAGAAAGCCTTAGCTCCTTTGAGAGAGAGAGATTTAGAAGGTGTGAGGGGTTGGTCAAGGGCCATGGAGTGAGGTTTTTACAGCCTCATTATGAGACTTTAGACCTAGAAAAAGGCCAGTGGTAGTTCTTCAGTGATGTTTGCTTTAGCGCGATGTTGTCGCTTTGCAGACTTCACTTAAGTGAACCACTTTTCGCTTTTCAAAATTCATAGGCCAATTTTTACAGCTAACTTTCTATCCATATCGATGAGCTCAAGGCCTATTAGGTGATCTGTCCAGCCTTATTGGGTGAGTCTGTGCACCTAAAAGGTTCTCCAAGTCATAATTTTGAAGGGTTTCAGCCCCAAATTTCATTTGATTGATGATCTTTGTCTCGAAACCTATTCAAATCAACTCCAAACATTTTAAAATCATGAGGATTAGTCACAACAAATGTTTAATCAAACCTAAATTCAAAAACTCAAAAAATTAAACTATGAATTAAATTTATTTAGATATTGCTGAGTTACCTCTCATCAAGCAAAAAAATTACCGTCGAGGCACGATGCAGGTTACATCACCCTTTGTAATTCCACTTGGAGGTAATGAACCTTCTCCCCAACTTTACATCATTTTCTTTCAGAAGATCATGGGTAGTACAAAAGAGCATCAAGAGTTTCTCTCGATCTATCCACTTTTATGACTTGAATTTCTTACGAAACTTCAAATTATTTTCTCTTTGGAGGATTAGGCAAGAGTAAGAAGCTCACTAGGTCATTTGAGTATTGACTTCAATAATAATTTCCCTCCAAGTGAGTGATTCCGACATCTTGGAATGTTATTGGATTGGAACTATTGTATATGCCCAATTGCTCATCAATGATCATCACAAGCCATTTTTCTTCAAGCCAAGGCAATGGGCTATCCTCATAGGGTTACAAGTCGAAGAATATAATTGTTATCACATTAAATCATAAGCGCAAATAAAAAAAAGCAATGGCAACTACTCAATATTTAGATAGAAAGAAGTAAAATATAAATCCTTAACAAATTCAATACGCCAAATGATTCCCCGCTAATGTCTCCAATTTTGATAACCCTAAAATAACACTCAAAATGATTTAAAGAGTAAGAGGTTGTTGGAAATAAAAATACCCAACAAGAGAGCCGTGGTCAAATCCCAAAAGGAACAATTTGTAGACAGTTGTAAAGACAAAGAAATACAAGCTACTAGCTTGAATCTAAGCTGCATAATACAGAATTATCAAAAGGTGGTTGGTGAAGGTAACCAAATTAAGATTGTTAAAAGAAAAAATCAAGCAAGGGATAAGTGGGAATTGGGAAATTTGGAATTCAACCCTCATTCGATGATCCATTGCAATCTCAAGACCTGCTAATTCAATCATAGCTAGGCTAGGTCCTCTTCAACAACAGAAATCTTATTTTTATCTCATTGTGCAATATCAGGAAATATTCTTTTTGTCTCAGTCATGTATTACAAAAATAACCTAATACATTAATTTAGACCACTCTTTCAAGCAAGCCTTGTGTTCAACAATGAAAACCTAAATCTCTCCTTCGAGCAACCTCAAGATTAAACGCTAAAATATGATTATCAATCTGATTTTCCACTTCACGAATTCTCTTTCGAGCAACCCACTATGATCTAAGCTAGATCTGATCTTGCACTCTCAAATAATAAATAAAAATATGACAATAAGACAACACCCATTTTCTGAATAAAAGCATGGAATCAAACAAAAAAGCAATAGAATGAGAAATCAAAGATCTAAAGGAATTTCTTATTTCTAGCACCAAACCCCAATCTCAATAATATATTATACCCATAACATCAAGCAATATAAATCAAGGGAAAGAAGATATGATATGAAATATTACCATTAAGAACACAATCTTCAATCCAAAAGATGAATAATGAAGCTACTTGTCTTCAAAGTCTCAACAAAAACCTATTTAATTTCAATACGATGAGTTATGCAATAATATTCTAAGCTAAACTAAAATATAAAATTTAACAATGATCAATAATTGAATAATGCAAAAATGCTTCTCCTAAATTGTTTGTGAGAATTTGGGTTCAAAATCCATAAAATTCCAATTCTAACCTTGTCTAGACATCAGGCCTTGCAAAATCGATTGGATGTTTAAAAAAGTGAAAATCTTTTTGCTAAAGCAAACCATGCCTTTCTTGGCCCCAGCGCAAAAGTGAACCTTGTTGTTCTCTTAAGAGACCAGTTAACTTTAGATTACCATTTAGAGAAGAGAACTTCTCTTCAAAAGAGCAACGTCAGAGATGATTTTTCTTCAAGTGTAGCTCCTTCCTCCACTATTTTCCATCATATTCCTTTCAAGCAACACTTACTTGAAATCAACACAACTCAATGAGCAATTAGACTCCTATCTACTTGAGTACCATAAAATAATAAGAAAAGAGCCTCAAATAAGTTGAAATTCCCCACTCATAGGAAATGTGATTTAGACGGTTCCATCAACTCTTGAAGGACCACTTTAAGCTTGAGGCATGATCTGTTTAGGCCCAGAGGCTTCCTATCCTAGTTTGCTGCATTAGGCATTTAACATGAAAGCTTAAGGCAAGGTTTGACTTGTCACGACCCGAGCTTACACCCTGAAGTGGATGACACTCAAGAACCATTGTTGGTCCCAAGTGAACCGTCATCCTTGCTAAATACAAGCGGAAGACTAACTTGAGCATACATAAGCATTGAATTGAAAGAAATGTTTAAAAATAGTTTACTGAAGCTCAAAATTTTGTTGAATATTCTGAGTACGAAAATAAGGTTTAAATAAAACATGTGAAACTGAAAGACTCTCCAAAACTCTCTATCTGTGAAGCCTCTACTATGTATAGATGAGTGTTGGGATAAGACCTACGACTACTCCAAATATTACTAATACAAACAATTCATAGAACTTGAGTCCTCTGAAAGTAGGTCTTACTCAAAGGTAGACGACCGGATGAAGTGATCTCAACAGACTCTTGTTAAGGATCCTAAGAACCTATATTTGCATCATTAAAAGATGCAGTTCGAATGACATCAATACATTAAATGTATGAGTTTGTTATATAACTGAATAGCAAATAACCGAAAGAAATAACTGCAAAGATAAAACATAAACTCAACTAAATATAAAGGATTAAAGGAATGAAGTCGTTTAAAACTTTACAAAACACCTACTCACCTCTGAAACTCAACAAAATAAGTTATATAATAAAAATACACTTTTAACTCTATTTGGGAGATTCTCTAACCGACAACCATCACTACGAGCTACATGATGATCCATCGTCTCGCCCATGCTGCAAGAACTATCAAATACCTTGTTGGGGTATAGAACACCTCAACTAAATGGATCCACTAATATATGATTAAAAGCAATAAGGAATCGTCTAAAAATTATGACCCTTTACCCATGTTGGCATACATGATTTATGGGGGCTTTTAGTTGTCTGAACTCTCCCCCATATCGGTGCTCAATACTATTCCCAATATAATATACTCATAATCATATGTTTTAAAAACATACCTCTACCTCTAGTTTGAGATAATTGCTCAAACTACCCTCTTCAAAGAGGTAACTACTCTCGAAATATCTTTTAAACTCATAACTCATTTAGAAATCTTAGTTTCTCTTTTATAAATGTAAAAATTGATGCCTTTGGGAATACATAGTCCCCTTATACTTATACTTGAAAACTCTTTCTTAGAAACATTTCAAAATAATATTATAATGTAATCATTGATGACTCGGGAAGTCATACTGTATAAACATTGATGGTATATCTTGATACCATACTGCTCATACATTAATGGCATACTCGATTGTCATACTAATAATGTTTTAGAAACTCTTTTCTAAAAACTCATTTTATTTTCTCTGAACTCAAGTGTTGGCTTTAAAAAGCTTTTCAAAATTGATAACTCAAATGATAGGGTTCGTGTGGAATTATGGACATGAACGAATCAACACAGGGATTTTAATAGCAATAAGGAAACTAAGTACTCAGAGCTCAAGACTCAAGAATTCAAGAACTCAAGTATTCAAGAACTCTAAACTCATAACTAAACGATATTTCTCCTCTCAAAAAATACTCAATTCATAGGGTTCATGCTGAAATATAGACATGAATGAATCAACTCAAGAATTTTGATACATACCATATAGCAATTAAATAATTAGAAATAAATTTCAAAAAGAATTCGAAACTCAAGAAATCAAAATCAGTTTATCACAAGAATACTCAAATCTAGGGATAGAATCCTATATTTCTATTTTACTGATTCGAAAGTAGATGTAGGGCGTGAGGACGAACTAGTCCAACACTATGTTAGTCTTACATACCTGGAAGAAAAAGTTTCTTGAAGAAACTTGAAGTATATTGAAGAATCTTGAAGAAGAAATTGATTAGAAGCCTTGAAACCCTAGCTTGAAGGAGAAAAAATGAGAAAACATTTCTTGAGATTCTTTAATTAGTTTCTTGAAATCTTTATGGCCAAGAATTATGCTTTTCATTAGTGATTCATAATTGTACGTAGGAATTTAAGTTGGAAAGAAGGAATTCATGGAGAAGAACTTACCTTGAAGAAGAATCTTGAAAAAGATTGAAAGAATCTTGAAAAAAATTGAAAGAATCTTGAAAAAAATTGAAAGAATCTTGAATGGAGTCTTCTACCTTGATTTTCCTTAGGGTTTTGTCTTAGGGCTTGAGAGAGAAGAGAATCATGAATTAAGAGATGAAAATCTGATTGTTTTGAGCCTTATATTATTCAAGAAAATCATTTAGGGTTTTCTTGGAGTTAAAAAGACAAGAAGACCCTTTTTAATGTTTTGCTGTCGGCTAATTCGTCACTGCACTGTATAAGTTACTAAAACGGTCATAACTTTTTACTCAGAAATAGAATTGACGTGAAGTTGGTGTTGTTGGAAAGAGGATTCAAATACCTTTAATTTGATAGATTATGGGACACTTAACTTTTTATATTTTAAGAGAAATGGGCGTTTGAAGTTAACCCAAGTAGAATCTTACATCAAAACTTAATCGATAAGGAAACTTTGACTCTACTTTGTGCTAGCGGATTCTAGTGACCTTAATTTATATCCAAATAATTTCCACACTAAAGAATTTACCTTTACACATATGGGTAATTTATGAATCATTCGATATGACCTTACAAGTAAATGAATAATGGTTCGAGTCTTAACTTAGAAATTTTTGGTGTGTTACATGACTTTTATCAAAGACACTTTTTGTAGTTCCTGAGTCTTCCAATATAATTTTGATGCCTATGGGAAAGTTGATTAATAAAGAAGCTTGGGGGTGGGACTCACTTTTTGTGCATGTGAAAATTCGAGCGAATACACGGCACCCCATCAAGATTTCAGAGATTAAGCACATCAGTTGTTGTGCTGCTAGCTGTTGCGGCTCAGTGTGTGCCTTGTATTCATGGATTCTTGACACCCTAGCCAACACATTAACACACCAAGGGGCTGCGTTAGTTGATGGTAGCTACCTTTGCCATTGCATTCATGTGAAGCAGCTGCATTTGCAATTTCATGCAGAATGGCAAGCCGAGTTAGCGAGGGCCAGCTGACTAGACTTTTAATTAAGACCAATAGCCCTTTGTATAGCTTTATTCCTCTTTTTTGAAAGATGATTTTGAGAGCTAGGGAGCTCCAAATTGGGCGATTTCAATTGCATTGATTTGGGTTTTAGAGCGGCGATGTATTAGAGCGATCGGGGAAGTGTGAGAAGCTTTGAGAAGAGGTAATTTCTGCCCAGAAAGGTCCGCCCAAGTCTTTTTGGTTACTTTTCTTTTTGTTTTATTTTATGGACTATTTTATCCCTTTTCCTAGCTAAGAGTGTGCCTATTTTATTGGGTAAAAGTTCCTTTAGCTATTCTCGATCTTTTAGCCTAATCATTTCTTGGATTCCTGGTATGGGTCCCACTTTCTTATTTTAACTCAATTTTTGGGTCTTTCTCTAATTATTGCAAATCTTATGTCTAAATTTCCATATTGACATTGTGATAAAATCTTTTCTAGCATGGCATTTCTCGAAGGTTATTTTAAGATGAGAGCTCAAGTTTAGTAGTTTTGGAGTGCTCGTGTTTAACTTTGAGGTAGGTTACGGTGTACTTGTTCTTACATTGACATTTCTTTGATAATGTTTCTCATTTATTGTATGTGATTTAGGATTGTGTGTTAAGGGTTAGGATTATCTTCCTTATCATTTTTTTATCCCCATTTGTGCCTTACGCTAGTTTAGATTTCTGCAATCCTTAGTTTACGTTGGAGTTTCCTTTTTTAGGCCTTTATTTAGTGTTGTTTATCTCTTAGGGGTTGTTTCCCGTGTCTTTTTGGGTAGTCAATGCAATTAAGGCCTTGTAATGAGTCTAGGTTGATGCTTAGCTATTATAGCTTCTTCTTGGGAGTGTTTCTTTAGTTAGGTTCCCTTCCCTGTTGCGGGAACCGTGTGGTTTTTCTTGCTTTGTGAGGTTTGATATTGTTATACTAGTAATTTTAATGAAGTCCTATCCTTTTGTTAGACTTGGTCCTTGGATGAATATTATCCCCATATGATGGAGCTAATTGTTTTGTACTTTTGGGTGATTTTATACCTACGGGAGAGAAGAATCTTGAGTTACTCCTTTGTCTGATGATTATTTATGATCCCTTTTGCTGCTTCATTAGAGTTTTTATACCTTTGTTATCATTGTTGAGTAAGATAGTTCATCTTCTCTATGAGTGCGATGTTTGCAATTTATATTGTCTGTGATCCTCAACATTTTTTTGGATGTTAAAGAACAAGTAGATTGTAGCCTACTTGTTCTTAAGCATCCAAACCATCATGTCCCGAGATTACACCTTAGTCATAACACAATGCTTAGAATCACAAGTGACTCCAAGCTAACCGTTATTACTGGCATAGTCATGAGCAACAAAATATGAACATGTAAAAGAATTAAAATGACTTATCAGAAGCATAATTGTGTAATAGTAGTTCAATATATTTTGTATCAAAGTTTTTGTATATAACAATTGTAATCTGAAATGAATATGGAATAGAGTAGAGTGAATACAACAACTCTAACTAACTATCTATGAAGCCTATACTAATACTTATTAAAATAAATATTTGTGAATGTAAATTATATACTATAACTACAAACTAACTTGAGTGCTCGAAATAAGAGAACTCTTCACCTGCTAGTTTAAAGCTGCGATCCAACGCACTAGGATCCTGATGGTAAGAACTTGAATCAACATCACATGAACATATACGCATAAGAGGTATACGAATCAATACTTTAAATGTAATGTGTATGTGATATATGCATGATAATTTGTGAAGTTGGACATGATTAATATGGGACACAAAAATGAATATGAAGCTGAAATACATCAACTTATGCAATGACCAAGTAGTAAAACATGCAAGTGATAGATAATGAAATTGAAATAATTGAATGCAAGGTCAAAGCAATAATCTGAATATCATAACATAAGATTAAATAATAGTCTTTAACAAAGTCATAAAAACCTTTAAAGAAAACATAGTTCTTTTGTGGGAAATTTACCATTAAATGATATAGACCATGTGTTCTATAAGATGAAATACGATGTCTTTCCCACACCGAAAAGAGATTTTCCTACTTGCCAAGGTAAGGACCATACATATTAGGTTAGGTTGATCCACTAGCCATGTCTTCCTAAGATAAATTCTATGGGGGCACGTAGTTAGGGACAAAGTAACTACTTCTAAAGACAAAACCTCTACCTGTAGTAGGGCTTCCATTCCATAGTCCTCTCTATGCTAAGTAAAATCACAATGGAATAGACAAAACATAATCATATCATAGTAAAAATACTTAGAAAGGCAACAATTAAAACTACAAGTTCACTCATAACTTCATATTAGAATAGCTTCTTTAAAAACCATAATTTCATAACTTCATTCATTATGAAACTCACTTATATAAGAATCAAAATCTTTATTTCTTTCAAATGTGAGAAAACATTTCACAAATCATTGACACTTTATCTTAAAAGCATCCTTTAGTCACAAATAGGTCTTGCAAAATTTATATCTATCTATCTATCTATCTATCTATCTATCTATCTATCTATATATCTATATTACCTTAAAATTATGAACTCCTAACTTGAATGTTAAATTACTAGAGTATTCCTAACTTAGGTTGTGACTTCTCCGATGAGTTGTGACTTTCCGATGAGTTGTGACTTTTTTCAATAGGTTGTCATTTTTCGATGAGTTGTGACTTTTCCAAAGAGTTGTGACTTTTTCAATAAGTTGCGACTTTTCCAAAGGATTGTGACTTCTCGGAAAGGTCATGACTTTTCATATATGACACAAAAAAAAAAAAACTTGTTCATAGTACCCTTTGTTGACTATAAATAGAGGGCCTAACTCTCATTTTTCAACCACAATTTTTTTAATATTCTACTCTTCTTCTTCTAGAATTTTAAATAATTTCGTGTGATTTATTTTCGTTGAGTGAGTTCGAAGTTTAGCGAAATATGAGGTACCACTATTCTAATGAAACAAAAAACACTTGTTCATACAACCCTTTGTTGACTATAATAGAGGGGCTTCCTCTTATTTTTCAACCCCAATTTTTTTTAATCTTCTACTCTTCTTCTTATTGCATTTAAAAAACATTCGTGTTATTTATTATAGTTGAGTGAGTTCAAAGTTTAGCGAAATATGAGGTACCACTATTTTGATGAAGTAAATCATTCTATATAAGAGGGTATATTTCATAACCTCGAGTACTTGAGGAAAATAATTTTGATGATCTAATAATTTTTTTTTTGCTTAAATATACATTAGTGTGTAATGCTCCAATATATGAAGTTAACATGATATAGTCTAAATTTATATGTTTTTGTTAACAATTTCTCTTGTGATATAAATATATGCTTCTGAATATCTTTTTCTAAAATTATTAAACTTCTCAAGAGTTAGAGAATTGTGACGATTTGTTTTTTTTATGCTCAAGACAAAAGAAAGACTTTATTTATCAATGCTACTTATGTAATTTAGAATGTCAGGAAGTTTGCTTCAAAACAGTTATTACTAAATAAACATAGCCCTTTTGTTTTCATTATTTACTATTTCTTAATATATCGTATTTTAGACAAAGAAAGTTCATATGATTTTTAATAATGCCACTTGATGTTTGTATTAGTTTAATTATTATTTATTCATTTATTTAACAACTAATTTTAATGAGATTAATATTTTCATTAATGCAAATCTCTAATTTCAAAATATATTATTTTAAAATGGTATGAGTTCCTTTTTGAAAAAAAAAACTCACAACAATTGTGAATATATGTGAATTTATATGAATCATTTAAAATTTATAATTTGCAAAATAAATTTTATATTCAGTAATATGGAATAAAAATTTTCGTTTTGTCCCTATAAAAATAAATCTAATAACTATAAAAAAAAATAGTAGCATTAATTAAAAGTCCTATTTATTTATGTAAGTATAAAATTTATCAGAAATTCAGCTATTGCACATTAATTCTTTAGTTATAACATTATAAATTCTCTTAGATATTAGTAACTATTGCAAACGTTATTCACACTCTTTTACATTCTTTAGTTATAATATTATGAATTCTCATAGTTAGTACATTAATTATTTTTATCTTTCATCTGTTCATATATTAACTTTTGACTAATAATTTTTCATATGATTACCACCCCTATATATGTGATAACACAATGTTGTTATTCTCCTTGGACGAATCATGCTTGGTTGAATAAATTGAAAATTGTTTACAAGTATATGAACTATATCTTTGTTGGTTGTTAGATATATATATATATATATATATATGATTTCAAAAATATATATTCTCTAATTTTTTTTATATTCTAGGTAAAAAAAGGTAACTTTCCTCAGTTTACTATGGACAATCAGATAACTATCTTTGATTTATCTACACAATCAATCGAGAAGTCAAATATGAGAGTCAACAACAAGAATGTCATCTATTATGTTATAATGTATAAAATAAAAATCAATATACAAAAATAGTTCTAAAAATAAATTTAATTGTTCTCTTCACATGTTCATATGACATCTAAACAGTTTAATGTGAAATACATATGCAAAGAACATATGGTTAGATGATAAGAAAAACAGACATCAAATATCGTCTATAAGGTAATATTACTGAGATGCGACTATTTACATGATTGCACCACATCAAATTGATATAAATATATACATTATTGCATTGAACTAATAAATTTTTTCATTGATCATCTTCGTAGGTTCGCGTGAATAAGAGATATATATATGACGATCAACATTGAACATTTACAAAAGAATCTACAATATTATTTTGTGCAAAGCCCATTATTCAAATCTTCACTTAAATAAGCAATACAATATATTATAACATATATTTTCTGAATTGGTAATCACGTGCAACGCACGTGTCGGAAAACTAGTTAGTCATAAATATGGGTATTCATTCATTTTTACCCATTTAAAATGGTTTGGGTACCTAATGCTTTCAAAATGAGTCAAATATGAGTCTTCTCATATTACCAATTTAAAATATGGTTACTTAAATAGATATAATGGCTAAATTCTAGAGAAAGTCTATTCACTGAGAAAGAAAATTCAGTTTTTCGATATTCTGCATATGCGTATATTAGCTGTCTGAAAATTTTTGCATACTTACGGTCTTGTTTTTCTAGTTTTCTTTTTCTGTTAGATCATCACACCTCACAGGAAAATCCACAATAACAGAAATCAGTGATAGTTTCTGGAAATCTATATGCAAGTGGTGGCCTCGTAGGTGCAAGAACTTTGTCTTTTTAGAGTTAACATGTTGGCGAGTAATTAACCATGTATCTCCAATTGATGTTCCTGTCATAATTCTATGATTTAGTTAGTTAATTCTAACACTTGTGATCACCAAGTCCACAAATGTGACCGATTTATTAATGTAATGTCAATCATTTATCATGTTGTGGTTAGGAAGACTTAATTGTCAAGTCAGAAGTGTTCTAGATACGTGTAATAGAAACTAGTAATTTTGTGTTGACTACCAAACTGATCATTAAATGTCTTTGAAATGCTTTATGACTTAGTCATTTTGGAGCTCATTGAGCATGCAGAATGGTACAAGTATGCATAGTTTATATTTATTAAATCGACAAAAGCATGTGTTCATGTGAAATTAATAAAAATCATGTAATTAAGTTAAATCATGCATAACAAGATTAAATATAATTAATTGAATCACAATAAATTTAACTCGTGGAGAATAGCATAAAACCCTAGATTTCAGGTAAATAAATTTGAAGTAAAATAGACATTCTTGAAATACTTCTTAAATAATGCACTTGGTATTAAATGTAAGATTACTTTCTTGAAAATAATGCACTAGAAGAAAAATATACTTTCTTGAAACTCTTCTAAAATAATTCCCTTGAAATTAAAAATAATAATACTTTCTTGAAATACTTCTTTAAAATAATGCACTTAAAACAAAATATTCTTTCTTGAACTCGTTATTGAAATACTTCTTTGAAATCTTGAACATATATTCTTTGTGAAATTAATGCATATGAAATACTACGAAAAGGTTTTTAAATAACTTTGATTAGAAAGGGATCCACGTGGTATAATAAGCATAAACCATGAATCAATAATAATTAGTGACATGAAGTAAAATAATTTTGCTAATAAAATCAAGAACCAATCATAAGAGATAATGGGAATTCGAAATAATAAAATTTGGGTAAGAACCCTAATCTTGATCTTAAAAAACATATATTGTAGGAGTAAGGCGCGATGAAGAAAAAAGCTCCTGACTTTGATTATATTACATACCTTACAAGCTCCATTAATCTTGAAAAAAGAACCCTAACTATAAGAAGAACAATCCAGAAATCCTTTCTTGAGATTTTCGAATTAGTTTCTTGAAAATCCTATAGTCAAGTGTTAAGATTTCTATTAATGATTCATTATTATAAGAAGGAATTTGAATTGTAAGGATTAAAATCTTTGGATAAGGATTTACCTAAAAGAAGAATCTTGAAAAAAAAATTAATACACTAGGTGAAGAAGAATCTTTAAAATATTTGAAAGAATCTTGCTTGGAAGTCTTAAGCTTTGATTTTTTTAAAGAATTTCATCTTAGGGTTTGAGAGAGGAGAATAAGATGTTAAAAGATTGAAATATAAATTTTTAGGGTATTATAGAAGTTGAGAATACCGTTTTAAGGTTTTCCAAGTGGTATATGGACAAGAAAATTACCTTTTTTAGAATCTTCCCGCAGCTAAATTGCAACTCGAGTACATTATTTAGTAAAATATTATAACTCTCTACACAAATCTTGGAATGATATAAACTTGGTGGAGTTGGAAATAAGGTTGATAGATGTTTAATTAAATTGACTATGGGCTATCAAAATCTTCATATTTTAAGAGATATGATCATTTCAGGTTGAACTAAGAAAAATATTATATGGAAACTCTACTGGTAACAAAACATTCAACTCAACTTTGTGTAAGAGAACTATTATTACTTTAATTCATCTTCACATAAATTCCCACACTTAATAATTGACTTAAACATGTATACAAAATAAAGAATCATCAAGTATAAACAACACCTTCGCAATCACAAAAAGTATAAATAGCAAACACCACACTCATAGAGCATTGGAACTAACCTAGAATCATGTCGATCCTCAACCAAATATTTGGGCCCAAATACTAAAACCAACTCATCAATGATAAAAAGGAGAAACAACTCAAATCAAGAAGCAAAAGGGATCAGAAAGATGCAACATGCAAAGATAACTCAAGAGTCTCCTCTCCTACATGAATAAAATCACCCAAAGGTATAATACAACTAGGTCCATCCTACGACAATTATATGCATTGAAGGCTCCAAGTTTTACCAAGGAATTAGGACTTCATCAAAATTACTAAAATAATAAAAGAGAACCTCACAAAGGAAAAACAACTACACGGTCCCCTCACAACTAAAAGTCTGCGTTATTCGTTTGGTTTACCTACTGGTTGAATGTAGTAGGTGGAATCATGAAGTATCATCGATATGTAAGCAAGTGTCTAGTAAAGTCTTATGGATCAGAGTGGAGACATCTGTATTCATTCTCCACGAGGCTAGAGGGAAATCTTACAAATTCCGTTCTTGACTCCTTGTCATGTATTTTTTCTTTGATTAACCTCTAAACCTACTTATTTAGAATCTACTTTCTCTTAGATTTCTAGAACGAAGTGTCTGATGGATGTGGATGGGACATCGAATCATACCACTAGGACTTTGATCTCTCATTGACACATCGAGGATATTGAATGACATCTACAGGCCTAGAGGGATGAGTTAGTTGATGCCTTAATCCCAAGACTAATTGGTACGAGTCTTGAGTCTCATCATAATTATACCAAAGACTCATGAGCTTCTTGGTACAACTAGTGATTCATAGGCTAAAGTTGAGGTTGTAGGCCACAAGCAGGGTTCCTCGTATGCTTTTTAGTACGCAACCAGGTTTTTGAGTAGGCTACACATACTCCTTCATTATTTATTATAGGGCAGTACATGATTCAATGATTCATTAGAGTATTGACTTTACCACTTCATCTAGCGTCAGAACACTTAGTCGCAATAGAGTCTTCTTTTCCCTAAGTGGTTTGTCATGCGATTGTCGTGAAGCATGCATGAATTTACACTTCCTCAATTAGTGCTAAGAGGACCTTCCATAGTACAATGGTGATAGGATATCACCCCGAGGTAAAAATGATCTAAGTTTAGATCATCCTCCCTCTCAACCTACCAGACCAATGGAGAGAGCAATTTAGGTTCCAGGTGGTACTGTCGCAAGTGAGGGTACCTAGAGTGGATAGAGTTCACGACAAATTTCTTAGTGTTTTCATTTTGAATATTCAGGTTTTGGGGTTCATTTCATTTAAGGTTGACCATCTTAGCAAGTTGTTTTAGGTGGGAAGTGTTATCATTGTTGAAAGTATGACAACTTTTCTAAGGACTTTCATATAGGGTTGACCTTTGATACTACATGGTCAGAAGTTTTAAGCCCCTAGGGTCTTGGTAATGTCTACTAGGGCAAGTCCCCGAGTGTTAGAAGTGGTGCTCCGAGTATTGTAATTAGTGATACACATGTTCCCTTAGAGGTCAAACACGTTCCATTCAATGCTCTTACAGGCAGGCCATGGGAAGAGGTACCTGGTATCACTTGTATTAATGTGATCTCATATTTCATTTATCCCTTGATTCCCTATGGGGTGTATATTTGGGGTTTTTATTCCCATATATTTCTATGTGCCTTCTTGTCTACTTGTTGTTTGTTGTCAAATCCCTATTTTGTGTTATTTATTTATGTTTATCCCCTCTAGATGATTTCATTTAGTATTTGATAATTTTGGCATTGTTTCTATGTTTGGACTCGTTACGGAGTAATACCCTGTGCCTTTTTGCTTAACTATCTTGCTCATGTGAGTTATTTGTGATATTTTGGATTAGCTATGCCGAATACCTTTGTAACTCACTGTCCCCTAGTTAGTTATTATGACATTAGTCGCTGAGAGAGTAGTGTGATGAAATGTATGATCTTTGGTTTCTTTGGCTTAAAATTGCTTTTATCAATTCTTTCCCTTGCCTAAATCCTATTCCTTGTTCCTTTGTGGAAAGGTTGAGGTTTTGCTCTTTTTGTATCTTCATCGTAGGCTTGGTGTCTAAAATTATTAGTTAAGACAACGATCAACTCTTTCTAATTATATAGTGTAAGACGGTTATGTTTGAGTTTTGGAGGTTAGAAGGTGTGTAGTTTCGAATGATACAAGTATGAAGATGACTTGGCCAGAATTTCTCAATGGAAGGTTTTGTGGGGTTTGTGGGGACTATTGAGCAATACACATATGTTCTATTGACGACTAGCGGAGAGGAGTAAGTAAATTTTGAAGTAGGGTGTCAACTTTGTTTATTATTGGTTCATTTCGCCAACATATGTCAATAGTTCACATTTATGGACTTCCTAGCTTTTAGCTATCATTGTTTGAGTTCTGGGTTATTGTAATGTTCTATTACGAGCAATACTAATTTCTTGCATTCTAATCACTGTTTAATACCTACGTTTTGTTGGAGTTCCAAGAGGTTGTTTCAATGGTTTAAGAGGTATTACTTTTGATTTGGATATATGTGGTGGCATTCATTAACGACTTCTATTTTTCCATTTTGCTTGAATTGGGAGTTTGTTTAGAAGGCTAATCTTCTGATTGAGTAAAAGTATTCGTGGATCAACACTTCTCACTTGTTTTAGGATGTGAGGTTTTATGTGTACCGTTGTTGTTACCTTGCGGTTTTTTGGTTTTGTTGCATCATTCTTGATAGTTTTGATATGTTTATCCTCTACCTACCAGTTCAATTTCCCTTTGATTAGGGTGGTTTACTTAGTTTTGCACTCGGTCAATGGTTCGTGGATTCATAGTTGTAGTTCCTATTATTTCGAGCTTACAGTTTAATGTAATTTTTTTTTAAAAGATCATGAGTAAAAGGTTATCATTGGAGTTTGGCTTTCTGTGGTTGCATCTAAAGTTTAATGGTCCCTTGAAGTAGTATTTCAATTTCGAGAGGTTACATTCAAACTTATGTTTTTGGGTTCGAGAGTTATTAGGGTTGCACTTTGGCCTTGTTTTCTGGGCTGATTCAATTATTATTGTTTTTCCCTCACTTTGATGTTCATATGGTGCTAGGAATTGTTTGTATGGTCTGATACGCCCAAATTACACTGCTCGAAATAAGTATAAGCGGCCATTGCAAAATATAGAACCCATGCTTGTAGGTTAGGGTCGATCTAATGAGGAATATGGTTTAGCCGTAAACTTAACTTACAATTATGTTGGTTTAGCCAAACTACTTCCAAGAAAAAGTAACAAACGGGGGGGGGGGGGGGGGTTTGTAAGTTAAATAATAGATTGTTGGTTTGAATTAATAAGTAACAAGTAAACAAGATTGACAATTTAAGATATCAATATAAGATGGAAACTAGGGTATATGTGTTCCCCACAAGCTCTTAACGCAGTATTCCTAATAATAGTAATTATATCCTAGTGTTTAACATGCAAGGATGATTAGTTAGATATTCCTAAGTGATTGGTAATCAAAGTAGGAACTATCACCTCGAAACTTGGTAAGTCTACGGGTGTGTGCTTTTCTAACCCTTACCTTTAACCCAGATTAGTCATCATGTCAATTTAGTTGGGTATTCACCCTCATGTCAACTAATAAAGTCAAATTATTAGATAGCACCAAATCCTTAACTTATTCTCCATTTATAATCATTATCTCATTCATTACCCCCTTGGTAAGGCAACTAGGAACGAGTCAAGTTCTAATATTGCGCACCGCTAGAAATACTTTTAAACGAAAAGATTAACAATACTTGCATAACACTTATTCAAGAATTACATAGTTATTAGTCATACGTTGTTAATTGCTCAAGGTTCTCGCAACCCTAGCTGTGGATTTAGCTACTCATGCTTGAGAGTTCACAATTCATATTATGGTTACTAAAAGAAATCATGAACCTACATTTAGAATAGATGAAAACCGAAATCTTGAATTGAAATTTAAAGTCTAAATTGCATAAAACCAATTTCCTGAAATAAATTGCTAAGAGTTTGCAAAATTATTCCAAAAGACAAAAACAAAAGTCTCCAATAGGGTCTAACTCCCAAAAACGAACATAACAACTAATATTTATAGTCTTTAAATCCTAAATAGACTAGGAAAAGAAAATAATGCAAACTGGATTAGGCACGGTTTTCGATCAATGACACAACCTACAGACCATGGATCAACCTACGTTTCATGGTTCAACACTTAGAAAATATTTCAGTACCTTCAAACGATGGTCCCACCTACGGTCGTGGATTGTACTACAGTCCGTCCTTTCTCTCTGTGGTTCAAGTACTGGAAATCAAGTTTCTGATAAGAAACGACATCATGCAGGACGGTCCGTCATTCACTCTACAGGGCGTCATTTGCCACTGTGGTTCCACACTTGGTCAGACAACCTTGAACTCACATTCACGATTCCTCACCTATGGCTGGTCAATGGAAATATGGTCCGTGCTTTGGCTCCGTTAACTGCTATTACTGCCACTTCAGTTCTTTTCTCTCTCAACCGTTTTCAAACCAATTTCCTACAAAGATTACATTAAACCATTAAATCTAATAACAAAACAGCCCAAGACACATACAAACTCTAAGTGAAATGCATAAAAAATACCGCAAAATCATGGTATATCAACACCTCAACTTAAATTTGGTGTTTGTTCTCAAGCGACACACTAGAACTCTAAACGACACTCATGTAGAAGCAAACATACAAACTCAAGCAATCCATGACTTTCTAAATCAATTCCATCACTTAGTGCAAATCTTTTCATTTGGGCTTAACAAGCTAACTCGTGCGGATCAAAACATGACATAGACAGACCAATAGATATCACCACATACACTTTGAATAATCACCAAGACCAACTCTCCAACAATGTAACTAGTTCCCTCACCTCAAATAAATCCTTTTTCAAACAAAAAATGTGATTTTTAAGCTTAAGGATTCAGTCAACACTCACGCTTAGAAGTAAATTCAAATACAGTTAGTGCTCAATACCATAGGCTTGCCTTTATTTTCACCTCATAGACTCTCCAGACTAGTCACAAGGATCACTATAAGACTTTATTAGCTTGTAACGTAGGCTTAGGGTAAGGTAGGATACATTTGGGTACTTTTAGTGACTTTTCTGCCATCCTTGACATTACATTTGCTATTTACCTCTTTTATCAACCAATTCAGGCATATTTTTATTTTCTACTCTTTTCCTTGACTTTCTTCAGCACAGATATGACATGACTTTTTCATTCTTCTTTTTCCACTTTTTCTTTTTCTTTTTCTTCTTCTTTCTTTATTTTTTTCAGCATCATTATCACTCTTTCTGTTTCTCTTGAATTTAGTCACATCTTTTTCTATCCTTTTTCTTCTTCTATTCATAACTCTTTTCATACCCTTTTCTTTAAATTTCTTTATTCACAACCACCCTCAACTTATGTGTTTTGCATGAGTTGAGGTGCACAATGTCCGGGGTTGGACCAGGGCCGAGATTAAGGTAACTTCTGATTTAGCCACCCTCAACTTAGGCTTTTAGCCTAAGTTAAGGTTAAGATGTCTTAGGAGGGACTAGGTCCAAAACAATCTTTAAGGGAAGTTGAGTTAGGTGTTTTGAAAGAAGTGTTACTCATTAGGCTCAGACATTAGGATCAAAGGGAGCATTTGTTTCTTTTGGTTGGATTCTTTTAGGCTTAAGTGGAATTATTGAACAAGGGCCTATGATCATTTCCCAATTTCTACCCTAGATATCTTAACAGGACTAACGAGGCAAGTTCTAGATTGGCACATACTGCATGGAAATACAATTTCCTCACACACATTTGGCACGTTGTTTCATTATCAAATTATTGAAGCACCTAGTTCAAGTTTTAGCTTTAGCCATGCTATCATTCTGGTTCCTATCATGTCATATAAAGATCCAACACATTAAACTAATTAAGCATATGGATCTAGAACATTTCAAAATTTTTAGACAGGTATTAATTTCATGCTCTATGCCATCATGCTTTCTTTCTTTTTATCTACTTCAACACACATACAATACTACACATGCCGATTAAACAGAAAAGTAAAATAGTCCCTTAAGGGAAAAGAATACAAGCAAGAAACCCCAAGGGAGAGTGATGAGTTGGGCTACTCAGACTTCACCCTATAACTCACAACCCATTTACCCCACCCCCACAAAAGAATGGTGCAATTTCCCTCAATGCACAAAAAAGTAAAATAAAACATAGGGTGAATCAAACATATGGCGCATATGCATTGAAGAACAATGAAGAGGTGAGTGGGTCTGATTTCTCGAAACCCGCTGGATCAGTAGTAGGAACGCCATCAGTAGCGCCCTCATCAACAATGGGAACACCATTAGTAGTGCTCCTCGAACCAGATGGGCCAACATCAATCTCACGAGCCCTCTGCTGCCGCAACTCCTCATCAAAATAGACTGCCTCTGGGCTGCCTCCAACTATTGTCGTTCCCTCTTCTTTGCCCGTCGGGCCTCGTTAGTATCGAAAGTTTAACCACCTGAATCTTCGCGTCCATTATTTGCTCTATATGAGACTCCGACTCCTCAATAGACCTTTGCATCCACGACCTTATATGCTGCAGCAAGGTGGCCATTTGAGTCTCCAATTTCTGGACTCAGGCCAGAGGTATTAGAAAGGTCCACGAAGGAAGAGTGGCTCAAGATGAGCTTGCAGCCTGAATTGTGGCAATGGACGGGGGAGCCTGTGCATCGGCTATAGTGGCAGGTATGGATATGTCCTCAGTTTGTGCCACAACGACCTACTAAACCTCCCAAACTAAGTTAGCACTTAAGGGAGGAACTGTAACTGGTGTACTCCGATGTAGGGAACCACAATTTGTATCATCCTGGATCAGCCCGACATCCACGGTCTTGGTCACCTCGACTAATCTATTAATGTACCATATCGGCATAGGTAATTCTCTACACAAGCGAAAAATCAGGCATGGGAAGGACTTTTGGGCAGCTTCCTTCTCTATATCAACTTTTGGATTTTTAGTAACCTCATTATCATCCTCATCTTTTCCGATCACTCTTTCAACATCAGAGGGCATGGGGGGGGGGGATCTATAGTCTATTTTTCTCCGTGAGTAGTGATAGCCATTCAATGCCCATTGTTTTTCAGATTTTGGATTGTGTTTCTAGGACATGTGCTTGGCTGGTATAGGCTTATAGTAGCGGACAACTGATTAAACTGTTGCTCTAGTTTCTAGATCGACACTACATGGGCATCAACTTTCTGACCAATTCCAGATAAATCATTTCGCATCTCCTTCTAATTCTCATATGTCGCATCAAATCTCTTCATCATCTTATGCATCATATCCTCAATGTGGGTCATACTGTTATAAGCCACTCTATTACCACATGGAAAATAGGGCCCAACCTTCTCATTCCTGTTGCCATAGTTGTTCCGGTTGTAATTATTATCATGATTATAGTTTCCATCCCAGACATAGTTTCCATCACAGTTGTAGTTGCCATAGTTCCAACCTTGATTTCCTTAACCTTAGCGCCAATTATCCGAGTTGGAACATTGGGCGTTGGTTCGAAAACACCCATCTAATCATTACCAAGTTCGCATCCTCCTCATAGTAAAACTCCTCAACTGGCGGAGGTGGAGGTCTAGTTAGATAATTTAATAACTAGCAAAATTATGTCCTCATTTGAGCCATCTCTTCACGAATATCATCATTCGATTGACTTAGTGCAGTTTGGACTGCAAACATGCTTCTACCAGTATTTGACTTCCTAGTTCTCCATGATTTATTGTTCTGGGAGATCCTCAAAAGTACACTAACTATAAGATCCTCCAGCAATAGTATCTAACACTGTCTTTCCATTGACATCTTGTCCTCTCTTGAAGTACTCTTTCAGTGACTCATCATCTATCTAGTGATTCAGAACACTCCTCATGAATCTAGTGAACTTATCCCATGAACTGCTTACCGACTCTACAGGTAGTGCTGTGAATTTATTTAGTCTATCTTTGAAATTCAACTTCTTGGACACCGGGAAATACCTCGCCATGAACACCTTATGCAGTTGGTTGCATGAATATATAGAATTGTATGGCATCTCAGAAAACTACACAGCAGCATCACTAGTCAACAAAAGTGGGAATACTCTCAAACCTTTAACGTTCATATCCAAGTCTGGTTGCCCTACGCTACTCGTACAAACAACTGTCAATTTAGCCATGTGAGCATACGGATCTTCCGAAGGTAACCTAACGAACAACCCTCTTGCTCTAAGCATTTGCATAAGACTGTTGGTGATCACAAGTGTATGTCCTGGAGGTAGTAGATGGAGAACAGTAGACCTAGTTGATCCAACCGTGTCATAGTCAACTATGTAGTGATCACGAAACCTCGGTGCTAGTTCATTTTGCACCCTTTCTACATTTTTTATTAGATGACCACCCTGAACCTGAGCGGGTACATTTATAACTCTAGGAGGTTGAAGACTATCTTCATCCCCTTAACCCTCTCTAATGGGATCATTGTGTACTGATGAGTCCACAAATTTGACTCATTTAGGGCTATATTTTGATGAAAATGTGTCCTCAAATGCTTATTTTATCTCGATATCTGATAAAAACCCTTAAGTTTCAGGTATTTGAAGTTTTAAGTAAAGCATGGACACTACGTCGCAAAAAGGAATGAAAAGACTAAAAAGAATGAATAAATGAAGGCCTGAGGATCGCCGAGTCCACTTGGCGAGTCGTCGAAGGGTCTCACTTTACCTTTTGTTCCATTGTGCTGAGCCCTAAAGAAAATGATCAAGTCGGTGGAAAAAGGGAGCAGTCGGCACATCGCCGAGCAGTTTCGCGAAGTAGTACCATGCTGCCCAATGACCCAGAGCATGACAATGCTAAAGGCTGGTGCAAGACAGCTATGAACTACACCAAATGGCGAATCGCCGAGTTAACCAGCGATTTTGAGTAACGACGCTGAACAATCCACTGCAGCACAAATTTGTGAAAACTATAAATACTAGTTCGAGTTTTAGTTTTAGGAGAAAACAATTATTATAATTTTCACTTAGAGTTGAACAATTGTGATAGTTTTCATATAGAATAGTAAGTTTTGAGGGTTTTGAAGACTTGAAGAAATAGAGGGTTTTATCTCCAAGGATTTGGACTTGGGTCTCTTGGATTCTTCATTCTTGGCCTGTAACAAGAATTAAATCTTCATACCCATTTGAATGCAAGCTCATTTAGGTATAAATTTCTATCTCTTGATGTGTGGCTAAAACCCCCAATTTTTGGGGTGTGGTTTAGTGAATTTGGGTTAAGATAATTGTTGGGTCTTGCTTGCTGATAGTTTAATCGTAGTTTAATTATGATTTCGTTTAGTGGTTGTGGATGAATTTAATGAATTTGTAGTTGCAACTACAAGTTTATTTATGTATTTTTGGCTTGCTCGAGAGAGAGGTCATAAAATTATGACCACTAGATTAATGGCCACTGTGAGTGGGTCGACATGAGGTTCAGCTCGAGAAAGTGAACCCTAGTCCCATGCCCACACACTCAGCTCGAGAGAGTGAGTGGGTTAAGGTGTAGGTTGGTCTTCATACAGCAAGTGAGTGTCCGAGTGGAACACATTTGAAACGGGGTAAGTTGCTCGAGAGAGAGCTTATTCCCCTTAAACCGTAAACTAGTTACAATTACTCAATGAATCTTCTATCAAAAGCATGTACCCAATAATCTAGCTTAACCCATATTCCCATCACATCCCAAGGATCTCCTCTCATTGGTTAGAAACCCTTGTTTATTTTGGTGTTTTTATTTACTTGTGACAAAACCCCCTCCATTGTTAATTGACACTCTTGTGTCCTCCTTTAATTTACAATGTTTTTAATCGTTAATGTCTTTAGCTTATGATTAGCTAGAACTAAATTTTATTTCTCTATTAATTCTCAAAACCACTCCCTTGGGAACGATCCCAACCCTTGGTTGGGTTATTATACTATTGCACGATCATAGACATTTGTATCAGAAGTTGTGTCCTTGATTATGCAAATATCATGTACCTAGAGATTTAGACCTCTTTTGAGCATTCTTCTCAAAGTTCTCCTTAATTCTAGATCGTAGGGCATCACGGGATTTCCTTGTCTCTATGTGATTGACATACACTAGAGTTGAAACCTGTAGAAAACAACAATCAAACAAAAACATCAAATCAGGAAATACTTGACTAATGTACAATAATGATGTTAATTTAATCTAAAAGCCAAATTCCCCAACAGCAGCTCCCAAATTTGATACACCCAAATTATATTTCTCAAAAGAGGTATAAGCGGTCGTTGTCGAATAAAGAACCCAACTTGTAGGTTTGGGTCGGTCCCGCGAAGAATATGGTTTAGACTAAAACTTAAATTACAATTATCTTTTTAGCCAAACTATTTTTGAGAAAAAGTAACAAGTGGGGGTTTTGTAAGTAAAATAACATATTGTTGGTTTAAATTAATAAGTAACAACTAAACAAGATTCACAATTTAAGATATCAATATAAGATGGAAACTAGGGTATACGTGTTCCACACAAGCTCATAACGCAGTATTACTAATAATAGTAATTATATTCTAGTGTTTAAAATTCAAGGCGGATAAGTTAGGTATCCCCAAGTGATTGGTAATCCACGTAGGAACTTTTATCTTGCAATTTGATAAGTCTATGGGTGTGTGATTTACTGACCCTTACCTTTACCCCGAATTAGTCCTCGTGTCAATTGAGTTGGGTATTAACCCTGACGTCAACTGATCAAAGTCAGACTATTAGATAACAACAAATCCATAACTATCTATGTTGTTTAATCCATTTTTTATTCATTACCCCCTTGATAAGGCAAGTTGAAACGAGGCGAGTTTTAACTTTAAGAACTGCTAGAAAGACTTTTAAATGAAAAGATTAACAGTACATGCATACATTCTTATTCAAGAATTACTTAGTTATTAGTCATACGTTGTTAATTGCTCATGGTTCCCACAACCCTAGTTCTAGATTTAACTATTCATTCTTTAGAATTCACAATTCATATTAGCGTTACTAAAAGAAATCATGAACTTACAATAAGAATAGATGAAAACCAAAATCTTGAATTGAAATTCAAAGAGCAAATTACATAAAACCAATTTTCAAAATTAAATTGCTAAGAGTTTGCAAAATTATTCCAAAAGACAAAAACAAAAGTCTCCAATAGGGTCTAACTCCCTAAAACGAACATAACAACTAATATTTATAGTCTTTAAATCCTAAACCAACTAGGAAAAGAAAATAAGGAAAATTGGGTTAGATGCGATTTTCGATCGACGTCAAGACCTACGGACCGTGGATCAGCCTACAATCTATGATTCACCTCCATGGTTCAGCACTCAGAGAATATTTCAGGACCCTCAAATGACGGTCCCACTTATGGACCATTGATTGGACTACGGTCTATCCTGGCCCTCTGTGGTTCAAGAACTGGAAATAAACTTTCTGATAAAAAATGATGGTCGTGCAGGACGGTCCATCATTCACTCTACGCAGTGTCATTTGCCTCTGTGGTTCCACACTTCATTAGACTTACTCGAACTCACATCCGCGATCTTCAACTATAGCTCATCAATGGAACTACTTTCTGTGGTTTGGCTCCGTTGATTGATACTGCTGCCACTTCAATTCTTTTCTCTCTCAATCGCAGCAGAACAAATTTCCTACAAATATTAGATAAAACCATTATATCTAATAACAAAACAGCCCAAGACACACACAAAATCTAACTGAAATGCATCAAAAATATCATAAAATTATGGTATATCATAGTCCAGGACCAGTAGGATATATGTGATGAATATTAGGTGTTGGGTTTGGAGTAGGAAGGAAAAAGTTTTACAGGTTTAAAGTAGGAAGGAAAAAGTTTTACTTTAGAGCTAATTAACTTCTTCTCTTGTCTGTTGGTGGCCTCATTATTTTGTGTTTGTGGTATTGGTTCATCTAAGATAGGTTTGTTGTGTTCAGTTTGGCTTGGTCTTGTTGGAAGGTAGTCATTACCCAAAGAAAGGAGTTTGAGTTTCTATTATATGTTTTTGACTAATGAAGTCAATTTATGAATTTCCTATCAACTTGAGTTTTGGGTTTGCGTGGCTCGACCTCAGAGGGTATTGGTAAGGTAAGGAAAAGAATATGAGATGAGTACCTTTTGGTAGTGCATATTGAAAAGACCATTAAGGTCATTTTTCTGAATTTTCAATCGTTACATCATTAAAGTTTTCTTGTAGCGGCCCTAAGTAATTTATGGCTTGCTTGGACTGATAGTTCAGTCGCCTGGTCGATCGTTTGAATTTGAAGCAAGTTTCCATGTGTTGGAGCCTTTACAACTTTAATAATTTACTTTAGAAAGAATTTCAAGAAGCTTACCTCAGAATGTAATGTTGACGGTTTAATCCGCTATGGAAGGGAAATTTTAGGCTAGGGCATGCTTGGTTCGAGCCCACGGATTTTGTTGTGAGTATGGGACATTAGGGTTTTAACTTTGAAGCTTCAATCAAGGTTTGACTTTGGTCAACATTCTTGGTAAACGTAGTTGGATACGAATTATGTCAGTATGGTGCAACACCCAGCTTTTTGAAAGAGCTAGAATTAGAAAGAACCCTTTTTTTTTGAAAGAATAAAATTCTGAAATCTGGCAAAATTCTGTTAAGTATGAGTTTTGGGTCAACTACAACTGACTATAACTTTCAGTATAGAATGAGTTAGGTTGGAAATAGGATATCAAATGATAGGTCTTCGAATCCTCTTTCCAACGCCTCTGAGTTTGCTAATTTTTGAGCTAGTATGAGGGATATATGCTGGTTTGAAGTTGGGCTATCCATTTAAGGAAAGTTACCATGATTTAAGAGAGATATTTTTGTCTTTTCCTACCCAATTAATTTGTTTCATTTGTAGAAATTAATTAGGGGTCTTAACTGAATTGGATCAGTTTACGCACTCAAATTTCATGCAAGGGTTTTTAGAGAAAGAACTCAAGAGGAGAAAGGAGGAGAAAAGGTGAAGATTTTGTCAAGTTCCTGAAGATTTCGTTGTGGATTTTGCCAAGGGTCTCCCTACGAGGTATGTGAGTTCACATAGCATTGGGTCCATTCATCCACGCACCAATCATGGTAATTTTAGTGTATTTTCATCCTAAATTGTTGAAGAAATGATGTTCTTGAGTTGTGTTCTTGAAATTTCCCTTATTCTTGAATTTGAATGGGATTGATGAGTTTCTTGAGATAATCTTATCGATTTTGAGAGTTTTTTTGACTTAGATTCTTGGGTACATGTATTGGGTAACCGAATCTAAAGTATAATTGAGAAAAAGAATTGAATTTAGTCAAATTATGATCAGAAAACTAGTTGAATAATTCATTGGGGTTACCTGGAGAGGTCTGGGGCGATGCGCTAGGAGGTCTCAGGCGATGCACTACAAGGTCTGGGACAGAGTACCAGCAGTGCGTGAGAAATGGGTCTCTGAACTTTACGGGCTGGCGCCCCTCGCCAGCAGTGCGCCCAAGACGTTTGCCCTCACCCATTTTTTGTCGTTTATCTCGTCTGAGTCCTTCTAAAGTGTACTAACACTTCCTATAGATTCTAACTACTCTAAATAACTTCTAAATATCTAGAAATCATCTATAAACATGAATCATAACCTTGAATCCATAAATTCAAATTCAAGGAAAGTTAAGAGCCAAGTCTAGAGAGTTCTTAGTCTTTTTAAAAGTCTTTTACAAATGTTTTAAACTTGTTTTAAGAGTTGAACATTGAGTTGAGTAAGAGTAAGAGAGTAGTTCATTTTCTTTAAAAGATTATATAGGAACTAACTATTCCTAAAAAGAATGTTTTCACATCTAAACAAGATATAAAACACTAATTTCCTAAGGAGATTTTGAGCTAATTTTGAGTAATAATCTCAAACCATAGAGAAAGAGTTATGTTTTTAAACATATGAGCTGAGTATATTTTGGGAGTAGTATTGAGCACCGATATGGGGACGAGTTCATAACAACTCAAGTATCCATAAATCATGTAGTCAACGTGGGTAGAAAGGATCATACTTTTTAGATGAGTCCTTAATGTTTTCAAGCATATCTTAGTGGATCCACTTAGTTGAGGCGTTCCATAGCCCGTCAAGTTTTAGAACAATTCTAGAAGAGTGGGCAAGACGTTGTATCATCACATAGATCATAGTGATTGTTGTCGGTTAGAGAAACTCCCAAATAGAGTTTAATTATGTATTATTGTATACAACTAAGATATTATTGTATTTTCAATACTTCTAGATGTTATCTATGGTTTTAAATGCTTATTATAATCTGCATCTTTATTGCTGTTTTATTTCTACATTGAGTTGTGTATCTTGAGTTGAGTAAAGTTGAGGTAAGTATTTCTTTCAGATTCCAATCAAGCTTCCATTTTGTTTAGAATTCCCCTCGCATGCACGTACATTCAATGTACTGATGCCATTTGGCCTGCATCATTTTATGATGCAGATACAAGTAACTAAGATCAACATCCAACGCTTCGTTGATAGAGTTGAGCATTTCAGCGTCATTTGGTGAGCTTCCATGCTTTTCGGAGGATCCTTTAATTATTTCTTTATCATTTCAGTTGTTAGGATGATCACGAGTCTTGTTCCAACATCCCTCATAGTATTAGAGGCTTCATAGAAAGACAATTATAGTTCTTTAGTCTTTGCATTTAAGTTGTTTTGTTATAAGATTTGAGCTGCTACTGTGGCTAGTTGGATGTTTAATTCTAAAACATTCTAAGTCATTTTAAGACAATTGAGTAAAGTTGCATTTGTTTTCTTTTATTAAAGCTTAAAGTCTTCCACTGAGAGTCTAGCAAGGCCAAGGGTTCTCTTTGGGCCATCAATGGTTCTCGAGTGCCAGTCCCGCCTAGGGTATAGGCATGCGACGTGACAAACTTGGTCTCAAATCACAGAGTTCAAGAGTCCTAGGGTGTCTATGAAGCCATGTATATAGAATCCTAGTTATCGGTGTGAAGCACGCCACATCTATAATTAGGTGGCTACAACATTTAGGAACCTATCACACTTCTTTCTTACTCATTTTGTGCGATAGAGTTTATCTCTAAAATGTTTCTTCTAATTCATACTTGTGCGTATATTTCAGATCATGCCTCCACGAAGAGCTGTTAGAGGTCGTCTCGCTAGGAGGAATGTTGAACCACAAGTTCAAGGGGTACCTAATGCACCTAAAGTGAAACCCTAAGGCGAGGTCGCCAATGTTGAGTTCCAGGAAGCTATCCGGATGTTGAGTCAAGCTGTGACCAATCAAGTTGGATAGAGAGATAACCGATAGGAAGTGGCTGATACTTCAAGGATTTATGAGTTCTTAAGGATGAATCCTTCAAGCTTCATTGGTTCAAGTGTCACTGAGGATCCGGAGAACTTTGTAGAGGAACTGAAGAAAGTGTTTGAGGTTATGCACGTTGCTGATGCTGAGCGAGTGGAACTAGCTGCCTATCAACTGAAGAGTAGTGCTAGGATTTGGTTTGACCAGTGGAAGAAGGGTAGAGCTGAGGGTGCACCAATTTTGAGCTGGGCTCTGTTCGAGAGTGTTTTTATGAGTCATTTCTTTCCCCTTGAACTAAGAGAAGCAAAGGTACGAGAATTCCTCACCCTTAAGAAGGAATCTATGAGTGTTCATGAGTACAGTCTTAAGTTCTCCCAGCTTTCCCGCTATTCTCCGAAGATGGTTGCTGACATGAGAAGCAGGATGAGTCTCTTTGCTGCTGGGTTGTCGCATCTGTCAAGTAAGGAGGGAAATGCAACTATGATGGTAGGAGATATGGAGAGAGCAATGATGATGATCCATGTGCAATAGGTTGAGCAGGAGAAGTGGAGAGATAGAGAAGAGTTTAGGAACAAGAAAGCTAAGACAGAGAATGAGTCCGGGCAACAGAAGAGTAATGCAAGCCGAATTTGCTCCGTGATTGCAGCCTGGGGCCCACGTTCACAGTAGTAAGCTGACTAGTCTTTTAATTAACCTATTTTCATCTTTCTTCATCTTTTTCAAAACTCAATTTTTTGAGCTAGGTTCTTTATTTTACTGTTACAGTAATACACACTTGGAAAAGGAAAAGAACCCTTAGAAAAATCTTGCATGTATACAAAGATCATAGTATTTGGTACAAAAGAGTGGAAGAACCTTTGAGTCCATGATCAGACCATTAAAAATTATGTTGAAACAAGAATGTTCCTTGATCATGTCCTTTAAGTCCATTCTCTATCCTGAAAAACTATGCTTTCCTAAACTTCAGAGTCATTATCTCTATCGTTGCCACGTTGATTTGTTACTGGACCGCAGTTCTAGTTTGACATTAACTTGACTTCTTCTTATTTTTCATCTAGATGAATATCAAGTAAACTAGGCTCCAAGTATTTCTCCTCTTTTTCATCTTGATGAATATAGATAATAGGAGGCTCCAAGCCTTGACCTAGTTATTACATTTGAAAAAAGACTTTTGAAAGATACCCCACCTGCTTTACTATTGATGTAACATAACGATGTTGGATAAGTAGATTAACCTAATATTCCATGTTCTTACTATCCACAACAATATCTTTCCCATTGGGACAGAGCTCTATTTCTCTCCTCGAACCCAACAACTCAACTTCAAAAACAATGTCAATCCTAACACATCTTAATCCACTATCTCTGCCTCCATATTCAGTATCTCATGGCAACTACATTACAAGAATTGATCTGTCTCCCTAATGCATTCCAATAATACACCTTTTCTAGTTAATTGCAAGAAAAATGCACAATAAAAACAGCTCTGATTTGTACATCATATGCTAAGGCCAACGTAGTCATCCTACCAGAGAACTTGAAATACTCAAGGTGTATCACATTCACTTCAGATACTTCAGCAAGCACAAATGGTAGTAGATATAGAATATGGAAAATCATTTTACTTGGAAAATAGTTTCCTTCAACCAAAAATGCGTCAAAGTAGTGTTTGGTATGAAAAAATATATTTTCTAAGTAAAATGTTTTTCCATAATCAGTATCTCCTATCATTTTTGCTTGCTGCAGCATCTGAAGTGAATCTTTTACACCTTGAGTATTTTTGGTTCTCTAGTAGGATATATGCGTTGGCCTGAGCATATGATGTACAAATCAAAGTTTATTTTATCGCATATTTTTCATGCAACTTGCTAGAAAAGGTGTATTATTGAAAGACATTAAGGATGCAGATCCTTTCTTGTGCCGTAGCTTCAAGGAGATACTGAATATAGATGTAGAGATAGTGGATGAAGATGTGTTAAACTTAACATTTGTTTGTGAAGTTGAGTCATTGGATTCAAGGAGAGAAATAAAGCTTTGTCCCAACGGGAAAGATATCATTGTGGAGAGTAAGAACAGGAAGTATTATGTTATTCTACATATCCAACATTGTTATGATACATAAATAGCATAGCAGGTGGCGTATTTTTCAAAAGTCTTTTCAGATGTAATGACCAGGTCAAGCCTTGGTCTCTCCTATTATATATATTGATCAAGATTACAAAAGAGGAGAAATACTTGGAGCCTAATTTACTAGATATTCAGCTAGATGACAAACAAGAAGAAGCCATGTTAATGTCAAACCTGCACCGCGGTCCAGTAACATATCAATGTGGCAACGATAGAGATAATGACTCTGAAGTTTATGAAAACATTAGATTTTCAGGATAGAGAGTGGACTTAAAGGATGTGATCAAGGAATATTCTTGTTTCAACATTATTTTCAATGGCTTGATCATGGACTCAAAGATTCTTCCACTCTTTTTTGCCAAATACTATGATCTTTATCGCATCCCGAATTAATTTATGCACGATCATTTACTAGGTGGATTAAATGTTAACCTAGATGTTTGAATTATTACTGAAATAGTGGATGTCATTGAAGCTTTTAGCATTTTGACCCCTAGCGATCATCTTGAAATTTGGGACTATTCGTAGAAAGCGATAGAGTGTTTTTGTATGAGAGTTATATTTGAACGTGCAAGGCTTAGTAAGGTCGTTTACTTTTTATGTGAATAAATGAACATTATTGAATCAAAGAAAGTTGAGCTAGGTGAAGCAAAAAAAGGAATTGTTTAATTTTAATGAAATGCTTTAGAAAGCAAAGCAGATCTGAACTCTAAAACTAAGGGTTTAACAAAGGAAGATGAAATCTTTAACTCCATTTCAAGGCCCTAGCAACTTCTCCATGGTAAAAAAATTGTTTATAAAAACCTTTTCCTCGTTATTAGTATAATTATCTCTTAGTTGCAATCTTCATTAAAATGGTATCTGCTATTATTTCTAAGGTTGAAAGTTTCATCTTTTATATGTAATAGGAAGTTAAATAATTATTCATATTGGATGTTCATTAGTTTGGAATGATACCTACAAGTGTCTAGAATTTCAATTTTACTACATGTCACATGTGTTGTGACTTTTATTTTTTTTCTCTAGGTGCAAAAAACTAATTCTCCGAATATTTTGTTCGCAAACTTCCGAAAAATGAGTTTTCTATTTATGTCCAATGTACGTCAAAGCATACTTATTTTACATGTACCTCATAGCAAATGTAAGTGAAACAAAAAAGAGTTCAGTTAGTTTGGCAAAAAGAAACTTCAAAATTATTATGGAATTACTTATGACATATATTCAATTTTTTCCCTAGAAGATACTAATCTTACAAAGATGATATACTGAAGGCATATAGAGAAATCAACGTGTTCTTTTAACAATATGAGCAAGAAATGAAATTAGACCAAATGAAATAATAAATGAATGTTCTTAATAATATGTCCAAAAAATAAAATTAAACAAAAATGAAATAAAAATGAATGTTCTTAATAATATAGCTAAGAAATTGAGGAAGGTTAAACTATGAAAGGAAAACGTAGTTAAAACCATATTTGTCCACATGACAAAGAAAAACATAGAACATGAAGAACAAGCCAAAAATATATAAGAAACGATAAAGAAATATACAAATTATTATTTTATTAGAAATTTGTGAGCTTAATTAGTTATTGAAAACGACAAGTTTGAGTGATTTCTCCTGTTGCTTTTCATCTTTCACATTTCTTTCATTAAATTATATTTCAAACTAGAATTTTCATATTTAATTTGGATATTTTATCTAAAAGAAATTATATTCTTATGAAATGTGGTTTTGTTGTCTGGCTGGTTTTATTCTCTCACTAAAAATGCTTTTCATTCTTCATTTAAGCTAAACTTAAACATAAGGGATAGAAACAGATCTTTTCTGAAGCAAATTGACCAACCCAACTTCAAGATGAAAAATTTCAAGGAAATTTGCCTTATTGGTTTCCCAGTTTTGTCAAATATATGCTCCCTTAACATATCATGGGGGGGGTTGGTTAGTTTCATTTCTTCTTTATAAAACTAGAGTTATATTGGTACTATATAGTTTACATTTTCTTATAAATATTTTGATACAACAAAATTTTCTAAGAATGTTATTCGATTCCCATTTGTCTAAACATGATGACACAGTTATATTGGTGGATGAAAATGAAATAAATTTTCCATCAAATACCTAATTGATAAAAATGAATTGTGTGGTGGTTGAAAAGGATTCTGCATTGATCACAATGTTCTTGAAAGAGTTGTCTTGGGCTTTAATTGATTCAGCCCTGGGAAATTAAGGTAAAATCTTGTAAGTGCTAAAAATCAAGTCATTTTCTTCAATAAATAGTTGTTTTTTATTTGATTGATCTTATATGCACCAGTAGTGTAAATGCATTGTTGCAAGACCTAGAGAGGTAGTATTAGGAATGAATATATATTTAATTAGGTGGTAGCGGGCCCTGTGTGGACAGGATGAGGAAAGCGGGATGTAGATTGTCCTAGTATGTGAAGAGGAGAAGCATATATTCCTTTGTTATCGTATTATTCGTATTGCTTCTCATCTTAACAAATCGGAACCATCCCAGTCTCAATATCCTCATCCTGTCCACCACGAGGAAAATTCCCACCTTGTTTAATATATCTTCGTTCCTAATACTACAACTAAAGGATAGTTAAGAAATTCATTTAGACTATTGGTTCATATAAAATAAATCCAGTGAAAAACGTAACTCTTTCTTTAACTAGGATTTAAGCACATACAAGGTGTTACCTAAAATTCGCAAGGTTAAATAAATTGGAAGTTCAAGGCATCTCTTTCAAAAAGACTGTGAGTATTGGAAAACCCTTTCCAAGCCCCACTCAATAAATTCTTACCAGTAAGGTACTTGGTAGGAAATCTCTCTTCATTTTCATCCACAAAAACAACAACGTCATCATATTTTGACAAATCGAAATCATAACAATTTCTCGAAAATCTCTACTCTATCATAATATTTATAAAAAAAAAATCTAAAATATAAGGAACCAAAAAAAAATCTAATTGAATCAATAATAAATTGCACTTACCAACAAAAATCTCCACAGAGACATGCGAAGGGAGCATACATTAGACAAAACTTGGAAACCCAATACACTAATTTTCTTGAAATTTTTTGGCTCACAGTTGGGTTGTTGAGCCTATTCTAGCACAGCTTGTCTTATGCCCCTTCCTTTCAGTTCTAGTAAAATCAAGAATCAAAAGAATTTTTAGAGAGTTAATAAAACCATTGAGACAACAAAGTAGTGATTCATAATACTAGCTAGAATGATTGTCTACTACTATGTATTTAATTAATAGATTGTCATCTAAAGTGCTAAACCATAGTCTCTATATTTAGCCCAAATCATGGACTGTGACTGAAGATCAAATGTCCAAACATTGAATTTTGAACTAATAGAAGAGCAGCGTAACAAGACTTTGTCGACCATAAGGCTATTAAAGAATCCAATGTCAAATCAATAGTGCAGTGTGACCATACCTTGAATCTTCGAACATAAGGCTTCTAAAGAATACCATATCAAATAAACATCACAATTCCACCTTGGAATAATGTCCACTCGAAGATAATTAATACAAAAACTCAAAGCCTGAACTGAATCCAGTCCTAAACTGTCCAACCATGTTTGATAGCCTAATCGTGAATCACTAGGGCCTTAGAAAAGAGAAGGTATGGATAGAACGTCATCAGAGCTAAGCTACAACCTAACTATGACTCATTCTATCAGACCTAATTCTGCTACATCAATGTACATGGAGTTATGTCATCCGAAGCAAGCACATACTTCTATATATGCAAGTCTAAGGCAAGCACTACTCTACTCCTAGACTAAGGCCAAACATGCCTTCAACAACAATAATAAACAAGTACAAAACATGCCACAATGTAGGGATATTTGCCAACAAGAAGAACAATATGCTATTAGATCAAAAATCCTAACAAAAGCTTCAAACTTAATATTAACTAACTAAGCATGATCAACTAGCTACAAAACCCAAATTCACACTAATCAACATTTATTTACATTCTCAAGCTCAATCTTAAGGACATGAAGCAATAGCCTACCTCAAGGCAAATTGCATGTGCTTCAAATTCACAATTCTAATGCTTCTCCCTTTCGAATGCTCTGAATGCTACAACACTATAAAGTATAGAATAACAATATTAACACGATCATATTAATTAGAAACAGACCAAAATTTGAGTCAATATGCAAATGTGGGATCCACCTTAGGAATCAAAGAATTGCTTCCATCAAAACGTCCGTTTAAGCACCTCAAACTTGTATCCTAAAATGAGACACAAATTATGGCATGAACCACACCCAAACACCTACATACAACAATTAAACATTTAAGCACAATCAAGAGGGCTGGCAGCCCCTTCAGAGCAGATTTTATAGCAAACAAGCTTTCCCCAGCAATCCCCAAACACTCCAATGCATAGCCACAACCTTCCCGAACAAACTAAACTTGAAATCACCATAATCGAACACAAAAAAACTCTGACAATCGCAAAAGGAAATGCTATAACAAAAGGAAATCATGGTTTGTTCTTTTATTCAAATGTCAAGCCACGAATACACATTAAGATAGTGAAGAAAGGAGGTCGTGATAACAACCCACTCTTTAAATGTCCTTCATGATCACAAAAGTCAAAACTCACAAACAAAATGACCAAGGGTGGTCAACGCTACATCCACTCATCTATATTATAGATTAAGGCCCATGCGATCATAATGGTAAAGAACAACCCTCCATGATTGAGATGGCATACATATAGCCTCACTGAAGAAAGCACCAACACAAAATGCTGGTGCATTAGCTAAAAACACTGACAGGGTGCTCAAGATTCATTTGGAACCCCGTGCATGCAAATGAAATATGGTACCCCACAATATTTTATATGCCGGACTCAATGGAGCTGTTGAAAATTCTAATTGAGGTCATCTAGAAAAAAAAAAGTGGATACCACATAAAACTCCATTCAAACCAAAATTACACAAGGGGGCTAGAGATTAGCGCAGAGGCCTTATGATTCGTATGAAAGGTCCAAGATATAACTTAATATTCCAAAGCGATTGGAGCCGTCAGAATTGAATTTTGAGGTCAGCTTCTTGAACTTTTGATCAAAGTGAACTGTTTATGTTTCTGGAGTTTCTGCAAAAAGAAACTTGAGCTGAATCCAAATAAATGACTAGGTGACTGAACTGTCATTCTAAGCAAGTGATAAATGACTTGGGTCACTGTAAGAACGCTCTATGAATAATAAATGAGCCAATAATACATGAATGACCTAGAAGGTCATTATAGTGTTTCCTCAATTAAATCCTACTCCTCTCTATGCTGACAATACATATACTATTAAGATTGTTATTAAGAAAGTAAATTGTGAGAGTGCCAAACACTTCAAAGTAGATTGACAGTATAAGGAGAAGTTGTATTGAAAGGAGTGATTAATCTTCCATATGTTTTAAATGACTTTTAAATAGTTTATACTTTACAAAATTCATGGCATTACAATTCCATTAGTTTCTAGCAGGACTGCATATAGCTTAGATGTGCAAACAATATGGACTTTCAAGTAGGATAACTTATCATTAACAAAAAAATTTCAAGTTAAAAATCATAATCCTGATGAACTTCTAATAAAATAGGTCGATTGATGAAGTTGGTCCTGTGATAACCTGACAACAGTCTCTTCCTAAAATTAAGGGGGAGACATATACTTATCATTCAAGTATTTGTCGATCAAATAATCTTTTGAGCTACATTGGATTCACTATACAAAACATTTACCAAGTTACTGGGAAGTGATGAGTTTGATTTGAATATGATGGGGGGACTAAACTTCTCTGTAACCTTATATATTAAATAGTCATAAACATGCACTATGGTCGAACAACAAAAGTCTATTGGTGATCTACTAAAAAGTGTCCATATGGAAAGTGCCAATCCCATTGATACTCCAATAGGACCGTGAAAAACTAGATATTGACAAACCAAGTCCATCTGTAGTTTAGAAAAGTATTGAGAAACTATTTGATCTTTACTATACATCAAAACAAGCAGACTAGATATAGTCATTAGTGTTGGAATGTGTTCAAGACTTTAGATATATCCTAAGGAGTCCAACTCAAAAGATGCAAAAAATATTCTATGTAATGGAGACTCCATATATCTAATATGTAAACTACTAATTTAACTATGAGGTAGGTTTTAAGCACAAAAATATTGTGTTAAGAATCTTTCATGTGATGGACTTAATTAACTATAAGCTACCTGCGGGAATTAAATATAACTATTACAATCAAATGTAAAATGTCATACAAATCAGAAACACAAGTAAATAATAGGTTAATACCCAAATTTAGATTAATAAAAAGAGATACACAAGCTGTTAGCAAGATAGAGAATGTAATATTTGATGTTCCGCCCTCCATTCATTTATGTACGAGTGCGTTTCCAATTAGGAGCTAAAGATAGAAATAAAGATGTATATGCATATTTCATGTCTTGCGGTGACATTGAGTCTTAAATAGCAATTCTTCGACTCTTGGTTTTGTGTAAAAATAAAAGGGTAATTTGCATAATAGAAATCTTAACAATAACAACATGGAAAGCAACAATAATAGGAGCATTTATGTGATGAGTGTGTACTAACTCACCATAAGTACAAAAATTAATATGAAGCATATATGAATTCTATGATTGCCTTCTTTTTGACAGAACATATCTATTATACACCACGATACCCAAGATCCATAAAAGAAATGAAAATGAAATCACAAAACAACATAAAGATCTAAACCACTGATTTCTAAAATAACATAGTTCAATAGAGAATAGACAAAGTGGACTAAGGATTTACCTCTTGTGGTGTACTGATTTGTTCATTATCATAGGTCTCGAATCTACACTAATTCTTCAAACAGTGTAAAGAGAGACAAAGAAGGGAATAAAAATGTTTTGTGAGACGATATGCACATTAATGAGAGTGGTGTTCTTGTGAGTGTAATATCTTCTCAATACTTGAAGATTTGATGTGCCTTGGAGCATGAAATGAAAGTGTCATCTATCGGGAGAGGGATATGTAAGAAAGGGTAGGGAAAAATACTATATTTGTCTCCATAAAATGGAAAAATCTAAACATATCCATGGATGAGGAAAGTTGCAAATTAGCATAAAAAATTGCAAGAGATAGAGGGGAAGAGAAAGTGTGGCTCATGAGAAGAAAGTAGATTTGGGGTTTGGGGTAACATATTTGTTTTGTGTGCTGATTCGAAAAGGTTTATTTTGGAAAAGAATTGACACAACATGACAACCTATAGACTATATTAAATACTTTTTTTCCTGATTTTTCTTTCTGTATTTTCCTTTAAAAAGAAAATTTTATTATTTTCTTGTTCTTTTGTTTTCTCTATTTCTTTTAAAAGGAAAAATCTATAAAAAAAAAATTCTCTCCTTTATAATTTATCAACTGTTTTAAAATAGGGTTCTTTCTTTCCTTTTTATTCTCTCTTTTTCTCTATTTCTAAATTCCTTTCCATATGTAAATTTTTTTCTCTACTACATTTTCTCTTCTTTTTTTTTTTTTCTTTTTTGGTAATTCACTCTTTTTATGCAATTTTTCCTTTTCCTTAAAACCACTCCATAATTAGAAATTCACTGTTCTTTCATTATTTTCTCTTAGAATTTTGATTATTTATTTTCTTATCTAAAACTTTTCACCCATCTACTTATCTCTACTTTATGATTTTTACCAAAAAAAAAAAAATCACTCGAAAATATCCCCCCACCCAAGTTAAACGTTGGATAATTCTCACGGCCTGGAATCTTAGGTTTTGATAACACCTACTAACAGAACTAGTAGGTAAGTTAAACACAACCCATAACCAAAACCAACAAGCTATTATACAGAGTAGAAACACATAGAAAGTAAGGAAAGAACATCAAATAAAATAAAGAGACATACAATCTTATGTTTCTTTCATGAAAAACATTTCTTAAAGAAAAACATTATTTCATGCAAAACTTTTTTCTTAGTAAAAAGTAATGTTTCATGAAAGAAACATATAGAAAGCAAGGGAACACCATTGAACAGAAAATGTTTTTTATTTTAAAAAATGAATAGTCCCTTCGATCAAAGAAAAATATTGTTTCATAAAAAGACGTCTTACTTCATATACTTATGGCCTTCTTACATCTAACTTAGGCCTTCTTCTCCTCAATCCTAGAGATCGGCATTAATATGTCGTCATCTTTTTCTTCTTCTTCTTCTTCTCCATACTTAATACCTGAATTTTTTTGTTCTTTTCTACTTCACTTCTTTCTACACCTTTAAGAGGTAAGATTTTGTAATTCAAGACTTAGTAAATCACTGGCCATCAAATTATAATTCAGATATAGAAAATGAATTTAATGACCCTCGATGATGTTTTTGTATTTTTTCATACTTTAACTATTTTCCCCTTCACATATCTTAGTTGTAACTCTTGTGTGGTATTGTATTAGGTGTCACATTTCCCAAGGTGTTTGGGAGTGTTTTGAGCTAAGTTTTTTCTTTTGGAACCTTTTGAAATAAAATAGTGTTGACTTGAGTAAACATCTTGAAAATCTGATGATGAATGAGGATTCTGTCAGTTCCATCAAGTTCGAAAGGTATTTTTTGGTCTAGTAGTGTAGTTGGTTTGGGTTTTGAGACTTTTATTTTAAGTTTGTGCCATTAGATATTTTAGCTTTAAACTTTTTGCCAAAGTTTGACTACTGTAAACGATCTTGTTAAACACGCTCAGATGGGAATTCGATCAGCGTAGTTAGCTCCAAAATGTCGAGTTTGATCTAGAACGACCTTTGGTTTGTATCCTAAGGTGTTTTTGGATGAGTTAGTGGCTTTTGTCATTTTGTTTGCTGTTTCGTTATAAGTGTTGAGTTAGGTTAACATTTTCACGAGATTATATACATTGGTTTTATTCCATTCTGTTTAGTTTGGAATATCACTTTTTATTGGGTAGCATAATTTGTTTTCATTCACAGTTTTCCGAATGAATTGTAAGCTCCCATAAGGGGAATTCCCCATTATTGGTGAAATTGTGATACAATATTTGGCTGGCATTGGCAAAGAGCATTTCATATGTCCTTAACGTTCATGATTTAAGCCACACATTTGTGGAGGGTTTCTTTTCGAGATCTCCATATTGGCATGATTCTTTCCAAGATCAGTAAGGGTTGTTGTCCGGGGCCTTTACACTCACAGGCCTCCTACCACATTTGTAAAGGGTCAACATGGCTGACCTCCATGTTTGTAGGCAAGCCTCCATGTTTGCAAGGGGTTTATCACCTAGCAGTTATAAGTTTTAATAGTCATTTTCACCATGCAAACTCAATTTAAAGACTTGGTCTTTTGGCAAATTAGAGAGAATTTCTTGGTGGATTTGAGTTATTTTTGCTGGGTTTCATGCGAAAACAACATGACCACTTTCTGAGACTGAGAAATCCTCCATAAAACTTGGTAAATTCAAAAAAAATCCTCCTTATTCTCCATTTGTGATTCACTTGACCTAATTAATGGTGGGCTCTTATTTGGCTTGATTGTTGCTCGGATTGTGCCCATTTTCGGAAAACAAGTTACTTGAGCTCTATAGGACCTCATGTTAGAGTCAATATTTAGACTCCATATATAGGTCCCATGATTGTGTTTTGGGTTTGTTTTTTCATTTTGATTTCATATATTTATATGGGTATTATTTCTCTTGTTTTTGCATTCCTGTTATGTTGTTCATAACGTGGTATCATATGGAGGCCCTTTGGAAGGGAAAAGATCTAGAGCAGAGGTTCATGAGTTGTTTCAGCCTTGAGTTACGTTAGAGTTGTTGGGTTTTAAAAGTTGTGAATGGAAAATGAAGAGTTGCAACTTTTATGAAGAGTTACAACTTTTGCGAAAAGTTGCGACTTTTGCAAAGAGTTGTGACTTTTATGAAAGGTTCTGACCTTTCTGAAAGATTGTGACTCCTTTAAAGGGCTATGAAATTTTTTGTCATTCCTCGAGCTATACCCGAGACACGGACACGGGACCTAGGATCACAAGTGACCCCAAGTTAACCCTGCTGGCATGACATGATCATACTAAGAATAATAATAACTGATGCGGAAGCTTAAATATCATGTGAACGAAAGTGATGGAGAATACCCATTGTAAAACAAAATATATCAAATCTGAGAGTTTTAATACAAAAGAAATATCAAACTCAAATACTAAGCTGAATCTAACTATATCTGAAAATAGCCTCTAGCTGACTAGATGTGCTGGGACATGCCCCAGCTAAGTCTAGCAAAACTGAAACTAAAAGACTGAAATACTGAAGTAAATAACATGACTATTGTCCTCGGAGAATGAAGACTCACCATTAATGCTGCTGAGCTAGAGATTGAGAACCGATCTATGCGTGATCTGGAAGCTGAGAACCTGAACCTACATCACGAGAAGATGTAGCTCAGAGTATGCATTATTACTTGAGAGGTACTAAGCATGCAGGATAGAGTAAAGCTGAAATAACATATAATTGAACAAGCAATAAAGCAAGGATATAAACTGAACATGATATAGATACTGAATACTGAACTAACGGAATACAAAGACCACTTTTATAACATGCTGGTACTTAAAACTGATTGTACTAAAATGTGGTCAATGCAATAGAGTCTTACTAAACTGTGGGACTACTAATAACCGATATAAAACCACATGAGCTAAATGTGGAGTCCGATGTATACACCCCATCGAGAGGACCCAATACACCCAGCCAAAGGTGTAGAGGCATGCTAGCGTGCTCACTAAAATGATGCCCATAGAGGGACTTACAACCTATGTGGCTCGTAGTTTTGGGAATATATGGGTAACTGACCTTAGTCAAACTCGGTATTATGCTACTCCCAATAGATTAAATGATTAACACATTAAGACTGAATTTTTGTAATATACTAGATAGCTTAAAGCTGACATGCAAACTGAGAATGCATATTAATATACTGATAATGACACATTCAAAACTCAAGCATGTATATCTGAAACACTGAAATATTTGACCTAGCATGTGTAATTCAAGAACTTCAGAACTACATAGATAGGGTTCTAAAATTTATGCTAGAAACCAAGTAATCACATGATAATCTGATTTGGAACATTTAAATAAATAATTCATGATAATCTACTGAAGTTCTAGAATCCCTAGATCTAGTTAATATAGGGAATCAAGAATCTAATTGAGTTCTAGGGACCTAATGGGTGAAAGGAACCCACTAGTGAAATCCAGCATACCTGGTGACGAATTCCATGGTGAAATCCTTCGATTTCAAGGCTGGAACTGGAGGAAACTTGTTGCGTTCTTGAACTAGGGTTCTTGACTTCTTTCTCGTCTTAGTGGTCTAACTTTCTATGTTTTGGAGAATGAGTTGACTTAGGTAAGTTCTAGTTATGTTTCTAGGCTAAAACTAACCAAACCACATAGTTTAGGGTTAAAATGACGTAGCATAGGGGTCCAATGAAATAGGAAAAGACCAAAAGACCCCCGACTTAACTACTATCGAAATTACCGACGAAAGGGACCGATGTACCGTCGATCGACTGACGATCCGTGTTGGTCAACCGTCAATCGTGGCTGGAGCTGGAAATTTTAGGGTCTAACCTACAGCCATGGACCACGGACCGTGGTCTGACCTACGGTCCGTAGGTCCTGCCGTGGGTCTACCCTTAGCCAAATTTTTGGGGCTGAGTTCTGAGGGGGTTGCAGATGTGTACTACTGACCACCAGTACGAGCCGTGGGTCACCCTATGGTCCGTGGGTGGCAACCGTGGGTTGCACCTACAACTTCTAAAAATCTGCATTAAGGTTTGTTTTCGGATACGGGGTGTTACATTATCTCCCTCTTGGAAATATTTGTCCTCGAATGAAGACTAAACTAGCTGAAATGGAGGGAAAGAGTACAACCCTACCACTGAACACTGGAAACTGATTTTTGACTGAACTAAGTTCCAAGAACATGCAAATATGCTGAAAATGCAAGTACAACTGAATGAACATGATACTAAGACTGAATTTACGCATGAATGATTGAAAAACTAAAGAGGAAATATTACCTCAAGCTGGAATGGAATCGGAAGGAAAGAGGTGAGGATACTTGGCCTTCATGTCAGCTTCTGCTTCCCAAGTAGCTCCCTCTACGGACTGACTCCTCCACAAAACCTTGACTGAAGCACTTCCTTGTTTCTCAACCTTCGAACCTAACGATCAAGGATTTCAACTAGTACCTCTTCATAAGTGAGACTATCTTTGACAACCACACTTCCTAAAGGTACAATAGATGATGGATCACCCACACAGTTCTTCAACAGCGAAATGTGGAAAACCATATGCACTGCTGCTAGTTTTGTTCGCAACTCTAACTCATAAGCCACTTTACAAATCCTTTTCAAGATCTTGTAAGGGCCTACATATCTAGGACTGAGCTTCCCTTTCTTGCCAAATATCATCACCCTTTTCATAGGTGACACTTTCAGGAAAGCCCCATCATCAACTTGGAACTCTAGTCTTCTTATCCTTACATTTGCATAAGACTTCTGGCGGCTCTGGGCTGTCTTAAGTCTATCTCTAATGAGTTGTACTTTCTCCATAGCATCATGAACTGAATCTAGTCCTATCAAGGCTGCTTCACCTACTTCAAACCAACCAACTGGAGATCTACATCTATGCCCATACAATGCCTCATAAGGGGCCATCTGAATGCTAGAATGGTAACTATTGTTGTAGGCGAACTCTATAAGAGGAAGGTGATCATCCCAACTACCCTTAAAATCGATCACACAGGCTCTCAATATGTCCTTTAAGGTCTGAATGGTACGCTCTACCTAACCATCCATGTGTGGATTAAATGGTATGCTGAGGTTAACCTGAGTACCAAGACCTTTCTGAAATGACTTCCAGAAATTAGAGGTAAACTGAGGACCTCTATATGAGATGATAGACAAAGGAACCCCATGCAACGTGACTGTCTCATTAATGTAAAGCGTGGCGTAGTCCTCCACCGAATCTATAGTCTTAATTGCCAAAAATTGTGAAGACTTAGTAACTCTATCAACTATCACCCAAATGAAGTCATGATGTCTGCGAGTACGAGGTAAACATGTGATGAAGTCCATGTTGATCACTTCCCACTTCCAAGTAGGAATGTCGATCTCTTGAGTCACCTCATGGTTTCTGATGTTCTACTTTGACTTGTTGGCAATTGGGGCACTTAGCCACAAAATTTGCTATATCTCTTTTCATGCAATTCCACCAATAGACTTCCCACAGATCACGGTACATCTTAGTGGCGCCAGGATGAATAGAACATCTAGAGTTATAGGCTTCTGCAAGAATCTGCTGTCTCAATTCACCCACCTTAGAACATATAATCGACCCTGATAAAAAAGCACACCAGCTCCCCCTTAGGAGAAAACCTCAACCCTTTGTTGGTGGATTGCACCCTTTAGTTCAAGTAATGTCATATCAGTGTCTTTCTTTTCCTTCACCTCCACTACCAAAGAAGATTCTAACCCATTCTGAACTGTTACACCACCATCTGATATGCTCATAAGACGAACTCTTAAGCGAGCAAGTCTGTGAACATCCTTCGCTAGTTCCTTTCTTTCTTCCTCAACATGCGCTACACTACCAATAGAAAGTCTGCTATGAGCATCTCCTACTACATTAGCCTTACAAGGATGGTAATGCATAGTCATATCATAATCCTCGAGGAACTCGAGCCATCTCCTCTGGCGAACATTTAACTCTCTCTGGGTGAAAATATACTGAAGGCTCTTATGGTCTATGAACACATCTACGTGAACACCATACAAATAATATCTCCAAATCTTAAGTGCAAACACCACTGCTGCTAGCTCGAGGTTATGAGTTGGATAGTTCTTCTCATGCACCTTAAGCTATCTCGAAGCATAAGTTATAACCTCACTTTGCTGCATGAACACACAACCTAGGCTGACTCTGGAAGCATCGCAATAGGTCACATAACCATCTGAACCCTCTAGTAGAGTCAAAACATGAATTGTAGTCAACCTAGTTTTCAATTCTGTGAAGCTTTTCTCACAATCATATCACCACTAGAACTTAACCTTTTCTAAGTTAACGTAGTCAATGGAGAGGCTATGGCAGAAAACCCTTCCATGAACCTTCTGTAATAACCCGCTAGACCTAAGAAACTTCTGATTTCTATAGGAGAGGTAGGTCTGGGCTATTGTTTCATTGCTTCTACCTTCTAGGAATCCACTCGGATCTCTTCACTGGATACTATATGCCCATGGAAAGCAACTTATTGTAACCAAAACTCGCACTTGTTAAATTTAGTGAATAACTGGTGATCTTTGAGAGTTTGCAGGACAACCCTTAAATGGTTCACATGTTCTTCCTTATTCCTAGAGTAAATAAGGATATAATCAATAAAAATGATAACGAACAAGTCCAAGTACTGCTTGAACACTCTGTTCATCAAATCAATAAAAGTTTTAGGTGCATTGGTTAGTCCAAATGAAATAACTACAAATTCATAATGACCATACCAAGTTCTGAAGGCTGTCTCTGAAATGTCACTATCTTTGACTTTGAGTTGATGATAACCCGATCTGAGGTCTATCTTTGAGAAAGGACTGGCACCCTGAAGATGGTCAAAGAAGTCATCAATCCTGGGGATGGGGTACTTATTTTTGATTGTGACCTTATTCAACTTCCTATAGTCAATGCACATTCTGAGAGAACAATCTTTCTTCTTCACGAACAACATTGGTACACCCCATGGGGAAATACTAGGTCTGATGAAGCCTTTATCTAGAAGGTGTTTCAACTTCTCTTTCAATTCCTTAAGCTCTGCTGGAGCTATTCTATAAGGAGGAATAGAAATTGGTTGGGTATCTGGAAGGATATCAATTTTGAAGTCGATTTCCCTTTCTGGAGAAACTCCGGGAAGATCTTTCGGGAACACTTTTGGAAACTCATTGACTGCGGGAACTAACGAAAGAGTTGGGGTTTTAGAGCTTGAATCCTTAACCCAAACTAGATGATAGAGATAACCCTTAGAAATCATCTTTCTGGCCTTAAGGTAAGAAATGAATTGACCTATAGGTGCTAAGCTACTACCCTTCCATTTTAAGAGTGGTTCATCTAGAAACTAAAAACGAACAATCCTAGTTCTACAATCGACTGAGGCATAACAGGAATGTAACCAATCCATGCCCAAAATGACATCGAAGTCTACCATTTCTAACTCTACATGATATGCTGAGGTGACTTTCGGAGAGATCGTGACATGGCAATTTTTGTATACCCATCTAGCCATAACTAGGTCACCGAATAGAGTAGAGACTGAGAAAGGTTCTGAGATAGTTTTTGGACTAACATCAAATTTGACTGCTATATAAAGAGTTACAAAGGAAAGAGTAGCCCAGGATGTATCAAAGCATAAACATCTAAGTCAAAGACTCGTAACATACCCGTGACTACGTCAGGAGAGTCTTCCTAATCCGTGCAAGCCTTAAGAGCATACAACCTGTTCTGGCACTGACCGCCACTTGTATTAGATGAGTTACCTTGCTGAGTCGGGCGACCTGCTAGTGCAGTTGAAATTGTGGACTAAGCTCTACCATTATTACCTCTTTGACCCTACCTAGAAGGACAATCTTTCAACCTTTGACCAGAATGACCACACCCAAAGCATCTTTCCTTTCCTGCAAGGTACTCGCCCGGATGATTCTTACCACACTTAGGTCATGTTGGGTAGGTTTTGGTGCCTGAAACACTACCTTGAATCTTAGAGCCTGATGCCCTACCCTTTTGATCTTTACGGAACTTGGAGGGAGGAACACTAGCTGATGAAGGTGTTGGAGTTGAAGACTTTAGCTAAAATTACGAGCGATTACCACCACCCAATTTATATTGAGAATAGTCATAATTCCCTGTTCTAACCTTCTTATTCTCCTTGGCCTGTTCCCTAAGCTTATCACCCTCAACCTGCTGAGCGTGAGTCATGTGCCTAGAGATGTTCATATCTTCAAGTAAACATGGCATTTCTACACTCTGTCTTCACCAAGTTTAACACTCCATATAGAAACTTATTCATTAGGGCCTTGGAATCAGCAACCATGTGAGGAGTATACTTGGAGAGTTGGGTAAACTTGAGCCCATACTCTTGGATTGTCATGCTACCTTGCCTAAATTTCATAAATTCTTGAGCCTTTGCCTTTCTTAACTCTCTTGGGATGAACTTGTCTAGAATGGTCTCACTAAAGTAATCCCATGTGATAGGAGCTACATCTATACCCTTGTTCTGTTTTCACTAAGTATACCAGTTATGAGCCACATCCTTAAGTTGGTAAGATGCTTACTCAACCCGATCATTCCCAGTTACCTGCATCACTTCAAAGATCTTCTTGACCTCATCAATGAAGTTCCGGGGAAACTCACCAATATACGATCCTAAGAACTCTGGCGAATTCAACCTAATAAAATCTCACACTCTGGCCGCAGTTGACCTAATATTAGCATTTATCAGAACTGGAACCCACTGATGGTTCTTGTTAGCCACACTTTGAGCCAATATCTAAATGGTGTTCTAAAACTATGCATTCGAAACTTCTTGATCTGGGACTGGAGGAACTACATTTTCATTCCTGGCATTCGCATTCCTGGAGTTAGCTCTATGAGGAGGCATGATCATTGAAACATAGAACGTCAAGTTAGAATGGAATTAGATCATACCTTATGCACGATAACAGTAACAAAAAAATGAAGATTTTTCCCAAAACACATTGTAGCCTCCCACTCATTAGATGTAGTGCGCACTATAAACCCATAAAAAGGACTCTACCTAGTGCGGCCTTTCAGACTTCCTAGGAAACTTAAATCTAGTGCTCTAATACCAAGTTTTTCACGCCCCGAGCTACCCCTGAGATGCGGACATGGGACCTAGGATCACAAGTGACCTTAAGGTAATCCTGCTGGCAAGATATGAGCATACTAAGAATAATAATATTTGATGCGGAAGCTTAAATATCATGTAAATGAAAGTGACGAGGAATACCCATTCTAAAACATAATATATCAAATCTAAGAGTTTTAATATAATAGAACTATCAAACTCAAATAGTAAGTTAAATCTAACTATGTCTGGAAATAGCCTCTAATTGACTAGAAGTGTTGGGACATGCCCCAACTAAGTCTAGCAAAACTGAAACTAAAAGACTGAAATACTGAAGTAAATAACATGACTACTGTCCTCGGAAAATGAGGACTCACCAGTGATGCTGCTGAGCTAGAGATCGGAAACCGATCTATACGTGATCTGGAAGTTGAGAACCAAAACCTACATCACAACAAGATGTAGCGGAGAGTATCCATCAGTACTTGAGAGGTACTGAGCATGCCGGATAGAGTAAAGCTGAAATAACATATAACTTAACAAGAAATAAAGAGAGGATATAAACTCAACATGATATAGATATTGAATATTAAGCTAACTGAATAAAAAGACCAATTTTATGACATGCTGATACTTAAAACTGACTGTACTGAAATGTTGTCAATGCAATAGAGTCTGATTGAACTCTGGGAGCTAATAATAACCAAAATAAAACCACATGAGCTAAATGTGGAGTCCAATGTATAAGCCCATCGAGAGGACCCAATACACTCGGCCAAAGGTGTAGAGGCATACTGGCGTGATCACTAAAATGATGCCCACAGAGGGGACTTACAACCTACGTGGCTACTAGTTCTGGGACTATATGGGTGACTGACCCTAGTCTAACTCGGTATTATGCTACTCCCAATAGATTAAATGATTAACACATTAAGACTGAATTTATGTAATATACTTGATAGCTCAAAACTAACATGCAAACTAAGAATTCACATTAATATACTGATAATGACACATTCAAAATTGAAGCATGTATATCTAAAACACTAAAATATCTGACCTAGCATATGTAATTCAAGAACTACAAAAACACATAGCCAAGAGTCTGAATTTTATGCTAGAAACAAAGTTATCAAATGGAAATCTGATTTGGAACATTTAAATAACTAATTCATGATAATCTGCTGAAGTTTTAAAAACCCTAGGTCTAGTTAATAATAGGAAATCAAGAATCTGACTGAGTCATAGGGACCTAATGGGCGAAAGGAACCCGCTAGAGAAATCCCACATACCTGGTGATGAATTCCACAGAGAAATCCTTTAATTTCACTGCTGGAACTGGAGGAAACTTGTTGCATTCTTGAACTAGGGTTCTTGACTTCTTTTTCCTCTTAGCATTCTAACTTTCTAAGTTTTTGAGAATGATTTGACTTAGGTAAGTTCTAGTTATGTTTCTGGGCTAAAACTAACTAAAACTATGTAGTTTAGGGTTAAAATGACGTAGTTTAGGGGTCAAACAAAATAGGAAAAGACCAAAAGCCCCCCGACTTATCTAATGTCGGAGTGACCGACGGACGGGACCGAAGAACCATCAATCGACTTATAGTCCGTGCTGGTCAACCGTCAGTCGTGGCTGGAGCTGGAAATTTTGGGGTTCGTAGGTCCTGGCGTGGGTCTACCCTTAGCCAAATTTTTGGGGATGAGTTTTGGGGGTTTTGTAGATGTTAACCACAGACCTCCAACACAGGCCATGGGTCACCCTACAGTCCTTGGGTGGCAACTATGGGTTGCATCTGCAACTTCTAGAAATCTGCATTAAGGTCTGTTTTCGGATACTGGGTTTTACATTTTTTGTAAGGCACAATAACTACCATTTCACACTACCCTTTGTTGTATATAAATGAGAGTTTCCTCTCATTTTTCAACAAGGAAAAAATAAATTTTCTAGACTACTTCTACTACTACTAAATCTAGTATTCTAAATGTACTTTACTACCATTGATTGGTTCGTTGACACCGTAGTTTTAGGTACCGATACACTGTTGAGTAAGATCGTTCTATCCTGGGAGGATACATTCCATTAACCTCGGGGACTTGAGGGGAATAATTTCCTTAAGAGGACACTGTGCATTCAGTGGGTTCGATTTTCTTTCTTTAAGAAAAATATTTTTATATTGATTCTAATCTGTTTCTAGTTCTGTTTTCTTTTCTAGTTTTAATTTTCTTGTTATGAAAATACTCTTTAAACTTTGTTGTTTCTTACCAGACTCTTCAAAGTTTTGTTATAAGTATCTTAGGAATACAAGATGAATAACAATCTTAAGGAATTATTATTCTATTGCCGTTTCTTGTATTCTACTTATTGAGGGAAACAAATCATGCAAGTAGAAGATTAATGCACTACTTCTTCAGAATTCGGTGCCTTGATTAGCAAGATCGAATTGAGAATGTACTAGAAAAATTGGTGGTATTTCGGCTACAGATTACACTAGGTAACCTTCTTATTATTTATCTACAAATGAAAATAGTTTCAAAAAGTTAACTCTTTTGATATTTATCATGTGTATATTAGGAAAAAGATCTGCAAATCATATGTTTTGGAATGAGTTTTCCTTTGCAAATAGAGTTGCCTTTAAATTCTTTAGTTTGGAGAATGAGAGATGACCATTTTTGTTTGATAAAATAGTATGTAAAAATGTTGTAATTGGAATGTTATTTGAAAATAAAAGCATTTATTTTCGATAATCTAAGAATATGTTTTATTCTGTTTGGAGAAAAAAAACTTTTGTACTTTTGTACTCCTTGTGAATTTGATTGTGTCTGATTTTTGTAGAGTAAAAACTTGTGTAGTTTTCAACTCCAAATAAATAAGACTATGCAATTGGTTTGATGAATATGAAAACTTCATCTAATATCATCTAATAAAGCAGTGTTGAACTTTTGTTTTCTATAAACTTCACTGTTAAATAGAAAAAAATATACAAAAGTTTGTCTTTATTATTAGTATTCAAAATACTAAATGGTATGCTTATTGTGATACAAAAAATACAAGTGACTTAAAGTGTGTAATTTTGTGTCTCCAATAGGTGCCTCTATGAAATGAACTTTGAAACAATGTAAAGATTGTCAAAGAGAATTGAAGCACTATATTTCTTTTGTAGAATAATATTTCCAAAAGAGGTTTCATGCTGCCAATGACATTTTGATAGTCTGGAAAAATATGTAGAAATCTTTTGTTCAACTATTTGAAAAATATTTTTGAGATCATATTTAAAATGTGGGGGCTTCTTTGCTTATGACAAATCTAAAATTAGACTTAGTGTCTAATTTATTTTTGGAGCACAAGATATGAAATTCGATGATACTTTTGTATTATGTTAGACCCACAAAATTCTTGGAGTATATTATATTTGATATTATGGTCGTTGAGTTTCTCTTTTACTAGTATATTGTATGACTAGTATGAAACTACCAAATTGTATGTAAACTTGTTCAAAATGATTGAATTCTTTTATGAAAAAGTGTAAGTTAAAATGTTTTGATTTTTCATGAAAAGATATGTCTATTAAATATGACTATTTGCATAGACATGAATATTGGTGAATAGACATTTTTCATGTTTTGTAAAAGAAGCATTTGGACTATGTTTCCTTTATTGGACCTAATGAAACTTTGTTCATGAGTAGTTCTATAACACTTAAATTGAAAGTTATGGAAAGGTCCTTCTGAAAAGGATTTTTGACAAGGTGATGACTCTAAACAATGTTTGTATCACACAAAATTGTAAGAAACAGGAACAAATATTTGTGAGAAAAAGCTACCTCGCGCAGAGCTTTTCACACTCAATATATTTATTTGTTCTTACTTGTTTGAGTCAAACTGTTTGTGATCACATGAACACTTGGGATATGTCAATTACAAAACCTTGTAAGGAAAACTGATCAACTTAGAAGTTTTGTCTAACTTAGAGTGGAATAAATAAAAATTTCGAGTTTGTGTGGAATCTAAGTATGCTGAGCATTCTTATAAATCTGTTGAAAGGATTTCTAATCCCTTAGAGCTAATTTAGACTACCATTTGTGATACGAGTCAACACCATCTCGTTGTGGGAAAAAGTATCTCATAACTTTTATTGACAATTGCATTTGATATGGTTATGTCTATTTGCTGAATGGTAAGGATGAAACAATAGAAACGTCTAGGCAATATAAAATTGAAGTTCAAATCAATTGGAAAAAAAAGATAAGAGTGATAGGGATGGAGAGTATTAATCTCCTTTTGCAGAAATATGTTTGGAAAGTGGATTTATCCATCAAACTACTACCCTATTCACCTCAATCTAATGTAATTGTAGAATGAAAAAAAAAAAGAACTTTGAAGGAAATGATGGCTATATTACTTATAAGTTCAGGTTTACCACAAAACTTGTGTGGAGGAACTATCCTTACTGCAAAAGGGAACAATAAAAAGTTTTGTCTTTTCAAAAAGAAAGCAATTTTGTTTGTTCAGGACACAATCTATTCCATATGAGAAATGGAAAGGAAGGAAATCCAACTTGAAATATTTCAAAGTGTTGGGTGTCTAGCCAAAGTACAATATCCTATTCCTAAAAGGATTAAGATAGGACATAAGAACTATGGACTGTAAAATTAGACTTGAGTAGTCTAGTGAAAGGTCTAAAAAACATTGAAAAGAACAAAAGGAGAATGTACTTAATAAAGAGATTCAGACACGTAGTAAATGTCAAAGGACATGTACTACCTTAAGATCTGATTTTGTAACATTTCCTATGTCTTACGTAGACTCATCCTTTTGAAAAGATGGTGTCAATAGTGAGATTGGTTCAATCTTGAGCAATCATATTGGAAGTTGGTTGATCTTCCTCCACGAAATAAACATTTGGGTTCAAAGTGAATCTTCAATAGGAAAATGAAAGTCAATGGAATTGTTGACAAATATAAAGTAAGAGTTTTAGTCAAAGGCTTTAGACAAAAACAATGTCTTGATCTTTTCGACACATACTCGCCAGTAACTAGAATTACATTCATTTGGATGTTTATTGTGTTAGCTGTGGTATATGACCTCCAAATGCATCAAATGAATGTGAAAATAACTTTCTCAAATGGAGAATTGGAGGAAGAATTTTACATGGAATAACTCGAGGGTGTTGTAGTCCTGGTAATGAAAAGAAAGTGTCCAAATATGTTAAGTCACTTTATGGACTAAAACAAGCACCCAAATAATGACATAAGCAATTTGACAAAACTATGTTGGCAAATGGATTTAAGAATGATGGAAGTGATAAATTTGTTTACACTAAAACCACAAGGTCATTGTTTGTTTGTATATTGGTGATATGTTTATCATCAGTAGAGACACTAATGACATAGATGCTACTAAACGTATGCTAGAAAGCAAGTTGATACGAAAGATCTTGGAATTGCTGATGCGATCTTAGGTTTAACAATCCTTAGAACTCCATAATGTTTAGCATTGTCACGGTCTCATTGCATTGAAAATGTACTTGACTAGTTCAAGTATTTGGATTTCATTATTGTCAAAACTGCAATAGTTCAAGTATTTGGATTTCATTATTGTCAAAACTCCAATAAATGTGAGCTTTGCATTTCAAAAGAGTGAAGACGAAAGTGATTCACAATTGGATTGTGCTAGAGTATTGGGGAGTATGATGTATAACACGAAGTGTACACAATCAGATATAACATGTGCTATTAATAAACTGAGTTAGTTCATGAGTTATCCCAATCGAACTCATTGGATGACAATGAAAAGAGTTCTGGGGTATTTAAAAAATACTCAAAACTATGTTTTGCATTTTAGCAAATGTCCAGTAGTATTGAAGGGATATAATGTTGTAAATTAGGTTACTGGATCAAATGAAGTAAAATCCGCGAGTGGATATGTATTTACTTTTGGTGGAGGACCACTCTCTTGGAAATTATCCAAAAAGACATGTATCTCTAGCTCTACAATGATCTCTAAGCTAGGTGCTCTCGATAAGGCTAGTAAATGAGTTGATAAACTCCGGAATTTCTTGATCAATATTCTGTTTTTGGCTCAAACCTTTGGTATCAGTATGCATACACTTTGATAGTCAAGATGCAATAGGTAGGGCATGGAGCATGATGTATAACGGAAAGTCTCATCATATAAGACTTACACATAATACTGTTAGAAAACTACTCTCTAGTGGAATTATCACAACTGACTTTGTAAAGTCAAAGGATAATGTGTTGGATCCACTTACGAAAAGACCTAACTAGAGAGAACATTGAAAGATCATCTAAGGGAATGTGTTTAAGGCTTAGCACAAGTCATCATTGAGGTAACTCTACCTAACAAAATGAAGATCCCAAGAGTTAGGTATAAGGAGAAAAACAAAGTTGTGACTCATAGTTTGGCATTGTCAACCAACTCAATCCATTCTCATGATGAAGACAATGCTCAAGAACAGGGATACAACATTAAGGCTTATTAATGAGTTAATAAAGATTAAAGTTTATAATGATTTGCTAAGTTTGGCAGATTTGACCAAATAGTGTATTTACACGATAACACGGTTAGAAATCACCTATGTGAATGTGAATTGTAAGCCGCTTCAAAGAGGATGATGGTCAAAAGCCCATCTCTCTATACAGTCATGAAACTAGGAGGTGTTCATGGCTGAAACGAATACAACCGTAAGAACCATAAACAGTAAAGGGTTGATTGTGTGACATATTGTTGTCTAGGTATACACCAAAGTTTGATAGTTCAAAGATATCAAATGTACCGATTGACCGATTATATTCGACATATGTTCACATCGAAAAGTTCAAAGAGAAACCTACGTATGCATATGCAATTAATTGTTGCTTGAAAAGTACACACACTTGTCTGTTTCTTTTTCTTGGAGTCATTCCCCATTCATGCAAGGCATTGTTGGATTTTAAAAGGTTTGAATGAAAATGAAGAGTTGCGACTTTTATGAAGAGTTGTGACTTTTATGAAAACTTTTGACTTTTGCGAAGAGTTGTGACCTTTATGAAAGGTCGTGACCTTTCTAAAAGTTTGTGACTTCTCCAAAGGATTCTGACCTTTTTGGTAAGGCACAATAAGCACCACTTCACACTACCCTTTGTTGTTTATAAATAGAGAGTTTTCTCAAATTTTTCAACAAGGAAAAAAATCAATTTTCTAGACTTCTTCTACTACTACTAAATCTAGTATTCTAAATGTATTTTACTGTCGTTGAGTGGTTCTCTAACATCGTGGTTTTAGGTGCCGATATACCGGTGAGTAAGATCATTCTATCCTGGTAGGATAAATTCCATTAACCTCAGGTACTTGAGGGGAATAATTTCCTTAAGGGGACACTGTTTAATGGGCTGGATTTTCTTTCTTTTAGAAAAATATTTTGTATATTATTTCTAATCTGTTTCTGATTATATTTTTCTCTACTAGTTTTAATTTTCTATTTTTTGAAAATACTCTTTAAACTTTGTTGTTTCTTACCCAGTTCTTCAAAGTTTTGTTCTAAGTTTCTTAGCAATACAGGATGAACAACAAGAGTTTCACTATTCTTCGACTTGGCTTAGTTTGTTTCTTTATTTATTGAGTATTATTGCATGTTAGGGTTAAATTTAAATTTTATTTTGGTATCATTTAGTATCGTTAGAAATGACTTCTTGGTAGTGTTAAACATAGGTTGCCGCGTGTTTATTTGGAATGGATTGTTGACTGCTACTCTTGAGCTTGAGCTTTAAATTATTTTTAATTACTTATTGGGCCCGAGGCCATAAAATTGACTCTCTCTCTCTCTCTCTCTCTCTCTCTCTATATATATATATATAATAAATGATGAATTGAAAACAAAAAACTTTAAAAATAAAAACATTTTTAAAAGTGATCCTTCATGGGAAATGGTGTAATTTTTTTAGGATTCTTTTTTTGTTTTATTTTTACACATTGTAGATGGATAATCATCATTTATTTTATTTAATTTGTAACTATTACTTTTAAAATAATCAATTAATGATATATATATATATATATATATATACACACACACACACACACATATTTATATATCATATATGTCACGCCCTGAGGCTACCCCCTAGATGTTAACACGGGACCTAGGATCACGAGTGACCCCAAGCTAACCATGCGGGCATATCATAAGGACACTAAGATAACTAAAAAATAGACATACTGTGCGGAAGCTAGAAAGATGACATAAAGTAAAGTGATGGGGAATACCTATTCTAAGTCTGAATATATAAAACTGAGTTTAATGACAACTGAAAGGTCAAACTCAAACTAAAAATGAAATCTAAACTATGTATGAATAAAAGCCTCTAACTGACTAAAGTTGTTGGGACATGCCCTGAGCTAACTTCTAGCAAAACTGAAACTAAAATAAGAATGACTGAAATAACTACATGTCAATCGTCCTCGAAGAATGAGGACTCATCACTGATACTACTTAACTAAAGATCGTGAACCGATCTATACGTGATCTCAATGCTCAGGACCTAAACCTACATCCTGAGAAGACATAGGGCATATTATGTATCAGTACTTGAAAGGTATTGAGCATGCAAGATAGGATAAAACTGAGCAACATAAACATAACTGAACAAACCAATAAGAGAAATGATATAATCTGATCATGATGAAAATACTGAAATATACTGAATACTGAGCTAACTGAATGTAATGACCAAGTACATGACATGATGAGACTGAATAATGAACTATAATTGTTAACCTTATCAATGCACTAGAATCTGACTGTGGAACATATTGTTAATCGACATAAAACCACGGAGCTATCCATGAAGTCTAATGTATCGCCTCATTGAGAGGACCCAATATGTCATGCTAGGGGTATAAAGGCTTAACTAGCGTGATCACTAAATATGTTGCCCATAGTGGGGACTTATCCTACAAGGGCACGTAGTTCTGGGACTTAGAGGGTCACTGACCCTTATTCCACTCGGTATTAAGCCTACTCCCAACTGATTATGAAAATAACACATTATAACTAAATTTCTGAAATACTGAATAGCTTAAAATACTGACATGCTAACTAAAAATGCAACATGAATATACTGATAATGAAACATTCTTAAATAGGACATGTATATATGAATAAACTAACCTAGCAAGTGTAATACATTAGCTAAACGAATCTACATAACTAGGGTTTTGAGTTTCATGCAAGAACTAAGAAACAATTCCTCAAAAACATGATAATCTTATTTGGATTAGTCTAACAGCTGAATACAAACATAAATCTGAAATTCTAGAAACCCTAGGTGAAAACATGATATAAAAAATCAACAATCTGACTGAATTTCAAGGACCTAATCGGTGAAAGGAACCCACTAGTGAAATTCCACATACGTGGTGACTAATTTGACCTAGAAATCATTCAATTTCAGGGCTAGAATTGGAGGAAACCTTGTTGGGTTCTTGGAGAGGGTTGGTTGACTCTTTCTCCTTCTTTTAATTCAACTTGGATTAATTTTGGAGAATGAGTTGAGTAGGGTAAGTTCGAATTAAGTTATTAGGCTAAAACTGACAAAAATGACGTAGTTTCGAAGTTAAACGACGTAGTTTAGTGACAAACGCATAGGGAAAAGACCAAACGACCCCTAACTTAAAAGATGTCGGGGCCAACCAACGGACCTGGTCCACGGACCTGTGGTCCCACCTACGGTCCATCCTTTTCAGTCGTCGACCGGCTCCAGAGGTTTGGATCTAGGGAGTCTAAACCACGGACCTGGTCCACGGACATGGTCCCACCTACAGTCCGTAGGTCCTGGCATGGTTCTGGACTTAGCTGAATTTTCTTAGGGTTCAGGGAGTCTGAACTACAGATCTAGTCTATAGACCATGGTCCCACCTACGGTCAGTAGGTCCTGGCGAGGATCAAGACTTGGCTGAAAAATTCTGGGGTTCTGGGAAGAAAGCTACAAGTGGCCAACCACAGACCCCACCTACGGTCCGTGGGTCGCCGTACGGTCCGTAGGTGGCACCAACACCTTCTAATTTTTTTGCAATCTGATCTTTCTAGCATTTGGGGTGTTACATTATCTCCCCTTTGGGAACATTCTTCCTCATAATTAAGACTAAACTAGCTAAGCATGGAGGGAAAGAGCTGCAAACCCTACCATTAAATACTAGAAACTGAAATCCTACTGAACTAAGTTCCAATGACATGCAAATATGCTGAAAAAGCAAGTATAACTGAAGGAACATGATACTAAGACTAAATCTACACATGAATGACTGAAAAATTGGAGAGGAACTATTACCTCAAGCTGGAATGGAATCGAAAGGAAAGAGATGAGGATACTTTGCATTCATGGCTGCTTCTGCTTCCCAAGTATCTCTCTCTACAGACTGACTCCTCCGCAAAACCTTAACTGAAGTGACTTCGTTATTTCTCAACCTTCGAACCTGACGATCAAGAATATAAACTGGAACATCCTCATAAGTGAGATTATCTTTCACAACCACACTTTCAAATGGTACTATAGATGTTGGATCACCCACACACTTCTTCAACAACGAAATGTGAATGACCAGATGCACTGCTTATAGGTCTTCTGGCAACTTTAACTCATAAGCCACCTTACCTACTCTTTTTAGGATCCTGGAAGGGCCTACATATCTAGGACTGAGCTTCCCTTTCTTGTCAAATCTCATCACCCCCTTCATAGGTGACACTTTCAAGAAAACCCAATCATCAATTTCGAACTCCAAGTCCCTTCTAGTTACATCTGCATAGGACTTCTTACGACTCTGGGCTGCCTTAAGTCTATCCTTGATGAGCTAAACTTTTTCCATAGCATCATGAACCGAATTTAGCCTTATCAAGGCTGCTTCACCTACTTCAAACCAACCAACTGGAGATCTACATCTATGCCCATACAAAACCTCATAAACATCCATCGGAATACTGGAATGGTAGCTATTATTGTAGGCGAACTCTATAAGAGAAAGGTGATAATCCCAACTACCCTTGAAGTCGATCATGCAAGCTCTCAACATGTCCTCTAAGGTCTAAATGGTACACTCTACATGACCATCCGTTTGTGGATGAAATGATGTGCTTGAATTATTCTGAGTACTAAGACTTTTATGAAATAACTTCCAGAAATGAGAGGTAAACTAAGGACCTCTATCTGAGATGATAAACAAAGAAACCCAATGCAACCTAACTATCTCACTAATGTAAAGCTTGGCGTAGTCCTCTGTCGAATCTATAGTCTTAACAGCCAAAAAGTAAGTAAACTTAGTAAGTCGGTCTACTATCATCCAAATGGAGTCATTCTATCTACGAGTATGAGGTAAACCTATAATGAAGTCCATATTTATCACTTCCCACTTCCATGTAGGAATGTTGATCTTTTGAGTCATACCTCTTGGCTTCTAATGTTCTACCTTCACTTGCTGACAATTAGGGCACTTAGCCACAAAATATGCTATATCCCTTTTCATACCATTCCACTAAAAGACTTCCCGCAGATCACAGTACATCTTAGTGGAACCAGGATGAATAGAATACCTAGAGTTATGGGCTACTGTAAGGATCTGCTGTCTCAACTCACCAACCTTAGGACCAAATAAACGATCCTGATAGTGAAGCAGACCATCTCTATTTGGGAGAAAACCTCAACTCTCTGCTAATGAACTCCACCCTTCATTTGGAGCAATATAGGATGACTGTCTTGTTTTTCCTTAACTTCGACTACCAATGAAGATTGTGACCCATTCTGAACTGTTATACAACCATCTAATATGCTCATTAGGTGAACACCTAGGCGAGCCAGTCGATGAACATGTTTTGCTAGTTCTTTCCTTTCTTCCTCAGTATGTGCTACATTACCCATAGATAGTCTGTTAAGAGCATCTGCTACTACATTGGCCTTACCACGATGGTAAAGTACATTCATATCATAGTCCTTGAGGAACTCAAGCCATCTCGTCTGGTGAAGATTCAACTCTTTCTGGGTTAACACAAACTGAAGGCTCTTATAGTCGGTGAACACATCTACATGAACACTATACAAGTAATGTCTCCAAATCATTAAGGAAAACACTCCGGCTACAGGCTCGAGGTCATGAGTCGAATAGTTCTTCTCATGCACATTAAGCTATCTAGAAGCATAAGCTATAACCTTACCATGTTGCATCAACACACAACCTAGGCCGACTCTGGATGCATCACAATAGATCACATAACCGTCTGGACCCTCTAGTAGAGTCAAAACAGAAGTTGTAGTTAAACTAGTTTTTCAGTTCTAAGAAGCTCTTCTCATAATCATCTGACCGCTGTAACTTAACCTTTTTATGAGTCAACTGATTTAGTGGAGAAGCTATGGATAAAAATCATTGCACGAACCTTTTGAAATAACTAGACAAACCCAAGAAACTTTTGACATCAGTAGGAGAGGTAGGTCTGGGCCATAGTTTCACTGCCTCTAGTTTCTGAGAATCCACTCGGATCCATTCTCTAGGTACTATATGACTAAGGAAAGAAACAGATTGCAATCAAAACTCACATTTGCTAAACTTAGTGAATAACTGTCGATCTTTGAGAGTTTGTAGGAAAACCCTCAAATGAGTCGTATGTTCTTTCTCATTCCTAGAGTAAATGAGGATATCATCAATAAAGACGATAATGAACAAGTCCAAATATTGTTTGAACACCCTATTTATCAAATCCATGAAAGTTACAGGAGCATTGATAGTCCAAATGACATAACTACAAATTCATAATGACCATACCAAGTTCTGAAGGGTGTTTTTGAAATTTCACTATGTCTGACTCTCAGCTGATGATAACCGGATCTGAGGTCTATTTTCGAGAAATGACTAACACCCTGAAATTTGTCGAACAAGTTATCAATCCTACTGATAGGGTACTTACTCCTGATTGTGACTTTGTTCAACTGCCGATAGTCAATGCACATCTTGAGAGAACCATCTTTCTTTTTCACAAACAGCATTAGTGCACCCCATGGGGAAATACTAGCTCTGATGAATCCCTTATCTAGAAGGTCTTTCTACTACTATTTCAATTCCTTAAGTTCAGTTGGAGCCATTCTGTAAGAAGGAATAGAAATAGGCTGCGTATCTGGAAAGTGATCAATTCTGAAGTCGATTTCCCTTTCGAGAGGAACTCCAGGAAGAGCTTCTGGAAACACTTCTGGAAACTCATTTACGACTAGAACTGACTCAAGAGTTGGGGTTTCAAAGCTTGAATCCTTAATCCAAACTAGATGATAAAGATAACCTTAGATATCATCTTTCTGGCCTTAAGGTAAGAAATGAATCGACCCATAGGCACTGAGCTACTAGCCTTTCATTCTAGGATTGGCTCGTCTGGAAATTGAAAACGTACGATTCTAGTTCTACAATCGGTTGAGGCATAACAGGAATTTAACCAATACATGCCTAGAATGATAATAATGCCTACCATTTCTAACTCTAGAAGATCTGCTAAGGTGACTTTCTAGGAGACTCTGACAAGGCAATTTCTGTATACCCGTCTAGCTATAACTGGTCACCGACTAGAGTAGAGACTGAGAAGGGTTCTTAGAGAGTTTCTAGACTAATACCAAAGTTTACTGCTATATATGGAGTTACAAAAGAAAGAGTAGCCCCTGGATCTAACAAAGCAAAAACATCTACATAAAAGAATCACAACATACCAGTAACCACATCAACAGAATCTTCCTAATCTTGGCGAGCCTAGAGAGCATAGAACTTGTTCTGGCACTGACCGCCACATGTACCAAATGAGTTACCCTGCTTAGTTGGGTGACCTTCTGGTGCTGCTGAAGTTGTAAACTCAGCCCTACCATTGTTACCTTCTTGACCCTATTTAGAAGAAGGGAAATCCCTCAATATGTTACTAGTCTGACACACCCAAAACATCTATCTTTTCTTGCAAGACACTAGCTTGGATGGTTCTTACTACACTTTGGACAAGTTGGGTAGGTTTTTGTAACTGAAACACTCCCCTAAGACTTAGAGCATGATGCCCTACCTTTCTGATCCTGTCGAAACCTAGGGATAGAACACTAGGTGATGAAGGTGCTGAGGCTGAAGACCTTTGGTGAAACTGCAAGCAATTTCCACCTCTCGATTTCTTCTAAGAGTACTCATAGTTGCCTGTCCTAGCCTTTTTGTTGTCTATAGCCTGTTCTCTATGTTTTTCCCCCTCAACCTGTTGAACATGAGTCATGAGCCTAGAGATGTTCATATCTTCCAACAACATAGCATTTCTGCACTCTTTTCTCACCAAGTAAGATACCCCAAATAGAAACTTACTCATTTGTGCCCTGGGATCGGCAACCACATGTGGAGCATACCTGGAGAGCTGGGTGAACTTAAGTCCATACTCTTGGATTGACATAGAACATTGTCCCAAATTCATGAATTCCTGAACCTTAGCCTATCTCATCTCTTTTGGGAAGAACGTGTCCACAAAAGCTCTGGTAAAACACTCCCAAGTCACAAGAGCGGCATTCTAATCCCCTGTTGTCTTTCAACTATATAAACCATATGTGAGACACACCCTGAAGTTGGAAGATGCCAACTCTACCCTATCATTTCCTATCACTTGCATCATTCAAAAGATTTTCTTGACCTCATCAACGAAGTTCTGGGGATCTTTACCAACATGCGACCCTAAAAACACAGGTAGGTTCATCCTAACAAAATCACACACTAGCTGCCGCTGATCCACCACTAGCATTTGCAGGGACTAGAACCTACTGATTGTTCTGGTTAGCCATAATCTGGGCCAAAAGTTGAATGGCATTCCATAACTCTGTATTCGAAACTTCCTGATCTGGGACTGAAGGAACTATGTCAACATTGCGTGCATTAGCATTCCTTGGGTAAGCTCTACAAAGAGGCATGATTGAATAACGTTATTGTCGCGCCTCTTTTTTCTCAAAATGGGTTTTGGTGCACGACCTAACAACTCTTTTGGGTTTTGGGTGATTGAAGAGTCGCCACCTAACGAATTAAGGTGCGTTAGGGCACCTATCTAACCTAACTAAGTCTAGCTAAGGTCAACGAACCAGAGATCGGGTAAGGGTTCAAGTTACCTCGAGGGGAAGGTGTTAGGCATCCCTCGAAGTCCACAAATGTGGATCCCAGCCGTATCTCATGCAATATGTAGGGGTTACAAGTAGCAATTAAGGTCAATTTATTTATTTATTTATTTTAGACATGTTTGCTAGGTGATAACCAATATTAAACAATTAAGATAATTTTAATCGTTTTGACTAAACATGCAAATCTAGGTAATAACATAAATAACAATTAAACACTAAACACTTACACAATTAAGATTACTTATTATTTTAACTAATTACCAATGCATGCAAGACTAGGTGATAATAATAAATAAATATTAAACAAAATTAATAAAGAGATAAGCGAGGAGACAGAAGTTGTACAATTAAATAAGCAAACAAATTTTATAATTTATTAAACTACCCCAAATAATTATAATTATAAACACATAAAGGGATAAAAAGGGAAGGGAGACTCTGAAGGACTTTACAGATCAGCACTCGACTTTTCTTTATTTATTTATTTTTTAGGCTGTCGTGTAGGGACAGACAAAACCAAGGTTTGTCGTTAAGCCTGAGTCGGTGTCATCATATCCGTAGGGCCTAAACTACCCCTACCCCACCACCGCATGCTTTCCGTCCTAAAAGGTGCCTAGCGTCCCCGCTTAATGTCCAAGAGGCATTGGACTACTTTTTGGAACGGTTTTAGACAAAATAAAATCCTAATAGGCCCACCTAGACACCAAGCAAAACATATTGGACGATCATTTAGCAAATAAAGTCTTGAGTTGGCCTCTTAAGTTTTAATTATTAGCATACTAACAAACACACATAAAGTGAAAGGTCACATGCTAGGTGTGTGTACATATAAACATGTAGCATATATTGAATTTAGAGGGCAGAAAATTATTATAAAGTGCAGAAAGTAATCGGACTGATTTTTTGAGTAGCCAGAAAATTATTACAGAGATCAGGTTTTACTAATTTTTAAAATGGCAGAAAAATTACCGAAAACAATTTATTGTTGCAGGAATTAATCTTAAGCAGATTTGGGTCAAGACAGCAAATATCAGGTGCAGAAAATGATTTAGCAGCTATTTTTAGTTGGCAACACAGTCAATTATGGTGCAAAAAAAAAATTATTTTAAGCAGGTTTTAAAGCAGTCATATTACAAAGGGCAAATTATAGCAGTCAGGAACACAACACATTAATTTTATTATTATTATTATTATTATTATTATTATTATTATTATTATTATTATTATTATTATTATTATTATTATTATTATTATTATTTTTAAAAAAAAAGGCATAACAATAATATCATAAGTTTGTTTAATAGTGCACAACAAAACGCAGTCAAATTAATTGATATGGTGGACCTGAATTATTTTAATTTACGTAGCCAGAAAAAGTTATATTGCAGAAATTATTAAATAGTGAGCAGCAAGTATGTATAACAAATTTACTTCAATTTTGGACAAGTTAGATTTATTTTACTCTGATTATTTAAACATTGATTTTATTATTTTGAGTCCTATAGGCATGATTTCTAAGTGTACACATGCTAAAACAAATTGAACTCACGAGCATGCTATCTAATACTAAAGTTCAATACAATTTCCCCATACAAGATCAGTTCAACTATTTTAGAATTGAATTTGCCACATGCTAATTGACTACCAATTACAAGACACATAAAAAGGTTGATTTTAAGACAAATGTTTAAGAAATTCCGACAGACCTCTATGATTTTATGATTTTTAGAAAATGGACAGATTATCTATATCAATCACACATAATAAAAAAATAATTAAAAAATCAACAATTAACACTCCCCTCCCCCTTATATGATCCCCAAGTTATTTCATATAATATATAGAGTTAGAGTTATTACAAGATTATTACAAACCAAAATAAATACGAATAAAACAAAATAAGTAGTCTCGTCTCATGGCAATTCTTCGAATTGAACTTCCTGTTCGAAACCTGTTTAACAGAATAGCATCCAACACAATATCATAGTATAATAAACTAATTGATAGACACATAAAAGCAATTCACAGCAAACACACGAATTTCACCAAGCCATTTAAAATCATACATCGGAATGAGGGATAAGGAAACTAACCCGGATGCTTCCTTGTATTTTTTTTTTTCAACCATACAATCATGCATAATGCAAAATGAAATTACACTAGTGAAGAGAACTAACCAATTAAGCATAAAATAATTATCAGCAGTGCAGACGAACTTAATCCGATAGTAGACCCGAACACAGCAATACTGAGTAAAGAAAACACTTTGAATGTTCGCCGGAAAACCTTTCTTTTAAGTAGAGAGTAATGTGCTTTTCTTTTTTTTTCTTTTTTTTTTTCTTTTTCTTTTAGAACTAGAGTATGTGAGCAAATATCATTATGTGAGAGTCCAAAAGTGAGTAAAGAATGAGAGGAGGGTCTTATTTATATAGTAGAAGAGGGGCACACATAAGGGAAATAAATATTTTAAGGAATCAATTAATATAACATTTTCCTTATTTTAAAGGAGAGCCAAATCAGATTTATTTATTTTATTTTATTTTAATTATTTTTACCAAATAAGAGCAATTAAATAAGACAAGGAAATCAGCAAATTCCTAAATCACTACTCACCTAATACTAGATTACCATAAATAAACAAGTAAGAATCTAATTGGGACCATAATTAAGGTAGAAGGGAGCAATTTAGAGCAACTATTAACATCAAATTACACTAAAAATTTATACCCTTTTTTCCCTTTATTAATTTGCAACTTTCAAAAATCAAGGAATTTAATTAGTTAAATTAACCTATAAGTAAGCTATAATATCTCAACTATTAATGCTAAAGGAAATACAATTATACACATAACAATTACCATATGCAAACACGTACAGATTCCAAAGCAATCAATTAGTAAATCCATTTACGCTCTAATTGATTTACCCCAGTTGCTTCTGATTTGAATTAGACTGAGAAATAGAATCGATTAAGGGAGCGGAACAAACTAAAAACGATGAATTATATATCAATATTAACCAATAACCAAGCAATAACAGGCAGGTTGATAGGCAACATACATGATTTTCATACGCAGTAAGCATACATTAGAAAATCAAAATCATATTACAACTAAGAAAGAAGAATAAAATATCTAAAAAATGAGATGATAATTTAAAAGGAATGTACCCGGACAGATCTGAATAGATCCGTTGGAACTTTATCTTCACTGGAGATCGATGTTGCTTCTGGTTGCTGGAGTTGTTGTTCGTTGTCTCGCAGTCGCTGGCGGTGCTGGTGGTCCTGCGAAAAGAGGAGAGAAAAGAGAAAGAAGGAGGGAAGAGAAGAGGGGAGAGGCGGCACTGCCTGGCGGCCGCTGCTCTCGTTACCGGCGACTGCTGCTGCTTCGTCGGTGGCTTGCTGTCGCTGTTGGAGCTGGTGTCGTCGCCAGCTATTGGCGAAAGTGCGCCTCGCTGGTGCCGCTGCTGCTTCTCCTCGCCGGTAGATGGCCGGAGCTGTTGCTGATGTTGCTTCCGCCGACAGCTGCTGGCTGCTACTGCTCCGGTGCTCGCTGGCTGGAGCTGTCGCTGCTGCTAATTCTCGCGGCTGAGAGAGGGGCAGCGGTCTCTTTTGGAGAAGAGGAGAATGAATAATTTTGTAAGGTTTGCTCTTTTTTTTGTTAAAATAAGAAGGAATGGGAGATCTTAATCCTAGCCGTAGGATTAATTTAAATGAGCGGTTAAGATTTGATCTAGGATTTTAACTAAAGTATAGACGGTTGAGATTAAAAGATGGGTCTTGAGAGTTGAATTGGAATGGCCAAAATTGAAATAAAAATTGGCTAGAATTGAAAGGAATTGAATAAGAAAAGGCTAGAACTGAAATTAATTTGAATAGAATGGGCTGAAAATTAAATAATTAGAGGAAATTTAAGAAATGCTATTCAATTAATAAAATACTACACGTATTAAAATATTTTTATAAAAATTAAACATAAATATGATTTAAAAATATTTAAATAAAATAATTATTTCGAATTAAAATAATTTAATAATAATTATAATAATTTCTGAAATCATGCGTACTAAAACATATAATTTTAAAACTAAATTGATTAAAAATTTAAACTAGAAATATATTTTTAAAATACGTGTTTAATCGAATAGCATTCCAAAAATGATTAAAGGTCGGTCAAAATTGGGTGTCAACAGTTATCAAAGACACTTCATCCAATTCTAAGCATCAACGATCATTAGTCAGTATATAACCTAACTAAATGAGTTGGGGTCGAATCCCACAGGGAGTGGTACATGTTTAAGATTCAATAGGAAAGTATGAATATGATCAAATCAGTCATAGGAATAAACATTCATGATTAAAGACATAATTCAAATTAGGGGGTGACACAAATGTCAAATAATAGGGGGTTTTGGTTAATTATCAACTACAACAACGTTAAATAATATGGAATAACAATAATGAGACAGGTTCTTGGGATGTGATTCGATTATAGGCTAATGTAGACAAATGGGTAATTGCAACTATTAGAAAACAACTAGATATTAGTGATTAAGCTAGACTATAAAGGATGTAAACTTTCTCTCAAACAATGTACCCCAAATCAAACCAATTTCTCTCGAACATCGACGAACATGCAAAATAAGAACAACCTACACCTTAGTCTATTCACTCTCTCGAGATGAATGTGTGGAAAAGGGTTTAGGATTCACTCTCTCGGGCTGAACCCATGACAAGCCAATACCCACTGACCATCAATCAATAATCTTGGTTTTACAACCTCTCTCTCGAGCAAGGCAAAAACACGAAGGTAGAACTGCATTTGCAACTACAATTCTTTAAATAAAACCACAATTAATGATTGAAATTACTTCTAAACAAAATTTAAAACTAACAACTAGCAATAGCAATAAGCTAAATCATCCCATAATCAAAAGTGAAAAACCTTAATTCTTCAAAGCTAAGAAATCTTGTCTCAATACTCAGAGTTCAAACTGAAAATTACTCTCCTCAATGTTCAGAATAATATTTGATTATAAAAAGATATTAACCTAAATGTTCAAAAATGTATTTATAGTCACAAAAAATATGCTGCGAAGGACTATTCAACGCAGTAAGTCAGGCTCGCCGATCAACTCGGTGATCCACTGACTGCTCCTTTCTCTCACCAACTTGATTTTCTCCTTCACAGCTTGGCACATTGGAACTTTAGGTGGTCAAATGGCCACTTGGCGACTCGCCAAAAGGACTTGGCAATCACTAGACTCTCTTTTCTTCCTTCTTTCAGCTTGCTTCCTTCCTTTTTACAAATTAGTTTCCATGCTTTGTTCCTCAATCCAAATACCTGGAAATAAAGGATTTTACATCAATTATTGGCACAAAAGAAGCATCTGAGGACACTAAATCTATCCAAATAAAGCCCTAAATGAGTCCAAATCTTGGACTCATCAACACTCCCAACTTAAACTTTTTCTTGTCCTCAAGTAAAACTCAAGTTCAACAGTTCAAAAAGGATGTATCAAACAGTACTACACAAGACTCAATCATGAATGCACACAACAAGACTCAACTTACTCATGCAAGGATCAATTGTGCTCTCAAAGATTCAAGTTTTGACTCACCATTATCAAAGGTTCTCAAGCTCACAATACTTCCTTCAAATGCAAGTTCATGCTCAACAAAGGTACTCAAATGCCTTCACATAAAAAATGATTTCATATTCACACACAATGGTTTGACGCTTTATAGTTGCGGAATCACATACAACTCTCACACTCACAAAGATGAACACATGTATGACTCCACCCATAGGTTTTCCCTTATTTTCCAACCAACACATGTTTCAACTCATTCAAGATCAAAAAGGTCTTTTTAAGGCTTGTAATGGGGCTGAGTGTAAAGGTATGGTCATGTAGGCTAAGTGGCAATTGTCATCATGAAATGTGGTATGAACAACATTTTCCCCCCTTTTCTCATGCTCAAAAGTCACCCCATTATTCGCTTCTCATGGAATACCGGACACCCCATTTCTCTTATACTTTCACAACTTCATTTCAAAACTTTTTCATTCTTTTTTCTTTTTCATTATTCTTTTCTTTTTCTCTTTTCTTTTGTCTAGAGGAGTTCCATGTTTCTCAAAACCATAGGTCAAAGGGGACTTCTTTGCTCTTCTTGATTTATCTTCTCTTTTCACCACACCCCCAACTTAGGCTTTTGGCCTAAGTTGGCTATTCAAACAAACCACAAATCATGAGGATTATGGGTGAAGGGATAATGAAAGGTCACAATTTCATCAAGTTTCTACCAAGGAAAGGCTAAGGCTCAAAATGTGTTCAAGCAAAGTTCACACACTCACACGGTAGGCAACAAAAGAGGTATAATGTCAAATTGTTTCACTCTTTAAAATTGTTGCCTAAGATCATTTCAAGAGCTTGCATCACCTTGTCAACCGGACCAACAAAACAAATTCTAGGTGTCATCACACAAGGTTTATGGTAAGCTCATCACACAAGGCATTGGCACCAATATCAAACAAGACTCCACACTTTCGCTAGTGTGTAATGTTCATCACAAGAGACTCAATTCGATAACCAGCTAATCACAATGAGATGCAAAAAGTTCACATATTATCTGTGTATGTAACTTCATTTGGCCTCATCATAGCCGCACATTCATTTTTTGTTCAATTGAGAGCACTATTCAAGTCATCTGTATTGATCACAACCGATACTCAAATTTGCAGAAGAACAACCACAATTAAATACACAAGAGGTAGCAAAATTTTTTGGAAGGGTCCAAAAATCATTTACAATTAAAACATGGAGCCACAAGCTCAAACATCCACACAAAATAGTGCCAAAACACAATTTACATCACAAAACCCAATGTATAAACACAACAATAATCACAAGAGGTAGGTATGGAAATACCTTACCCCACCACAAAGAAAAAGGAATTTATCCTCAAATGCAATAAAGTATACAAAAATCAATAAAAGAAGACAGAGAGGGAGGTAAAGAAAAGTCCCGTCTACACAGTCTCTCCATCTGTCGGGACATCAGTGCTCAGTGTCACAGCAGCAGCACTCGATCCACTAGGGCCTGCCATAGACGTCTCTATCAGCGATGTCTGAATCACCGACTGTACAATCATCTTCTCAAGGTCAGACATATCTCCATAGATGCTCTTATCTCTCACCTCAATCTGCTCCTTATTAGTCTCTGCCTCCGAATCATCAACTGCCACATTATCTATCGACACATCTCCGGTGGTGACCGGAGGAATCTCAGAACTGGCCAGGGCATCCACATCATCTGGTGCCTCCAATAATAAAGTGTAGTCAGTGGACTTCAAGTAGTCCATGTCCTTCCTTAGATTTGCAACCTCGACTTTCAAAGTCGTAACCTCAGCAGACTCCCCTTGTCGACATTTCCAATTCACGACTCTCGCCATCAAATCATCAATAAAAGTCTGGAGGGGGGGTCAGTGCAGCAAGGATGGCACTCTTGATCATCTATGGGACTGCAGCCTCTAATCTGGTAGCCCTCATATCAGCCGAATGGGTTAGGTGCCCCATTTTCAGGATCATAGCCTGAGTAATCCTGGCAGGCTTAGAAGAGGTACAAGTACAAGGACCCTGGGAGGAAGAACTGGGAGAAGATGTACCTGAAGGCCTGAAGGCCAGAGTAGGCAAAGATGCCTCTGTAGGTATAGAGTCAATGTCCACCTCCGGAGATGTATCCACCAAAGTTGCTCTCCTTCTGTCTACCTCCTCCCGAGTGTACTCGGCCTCTATATGTCAGATATCAGTAGAGGATATAAGAGTGACCTAAAAATCCCTCGTCCCATCATGAAGAACACCTACATGCCGACACAGCTCTGTAATCAGCACCGAGAATGGTAGGATGTCTTGCCCTGCTTGGCCCTCATGGCCATCTTCTACTATATGAAGAGTCCAATGTTAATGTTCTTCCTGGATATGATAGACCCTAGACAGGCTGCCTTAGGGTGGCGGAGGATGGACTCATTCTGGGATGGCATGATGGTGCTACTGATAAAGTCGAACCAGTAATGAGCAGCAATATTCAGGTCCCTCTTCTTAATAGGGGCCCCTACCTCGATCCACCTCGAGGTGGTATCAAAAATCAAAGGTGCAAGCCAGCCCTTTAAGTCATCTAGGGACTGAGTAATAGGCAAGCCCTCATATGCAAATGTAGCACCTAGAGCCCTATCGAGTACAATATTAATGTGATCGCTACTGCACCCGACTTCCTTCCCCCAGACCATGATAGACTTCACCGATCTAAAGGCATTGGCCTTCTTCTTCCCCTTGGGCACCAGCTCTCCATATGCTATATAAAACTCCCTAACCCATGTAGGAATGTAGGGGCCTCAGGGCCTCGGGGCCTGGTGAACTGCTCAAACTAGTGGAATTGGAGGGTGTCCCTCACTGCGGAGTATCTGCCCTCTAGGCAATCTATAGATAGTAGCTTCTCCTCTAAAATTGTCTGCAACCCATCGGCTATCAATCTTTTAAGTAGCCGGGGAGGAGGAACTACTGGTGGCACTGGAATCACAGGTGGTCACGGAGCTGGCACTGTGTCCGCTACAGGAGAAGTGGCTGCTCGGGCTCTAGATGAGTCTGGGCGAGACCTAGCACGAATCTCCGCCCTTTGAGACTATAATGGCTGGTCATCCTCTAGCCCAGATGATATATCTTAGGAGTCAAAGGCCTTTCCCTCGTTGCCAGAGTTGTGCTTCAGAACATTAGATACTGGCTCCTTACCTCTGCCCTTGCCTCCCATAGGAGGTTCTTCTCTTCCCTATTTAGGAGGGTTCGCTCCTCCTTCATTTATAATTATGCCCTGTGCTCTTTTACGGGGTGGCATATCAAGGGTGGTTCTACCCATATATGCAAAAACATCAAAAAGAGTTAGAAATAGTTCAAATGAAGTTGCAGAAAATAGTTGCAAACAGACTCACCGAACCGGTTGGTGATTCGCTGAATCACTTTGGTGAGCTAGATCGCGCTCGCCGAAAGGATTGACTCAAAATTTATCAAAAAATTTGGCATTTCGGCAATGGGAGGGGCCTTTCGGCGAATAGCCGACAACATTCGGTGAGCAACGACTGGCTTCTCGCCGAAAGTTACAGAACCCACAATCAATTTTAGGATGAAATTAAAGGCGATATAAGGGAATTCGGCGAACCACCGAGTGGTTTGGCGAGCTCTACCCAGCTCGCCAAAAGAACCAACGTGCCTACTTTCAACCCTTACTTCCAAATTCAACCCCCCAGCCCTGAAAACAAAATCAAGCCATGCACTCACTCATTAAACTAAGACCCATTATACACATGCCCCCGGGATACTCAGACTTCTCCCACTTTGGCCAAATTTAGCCATTTGACGACTTTTGTCCTTAAGAATGACATCAACCGCTTCATCATTGGGCAAAGCACGTCATTTGGCACAAATGCGGGTTACTTAGACTTCAACCGACTAGACCCAACAACAAATTAGCACAACCCCACAAGATTGATCAATTATAACGCACAAAAATTTTGAGAAATCAACAATTAATCACTTCAAGCAAGATTTTCAAATTAAAATAGGCATACATGCACACAAGAACAAAAACAATGAACTCAGAGAGGCCCAACACACATCATTAAGATAATATCAATTGCAACTGAGTAAAATTTGCTAAAACAAATTCTGGGTTCGGAAAACCAACTTGTAATGCCAATTAAATAAGTTGAAAATCTAGGTGACAAAGATATCCAACTCTGAATACACAATTGATGACTAGGAATTGGTAAAAATACAAAAATATAGGAAAATATAGTACGGGTGTGAGTTTGGAGAGTTGAAAAGTGAGGGAATGTGAAAGATTTTGAACTTTGAACTTTTGGCCCATTCGGCGCATTAGTCCATATCTCGCCCATTCGGCGACATTAGTCTTGCTCGCCGACCCACTCAACGATATGCCGAGTGGGAACTTACCTCGCTGAGTTTTATAAGGCCTCTAGTTAATGTGGGGGTCTAAATGGCATACAAAGTCATGATCACCAACTTGGTCGGTGATTCACCAAGTAGTATATTGGCTCACCGAGTTTTACAGACTCTAACCTTGGAATTTCTTGAGTCCAACAGCGGTCCAAGTTGGGCTCGCCGACCTCTTCGGTGAGTCGCCGACTGGATATTTTGCTTGCCAACTTGCACTTTTCAAACACATTCTACATTTCAACCTGCAAAATTAACACACGATTATTTCTAAAACAAAAAGAAAGTGGTAAAAACTTGGGTTGCCTCCCCAGAAGCTCCTTAGATAACGTCGTGGCACGACTTCCCCACTCAATCTTGATATGTGGGGTAGAGACGAAACAACACATGACCCATCTGCATAACCAATAACTGAATAGATATGGAATGGAAAGCAGTTATCTAATTTAGTAGTGAGACATTCTCTTTTATCTCATTCAATACTCTATCGTGTTCTTTACTTTATGGAGAATGAGTGAGAGAATCTCTTCTACTTGTTCACCCTCATACTTTTTGGACTTTCTATGCTTATGAGGGGGAATGTACCGATCTTTCTTTGTACATGCTACCTCCAATTCCGTAATCTATTTGGTCACAAGATCTAGCTGAGTTAATAGTGTGGCCAAAATCTGGTCCTTCTCAGTCTCCTTGTTGGTCTTGGCTATGTGATCAAGGAACTAGGCTGCTATTGCATAGAGTAGTCGTGTGAGACCACCCAGAGAAATTTGGTCAGCCACTTCTCTGTTCTCCGAACCAAGACATCTATAGAAGCAGTCCAGCATTATTTTATCTGAGATTCAATGAGTTGGGCATTGCAGCAATAGTGACTGAAATCTCAGCCACAACTCATGGATTGACTCACCGTCCAATTGTCTGAAACTTAGGATGTAATCCTTACGAATCATCATCCTCAAAGGAGAGAGGTCTATTTGGTCACCGTTGCTACAAGACATGATCATTTCTTCTGTTCTAAACAATCAACATGAAAACCAAAACTGAAAGTAAGTAGATTCAACTATGACTAAAAAGAACAAAATTCAATTTAACCAAAGAATCTTAACCAATACCACTCTCTGGCATTGACGCCATTTTGATTGAATAACGTTATCAAAGACACTTCATCCAATTTGAGGCATCAACGATCGTTAGTCAGTATATAATCCAACTAAATGAGTTGGGGTCAAATGCCACAGGGAGTGGTACGTGTTTAAGATTCAATAGGAAAGTATAAATATGCTCAAATCAGTCATAGGAATAAACATTTATGATTAAATACATAATTCAAATTAGGGGGTGACACGAATGTCAAATAACAGGGAGTTTTGGTTTAAATTATCAACTACAGCAGCAACAAATAATATGGAATAACAATAATGAGACGGGTTCTTAGGATGTGATTCGATTATAGACTAATTTAGACAAATGAGTAATTGCAACTATTAGAAAATAGCTTGATATTATTGATTAAGCTAAACTATAGAGGAGGTAAACTTTCTCTCGAACAATTTACCCCAAATCGAGTCAATTTCTCTTGAACATCGAACTGAATTAGTGGAAAAGGGTTTAGGATTCACTCTCTCGAGCTGATACCATGACAACCCAATACCCACAAACCATCAATAATCTTGGTCTTAAAACCTCTCGCTTGAGCAAGCCAAAAACACGAAGGTAGAACTGCATTTGCAACTATAATTCTTTAAATTAAACCACAATTAATGATTGAAATTATTTCTAAATAGTATTTAAACTAACAATTAGTAATACCCATAAGCTAAATTAGCCTATAATCACATAATCACACCCCAAGAATTGGGGTTTTAGCTAGACATCCTAAAAAGATAAAAATCTTTACCAAATTGTGTTTCCATCAATTGGGTAAGATTAATTTCGTCCGTACAATGGTCCACACTGAAGAATCTCAGAGACTCACTTCCAATTACTCAAAAGTGAAAAACCTCAACTTTTTAAAGCTAAGGAAAACTTGTCTTAATACTTTGAGTTCAAACTGAAAATACTCTCCTCAATGTTCAGAATAGTATTTGATTATAAAAAGATATTAAACTAAATGTTCAAAAACGTATTTATAGTCGCCAAAAATATGCTATGAAGGACCATTCATCGCAGTAAGTCAGGCTTGCCGATCAACTCGATGATCCACCCATTGGTCCTTTCCATCACCTTTTGGCCTTGTCCTTCAGCATCCTCCAGGTTTATAACTTTAGGCGATCTCACACTACACGCGGAACCACTCAGTGATCCACCGACTGCTCCTTTCTCTCGCCAACTTGATTTTATCCTTCAGAGCTTGTCACACTAGAACTTTAGGCGGTTAAATGGCCACTTGGCGACTTGCCAAATGGACTTGGCAATCACTATACTCTCTTTTCTTCCTTCTTTCAGCTCGCTTTGTTCCTTTTTGCAAATTAGTGTCCATCCTTTGTTCCTCAATCCAAATACCTGTAAATCAAGGATTTTACATAAGTTATTGGCATAACATAAGCATTTGTGGACACTAAATCTATCCAAAAAAAAGCCCTAAATGAGTCCAAATCTTGGACTAATCAAGGCATGATCTGAAAACACATAACGTCGAGTTAGAAAAAGGAGATCATACCCATGGACGATATGAATAACAAGAAAGTGAAACTTTTCCTAAAACACTTCATAGCCTCTCCTTCATAAGTGTAGTGCGCTTCGCACTCATGAAAGGGACTCTACTTAGTGCAGCTTTTCAGACATCCTAGGACTCTTGAATCTAGTGCTCTGATACAAAGTTTGTCATGCCCCGTTGCTACCCCCTGGAAGTTAACACGGGACCTAGGATCACGAGTGACCCCAAGCTAACCTTTCTGGCATATCATAAGAATACAAAGATAACTGAAAAATAGATATACTATGCGGAAGCTAGAAACATGACATAAAGGAAAATGATGGGGAATACCCATTCTAAGTCTAAATTTATAAAACTGAGTTTAATGACAACTGAAAGATCAAACTCAAACTAAAAATTGAATCTAAACTATGTATTCATAAAAGAGTCTAACTAATTAGAGCTTTTGGGACATGCCCCCAGCTAACTTCTGGCAAAAATAGAACTAAAATAAGAATGACTGAAATAATGACATGTCAATCTTCCTCGAAGAATAAGGACTCACCACTGATACTGCTGAACGGGAGATAGTAAATTGATCTATGTGTGATCTGAATGCTGAGGACCTAAACCTACATCACGAGAAGATGTAGTGTAGAGTATGCGTCAGTACATGGATGGTAATGAGCATGCTGGATTGGATAAAACTGAGAAACATATACATAATTGAACAAATCAATAAGAGCAATAATATAAGCGAATCATGGTGAAAATACTGAAATATATTAAATATTGAGCTAAGTGAATGCAATGACCAAGTACATGACATGCTGAGACTGAATACTGAACTATAACTGATAACCCAGTCAATGCACTTGAATCTGACTGTGGGAGCTACTGTCAACCGACATGAAATCATAAGAACTATCCGTGGAGTACGATGTATTGCCCCATCGAGAGGACCCAATATACCTTGCCAGAGTTATAAAGGCATGACTGGCGTGATCACTAAATATAATGCCCACAGAGGGGACTTATCCTACGGTAGCACATAGTTCTAGGACTATGAGAGTGACTGACCCTTAGTCCACTCGGTATTAATCCTACTCCCAAATGATTATGTAAATAACACATTATAACTAAATTTCTGAAATACTGAATAGCGCAAAATACTGATATGCTAACTCAAAATGCAACATTAATATACTAATAATGAAACATTCTTAAGTGGGATATGTATATCTTAATAAACTGACCTAGCAAGTGTAATTAATGAACTAAAAGAATCTACACAACTAGGTATCTGAGTTTCATGCAAGAACAAAACAACAATTCCTCAAAAACATGATAATCTGATTTGGATTAGTCTAATAGATGAATCACAACATAAATCTGAAATTCTAGAAACCCTAGGTCTAAATATGATACAGAGAATCAAGAATCTGACTTAATTCTAGGAACCTAATGGGTGAAAGGAACCTACTAGTGAAATCCCATATACTTGGTGACGAATTTCACAGAGAAATATTTTGATTTCGGGGCTAGAACTGGAGGAAACCTTGCTCCGTTGTTGGAGAGGGTTGGTCGACTCTTTCTCCTTCTTTTCATTCAACTTGGATGAATTTTGGATAATGAGGTTACTAAGGTAAGTTCTAATTAAGTTACTAGGCTAAAACTGACTTAAAGGATATAGTTTAGGGGTTAAATGACTTAGTTTAGATGACTAACAGATAGGGAAAAGACCAAATGACCTCTGACTTAAAAGCTCTCTGGGCCAACCGACGGACGTGGTCCATAGACCGAGGTCCCATCTACAGTCCTTCCTGGTTAGTCGTCAACTAGGTTCAGAGGGTGGGATCTGGGGAGTCTGAACCACAAAACTAGTCCATGGACTATGGTCCCACCTATGGTCCGTAGGTCATGGCATGGTTCCGAACTTAGTTGAATTTTCTTGGAGTTCTGGGGAGTCTGAACCACGGACCGTGGTCCCACCTATGGTCTGTAGGTCCTTGCGTGGGTGAATACTTGGCTAAAAAATTCTAGGGTTCTGGAAAGGGAGCTACAGGTGGACAACCACAAAACCCACCTACGGTCCGTGGGTCACCCTACAGTCTGTAGGTGGCGTCGTTGGTGGCACCTGCAACTTCTGATTTTTCTGCCATTTGGTCTTTCTAGCATACAGGGTGTTACAATATATTATTATAAGTGGGAAGCTCCAAAGTGAAAAGTTGAATTACCATTTTCCCCTCTACTAAATTAAAATTTGATTAAATATAAATATTTTAAATACATAATGGTAGAATTTGAAGTCCTTAAGCCCTTTAATAATTAAATTATCATTTTCTTGATAAATTAGTACATTGATATTGCTTTTAATCATAATTATAAATCTCATAGAGGAAGAATTTGAAAAGTTATGATATGGAAAGTCATTCATCATTTAACGTAGAAATCAATTTCAGAATTAAAATTTTAATTCAAAATGTCATTTCCTAATGCTATTTAAAAACCACCTTACAAAGATGGAAACTCACAATAGGAAATCGAATTAAGGAAATTGCGCAACTCAACATGAGAAGAGAAGAGAGTTAGAAGTTCCAAGTGAGGGTAACCAAAAAAATTCAGGAAATTGGTAATCAAGAAGAAAAAATAGCAGCGGAAAAAAAGAGAGTAAATTTAATGCATGTGTATTATTAAACAATGAATAGTCTTATGTTGATATGTTGTCTCTAACTATAAGAAAGTTTTCTTTTCAGAGCATGAGGACTTTCTTTGCAATATCCAAAACTTTTCATTCTTTCTTTATTTCTCCATTATAGAATCTTTCCTCTATGAATCATTTAAAATTGTATGGGTGTTGGACTTGAAGTATAGATATCAATTTAAGGTATATGTAGAAATTTTCTTATGGTGCATTTAAATGAGAACCATTAATCATTTTTGTTATTCATTTTTACACATACTAATATATCATATGTTTGTACCTAATAACATAAAAATATAACTCATTATTTTAGTTACCAAACTAATTTTTGCAGGTTCATCAAATGTCTAATCATTTGATATACAATAAAGAAATTATTTGAATACATTAATTGTTCATCTATTTTAAATTATATATTTTTTGTAGTTGATTAGCTTGTGTTACTGATTAAAATGTAGTTTTGACAGTAATTCATACTGTATATAATTAATGCTTTCGCAGGACTCACGTGCAAAGCATGTGTCTAGAACTAGTATATTATTAAAAGTGGGAAACTCCAAAGATGAAAAGTTGGATTACTATTTTACCCTAAGCTAAATTAAATATCTAATTAATTAAATAATAATAATAATAATAATAATAATAATAATAATTTAATTATTTTTTGAATTGTAAGTCATTTATTAGAAAGGTAATGCAGAAGAACAAGAGTCAGTTAGGATTTCTAGAATTCTAAGTCATATCTAATTGGTAAAATAATTTAAACTGTATAATTCTTCTTAAATAAGTACATGAGTCGAGGTTTTCCCCCTTTTAATCTTAAATTAAAGAACATGAAGAGTTGTCTTTAAATCAATATATACCATACGAATTTGTCATCTTCGATTCTTCCACTTGCAGTTTTACGTATTCCTATGGTAAAGTTCCTTCTTTTCCCCTCTTTTTCCATCTTCTATTGTTTGTTAGTAAGATTTTGATTATTAAAATATTTTTTTCAAAATAGTCTATCTATGATCTAAGAGTATCAATAGAGTGTATAGCAAGTTTGACATCTTCACTTTATTTAGAAACGCCGAAAAGAATTTTGAGGAAGATGAATTCATAAGGTTAGAAATATCAAGTATGACTTCGACATTGTTCTACAATGATTAAGTTTAATTAATTTATATTTACATGAATCAAATTCATTTGCTTTGATATTTTTGTACTTTTTAATAAATTATATTTGGAAGGTTTGGTTCATTGCTCTAAACTTAGGCACATAATCGATCTAATATTATAATGTTATAATTTCATCATTATTTTTAAAGGAAGAAAATAGTAAGATGGATTGACTAAGGTTAAGTTGGTACTACATTTTAAAATAATATTTATCTAACTTTATAAGAGTTTTTACTTATTGACGTATGGGGTACATGTGCAACACGCGTGCCCAGAGACTAGCATATATATATATATATAGATTGATAACACTTCTTTCGATTCAATGTGTAGGCAGTCGCTAACAAGTATAAACCCAACGATAAGTTAGAGTCGATCCCACTGGGAGTGATACGGCAAAGAATTCAATTATGAAGTAAAGACATATTATAGTGTTTTGTAGAGGTAAAGGATTGTGTAACATAAAATAAAAATCGAAGTTTCAGTTATCAATATCAAAAGGGCAGGATTTAGTAACCAGGTTCTAACAACAACAATTAACACAAGATTTGAAATATTAGAGTGAGGACTTTAGGAATGTGATCAATCGATTGCTAATTTCACTTAATGGGTGATTACTAATTACTACAAGTTGTTGAATCTCAATTGGTAGGATAGGATTAGAATACAATAATAATCTCTTTATCAACTATCATGTTTCAAGTGAGTTCCCTTGAACCTCAACAAGCTTTACAATACCAATCGACCCAATTTCTTAATTAACCTACTTTCTCAAGTTGGGTTGTAAAGATGCAAATCAATACAATTATCAGTCATTCATTCTACCTATACCTCTTTCTCAAGAAAGCATAGAGAACTAAGATAGAACTGAATTTGCAACTTCTATTCATCAATTAAAACATGAACAAACAATTGAACACATTTCAAAAAACATTAAATTCCGTAAATAACAATGTACATAAGCTAAATAATGCATTCAACTACATGATACAACCCTAGGGTAAGGGGTTGTAGCCAAAAATAGAAAAAGTAAGAAATCGGTACCAAAAAGATTATCCATCTTAATTGTTAAGAATCTGCAATACCCCACGCCAAAATTAAAGCTAGAATCCAAAAACCTCAAATCAAAGATCCAAATCTTCTCTGAGAATGTTCGACAATGTAAAAATGTGAAAACTCTCAAAGACTAGGTAATACACTCTTCGGGATATCCTTTTCTTCTGTGAAAAAAATAATTTATATGTTCCCAAAAACTCAGTACAGAGTCCAATTGGCGAGGTTAGTCGGGATCAATGATCGACTTGGCGATCTGCCAAGTTGAACTTCATCTCACATTTTTATTGTCGCTCATGAATCCAATTGTTATGGAAGATTAGGGAAGCAGGATCGAGATCACCGATCCATTCGGCGTGTCGCCGAATCACCCTTTGCTTGCCAAGTTGACATGAAATATGGGCTATAGTTCAGGAACTTTTGGGGAGCTGGAGGCTCACTCAGCGAGTCACCGAGTAGTTATTACAAGCTCCAACTTATCGGCGAGTCTGTGAGTGAACTCGCTAAGCAAAAGTGTATCGTCGAAAGTCATAGAAAAATTTACCAACATTGCATGGCAAAAAGGCGATATGGAGGGGGCTTAATTAGCGAATCGCCGAGTCACTCGGTGAGCTCGATTTAGTTGCTAAATGGCCCGACGTGCCAAGTTCCCAACCCAAACTCCAATTGTCAATGAATAGCCTACGATATTCAATTTCAAGGACAATTCTATGTAATTCAAACTTAGCCGCAATGATTATCTATGTCAGGGTACTTAGACATCCCCCCATTTGATCTAAATTCAACCAAACAACGATTTTGACCTTAAGAACAATGTCAACCAATTCATCATTGGGCAAATTCAAGTTGTTTAGTTGAATTTGGGTTACTTGGGCTTCACCTACACAAAACCCAATATGCACACCAACACAATTTAAGCAATTCAAACGCAAAACTTAAATCAATTTAGGCTAAACAAGTTATTAGGCAAGCATGATTTAAAATTAGATTTGAACGATCAATTTAGCACAAAATTAATACTAATAATATATCTATAAACTACTTATACACATGCACAACATAATTTATGCAATTTAAACCAACTTTATAAAACCAACGTCAACGTAGATGCGAAAAAACCAAGCCAAAGAGAGAAGGAAGGACAACACACTAAATTCTGACTACACAAGGACACCTACATAAATTAATCTAGAAAGATATGATCTAATGTTTGAGTGTAAGAGTGCAATAGTCAAAAAATTTAAAATAAGGAAAATATTTGAATTTAAAACGGTTGAAAGGCCCTTGATCCTTCAGTTCGCGCCATGGTCGGTGAGGCCTATTAACATTGCCGAGTGGACTTCAACCAGCTGAATTTAATAGAAAACCATCTTTATAGCTGGTTAAAAAGGGGAGCTATATCAGGCTCACAAAGGTGACTTTAGCTAGCCCAATTTCCTTTTCCTACTAAAATTTGAAGTTTAAGCCAGCACATCTAACAAATGTTATTCAAAGACAAGAAGCAAAACATGGGTTTCCTCCCAGGAAGCGCCTTACTTAACGTGGTGGCACGATGTGGCCCTGCATTCAAGTCTCATTTTTTGAATTTATCAAGGTGTCACTAAAAAGACCCCCTTTCGGTCTTGAATTTAGGTGAGCAGAAATTTGATCCATTTGAGTCTCAAGCTGCTCTATAGTGACCGAATGCGAGGTCACTGTTTGATTTAAAGATGAGACATCATCATTCATCAACTTAAGTACCTTATATGATTATTCCACCTTGTGTATGATGTGGGACATCTTCCTTTGGCTTTGGACATTCATGAGGAGACACATAACGATCTTTATCACCATCTCTATCTCTCAAATTTGCATCTCGATCACACCAATCTTGGTCTCGATCTCTCCAACCATCATCACGATCTCTATTCCAATCTTGATTCCCACCTGACCGTGGTAGCTTGAATGAGAACCCCCTTCTTTGTTTGACAAGAATTGAACCTTTTCATTATATATGGCCTCAAATTGTATGTCATCAGGACTCACACCACTATTAGCATAAACCACATTCACGGCCTTGTCACCACCTCCCATGACATGTTTCATCAATAGGTCCATTTGATTCGATATCTTGGCCATGTTTTCATCACGTTCTTTGTTCTTTTCCATTTTTTCTTTAGTCAACCCAATATTCAAAGGCGACACCTGAGCTTCCCTTGTGTACCATGCACGATTGATTTTGGTCATGTCATCAAGCAACGCGGATGCTATGTCAAATGGTTGTCTCATGATTCCACCCCGCATGAGTAGGTCAATGACACCTTTGTTGATAGTGTTAAAACTCGAGTAAACATATTGCAATAGCACAATGTACAACAACTCATTAGTAGGACATTGAAGAAGCAAATTTTGGAACCTCAACCACATTTCATGAATAGGTTTAGCATCAATCCTCTAGAAGTTCTGAATATTATCCCTTTATTTAACCATCTTCAAAGGAGGGAAGAATTTTTCATAACACACTTCTGTGAGCTCTTCCCGAGAAGTGATAGACTCTCTCGGTAGTTCAGTTAACAACTTCGTCGCTTCCCCCATTAGAGAAAAAGGGAACAATCGGAGTCGGACTGAATCTTGAGTGAAGTTCTTGAAGGAAAACGGTCCACACACATCCACAAAGATGTAAATGTGGTCATGAGGGTCCTCATGAGAAAGTCCCTCAATGTGACTTGCATTGCTTCCGTTCACCCTTATCTCTTCACCTATTTTGGAGAAATCAACAAGAACACAAATAATAAAATTCTACTACAATAAAATTAGTTCACCAAAACACTTAAATAAAAGAATTATAAACACCACTCCCTAGCATCGGCGCCATTTTTGATAATGCTCAACTACATATCTTCCTATTCAAAGTATTGGCATTCGCTAACAAGTATAAACCCAACGATTAGTTGGGGTCGATCCCATAGGGATTGATATGGTAAATAATTCAAATATGGAGTAAAGACGTGTTCTAATCTTTTTTAGAGGTAAAGGATTGCGTAACATAAAGTAAATCTCAAAGTTTCAGTTATCAATATCAAAAGAGAGGATTTGGTAACAAAGTTCTAAGAATTATAATTAACAAGAGACTTGAATGTTTAGAATGAGTACCTTAGGAATGTGATTAATCAAATGCTAATTTCACTTAATGGGTAATTACTAATTTCTGCAAAGTGTTCAATCTCAATTGGTAGGTTAGGTGTTGAATACAATAGTCATCACTCGATCAACTATCATGTTTCGAGTGAGTTCTCTAGAACCTCAAAAAGCTTAGCAATACAAATCAACCCAATTCCCTACTTAACCCATTTTCTCATGTTGGGTTGTAAAGATGCAACCCAATACAATTATCAATCATTCATTCTACCATATATATCTGTCTCAAGTAAGCATAGAGAACTAAGCAAGAACTGGATTTGCAACTTCAGTTCATCAATTCAGACATGAACAAACAATTGAAACCATTTCAAAACAACATAAAATTAAGCAATGACCTATACCCATAAGCTAATTAATGCATCCGACTACATGATCACACCCCTAAGGTAAGGGTTGCAGTCGAACGTAGGCAAAAGTAAAAATTCGTTACCAAAAAGATTATCCATTTGAATTTTTAACAATCAACAATACCCAATACTAAGATTAAATCTAAATATCAAAAGCCTCAAATCAAAGATCCAAATCTTCTCCAAGAATGTTCAGCAATGTAAAAATGTGAAAACTATCAAAGAACAGGGTATACACATTCTAGGAACTCCTTTTAATCTTTGAAAATATGTATTAATACGTTCCAAAATCTCAACACGGAGTCTAATTGCCAAGGTTAGTCGGGATTTCCAATCAACTCGGCGATCCACTTAGTTGCACTTCATCTCACCTATTGGTTGTGGTATCCAATTGTTTTAGAAGATTAGGCGAGCACGATCGAGATAGCCGATCCATTCGACGTGTCGCCGAAGTACCTTTTGCTTTCCAATTTGACTTGACACATGGGCTATTGTTCAAGAACTTTTGGTGAGCTGGAGGCCCACTTGACGAGCCACCGAGTGGCTTTTGTGACTCGAGCTTCTCTTTTCATTAATTTCCAACTTTTTTGCTCGTTTTCTCAATGTTATGTCATATTCTTGATCTTCAACCTTCATTGCTACATATCAACACATTAACACCAGTTATGAGCACAAAAATTTGAAACTTTTTCTAAAAGTGATCCTTCATGGGAAATGTGGCATTTTTAGGATTCTTTTTTTGTTTTATTTTTACACATTTGTAGATGGAAAATTGTCATTTATTTTATTTAATTTTTAATTATTACTTTTAAATAATCAATTAATGAAATAATATTAATTTAATTATTTTATTAAAGAAAGACAACATGTCATCAACTAAGACAAATAAGAGTGAAATAGTTCCCTTCAGAGCATCCACAAATGTGAAGATCACCCCAGCCTCCTCCAGTGTTATCTCATGAATTGAGGATGATTGCTTGCATGATGATGCGGCTAGGAGGAAGCTGCCACAACAATACACAACTGTTGTGGCTAGCACACCTTCTCTGTCAGTGTAGTAGACATATATTTATACGGCCCGTATTATTTCTGTATCAGCTACTGCTGCTTTGAGACCTAACCCCACTTCTATTTTTTGTCCCTCCTAGACCTAGCGATGATTTATCATATGGGTAGACTTTTCGGATCAACAGATATTTGATCTGCACAGGTTGAGACGGACATGCCTAGGATCATTCATCGGGCTATTGAGAAAGCCTTAGCTACTTTGAGAGAGAGAGAGAGAGAGAAAGAGAGAGAGAGTTAGAAGGTGTGAGGAGTTGGTCGAGAGCAATGGTGTGAGGTTTTTACAACCTCACTATGAGACTTTAGGCCTAGAAAAAGGTTGGTGGTAGTTCTTCAGTGATTTGTGCTTTAGCGCGAGGTTGCAGCTTTGCAAACTTCACTTAAGTGAACCACTTCTCGCTTTTGGAATTTATTAGGCCAATTTTTGCAGGTCACTTTCTATCATATTGACGAGCTCAGGGCCCATTAGGTGATCCTCCCATCCTTATTGGATGAGCTTCTGCACCTAAAAAGTTTTCCTAGTCATAATTTTGAAAGGTATCATCCCCGACATTCATTTCATTATAGATCCTTGCCTCCAAACCTATTCATATCAACTCTAAACATTTTTAAATCATGAGGATTAGTCAAAACAAAAGTCTAGTCAAACATAAATTCATAAACTAAAAATAAAACTATGAATTAAATTTATTTAGATACTGATGAGTTACCTCCCATCAAGCAAAAAATTTACCGTCGAGGCACAAAGCTGGTTACATCACCTTTTGTATTTTTTATTTGGAAGCAATGAACCTTCTCCCCAACTTTAGATCATTTTGTTTCCAAAAATCATGGGTAGTACATGAGAGCATCAAGAGTTTCTCTCGTTCTATCCACTTTTATAACTTGAATTTCTTACCAAACCTCAAATCATTTTCTCGCTTTGGAGCATTAGGCAAGAGTAAGAAGCTCACTAGGTAATTTGAGTAGTGAGTTTCATAGTCATTGACCTCCAAGTGAGTGATTCCGGCATCTTGGAATGTTATATGGATTGGAACCGTTGCATACACCCAATTGCTCATCAATGATCATCTCAACCCATTTTTCTTCAAGAGAAGGCAACGGTCTATCCTCATAGGGCTTACAAGCTGAAGAATTTTATTGTTATCACATGAAGACACAAATGCAAATCAAAAATAAAGTAATGACAACTATTCAATATTTAGATAGAAAGATGTAAACTATCATTCCTTACCAAATTCAATATGCCTAATGGTTCCCGTAAATGGCACCAATTTTGATAACCCTCAAATTACTCTCAAAATTATCTCAAGAATAAGAGGTTGTTAGAGATAAAAATACTCAACAAGAGAGCCGTGGTCAAATCCCAAAAAATACAATTTGTCGACAATTGTCAAGACAAAGAAATACAAGCTACTAGTTTGAAATTAAACATCATAATACACCATTATCAAAAGGTGGTTGGTGAAGGTAGCCAAATTAAGATTGTTAAAATAAAAAATCAAGCAAGGGATTATTGGAATTGGGAAATTTGGAATTCAACCCTCATTCGATGATCCATTGCAATCTCAAGACCTGCTAAATAAATCATAGGTAGGCTAGGTCATCTTCAAACAACTCAAATCTTATTTTAACTCATTGTGTTGTATCATGAAATCTCCTTCGTGTCTCAGTCATGTAGTACACAAAAAAACATAATATCTTAATTTTGACCACTCTTTCAAGCAAGACTTGCATTCAACAATGAAAACCTAAAGTTCTCATTAGATAAACCTCAAGATTCAACGCTAAAATGTGATTATCAATCTAATTTTCCACTTCATGAATTCTCTTTCGAGCAACCCACTAAGATCTGAGCTAGATTTGAGCGTGCACTCTCAAATCATAAATGAAAACATAAAAATTAGACAAAACCCATTTCATGAATAAAAGCATGGAATCAAACAAAAAATTAATAAAATGAGAAATCAAAGATCTAAAGGAATTTCTTATTTCTAGCACCAAACCCCAATCTCAATAATAAATTACACCCATAACTCAGGCAATATAAAGCAAGGGAAAGAAGATATGACATGAAATATTACTATTAAGAACACAATCTTCAATCCAAAAGATGAATAATGAGGCTACTTCGCTTCAAAGTCTCAACCAAAAACTATTTAATTTCAATACTAAGAGTTCTTCAATAATATTTTAAGCTTAACTAAACGATAAAATTTAACAATGATCAATAACTGAATAATGCAAAAATGTTTCTCCTAAATTGTTTATGAGAATTGGGCTTCAAAATCCGTAAAATTCCAATTCTAACCTTGTCTAGACATTTGGGCCTTGCTAAATAGGTTGGATGTTTGCAAAAGTGAAAATCCTATCTCTAAAGCAAACCATATCTTTCTTGGCTCCATCGCAAAAGTGAACCTTGTCTGATCTCTTAAGAGATCAGTTAACTTTAGTTAACCATCTTAGAGAACAAAACTTCTTTTCGCAAGAGCAACCTCAGAGGTAATTTTTCTTCGAGTGTAGCTCCTTTATCCACTATTTTCCATAATATTCCTTTCAAGAATAAAATACTTGAAATCAACACAGCTCAATGAACAATTATACTCTTTCTCTACTTGAGTACCATAAAATCATAAGAAAAGAGCCTTAAATAAGTTGGAATTCCCCAATTATAGGGAATGTGATTCAGACGGTTCCACCAACTCTTTAAGGACCACTTTAAGCTTGAGACATGATCGGTATGGGCCCCGAGGCTTCCTTTCTTAGTTTGTTCCCTTAGGCATTTAACATTAAATCTTAAGGCAACATTTGAATTTTTTCAACATTCTTATTAAACACAATTTGCCTAAAGTTCCATCAACTTGTTAGATCTAAAATGTTGAGTCTGATCTAGAATGACATTTTTTGTTGTTCTTGAGTCTTCCAATCTGATTTTGAGGCCTACTAGGAAGTTGATTAATGAAGAAGCCTAGGGGTAGGACCCACTTTTTGTGCATGTGGGGTTACGAATGAATACATGTCACCTCATCAGGATTTCAGAGTTTAAGCACATCAGTTGTTGTGTTGATAGCTATTGCAGCGCAGTGTGTACCTTGCATTTGGGGAGTCTTGGCACCTTAGCCAGCACATTCACGCACCAAGGGGCTTCATTCACGAATGGTAGCACCCTTGGCCAGTGCATTCACGTGAAGCTATTGCATTTGTGATTGCCTGTAGAATGGCAAGTCGTGTTAGCGAGGGCCAGCTAACTAGACTTTTAATTTTGACCAATATCCCAGTTTATAGATGTATTCATCTTTTTTGAAAGATGATTTTAAGAGTTACAGAGATCCAAATTAGGCAATTTCAGTTGCAATGATTTGGGTTTTAGAGTGGCGACGTACTGGAGAGATCGGGGGAGTGTGGGGAGATTTGAGAAGAGGTAATTTATGCCTGGAAAGGGCTTCCCAAGTATTTTTTGGTGACTTTTATTTTGTTTTATTGCATGGACTATTTGAGCCCTTTTCCGAGCTTAGTTTGTGTCCATTTTATTGGGTAAAGGTTCCTTTATCTATTTAGGATCTTTTGGTCGAGTCATTTCTTGGATTCCTGGTGAGGGTCCCACTTTCTCATTTTAATTCAATTTCTGGGACTTATTCTAATTATTGCAAATATTATTTCTAAATTTTCATATTGACGTTGTGATAAAAACTTCTCGAGCATGGCAGTGCTCAAAGGCTATTTGAAAAGGAGAGCTTAAGTTTAGAAGTTTTGGAGCGCTCGTGTTTAACTTTGATATAGGTTACAGTGTACTTGTTCTTACATTGAGATTTCTTAGATAATGTTTCCATTTATTGGATGTGATTTGGGATTGTGTGTTAAGGGTTAGGATTATCTTCCTTATCCTTTTTTTTTAAGTCCCATTTGTGCCTTACGCTAGTTTAGATTTGTGCAATCCTTATTTTTGGTTGGATGGAGTTTCCTTTTTTTAGGCATTTGTTTAGTGTTTTTTATCTCTTTGGGGTTGTTTCCCCTTACGTTTTTGGTAGTCAGCGCAATTAAGGCCTTGGAATGAGTCTAGGTTGATGCTTAGCTTTTATAGCTTCTTCTTGGGAGTGTTTCTTTAGTTAGGTTCCCTTCGTTGTTGCGGGGACCGTGTGGTTTTTCTTTCTTTGTGAGGTTTGATCTTGTTATACTAGTAATTTTAATGAAGTCTGTATCCTTTTGTTAGCCTTGGATCCTTGGATGAATATTATCCCCATAGGATGGAGCTAGTTGTTTTGTACTTTTGGGTGGTTTTATTTGTATATGAGAGAAGAAACTTGAGTTAGTCCTTTGTATGTTGATTAATTATAATCCCTTTTGCTGCTTCATTAGAGTTTTTATACTTTTGTTGTTGTTGTTGAGTTAGATAGAGTATTTGGGCCGGAGGATTTAGTCGAGGACCAATTGGATTTCAGGTTAGTTCCTCTTCTCTACAAGTGAGATGTCCACAATTCATATTGTTTGTGATTATTAGAATATTATGGATGTTAAATGTAACAACCCAGAAAATTAGTAAGTAAACTAGAGCCTAAACGTGAGGGTTAACATCAAGGGTTAAGGGCAAGAGCTAAGGGTTTTGGGTGAAGGCCATGGTTAGGGGACCAAGGCTACCTAAAACTAGGCATAGCCACTGCCTACCATGACCATGAGAGTCTTCACGACCCGTAGTGGCCACCACGAGTCATGGTACCACCCATGGTTGGCAAGGCAGTGTGCCCTAGAAAGGTGCCAAGCCAAGGCTCCCCTTCACGAGCCACTTCACTACTCGTGGTCAGGACCACAGGCCAAGGGAAGGCTCGTAGGGTTGCCTTGGCCTTGTGGGAGTTGGAGGTTGTTGTAGGAGCTACTGGTCAAGGGACCACAGGCGCCACCACGGGCCGTGGTGCCCTTGACGAGCCATGGAGGGTGATCGTGAAGATCACTTAGGCTCTTGGAGGCAAGGCTTGGGAAGCCTTGGTACTGCCTCAAGACCACGACCATCACCATGACTCGTTGTCTTGACCACGGATCGTGGGTGGTCTCGTGGTCATGCCTTGACCTCATGGGAGGCATGGCAAGTTGAGGAGGCAACTGCCTAAGGGACCACGGCTACCACCATGAGCCATGGTCCCCTTCATGAACCGTCCAAGTGGGCGTGGTCCCTGACAGGGAGCTACCTAAGTTGAGGGGTTTTAGGTAATTTCCTTTTAATTAATTAATGTGTGGGGTCATTTTTAATTGTTTTATATAACTTTTATATATATAGTTTTAAATCTTAAAACACTTCATTTACTTCTTTATTCTCCAAAACCCAAATAAAATCAAAAGAGTTCTTCCTCTCAAAAATTCTCTCTCTAGAAGTTCCCAAAGAAGAAGTGGGAGCTAGGGTTTGTGGATTCAAGGTGTTTCTTCCTCAAATTTCTTGGGGATTCACATGCAAGGTATGGTAGTCTTCATCCTTAACTTAGTTTCTTTCAAGGATCCAATTTCAAAGATGATTTTAAGTTTCCAAAGTTTCCCAAAACCCCTAGTTTTCAATCTATGCACGGGTTCAATTCCAAAACGTTTTTAAAAGGTTTTATATGATGAATTATGAATGGATTGTTGAATTATTGATGAATTATGGTCAATTTCTTCTATGAACCCATGTTTCCCCTAAATTCTCAAGTTGTGAATTGTTATTGGGAATTGACTGATCATGAAAGTAGGTTGAATTGTTTATGTTTATATTGGATTAGTTATTGAATCATGTTAATTCCCTTATCTATTGTATTATCTTGGATTTATGGGTTGAGATTGATTCATAGCATTGAAGGGCAATTTTAATGAAGGATTATGTATGATTATGAGATGAAGTATATGTGTGTGATCTCAATGAATGTATTATGATTATGTTTAGAATGGAATTGTGTTAGTATTGAAAGCTTATTCTCAATTTAACACTTATGAATTATGATGATATATGTGAAAGGTTATTCTCACATACACACACTCATGAATGACTAATGAATGAAGTTTCTATGATTATTCTCTTCTTTGAATCTATGAGCTATCTAATGAATGAATGTTGGGAATTGAGATGGATGTTCATCTGGGAGTTGAGGCGGGGTATCTAGTAACAATCTCTTATCCCTTAATGATGACTAAAGTAATGAATGTTAAGTACTCCATGGGGAATAATGCTAAGCACCGAGTGGATATGATTGAGATGGATGCTCATCCGGGAGTTGAGGCGGGGTATCTAGTAACAATCTCTTGAGATGGATGCTCATCCGTGAGTTGAGGTGGGGTATCTAGTAGCAATCTTCTTATCCCATAACTATGTGCCCACATAGGTCTAGCTAGTGGATCTACCTAAGCTAAAAATAATGGTTCTACCTTAGGCAAGTAGGAATCCTTTATCTGGTGATGGTGACACCAGGTTTCCTTGAATTGCTCACATGGTCTATGTCGGTTAAGGCTTACCCCCACAAAGAATGTTATTGAACTATGGCTTCTCAAGAATGCACTACTTAGTGTGGGTGGTAGTTTGGGTTGCCATATATGCATTGCATAGGTAGGCTTTGAGAGTAGTCATGGTGTCTTCCTTTATGTTATAATGTTAAATGTAATGAATATGCTCTTATTATAACGACCCTTTCCAATTAATATACGCCAATAACTCATGAGATATTTTTATGCATATATTGTCCTCACGCTAGTAAATAATGATATAAAAAAAACATTATCACTTCCGAGTAACCAAACTAAATGGGTTCAAGCTTCATATGATCATTCAAAACAAGTAGGAAATGTAATATATTACAAAACTTGGGCTTACTCACCCCAAATAAACAAACCATATAGCCATACTTATATTATAACCTATGGACATGATCCGATTAACCCTCAAAATTTCATACAAATATACACCACATAGATCGTATATAAGTACCAAAGTTTATACAAAATATAGATTAGATGCCTATATGCAAATGTGATCTTCCTTAAAGTTCTCAAAATCTCCATCTCCAATGGCCAGCTTCATGCCTCCTCTCGATCGTTTCCTACGATAGAAACAACTATCGCTAAGCATATAGCTCAGTGGTGTAAAAACTATAGGTTCGGAGGCCTCAACAATTCACCACGCTATCTTTCTCAAGTCATGAGTAGCATACTTGAAACATAATAAATAAATCAAGTAGCAATATTAAAAGAGTATCGAGTTTGATATTCAAAGTTCCAAATGTCAAGAACGCTCATAGCACCATTTTCCAAGATATTCAACAACAAGGCTCGCACAATATATACCTCATGTCGTCACACCTGGCACAAGCAAGTAAGTATCCAGACGGGTCATCGCCTTGTATCAATAAAGGTCAAAGCCCAATAATCAAAAGAACCAAGAACCATATTAAAAATGGCTTTCTAGTTCGTACTTAAAATGGACAACTTCCATTCTTAAGACGGACTACAAATCCAGAGTCAAGATGGTAAATGATCCGAATCAAGAGGCATTCCAATAGTGACAAAGTCATAGCCACAAGAATGACAAGGTCCTAACAAGAGTGCCAAGTGATCAAACAATCCGTACAGGTGGGTGAGTTACACAAGCATCATACCAACACGACAATGCAAAGTGACAAGAGGTAACCAAGGTATCAAGATCAACTTTCAGATATACCAGCAGTTAAATGAGTTCAAGTACAAGTTTATACACAAACCTCAATGCTTTAGCGTAGAACAGTCCAACACAACTCCGCCAGTTCAAACCGTAGACCAACTAACGTATCAAGGTCCTCAACTTGTTCACAAGTGTATACAACCTTAAAAATGCAATTAAATAACTTCTTTAATTCCTAGTATCTCAATAATATCAAAATAAAATAGGATTATCATCACAAGTAAGCTCAGCTTGCACAGATACAACTATGTTCCCAAAATAGTGATTCTGGCCAATCTAGTAGCCCATGTTGTAACTTAGATTTGAACAGGAAAACGGCAAAACTAGACTTTATAACCTTCATGAAAGATTTAGATACATCTCTTAAGGTTCCAACACAACAAGAATCACCGAAAAATATATTTTGTAAACAAAAAGATATCATCGATACACTAACAGTTGCTCATACAAGATTTCTAAATCCTAAATTTGGACAGAACTTCTCCTGTGTTGTGTCCCATATTTCGAATCCATAACAGCTGAATTAGAGTTTCACATAAACATAAGAGTTGTAGGTATATGAATTTTCTTCCCAAAACATATTTATTCACCGTAAAATGAGTTCTAGAGAACGAGATATTATAAAATTAATACACACTACTTAGCTACAAAATATATTTCGACTACTTACCAAAAAGCAGTGTGTGTCTCGAATTCCAACCAAAAGACCAATTTTTTTTCTTGTGATTTTGAAGAAGAATTGGTAAGCTAGGTTTATAAGGTTCTAAGTCTTGAAGGAACCGAAATTCTCTAGAGGAGATGTCAAAATATAGGCTCAAAAGTGATATTTATCCCCAAATCATAGCTGTCCCACAAGGCTGCCCAAATAGTGTTGTGTGCTGCCCAAAATGCATACATACATACCTATATGTATATACCTCACAACCATTTATAGTTATACATAATTAGAATAGAATATTACGCAAAATACCCCAATACAATCCCTTAATTTACGATTACAATTTATGCTAAGCAAGCTAGCAATTATCACAACATTTCATGTTCCCAAAATGAGAATAAAACATATTGAAGTAATTTAGCAACGGTAAATTGACATGAGACTCTTGTTTAGTATTTTAGGGGTGTTACAACTCTCTCCCCCTTAAAGAAATTTCATCTCAAAATTTACCTTACATTAGTCCCGAAACAAATGCGGATACTGAGTCCTTATGTCCTCATGGTTCCTCCAAAGTACCTTTTCTAAGTGGATTTTCTTGTTTCTGAGTTGCTTCACTTCCCGAGCTTGAATTAAAATAGGTTCTTTATTATACGTCAAATCAAAATTAACCTCAATAGATTCAACTGGAAGAACATGAGATGGATCAGAACGATATTTCTGAGCATAGAAACATGGAAAACATTGTGGATCTTGTCTAACTCAGGTGGCAAAGACAATCTATATGCAACCGGTCCAACCCTTTCAAGTATCTCATAAGGTCTAATAAATCGGGGGCTAAGCTTTCCCTTTTTGCCGAATCTCACAATTTTTTTTCCATGGAGACACCTTTAAAAATACTTTATCCCCCACTTGATATTCATGTCATGCCTTTTAAGATCAGCGTACGACTTTTGTCTATCCGAAGCAATCTTTAGATGATCCTTGATAATTTTTACCTTGTCCTCTGTTTGTTGCACAATTTCAGGACCAATGAGTTTCCTATCACCAACTTCACTACAACAAAGAGGGGTCCGACATTTCCTTCCGTACAAAGCTTCATAGGGAGGCATTCCAATACTTGATTGGTAACTGTTGTTATAAGCAAATTTTATCAAAGCCAAGTGTTTATCCCAACTACCCTCAAAATCCATAATGAAAGCTCAAAGCATATCCTCCAAAATTTGTATCACTCTTTCTGACCGACCGTCTGCCTGAGGATGGAACGAAGTGCTAAATCTTAGGTTAGTACCCAAAGCTTCATGCAAGCTACCCCAAAATCTAGATGTAAACCTTGGGTCTCGGTCAGATACAATAGACATAGGGATCCCATGTAGTCTTATGATCTCATTAATGTACAATTCGGCTAATTGCTCAAGTGAGTAATCCATTCTGATTGCTAAGAAGTGAGCACTCTTGGTTAGCCCGTCCACAATCACCCATATTGCATCATGATTTCTTTGGGTGCGAGGAAGTCCAGAAACAAAGTCCATAGTTATTCTCTCCCATTTCCATTCCGGCATCGACAAGGGCTGTAGCAAACCAACTGGGACCTGATGTTCTGCCTTTACTTGTTGACAAACCAAACATTTAGAAATGAACTCCGCAATGTCTCTCTTCATACCACTCTACCAATAATTTTTTTTGATGGTCTGGTACATCTTTGTACCCCCAGGATGCATTTCATATGGTGAGGTATGTGCTTCACTCAGTATTTCTCTCTTCAATTTGCCATCATTAAGGACACATAGTCTATCTTGATAAAATAAGACACCATCCTTTGTTAATGAAAAATCAAGTTTTTCCCCATTTTGAACTTCTCGGGTCAATTTTACAAGCTTCTCATATAACTTTTGTGCTTCTTTGACCTGTTCAAGTAATATTGGCTTTACTTGCAAATTAGCAATAACAGAACCATTTGAATCAAGTGTGAAACAAATGGCTCCTAACTCAAGGAGTAAGGGCAAAGGACTCAAAGAAATACTTGCGAAGTATTTTCGACTTAAGGCATCTGCAACCACATTAGCTTTACATGGATGATAATCAATCGTGCAGTCACAATCCTTGATGAGTTCAAGCCATTTATGCTGTCGGAGGTTTAACTCCTTCTGAGTACCCAAGTACTTTAAGCTCTTGTGATCAATGAGTATATGACATTTCTCTCCATACAAATAATGTCGCCATATTTTTAAAGCAAACACTACCGCAGCAAGTTCAAGATCATGGGTAGGATATTTCAATTCATGCGGTTTTAATTTCTGAGAGGCATAAGAAATAACCTTCCCTTCTTGCATCAAAACACATCCGAGACCATTGTGAGAGGCATTGATGTATACTACAGTCTCTTTCCCTTCAATTGGTAGAGTAAGTATAGGTGCTTGAGTCAGCAAGGATTTAAGAGTTTCAAAGCTCTTTTGGCACTTGTCATTCCAATTAAACTTCACTTCTTTCTGCAAAGAGTTTAGTCAATGGAGAGGCGATAATGGAAAACCCTTTCACAAATCTTATGTAGTATCCTACTAAGCCTAAGAAACTTCTTACCTCAGTTTGACTTTTGGGAGGTCTCCACTCAACAACTACTTGTATCTTACTAGGATCCACCTTCACGCCTTCGGCCGATACAACATGTCCCAGAAACATCACTTTATCAAGCCAAAATTCACACTTGGAAAGTTTAGCATAAAGTTCCCTCTCCTTCAAATTTACAAAATAATCCGGAGGTGTTTATCATGATCTTCACTACTTCTGGAAAAATGAAAATATCATCTATAAAGACAACCACGAACTGATCAAGATAAGGCTTGAATACTCGATTCATTAGATCCATGAATACCGCAGGAGCATTTGTCAACCCGAATGGCATCACCAAATATTCATAATGACCATATTAAGTTCTAAAAGTAGTTTTAGGAATATCTTCCTCTGTAACATGTAGTTGGTGATATCCAGACCTTAAATCAATATTCGAGAATACTTTAGCACCCCTCAGTTGGTCAAACAAATCATCGATCCTTGGTAATGGATATCTATTCTTGATTGTTATTCTGTTTAATTGTCTATAATCAATACAAAGCCTGAGAGTGCTATCTTTCTTCTTTACGAATAAAATCGGGGCTCCCCAAGGAGAAACACTAGGTCGAATAAAACCCTTCTGAAGAAGTTCTTGCAATTGGAATTTCAATTCTCTTAATTCTGTTGGAGCCATTCTATAAAGAGTGATAGAAATAGGGGTAGATCCAAGAATAAGCTCGATAGGAAATTCAACCTCTCTTTTCAGGGGCAATCCTGGAAGGTTTTATGGGAAGACTTCTGGGAAATCACATACAACAGGTATGTCCTTGATACAAGGACTCTCCAACTGTGTATCAACTATGTGAGCAAGATATGCCCCACAACCTTGATGCATCAAATTTCTTGCCAAGGCGGCAGAAATAATACTAGCTGTCAATGATCTTTCACCTTATACAATGATGTCTGAAAATGTAGGATCTTTAAAAGTCACATGCATAGACCTACAATCTACCACTACATGATATTTATAATGCCAATCCGTCCCAATAATAACATCAAAATCCTTGAAGGGCATTTCAATCAAATTAGCAGGGAAGACTAGATTTTGAATCATGAAGGGACAGTCTTGATAAACTCGATTACACACAATTTGATAACCCAAAGGACTTTCAACCAACACATCAAAATTCAGTCTCACAGATTTCACGTTTTCAGGAAGATCAAGTGATGAACAAAGATAGGAATGTGTAGAACCAGGATCAAACAATGTAAACACACATAAGCCAAATAAGTGAAATTTACCGACAACCATGTCTTTTCCATCTTGATCCTCCCTCTGCCTCATAGCATAAGCCCATGCAGTAGCCCTTGGTCCACTAGCTTTATTCGCTCCACTTGCCCCTACAGCTTGGGTGTTTTTAGGTCTTGCACCTTCATTAGTTCGAGGAAGATTAATAGAAAGCTTATGAACTGAGCCTTCAATTCTCAAGGAAGTATCATTATTAGGATTAGGATAATCCTTCACTTTATGATCAAAGATCCCACAATTGAAACATGCACCAGAAGCTCTCCTGTAAGTACCATAATGATTCATTCCACATTGTGGACAAGTGGGAACACGAGACCTGCCTTGGCCATAATTTGGAGTGCTATCTGTAGAAAATTCCGATCTATTTTGCTTTTGCGGAGGTGGCCTGTTAACACTACCAACCATAGAATCATCAAACCTTCCCCTTTTGGATAGACCTCCAAAATCTAATCTAGGCTTTTCGAATTTGTTTTCATTTCAACTAGCTTCTTTTTTATCAAGTCATTCCCAATTACAAGCAGCAGACACTAACTTACAAAAGTTCTCATGTTGCAAGATCGCCACATTCTTCCTAATGGAATCATTTAAACCATCTTCAAATTTTCTACACTTGTGTTTTTCCTCTTTAATAATACCTCCAGCATAACGAGAGAGCCTTAGAAACTTCTATTGGTACTTAGCAATAGACATGCCTCGTTGCCTTAAATTCAAAAGTTCTTCTTTCTTTGCATCACAATAAGTAGGTGGGACATACTTCAAACGAAATTCCCTAAGAAAATCATTCCATGTAGGAACAGGAGGTTTTACCTTGGCATTTGGAACACTTACCCACCAATCGTAAGCATCCTTTTGTAATAGTGAGATATCATACTTAAATTTGGCAGTATCTGAATACTCTAACTGCTCAAATACCCTCTCCATGTGCTCCAGCCATTGTTTGGCATTCGTGGGATCAATGGTGCCTTCAAACTCCACTCCACCCATTTTCCTCATTTTCTCAAAGTTAATCACGTTGGATCATGCATCGCTTCAGCCATGTGGTGGAAGAATTCAGACATTTGTTGAAAAGGAGGATTCATGACTTGAGTACCACGACTCATGTGAGGATGTGAACCAGCTCTAGCACCTTGATGGTTTCCCACTTCAGACCCACTAGTATGGGGAACATAATGATCCGAGAAAGGTTCTCCAACCTTTTCTAGTGCATGAGGTTGGGAAACAGAAGCACCTGAACCTTCATGAGAATCTTCCATAGGTCGGTCAGCAGAAGAGGCCATAACTTAATTCCTTCAATAGAGAAGATCACATTGCATTATAAACATGTACATGATGCATATGCACTCTACATACGATAAAATATTATAAACCATGTAAGTGAACAAATAGCCCAAATAAAACTTTTTTTTCAAAAGCGAACAAGTATACCAGTAATTCACAGCAAAAGTCCTAGAACCACAAACCTAGGCTTTGATACCAAACTTGTAACGACCCTTTCCAATAACTATATGCCAATAAGTCATGAGATATTTTTATGCATATATTGTCCTCACGCTAGTAAATAATGATATAAAAAAAAATTATCACTTCCGAGTACCCAAACTAAATGGGTTCATGCTTCATATGATCATTCAAAACAAGTAGGAAATATAATATATTACAAAACTTGGGCTTACACACCCCAAATAAACAAAACATGTAGCCATACTTATATTACAACCCATGGACATGATCCGTTTAGCCCTCAAAATTTCATACAAATATACACCACATAGATCATGTATAAGTACCAAAGTTTATACAAAATATAGATGCCTATATGCAAATGTGATCTTCCTTGAAGTTCTCAAAATCTCCATCTCCAATGGCTAGCTTCATGCCTCCTCTCGATCATTCCCTACGATAGAAACAACTATCGCTCAACATATAGCTTAGTGGTGTAAAGACTATAGGTTCGGAGCCCGCAATAATTCTTCACGCTACCTTTCTTAAGCCATGAGCAGCATACTTGAAACATAATAAATAAATCAAGTAGCAACATATAAAGAGTATCAAGTTCGATATTCAAAGCTCCAAATGTCAAGAACGCTCATAGCACCATTTTCCAAGAGATTCAATAATAAGGCTTGCCCAATATATACCTCATGTTGTCACACATGGCACAAACAACTATCAAGAAGGGTCGTCACCCTGTATCAAGAAGGGTCAAAGCCCAATAATCAAAAGAACCAAGAACCATATTAAAAATGGCTTTCTAGTTCGTACTTAAAATGGACAACTTCCATTCTTAAAACGGACTACAAATCCAGAGTCAAGATGGAAAATGATCTGAATCAAGAGGCATTACAATAGTGACAAAGTCACAGCCACAAGAATGACAAGGTCCCAACAAGAGTACCAAGTAATCAAACAATCCGTACTAATGGACGAGTTACACAAGCGTCATACCAGCACGATAATGTAAAGTGACAAGAGGTAACCAAGGTATCAAGATCAAATTTCAGATATACCAGCAGTTAAAAGAGTGCAACACAAGTTCATACACAAACCTAAATGCTTTAGCGTAGAACAGTCCAACACAACTCCGCCAATTCAAACCATAGACCAACCAACGTATCAAGGTCCTGAACTTGTTCACAAGTATATACAACCTTAAAAATGCTATTAAATAACTTCTTTAATTCCTTATATCTCAATAACATCAAAATAAAACAAGATTATCATCACAAGTAAGCCCAACCTGCACAGATACAACTATGTTCCCAAAATAGTGATTCTAGCCAGTCTAGTACCCCATGTTGTAACTTAGATTTGAACTGGAAAACAACAAAACTAGACTTTATAACCTTCATAAAAAATGTAGATACATTTCTTAAGGTTGCAACTCAACAAGAATCACCGATACATTTTTTACAAAAAGATATCATCGATACACTAACTGTTGTTGATACAGGATTTCTAAATCCTAAATTTGGACAGAACTTGTCTTGTGTTGTGTCCCATATTTCGATTCCATGACAGCTAAATTAGAGTTTCACATAAACATAAGAGTTGTAGGTATATGAATTTTCTTCCCAAAACATATTTATTCACCCAAAAATGAGTTCTAGAGAATGAGATACTATAAAATTAATACACACTACTCAGCTACAAAATAGATTTTGACTACTTACCAAAAAACAATGTGTGTCTCGAATTCTAGCCAAAATACCAAGTTTTTTTTTCTTGTGGTTTTGAAGAAAAATTGGTAAGCCAGGGTTCTAAGTTTCTATGTCATGAAGGAACAGAAATTCACTAGAGGAGATGTCAAAATATAGGCTCAAAAGTGATATTTATCCCGAAATCACAACTGTCCCTCAAGGCTGCCCAAATAGTGTTGTGTGCTGCCCAAAATGCATACCTACATACCTATATGTATATACCTCACCACCATTTATAGTTATACATAATTAGAATAGAATATTGCGCAAATATCCCAATACAATCCCTTAATTTACGATTACAATTTATGCTAAGCAAGCTAGCAATTATCACAACATTTCAAGTTCCTAAAATGAGAATAAAACATATTGAAGTAATTTAGTGATGGTAAATTGACATACGACTCTTGGTTAGTATTTTAGGGGTGTTACACTTATGATGATGCTAATGGAGAATGTTGGTTTAATGCCTAATGAATAAAGGTGCTCTTAATGAAGCTAATGAAGAATGTTGACTTATATGCTTAAATGTAATGATGCATGCTATATTTGGATTGTATCATGTGTTACTTCCTTGTTATGACTTATGAAATGTTTATGTCTCTTATGTATGAGTATTGTGTAAAGATGAAAAGGAAGAATTGTATGTTCACTTTTGGTGGCCTTGATGTGGTACTTAGAGTGGATAGTGGAATGGGACGCTATCCATACATAGCACAAAGTATGGCTTGGGGTTTACTTACGGTGAAAGCTTAAGGTGATGTAATGGATCGTATGTTGATTATGTTCTAATGTGATGAAATGACTTGTATGTTGATTATGTTCTAATATGATGAAATGACTTGTATGTTGGTTATGGTTGTATATTATGCCTCTTATACTTATGTTCATGAAGTTTTCTCAAATTGGCATTAATTCATGACTTTCAAATAAAATGTCCGTTTTAAGCATGGATTTTGCATGGCTATCATACTTAGTACTTAATTGTGCTAACCCCTATTTCTTCAGTTTTACTAAAGTGTAGGGATTGGCACTCGATTTGATTCTCCCTATTTGAAGCTTGGATTGAGTTTTTACAAGACCATTGGTATGTCCTCATGGATTCGAGGACAAGTACTTTGATGTTTCATGTCTTCCTTTGCAATAGACTATTTCTAGAATTTCTATTGTAAAGGGCCGTGACCCTACTTTTGTTTTCAAGATGTTGTTTTAGATGGCCATGTGAGACAATAGACTTCCACTCACTACTAGAAATTTAATCTACTGTCACAGTTCATTTACCGTGGCAATAGACTTTCCTACCGTTGCCTAGGTCTAAGGCCATGGTTATGGCAACCGCTACAACAGATCGTGTAGTAATAGATCTGTTGCTACGACTAGGTGTGACGGCTCCCATAACCGTAGCAGTAGATAGACCTATTGCCACGGTTTTCACTTTAATTAATTGCCAACGGTTAGTGTCATATTGGTACGGTTATGAACCGTCGGTAAAGAGTTTTATGCATCAGTTCTTTTGAGGCTATGGCTAGTTTTACTTTCTATTCAACAACAATTTTATTCTATTGCAATGGTTGTTATAGGGTAGTGCAACAATTTTAAACAAATGTTGCTCAATGGCTATTGCAACGGTTATTACAGGGTACTGCAATAGTTCTTACTTTCTACAATTGTTATCATTAAGCTATTGCAACGTTTATATATTATTGGTGCACTTCCACAAATATTATATTTTTGAGCTATTGCAGTAATTCTATAACATAAAATACACATAAATCGTTCATGAGAAGAAATGTTCATTACCAAAATTATAATTCAAGATCCATGGTTGGCTAATATCAATAAAAGCAAAATATACAAATACTTTTTTAGCATTCAAAAAAAGGTGAAAAACATGCACCACACAGCTTTCAATCTTCAAAAATAAAAGATTTCTATAACATCAGTAAGTTAACATCAATAGTTCATCTCCTATGTCAAGTCTTCACTACTGCTTTCATCGCCTTCTTCGATTTCATCACCTACATACAATTAGAGAAAATATAAATAATTTAGCAATTTTTTCACAAAAGTTTAATGGATCCACAGTAGTCATGTATTACAAAGTTATTACTCTATATATCTAGGACATACATATAACAAATATGTATTTGTCCTCAAATTAAACAAAATAATAAAAAGTCAATAACATTGATAGAGAGGGAGGTAAAGAAGGGTCATGTCTACAAAATCGCTCCATCTGTCGAGGCATCAATGCCTTGTGTCACATTAGCACTAGCTCCACCAGATCCTGTTATGGGTGTATCTGCCAATGAAATCTGCACAACTGAATCCACCATTGCCTCCTCAACCTCTGTAAGGCCCTCATAAGTGGCCTCCTCATCGACACCAAGATGCTCCTCATCAGTCTCAGCCTCGGACTCAGCAGCAGCCGCCTCATCAACTTGAACCTCATCTCCGGTGGTATATCCATATTAGCTGGCATGTCGGGGATCTCCACAGTCCCAAATATCATTGACATATTTGTGGACTTCAACTGATCCACATCCTTCCTCAGCTCAGCAATTGTGGCCTTTAGGGCCGTCACCTCATCAGTGGCCCCATGGCCTCGCTCACACACCGCTATCCTTGCCGCAAGGGCATCAATAGACACACTAATGGGTGTCACAGAAGTAGTAAGAGCCCTCTCAATCATCCCAGGAATTGTGGCCTCAAGCCCGGAGGTACGCCTATCAGTAGAATGGGCTAGATGCCCTATCTGAAGTATCGCAACCTTGTTGAGTGAAGGTCCGAAAGTAGTGGCACTAGACGCAAACCTAGGAGGCAGGGGAGCAGTGGAAGAACTTAGGGTCAAAGAATGAGCAGAACTAGATATACCTGCAGGCCCAAGGGCCAGAGTAGGCAAAACTACCTCTGCAGGTACAGTCTCAATATCCACAGCCGGGGAAGAATTCCACCGGGGCCTCCTTCTTCCTCTCAGCCTTATCTTTCAAGTACTCTGCCTCAATATGCCAGATATCGGTAGACGAGATGGACTCACTTCCACGTGCTTCTTCTCATCACGGGGCACTTAGGCTCGTCTGCACCGCTTGGTGATCAATACCGAAAAAGGGAGAGAGGTTTGGCGTTGCTTGGCCCTCATAGCCATTTCATGGCCAATGATCATACCCAAATTTATACTCCTCCCCTAAATAATGCAACCAAGAAAGGATGCCTTTATGTGGTGGAGGATGGATTCATTCTGGGACGGCATGATTGTGCTGCTAATAAACCTAAACCACTACCTCACAGCCACATTTAAATCCTTTTTCTCTATAGGCACTCCGGCCTCAATCCACCTCGGAGTATCATCTGAAAGGAGAGGAGCCAGCCAACTTTTCATGTCCACTAGTGCAGTTGTCTTGATCATATTCTGGTAGTCATCAGCAATATTTTATGTACACTCAAAAACTACATTAATATCATTACTATCACACTTCACTTTCTTGCCCATGACGACCACATAATCTACCGGCTTGAATTTGGCATCCTTCCTTTTCCCCTGTGACACTAGGGCCCTGTAGGCAGTGTAAAACAACCGGACCCAATTAGGAATCTAAGGGCCATGGGGTCTAGTGAATATCTGGAACTTGTGGGAATTCACTGTACTATGGATCTCTAGGTATCTATCTATCACTCTGTCTGTAGACAGTCTCTTATCCTCAATGATGGTCCTCAGTTCCTCAATCATTCGTCTATTCATAGACCTAGGAGGAGGACCCTGTGTAGGTGGTCCTGGGACCACAACCTGTTCTAGAACTGGAGTAGCAACCTGGGGTACAAGGATCCTAGATGGATTATGAATCATTCTTGGAGCGCAGTTCAGCTCTCAGGGCCAACAGTAGCTGATCATCCTCAAGCTCAGAAGTGGTAGCCTAAGGGTCCTGGTGCTCACTCTCACTCTCAGATGTTGTGAGGTGAGTGGCGTACACTCCCTCACTGTCGCAGCTAACCTCCGGTGACTCACGGGCCAGTGCCTTTACCCTTCCCACCCATGGTAGGAAGTTTTGTAGCCTTTGCTTTGGATGCAGCTGCATCCTCATTGATTGTGATACCCTTTGCCCTCTTGCGGGGTAGCATGTCTCGACCTGCTACTTTTGGTCTAGCAATATCTATAAAACACATCAGAAATAGTTAGAAACAATTCAAGAAACTTGTAGAAATTAGGTTATAGAAATACTCATTGAATCGATCGGTGAGTCGACGAATCACTTTGGCGAGCCAAGTCGAGCTCGCAGAAAGGACTGGCTCAAAAAAATTCTAGATAAAAAGATAGGTTGGCGATGTTCTAGGCCTTCCGGTGAATCAATGACACCATTCGGTTAGAAAAAACTAGCCCGCCGAAAGTTACAATATGCTTTAGGGGTTGGGGCAAAGAAAGAGCGATCAAAGGAAACTTTCGGCTTGTCGCCGAGTGAACTCTGCGAGCTCAGGCTTCTGGCCGAAATTTACAGAAACAAAATCAACCAAAACATGAAATTAAAGTTGATCAAGGGGGATTTCGGCGAACCGCCGAATGGTTTGGCTAGCTTGACCCAGCTCACCAAACTGCCTAACATGCCTATTTTCAATCCCAACTCCCAAAATCAAACTCGCAGCACCCAAAAACAAAATCAAACCATATACAAACACAATTAAGCTTAGACCCATATCTCCCATGCCATTGGAGTACATAGACTTCCCCTAATTTGGTTAAAATTGGCCATTTGACGACTTAAGCGCTTAAGAATGATGTCAAATTCTCCATCATTTGGCAAAGTACGCCATTTAGCACAATTTGGATTACTTAGACTTCACACAACTAGACCCAACAATAATTTAACACAACCAACAAGTTTACGATCAATTTTAAAGAATGAAATTAGGGAATCATCAATTTAAACAATTTAGGCACAATATCAATATTAAAATAGGCAAATTAGCACATATTTACAATTTCAAAGAGGCCTATCACACATCAAAAACAATAAAACATTGCAAGTGAGTTCAACCGCTAATTACAAGTATAGGGTCCAAAAAACCAACCTTTAATACCGAAATGTGAATTTGTAATGCTAGTCGGTCAAGAATTCCAACTTCAAACACAAGAATGACGACCAAAAAGCGATAAAATGCAAGAATAAATGAAATATAGAGTGCGGGTATGATTGTATGAAGTTAAAAGTGAGGGAATATGAGATTGAAATTTAACCCTTTTTCCTTTGAAAAACCGTCCAGTTCTTAGCCCTTCTGCGATATTAGTTTTCCTCGCCGAACCACTCGAGTGGTTACTTACCTCGCCGAGTATTACAGGCCCTCTAATTAATTTTGGGGGTCCAAACAGTGGACAATGTCGGGCTTGCCAACCTGTTGGGCGAGTCGTCAATGTGTCCATGGACTCGTCGAGTTTTACAGACTACAACTTGATATTTTCTTGAGTCGTACGACGGTCCAAATTGGGCTCGCCAACTACTTTGACGAGTCGCGGACTGGGCTTGTGGCTCACCAACCTGCACTTTTTCAAACACATTCCACTTTTTCACCTGCACAATCAACACACGTTATTCCAAAAACTCAAATAAAGCACCTTAGTTAAAGTCGTGGTACAACGCAAGCACCAAATGAAGCTTCATTGTTTGGGTTTGCCATAGTGCCACCAGGCAACCCTCCTTGTTGTCTCAAATAGAGACAAGAGAGCATAAGACCCATTTTAGGTCACTAGTAGCTAGATAGATATGGAATGAGAAGCAGTCATTTGATTTAGCATTGATACATTCTCTTTTATCTCTTTCAACACTCTGTCGTGCTCTTCGAATTTATGGTGAATGAGTGAAAGTATCTCTTCTATCTTTCCATCCTCATATTCCTTGGATTTTCTATGCTTAAAGGAGGAATGTACCTATCTTTCTTTTTCAACAGTACTTCAAATTCCATAATCTTTTTGGCCAAGAGATCTAGCTAAGTCAACAGTGTGGCCAAATTTTGGTCCTTTTCTGTCTCCTTGTTGGTCTTAGTCATGTTATCAAGGAGTTGGGGTACTTATTGCATAGGGTTGTCGTATTAGACCACCCGGAGAAAGTTGGTCAGCCACTCCTCTATTCTCAGAACAAAGACCTATATAGAAACAATCCAGTAGCATCTTATATGGTCTTAACTCTTAGCCACAACTCAATGGATTGTCTCACCCTCCAATTGCTTGATATTTAGGATGTTATCCCTAAGAATCATCAATTTTGAATGACGATGGTCCACTTGATTATCGTTGTTACCATATATGCTCATTTATTTTGTTACACAAATAACATCAAAAACCAAAACTAAAAATAAGCAGATTTAACTATGACTAACAAGATTACAATTCAACTTCACCCAACGAATTTGAAATAACACCACTCGCCGGCAATGGTGCCACTTTGACTAATAACGTTCCACAAACACTTCATCCAATTCTAAGCATCAATGGGATAAAACCCAACTAAATGAGTTCAGGTCGAATCACACAAGGAGAGGTACCTGTTTAAGATTCAATTAGGAAGTATAAACATGGTAAAATCAGTCATAGGAATAAATATTATCGAATAAAAACATCATTCAAATTAAGGGGTGACACGAATGTCAAATGGGGGTTTAGATTTATCCTATCACCTACAAACAGTAGTCACAACAATACGAAATAACAAATGAGATGGGTTCTTGGGATGTGATCGATTATAGGCTAATATAGACAAATGGGTAATTGCAACTATTAGTAAATACCTAGATATTAGTGAGTAAGTTAGGATATAGAGGAGCTAAATTTTCTCTCGAACAATTTACCCTGAATCAAGTGATTTCTCTCAAACATCAACAAGCATGCAAAATAAGACCAGCCCACACCTTAGTCAATTCACTCTCTTGAGCTGAATGTGTGGAATTGGCTTTAAGATTCACTCTCTCGAGCTGACCCAGGTAAACCCAATACCCACAACCCATCAATCAAAAACCATAGTTCTAAAACCTCTCTCTCGAGCAAGCCAAGAACACAAAGCTAGAACTGCATATGCAACTACAATTCTTAAATTGAACCACAATTAATGATTGAACTCACTTCTAAATAGCATTTAAACTAATAATTAGCAATACCCAAAAGCTAAATCACCCCGTACTCACATAATCACACCCCAAGAATTGGGGTTTTCGCTAGATATCATAAAAAGGTCAAAACCGTTACCAAATTGATTATCCATCAAATGGCTAAAAGTGATTAAGTCCTTACAATGCTTCAATTTGAAGATTCTTAATGACCCACTTCCAATTTCTCAAAAGTGAATTTCTTCAATCCTTCAAAGCCTAGGAAAACTAGAAAATGATTGTCTCTAAAATGTTCTAAAGATTAATTTGTTGAAAATTCCATACCAAACTAAATATTCAAAAATTTATTTATAATCGCCAAAAATGTGTTGCGAAAAGTCACTCAGCGAAGTAAGTCGGGCTCGCCAAACCACTCAACGAGCCACCTTTTTGTCATTTCCATCACCCTTCTGCCTTGGCATTCAGCATCCTCAAGGTTTGTAACTTTAGGTGATCTAGCACTACATCGTAGAACTACTCGACGATCCGCCGACTGCTCCATTCTCTCACCTACTTGGTTTCTTCCCTCAAGGCTTGGTACACAAGAACTTTAGGTGGTCAGATAGCCATTCGGCGATTCGCCAAGTGAACCTAGCTATCACCAGGCTGCATTTCTTCATCCTTTCAGCCTGTTTTGTTCCTTTTTGCTTGTTAGTATCCTTGCTTTATTCCTCAATCCATATACCTGAAAATAAAGGATTTTACATCATTTATTGGCACATATTAAGCATTTAAGGTCACTAATTCTACATAAACAAAGCCCTAAATGACTCCGATTCTCAGAGTCATCACTGCGCCCTGGAATCGGCAACCATACATGGAGCATACCTAGAGAGATGGATGAACTTAAGTCCATACTCTTGGACCGACATAGAACCCTGCCTAAAATTCATGAACTCCTAAGCTTTTACCTCTCTCAACTCTCTTGGGAAGAACCTGTCCAGAAAAGTTCCAGTAAAACACTCCCAAGTCACATGAGCGACATTCTCACCCTTGTTGTCTTTCCACTAGGTAAACTATATGTGAGCCACATCCTTATGCTGGTAGGATGTCTACTCTACCCTATCATTTCTTGTCACTTGCATCACACCAAAGATTTTCTTGACCTTATCAATAAAATTCTAGAGATCCTCACCAACTTTCGGCCTTAGAAACACATGTGGGTTCATCGTAATGAAATTGCAGACCCCAGCTACTGCTAATCCACCTCTAGCATTTGCAGGAATTGGAACCTACTGATTGTTCTGGTTAGCTACACTCTGGGATAAAATTTGAATGGCGTTCCAAAACTCTACATTCGAAACTTTCTGATCTAGAAATGGAGGAACTTCGTCAGCATTGCGTGCATTATTATTCCTTTGTTAAGCTCTACGAAGAGCCATAAATCTGAAATGCATAACGTTGAGTTAGAAATAAGATCATACCCACGCACGATAAGAATATCAATAAAGTGAAGTTTTCCTAAAATGCTTCATAGCCTCCCCTTCATAGGTGTGGCGTGCTTCACACTCATGAGAGGGACTCTACTTTGTGCGGCTTTTCAGAAATCCTAGGACTCTTGAACCTATTGCTCTGATACCAAGTTTGTCATACCCTGAGGTTACTCCCTGGACGTTAACACGGGACCTAGGATCACGAGTGACCCTAAGCTAAACCTACAAGCATATCATAAGCATACTTAAAGATTTACTCAATATAGAAATATTGTGCGAAAGCTTAAGACATGACATTAATGGAAAACGATAGAGAATGCCCATTCTAAGTCTGAATATATAAAAACTGAGTTTAATGACAACTGAAAGATCAAACTCAAACTAAAACTGAATCTAGATATGTCTGAATAAAAGCCTCTAACTGACTAGAGATGCTGGGACATGCCCCAGCTTACTCTAGCAAAATTGAAACTCAATGACTTAAAATAGAAAGATATCATGTCAATCATTCTCGAAGAATGAGGACTCACCACTGATGTTGCTGAACTGGAGCTCGAGAACTAATCTATGCGTGATCTGAATGATGAGGACCTGAACCTACATCATGAGAAGATGTAGCGTAGAGTATGAGTTAGTACTTGAAAGGTACAGATCATGTAGGATATGATAAAGCTGAATAATATAAACATAACTGAATAAAGCAATAAGAGCAATGATATAATTTGAACATGAGGTAAATACTGAAATATACAAAATACTAAGATAACTGAATGCAATGACCAAGTACTGTAAATTATGAAACTGAATACTGAACTATAACTACTAACCTGGTCAATGCACTAGAATCTGACTGTGGGAGCTACTATAAACCGACGTAAAACCACGAGAGCTATCGGTGGAGTCCAATGTATCACCCAATCGAGAGGACCCAATATACCTTTCCAGGGGTATAAAGGCATGACTGGCGTGATCACTAAATATGTTGCCCATATATGGGATTTATCCTACGGGGGCACATAGTTCTGGGACTATGAGGGTGACTTACCCTTAGTCCACTCAGTATTAAGCCTACTCCCAACTGATTAGGTAAATATCACATCATAACTGAAGTTCTGTAATACTAAATAGCTCAAAATACTGACATGCTAACTGAAAATGCAACATTAATATATTGAACATGAAACATTCTTAATTGGGGCATGTATATCTTTATAAACTGACCTAGCAAGTGTAATTTATGAACTAAACGAATCTACAAAACTAGGGTTCTGAATTTCATCCAAGAACTAAGCAACAATTGCACAAAAACATGATAATCATATTTAGATTAGTCTAACAGCTGAATAACAATCTAACAATCTAGGTCTAAACATGATATTGAGAATCAAGAATCTGACTAAATTCTAGGGACCTATGGGTGAAAGGAACCCACTAGTGAAATCCTACATACCTGGTGATAAAATTCACGGAGAAATCTTTTGATTTTGGGGTTAGAACTGGAGTAAATCTTGTTGTGTTCTTTGAGAGGACTTAGTCGACTCTTTCTCCTTCTTTTCATTCAAATTGATGAATTTTCAGAGAATGAGTTGACTAGGGTAAGTTCCTATTAAGTTACGAGGCTAAAACTGTCTAAAACAGCGTAGTTTAGGGGTTAAACGACATAGTTTTGGGGTCGAATGCAAAGTGAAAAGACCAAACGACCTGTGACTTAAAAGTTGTCGGGGCCACCGACTGGCCTGACTGATAGATCGTGGCATGATCGATGGTCTATCCTGGTCAACCATCGTTTGGCTTCAGAGAGGGGTTGCACAGACCATAGGCTGTGGTCCTGGCCTGTGGGTCAACCCTTAGACTATTTTTTCTTTACTTTCTAGTGAGGGGCTGCAGGTGGCCAACAACAGAACCCATCTACGATCTATGCGTCAACCTACGGTCCGTAGGTGGCATCTTTGGTGGCACGTGCAACTTCTGGAATTCTGCATTTCTTGTTTGCTGATCTAACATTTCAACTACACCTTATATGATACTAGGTGTAAACGATCGTTAGTCAGTGTAAACCTAACAAAGAGTTGGGGTTGAACCCAAACGTAGAGGTAAATGTGTAAAAATTCAATTAGGAAGTAAAAACGTGATCAAATCAGCTATAGGAATAGAAATTATCGAAAAATACATGTAAACAAGTCTAAAGGGGGTGACACGAATGTCAAATGGGGGTTTTTTTGTTTGCAATTATCAGCTACAATGCAGTATAAAGATGAGATAATAATATAGAGAGGAATTCTCAAGATGTCATCGATTATTGGGAAATTTCGCTATATGGGTAATTGTAACTACTAATTGATAGCTAAACATTAGTGGGTAGGCTAGACTATGATAGCTTTCTCTCATACAACTACCCGGAATCAGGTGATTTCTTTTGAAAATCAACAAGCATAGTAATTAAGAAAAGCCCACACCTTAATTCATCTTCTCTCTTGAGCTAGATGGGAATGATTGGGTTTAGGATTCACTCCCCCGAGCTGAACCCATATCAACCCAACACCTACAAACCATTAATCAAAAGCTTTGGTTCCAAAACCTCTCTCTCGAGCAAGAAAAGAATAGAAAATTAGAACTGCATTTGCAAGTACAATTCATAGATTAACATTCAGCTAATGATTAAACCCACTTAAATATAGCATTTAAAGTAGTAATTAACAATACCCATACTCTAATTCAACCTATAATCACATGATCACACCCAAATAATTGTGGTTTTAGCCACATATCAATAAAATAGGGAAACGATTACTAAATGCATTCGCCACGATCTGGGCAAATGCTCTTATGTCTTAACAATGGTCCAAAATAGAAGAATTGAATCAACCCACTTGCAAAATCTTCAAATCGATTCTCAAAAAGCTTCAAGGTTTACAATGGAACTCTAAAACTCCAAAGAAAACTCTCCTAAATAATTTCAAGCTGTGCAATTTACAGTTCAAAATTCAATTTATAGTTGCCCAAAATTTTGTCAGAAAGGCCATTAGGCAAGATGAGTCGGGTTTGCCGTGTGGTTCCGCAATCCGCCCTTTTTCTCTCTTCCATTGCCCTTATGTGTTGGTTCTCGACATCCTCAAGTCCTGTAACTTTTGGGCTATCAATCTTGTCATCGTGAAACTAATCGGGGATTTGCCGACTTCCCATTCCTGTCACCGACTTTGTCTTTTCCCTTAGGGCTGGCACATAGGAACTTTAGGCGGGCTGAAGAGCCACTAGACGAGTCGGTAAGTGGCCTCGGTGATCACCAGGCTCGCCTTTCTTCACTTCTTCAGCTTGTTATGATCGTGTTTGCCTGTTAGTGTCCTTACCTTTCTTCTTAGCTAGAAAACCTGAAATTCAAGGTCTAAACATCAGTTTACAACATAGATTGGCATTTGAGGACAATAATACTGTTAAAACAAAGCCTGAAATGTGTCCAAATCTCGAACTCAACAACACCTCAACTTAAACTTTTGCATGTCCTCAAGTAAAACTCATGATCAATAGTTCAATCGGGACGTCTCACATAGTGCTGCATAAGATTCATATGAATGCACACAAAAGGTTTAAACTACAAATACAATGCTCAATTGTACACTCAAAGATTTAAATTGTGACTCACCATTATCAAAGATGTTCAAGTTCACAATAATTACTTGAAATGCAAGTTCAAGCTCAACAAAGGTACTCAAATGCCCTCACATAAAGATGATTCCACATTCACACACAATTTCTCAACAATTTAAAGTTTCGGAATCACATACAACTCTCACACTCATAAAGATGAATACATGTATGACTTCACCCATATGCTTGCCCTTATTTTCCAATCAACATTCGTTTCAGCTCACTCAAGATCACAAAGGTCTTTTAAAGGCTTGTAATGGGGATGAGTGTAAAGGTATGGTAATTCAGGCTTAGTTGCTTCCACCTTCATGAAGTATGGTCTGAGCATCACTTTTCTTCTTTTCTTTAAATTTTAACATGCTTATAATCCACCCCATAATTCAACTTCAAATAAACCACCGGATACCCCATTTATTTTACAATTTTAACTATTTTATTTCACAACATTTTTGGTCTTTTTCTTTTCTTTCTTCTTTTACATTTCCTTTTCTCTATTTCTTTAGTACATTGAGAGGTTCCATCTCTTCCAAAGCAATCACACAAAGGGGGATTTCTCACACTTCATGACTTTCCTTCTCTTTCACCACACCCCCAACTTGGGTTGTTGGCCTAAGTTGGCTATTCAAACAAACCATACTTCATGAAAGTTATGGGTGAATGGATAAAGAGAGGTGACAATCTTTCAAGTTTCTTCCAAGAAAAGGGTAAGGCTCAATAGGTACAAAGCTAGGTTCACACATCTCACAAGGTTGGCCACAAAAGAGGTATATTAATTGACAAGTTGGTTCACTCTTCAAGATTCTTGCCTAAGGTCATTTCAAGTGTTTGCATCACTCAATCAACCGGACCAAAGGGGCAAGATCTAGGTGTCATCAAGTGCAATGCTCAAGATGACCTCACCACATAAGGCATTAGTACCAATATCAAACAAGACTACACACTTTCTAGCTAGTGTGCAATGCTCAGTACAAGAGACTAATTCTATAACCGACTAGCCACAATAAGATGCTAAAAGTTCACATATTGTCTATTTAACTTAGTTTGCCTCATCATTGCCGCACATTCATTTCTTTCCATTAAGAGCACTATTCAAGTCATCGGTATTTACCACAACTAATACTCAAATTTGCAAAAGAACAGCCACAATCACACACATGAGGTGGCATTTTTTTAAAATTTGGTACAAAACCATTTTCAATTCAAAACATTCAAAATAATGGGCCACAAGCTAAATCATCCATAAGATCACAAATATATATATATATATATATATATATATATATATATATATATATATATATATATATATATATATATATATATCAACAAAATAAGCCCAATATTCACAAAACAAAATCAATAATACAAGAGGTAGGCATGGAAATACCTCACCCCACCCAACAAAAATAAGTAGTTGTCCTCAAATGACTCAACAAAACATAATATTCAATAAAACAACAGAGAGGGAGGTAAAAAGTCATCCTGCTAGGCTAAGCCTAGGTGAAGTCTGTATCTCAGTCACCCATTTGTCGGGGCATCAATGCCCGGTGTATCATTAGCCTTAGCTCCACTGGAGCTCACAATGGAAGTCTCCCTCATGGATATCTAAACAGCTCAACGGACCATGACTTCCTCTAAATCAGTCAGGCCCTCATAAATAGTCTCCTCCTAAACACCGAGCTGCTCCTCATCTGTCTCGGCCTGTGACTCACCAATAGCAACATCAGCCCTAATATCATCTCTGGTGGTAGCCGAAGGCACCTCAAAACATGCTAGAATATTTGTACTTGGGTCGTTAGGGATCTTCATAGTGCCAAAGATCAGGGACATATCTATGGAATTCAGTTGGTCTACATCCTTCCTCAACTCAGCAACATCGGCCTTCAAGGTCGTCACCTCCTTAGTAGCACCATGTCCCTTCTAACAAACCTCTACTCTCACTAAGAGGGCATCAATGAAAGCCCTGAGAGGAGTCAACATAGTAGTAATAGCTCTCTCGATCATCCCAGAAATTGCACCCTCTAGCCTGGAGGAATGCTCATCAATTGATTGGGCCAAATGCCACATCTCGTACATCATGGACTGGGTGATCGGAGGCCTTAAGGTAGTAGTACCAGCAGTAGATCTATGAGGTAGGGGTGCATCAGAAGTACATAGAGTCTCAAAGGGAGTAGGTGTAGAAGTACCTAATGGCCCAGTGGCCAGAGTGGGAATAACTGCCTCTACATGTAGTAAATCAATATCACTTCCCGGGAAAGTGTCCACAAGGGCTGCTCTCCTCCTCTCTGCCTTATCCTTTTGGTAGTAGGCCTCAATACGTTAAATGTTAGTAGAGCAGGTGGGTGTCACCTTCACATCCGTCTTCTCATCTTGAGGGAACCGAGCTCGCCTGCATAGCTCGATAATCAATATCGAAAAGGGAAGAGAGGTCTCGCACTGCTTGGCCCTCATTTCCCTCTCCTACTCAATGATTAGTCCTACATTGATCTTCTTCCAAGTAATAATAGATCCAATACAGGCTGCCTTTGGGAGGCAGAGGATAGAATCGTTCTGGGATTGCATGATTTTACTTATAATAAAAACGAACAAATACCTTGCCACTACATTGAGATCCTTCTTCTCTAATGGCACTCTGGCCTCAATATACCTTGGGGTACTGTCAAAGAGAAGAGGAGCGAGCTAGCCTTTTAAGTCATCCAGAGTTTGTGTCTGAATCATGCTCTCGTAGTCATGCATGAAGTTATCAGTACATTTCAGAACGGCATATATGTCCCCACTGTCGCATTTCACATTCTTGCCCCAAACAATCATCGAATCAACTAGTTTGAAAGTGATGGCCTTCTTCTTCCCTTGTGGCACTAAATCTCCGTAGGCCGATTAGAACTTCCGGACCCAATTAGGAATATAGGTGCCCTGGGGTGTAGTGAAAATCTTAAACTTATGCTACCTTATAGTGCCCTGTATCTCAGGATACCTGTCTGACACACCATCTGTGGACAATCTCTTCTCCTTAATAATAGTCCTCAGTCCCTCGGCATTTAGTTTGTTGAGACATCTGGTTGGAGGACCTTGTACTAGTGGTGCTAGGAAGACGATCTGTTCTGGAGCTGGAGGAGGAGTTTGAGGCACCAGCATCCTAAACGAATCATGCATCGTCTTGGAGCAAAGTTCTGCCGTCTGGGCATGTAAATCCTGGTCTTCCTCAAGCTCAGAGATAGAAGCCTTAGAATCCTGGGACTCTCCCTCATTAGATGATGAAGGAAGGTGAGTCTCATTGATTCCCTCACTATGGCACTTGGCCTCCGGTAACTCAGCTACAGGTTCCTGACCCTTTCTATTTCCTTTTCCTCCCTTTGTAGGGAGTTTGGATGCCTAATCTTTGGATGCAACTGCATCCTCATTTATAACTATTCCGCTTGCCCACTTGCGGGGCAGTATGTCTCTTCTTGGCACTTTTGGTCTAGCCATTTCTGCAAAACAACAAAGAAACACTTGGAACAATTTCCAGAAAACACACAAAAATATACTGCAGAAAGACTCGCTAACCGTTCGATGAGTCGCCTAGTCACCTTGGCGAGTTAAATCGGGCTCGCTGAAGGTACCAGCGTAAATTTTTCAAAACTCAAGACCAGTCAGTCATATCTAGGTCCATTCAGCGAATCGCTGACACCAATCGACGAGTTATAAGTTGCTCACAAAAAGTTTTATGTTTTTAAAGGGTTAAGGACATAGAAAAGGCAAGACGACCTTTCGGTGAGTCGTCAAGTGAACTCATCGAGCTCAAGCATCTCGCCAAAAGTTACAGAATAGAGTCAACAAAAAATGAAAATTAAGGGCCATCTGTGGGGGACTTTGGCGAACTATCGAACCACTGGGTGAGCTCGATGTAGCTCACCAAATGGCCCAACGTGCAAATTTTCAACCCCAAGCTTTGAAATCAAGCCCACACACCCCAAATTCAAAATTAAACACAAACACCATTCAATTGAGGTCAAACCCATACTACCCATGCCCTCTGGGTACTCAGAGTTCCCCCGATTTGGCCAACGTTGGCCATATGACAACTTTTCTCCTTAAGAATGATGTCAAATGCTCCATCATTGAGAAAATTATGTCATTTAGCATAACTCGGGGTTACTTAGACTTCACCCCACTAGACACAACATATTAATACCACAACCCAACAATTTAAACTCAATTTCACAAGCAATAACATGGGAATCAATCAATATAAATCACTTAGGGACACATTTAAACAAATTACAGTAAATCTAACACATAAACATGATTACAACAATTACCCAACACAAAACAACAACAAATTTACATATTGCATTTGATTTCGATCACAAAATTAATGTATGGGGTTCGAAAAATCAACCTTAATATCAAATTTAGAATTCATATAACTGGCAACAAAGTTCAACAATTTTGAGCAATGATTTCACAAAAAGAGCTGATGAAAACAATAAAATATGAAAGATCAAAAGTTGGGTAAGAGGGTTTGAGAGTTAAAAATAGGTGAAGATGAAGGATTTTGAAATTTTAAACTGTTTGACCTTTCAAAACCTTTCAGTTCGCAACACCTTCGACTGAGTAAGTCGAGATCACCGAACCACTTGGCGATGCGCTGAGTGGTATTTTACCTCGCCGAGTTTTACAGGACTCCCATTAATTTGGGGGTTCAAATGGCGGACAAAGTTGGGCTCGCTGAACTATTCGATGTTTCGCTGATTGAACATGTGGCCCGTCGAGTTTTACAGATTTCCCCTTCAAGCTTGGTGGTTCCAACGACGGTCCAAATTAAGGCTCGTCGACCTATTCGGTGTCTCTCTGACTAGACTTTGGCTCACCAAATGACCTATTTTCCAACACTTTTCACTTTTCAACCTGCACAATCAACACCCATTATTTAGAATTAAAAACTTGGGTTGCCTCCCAAGAATTGCCTTAGTTAACATCATGGCACAACAAAAGTACTCATTTAAGGATCATTCTTCAAGTTTGCCAAGGTATCATTTGGTAGGCCCCCTTTTGGCATTGGATTCAAATGAGAAGAAATTTGACCTATTTGGGTCTCCAACTAGTTGATTGACTCAGAATTGGAGGTGACCGTCTAATTAAGTGTAGAGACATCCTCCTCCATCTCCTTCAACACTTTGTTTGACCCCTCAACTTTATTGAGAATACATGAGAGCATGTCTTCAGTACATACATTTTAAGACTCCTTTGGCTTTTGATGCTCATGTTGTGGGACATACCTATCCTTGTCACCCTATCTTTCCTTTTAATTGGCGTTCTGATCACACCATTTTCTGTCATAGTCTGTCCATTTTTCATCTCTATTCCAACTCGGGTTTCCACCCAACCTTGGATAGTTTTGATGATATCCTCCTCGTTGATTAGCTAAGAAGTTTACTTCCTCATTTTAAAGAGCTTCAAATTGAGCGTCTTCTGGGTTCATTCCACCAACACCAACAACATTAACACTCTTTGCACCACTACCCATCACATTTTTCTCCAATATATCTAGCTGGGTAATCATTTTTACCATGTTTTGGTCCCTCTCTTGATCCTTTTCAACCTGTTTTTTTGTTGTTTTAAAAGTGAGAAAGGATACTTGGTACTCATGAGTATACCATGCTCTATTTATCTTGGTCATGCCATCAAGAAGTTGCGACACTGCATCATAGGTTTGTTGCATTATACAACCAGGAACAAGTTGATCAACAACTCCTTTGTTCACCGAATCAAGACTCTTATAGAAGTATTGTAGTAGAACATTGTTGGGTAGTCCATAAGTCAGGCATTTAAGTACCAATTTCTTAAACCTCAGCAACATCTCATGGATAGGCTCACCTTCCAAGCATTTGAAACCTTGATTGTTGTCTCTAAGCGTCATAATCTTTGATGGGGGAAAAATCTCACAAAGAATTCTACGGTCAGTTCATCCCACGAAGTGATGGAATCCCTTGGTAACTCAGCCAACCATTTGCTAGCCTCACCCATCAAAGAAAATGGGAAGAACCTAAGATGGACTGATTCTTGTGATATGTTCTTGAATGACAACGGACCAGAAATGTCCACAAAGTTTCGGATATGCTCATGAGGGTCTTCGTTAGCCAAACTCCATATAGGTCTTTCATTTGGATGAGTTATAGCATTGTGCTTGTAACATAAAACACGGCATTCCCTTCAATTGGAGGTAGATGTATTGCACCAACTCCACCCAATTGGATTGGGTCATTCACATCATTAAAGTTCCCAATATCTTCTTGGTAGCCCACTTGGCTACCATTACTCCTCTTTACACTCATCTCTTGCTATGTTAAACACAATTAACACAAAACAGAAAGAAGTAGATAACAATTCAACTTTAGTAAATGAAATTTAAACAACACCACTCCCCGGCAGCGGCACCATTTTGATGTAACGTTTCAACTACACCTCATCTAATACTAGGTGTAAACAATCGTTAGTTAGTATAAAACCCAACAAAGAGTTGGGGTCGAACCCACATGAAGCATTACATGTTAAAATTGATTTAGGATGTACAAACGTGGACAAATAAGCTATAGGAATAGAAATTACCAAAAAAGACATGTAAACAAGTGTAAAGGGGGTGAGACGAATGTCAAATGGGGGGTTTTTTGTTTGCAATTATTAGCTAAACTGCAAATTTTGCTATATGGGTAATTGTAACTACTAATAGATAGATAAACATTAGTAGGTAGGCTAGACTATGAGGGATATAGCTTTCTCTCGAACAACTACCCTGAATCAAGTAATTTTTTTCGAAAATTAGTAAGCATAGTAAGTAAGACCCACACCTTATTCATTAACTCTTTCGAGCTAGATGGGTAGTATAGGATTTAGTCTCTCCAGCTGAACCCATATCAACCCAATACCTACAAACTATTAATCCAAAGCCTTAGTTCCAAAACCTCTCTCTTGAGCAAGCTAAGAACAGAAAATTAGAACTGTATTTGTAACCACAATTCATAAATTAATATTCAGCTAATCATTAAACCCACTTCAATATAGCATTTAAACTAGTAATTAACAATACCCATACACTAATTCAACCTATAATCACATGATCACACACATAGAATTGGGGTTATAGCCAGACATCATAAAAATAGGGAAACGATTACCAAATATTCGCCATAATCTGGGTAAATGCTCCCAAGTCTTTATAATGGTCAAAAATAGAAGAATTTAAGCAACCCACTTGCAAAATCTCCAAATTGAGTCTCAGAAAGCTTTAAGGATTACAATGGGACTCTAAACCTCCAAAGCAAACTCTCCTAAATAATAGAAGGTTGCGCAATTTATAATTAAACATTCAATTTCTAGCCAGTCAAAATTTGGCCTGAAAGGCCATTAAGCGAGATAAGTTGGGTTCATAGAGTGGTTCGACGATCCGCCCTTTGCGTTCTTCCATTGCCGTTATGTATTTATTCTAAGCATCCTCAAGTCCTGTATCTTTGGGCGATCCATCTTGTCATCGTGGAACTGATCCGCGATTCGCCGACTGTCCATTCATGTTGCCGACTTGGTCTCTTCCCTCAAGGTTGGTACACTAGAACTTTAGGCAGGCTGAAGAGCCACTCGGTGAGTCGCCGAGTGGTCTTGGCGATCATCTAGCTTGCCTTTCTTCACTTTTTCAGCTTGTTATGCTCCTTTTTGCCTATTAGTGTCCTTACCTTGCTCCTTAGCTCAAAAACCTGAAATTCAAGGTCTTAATATCAATTTATAGCATAGATTTTGCATTTAAGGACACTAAAACTATCAAAACAAAACCCTAAATGAGTCCAAATCCCAGACTCATCATCTTTCTTGGATATGGGGTGTTACAGTTTTATAAGATGGAATCTAGTGTCTTTTCCACACCGAAAATATATTTTCCTACTTACCAAGGTAAGATCCATACATATTACGTTAGGTTGATCAACTAGCTATGTCTTCCTAAGATAAATTCTATGGGGGCATGTAGTTAGGGACAAAGGAACTACTTCTAAAGACCAAACCTCTACCTGTAGTAGGGCTTCCCTTCAAAAGTCTTCCAAAGCTAAGTAAAATACCAACGGAATAGACAAATTCATAACCATATCATAGTCAAAATACTTGTAAAGGAAACAATTAAGACTACAAATCCATTCGTAACTTCATATTAGAATAGCTCCTTTAAAACCCGTAATTTCATAACTTCATTTATTATGAAACTCACCTATCTAAGAATCTAAATCTTGATTTCTTTCATATGTGAGAAAACATTTCACAAATCACTGACACTTTATCTTAAAAGCATCCTTTAGTCATTAATAGGGGTTGCAAAATTAATCATAAATATGGGTATCCATTCATTTTTACACATTTAAATTGGGCTGGGTAACTAGTGCTTTTAAAATGAGTCAAATATGAGTTCACTCATATTACCCATTTAAAATATGGGTACTTAAATCGATATAATGGCTATATTCTAAAGCAAGTCTATTCACTGAGAAAGTAAAATTCAGTTTTTTGATATTCTGCATATGTGTATATTAGTTGTTTGAAAATTTCTACATACTTACGATCTTGATTTTCTAGTTTTCTTTTTCTGTTAGATAATCACATTTGAAAGAACAATACACAATAACAGAGATCACTGAGAGTGTCTGGAAATTTTGGTGCAAGTGGTGGCCTCATAGGTGCAACATCTTTGTCTTTTTAGAGTTAACTTGTTGGTGAGAAATTAACCATGTATCTCCAGTTGACGTTCCTGTCACAATTGTATGATTTAGTTAGTTAATTCTAACAATTGTGATCACTAACTCCACAAATTTGACCAATTTCTTAATGTAATTTCAATCAGGAGTCATGTTGTGGTTAGGAAGACTTAATTATCAAGTTAGAATTATTCTAGATACATGTAATAGAAACTGGTCATTTTGTATTGAGTACCAAATTGATCATTCAATGTCTTTGTAATGCTTTATGACTTGGTAATTTTAGAGCTCATTGAGCATGCGGAAAACTTGTTTCATGGAATAATATGAGTACCCATTTTTACCCTATTATCTATTGGGTAACTCATTTTTTTTCCGTTTAAAATATGAGTCAAGTCGAGTCGGTTATTTTATCTATTTTTGTTTATTTCATTTTTGATTGACTCATATTTGACTCGATTTGCTCGTTTTCCACTTCCAGTCATAAATCATCACTTTCTTAAAATATGCATAGATTCATAATCATAATTTATGAGTTCATACGCATAGTATATATTTAAAAAATGGGCATAGGCATGTGTTCATGTGAAATCAATAAAAATCATGTAATTAAGTTAAATCATGCATAACAAGATTAAATATAATTAATTGAATCACAATGAATTTTACTCATTAAGAATAGCATAAAGCCCTAGATTTCAGGTGAAATAAATTTGAAGTAAAATATACATTCTTGAAATACTTCTTAAATAATGCACTTTATATTAAATATAATAATACTTTCTTGAAAATAATGCACTAGAAGAAAAATATACTTTCTTGAAACTCTTCTAAAATAATGCCCTTGAAATTAAAGATAATAATGTTTTCTTGAAATACTTCAAAATAATGTACTTAAAACAAAATATTCTTTCTTGAACTCGTTATTGAAATACTTCTTGAAATCTTGAACATACTTTCTTTGTGAAATTAATGCATATGAAATACTATGAAAATGTTTTTAAATGACTCTGATTAGAAAGCGGTCCATTTGGTATAATAAGCATGAACCATGAATCAATAATAGTTAGCTAGTGATATGAAGTAAAATAATTTTGCTAATAATATGAAGAACCAATGATAAAAGATAATGGGAATTCAATATAATAAAATCTGGGGTAAGAGCCCTAATCTTGATCTTAAAAAACATATATTATAGAAGTAGAGTGCGAGGAAGAACAAAGTTCTACACTTTGATAATATTACATACTTTACAAGCTCTATTAATCTTGAAAAAAAGAACTCAAACTTGAAGAAGAACAATCTGGAAATCCTTTCTTGAGATTTTTGAATTAGTTTCTTGAAAATCCTATAGTCAAGTGTTATGATTTCTATTAATGATTCATAATTATAAGAGGGAATTTGAATTTTAAAGATTAAAATCTTTGGAGAAGGATTTACCTTGAAGAAAAAGCTTGAAAAAAAAATTGAATGAACACTGTGTGAAGAAGAAACTTGAAAAATATTGGAAAGAATCTTGCTTGGAAGTCTTAGGCTATGATTTTTTTAAGAATTTCATCTTAGGGTTTGAGAGAGGAGAAGAAGATGTTAAAAGATTGAAATATAATTATTTAGGGCTTTATAGAAGTTGAGAATACCGTTTTAAGGTTTTCCAATTGGTATATGAACAAGCAAATTACCTTTTTTAAAATTTTCCCACGGCTAAACTACAACTTTACTACACTATTTAGTAAAATATTATAACTCTCTACACTAGTCATGGAATGACATAAACTTGGTGGCGATGGATAGAAGGCTGACAGACCATTAATTTAATTGACTATGGACTACCAAAATCTTCATAATTTAAGAGATATGATCCTTTCAAGTTGATGTAAGAAAAATCATTTATGGAAACTCTACTGAAAACATTCAACTCAACTTTGTGATAGAGGACTATCATTACTTTAATTCATCTCCATATAAATTCCCACACAAAAAGTTTGACTTGAACACCTATAAGAAATAAAGAATCATGAAGTATAAACAACACCTTCGCAATCAAAATAAGTATAAATAGCAAACACCACACTCCTAGAACAATGGAACTAACCTAGAATTCAGTTGATCGTCAACCAAATATTTTGGCCCAAATACTAAAACCAACTAAAAAATGATAACAAAAGGAGAAATGATGAGTCCACTAATTGGCCTCATTTAGGGCTTTATTTTGATAGAAATAGTGTCCTCAAATGCTTATTTTGTCTCAATATCTGACGAAAACTCTTAAGTTTCAGATATTTAAAGTTTGAATGCAAGCATGGACACTCACACACAAAAAGGAACAAAAAGGCCAAAAAGAATGAAGAAACTGAAACCTGAGCTCCGCCATGCACACTTGGCGAATCGCCAAAGGGACAGATTCCGTCCTTTGTTCTAGTACGCGAAGCCCTGAAGGAAGAGGATCAAAAAGGCGATGAAAGGAGCAGTCGGCTCTTCACCGAACAGTTTTGCGAAGTAGTGCCATACTGCCCAATGGTCCACAATGTGAAGATGTTGAATGCAAGCATGAAATGGCGTTGAGACAGAAGAAGGGCGAGTCGCTGAGTCATTCGACAACTTCGACTAACCTCGCCGAGCGATCCGCCAGCATGAATTTCTGAAGTCTATAAATACTAAACTCTTTATTAATTTTTAGAGAGTTGAACCATTATTATAATTTTCACAATAGAATAGTACTTTTTGGGGATATTTTCTCTCAACTTTGGAGAGGGTTTTTTGGGACACTTGAAGAAAGAAGGATTTCATCTTCCCCAAGTTGGAAGTGGGTCTTCTCCATTCTTCTTTCTTTGCTTAAATCAAGGTTTAATTCCTTATACCCATTTGATTTTAGTATCATTTTAGGTGTATTTTGTTATTTCTTGATGTGTGACGAAAAACCCCCATTCTTGGGTGTGATTTAGAAAATATGTGTTGATATTGTTGTTGGGTCTTGCTTGCTGATAGGTTAGATGTATTTTAATGGTGATTTCACCTAGTGTTTGTGGTTTAATTTAATGGGTTTGTAGTTGCAAATACAAAACCACCCATGTATTTTCGGCTTGCCTGAAAGGGAGGTCGCGAAACCAAGATCGCTAGACTATGGCCTAAGAAATGGGTCGACATGAGGTTCAGCCCAAGAGGGTGAGCCCTAGTCCCATATCCTAACACTCAGCTCGAGAGAGTAAATGGGGTAAGGCGTAGGCTGGCCTTCATGAGGCAAATGGGTGTCTGAGAGGAACACATTTGAAACGGGGTAAGTTGCCCGAGAGGGAACTTATTTCCATCTAAAGCTTAGCCTAGTCACTATTATCTTGCAAATTTCCTATCGAAAGCATGTACCCAATGATTTATCTCAACTTGTATTACGGTCACACCCCAAGAACTTTTCCACATACTTGATTTTCTTGTTATTTTTGTTGTTTTTACTACTTGTGACAAAAACCCCAATTGATATTTGACACTTTTGTGTCACCCCCTTTAATTTACTATGTTTTTACTCATTAATGTCTTTAGCTACGACTAGTTAGAAATAAATTTTATTTTTCAATTAATTCTCAAAACCACTCCCTTGGGACACAACCCCAACCTTTAGTTGGGTTACTATATTATCGACTATTGTAGACACTCGTACCATAGGTTAGTGTCGTTGGTCACGATAAGCATCAAAATGGCGCCACTACCAGGGAATGGTGTTATTTGAGAATTTTTAGTTTAATAGAGTTTCTGTTCATATTAGTGGTAGTTTACTAATTTAATTTCTAGTTTTGTTTTGAGTATTTGTGTGCCCCAACAGGCCATATGAGTGTAAATAGGGATAATAGCTACCAAGCGGGTCACTCAGCGGGTGGTGTGTTTCATCAAGACGACATTGATGATGCTAATAGTGTTTATCACCCTGCGACGTGGGCAAGATGGGTGAAATTTTCATGCCACAGGCTAACGAAAATGTAATGTTCGAAGTTAACAGCGCAACACTCCAACTCATACATTCAAGAGGTTTATTTGGAGGGTTAGAGCATGAAGATCCGCACAAACATGTACGAAGCTTTGTGAAACTGTGCACCCCTTTAGCATTCAAGAACCTACTGCAAGAATCCATACGACTTTGCTTATTTCCATTATCATTGACTGGAGGAGCCACTAAATGATCGGTGAGTGCCCAAACAACTCCATCAAATCATGGGAGGAGCTGGTTATGGCATTTCACGATTGATTCTTTCCTCCATCAAGAATGATGAAACTGAGAGACGATATTTAGAATTTCAAGCAAAAGGAGGGTGAACCAATTCATGAGTCATGGACAAGGTTTAAGTGATCTTTAAGTAAGTGCCCAACACATGGGCTGCCAGGTGAATTGCTGCTCCAATAGTTTTACTGTAGTCTGGACTCAGTTAATAAAGGGATATCTGATCAATTAGTGCAAGGAGGAATAATGTTGCAATCATTTGAAGTAGCCTTATTTCTCCTAGATGGTATGCTAAAGTAAACAAGGCATGGTATACCAAAGATGATCAAGTTTCCCCATTATGTTTCCGATTAAAGCAAGAACAGATCGAAAAAGAAAGGGAAAGGGAAGAAAACATCAAGAAGACGTTATCTCAAATGGAAATCCTATATGAACACATAAAAGGGACACATGGAGTATTTCGAGTTGAGGAGGATTCTTCTTTCTGTTACTCAAGATCAAGGGAGAATCAAGGTTGGAACTCCAGAAGGTATAATGAGGGTTTCTACCCAAGCTATCAACCGCGGGGCGGGAATCAAGGTTGGAACTATTATTGGGGTGAAGAACCAAGGAAATATTGACAAGATTGGGCTGAGCAGGATGATCAGGATGAGGACCATACTCACTTGAGTGAAAGCCTGAAATCTAAAGGGAGTGCAAGTAGTCATTGGGTAAATGATTTGCTATCGCGCATACTCGATAAAGTTGAGGGGTCTAATGATTTTCTAAAAGGAATGGAAGATGACTTTTCATCATTGAACAGTAAAGTAAATTCTCACGTTGATGCCATCAAAATGCTGGAAGGTAAATTGAGTCTATTATCAGCTCAATTAACATCCAAAACACCAATGGACTATATTGAAAAAGAGCTAGTTGTAGTTACCCGTAGCGGTAAGGTGGCAATAGGGAATACGATGGAAGACGAGGATCCTCAGAAACATGAAGAGAGCTAAGGTGTGGAGGAACAAGATTTACCTATTCGACAAAGCCTTACTAAAGAACCACGAGAGGAAGCAGAGCAACAAGTTCAAGTTCCAAAAGTCATGCATCCTTCACCCAAGATACCTCCACCAGTTCCCCAATGTTTGAAGAAGAAGAATGAAGATGAGAAGTTCAAAAAAAATTTGTCATTATTCAAGAGCTTTTCAATTAACATTCCTTTGGTAGAAGCATTGTTGGAAATGCTGGGATACGCCAAATTCATGAAAGAACTTGTTACAAAGAAAAGGAGCTTGGACGATGAAATGATTGAGGTGTCCCATAGTTGCAATGCAATTAAGACAAATGATTCAATCACTAAGAGATAAGATCTTGGGGCATTCACAATCCCGTGCACAATTGGGATGCTCCAATTCGCTAAAGCCTTGTATGATTTAGGAGCAAGCATCAACTTGATGCCAAATGCAATATACAAACAACTTGGTTTGGGTGAACCACAGGCAACCACAACGAGACTCCTTATGGCTGATCGATCAATCAAGCACCCAGTTGGGATACTCTATGACATATTGGTAAAAGTGGATCGGTTCATCTTTTCAGCTAATTTTGTGATTCTAGATTGTGAAATCGATGTTGAAATCCCCATTATTTTGGGAAGGTCATTCTTAGCTACCGGGAGAGCATTGGTGGATGCTGAAAGCGGGAAACTGAAGTTCTGTGTGAACGATGGTGAGGTGACCTTCAATATCAGTAAATCCATGAAGCAACCAAGTAATATCCATGTAGTGTCTACTAAATATGTGGTAGATGAGGCAGTGGCAAGTGTGAGTCATTTAATGCACAAGAATGAACCCCTTGAATTTTTACTTGCCAATTATGATGAATCCGAAGTTCAAGGTTATGAGGAAGTTGTAGCTTCTTTATCAAGATAAGGAGCATATTCAAGGAATCCAATCAAGTTGGATATCGACCTGAAAAACATAGAAAGTCCCCATGCAAAGTCATCGACAGAAGAACCACCAAATCTGGAGTTAAAAGCCCTACCCGCTCATCTCAAAAATGCCTTCTTAGGAGCCAATAATACTTTACCGGTAATTATCACTGCCAATCTGCTTGAAAGGCAGGTGAAATTGCTTATTGAAGTACTACGGAAGCATATAAAAGCTATTGGATGGACAATAGCCAATATAGTGGGAATTCCTCCTGGCATATGTACTCATAAGATTCGGCTCGACAATGAATGCAAACCTAGTGTGGAACATCAACGGAGATAGAACCCTTCAATGCAAGAGGTAGTAAAAAAAGAGATCATCAAGTGGCTAGATGTGGGAGTGATCTACCCTATTGAAGATAGTAATTGGGTAAGTCCAGTGGAATATGTACAGAAAAAAGGGGGTATAACTATAGTGCCAAATAATAAAGGAGAACTGGTGCCAACAAGACCAGTGAATGGGTGGAGAGTATGCATGGACTACCGAAAGCTTAACTCATGGACCGAAAAAGATCATTTTCCAATGCCTTTTATGGTTCAGATGCTTGACCGGCTATCAGAAAGACGGTGGTTTTTTTTAGATGGGTCCTCCGACTACAATCAAATCTCTATTGCATCGGAAGATCAAGAGAAAACCACTTTTACTTGCCCTTATGGAACATTTGCATTCAAAAGGATGCCATTCGGGCTATGTAATGTCCCAGCAACATTTTAGCGTTGCATGTTTTCTATTTTTGCAGATATGGTCAAAGACTCTATGGATGTGTTCATGGACGACTTCTCAGTCGTAGGGGATACGTTTGAAGAATGCTTGACTCACTTAGGGCAGGTACTCCAAAGATGTGTGGAAACGAATCTGGTTCTGAATTGGGAGAAATGTCATTTTATGGTAAAAGAAGGTATCGTTCTTGGGCATAAGGTGTCACAAAAGGGGCTGGAAGTCTACAAGGCAAAAATTGAGATCATTGAGAAATTACCCCCGCCGATTTCAGTAAAGGGTGTTCGCAGCTTCTTGGGGCATGCAGGATTCTACAGAAGGTTCATTAAGGAATTCTCAAAGATTGCACTCCCATTATGCAAACTCTTAGAGAAGGAAGTGAAATTCCACTTTAATGATGCTTGTGTGGCTGCATTTTAGTGTTTGAAAGTGAAACTAATATCCACTCCGATTATCATCAGCCCTAATTGGTCTGAATCTTTTGAGCTAATATGTGATGCTAGTGGTATGGAACTGGGGGTTGTGTTGGGGCAAAAGCGCAGTAAACTGTTTCACCCAATCTACTACAAAAGCAAGAATTTAAATAGTGCCCAGCAAAATTATACGGTCATCGAACAAGAGTTGCTTGCCGTAGTCTATGCATTTGAAAATTTAGGGCATACTTGCTAGGCACCAAGGTGATCGTACACACTAATCATGCTGCACTCCGGTACTTGATGGCAAAGAAAGATGCAAAACCATGATTGATTAGGTTGTACTACTATTACAAGAATTTGATTTCGAGGTAAAAGATAAAAAATGAAGCAAAAATCAAGTTGCTGATCAGTTATCAATGCTGGAAGCAAGGGAAAATGTTGAGCATAATGCTGACATAGACGACTCTTTCCCCAATGAATGGGTATTTGCAATATCCCTCAAGCATACGCCATGGTATGCAGATTTTGCAAATTACATTGTGTGTGGGCTGATGCCGGATGAGTTGACCTTTTACCAACAGAAAAGATTCCTTTTCGATGTTAAAAAGTACTTTTGGGATGAACCATATTTTTTCTGAGAGTGTGTTGTCCATATCATTAGAAGGTGTATTCCGACAGAAGAAATTCTCCATGCTTGCCATACATCTCCAGTAGGAGGTAACCATAGTGGTGTTCGCACCGCCGCTAAAGTTCTCCAGAGTGGATACTACTACCGTCACTCTACAAGGATGCATATGAGTTTGCAAAGAAATGCTTTAAATTTCAGCAGCAAGGCGGAGTGTCTAGAAGACACGAATTACCCCTCACTCGTATTTTATAGGTCGAGCTATTCAATGTATGGGGGATCGATTTCATGGACCCATTTGTGAGCTCGTTTGGAAATAAGTATATCTTTGTGGCTGTAGATTATGTTTCCAAATGGGTGGAAGCCATCGCACTTCCAAACAATGAAGGAAAAGGCGTTGTCCAATTTCTGAAACGCTACATCTTCGTAAGATTTGGCACTCTAAGAGCAATCATTAGCGATGTGGGATCCCACTTTTGCAATAAGTGGTTCTCAATGGCACTGAGTATATATGGAGTGAAACACAAAGTGGCAACCCCATATATCCCCAAACAAGTGGCCAAGTCGAAGTGTCGAATTGCAAAATCAAAAGCATCTTGGCAAAGACAGTAAATGCCAATAAAATTGACTGGTCTAGGAAACTTGATGATGCACTATGGGCATATCAAACTTCTTATAAAACACCTACTGGGATGTCTCCATATCAGTTGGTTTATGGAACGGCTTGTCATTTGCCCGTCGAGTTAGAACACAAGGTAGTGTGGGTATTGAAAGCTTTAAATTTGGACTGGTCAAAAACTTCAAGGGAGAGAATAGAGCAGCTGAATGAAATGGATGAATTTTGCCTCAGATCATATGAAAGTTCAGCCATCTATAAAGAGAAGATGAAGAAATGACATGATGCTCGGATACTCAAGTGGGACTTCAAGGTAGGAGATTGGGTTTCTCTATACAACTCGCGACTTAGACTCTTCCTCGGAAAGCTCAAATTGAAATGGTCTGGACCGTTTAGAGTAACGCGAGTGTTCATCAATGGTGCCATAGAAGTTGAAGATCAGAAAGGACCTCCATTTACAGTGAATGGTCAACATCTGAAATTGTATTTGGGGGATTGTCAAGAGATTTCGTTGGTCGATGTGATATATCTGGAAGACGCCTGAAGGAGCTGCTGCATCATGCTGTGACGTTAACTGAGGAGTTGTTTGGGAGGCAACCCAAATTCTCTTTTGCTTTATTTTTATTATTATCAGTACTTATTTCCTAGTAATAGAATGGTATGTTGTTTGTGCAGGTGAAAGTACGTGAAGTGTTTGAAAAAGTGAAGGATGGCAAACAATGGATCCTGTCAGTGAGTTGTCGAAGGGGTTGGCGAATCTGACCTTATCCAACATTTGACTCAACACATCGTTAACACTGAAGTTTGTAAAACTCAGTGAGATTTCTAGATTATTTGTGAATAGCTGACCATTTCGGCAATCGCGATGAAAACCGCCGTTTGGACCTTCACAGTGACTGAAGATTCTGTAAAACTTGGTGAAACAAGTAAATGCTCGGTGACACGCCAACTGATCCGGCGATTCAGACTAATATCGCCGAGTATGCAAAAATTGGACGGCACTTGAGTAAAGCTGAAACAAGGTGGCTGTGAAGCATTCGAGAAAGTGGGTTGAGAATAGGCGTGTTGGGTTGTTTAGCGATGCTATGGAGAGCTTGATGAATTACTCAACAACTCACTTAATGTCCCCACCTCACCCTTTTTTTTTAAATGCTAAAATTGTGGAAGGTTTACACAGAAAAGTCACAGAAGAACCATGCCACCCTGACAGATGGAACAACAGCATAACCAGAATTACTCTTTACCTCTCTATTTGTCTTACTTGTTTTTTCTTTTGGTTAATTTTATTTCCATTTGAGGACAAATGATTTTTATTTGTGGTGGGATGAGGCCCACATTTTGTGTGCTATTTGATGTTCGTATTTTTGGGTTGTTGTGATTTTGAATTGTGTTAATATTGCTTTCTGTGAATGTTTGAGCTTGTGGCTCCGCTTACTTTTAATTGCAAAATGATTTTGACTCTTCCAAAAAATTATTATTATCTTATGAAAATTTTCGCCATCGCTTGTGTTGAAAGTGGCTGTTCTATTGCAAAAATTTGAGTCTCAGTTTCGATCAATACCGATGACTTGAATAGTGCTCTCAATTGAACGAACATGAATGTACGGCTAGGATGAGGCCAAATAAATTTGCATAGACAATATGTGAACTCTTTGCATCTCGTTGTGATTAGCTATTTATTGAATTGATTCTCTTGTAATGACCGTTGCACACTAGCAAAAGTGTGTAGTCTTGTTTGACTTATGTGTCGATGCCTTTTGTGATTAGCTTGCTTTGAACCATGCATGAATAAACCTAGAATTTGCCCTGTTAGTATGATTGATTTAGAAAGGTGTTCTCTTGAAATGATCTTAGGCAACTTTAAAGAGTGTGAGCCAGATGTGACATATACCTCTTTTGTGGCCTACCCGTGAGCATATGAAGCTCTTCTGAACACCCTTTAAGCCTTACCTCTCATTGGAAGAACCTTGATGAACCCTAGACCTTACTTGACCCACTACCTATAATCCTTTTTATTTGTGGTTTAGCGAATAGCCAACTTAGGCTAAAAGCCTAAGTTGGGGGTGTAGTAAAACAAGGAAAAGGAGAAGTCAAGAAGTGCAAGGAAAGTCCCCCTCAACCCATGGTGTTTCAGAACAATGGAAACCCTTCAAAAAAAAATTGTACAATAAAGTACAAAAGAGATCGGGTTTCTAAGCAATCCATGGGGGTGAATAAAAAGATGACTTAGAAGCAATAGAAAAAGAATTGATAAAGGAAAAGAAGGGAATGCCTTGAGAATACCACATCTCACGAGGAAAAAGGCACTGAGCCTAAATGACCATACCTTTGCATTAGTCCCCATTACAAGCCTTAGAAAGACCTTTTTGATCTTGAGTAAGCCGAATCAAAAGTTGATTGAAAAATAAGGGCAAACCTATTGGTGAAAACATGCATTTTGTTCCTCTTTTTTTAGTGTGAGCGTTGCATCTGATTCCTGATCTTGAATTGATTAACCTCTGTGTGTGAATATGGAATCATTCTTTATGTGAGGGCATTTAGATACTTCTTGTTAAGCTTGAACTTGCACAAGTAGCAAGTATTGCAAGCAGGAGAATCTTTGGTAATGGTGTGTCACAACTTGAATTTTTGAGTACACAATTGATCCTAGCATAAGTAAATTGTGTCTTGTTGTATGCATTCATGATTGAGTCTTGTGTAGCACTGTTTGAGACACCCTTTTTGAACAGCTGAACTCAAGTTTGTTTGAGGACAAGCAAAAGTTTAAGTTGGGGGTGTTGATGAGTCCACAAATTAGACTCATTTAGGGCTTCATTTTGATAGAAATAGTATACTCAAATGCTTATTTTGTATCAATATCTAAGGAAAACTCTTAAGTTTCAGGTATTTAAAGTTTGAATGCAAGCATGGACACTCACACGCAAAAAGGAACAAAAAGGCCGAAAAGAACGAAGAAACTGAAGCCTGAGCTCCGCCAAGCACACTTGGCAAATCACCAAAGGGACAGATTATGCCCTTTGTTCCAGTACGCGAAGCCCTGAAGGAAGAGCATCAAAAAGGTGATAAAGGAGTAGTCAGCTCTTCGCCGAATAGTTTTGCGAAGTAGTGCCATACCCCCCAATGGTCCAGAATGTGAAGATGCTGAAGGCAAGCATGAAATGGTGATGAGACAGAAGAAGGGCGAGTCGCCAAGTCATTCGGTGACTTCAACTAACCTCGCCGAGCGATCCGCTAGAACAAATTTCTGAAGTCTATAAATACTAAGCTTTTTATTAATTTTTAGAGAGTTGAACCATTATTATAATTTTCACAATAGAATAGTACTTTTTTGGGATATTTTCTCTCAACTTTGGAGAGGGTTTTTTGGGACACTTGAAGAAAGAAGGATTTCATCTTCCCCAAGTTGGAAGTGGGTCTTCTCCATTCTTCTTCCTTTGCTTAAATCAAGGTTTAATTCCTTATACCCATTTGATTTTAGTATCATTTAGGTGTATTTTGTTATTTCTTGATGTGTGGCTAAACACCCCCATTCTTGGAGTGTGATTTACCAAATATGTGTTGATATTGTTGTTGGGTCCTGCTTGCTGATAGGTTAGATGTATTTTAATGGTAATTTCACCTAGTGGTTGTGGTTTAATTTAATGGGTTTGTAGTTGCAAATACAAACCACCCATGTATTTTCAGCTTGCCCAAGAGGGAGGTCGCGAATAGGTATTTGGAAGGAGATCTATCCCGAAATCGATTTACCTTTCGGGAGGAACTCTAAGAAGATCTTACAAAAACATTTCTGGAAACTCATTTACTACTCGGACTGACTCAAGAGTTGGCGTTTTGGAGTTTGAATCCTTAACATGAACAAGATGATAGATAAAACCTTTGGAAATCATTTTGCTAGCCTTAATGTAAGAGATGAAGTGACCTATAGGAACTGTGCTACTACCCTTCCACTCTAAGACTGGCTCATTTGGAAATTGAAACCGAACGATCTTAGTTCCACAATCGACTAAGCCATAATAGGACTGTAACTAATCCATGCCTAGAATGATATTGAAATCTACCATTTCTAACTCTACAAGGTCTAATGAGGAGACTTTTTAGGAAACTATCATATGGCAATTTTTGTATACTAGTCTAACTATAACTGAGTCATCATGTTGAGTAGCGACTGAGAAGGGTTCTTATAGAGTTTTTTTACCGACACTGATGTTTATTGCTATATAGGGAGTTACAAAGGAAAGTGTAGCCCATAGATCTAATAGTGTATAAACATCTAAATGGAAGACTCTTAACGTAAAAGTGACCACATCAGGAGAATCTTCTTGGTCCTGGCGAGCATGGAGAGAATACAACATATTCTAGTGCTGACCACAACTTGTACCAGACGTGGCACCCTACTTAGTTGGGCAACCTGCTGGTGTTACTAGAGCTGTAGACTGAGCCCTATTGTTGTTACCTCCTTGCCCATTCCTAGCAGAAGGCCAATCTTTCAACCTATGGCTAGACTGATAACACCCAAAGCACCCTTCTCTTCCTGCAAGACACTTGCCCAAATGGCTCTTACCAAACTTTGGACAAGTTGGGAGAGTCCTGTTACCTGAAGTACTCCCCTGAGACTTAGAGCCAGATGCCCTACCTTTCTGATCCTGTCGAAACCTAGGGGATGGAGTACTAGCTGATGAAGGTGTTGGGGCTGTAGACCTTTGCTGAAATGGTGAGCGATTTCCACCACTCGATCTCTACTGAGAGTATTCATAATCCCCTTTCTGGCCTTCTTGTTGTCCTTAGACATTTCCCCAAGCTTATCTCCCTCAACGTGCTGAGCATGAGTCATGAGTCTAGAGATATCTATATCCCCTAATAACATATCATTCCTGCACTCGGTCTTACTAAATTGGATACTCTAAACAAGAACTTGCTTATTTGTGGAGCATACCTAGAGAGTTGGGTGAACATCAGCCCATACTCTTGCACCGACATTGAACCCTGCTTCAAGTTCATAAACTCTTTTGCCTTAGCTTCTCTCACCTACCTTGGGAAGAACCTTTCTATAAAAGCTCTGGTAAAACAATCCCAAGTCATAGGAGATGCATCGCACCCATGTTGTCGTTCCACTGAGCGAACCAGATATGAGTCACATCCTTAAGTTATTAAGATACCAGCTCCACCTTGTCATTTCTAGTTTACCGCATCACCTCTAGGATCTTTTTGACTTCATCAATGGAGTTATGTGGGTCCTCACCTACCTTCAACCCTAGAAGCCCAGGTGGATTCATTCGAACAAAGTCTCAAACCCTAGCTACAACTAATCCACCAATACTGCTTGTAGGAACTGGGGACTGCTGATTGTTCTGATTGGCCACATTGTGAGACAAGAGCTGGATCACATTCCGAAATTGTTCATTCGTAACCTCATGGTTTGTGAATTGTGGAATTGTGTTAGCATACGTGCATTAGCATTCTGTGTGTTAGCTCTATGAAGAGGCATCATATGAAACGCATAATGACAAATTAGAAAGGAGGATTTGAATCATACATCACACTCGATAAGAATAGAAAAGGAAGTGAAGTTTTCTTAAAACACTTTGTAGCCTACCCCTCATAGATGTGGTGTGCTTCACACCCATGAAAAGGACTCTACTTAGTGTGGCTTTCAGACATCTTAGTACTCTTGAACATAATGCTCTGATACCAAGTGTGTCACACCCTAAAGCTAACTGTAACACCTCATATTCGAAAAAGTGTAATAAAACAAATTTCCAGAAAATGCAGGAGCAACCCACACCGACCACCCATGGCCCGTGGATGGGACCACAGACCGTAGGTCTGGTCCGTGGATGGGGACCCCTTGGAAGACCAAAAAGGCCAAAACCATGGCCTGACCAATGGACCGTTGATCTGACCATGATCTGTGGTTAGGGCTCGTGGTTCGATGGGACAAATTCAACTTCTGATGACCAACGATGGTCCACCAGGACGGTCCCGTAGGTTAGACCACGGTCCAACGACTAGGGTCTGTTGGTGGTCAGCTGACAGTTATTTTTCAGGGGAAGTTGGGTCTTTTCCTAATTAATTTATTCCTATACTAGGTCATTTTACCTTCATTAATTCCCCTATAGAAGTATTTTCAACCCCCAAAATTACCCCATTAACTTCATTCTTCCAAATTCACAAAAGAAGATCAAACATCTTCTCCAAAATATTTATCTCACTAAAAACTTGAAGAAGAAGGATTCAACCAAGGGTTTCAAGCTATAGCCTCAATTTGTCCATTGAAGTCTACTATTTGCATTCAATGTATGATAGTTTTCATCCATGGAGTGCCCAAATTCCTCCATTTCAAAAGGTAGAATTCCCTAATTGAGTTAAGGTTTTCTTCAATTGTCATGGCTTCTTTTCATCATTTATTTAAATGATTGAATTATGATCTTCTATGCATTAATTGATGAAACACTAAGGTTTTATGATGTTTTCCCCTATGAACTCATGTAATCCCTATGTTTTTATGTTATGAATTATATGATGTGAGATTTTGATCTTATAGGAAGAGTTTTATGAAATTAAGCGTGTATTACTATTTTTACATGAATTTATGGTGAAATCCATATCTTACCCATGGTTTCTAAGCATTGATGATTGAAAGTGGGTTTTGAACCTCGAGAGGTAAATTATGGAATTATGCATTTTCTTATGAAATCTATACAAATGTTTTAAGGATACTTTGAGAGTAAAGTATCAATGATAATAATCATGATGTGTTATTGAAAGGATTTTCATTTGTACAAAATAAGAGCAAGATGTGAAAGGTTTTCTCATATAGAAAGGATTCTTAGGTTGAAAGGCATTCTCACCTAATTGAATCAAAGAGTAAGAGCTATCATAATGAACTTAGCTTGGATTGGTTGTCCAAGGACACCTTTCCATAGATAATGAGAATAAGTAAGAAAATACTATTCCGTGGAATTTATTCTTAGCACCGAGAGGATATAGATATTGAGATGGAAGCTCTCCTATTAGTAGAGGTCGGTTTTCTAGTAGCAATCTCCTTATCCCTTAACTATGTGCCCCCTGGTAGGGCTTTTCATTAGACTTGGAGTTTAGGGTAAACTTCAAATGATCATATCTCTTAGGTTAAATACAATTAGGTTATCCATGACCTATCAAATTAAAGGTCTTTGAGTACTCTTTCCAACGCCACTAAGTTTGCCTAGTTCCCATCTCGCAATAAGAAGTTATGTCCAAAATAGTGAAGTATTATTAGGCATAAATTCGTCACAACCCGTTTGACGGGCCGTGGTGATGATGACAAATCGTTTTGGCCTCCATCATGCCATTTTGGCAGTTTCCAGTCAATGGACTTTTTGGGTCTTTCCCTAATTGTTTTAAATCAAAGCTATGTCATTTTTCCCAAGCCTAGGACCCTTATATAAGTTATTTTAACCCCAAAACTAACCCATTCAAGTCATTATTTCCAAAACCTAAAACAAATCCCTTAAATTCCCCCTCTCAACGTATTTCTCTCTCTAGAAACTTGAAGAAGAAGAGGAAGGAGATTCAATCTAGGGTTTCAAGAAGCAAGCTTTTACACATCTATTTCTTTGGGCTTTGTTGTTAAGGTATGGTATTTTTCATACATGGATACCTTTCATCCATGGAGTTTCTTCAAAATCTCAAATTTCAAAAAGATAGAAATCCCCAATTGTTAGGGTTTGATTCAAAAGTCATGGGTTCCTTTCAAACATTATTTAAATGAATGAATTGAGTTATATTAAGCATGAATTGATGATTTCTTATGAATTTTGATGATGTTTCCCCATGAACCCATGTAATTCTCATATTTCCCGAAGTTGATGATATGACTTAGGTCTGTGTTGATGAAAGAGGAATTTTATCAATTAATTCATGAAGTGATAGAATCACATGAATTATAATGAAATCCATGTCTAATGCTTAAATAGATATGATGATTGAAAGTAGATTTTGAACCTCAAGGAGGTAAAGTGTGAATCTATGCAATTACTTTAATGATGCTTTGAGAGTAAAGTATCAATGATGTTGTTGTTATTGTGTTGTTGAAAATAAATTCTGATAAAACACATTGAGCATTATGTGAAAGGGTTACATAATGAAGATTCTAGGTTGAAAGGTTTTCTCAACTAATTGAATTTAAAAGCAGTTTATCATGGACAGTGAAAGGTTTCCTCACGCATGGTTTAAAGAGCTATCCTAATAATCTAACTTGAATCGGTAGGCCAAGGGTACCCTTTCATAAGTAATGAAGTTAAGTAAGAAATAACTACTCCATGGGATTTAATGCTTAGCACCGAGTGGATATTGTAGTGATATGGAAGCTCTCCCGTAAGAAGGCCGGGCTTCAAGAAGCAATCTCTTGAGATGGAAGCTCCTCCATAGAAATGTAAGGTTTCTAGTAGCAATCTCCTTATCCCATAAACCATGTGCCCACATAGGTTATCTAACTAGTGGATCCACCTATGCTAAGAGTTACTAGTTCTACCTTAGGCAAGTAGGCCACCCCTTTTCGGTGTGGGAGTCACCAGATTCCATGTTATAGCTCACATGGTCGGTCATGACCCGGGTCTACCCCCTAGATGTGACACAGCGTATAAGACTCCGAAAAGTCTCATACAAGCCTCATAGCATTCATAACATTTGATATAAGGAAAATGGTACAGAATTAAAACTTTCTTTAAAACTATATAATCAAAATACTCATTTAAAACAGCGGAAGTTTATTGTCTCACATGGACATCTAAAACAATATCTTGAAAACTAAAGTAGGGTCACGACCCTTTACAATCTAAATACTAACAAATTTCTATTACATGAAAGAAAAGAAACATCTAAACACTTGTCCTCGGCCTATGAGGACATACCACTTAGTCTTGGAGAATCTCAAATCCAAGCTTCAACTAGAGAGAAAGCAACTCACTTGCCGAAACCGACACTTGTAGTAAAATAAGAGAAATATGGGTTAGCACAATCAAGTACTAAGTATGACAGCCATGCAAAAACATGCTTAAAACGGACATTTTGTTTGAAAGTCATGCATTTATGCCAATTTGAGAAAACTTCATGAACATAAGTATAAGGCATAATATACAATCATAACCAACATAAACTCATTTCTTCACATTTGAACATAATCAACATACATTTCATTACATTAAGCTTTCACCTCAAGTAACCCCAAGTCATACCTTGTGCAATGTATGAATAGCATCCCATACCATTATCCACACTAGATACCACATTAAGGCCACCAAAAGTGAACATACCATTTATCCTTTCAATCTTTACACAATACTTATACATAAGAGACATAAACATTTCATAAGTCATATCATGGAAGTAACTCATAATACAATCCAAGTATAGCATGTATCATTACATTTAGACTTTTAAGTCAACATTCTTCATTAGCTTCATTAAGAGCACTTTCATTCATTAGTCATGAATACATTAGAGAACTCACTATAGGCCTATCAAAGCCTACTCATGCAATGCATGGATGGCATCCCGTACTACCATCCACACATCATAGAACTCCTCAAGAAACAGTAAGGAACATCTCACATGATGGGAATAAGCATTTAACCGACATAGACCATGTGAGCTAGACATGGAATCCGGTGTCATGAAGCCCCACACCATAAAGAGGTGGTGTACTTGCCTAAGGTAAGATTGGTAGCATTTAGCTTAGGTGGATCAACTAGCTAGGACCTATATGGGCACATAGTTATGGGATAGGAAGATGTTCATTGGAACCCAACCTAACATTGGGAGAGTTTCCATCTAACCATATCCACTCGGTGCTTAGCCTACATTCCCATAGAGTAGTTTCATTCACATTACATTATTGTACTTGAGAGGGCCACCAACATTAGGCCTACCGACCCAAGGTACATTACACATGAAAGGGCCACCAACATTAGGTCTACCGATTTAAGGTACATTATAAGGATATCTCATTGACATTCCAAGAAAGGGCCACCAACATTAGGTCTACCGCTTCAAGGTTCATCATTTCACACAAGAAAGGGCCACCAACATTAGGTCTACCGCTTCAAGGTTTTATCATCACATTAGTTTCTAGATTGACTATGAAGGGCTACCAACATTAGGTCTACCGGTTCATGTCATAGCCTAGAATAATTCATCATTCATTTAGGAAAGGGCTACCAACATTAGGTCTATCGATTCTAGTTTATCATTACATTCATTAGTAATTTTTGAAAGGGCTACCAACATTAGGTCTTCCGATTCCATGATCATTTAGTCAATACACATTCATCATACAAGAAAAGCATACCTAAACCTACCAATTCAAGATACAATAATCACATTACTTTCATTTATACAAGAAAAGGATGCATAAGCCTACCAATTCAAGATATACATTACATAAAAGAAAACCCTTCACAATCTATCATCATCATTCATGAGTGTCAATTGAGAATATGCTTTCAATCATAACACTATTACATTTTAAACATGATCATAATTCTTTCATTGAGATCACACATACCTACTTCACATCATAGTCATACATAGATCCTTCATGAACTTGCCTTTCAAGGATATGAACCAATATCAACCCATAAATCTAAGATACTTCAATATATAAGGAAATTGACCTGATTCAATCACTATTACAATATAAAAATAAACAAATCAACTTACTTCCATGATCAATCAATTCCCAATCACAATTCACAACTTAAGAATTTGGGGGAAAACAAGGGTTCATAGAATAAATCATCTTAATTCACCATTTATTCAACATTCTATTCATATAAAAGAGTTTAAAATCATTTTGGAATTGAACCCATGTATAGATTGAAAACTAGGGTTTTTGGGGAACTTTGGAGATTTGAAATCACTTATGAAATTGGCTCCTTGAAAGAAATTAAGTCAAGGATGAAGACCGCCATACCTTTTAGGGAAGAACTCCACAAAAATTGAGTGAAAAAGGTGAGGTCTTGACCTTGAGAGCTTGAATCCTTCACCTCCAATGGAGGTTTCTAGAGAGAGAACTGTTGGAGAGGTGGGTTCTAACTTTGGAGTGATCTAAAATAATGAATTCTAAAATAGAGTTTAATACTTTAAAAACTCTTAAAATAATATAAATAACCAATTATAACTGTCCCCCAACTAAACTAAACTTAAAATGAACTTACCAAGTTGCTCCCACATTGGCCGAACCCTTGACAGCAAACAGTTGCAATTGACGCCCCATGACCTAAAGAACGTAGGTTGGGTGATTCCCCATTGTGTAGGTCCATGGTATGGAGCTTCAAGATGTCAATGTGTCCCTTAACCTATGGAGGCCATCCACGGGGCTTGGATGGACCTACGGGGCATAGGTCCCCTTCCATAGCTCACCACACTTGGGCAGATTTTTGGTTTCTTGGGGTCTTGGGGGTTAGTCTTTAGGGGTCCTCCTCAAGGACCCCTAGGGTGGTCCTCAGGGAGTCGCACCTTGACGTTTAACCCCTAAACACCTAAAACTAAGCTCGGGACAACATTCAACCACATGAAACCTCATTACAAATTCAAAACGAACTCGTTAGGCTTTAGTTTCACCTATTCATTTTATGGGTCGTTACATGGTCTCTTGCCGGTTAAAGCTTATTCCCACAACAAGAAGTTTAATAATGAACTAATACATGCTTAAAAAAGTGTCTTGTAGTGTTCAAAGACTTTAAAGAGGATTCTAGCTTGCATTAAAGATGATGTTATGACTTGTATTTTCCAACTATCTCTATGATGATGTTTAAACTTGGTGATTGCATGCTTTGAAATGAAATGTCCCTTTTAACATGTTTAAATGTTTTTATGCATTGCTATCATACTTAGTGCATTTTTGTACGAACGCATACTCTTGCTTACATTTTTCCAAAACGTAGGGTTCGATACTCAAGGTGGTAAATTTTGTGGCTTAGAGTTTGGACTTGATTGTTTCCCGAGCTTGGTGATTCCTCATGGTTCGAGGACGGATTTTCCTATGTTTAGTTTATTTTATGTACTTTTCCTTTTGAACATGTTGTATGGGCTAGGCCCACTTTCATTCAATATTGTAATAGATGGGTATGATGACACAAAGTGTCTAGACTTCCGCTTTCTTTATGAAAAACTTTTTAGACTTGAAATGTGTTTTACTCTTATTGTTCTATTTCTTATGTTATAAGGACTAAGTGACTTGTATGGAGTCCTTCGGGGTTCTATATGTCATGTAAAATCTAAGGGGTACCGATGGGTCGTGACAAACTTGGTAATTAGAGCACAAGGTTTAGAATGGTCCTAGGATAATGTCTCATAAGCCACGTTTAGTAGATTCTTGTTCATGAGTATGAAGCACGCCACATTTATGAATGAGAGGCTACAATATGTTTAGGAAATTGTACTTTTTTCATTACTCTTACGTCGTGCGATAGAGTTTACCTATATAAGGTATTTCTCCTAATCCTTACCTGGTGGTCTACATGACATGACTAATCAAAGAGCTTTCGTTAGTGGAATTGAGGGAGACAATTTTGATCAAGGAGCTCCTCCTCAAGCTCCTAAAGTTTCGGTTGATCCTTTAACCGATCAAATAACTAATACGACATTTAGGTTTGGTTTTCAAATGTTGACTCAATCCGGGATAAAAACCCTGGAGTTTTAATAGTCAAAGATGAAGGAAGATCCTCAAGAGTTCATAGATGAGGTCTCTAAGGTGTTGAACTTTGTGGGAGTGACTCCAGTAGTGAAGGTGGATTTGGCCACTTATCAATTAAAAGGCATTACTCAGATTTGGCTCAACCAATGGAAAGAAGCGAGGCTGGTAGAAGTGGGTCCCATGGAGTGGGAAAGGTTTAAGAATAGTTTTATTGATAGGTTCTACCCTCTAGAGATGAGAGAGGCTATGGTACTTGAGTTTATTAACCTTTGGCAATGTAGTATGAGTATTAAGGAATATGCTTAGATATTCACTGGATTGTTGAGATATGAGCTATAGTGGCCGAACCTAGGTAAAAAATGAGTAAGTTTGTGTCAGGTGTGTCTAACTTTATAGTGAAAGAATTTCATGCGGCTATGCTTGATCATGACATGGATAGTTCTCGTCTTATGATTTATGCCCAACAGATTGAAAAGGAGAAACTTAAAGAGAGGTCTAGAGAGAAGAAGAGGTCTGGTATTGATGATGATAATTGCTATTAAGAAAGGTTTGATGGACATGGTCGTTCTAAATTTCAACAAGGATTTTTCTGACAAAGGTTCCTCCAAGGTGCAACCAAGAAAGGGTGTATGATACTTAGCCTCCAGGAGATAGTAATTGGGTTCTTTTGCCAGGTTGTGATAAGTGTGGTAGAAGACATACGGGTAAATGCCTAGGGGTTCTAATGTTTTTTTTGGTTGTGGTAAGATGGGCCACAAGATAAGGCATGGTCCTTCAGTTGCTAGAAATAAAGGAGATAGTCATCATAGGTCTCAACCCTACCCTTCTTCCTGTAACACTCCAGAAACTAATAGGCTAAACAAGAACTAAACGTGAGGGTTAACATCAAAGACGAAGGGCTAGAGCCAAGGGAAATGGCCAAGGGCTAGGGCTAGGGCCCAAGGCTGCATAAGAATTGGCCAAGGCACTACCCCCACCTCCACGAGGGACTTCACGACTCGCGGCGGCCACTATGCCCCATGGTGCCACCCGTGGTGGGCTAGGTAGTAGCCTCCCAAAAATCTGCCTAAATAGTGCTCCTCTTCATGAGCTACTTCACGACTCGTGATGAAGACCACGACTTATGGGAAGGCTCATGGAAGGGAGTTAGTGGTATGAGGGTTGAGAGAAGTGGCTTAGCCACTGGCCCAAGGTCCACGAGAGGGACCACGACTCTTGGCAAACACCACGGCTCGTGGAACCCCTCGTGATATTGCCTTGGGCTTATGGGCTAAAAGCCACATGATGTCAAGCCACTACCTCAAGTCCATAAGTGGGACCATGGCTCGTGGTCATGACCACTGCTCGTGGGGCCCCTCGTGGCACCTGACAGCTCACTTACAGTGAAGGGTGTTTTGGGTATTTCCTTTTTAATTCCTATCATAGAGAATTCATTTTGCCTTACTTTTATACACCTATATAAGTCCTTTTAAGTCAAAATACACCCATTCACCCCATTATTTCCCAAAACCCAAATCAAATCCCAAAGAGTTCATCTTCTCCAAATATTCTCTCTCTAGAACTTCAAGAAAGAAGAAGAAGTTTGAGCTAGGGTTCAAGAAGCTAGGGTTTCTACTCAAATTCCTTGGGTTTCTTGGTATGGTAGTCCTTAATTCATGGATAGTCTTCATCCATGGAGTCCATCCGAACTCAATTTCAAAACTTGTAATTTTCGCAAAAGCTAGGGTTTTACTACAAGTCATGGATTCCTTTTCAAAAATGATATTAATAGTTTAATTACTTTATATTAGGATTGAATTAATAATTTATTATTGTTTTTATGTTGAAATCCCCAAGAATCAATGAAATCCCCATATTCCTAATTTATGACCTTGTGATGTGGGTGAATTGATGAAAGAAGGATATTATGAGATTGTTTATGATTCCACAATTTGGACTCATTTAGGGATTTATTATAATAGATTTAGTGTCCTCAAATGTATATTTTGTGCCAATAACTGATGTAAATCATTGATTTTCAAGTATTTGGATTGAGGAACAAAGCATGGACACTAATGAGCAAAAAGGAACAAGGCAGCTGAAAGAACGAAAAAAAAAGACCTGAGGATCACCTAAACCATTCGGCGAGTCGCCGAATGGCCATGGTCTGGCCTAATGTTCCAATGTGCCAAACCCTGAAGGAGAAAATCAAGTTTGCGATAGAAAATAACAGTCGGTGAGTCAACAAATGGTTCCGCGATGCAGTACTATATGGCCCAAAGTTACATAACTTGAAGATGCTAAAGGCCAAAGAAAAAAGGCGATGGAATCGACCAAAGGGAGGATCGCCGAGTGGATCGGTGATCCCGACTTATTGCGCCGAATGGTACTTTACAGCATATTTTTGGCGACTATAAATATGTTTTTTAAATTCTTAGTTTAGTATCAAGTTTAGTATCTTTCATAATAATCAGTTTTTTAGTAAAGAGCTTAGAACTGAGTTTTGAGACAATATTTCCTTAGCTTTGAAGATTTGAAGATTTCTATTTCTGAGAAATTGGAAGTGGGTGTTGAAGATTCTTCATCTTAGACCTTTGTAAAGATGAAATTAATCTTACCCAGTTGATGGAAACACAATTTGGTAACGATTTCAATATTTTTATGATGTCTAGCGAAAACCCCAATTCTTGGGGTGTGATTAAGTGATTATGGATTGATTTAGCTGCTGAGTATTGTTAATTGATAGTGTATATGTTGTTTAAAAGTGATTTCATTCACTAATTATGGCTTAATCTAAAGGGTTGTAGTTGCAAAGCATCTCTACCTTCGTGTTTTTGGCTTGCTCGAGAGAGAGGTTTTAAGACCAATATTACTGATTTGATGGTCTGTGGGTATTGGGTTGTCATGGGTTCAGCTCAAGAGAGTGAATCCTAAACCCTTTCCACACATTCAGCTCGAGAGAGTGAATGGAGTAAAGCATAGGTTGTTCTTGTTGCTGCTTATTGGTGTTCGAGAGAAACTAATTTGATTCGGGCTAAATTGTTCGAGAGAAAGTTTATCTCCACTAAAGTCTAGCTTATTCACTGATTTACAGCTATTCTGAAATACGTACCACTCCCTATGGGATTCGACCCCAACTCACTTAGTTGGGTTATATTACTAACTAATGACCGTTGACGCTTAGTATTGGATGAAGTGTCTTTGAAACGTTATTAATCAAAATGGCGCCACTGCCGAGGAGTGATGTTACTTAAGAATTCTTAGTTAAGTTGAATTTTGTTCTTGTTAGTTATAGTTGAACTTAATTTTTAGTTTTGGCTTGTGTGTTGTTATTTAGAGCAGCATAAAGGAGCATGTTTTGTAGCTGGTGACCAAATGGACCTCTCCCCTTTGAGAATGATGATTCATAGGGATAACATCCTAAGTTTCAGACAAATGGAGGGTGAGTCAATCCGTGAGTTGTAACTGAGATTTACGTCACTATTTCTGCGGTGCCCAACTTATGGAATCTCAAATAACATGCTATTGGACTTCTTCTATAGAGGTCTTGTCTGGAAAATAGGGGAGTGGCTGACGAAATGTCTCCGAGAGGTCTCTCACGACTACCCTATGTAATAGCAGTCTAGCTGCTTGATCACATGTCCAAGACCAACAAGGAGACTGAAAAGGACCAGATTTTGGGCACACTTTTAACTCAGCTGGATCTAGTGGCCAAAAAGATCATGGAATTGGAAGCACCAGTCAAAAAGAAAGACTGGTATACTCCCCCTTATGAGCGTATAAAGCCCAAGGTACACGAGGGTGGACAAATAGAAGAGATACTCTCACGCATTCTTCACAAAATTGAAGAACACGACAAAGTGTTGAATGAGATAAGAGAGAATGTCTCACTATTGAATCAGATGATTGCTTCCCATTCCATATCTATTCAGTTGCTCGAGACCCAAATGGGTCATGTGTTGTCTCGTCTCTACCCTACAAATCAAGATTGAGTGGGGAAGTCATGCCACGACGTTAACTAAGGCGCTTCTTGGAGGCAACCCAAGTGTTTATAACATTATATTTGTTTTAGGAATAATGGTGTGTTGATTGTGTAGGTTGAAGTATCGAAAGTGTTAGAAAGGCAGGTTGGCGAGCAAAAAGTCTCATCGGCTCATCGCCGAAGAGGTCGGCAAGCCCAACCTAGACCTCCGTTAGACTAAAGATTATTTTAAATTGTAGTATGTAAAACTTTGCGAGCCCAAGAGCAACTTGGCGAGTCGGCGATCGCGATCTAGTCCGCCATTTGGACTCCTACATTAATTGGAGGTCTTGTAAAACTTGATGAGGTAAGTGCTCACTCGGCGTATCGCCGAGTGGTTCGGTGAGCATGACTAATGTCACCGAATGGGCGAGAACTGGATGGTTTTTAAAGGGCCAAAGGTTTAAACTTCCAACTCTTTCACTTTCCCTCACTTTTTAACTTCTTAAACTCACACCCGCACTTTTGTTCCCTATATTTTTGCATTTCTATCGTGTTTTAGTCGTTGGAATTATGTCGCAGTGGATTACTTTGCCACCTAGCATTTCAATTTTTTTCAATCGGCATATAAGGTTGGTTTTTCGAATCCCGAGTTTACTTTTAGCATTTTATACTCATTTACAATGATCTTATATTAGTGATGTGTGATGGGCCTCTCTAATCTTAATTGTTATTGTGTATGCCTGTGTTAATTCGATATTCTTACCCGTTATGCCTTTAATGTTGAATTCTCATAATTTTGTGCCTAAAATTGGTTAGAATTTGTAGGGTTGTGCTTGCATGTTATTGGGTCTAGTCGGGTGAAGTCTAAGAAACCCATAGTTAGGCCAAATGACATAATTTGCCCAATGATAGAGTGGGTGACGTCATTCTTAAGGGCAAAAGTCATCAAATGGCCAAATTTGGCAAAATCGTGAGAAGTCTGAGTATCCCAGGGTATTGGGTGTAATGGGTCTGAGCTTAATTTGATTAGTGCATGCTTTGATTTAATTTTTGGGGGTTGCAGGGTTGAATTCGAGAAGTTGGGTTGAAAGTATGCACATTGGGTAGTTTGGCGAGTTGGGTCGAGCTCGCCAAACCACTCGGCGGTTAGCCAAAGTTCCCCATCTCGCCTTTAATTTTATGCAAAATGAGTAGTTGGGTTTTGTAACTTTTGTCGAAAATCCTAAGGTCGGCGAAAGCACTCGGCGACTCACCAAAAATCCTTCTTGATCGCCCTGTGTCTTCACCCCTGAACCCTTTTTGCACTGTAGCTTTCGACGGTCTAATCCTTGCTCACCAAATGTTGTCGGAGATTCACTAAAAGGCCTTTCCATCATCGACGTGCCAAATTTTTCTAAGAATTTTGAACCAATCCTTTCGGCGAGCCTGATCTATCTCGCCAAAGTGATTCGGCGACTCGCCGACTAGTTTGGCAAGTTTATCTGCAACTGTCTCTGTGCATCTGATTTGAATGTTTTTTAACTTTTTCTCGATGTTTTTCAGACATGGTAAGTACCAACATCGACATGCCACCCTGGAAAAGAGCACGGGGTATCAAAATAATGAAAGGGGATCTAATCCTCCAAAAAAAGGAAGGCAAGAGCCTTTAACTGGAGGTCAAAGTAGGGGAAAGAGGCCCACAGTTGAGAGAGTGAGTACTGACTCCCAGGCTGCTCTATCTGAGCTTGAGGACGACCAGTCGTTGCAGTCCCAGTGGGCTGAGATCCAAGATAGATCTTGCCTTGACTTAGCTAGAGTCCCTCCAGTCCCCACACCAGCAGACTCAGTGCCAGCTCTAGCACCTCCTGTAGCTCCTATGCTACCAGTTATCCCTTCTCCTAGGCTTCTCAATAGGTTGAAAGGTGATGGTTTGCAAATCGTCCTCGAGGAGAAGTTGATATCGACAGAAGGCCTTGAGGGCAAGTACTCCAATGTGACGAACACCCTCCACTTCCATAGATTTGAGCAGTTCACTAGGCCCCGAGGCCCTTATACTCCTTCATGGTCCGGGAATTCTACACAGCATATGGTGACTTAGTCTGAAAGAGAAAGAAGAAGGCAGAAAAGTTCAGACCGATTAGTCGGTCATGGTCCGGGATAAGGAAGTTGGGTGTAGTAGTGAGTACATTAACACTATTTTGGATAGAGCTGTCCATTCTTCATGTCCCTACGAGGGATTGCCTATCACTCAGTCACTAGATATGTTAAAGGGTTGGCTAGCACCTACGATTTTCGATACCACCCCAAGGTAGATCGAGGCAGGAGCTCCCATTAAGAAGAAAGATCTAAGTATTGCTGCCCGGTTCTGGTTTGGCTTTATCAGCAACACCATTATGCCATCCCAAAACGATTCTATCCTCCGCCATCCTAAGGCAACATGCCTTGGGTCTAGCATATCCAAAAGGCGCATTGACCTAGCCTTATCAATGAATAGGAGATGGTCATGAGGGCCAAGCAGAGGTAGACTTCTTTGCCATTCCCAACCCTGATTAGAGAATTGTGTCGGAGTACCAGAGTGCCCCATGACGATATAAGAGACATTGAGGTGACACTTCTTCCTCCACTGACATTCGGCGTATTAAGGCAGAGTTCACTCGTGAAGAGGCTGATAGGAGGAGGACAGCTTCGGTGGATACATCCTCGGAGGTAGATATTGATTCGATCAGGTACTTCTACCCCTTCTACTTCTTTACAGGTCCCGGTACCTCCACCTCATCCTAGTCAACCAAGATTACTCAGGCAATGATCCTGAAGATGGAGCATCTGGCCCCTTCAGCTGATATGAGGGCGACCCGGCTAGAGAAATATGTTCCCTGGATGATTGAGGCTACTATATTTGTTGCACTGACCCCCATCCAGACTTCTATTAACACTCTCACCACGAGAGTAGAGGCCTGTGAGAACAGGAAAGGGAGACCTCCGAGGTGACGGCTTTGAAAGTCGAAGTAGCAGATTTAAGGAAGGACGTAGACTATCTAAAGTCTACTGACTTCACTTCATTACTAGAGGCTGCAGATGATTTGGACCCTCCTGAGAATTCAGAGATTACTCTGGCTACCACCGGAGATGTACATAGGGATGATGTAGCAGTTGATGAGTCAGATGCAGAGACCGAAGAGGAGCAGATAGAGATACGAAAAAAGAGCATATACGAAGATTTTCCAGATCTTGAGGAGGTGATTGAGAAGTCAATAATCCAGACATCGTTGACAGAGATGTCCATGGTAGTCTCTAATGGAGCAGGTCCTTCTGATGTGACTCCAGGCACTAATGCCCAAGTCCAGATTGATGCACCGGGCACTAATGCTTTGACAGATGGAGTGACTGAGTAGACAAGGTCCCTTCGTTACCTCCCTCTCTATCTTACTTTTTGACTTTTGGATTATTTTGATTGCATTTGAGGACAAATGATTTTTAATTGTGGTGGGGTGAGGCCCACCTTTTGTGACCTTTTGTGATTATGTTTTGTGTATATATTTGAGTTTTTAAGCTATAATTGTGTTTTGCACTGTTTTGTGGATGATTGAGCTTATGGCTCCTTGTTTTCTAATTGTAAATGATTTTTGGACCCTTCCAAAAAAATTGTGCCACCTCTTGTTTATGTTTGAATCTAGTTGTTCTCTTGCAAATTTGAGTATCGGTCTTGATCAATATCAATGACTTGAATAGTGCTTTTAATCAAACAAAAATGAATGTGCGGCTACAATGAGGCCAAATGAAGTTGCATAGACAATATTTGAACTTTTTGCATCTCGTTGTGACTAGCCAAGTATCAAATTGAGTCTCTTGTGATGAACATTGCACACTAGCGAAAGTGTGGAGTCTTGTTCGACATTGGTATCAATGCCTTGTGTGATGAGCTTACCATAAACCATGTGTGATGACACCTAGAATTTGCCCCGTTGGTGTGGTTGACTAAGTGATGCAATCTCTTGATATGATCTTAGGCAACTTTGAAGAGTGTGAAACAATTTGGCATTATACCTCTTTTTGTAGCCTACCTTGTGAGTGTGTGAACTCCGCTTGAACACCCTTTGAGCCTTAGCCTTTTCTTGGAAGAAACTTGATAAAATTGTGACCTTTCTTGATCGATTACCCATAATCCTCATGATTTGTGGTTTGTGTGAATAGCCATCTTAGGCTAAAAGCCTATGTTGGGGGTGTGGTGAAAAGATAAGGTAAATCAAGAAGTGCAAGAAAGTCCCCTTTGACCCATGGTTTTGAGAAAAGTGGGAACCCTCCATATAAAAAATAAAAGAGAAAAAGAAGAAAATAATGAAAAAACAAAAAGAAGAAGTTGTAGAATAAAGTTGTGAAAGTGCAAAGAAAATGGGGTTTCCAACAGTCCATAGAAAGTGAATAATGGGGCGACTTGTGAGCACGAATGAAAATGATGAAGAAAAGGAAAGAAAGTGTTGTTCGCACCACATTTCATGAGGGTTACATCCATTGAGCTTAAATGACCATACCTTTGCACTCAGCCCCATTACAAGCCTTGTAAAGACCTTTTTGATCTTTAGTGAGCTGAAACAATTGTTGATTGGAAAATAAGGGCAAACCTATAGGTGAAATCATGCAATGTGTTCATCTTTGTGTGTGAGCGTTGTATTTGATTCCGAAACTTTAAATTATGAACCATGGTTTGTGAATATGGAATTATTCTTTATGTGAGGGCATTTGAGTATCTTTGTTGATCTTGAACTTGCATTTGATGCAAGTATTGTGAACTTGAGAGTCTTTGATAATGGTGAGTTGCAACTTGAATCTTTGAGTGCACAATTGATCCTTGCATGAGTAATTTGAGTCTTTTTGTGCATTCATGATTAAGTCTTGTGTAGAACTGTTTGAGACTTTCTTTTTGAACTACTGAACAAGAGTTTTACAAGAGGACAAGCAAAAGTTTAAGTTATGGTGTTGATGAGTCCACAATTTAGACTCATTTAGGGCTTTATTTTAATAGATTTAGTATCCTCAAATTCATATTTTGTGCCAATAACTGATGTAAATCCTTGATTTTCAGGTATTTTTATTGAGGAACAAAGCATGGACACTAATGAGCAAAAAGGAACAAGGAAGCTGAAAGAACAAAGAAAAGAAGGTCTGACGATCGCCTAAACCATTAGGCGAGTCGCCAAATGGCCATGGTCGCCTAATGTTCCAGTGTGCGAAACCCTGAAGGAGAAAATCAAGTTGGCGATAGAAAGGAACAGTCGGCGAGTCACCGAATGGTTCTGTGATGCAATATTATATCGCCCAAAGTTACAGAACCTGAAGATACTGAAGGCCAAAGCAAAAAGGAGATGGAATCGACCAAAGGGCGGATCGCCGAGTGGATTGGCGATCCCAACTCATTGCGTCGAATGGTCCTTCACAGCACTTTTTTGGCGACTGTAAATACATTTTTTAAATTCTTAGTTTAGTAACCAGTTTAGTATCTATCATAATCATGAGTTTTTTAGTAGAGAGCTTAGAACAGAGTTTTGAGACAATATTTCCTTAGCTTTGAAGATTTTTATTTATGAGAAATTGGAAGTGGGTGTTGAAGATTCTTCATCTTATACCTTTGTAGAGACGAAATTAATCTTACCAAGTTGATGGAAACACAATTTGGTAACAATTTCTATATTTTTATGTTGTCTAGCTAAAACCCTAATTCTTGGGGTGTGTTTTTGTGATTATGGGTTGATTTAGCTACTGGGTATTGTTAATTGATAGTGTAAATGTTCTTTAAAAGTGATTTCATTCAGTAATTATGGATTAATCAAAGGGTTGTAGTTGCAAATACAACTCTACCTTCGTGTTTTTGGCTTGCTCGAGAGAGAGGCTTCAAAACCAAGATTACTGATTTGATGGTCTGTGGGTATTGGATTGTCATGGATTCAGCTTGAGAAAGTGAATCCTAAACCCTTTTCTACACATTCAGCTCGACAAAGTGAATGGACTAAAGCGTAGGTTGTTCTTAATTGCTGCTTATTGGTGTTCGATAGAAAGGAATTTGATTTGGGGTAAATTGTTTGAGAGAAAGTTTATCCCTACTAAAGTCTAGCTTATTCACTGATTTATAGCTGTTCACTATTAATTGCAATCACCCATTTGTCTACCTTAGCCCATAATCCAATCACATCCCAACAACTCATCTCTATACTTGCTACTTTTCATGTTATTGGCTATTGTAGTTGATAATTACAATCAACCCCCTGTTATTTGACACTTGTGTCACCCCAAACTTGAACCATGCTTTTATTCGTAAATGTTTTTATCTATGATTGACTTGAATATATTCATGCTTTTCTATTGATTTTTAAATGCATACCACTCCTTGTGGGATTCGACCCCAACTCACTTAGTTGGGTTATATTACTAAATAACGATCGTTGACGCTTAGTATTGGATCAAGTGTCTTTGAAACGTTAGTAATCAATTATGTTGGTAGCAAATGAGCTATTTGAATTATGTTATTATCCATATCTAATGTAGAAACTCTAGATGTGTTGATTGAGATGAGCTTTGGCCTTTTAAAAGGCAAGATGTGATATAATGCATGAATTATAAGGTTATGTATATGCTTTAAGAACACTTTGAGAGTGAAGTGTCCATTATTATGATAATGTTGTTTTGTTGATTGAAAGGCTACTCTCATGAACACATAATGAACATGATGTAAAAGGTTTTCTCACAATATGATGATTCTAAGGTTGAAAGGCAATTCTCACCTAATTGAATCTAATGTACATGTAGACATGGACGGTGAAAGGTTATTCTTATGCATGATATAATGAGATATTCTAATGAAACAAGTTATGACATAATAAGTACTTTGTGGGATAGATGTTTAGCACCGAGTAAATATTGTTATAAGACGGAAGCTCCTCCATTAGAAAGGGCGGGTTTCTAGAAGCAATCTCTTGAGATGGAAGCCCCTCCGTCAGAAAGGGCAGATTTCTAGTAGCTATCTCCTTATCCCATAAACTATGTGCCCCATAGGTCTTTAGCTAGTGGATCCACCTAAAATCTAACAAACCATGGTCTTAGCTTAGGCAAGTAGGACAACACTTTTCAGTGAGGGTAACACCGGATTCCATGTTTAGCTCGCATGGTCTATGTCGGTTAAGGCTTATTCCGACCTATGACAAGAACATGAATTATGAACTATGGTTACTCAAGAAGCTTTGCTTAGCATGGGTGGGATTATGGGAATCTTATTCATGCATTGCACAAGTAGACTTTGAGGGTACTTATGGTATATGTATCCTATGATATGATATGATGATCTATGTAATGAACATGCTTATGACTTATGCTTTTCCATTCTCTTTGAAATAATGCTTTAACCTACTAAATTGCATGCATTCAATTAAATTGTCCCTTTTAGCATGTTTTCAAAGTTTTTATGCATGACTATCATACTTAGTGCATCTTTGTACTAACCCATATTTTCCTATACTTTTCCACAAGTGTAGGGTCCGGTTCTTGAGGTGATCTTCTTTTGGCTTCAAGCTTGGATTTGACTATTCTCCTTGCTTGTGGTGAGTCCTCATCATTCGAGGATGGATGATATCTTTGTAGTTCTTTTTTCTTGTATTTGACTTTCAAATTATGTTGTGGATTGTGTTGAAAATTCTCAGGGACCAACAACTCTTTGCTAAGTTTAGTAAATGTAAGTTTTGGCTAAGGTCCGTAGCTTTTCTTGGGCACATTGTTTCAAGTAAGAGTATTGAGGTAGATCCTAAGAAGACGGATGCGGTCAATAGTTGGCCTAGACCTCTAACTCCTTCGGATATTAGATGTTTCATGGGTTTGGCCGGTTACTATAGAAGGTTTGTTAAGGGATTTTCTTCAAATTGCCTCTCCTTTGACGGCTTTGACTCAAAAGAAGGCTAAGTTCATATTGTTTGAAGCTTGTGAAAAGATTTTTCAATAGTTGAAGGATAGACTTACATCTGCTCCGGTGTCGACCTTACCAGAAGGGACAGATGGTTTTGTGATATATTGTGATACCTCAAGAATTGGGTTAGGATGTGTACTTATGCAAAATGGAAAAGTTATTGCTTATGCCTCAAGTCAACTTAAGACTCATGAAAATAGTTATCCTACCCATGACCTTGAATTAGTGGCGGTTGTTTTTTGCCTTAAAGATTTGGAGGCATTACTTATATTGTGTTCATGTTGATGTTTTTACCTACCATAAGAGTTTGCAATATGTGTTTAATCAAAAAGATCTAAATCTTCGCCAAAGATTGTGGCTTGAGTTATTGAAAAATTATGACATGAGTGTTCTCTACACCCCTGTAAAGCAAATGTGGTAGCGGATGCTCTTAGTCAGTTATATATGGTTAGTGTTGCCCATATTGAGGGAGATAAGAAAGAGTTGGTTCGAGATGTTCATAGATTGACCCGATTAGGAGTTCAGTTAGTGGACTCCACCAAGGGTGGTGTTATTATTCATAATGGTTCTGAATCATCTTTTGTGGAGAACGTGAAATCCAGGCAAGGTCATGATCCAATTTTGGTTGAATTAAAAGATGCGGTGCTTAAGAAATCTGTTAAGCCTTTCTCCCAAGGGGGAGATGGCGTGCTTAGATATCAAGTTCGTTTATGTGTTCCCAATGTAAATGACTTGAGGGAACATATTTTGATAGTAGCTCATTATTCTCGGTATTCCATTTACCCGAGAGCCACCAAGATGTATCATTAAATATGGAAGGTCTATTGGTTGAATGGGGTGAAGAAGGATATTGCGGAATTTGTGACTAAGTATCCTAATTCTTCAACAGTGAAAGTTCAGAATCAAAAATTGGGAGGTTTTTCCCAAGACATTAGTATTCCTACTTGTAAGTGGGAAGATGTGAATATGGACTTTATTGTTGGTTTGCCTCGCACCCAGCGACAACATGACTCGATTTGGGTTACATTAGATCGGATGAGGAAATCAGCTCACTTTATTCCCCTCAAGGTTTCATATTCGGCGGAGGATTATGCTAAGTTGTACATAACAGAAATGGTAAGGTTGCATGGAGTGCCTTTATCCATTATTTTCGATCGTGGTACCCAATTCACTTCTCAGTTTTGGAAGTCTTTCCAAAAGGTTCTCTGTACTCACGTTAAGCTTAGTACGGCCTTTTACGCCCAAATCAATGGGCAAGCAGAGCATACTATCCAGACTTTGGAGGATATGTGAAGAGCTTTTGTGATTGATTTTAAGGTTTATTAGGATGACCATTTTCCATTGATTGAGTTTTCTTATAACAATATCTATCATTTGAGTATTAATATGGCTCTATTTAAGGCCTTATATTGTAGGAGCTGTAGATCTCCTATAGGTTTGTTTGAGGTGGGTGAAGTTGCCCTAATAGGTCCCAAGTTGGTACATGAGGCCATAGAGAAAGTTCAACTTATAAGAGAAATGTTGAAAATGGCTCAAAGTTAGCAAAAGTCTTGTATCGATGCGACAAGAAGGGATCTTGAGTTTGACGTTCATGAGTGGGTTTACTTGAAAATTTCACCCATGAAGGGTGTAATGAGGTTTGGTAAGAGAGGGAAGATTAGTCCCCATTATGTACACCCATATCAGATTTTGAGATGTGTTGGTAAGGTTTCTTATGAACTAGATTTTCCAAATGAGTTGGCATTGGTGCATCCTATTTTCCATGTCTCTATGTTGAAAAAATGTGTTGGAGATCCAACATCTATAGTTTCCTTAGAAGGTTTGGGAGTTAAAAAAAAATTTCATATTAAGTAGTTCTGGTTAAAATTTTAGACCGGCAAGTCAAGAAGTTGAGAAATAAAGAAGTAGCTTCTGTGAAAGTGTTGTAGAGGATCAATTAGTTGAGGATGCTACTTGGGAGGCTGAGGCCGATATGATGTCCTGATATCCTCATTTTTTTCCTTCTACTCCTACTCTTGCTTGAGGTAATGAGTTCCTCTTGGTTTGACCTTTGTTATGGTGTCATGTGTTTTATGTGTTTCCATGATTTCCTTATGTTATGCAACTTCATAAAAAACATGTGCTTCGAAAGAAAATGACTTATCTGCTTGATTTTCCTCATGTTATTGTGCATTGAGTATAAGTTGCCTAGAAACTTCACGAGATGAGTAAATGAACATGATTTAACTATGATTTTTTTAGAATGAATTGCATATAGGCTCCATGAGAGGATGATGATCATGCTTTCAGCTTGGAGAAGGTAGTTCCTCCTTCCTTATGATGCAGAGAGTATGTTAAGCTTGGAGTTGATTTTTCCTCCTTGTATATATGTGGTGCATGCGTGATGGATTGTTAGAGCCCTCTGATGATGTTTTGCTATCATCTTAGCTTGGAGTCGATAGTTCCTACTTGGTTATATGCATTGCATTTTAGGTTGGGTTGCTAGTTCATCTTCTAATCTTTTAGAACTAGTTTGAATCTCATTCGAGGACGATGATCCCAAGCGGTAGATATTGTAACACCTCATATCCAAAAAAGGGTATTGAAACAAATTTCCAGAAGTTGCAGGTGCAACCCACGCCGGCTACCCACGACCCGTGGATGGGACCACGAACCATAGGTGTGGTCCATGGATGGGGCCCCCTTGGCAGACAAGAAAGGCAAGAACCACGGCCTGACCAATGGACCGTTGGTTAGACCACGGTCCATGGTTAGGGTTTGTGGGTCATGGGCCAAATTCCACGTTCTGATGACCAACGACGGTCCACCAAGACAGGCCGTAGGTCAGACCACGGTCCGTCGACTGGGGTTCATTGGTGGTCAGCTGACAATTATTTCAGGGGTAGTTGGGTCTTTTCCTAATTAATTAGTTCCTATACTACGTCATTTTACCCTTCATTAAGACCCCTATATAAGCATTTTCAACCCCCAAATTACCCCATTCACATCATTCTTCCAAATTCACAAAAGAAGATCAAATCTCCTCTCCAAAATATTTCTCTCTCTAGAAACTTGAAGAAAAAGAAGGATTCAACCTAGTGTTTCAAGCTGAAGTCTGAAATCCTCATTGAAGGCTAGCATTTTGATTCAAGGTATGATAGTTTTCATCCATGGAGTTCCCAAATTCCTCTATTTCAAAAGGTAGAAATCCCCAATTGAGTTAGGATTTTCTTTAATTGTCATAGGTTCTTTTACTTATTGATTTAAATGATTGAATTGTGATCTTCTATGCATGAATTGATGAAATACTATGGTTTTATGTTGTTTTCCCCTATGAACCCATGTAATCCCCATGATTTTAAGTTATGCATCAAATGATGTGGGATTTTGATCTTAACGGAAGAGTTTTATGAAATTAAGTGTGTATTACTAGCTTTACATGAATTTATAATGAAATCCATATCTCACCCATGTTTTTTAAGCATTGATGATTGAAAGTGTGTTTTGAACCTCAAGAGGTAAATTATGGAACTATGCATTTTCTTATGAAATCTATGCAAACGTTTTAAGGATGCTTTGAGAGTAAAGTATCAATGACGATGATCATGATGTGTTATTGAAATGATTTTCTCATGTACACATAAGAGCAAGATGTGAAAGGTTTTCTCACATAGAAAGGATTCTTAGGCAGAAAGGCTTTCTCACCTAATTGAATCAAAGAGTAAGAGCTATCCTAATGAACTTAGCTTCGCTTGGTTATCCAAGGAGACCTTTCCATGGATAATGAGAATAAGTAAGAAAATACTATTCTGTGGGATTTATGCTTAGCATCAAGAGGATATTTATATTGAGATAGAAGCTCTCCCGTTAGTAGAGGTCAGGTTTCTAGAAGCAATCTCTTGAGATGGAAACTCTCACGTTAGTAGAGGCCGGGTTTCTAGTAGCAATCTCCTTATCCCTTAACTATGTGCCCCCATTTGATGATTAGCTAGTGGATACACTTAAGCTAGAAGTTTATGGTCCTTACATTGGCAAGTAGGACAACCCTTTTTCTGTGCGGGAGACACCGGGGGATCATGTAATAGCTCACATGGTCTCTATGTCGGGTAAGGCTAATTCCCCACATTAATAATGAACTAAGGTTACTCAAGGAGTATCTCATATGTGTTCAAAGTTTTTAAAGATGTTAGCTTGAATTGACCAAGTTTTTATGAAGTATGGTTTGTAACTCTCTTATATCATGTTTTAGCTTGGTCAATTGCATGTCATGAAATGAAATTTCCCCTTTTAGCAATATTTAAATGTTTTACGCATGGCTATCATACTTGGTACATTGTTTTGTACTAATACATAATCTTTCCTACATTTCCCCAAATGTAGGGTCCGAATGTCAGGTTTTCGAGTTTCGTGGCTAGAGGTTGACTTGAGATATTTTCTGAGCTTTGGTGAGTCCTCGTGTTTCAAGGACGGAGTTTTCATTGTTTAGTTCCTTTTCATGTATTTTCTTTTGAACATGATATATGGGCTAGGCCCAATTTTATCATATTGTATAATATGGCTATGATGAGACAAGTGTTTGAGACTTCTGCTTTTATTTTATAAAAAACTATTGGACTAGGACTATTGTTTTACTCTTATTTTTCTATTTCTTATGTTATGAGAGATAAGTGGCTTGTAATGGAGTATTTTGAGGTTCTATACGCCATGTTACATCTAGGGGGTACCCTTGGATCATGACACTACCCCCATGACGTAACACGGGACCTAGGATCACAAGTGACCCCAAGCTAACCTTGAGTTTGGCATATCATAAGCATACTAAAAATAACTAAGTAAAACATGAAATATGCATAAACTAGAGCAGTGGATATCTGAAAATGGGGAAAAAAACCCCAAATAGTCTGAATATAAGTGAAATAAACTAAGAGTTTAGTGATAACTGAAAAAAACACTTAACAACTCAAGCTCAATCTACTATTATGTTTGAAAAGCCTCTAACTGAGTTGAGCTGTTGGGATAGGCCCCCAGCTATCTCTGACAAAAACTGAAACCTGAATATAAAGAATAAAATGGAAAGCATGTCTATTGTCCTCGAAGTATGAGGACTCACCACAGAAGCTGCTGAAGTTGGACCAAGAATCGATCTAAGGTGATATGGATGCTGAGTGTCTAAACCTACATCATTAAACGATGTAGCGCAAAAGTATGTGTCATTAATTTGAATGTATTGAGAATGTAGGATATAGATATTCTAAGTTGAACAAAGTATATAAGCTGAACAATGCATAATTGAGCAGTGATATAATCTGAACAAAGATATAGTATGTACTGAAGTATAACTGAAAACTGAATTGGATGCAACGACCAAGTACTAATCATGAAGATAACATGCTGAATTGAATACAAAAATAATTGCTGAAAACCTGGTCAATGCACTAAGAGTTTGACTGTGGGAGCTACTATTAACCGACATAAACCAAGTGAGATAAATGTGGAGTCCGATGTATATGCTCCATCAAGAGGACCCAATATACCTTGCCAGGGGTATAAAGGCATGACTGTGGCGTGATCACTAATAGTGAGGCCCAACAAAGGGGACTGATAAACCTACGCAGGAAAGTAGTTCTGGGACTATGAGGTAGTACAAATAAATGCTAAGTCTACTCCCAACTGAATACATATGAAGCTAAAATGAAAAAAATATTGAATAGCTCAAAATACTTACATGCAATCTGAGAATGCAACAGTTATATACTAAAAATGTGACATTCAAAATCTGGAGCATGATTTTCTGTTTAACTGACCAAGTAAGTATAATTCATGAACTAAGAGAATTTACAAAAACTAGGGTTCTGAGTTTTATACAACAAATTATGCAACATTTTCAAGAAAACATGTTATTTAGATTATGGATACAATAGCAACTGAAATCATAACAATTCTCCAAGATTTTACAAACCCTATGTCTAAACAAGCTATGTAGAATCAAGGATCTGACTGAATTCTAGAGACATAGTGGATTAAAGGAATCCACTAATGAAATCCCACATACCTGGTGACGAAATCTATGAAGAAATCTTTTGGATTTCGAGGTTGAAAGTTAAAGAACACTGCTACTTGTTGAAAGAAACTGGCACCTCTTTCTCTTCTTTTCGTTCTAATTTGTATGATTTTTGGAGAATGAGGGTTCTTGGTATGTCTGACTAAGTTATTAGGCTTATACTGAGTAAAACAACATAGTTTAGGCATCAAATGTTGTATTTTACGTGCCCCAATGCATACGAAAAAGACCAAAACGACCCTGACTTAAAAGATGACGAAGGCCATCCACGGTGGGACTGACGGATTGTTGTTTGGACTACCGGCCGTCGATAGGGGTCGTGGTTCATGGTCTGCCCGACACAGCTTCATTAAAATGAGCATAACTTTTTACTCTAAGCTTGGATTTTAGCAAACTCGGTGGCGTTCGAAAGCGGATTCAATTATCATTAATTTGATAGGTCAAGGGCCACCTAATTCATTTTTCGCTATAAGAAATGACCCTTTAAAGCTGACCCAACAGCCATTTACTTCCAATTGACTACTGACACTCACCTACGGTCCATAGGTCCAACCACGGACCGTACTGGTTGACCGTGGGTGGAATCAGGGACCATCAAATTTTGGTCCCCAATGACAGACCCCACCAACGGACCATGTGTCAGACCACAGATCGTCTGTGACTTTCGTGGTTCTGGCACCTTGTCCTGGAAAGCTGTAATTTTTTATTTTCTCGAATTGGAGGTGTTACAACAAATGTGGTTATTGGTTGGCAAAGGAAATGATGATTTAAAATGGTGACAATGATTGTGATCGAAGAAATAATTAGTGATGATGGTTGTTTATTGTGGATAGAGTGATGGTGAAATTTGTCCACGTATAAAATATATTTTAATGTTATGAAAAGTTTATTTAAGATCTTAATGGTTAGACTTATTCAGATCAAATAGGTGATTAAATCATTCTAACTTTTGTTTGCTTCTCATATAATTAATTTTTTTAATCAAATATAAATGTTTAAATATTATATTCTATCAAAAAGTAATATTATTTTATTGAAATTATATTTTTATAATGTTTTATTGATATAATGTTCAATTTCATATGCACATTTAGACATTAAAAAGAACAATCTTAATCATTAGCGTCTAGGTTGAAAACACATCTTAATATTCAACTATGTATTGAGATCTAGATATCTAGATCTTAATACATATCTCAATATTGAGATGTTTATTCAGATTCTTGTGTCTTAATCTTCATGAAAACAAATAAGGCCTACGCAATGAAACTCCATGTCATTTCCTCCATTTTTCGATCTTTTCAGTAGAGCCTTTCTGTAGCGACCCCAAGCTATTTATGACTTGTTGGGACTGATAACTCTGTCTTCTAGTCGTTCCTTTGAGTTTTGTGCAAGTTTTTTTTTTTTTTGAGTTTTGGAGCTTCAAAAGTTGGAATAGTGATTTGCGATCAAAACTTCAGGAAGACGGCCTCAAAAATCAATTGTGAAAATTTTGTTAGCTCCAGAACATCGAGTTTGGTCTAGAACGACCTTCTGTGACAATCCCAAGTCTTTCGAGGTGGGTCTGAATCCCCTTATGGAATTTGGCTTAAAATAGATCTTGGGTGTGGAATCCACTTTTGGTCGAGAAAACCTCTGCTAGAAGATTCGACATCTCGTCACCCTCAAGCTGGTCAACCAAATCATCAATTAGAGGCATAGGATACCTGTTCTTCACCATCACCTTATTCAACTGCATGTAATCGATAAATATTCGCATAAACCCATACTTCGTCTTGACAAATAGGACAGGGTCACTTAAGGTGACACACTAGATCGAATGAATCCCTTACTTAAGAGATTCTAAAGCATAACATTCAGCTCCTTGATATCTGTGACGGGCCATACGATAAGACAAAATAGATATAGGACGAGTGCCCGAATCTAAGTCAATGACAAATTGAATGTGATGCTCTAAGGAAATGTCATGTAGATGACTAGGGAAGACATTAGTGAACTCTTGCACACTAGGGACATAGTCCACTGTAGTTCCTCCCTAGTTACATCCCACACATATGCCAAATAAGATATACATCCACTAGTAACAAACCTTTGAGCCCAAACAAAAGATATGACCTCAGTATGTGACTAAAAGAACCCTTCAACACCACCGAATGAATACCATGCATGGCTAAGATAACAGCCTTAGCAAAATAATCCAAGACCACAAGATTAACGTATCAAGGACACTTCATCCATTTCTAAGTGTCAACGATTGCTAGTCAGTATATAACCCAACTAAATTAGCCGGGGTCAAATCCCACAGGGAGTGTTACGTATTTAAGATTCAATAGGAAAGTACGAATATGATCAAGTCGGTCAAAGGAATAGACATTTATGAATAAAAACATAACTCAAATTAGGGGGTGACATGAATGTCAAATAAGGGGTTTTGGTTTGAAATTATCAGCTACAACTACAGCAAATAATATGAAATGATAGTAATGAGATGGGCTCTTAGGATGTGATTCGATTATAGGCTAATGTAGACAAATGGGTAATTGCAACTGTTAGGAAATAGTTGTATATTAGTGAATAAGCTACAATATAGAGGAGGTAAATTTTATCTCGAATAATTTACCCTGAATCAGGTCAATTTCTCTCGAACATCAACAAGCATACAAAATAAGAACAACCTATGCCTTAGTCCATTCACTCTCTCGAGCTAAATGTGTGGAAAAGGGTTTAGGATTCACTCTCTCGAGCTGAACCCATGACAACCTGATACCCACACACCATTAATCAATAATCTTGGTTTTAAAACCTCTTTGTCAAGCAAGCCAAAAACACGAAGGTAGAACTGCATTTGCAACTACAATTCTTTAAATTAAACCATAATTAATGATAGAAATCACTTCAAAATAGCATTTAAACTAACAATTAGCAATACACATAAGCTAAATCAGCCCATAATCACATAATCACAACCCAAGAATTGGGTTTTAGCTAGACATCATAAAAAGATAAAAAATCATTACCAAATTGTGTTTCCATCAACTTGGTAAGATTAATTTCGTCTTTACAAAGTTCCAAGTTGAAGAATCTCAAAGACCCACTTCCAATTTCTCAAAAGTGAAAAACTTGAATTCTTCAAAGCTAAGGAAAACTTGTCTCAATACTCAGAGTTCAAACTATATTATGATTACAATAATTCAAAAGTGTTTCCCTCTACTAAACTAAATGTTCAAAAACGTATTTATAGTCACCAAAAATATGTTGTGAAGGGCCATTCAGTGTAGTAAGTCGGGCTCGCCGATCGACTCGGCAATCCGCCCTTTGGTCAATCCATCGCCTTTTTGTCTCGGCCTTCATCATCCTCTAGGTTTGTAACTTTGGGCGATCAAGTTCTGCATCGCGAAATCACTCGGGGATCCGCCGACTGCTTCTTTCTCTCACCAACTTGATTTTCTCCTTTGGGGCTTGGCACACTGGAACTTTAGGCGGTCAAATGGCCACTCGGCGACTTGCCTAATGGACTTGGTGATCACCAGGCTCTCTTTGCTTTCTTCTTTCAGCTCACTTCGCTCCTTTTTGCAAATTAGTGTCCTTGCTTTGTTCCTCAATCCAAATACCTGGAAATCAAGGATTTTACATCAGTTATTGGTACAAAATAAGCATTTGAGGACACTAAATCTATTCAAATAAAACCCTTAATCTGTCCAAATCTCAGACTCGTCAAGGGGGATAACCATTCCATGTCTAGAATAACATTAAAATCTAACATATCCAACAAAATAAGGTCATCCTGAGTGTTACACGCCTTGATAGTCACCAAACAAGGTTTATACACCTTGGCCACTACTAAAGACTTACCCATGGGGGTCAAAATAGGCAACGAAGATGATAAAGACTAAGAACACATACTCAATTGAGAAGTGTGATATAAATATATATAAGACAAAGTGGAACTTATATCAAATAAAGCCAAGAAGGGACGATTGTATAAAAGAATCGTACTTGTGATAATAACATTTGATGCATCAGCCTCCACCCTTGTGGGAGTTGCATTTAGGTGGCCCTGTCCACCTATGACTTGTGTATCTGATCTACAACCTGAATTGTCTCCCTAGTATCCTCCTCGAGATCTATGGTGAACGCATCGTCAGTCCTTACCCTCCACAGCACATCTAGCTTGAGGTGCTACAGCATTAAATTGTAAAAAATCAAATGAATAACTTAAAATGCAGGAGGTAGGAATAAATCATAAGCAACTTCACCAAGATTTTGAAAAATCACAAAATACCCTATAGAACTAGGTTTAAGCTTTCCCCACCTCCAAAATCTCATCATGCCCTTCATGGGTGATATTCGAAGGAATACATGGTCACCAACTTTGAATCTTAAATGTATGTGCCTACAATTAACATAACTCTTATGCTTGATCTATGTTGACCTAAGACTATCCTAAATCACTCGAACTTGGTTTAAAGCCTCTTAAAGAAAATAAACACCACACGGCCTAGCCTTCTGATACTCAAACCAACAAATATAAGAGCGACAACACCTACAAATATAAGGCCACAAAATGGTCTATCTGACTGCTTGAGTGGTAGATGTTATTATGCAAAAACTCTACTGAGGCTAAGAATTGGTCTTACTTATAATGCTCAACTACAATTCTTCCAACTCAAAGTGTACGCAGTCTCTAACAAGTATAAACCCAACTATGTGTTGGGGTCGATACCACAGGGAGTGGTACAGTTAAGAAGTTAATTATGAGGTGACAAAATGTTCTAATCTTTTATAGAAGTAAAAAGGTATGAAAAATAAAGTAAATCACTGAGTTTCAATTATCAATATCAAATGGGGGGATGTAGTAACCAAGTTTTAACAGCAACAATTATCACGGGATTTGAACCATTTGAGATTGGACCTTAGAAATGTGATCAATCGAATGCTAATTTTGCTTAATGGGTAATTACTAATTGCTTCAAGTTGTTGAATCTCAATTGGTAGGATAGAGTTTGAATACAATAGACATCTCTCGATTGACTATCATGTTTCAAGTGAGTTCTCTTGAACCTCAACAAGCTCAACACTACCAAACAACCCAATTCCTTAATTAACCCACTTTCTCAAGCTAGGATTGTAAAGATAAGAATCAATACAACTATCAATCATTCACTCTACTCTAATACCTCTGTCTCAAGAAAGCATATAGATCTAAGCTAGAACTGAAGTTGCAACTTCTGTTCATCAATTAAAACCTAAACAAACAATTGAACCCATTTCAAAACAACATTGAATTTAGCAATTAATAATACCCATTAGCTAATTAATGCATTTGACTACATGATTACACCCCTAAGTTAAGGCGTTTTAGCCAAACATAGCGAAAAGTAAGATGGTTACCAAAAAGATTATCCATCTGAATTGTTAACAACTTCCAATACCCAATGCCAAAATTAAAGCTAGAACCCTATAACATCAAATCAGATATCCAAATCTTCTCTATGAATATTTAACAATGTAAAATGTAGAAACTCTCAAAGACTCAGGAATACACTCTCTAGGAACTCCCTTTCTCCTTTCAAAAAATTAATTTATAATTTCCCAAAAACTCAACACAGAGTCCAATTTGCGAGATTAGTCAAGTTTGCCGATCAACTTGGTGATCCGCTGAGTTATGCTTCTTCTCACCTTTTTGCTTGACTTCTGCATCAAATCGCTCTGGAAGATCAAGCGAACTGGATCGTGATCGCCGATCCATTCGGCATATCGCCGAATCATCCTTTTGATTGCCAAGTCTACTTGGTACATGGTTACGAGCTGGAGGCTCACTCGGCGAGTCGCTGAATGACTTTTGCGAGCTCCAACTTCTTTTTTCTTCAGCTTTTCCAACCTTTTCACTTCTTTTCGCATCGTAATGTCCTTTCCTTGTTCTTAAGCCTTTATTGATGCATATCAACACATTAACATCAATTATGAGTACAAAGTAGACATTGATAATACTAATTCATTGAATTACAATCCTTGAATGAGTCAAAATTCCTGATTCATCAAACCCACAACTTAAACATTTGCTTGTCTTTAAGTAAAAAACAAGATCAATCAGGCCAACATGGATGTCTAACAAAAGTGCTTGTTGGGACTCAACATGAACGCATACAAGGTTCAATTCACATATGCAATATTCAATTGTGCACTAAAAGTTTCATCAAACAGAGGCCAAGCTCACAATGCTTGCTTTAACTTAAAATTCATGCTTGACAAGAGTATTCGAATGCCCTCACATCAAGAATGATTTCATGCTCTTCACAAAGCCAATCAAGGAATACAATTAAGGAATCAAAATCAACTATCACATTCCCAATGAGAAAAACATGCATGATCTAACACATATGCTTGCCCGTATTTTCCAACCAACACATCACTCGAGTCATGCAAGATTAAAAAAGGTCTTTCAAGGATTGTAATTGAGTTGAGGGTACGTGTATGATCATTTGGGCTTAGTGACTTCTACCTTAATGAATAATGGCACAAATTTCATTTCTTCTACTTCTATTTCATTATTTTCATCTTCACAACTCATCTTTGGCATATTATAAGCACACAAAATTTTTGGTATAGCTCATCGGATACCCCTTTTATTTTTGAAACATTGCTCAATGGATACAATTTATCATTTCTTTTTCTCTTTTCACCTTTTTCTTCCCTTTTTTTAATATTGAGAGGATCCATCTTTTTGTTCAACACAAGTTCCCAAGCATGAATTTTATGAACTTCTTGCTCTTTCCTCATTCTTACCACATCCCTAAATTAGGGTTTTGGCCGAAGTTGGCTATTCAAACAAACCAATGCTTCATGAATGTTTTAGTTGGGGAGGACAAGGCCATTTGTGTTCATGTTTCATCCAAAGAAAAGGTTAGGCTCAAATGGTGCAAAGCTAAGTTGACACACTCAAAAGGTTCTCAGACAAAGGTATAGCAATTAGGTTCACTCAAAAAAATTTATGTCTAAGATGATTTCCTTCATTCACAAAAATTAGTCAATTGGACTACCACGACAAGTTCTAGGTATCACCATGCAGATATTTAAAGTAACTTTCACCACACAAGGCATTCAAACAATCATTGATCATGACTCCACGAGTTAAGCTCGCGTGCAACAATCATTACAAGACTCATTTGGACAATTCGACTACTCACGATGAGATGCTAAAAGTTCACACATGACTTATGTAACTCAAATTGCCTCATTCGACTTGCACAAATATTTTTCATCTATAGCACTATTCAATTCATCCGTATTGACTATAATCGACACTCAAATGTACAAGCTAAGATCAATCACACATAAAATTGAGAAATTAAGAGAGAGACGTGATTCAAAGTTAACATTCACATTCAACCAACACTGATGAGGTTTGAACAAAATATCAAAACAACAATATATCAAAAGGATAAAATAAAAACAAAATACAAGCAAAAGGCTAGGTATAAAAATACCTTCACCCCACCAAAAAACTATAGAATGTCCTCAATGTGCAATAAAGATGGAATGTATCAAGAGAAAGGGGAAAGGGGGGGGGGGGGGGAGTAAAAATCCCCCTATTAGGCTAGGCCTGAGGTGAACTCTACATATTTGGAGTGGCCTCAATCTGGGCATCAATGCCCCCACTCAACTTCAGCTACAGATTTATGTGCCACTCTCTCCTCTATGGGCTGAGACCCATTTGAGAAAATCATGGATATGTCGTGTAGTGAAGTCTCCGTAACCAGCACCAAATCAGCCTCCAGGTCCTTTAGATCCTCGAACACTGTCTCGTCACGTGCCTCTAGCTCCTCCTCATCTGTCTCGGGAGTGTCAAACTCTCCATCATCATCAGTTGTAACAGCATCTACGGTCAAAGTAGTCGGAGGGATCTCAAAAATAGCTGGCATATCTGCACTGGGATCCTCAGGAACATCTACATTTTCCCACAACATCGAGATATCAGTGGACTTCAACTCATCCACGTCACGTTGGAGACCAATAATATCAGCCTTCAAGGCAGTCACATTCACAAAGCCACAGTATGACATCTCACACACCTCAACCTGAATAGTGAGGGAACCCAATGTTGTCCTGTGGGCCATGATCATCTCCCGCTGTGCTCTCAACTCTTACCGAATAGGAGCCAATATTGTTGCAATCGCTCAGTCTAAATAGAAGGCACAATAGCCTCAACCCTCGAGGCTCTCACATCGGCCGAATAGGCAAGATTGTCCATTTTTTAAACCATGGCATGTGTCAAGGGAGGATGGGAAGCAGTAGTAAGGAGAGGTGCAGTAGAGGTGGGGAGCTGGGTATACCTGTTGGCTCAACTGTCGGAGTAGACTGAGTAGTGTCAACATCCATGGCCTCTACATTGACTACCGAAGAAGTGTCTACCGGAGCCTTCTTCCTCCTTTCCACTTCATCTTTTGTGTAATCAGCCTCAATCCTCCGAATATTAGTAGACGATGTCAGAGTCACCTTAGTATCTGTCTTCACCACAATGGACACACCAGCTCGGCGACACAGATCACTAATCAGCACTGGATATGGCAATGAGGTTGGTTTTGTTTTGCCCTCATCAACATCTCCTTAGAAATTATCACCTCGAGATTTAGTCGCTCTGGATCAATAATACACCCCAGTAGTGCAGCTTTTGTATGTCGGATGATTGATTCATTTGAGATTCAATCGCTCTGGATCAATAATACACCCCAGTAGTGCAGCTTTTGTATGTCGGATGATTGATTCATTCTTTGAAGGCATCAGGGATGAACCCAAACCAATATCGAGCAACAACATTCAAATCCTTCTTCTCAATCACAACTCCCACCTCTATCCAGGGAGGAGTAGCATCACTCAGCAACGGGGCCAACCATCCTTTTAAATCTTCCATAGTTTTAGTCTTGACCATATCGACCAAAGAGTTGATGGTGTGTGTAGTGTAGTCCATCAAATCATTCTTGCCGGTTTCGCTACACTTTACATGATTTCCTATCACTTCTACATAGTCTATCGGTGCCATCAACCTAGATTTCTTCTTCCCTTTCGGGATCAACCTTGCATAACCTACATAAAACTCCCAAACCCATGAAGGAACATATGGATTTCGGGTCTTGGTGAACTGTTGGAACTCGTGGAAGCGAAGTGTCTCCCATACACTAACATACATGTCCACAACACCATCAGTGAATAATCTGCTCCTCTAGAATAATCTATAAACAAGTTGCCTTCAGGCGATTCATAGACCATGACGGATATGTTGGGGCAGGAGACACTTGAGGTACCTGTGCTACTGGAGGTGCAAAAAGTGTTGGGAATGCTGGAAGTCTTGCCAAAGGATCATGAATTACTTTAGATCACAATTACCTATTTCTTCACTTTGACCTTCACACTCCCCTGAGGAGGTTTAGGCAAAGTAGCTCGGGAAGGTGTGACCTCCGTTGTGATATAACCTATTTTTCCTTCTTTCGAGATCTAGACCTCTTACCGGAAGCTTTGGTCTAGCCATATCTGTAGAAAACACACAAATAAAACACATGCGGTTGCAAAGGGATAGAAAAATATCATTCTCAAAAATTAGAACAAAACTCGCCAAAACACCGGCGAGTCACCGAGACCATTTGGTGAGCCCGGAGGGCTTGCTGAAAGTTACAGAAGAAATCAGCAAAAATTTAGTATAAAAGGGCAAGACCCAAGACAATTCAGTGAGTCTCCCAGTTCACTCAGCAATTAGAGGTTGCTTCGTCGAATATCACAGAAATAAACAGCCAAAAAAGAAGGCAGAAAGGCGAGACAAAGACCATTCAATGAGTCACTGAGTAGACTCGGCGAGCAGAAACATGTGACCAAAAATTAGAGATTCATTCAACAACTTTCAGGTCAAAAAGGCTATAAAGAGGGTCAATTGGTGAAACGCCAAGTCACTCGATGAGCTTGATTCAGCTCGTCAAATGGCCCGACATGCCAGATTTCAAACCCAAAATCCAGTTTTGAGCGAACAGCATACAGCAACCAAATTTAAATACAATTATATGTAATTCATGCCTACCCACAGCGATTATCTATGGTGGGGGTACTCAAACTTCCCCCCAATTGATCTAAATTCAACCAAACAAGGATTTTTCCCTTAAGAGCAACGTAACCCAATCCATCATTAGGAAAATTCAAGTTGTTTGGTGGAATTTGGGTTACTCGGACTTCACCCTCACAAAAACCAACATGCATACCCACAATTCAAGTAATTTAAATGCAAAACTCAAATCAATTTAGGCTAAACAATTTATCGGGCATGCTTGATTTCAAATTAGATTTCAACGATCAATTTAGCACATAATCAAGGCAAATAATTGATCTACAAAAGACTCATACACATGCTCACAGAATTTATACAATTTAGACCAAATTTGGAAAACCAACCTTAATTGTAGACACGAAAAAAACTAAGGCAAAGGGAATAGGGCGGGCAACATTACATATTCCGACCACACGAGGACACCCAGAAAAATTAAACTAGAAAGATATGATATAAAGTTTGAGAGTAAGAATGCAAGAGCCAAAAAGTTCAAAATAAGGAAAGGATTTGAAGTTCAAAATAAGAATGTGAGGTCTATTAACGCCGCCAATCCACTCAGTGACTCACCGAGTGGACTTTAGCCCACCAAATTTACCAGAAATCTATCCTTTCAGTTTGTTCAAAAGGTGAGCTATATCGGGCTCGCCGAGCCATTTAACAATTTTCCGAGTGGACTTTAGCTTGCCCAATTTCCTTTTCCTCAAAGTTTTGAATTTCAACGTGCACATCCTACAAATGTTATTCAAATGACAAAAAGTAAACCTTGAGTTTTCTCCCAAGAAGTCCCTTGTTTAACATCATGGCACGACATGTCCATGCGTTCATGCCTCATTCTTTGGGTTGACTAGGGTATCACTAAGAAGACCACCTTTTGGTCTTGGATTAAGGTGAGCTGATATTTGACCCATCTGAGTCTCAAGCTGTAACACCTCAGATTCGAGAAAGGCTAGAAATTGGTCAAGTGGGAAACTCACAAGCCCAAAATGTGGACCATGGAACCCTCCATGGAGCCCCATATGGGCCGTAAAGGGTACCACGGTCCATTAAGAGGATCATGATAAGTTTTCATAAGATGCCCCAAGGAGGCTCCCTCCTACGAACCTCTAGACGGGCCGTGAAAAGGGAGATGGTTCGCACAAGTGGTCGTGAAGGAGTCAAGTTAGTAAGGGTTCTTCTCGAGCCACTGTTTAAGGCCCACGAGCATCGAAACAGCCCCTGAAGCTTCACACAAACCATGAAGTCGTCTATGAAGGGTTTTCATTAGACTTCGAGGTTAGGGTCAACTTCAAGCAATCATATCTTTTTGCACAAAATGAATTAGGTGGCCCATGACCTATCAAATTAATTATCTTCGATTCCTCTTTCCAAAACCACTGAGTTTTCCTAATACCAAACTCGGAGTAGAAAGTTATGCCCTAAATAGTGAAGCCCTATCAGGAAGAATATCTTCACAACTCATTTGACGAGCCGTGGTGATAATTGACGACCTGGTTTGGGCTTCCAGTGACCCAATTTGGTAGTTTTAAGTCAGGGACTTCCGTTTTTCCTTCTACCCAAAGTCCTATGTAATGATTTTAAACCCCCAAATCACCCAAACTCAATTCATTCTCTCAAATTCTCAAAAGAAGATCAAGCTCTTCCTTTCAAATATATCACTCTTTAGAAGTTAAAAAAGAAAGCAGGTGTTTCAATATCAAGCCTCAAATCCTCCATTGCTTCAAAGCTTCTGACATCAAGGTATGATAGTTTTTATCCACAGAGCCCTTTCCACCATGGAGTTCCTAAATTCTCGAATTTTCAAGTTAGAAATCTCCAATTGAAGTTAGGGTTTTCTTCCATGTCATGGATTCCTTTCAATGTTGATTTATTTGATTGATTTATGAATTTTTATGCATGAATTGAAGTAATTGCATGTTTTTAAGTTGATTTCCCATGAACCCATGCATAACCCATGTTTTCTAAGCTATGTTAATATAATGTGGGTCTTGAACTAAGAAAGATGAATTTATGAAAATATGCATGTCTTCTCTTTATGAAATTGATGTAAATGAAGTTGAAGATGCATTGACATTGAAGACATAATGAAGCTTATGAATTATTGAAAAGAAAGCATGTTCATGAAAGTATATTTATGACTCAAGAAATCTTATAGATGAGACTGTCAATATGTTCTATGAACCTTGGCCACATGACATGAATGACATGTAGATTTTCCCTCAATTCTTTTCAGGCTATTTTCCTAAATTAGGTCTTGATTAGTATGGTATCCGGATATGCCATCAATGATTATAGGCCACGACATCAAAACTATTTCTATTAGTATTAGGGGCATCTCTAGCATGAAGTGAAAGACTATGGGCATTAAAAGCTATTATAAAAGATCATGGAAAGTGAAAGATTTTCTCACACATGGTCTAAGGAGCTATCCTATGATATATCAAGTGGCAACTACCCATGTATTTTAAAGATAAGACAAGTCAAGTTTTAATTACTACTCGTGGGATTTTTGTTTACCACCAAGAGGATATTGAGATGAAAGCTCTTCCATGTTGAGGTAGGGTTTCTAGTAGCAATCTTCTTATTCCTTACCTATATGCCCCCATAGGATAATGATTTGTATACACATTATCTAGTGGATCCACATTAGCTCAACCATGGTACTGCCTTGGCAAGTAGGACAACCATTTTTGGTGTGGGAGACACCGGGGATCATGTTACAGCTCACATGGTCTTTTTGTCGGTTAAGGCTAATTCTCACAATAATGAACCAAGGTTACTTCAAGAAATATCTCACATGTGTTCAAAGATGATTTTACTTGCATTAACCATGATTTATGACTCATATTTTCTAACCCTCTTATCTTATGTTTTAACTTGGTCTTTTCATATCATGAAAATATCTTTTTTAGCATGACTTCATGCTTTTATGCATGGCAATCATACTTATTATATTTTTGTACTATGATGAGTCGGGGATTTCAACTCATTTAGGGCTTAATATTCAGAGTTTTAGTGTCCTCAATGCCTATTTTATGCTCCATACTGATGTTAAAATGCTAATTTGCAGCAATGAAGGAAAAAGAGCAAGGAAAGGATATTATCGGGCAAAAAGGAGTGGAAAAGCTAAAATAAAATGAGGAAAAGCAAGGTTGATGCTTGTTAAATCCACTCGACGAGTCTCCGAGTGGCTCTTCTGGCCACCAAAAGTCATAGTAGGCTAGCCCTTGGACAAAGTCAACTCGGCGAGGAGATTGGAGTTTCGGCAACATGCCGAGTGGATTGCCAATGGATGTTTTGATCACCTACAATCACGAAATGGAAGTGTGAAAAAGACAAGCCAAGAAGGCGATGGAAAGGAGCATTCGACGCATTGCCAACCTGGTCCGTGAAGCTGAACTTGTTCCATCGAATGGCTCCGAAGCTGAAAATCTAGAAGTGTATAAATGAAATTTTAAAAAGAAGATAGAGGAGTTCTTAAGTTTTGGAGAGTTCCCACATTGTCCATTTCTGGGTTTTTGATCCCTAATATTGTTCTTTGAGTTTTTAGTAGAGATTTAGGGATTTATTGATTATGAACTCAATTTGTTCATTTTGAAGACTTATGCATTGTTTCCCGAGCTGACAGAAAACATAGTTGGTAACTATATCTTGCTCTTTATTATGTGTGGTTAAAACCCCCATTCTTGGGGGTGTAATTATGTGATTGAATGTTCTAATTAGCTTATGGGTGTTAGTATTTACTAATATTATTATTGATTTGAAGTGGGTTAAATTCGTAGTTGAGTTTCAATTGATGAATTGTAGTTGCAAATACAGTTCTAGTTTAGCATTCAAAGCTAGCTTGAGAAAGAGATTTTAGAATTAAAGTTATTGATTGATGATTGTACTGATTGGGTTATTGTAGACTTAGCTTGAGAAAGTTTGTCTAAATTCAATCCTACTAATCTAGCTTGAAAAGAGTAGATTAATTGAGGTATTGGGTTGTTTAGATGTGTTATGCTTGTCGAGGTTCGAAAGAACTCACTTGATTCGCGATAGTTGATTGAGAAATGTTTATTTCACTTGAAGCCTAGCCTACCCACTAAGATTCAACAACTTTTAGTTAACAAGAATCACCCATATAGCAAAATTGGTGTTCAATCGATCACATCCCCAAGGATCCCACTCTACTTTATTACTCCCGTTTGTTCATAGTTGTTAATTTTCACACTAATTCCCCCAATTGACATTAATTGTCAAACCACTACCATTTACTTTAATTGTTTTGAAAATATCTACTTCTACAAACTATTAAAACACTCCTTTCACTCCGTAATCAAATTCATTACTTTATCACTCCCTGTGAGATCGACCCCAACTCTTAGTTGGGTTTATACTTGATTGTTACCTCCTACAGTTAGAATTAGATTATATGTGGTTGAGCGTTATCAAAACTGGCGTCACTGCCAGGGAGTAGTGTTTAGAATTCTTTTAGTGAAGTTTAGTTGTAAACTAATTTTGTAGTAGTTGAATCAACTTATTTTTGTTTATCGTTGGCTGCTCTTAAACATGTGAAGAGACGAGTGTTAATAGGAGCAATGCTATCCAACTTGGGCACAATGATGACATCAGTAACTTGCACGATGACAATGAAGATCAGTTGGGAAAGTAAGGGTGCTATTGATTGCCTCTTGTTGTGGGCAATGTGGTAATTCATGTGACTAGCACTATGTTCCAGTTGTTGCAAATGAAGGGTCTATTTGGAGGTCTAGCTCCTGAGGATCCTCATAACCACATCCGTCTCGGGAGCATCAGAATCAGCATCATCATCAGCCACATCACCATCTCCGATTTATTGAAACTTGCCCAAATATGTTCTTGGTAATACCTAGAACTTGCCCTTATTTTCCAATCAACAAAGGTCTTTCAAGGTTTGTAACGGGGCTAAGGTAAAGGTATAATCATTTTGGCTTATTGAATTCTACCTTCATGAAACGTGGCCTACATTTCATGTTTTCTCCTTTTCTTTTACTCTTTTTTATTTTCCCTATGTTCTTTTAAGCATGATTCATTGGACACCCCATTTTTTTAATCCATTGCAAAAACTTTATTGCCACATCTTTTTCTTGTCTTTTCTCTTTTTTTATATGGAGGGGTTCCATCTTTTTCAACATAGTCCATCAAGGGTGAAATTTTCACAAATTTTTTAACTTTCCTCCTTTTTCACCACACCCCTAACTTAGGCTTTTGACCTAAGTTGGCTATTCAGACGGACCAATGCTTCATGAAGGTTTTAGGTGAAGGGAAAAAGCAGTCAAATGTCTTTATGTTTCATTAAAACAAAAGGTTAGGATCAAATGATGTCAAGCTAGATTCAGACTCTCACAAGGTGGTCATAAGAGTTATACTAGCAACTTGGTTCACTCTCCACAAATTTTGCCTAAGATCATCTCTATCATTTGCCTACATTAGTTGATTAGACTAACGGGGAAAGTTCTAGGTATTACCAAGCACACATTTTAAGACAATCTCACCACACATGACATTCAACACAATCATCAATCAAGATTCTACAATTTTAGCTCGCGTTCAACGATCATCACAAGATTCATTTCAATAATCGGTCGGTCATAATGTGATGCTTAGAGTTCACACATGACTTATGCAACTCAATTGGCCTCATTGGAATTTGCACAAGCATATCGTTCAATCGAGAGCACTATTCATGTCATCGGTATTGATCACAACCGATATCAAATATGCAAGAGAACAGCCACATTCACAAACATCAAGAGGTGACATTTTTAATTTGGATCAAAAACCAACATTCACATTTAAAACCCAAATACCAATAGTCACACAAAGAAAGCATACATAATAAGCTATAAAAAATGAATCATTCACAAAAAAAGCCCAAAAGAGGCAGGTATGAAGAAACCTCACCCCGCCAACCAAAGTTAAATGTTGTCCTCATTGCAAAAGAAACAAAAATTCTAAAATAAAGTGGAAAGAGAATCAAGATCCCCCTGTAAGGCTAAGACTGAGGTGAACGTTTAACATTCGAGACTCTCTTAATTTGGCCATCGGTGCCTGGCTCAGCTCTATCCTTCTCTCCACTAGAGCCCACCATCAATGTGTCTCGAAGAGAGGCCTCCAAAGTTGTTTGTACCATCGCACCCTCTAAGTCCTCCAGGTCATTATAAACTGCTACATCATGGGTACCTAGCTCCTCCTTATCAGTCTCAGGAGCATCAAAATCGGTATCATCATAAGCCACAGCAGCATCTCTGGTCATAGTAGCAAAAGGGATCTCAGAAATTGTTGGCAACTCTTTACTCGGGACCTCAAAAAGGTCCACCGTGCTAAAAAACATAGACAGATCCATGGATATAAGCTAATCCACATCACGTCTCAAGCTAGTAACATCAGCTCTCAAAGCCACATCATTCAATTGGCATCCACTCTGTTCACATGCCTCCACTCTTACCGTGAAGGCATCTAATGCTAGGCCATGCACGGTGATCAACTCTCGGTTCTCTCTCAAGTCAGCCTGAATAGGAGCTAAGGCAGCAGCAATGGCCCTCTCAATTATATCGAGGACATCAGCCTCTACCCGGGAAGCACGTATGTCAGCAGATTCGACCAAGTGGCCTATCTTAAATAGCATTGTATTGGTCAATAGGGGCCGAAAAGCAGTAGTCACAACAATAGAAGTAGTAGCAGCAGCAGATGAAGAAGGAGCAGTAATAAAAGTTCTATGGGTATATGAAGGCTCGCCGGCCTGAGTAGGAGGGGTTGTCTGTCTCTAGCATTTCCACATCAACAACCAGGGAAGTGTCCACTGGTGCAGTTTTCCTCCTGTCAGCCTCATCCCTAGTGTACTCGTCCTCGATCCTCTAGATGTGAGTAAAGGAAGTAGGAGTCACTTCCACATCCGTCTTCTCCACGAAAGGCACTCATGCATGCTGGTACAACTCTGTGATCAACACCGAGAAATTGAGTTAAGTCTGACTAATCTTCGCCCTCAAGGCCATCTCCTGCTTGATAATCAACCCGAGATTCAACTTATCCCGGTCAATGATGCATTCCAACAAGGCCGCCTTAGTATGCCAGAGTATGGACTCGTTCTAAGAAGGCATCAATGTGTTTCTAATAAATCCAAACCAATACCGGGCAGCTACATTCAAAACCTTCTGCTCTATCTGAACTCCAGGCTCGATCCATGGCAGTGTGATGTCAGAAATAAGAGGAGCAAACCATCCCTTTAATCATCCATATTTTTCTTTTGTATCTGATCCACCAAGACGTGGATGACATTCATCGTACACCCTACACCTCATTAATGTCGGTGCTATGCATTTCACTTTTCTACCACGCACCACCACATGATCAATCGGTGCAAATGAGCTGGCCTTCTTCTTCCCCGTTGGCACCAACTTCCTATATTCATTATAAAACTCTTAGACCCAGGAAGGTGTGTATGATCAATGGGTACATGTGAATATCCCAAACTTGTGGAACTTGATGGTATTCCACACATCCGGGTATCTGTCCACCACTCCATCTGTAGACAGTCTCTTCTCTTCCAAAATAGTTCTCAACCCGGCAGCCTTGAATCTTTTCAGCGAATAAGGTAGGGGTGCCTGTACTAGGGCACTGGAGGTAGCTGCTGAATAGTCTGTACTGGAGGTGGAGGAGGTGTAGGAGTCACCGGTATCCTGGCCAGATCATGTAGAGCTTTAGAGCGTAGCTGAGCTCTCCTCCTTTGCAATGTTGGGTTATCCTCTAATTCGGATACGGATGTCGGTGATCTAGACCCCAAGTTACCCTTACCATCAGAATTTGAGGTGGTCAGATAGGTGTCGTAGATTCCCATACTATCAGAGCTATCCTTAGCTGGACATTGCTTTGCAGGCCCCTTTCCCTTTTCTGTGTTCTTCCCCAATATCGGAGGAAGTTTGGCTTGTATTGCTCGTGACAGAGTAACACCCTCAGTGATAATAAGGCTCCCTGCTCTCTTTCTTGGTTTTTGGTTTCTTCCTGGAACCTAGGGTCTAGCCATATCTGCAAAACTACAAAGTACGAACCAATACGTTAGAAACAGGTAAACAAAAATATCCAAATATAAAAATTATAGAAAAACTAGTCGACTAGTTCGGAAAGTTACCGAACCCATTCGGCGAGCCAAATTAGGCTCGCCAAAAGTTAAAAAATAAAATTGCTCAGATATCAGCACAAGTCGGCGAGGTAAAGGGCCTTTCGACGATTCACCGACACCATTCAGTGAACTAAAAGTAGCTCACCAAAAGTTACATAATATTTTCCTAAAATTGGGGCTAACCAAGGGTAATCACAAAGACATTTGGTGAGTCGCTGAGTGAACTCAGGTAGCTCAGGCATATCGCCGAGTGTTACAGAATCAAACCACCAAAAATGAAGAACAGAAAGGCAATCAAGGGGTCGTTTGGCAAATAGTCGAGCCATTCGGCAAGCTCGACTAAGCTCGTCAATTGGTCTCTCGTGCTTGTTTTTTACCCCGACTTTCAATTTTCAACCCACAACCTACGATGATGAATTTATACACTATTCTATGCAATTAAGCATAGACCCATATCAATAATGACCCCAGAGTACTCAAACTTCCCCCGATTTGTCTAAAATTGACCAATCAACATCTTTCACCCTTAAGAATGACGTCACCTGCTCTATCATTGGGCAAAATTCACTCGATCGATACACTTTAGGTTACTCAGACTTCACCCACACTAGACCCAACATACAAACAATACACACCAACGATTTCAATCAATTAAGACACGAAATTTAACAATTATGGGCTAAGCATAAAATTAAACAATATTCGATAGGCACCCTTAATTAGAAACTAATTAACTACTCAACATCATGCAATGAATCCAACAAAATAGAAGCATTCATCACAAATTACAAAAAATTAAGCTGATTTCGGGACACCTACCTCAACAGTAGATTGAAATAAACGTTAGGCAAGCAAATACGGAAATAAGAGCACAAAAATCCCCCGAGAAATTGATCCCCACACAAAAGTAACTTTGCAAAATATGTTCTAAATATTGAATGTAAGAGTGCAAAATACAGAAAATGTAAAATGAAGGGAAATATTGAATTTAAAATGGATAAGGCCTTTTTTACGCTTTAGTTCGGGCCCTAGTCAGCGATATCAACTTATGTCACCAACCATTCGTCGATGCGCCGAATAGTGCTTTTGCCCGACGAAATTTACATAAATCTAGCCATTTGGTTGGTCAAAAAGGTGATCTAGATCGGGCTCGCCGAACAGTACTTGGGCTCGCCAATTTGCCTCTTTTCCCAAAATTTCAAATTCGGAGAAGGGCCTAAAATGCCCATCAAGTATTTGAATAGGTACAAAATTACCCTCCATTCACCTATCGGCCCTAAAATCAGATGTCCACTTTTCAGCTCAAAAATACCCTTATGTCTAATAGATCATACTCATTAGGAGGATGAAGGGTAGTATTGTACCAAATATCATAGTTTAAGGGCATTTTAGGCCCTTTTCCGTTAAAATAATTTGAAATTACTTAATATATAAGCTCACGTGATTGACTTGATTTTTAATTTCATAGTAAATTTAAAATTCTAAAAAGGTTAGGCATCTACTTTCTACACTCCTCCCTCCCGGCCCTTCACTTCATATCTCTTCCATTTTTTTCTATTTGGATCTTGTCCGCTATTTTTTATAATTCATGACAAACAAGAGAGAAAATAGGAGGAAAATAATGATGCATTCATATAGAAATAATTAGTTCAATAAAAGATGACTTAATTAAGAAAATATGTACTAATATTACATTTTTCTTTTGTGTGTACCCAAAATTAAAAATAAAAGAATAAAAAAATCATTTCTCTTATCCCCACCCTCATCCCATCATGACAATAATACTAATTAAAAGTATATAAATATGTGAGTTCATTTCATGTTTGAGTCTCGGATATCCTAATTAAGAATATGAGATTACAAAAAGGAATAAAACAGAAAATGAACAAGACATTTGGATAATTGAGAGAAGATTTTATATAATGAAAATAATAATTTTTTTAGATGGACAATTAGTCGGGGGAAGTATGGATTTTGGTTGTATCCCAATTTATGAGTTGGGTTACGTTATAATAAATTGGGTCTATTTAAAATAGGCCAATAGGAAGATATCATGAAATTAATTATTTTTTCAATATTATTTTCAAGTGTATCAGGTAAAAATATGAATCATTAATTAGTGGTTTTATAGAAAAATAGAATTTTTAATAATATCATTTTTATTATTTATTTGAGAATGGTTTAAATTTGGACCAATCACATTAAGCAATATAATAAATAAATATTTAATAATTTTACTTTAAGGGAGCTATTAATAATAAGGGAAAATATGAGTCAAAGGATTAACATCAAGGGTATTTTTGAGCCGAAAGGTGGATGTCAGGGTATTTTAGGGTTGATAGGTGGAGGAGGGGTAATTTTGTACCAATTCAAATATTTGAGGGGCATTTTAGACCCTTCTCCATTTCAAATTTTCAACCTGCACATCTAACACCCGTTATTCAAACAACGACATTAAAAACTAAAAACTTGGGGTTGCCTCCGAAGAAGCATCTTATTTAACGTTGTGGCACGATGAAGACTAGATTTAAAACTTCATTCTTTGGGTTAACCATGGTATTACTCGGTAAACCCCCTTTTTGTCTAGGATTAAGATGAGTCGAGATTTGACCCATCTATGCTTCCAGCTGTTTAATCGATACCGAATGTGAGATAACAATTTAGTTCAAGGATGATACGTCATCTTTCATTTCCTGTAACACATTATCCGATCCTTCCACTTTGTTGAGAATGCGTGCAAGTATATCTTCAGTGCGGAAGTTTTTAGGATCAGCCCTTTGCTCTTTTGGCTTTTGACGCTCATGGAGAGGTACATATCGTTCTTTGTCACCGTCCCTCTCTCTCCAATTCGTACCACGGTCACGCCATTCCCTATCTCGATCTCTCCAACCGCCATCTCGATCCCTATTCCAACGTTGGTTCCCACCCGGCCTTTGATAGTTCGAACGGAAACCAGCTGCTTTATTTTCCAAGAAATGCACTTCTTCATTGTACATAGTTTCAATGTGTGCTTCATTAGGGTTCACTCCACTAACTCCGAATGCATTCACAACCTTGGAACCACTTTACATTACATGTTTTGACAAAAGATATATTTGAGTCATCCTCTTGGCCATGTTTTCATCCCACTATTGGTCCTTTCTATTTGTTCCTTTGTCATCCTGAAGTTCAAAGGAGACACTTGATCCTCTCTAGTGTTCCAAGCACGGTTTATCTTTGTCATATTATCAAGAAGAGTAGATGCTATTTCAAATGGTTGTTGCATGATCCCTCCTCGAACAAGCTGGTCAGCCACACCCTTGTTAACTTAATCTAGACTCCAGTAGAAATACTGTTGCAACACATTGTTCGGGAGTCCATAGTTGGACATTGGAGTAGCAATTTTTGAAACCTCAACCATGTCTCATGAATTGGTTCACCATCCACTTGCTTAACGTTCTAAATATTATCTCTCAATGTCACCATCTTCGAGGGGGTAAAAACCTTACATTAAACGCATCAGTGAGCTCCTCCCAAGAAGTGATTGAATCCCTTGGTAAATCAGCCAACCACTTTGTTGCCTCCCCCATTAAGGAAAAGGGAAACAAACGAAGTCGTACATACTCTTGCGTGATTTTCTTGAAGGCAAATGGCCCACACACATCTACAATGTTCCGGATGTGGTCATGAGGATCCTCAGTAGCTAGACCTCCAAACAGACGTTTAATTTGCAAAAGCTACAACATAGTGCTAGTCACACGAAACACCGCATTTCCCACAATCGAAGGCAATCGAATAGCACCCGTATTTCTCAACTGATCTTCATTGACATTGTGCAAGTTACCGATGTCATCATTGTGCCTAAGTTTGCTAGCATTGCTCCCGTTAACACTCATCTCATCACATGTTTAAGAGCAGCCAACGACAAACAAGAATAAGTTGATTCAACTACAACAAATTAGTTCACAACTAAACTTTACTAAAAGAGTTCTAAACACCACTCCCCGACGGCGGCACCATTTTTTATAATGCTCAACCACACTTCATTCGATTCTAAGTGTAGGCGGTCGCAATCAAGTATAAACCCAACTAAGAGTTGGGGTCGATCCCACAAGGAGTGATAAACTAAAGAATTTGATTACGAAGTGAAAGGAGTGTTCTAATCATTTGTAGAAGTACATATTTTCGAAACAATTAAAGTAAATGGCAGGGGTTTGACAATTAATATCAATTGAGAGGATAAGAGTGAACAATTAACAACTACGAACAAACGGGAGTAATCAAGTAGAGAGGGATCCTTGGGGATGTGATTGATTGAACACCAATTTGGCTAAATGGGTGATTCTTATTTACTAAAAGTCATTGAATCTTAGTGGGTAGGCTAGGATTTAAGTTCAATAGTCATTTCTCAATCAACTATCGCGAATCAAGTGAGTTCTTTAGAATCTTGGCAAGCATAACACATCTAAACAGCCTAATACCTCAATTAATCTACTTTTTCAAGCTAGATTAGTAGGATTGAATTCAGACCCACTTTCTCAAGCTAAGTCCAGAATAACCCAATCACTACAATCATCAATAAATAGTTTTAATTCTAAAACCTCGTTCTCTAACAAGCCCTGAATGCTAAACTAGAACTGTTTTTGTAACTACAATTCATCAATTGAAACTCAACTACTAATTAAAGCCACATCAAATCAACAATAAGATTAGTAAATACTAACACCCATAAGTTAATTGGAACATTAAATCACATAATAACACCCCCAAGAATGGGGGTTTTTAGCCACACAGAATAAAGATCAAGAAATAGTTACCAACTATTTTTTCCATCAGCTTGGGTAACAATCCACAAGTCTTCAAAATGCTTAAGTTGAGTTCAAAATTAATAAAACCCTAAATCTCAACTCAAAAACTCAAAGAACAATGTTAGGGATCAAAAATCCAGAATGGACAATAAGGGAACTCTCCAAGATTCAGAACTCCTTTTTCTTCTTTTTAAAATTTCATTTATACGCTTCCAAATTTTTGACTTTGGAGCCATTTGGAATAAGTCGAGCTTCGCCGACCATGTCGGTGATGGTCGGTAAGCTCCTTTCCATCGCCTTTATGGATTGGCTTTTCCAAACTTCCATTCTTTTACTGTAGGCGATTAAAACATACATCACTGATCTACTCGACGCGTCGCCGAAACTCCAATTTCATCGCCGGGTTGGCTTTGTCCAAGGGCTAGCCTACTTTGACTTTTGGCGGGCTGAAGAGCCACTCGATGACTCACCGAGTGGCTTTGGTGAGCATCAACCTTGCTTTTCTTTAGTTTTTTTAGCTTTTTTGCTCTGTTTTGCTCAGTAATATCCTTGCCTTGCTCTTTTGCCTTAATTGCTGCAAATTAGCATTTTCACATTAATTTAGAGCATAAAATAGGCATTGAGTATACTAAAACTCTGAATATTAAACCCTAAATGAGTTAAAATCCCCGAGTCATCATAGTACGAAAATGCATTAAGTATGATAGTTATGCATAAAAGTATGAAATCATGCTAAAAAGGACATTTTCATGATAGGCAAAGACCAAGTTAAAACATAAGATAAGAGGGTTAGAAAACATAAGTCGTAAAACATTGTTAATGCAAGTAAAATCATCTTTGAACACATGCGAGATACTTCTTGAAGTAACCTTGGTTGATTATTGTGATAATTAGCCTTAACTGACATAAAGACCATGTGAGGTATAACATGATCCACCGGTGTCTCCCACACTGAAAAGGGTTGTTCTACTTGCCAAGGTAAGATCATGGTTGAGCTAAAGTGGTTCCACTAGCCAATGTCTATCTAGATCATCATCCTATGAGGGCACATAGGTAAGGAATAAGGAGATTACTACTAGAAACCCTACCTCAACATGGAAGAGCTTCCATCTCAATATCCTCTCAGTGCTAAGCATAAATCCGCCAAAGTAGTTATTAAGTCTTGACTTTTCTTATCTTTAGAAGACATGGATTGTCGCCACTTGTCTTATTATAGGATAGCTCCTTAGACCATGCATGAGAAAACCTATCACCGTCCATGATCTTTTATAATAGCCTTTAAGGCCCATCGTCATTCACTCCATGCTAGACATGCCCCTAATACTAATGGAAATAGTTTTGAAATCGTGGCCTATAATCATTGTTGGCATATCCAGATACCATACTAATCAAGACCTAATTTAGGAAAATAGCCTAAAAAGCATTGAGGGCAAATATAGATGTCATTCATGTCATATGGCCAAGGTTTATAGAACATATTGACAGTCTCGTCTACAAGCTTTCTTGAGTCATAAACATACTTTCATAAACATGCTTTCTTTTCAATAATTCATAAGCTTCATCATGTCTTCAAAGTCCATACATCTTCAACTTCATTTACATCAATTTAATAAAGAGAAAACATGCATATTTTCATAAATTCATCTTTCATAATTCAAGACCCACATTATATTAACATAGCTTAGAAAACATTGGTTATGCATGGATTCATGGGAAATCAACTTAAAAGCATGCAATTACTTCAATTCATTCATAAAAAATTATAAATAAATCAATATTGAAAGGAATCCATGACATGGAAGAAAACCCTAACTCCAATTGGAGATTTCTAACATGAAAATTGGAGAATTTATGAACTCCATGGAGGAAAGGGCTCTATGGATTAAATCTATCATACCTTGATGCCAAAAGCTTTGAAGCAATGAAGGATTTGGAGGCTTGATCTTGATACCCTAGATTTCTTATTCAACTTCCAGGGAGAGAAATACTTGAGAGGAAGAGCTTGATCTTCTTTTGAAAATTTGAGAGAATGAATTGGGTTTGGGTGATTTGGGGGTTTAAAATCATAATATAAGGCTTTGGGTAGAAGGAAAAACGACATAGTATTGAGTTAAAACAATTGGGGAAAAGTCCCAAAAGTCCCTCACTTAAAATTGCCGAATTGGGTCACCAGAAGCCCAAAACGGGTCGTCATCATCACCACAGCCCATCAAACGGGTCGTGAAGAAATTCTGCCTGACATGGCTTCACTATTTAGGGCATAATTTTTTGCTCCGAGCTTGGAATTAGGTAAACTTGGTGGCGTTGGAAAGAGGACTCAGAGATCTTTAATTTGATAGGTCATGGGCCACCTAACTCATTTTATGTTAAAATATATGATTGTTTGAAGTTGATCCTTAACTCGAAGTCTAATGAAAACCCTTCACGGACGACTTCACAGTCCGTGTAAAGCTTCACGGGTCGTTTTGATGCCCCTGGTCCTTAACTAGTGGCTCAAGGAGAACCCTTACTAATTTGACCCATTCACGACCACCTTTACGACCTGTCTCCCTCTTCACGGCCCTTCTAGGGGTCCATGGGAGGGAGCTTGCTTGGGGCATGTTCTGGAAACTTACAACGAGCTCCTTAATGGACCGTAGTCCCCTCTGCGGCCCGTCTGGGGCTCCGTGGATGATTCAATGGTCCACATTTTGGGCTTGCGAGTTTCCCGCATGACCAATTTCTAGCCTTTCTCAAATCTGAGGTGTTAAAACTCTAGACTAAGATGGGTCAAATCTCAGCTCACCTAAATCCAAGAACGAAAGGTGGTCTTCCTTGTGATACCCTAAACAACCCAAAGAATGAGGCATGAATGCATGTTCACGTCATCCCACGATGTTAAATAAGGTGTTTCTTGGGAGACAACCCAAGGTTTACTTTTTGTCATTTGAATAACATTTGTTGGATGTGCAGGTTGAAATTCAAATTTTGGAAGAAAATGAAACTGGGCGAGCTAAAGTCCACTTGGCAAATCGCTGACTGGCTCGGTGAGCCTGATATAGCTCGCCTTTAGAACCAACTGAAAGGCTTGCTTTCTGGCAAATTTGGAGGGCTAAAGTCCACTCAGTGACTCATCGAGTGGATTGGCGACTAATTAGTCGGGGATTTTGACTCATTTGGGGCTTAATTTTCATGTTTTTACTGTCCTTAATACCTACTTTATGCTCTAAACTGATGTTAAAATGCTAATTTGCAGCAATGAAGGCAAAAAAGCAAGGCAAGGACATTACTAGACAAAAAGGAGCAGAAAAGCCGATAAAGTTAAAGAAAACCAAGGTTGAGGATCGCCAAGACCACTCAGCGAATCGCCGAGTTGTTCTTCATCTAGCCAAAAGTTTAGAAGGCTAGCCTTGGGAAAAAGCCAACTCGGCGATGAAAGTACACCTCGGTGAAGCGCCGAATGGATTAGTGATGGCAATTCTAATCGCCTAAAGTTCCAGTGAGGAAGTGATAAAGGGTCAGGCCAAGACGGCGATGGCATAGCACACTCGGCTATCACCGACATGTTCGGCGATACACGACTTACTCCGCCAATCTGTCCTGAAGCTGAAAATCTGGAAGAGTATAAATGCTCTTTTTAAAAGATGAAAAAGAGCTCTTCAAATTCTAGAAAGTTCCTACGCATTCTAACTCTGGTTTTTTTTTAACCAAACACTGTTTTTAGGAGTTTTTTAGTAGAATTTTAAGTTGATTTCAAGCATTATGAAGACTTGAATTTTGTTACCCAACTGATAGAGAAGATAGTTGGTAATATTTTCTTGTTTTTTATTATGTGTGGTTAAAACCCTTATTCTTTAGAGTGTGATTGTTGACACCCAATTTCAACTGACCTATAACCAATTATTGATAAAATAATTACTTATTCAACCAAACAAGATAGACTGTGTCAATTACACCAAATCTAATTACAAGTACTCTTTTTCCCAAAATCAACGCCCCTAACATAGTTTTCCTTTCTTCTCATCTGTCTCCCCTCACCTCCTCCTTCTCCGGCGAGAACTGCCATCGCACCACCACGAAGAGCCGCCCTGCCCCACCAAACTACCGCTTTCATCTGTCCTCGTTAGAAACTCGCCGGCAAGACCACAATACCGTCTCCCTCTTCTCCACTCGACTCTTCATTGTTTTCTTCTCTACGCCAAAACCACTTGGAGCCGGGGAAACCACCGAGTCGAAGAATTCACTGGAGATTCAAGCGCTAAAACCTTCAACCGAATGGAAAGCTCGATAGAAGAAGCTCAAAATATGATTCATCGGTGATTTCTCTCCTTGAATATCATTTAATTTGCTTGTCCGTGTGTTTGTGCTTAGTGTACTCAATTACTTGTTTTCGTTTTAAAGTTTTAGGCGTTTCAATCCGTGTTCATCTCCTCTTGTTTATTGATTGATTATTTGATAGGATTGAATTGGATTCTCTTTTGATTTTGTTGGATTAGTCTCATTTTTATTATTAACAATTGTATCTTTTCCAACTAATCTAAAAGATGTTGATTGACTATTAAGATTAATATCAAATTGTGATTGCCCAAGCTTTGAAATCAAATTCTGGAGTCCCAAAATAGTTTTGGTTGATTGCTCTCCTTTCCTTATTAAATTATGACAGCCTTCAAGACCTATTTTTGGTCAAAAGCTATTATGATTGCCAGCTTAATTACTCAGTTGTGTTTAGCAAAATCTTTCCTTTTTGTTTCCTCTAACCGATTGGTGCAGCCTTGATATTTGCATATATTTGATAAATTTTGATGGTTTTTAGCTTATAAAGTGATTTGCTTAATTAAGGATTCCTTGGTTGGTTTTGTAATTGCTTGTTTCTTTCTTTAAATCAACTATGTGACAGCCATAGTATGCGAAATTCTGGATGATTCTAGCTGCTAATTGATCCCTCCCATTCTTCTCCTTAGTTGAGACAGCTGTAGTATTTGTCTATCTATGGTAATCCTATCTTATTGCACTTGGTTAATTGATACTTCGCTTCCCTTAATTGATGGAAACACCTCTGTATAAACAATTGTTTTCTTTCCATCCTTGCGACTTGGTTTAATTATATGACAGCTTTCGTAATGGTTCAATTATGGTAAGTTGAATTTTAGATTAGCATTTTCGCTTATGAAATTGACTCCCTTTCCTTGCTGGATCCGAGAATAGCCTGTAATACATGTTCCTTTTGCAAGTTTTATTTCTAATTGATTGAGTTACATCTCTTTTAGTAAAGAGAATATGGTGGTCAGCTGATTTGGTGGTTATTTTGTTTTTCATTTCCTTGCTGACAAAAGGTTTTAAGCTATATAAAGAGCTCTTTTCTGATGACAAAAAAGTTTGTCTCCTTTCCCGGAGATAGCTCTCTTTTTTATGGATCACTAGTCACTGGAAAGAAGTCTCTCGAGCTCTCCTCTTCTATAAAAATCACTGATCACTATGGACATCCCTTGGAGCACCCTTCCCTTTTCTTTGATCACGGATCACTGGAAAAAGGCCCCTTGAACTCTCCTCTCTAAAATAAATTGGGAAGCTCTCATCCTTTCTCTACAATCATTTATAACTGGAAATTTCTGGAGTTCTCTTCCTTTCTAGACGAGCTTTGGAATACCACTCATCGTGTTTCTTCCCAACTGGTTAGTCTTCTAATGTTGCATTTTCGTCTTACTTTTATGTTAATCTAATTAGTTGGAATGCATTAGCCGTTCTGTGGAAAGCATCCGGGTATGTATCCTTGGTTCATATATGTGTCAACTTTATCTTTTATTAATTATATTTTGAGAAGTTTGTGAACCATCTGGACAACTTTAAGTATTGACCCTTCCCACATGTATGCATATATAGACCACTTGTGAGTTTTTAATTCTAATAATATGCTTAAATGTGAGATTCATGTTCTTGAGTACTGTTTGGTATTCATACTTCCTTGCCTATTTGTTATTGGTATGTTTTGTGCGTGCTCGTGTTTTACAGGTCTTAAACTCGTATACGGTGTCATTTGGTACAAAAATGAATTACGCAGGGATTAATAATACACGGATTGGGATTAGTAGTGCAGGGATAAGTAATGCAGGGTTTATTTTATCAAGTGTTTGGTTCATTGTTTCCAAACTCATCTTGTGTTTGAATTAAATCTCTTTAAAAATCGTCTTTTCAATTATATCCTTGAATCATTATGTAATTGAGTCAAGGTAGACAATTGCCTAAAAAAAAAAAAAAAAAAAAATTTATAGCCTTCTAAATAGTTATGAGAAGAATAATTTTGTTGTCATGTTTCCAATTTTCTACTTGAATTATTTGAGGATAAATAATTTTCATCTTAATAAATTGATCATGCACAAAATGTCTATTTTCAATTTTAAAAAGATAAACCAACTACTTTTAAAATTAAAAAGACGGTCAACAATGGTAAAATTGAATAAGCCATCTACTACACATAAAAATTGAATATGTATGTAACTTTTTAAATTGTTCAAAATACAAATAATTAGTAATATATTTGCCTTTTAATTAGTAAATGTTAAATAACTCATATTTCAAATTTGTATTGATTTGTATTAGATATATTTAGTAACAAACAACTCTCTAAACAACTTGTAAACTAATTTATTTAAATAAATTTACTAGTACAAATATAAAACATAAAATCAAAAAAATGAAAAAAAATAATTAAAATGATTTGAAGGATGTTTGTCTTTATATAGACTTATCCAATGGTATTATATCCTATGTATTACTAATACCTCCAAATGGAAGGTATTAGTAATACATCTTATAAAACCATAGGTTCAAATTCATATCAAATATAGTACTAAATAATACCATACATAATACATGAATTATTTTCTTTTACTGCGGTCTTACCAAATGATCCCTACGTAAGACGGCTCGAAGAATTGCTTGGGAAGTAGATGTTGTGGGCTGCTTCAGTTCACAAAGCCAATATAGTCTAGAACCTCTTTATGAATAATTATGTGTTGTAAAAGTAATGTATGAACAGCCTTGTACTAAAATAACCCGGGGCTGATATTAATGGGACGTGGGGAAATTACATGCTATATATTTCTTTTCATGTCCGCTTTCTCATTTTCCTTGTTATGCCGTAATTTTTTTATCTTTAAAAAAATCACTTTTGAAATGTTCTAAGTATAAAACAATTTGAGAAAAATACTTAGAAAAGAATCGTCATTTAATTTTTTTAAAGAAATTAAGAAAACTTATAATTTAAAAAGATTCTAACAGATTAAGTCTTTAAAAATTTAGAGAAAAATGGGTAAGAAGTTCTTATTTACGCTTCAAGAAGGTTTTTCAGGCATTTGAAGCGCCCGCTAACACGCGGTTGTCCCACGATTTGACTAAAATATTTTGATTACTTTTGGGAAAATGATTTAACATAAAAATAATAATTTACAATATTTGATTAACTTTGAGAAAATAGTTAACAAGAATAATTTTTAATTTTTAAGAAAATTGAAACTTAATTGAAATATTCGAATTAAATTGCAAGTGATTAGAATTTTGGCAAAAAATTAAATTAATTAGAATTTATTTGAAGCTCTTTTAAAAAATAATAATTTAGACCAGTTCAGTCAATTAAAGCATAAACATTAGTTTAAATTAATTGAAGATTAAGTAAATTTTTTCAATAAAAGTACAAGACTTTGGCAAAAAAAAAAAAAAGACATTTTATTAAAATAAACTTATCATAAAGAAAATGATTCATCTTTTGGAGATTTTAATTAAATTAAACCAAGTCAAATAAAAGGGGGGCTATCTTTAAGTTTGTCATAGTCTTTTATCAAATAAATGCTTTTTTATAAAATTCATCTTCTTTTTCTCTCTTATGTAGAATTATTTGGGCTCCTTGTATTAACATTTTTAAGTATTGTACGTCTTGTGTTTTAAGGTATTCTTCTAAATATGTTTTTATAATATTTTTCCATGAATCTATTTCAGTCATAACTCCTTTCCAAAGTTGAAAATATTCTTCATTTATCATAATTCAATCACTATTATAGTCTGAATATACATCTAAATATTAATGACTGTCATATAATTCTTGCATTACTGCTCTTATGTCATCAAACCAATTTTGTCTTAATAAATTATTCATTTCTTCTTCTTCATGTTTCATTATTTTTTCCCACATTAACTGTTTTATGCTAGTTTCGTTTATTTTTTCTAATATTTTAAAAATAAGTATCTTATAATTATCTTCAAAATAGTTATTGTTAACTTCTACAGTGGGTATATTAGAAGTATTCATTTTTTCTTAACAATTTGTTTATCAATTTATTTAGCAATTTATTCCTGTCTTTCATGTCTACCATATGGTAACGTTATGATAGTTTATTATGACTTAGATTATTCATATTTTATCATCCGGTCACTACTAGCATGATACCTTTTTCAGATACTATCTTCCTAAACAGCGCATCAACACTTAGGTACTCCCCTAACACGGCCTTCTTGCCTTTCATGATTTCCCATTTTTTGATGCATAGTTCTAGAAGTTTTCTCCTACTTTTCTCTATGCTAGCAAACTAGATAATAAATGTTGAATAATTCTAATTCATAATAACAATCATAAATATATCACATAATATTATGGTTGACAAGAATTAACTTATTTAGCTAAATATAATCATAATCAAGTATAAATCATAATCATTAATCATAATTATTGACTAAGTATGAATCATAAATAGGTATATAGTTATACCTCAGTTGCAGTGTTTGCTAAGTTCTGCTCCATTATATGGGAAATTTTAAATTAATTTTTTATTGAATATATTTTTACAAAGCTGGGATATAGTGGGAAATTGAGAGAGGATTGAGAGGATCTGATGATTTACAAATGAGAAATGCTATCCTATTTATACTTACATCCTAAGGGCTAAAGTTGCAATATTGAAAAAGAAATTTACAAAGTAAGTCATTAGCTAATTTACATATTAGTCCCCCTCTTTATGTCAATCCGTCTTTATGTCTTTTTCTTCCTTTATCTCTTTCTTCTTTATGTCAATCCTTTATTATCTTATCACATGGCTTTGTCCTTTTGTTGTCACGCCTTGCTTTTGTTAATAATTGCTTTCACTTTAATTTTTGTCCATCCACATGTCTTTAATAATTGTTTCTCTTTAACTCTTGTTCGTCCATTTGTCTTCTAGTCGATATTGACATCTAGTATGTAGTTGTTTGTACCGCTGCATCTGCTACATTCATGTTTCGTATACTTTTTTCCAATAAGTTTGCAATACTGATCTAAGCTATCTTCCGAAATAAATCATTTCCTTATTTCTTTTGTTATAGGTTCTTGCTCTGGTCTAAGTAGTGTTAAGGCCCAATTCTTCACTTCTAACTTGTCCATGGGTCGTAGTTCTTTTGCTGTTGAATAAATTAATAAATGGTTCCTTGACCAATACTTTCATATGTAATTCGTTTCGTCATAGACATTTGATAATTTCGTTAATATTGTGCTAAGTCCAATAATTTTTTTATTTGCGTAAAAATCTGGTAACTCTGCTCTTTGTATAACTGGTTGAACTGTAATCTCTTTCGGTATAATATAATCTTTGGTCATTTCTATTTTTATTACTGTAATTACTGGTTTAATTTCGTCAAATAATATCTCTGCTGGCGCTGAATAAAATCTTACATAGAATAATTGTCCTTTGGTAACTCTTTTATAATTCATAAACGCTTGGTGTAATTTCGGTATCTGACTAAGTTCATCTCCTGTAATTGTATATACAGTTGATATAAGTCCATAGGCATAACAAGTTGCTATTAATTTTGGTTTGGTATTTGGTAATGCAATCAATTTGTTGTAATTTTATAATTTTTGGGTTATGTATCCTTGATGAGTTTTTAATTTTTTCGAATTTTCAATAGGTTGGGTATTTAGGAAGTTTTGGATTTTTTCAATGTTTTCAGTATATGTCCGGGTTATATGGTTGTAAGTTTTCTTTGTTTGGTTAAGTGAAGTTGCATATGTATGTATTTGTGGAGGTATGAATAATTTATTTTTTGCTATGTGAGGTGGGGCATAAGGCTTTTCAAATACCTTATTCAAATTATAATTTTTATTTTTTGTAACTGTTGTAAATGATTTCTTTGTAGATGTACCTGCAATAATACTTAAATCATTAGTAATTTGGATTTTTAGGTGTTTCCCATCGTCACCTTCTAGATCTGGTTTTTTAGAGTGCTCCGACTGCACTACTAGCTCTGATTTTTTACCGTGGTCCTTCTCCACATATTTTGTTTCCATAATTGATACTCTATTATTAAGCATCTTAATTTGTTCTAATAATTCCTTCATAAGTACTGCATTTGTAATTTCTTCTTCAAAGTCCGTTTGCACGGCTTTGTCTTGATAGGTACTCTGCAATAATATTTTTGTCAGTCTTAATCACTTCAATAGTAAAAGAGAAATTCAAAATATTTAATACCAATCTTCTAATTTCTTTTGTAGTAACTGAGTCTTGTACCTTTCGTGTTAGCCACCATTTAACTTGTGTATTATCTGTTCTAACAATAAATTTATTATATACAATATATGGTTCGAATGCTAATAAACATTTATATAATGCAAATAATTCTTTTCTATTAATTTCCCATTTACCTTTCATTTTCGTAAATGTTCCTGAGTAATATCTACAGTGATGTTCTATTTTTTCATTTTCATATTTATATTTTAATACTCCACCATAATTGTTTTTACTTGCATCAAATTCGACTATATAATTGAATTTTTTATTTTCATCTGAAAAACATAATTTTGGTAATTTTTTACATTATTTTTTTATTTTTTGAACTTGTTTTTTATCTATTTCATCATAATTATATTCTACATCTTTTTTCAATTTTCTTTGTAATGGTTTTAAATATTCTGCTAGTTTAGGTATATATTCTCTTACTTGATTAACTAATCCTAAAAAGGATTGTAATTTTTTTTTGTATCCAGTATTTCTTCTGAATTTATAATTTTTTGTACTATGTGTTGCTGCATTTTTATTCCATTTTTATCTATTTGTATTCCTAAAAATTCTATCTGAGTTTTCATAATTTATGCTTTATTTTTACTTAAGCTTATTCCTGATTCTTCTACTATGTTGATAAATTTTTCTAATAATTTTATATGTTCATCATATGTTTTAGAATATAATAGTATATCATCTATATATACTATGCAATTTTCTAGTTTTGTGAAATATGTGTCCATAAAATATTGAAATCTTCCTGGTGCATTTTTATATCCAAATGGTAATACATTCCATTCATAAAATTCTTGTGGTACAGTAAATGCTGTTAATTTTTTAGATTCTTCTTCTAATTTTAAGTGATAAAATCCTGATTTACAATCAAATTTACTAAAATAATTATATCATTGTATTTGTCTTATTTTTAATATTTTATTGGGGATTGGATAATTATAAGTTTTAGTTTTTGCATTTAAATTTATATAATCTATGACCATCCTACTTTTTTCTCTTTTTTGTTCACTATATTTGTTAACTATAAATGCTGGACTAGTATGTTTACTATTGCTTTCTTGTATATATCCTTTTTCTAATAGTTTTGTTATATGCATTGTAAATTCTTTTAAGTCATCAAAATTATATTTTAAAGATTTTTGTGTTATAATACTATTTTCGTCTATTAATTCTATCTTTACAGTGATTTTATGTTTATTCCATCCTTTTAATGGATCTTCACTATATAATTGTTCTAGTCTATCTTTTATTGGACTTAATTTATCTATTGTGAATACTATATATTCTATATTGTTAGCATTAATTAGCATATTTTTTAATTTTTGTGTAATATTTTCACTTCCTTTTATTCATTCTGTGTCTTTTCTTATTTTATTTCTTACTCTTTTTGCTCCTATTTTGTGATTACATGGTGTTGTTAATCACCAGTAAGTTTTTGTTATTACATGCGGATAATATTTTTCTAGAAATAATATTTCTAGGATTATATCTTTTGTAGGTAAATCATAATTATAAATTTCATCTATCTTAAGTATCTTATCCCATATTTGTATTTTTATATCTTTTGCTTTAAAGTGTATTAAGCTTTCTTTATTATTAAATCCTTTTACTACTATTGGTGTTTTTAATTTTATTCACTTATCTTTTGGTAAGCAGTTATATTTACATATGTTAACTTCTGCTCCTGTATCTATCATTGGTGTATAATATCTATTATAGTATCCTTCTATTATTATTTTCATCAGTACATGTATTTTCATAATATTATTCTTTTTATTATTATCATCTTATTATTGTAGGTAATAGTTAAGTAAGTAGATTCTATTTTATAAGGTTTCATTTCTTCTAACCATTTTAATCCTTAGATTATGTCTGCTTGTTGTTCTTCTTGAATTTCTAACTTTATTTTCATAGGTATATCTGCTATTATTATTTCTTTTTCTATTTCTAGTTGAGCTACTATTAATGCTGGTAAATCTGAGCATTTTTGTTTCGTCATTTTGTTTATTTCCATTTCTTCTTTATTTAATAGTTTATCTATTATATAGTTATTTTCTTGTTTTGTGTCTACTAATATTAAATGTTCTTTTTCTTCTATTATTCCTAATATGTAGTATTTATTAGAGATTATATCATATGCTATCTTTTTTGTATATCCTCTTTGTAGATTATTTTTAATTTTTCTAGTTCTTCCTATCCTTTCTTCTATTATTTCTAAGTTTTCACTAGTATCTATTTCTTGATATGAGTAATTATTATTATCTATTATTTTAACAAATTGTTCAAATGGCATTTCTATTTTTATTCCTTTTATTTTACTTTTTGCAGTTATTTTATGTTTAGTAGTTAGTACATATAAATTTTTACATCTAGCTGTACATATTTTACTTCCTGGGGTTAAGGTTATTCCATTTATTTTTCAATATAGTACTAATGTTTTATCTATATTTTGATCTATTAATGCTACTGAATAATTAGTATTAACTGTAAATTTAAATTTTTGGTAGATTAAGTTTCCTTTTACCGCTGTAATTATGTTTTTTTCTATAGGTTCTATTATTCTATCATCTGCTAAATATATTTCTATTGGGGTATCTATTCCTTCTTTAAAACAGGCTTTTATAAGTATTTCTATTCCTCCTAAATGTACATATTTGATTTGCTCTTTACTTTTTATTTTTTGTATCTCTTTATTTAATTCTCTTTTATTTATAATTGGTACTTCAGCTTTTCCTTGGGCATATTTACAATCTATAATATGTTCTTTTTGGCTAATTATATAAAATTCCTCTTTATTCCTTTTAAAAGGGTTTTTTATTAAGGGTATACTAAATATTTTTTTTACACTTAAATCAAATTTTTTTCCTTTTACTTTTTCAAATATGTTATTATCAAAAATTATTTTTTGTTCAGAATATGGTATCAGAGTATAGGAATAAAATAATCATAGGATTAATATAATATTAAAAAAAATGAGAAGACCTTATAAAAATACTCGAATCTATAAACAAACCAAATACGAATTAAAATATTTATATGTAGAATATAAACGATTGAATAAATAAGCTAATAAAACTACAGAAGATATCCACAAATTAGACAAGTTAATCACAAAAATATCATTATTAGAATATAAGTTTATAACCCAATTAAAAGAAAGACTAAAACACGAATAAAATGAATAAAGAAGAATTTGCTATAAGTGAAAAGACATATGAAAATTATGATGGACTAAAAATAAAAATAATTTTCTCAAATTTAGGTAGAAGATATAAAAAAATAGGAGATCAATTATATTTAATGCTAGAAAAAGAAGAATTAAAACTAGAAGATAGTCTAACAGCCATGATAAGAATAGCAAGAGAAAATGAAGAAATAGATAGACAAAAAGAAATAGAGAAAATAAAAGTGCAAAATGAAGAAAAACTACAACAAATAACAAATACAAAAAATAATAGAATAAAAGAATTAGAAAAAGAATTACAAATGCTAAAAGAAATGTATGAAAAACAACAAGAACAAGAAGAAGAAAATAAATTATTAACAGAAATACAAAAATATAAAGAAAAAATTACAGAAAAAACAGAAGTAGAAAATCAAAATAAAAATGAAGTACACATAGAAACTATAGAAGAAGATATGGAAGTAGATCAAACTTCAGAAATAAGTGAAACGTACACAGAAATTATGAAAAATAAAAAAATAATAGAAAATACGAAAGTAGAAGTAAATTATGATGAAAAAATGAAGGAAACAGAAGTCAGTACTAGTAAAACAAGAACATATCCAAAACATGAAAAACCACAGATATATACACGAGATTATACAAGTTCAGATAGATATGAAACATTATGGAATAAAAGACTAAATATAAAAAAATGGAGTCCTAAACAAATAAATTTACAACCTGAATATTTAAACTTAGACTGTGTAACAGATATAAATCAAACTATACAATTATGGATAGGTTACATAGCAAAACAAATAATAGATAATAAAATTAACATAATAGAAGTACCAGGATATATAGAAAGAACATTTATAGGAGAAGTAAAATTATGGTTCTTAAATTTAGAAGAAGAAAGTAAAAAGACATTAAGATCAAGTAAAGATATACAAGCTAAAGAAACAACATCAGTAATGGACATACTTTATAAATATGAAACAGCTATAAGAAATGAATTTAGTAGTATGACAACAGAGGAAGAAGAACGAAATAAAGATAAAATTATAAATAGAAATTTAATGAATAAATTAGGAATATGCAATATGTGTTATTTAGATGAATATACTTGTGCTTACAAAGAATATTATTATAAAGGAGTTTATAATACACAAGAAAGTTCAGGAATAAGACATTTATATTTTACGAAATTACCAGAACCATTTAGTTCAAAAATAATAAAAGCATGGGAAGAAGCAAAATTACATGATACATTAGGAGCTAGAATAAAATTTGTAAAACAATGGTATGCAAATATATGTGAAAAATATAGAGAAGATCTAAAAATGGAAAAAATAATAATAAAAAATTTAGCATGTTGCAAAGATAAAATAGCACCACAATTTGATTGTGATGATAAATATTATAAAAAACATAAAAAGAAAAGGTTTAAAAATTATAAGAAAACGACACATAAATATAGAAATCCAAGAAAAATATATTTTACAAAATCTAAAAGACCATATAGAAGAAAGAAAAGTATAAGTGAATGTAAATGTTATAATTGTGGAAAATTAGGACATATAGCAAAAGATTGTAAAGTACCAAAAAATCCTAATAAAAAACAAATATCAGAAATAATTATAGAAGAAGAAGTTTGCTTACAATTAGAATATTTAGATTATGAATTAGAAAGTGATGACAGTATCTATGAAATATCCGATAATGAAATATCTGACAATGAAGAAGAATATGAAATAGATAATGAAATAGAACAAATAAATGACTGAAGAAAATATACAAATAATAAGAGAAGAATATATAACAGATGATTATTCTGAACAAAAAATAATTTTTGATAATAACATATTTGAAAAAGTAAAAGGAAAAGAAATTGATTTAAGTGTAGAAAAAATATTTAGTATACCCTTAATAAAAAACCCTTTTAAAAGGAATAAAGAGGAATTTTATATAATTAGCCAAAAAGAACATATTATAGATTGTAAATATGCCCAAGGAAAAGCTGAAGTACCAATTATAAATAAAAGAGAATTAAATAAAGAGATACAAAAAATAAAAAGTAAAGAGCAAATCAAATATGTACATTTAGGAGGAATAGAAATACTTATAAAAGCCTGTTTTAAAGAAGGAATAGATACCCCAATAGAAATATATTTAGCAGATGATAGAATAATAGAACCTATAGAAAAAAGCGTAATTACAGCGGTAAGAGGAAACTTAATCTACCAAAAATTTAAATTTACAGTTAATACTAATTATTCAGTAGCATTAACAAATCAAAATATAGATAAAGTATTAGTACTATATTGAAAAATAAATGGAATAACCTTAACCCTAAGAAGTAAAATATGTACAGCTAGATGTAAAAATTTATATGTACTAACTACTAAACATAAAATAACTGCAAAAAGTAAAATAAAAGGAATAGAAATAGAAACGTCATTTGAACAATTTGTTAAAATAATAGATAATAATAACTACTCATATCAAGAAATAGATACTAGTGAAAACTTAGAAATAATAGAAGAAAGGATAGGAAGAACTAGAAAAATTAAAAATAATCTATAAAGAGAATATACAAAAAAGATAGCATATGATATAATCTCTAATAAATACTACATAAGAGGAAAAATAGAAGAAAAAGAATATTTAATATTAGTAGACACAAAACAAGAAAATAACTATATAATAGATAAACTATTAAATAAAGAAGAAATGGAAATAAACAAAATGACGAAACAAAAATGCTCAGATTTACCAGCATTAATAGTAGCTCAACTAGAATTAGAAAAAGAAATAATAATAGTAGATATACCTATGAAAATAAAGTTAGAAATTCAAGAAGAACAACAAGCAGACATAATCTTAGGATTAAAATGGTTAGAAGAAATGAAGCCTTATAAAATAGAATCTACTTACTTAACTATTACCTACAATAATAAGATGATAATAATAAAAAGAATAATATTATGAAAATACATGTACTGATAAAAATAATAATAGAAGGATACTATAATAAATATTATACACCAATGATAGATACAGGAGCAGAAGTTAACATATATAAATATAACTGCTTACCAAAAGATAAGTGGATAAAATTAAAAACACCAATAGTAGTAAAAGGATTTAATAATGAAGGAAGCTTAATACACTTTAAAGCAAAAGATATAAAAATACAAATATGGGATAAGATACTTAAGATAGATGAAATTTATAATTATGATTTACCTACAAAAGATATAATCCTAGGAATATCATTTCTAGAAAAATATTATCCGCATGTAATAACAAAAACTCACTGGTGGTTAACAACACCATGTAATCACAAAATAGGAGCAAAAAGAGTAGAAAATAAAATAAGAAAAGACACAAAATGGATAAAAGAAAGTGAAAATATTACACAAAAATTAGAAAATATGTCAATTAATGCTAACAATATAGAATATATAGTATTCACAATAGATAAATTAAGTCCAATAAAAGATAGACTAGAACAATTATATAGTGAAGATCCATTAAAAGAATGGAATAAACATAAAATCACTGTAAAGATAGAATTAATAGACGAAAATAGTATTATAACACAAAAACCTTTAAAATATAATTTTGATGACTTAAAAGAATTTACAATGCATATAACAGAACTATTAGAAAAAGGATATATACAAGAAAGCAATAGTAAACATACTAGTCCAGCATTTATAGTTAACAAACATAGTGAACAAAAAAGAGGAAAAAGTAGGATGGTCATAGATTATAGAAATTTAAATGCAAAAATTAAAATTTATAATTATCCAATTCCCAATAAAATATTAAAAATAAGACAGATACAACGATATAATTATTTTAGTAAATTTGATTGTAAATCGGGATTTTATCACTTAAAATTAGAAGAAGAATCTAAAAAATTAACAGCATTTACTGTACCACAAGAATTTTATGAATGGAATGTATTACCATTTGGATATAAAAATGCACCAGGAAGATTTCAACATTTTATGGACACATATTTCACAAAACTAGAAAATTGCATAGTATATATAGATGATATACTATTATATTCTAAAACATATGATGAACATATAAAATTATTAGAAAAATTTATCAACATAGTAGAAGAATCAGGAATAAGCTTAAGTAAAAATAAAGCAGAAATTATGAAAACTCAGATAGAATTTTTAGGAATACAAATAGATAAAAATGGAATAAAAATGCAGCAACACATAGTACAAAAAATTATAAATTCAAAAGAAATACTGGATACAAAGAAAAAATTACAATCCTTTTTAGGATTAGTTAATCAAGTAAGAGAATATATACCTAAACTAGCAGAATATTTAAAACCATTACAAAGAAAATTGAAAAAAGATGTAGAATATAATTATGATGAAATAGATAAAAAAAACAAGTTCAAAAAATAAAAGAACAATGTAAAAAATTACCAAAATTATGTTTTTCAGATGAAAATAAAAAATTCAATTATATAGTCGAATCTGATGCAAGTAAAAACAATTATGGTGGAGTATTGAAATATGAAAATGAAAATATAGAACATCACTGTAGATATTACTCAAGAACATTTACGGAAACAAAAGGTAAATGAAAAATTAATAGAAAAGAATTATTTGCATTATATAAATGTTTATTAGCATTCGAACCATATATTGTATATAATAAATTTATTGTTAGAACAGATAATACACAAGTTAAATGGTGGCTAACACGAAAGGTACAAGACTCAGTTACTACAAAAGAAATTAGAAGATTGGTATTAAATATTTTGAATTTCTCTTTTACTATTGAAGTGATTAAGACTGACAAAAATATTATTGCAGACTACCTATCAAGACAAAGTTGTGCAAACGGACTTTGAAGAAGAAATTACAAATGCAGTACTTATGAAGGAATTATTAGAACAAATTAAGATGCTCAATAATAGAGTATCAATTATGGAAACAAAATATGTGGAGAAGGACCACGGTAAAAAATCAGAGCTAGTAGTGCAGTCGGAGCACTCTAAAAAACCAGATCTAGAAGGTGACGATGGGAAACACCTAAAAACCCAAATTACTAATGATTTAAGTATTATTGCAGGTACATCTACAAAGAAATCATTTACAACAGTTACAAAAAAGAAAAATTATAATTTGAATAAGGTATTTGAAAAGCCTTATGCCCCACCTCACATAGCAAAAAATGAAATATTCATACCTCCACAAATACATACATATGCAACCTCACTTAACCAAACAAAGAAAACTTACAACCATATAACCTGGACATATACTGAAAACATTGAAAAAATTCAAAACTTTCTAAATACCCAACCTATTGAAAATTCGAAAAAATTAAAAACTCATCAAGGATACATAACCCAAAAATTATAAAATTACAACAAATTGATTGCATTACCAAATACCAAACCAAAATTAATAGCGACTTGTTATGTCTATGGACTTATATCAACTGTATATACAATTACAGAAGATGAACTTAGTCAGATATCGGAATTACACCAAGCGTTTATGAATTATAAAAGAGTTACCAAAGGACAATTATTCTATGTAAGATTTTATTCAGCGCCAGCAGAGATATTATTTGACAAAATTAAACCAATAATTACAGTAATAAAAATAGAAATGACCAAAGATTATATTATACCGGAAGAGATTATAGCTCAACCAGTTATACAAAGAGCAGAGTTACCAGATTTTTACGCAAATAAAAAAATTATTGGACTTAGCACAATATTAACAGAATTATCAAATGTCTATGACGAAACGAATTACATATGGAAGTATTGCTTAAGGAACCATTTATTAATTTATTCAACAGCAAAAGAACTACGACCCATGGACAAGTTAGAAGTGAAGAATTGGGCCTTAACACTACTTAGACCAGAGCAAGAACCTATAACAAAAGCAATAAGGAAAGGATTTATTTCGAAAGATAGCTTAAATCAGTATTGCAAACTTATTGGAAAAAAGTATACGGAACATGAATGTAGCAGATGCAGCGGTACAAACAACTACATACCAGATGTCAATATCGACTAGAAGACAAATGGACGAACAAGAGTTAAAGAGAAACAATTATTAAAGACATGTGGATGGACAAAAATTAAAGAGGAAGCAATTATTAACAAAAGCAAGGCGTGACAACAAAGGGACAAAGCCATGTGATAAGATAATAAAGGATTGACATAAAGAAGAAAGAGATAAAGGAAGAAAAAGACATAAAGACGGATTGACATAAAGAGGGGGACTAATATGTAAATTGGCTATGGACTTACTTTGTAAATTTCTTTTTCAATATTGCAACTTTAGCCCTTAGGATGTAAGTATAAATAGGATAGCATTTCTCATTTGTAAATCATCAGATCCTCTCAATCCTCTCTCAATTCCCCACTATATCCCAGCTTTGTAAAAGCATATTCAATAAAAAATTACTTTAAAATTTTCCATATAATGGAGTAGAACTTAGCAAACACTGCAACTGAGGTATAACTATATACCTATTTATGATTCATACTTAGTCAATAATTATGATTAATGATTATGATTCATACTTGATTATGATTATATTTAGCTAAATAAGTTAATTCCTGTCAACCATAATATTATGTGATATATTTATGATTGTTATTATGAATTAGAATTATTCAACATTTATTATCTAGTTTGCTAGCATAGAGAAAAGTAGGAGAAAACTTCTAGAACTATGCATCAAAAAATGGGAAACCATGAAAGGCAAGAAGGCCGTGTTAGGGGAGTACCTAAGTGTTGATGCGCTGTTTAGGAAGATAGTATCTGAAAAAGGTATCATGCTAGTAGTGACCGGATGATAAAATATGAATACTCTAAGTCATAATAAACTATCATAAGGTTACCATATGGTAGACATGGAAGACAGGAATAAATTGCTAAATAAATTGATAAACAAATTGTTAAGAAAAAATGAATACTTCTAATATACCCACTGTAGAAGTTAACAATAACTATTTTGAAGATAACTATAAGATACTTATTTTTAAAATATTAGAAAAAATAAACGAAACTAGCATAAAACAGTTAATATGGGAAAAAATAATGAAACATGAAGAAGAAGAAATGAATAATTTATTAAGACAAAATTGGTTTGATGACATAAGAGCAGTAATGCAAGAATTATATGACAGTCATGAATATTTAGATGTATATTCAGACTATAATAGTGATTGAATTATGATAAATGAAGAATATTTCCAACTTTGGAAAGGAGTTATGATTGAAATAGATTCATGGAAAAATATTATAAAAACATATTTAGAAGAATACCTTAAAACACAAGACGTACAATACTTAAAAATGTTAATACAAGGAGCCCAAATAATTCTACATAAGAAAGAAAAAGAAGATGAATTTTACAAAAAAACATTTATTTGATAAAAGACTATGACAAACTTAAAGATAACCCGAATTCCGCACCTACCCCCAATATGGTATAGGTTTGGACTGGACTATTTTGGGCTGCAGGAAATCTGAGCAAAAGGGCCCAAATTTTGGTATAGAATTGGGTTCAAAGAATTTGTCTAATAAGTTACAAATTTAGCTAGTGAATTAAGAATGTAACCAAATTGAATTCATTTAGTAAATTCGACTAGTAATTAAATAAGAAGAATTAATATAATTAACTGATGAGCTTCTTAATCTTAACGAAATAAAAATAATTAATTTAATTATAAACTAATTAATTTAAAAATATAAACTATTACTTAAACCAAGCTAATTGACAAAATATTTAAGTAAAACTAAAGATTTTTTAGACGATTTTTGAATATTCATAAAATATACTAATTATATACATAATTATGCAAAAACATATATTTTATTTAAAATTTATAAAAGGTGACAAAAATATTTAAAATAACTAACAAATTATATTATTTACTGTTTGAAATTTTATAAAACTAATTATTTTAAACCGTTTGAAATTGAAGAAGCTCGATGATTAATTTATATTGTGGAGGGCCAAAATTGGGTGTCAACATATTTAAACTCAAATTCAAGTATTGAAGTTCTTTTTTTCAAAGTCATTGCTCAATTCCCTTTTCACGATTTGGATTGGACATGACACTTTTATATCAAAATACTATCTCTTAGCCTATAGTTAGTGGAAAAGTAAAAGGATTACAAGGTCTAATTCCATTTTTTTAGCCGGCGCGTCCCCAAGAGTACCACCTACCCAAATTTTTTTCAAAAGGGATTATGTGTATTTATATGTAAATATTTATATGCTTATATTTAAATCAAATTTTTCACTTGTCTTCAAAATATATATTATTATTATTTTCTATGATCGGCCTCAAATAAAAAATGTTTTTAGATGGAGGAACACAATTAATAATATCGTTGGTATCATCCCTATAAAGAAACAAACATTTGTAGCCTCCTTGAATTCTCTTACGAATTTTAAACCTTAGTACTTTTAAATGTTTACAAATTAAATTTTACAATTATGCTTTATCGCTTTTTGGGTTGATTAGTTTATAATTCGACCCTTGTGATATTTGTATCTATTGTGTTAATTCTCTTTCCTTGCTTACCTACTTTCTTAATTGATTATCGTAAGTAATATTTGAAAAATTAGTCTCACGTGTCTATTTTACTTAATAATAAGTAAGTTTAACTCGTCTTATTATTCTACCACTTAAAACTTTCGGTTAATTAATAATTATTTCACCTATATTCATCAATTGGTTTTAAGTAGAATTTGCTTTTATATATATATATATATATATATATATATATATATATATATATATATATATATATATATATATATATATATATATATATATATATATATATATATATATATATATATATAAAGCTGAGTCTAAGCAATCCTATGTGGCACCTCTCTATAGCCACCATTCTTATTTACTTTTTTTCTCAATTTTTTGAATTTTTTTTATTCATTTCAATAATCTATTAAATACCTCTAATGCATCATTAACCTACAATATTTAAAGAGGATAATGAAAAGTTTTTAACATAAAGAATATATTTATTGTTGCAATAGAGAATGAAGAATTGCAAAGGTTGTCACGAACTTATTGCAATTAACCAATTAAAAATCTATATAAAAAAAAATAGGTAGAATAGCACATAATTTGAACCACGTAATCTGAAGGTAAATTGACAAAATGGAAGAATCTTTGCAAGAGAAAATGTACAACTCAAGATAAATTGAATTTTTAAAAGCGTCACTATCTCAGATAAATTGAATTTTTGATTTGTTTGTATATAAAATTAGGCAGGAAATCACATAAGCGGAAGGTAAATTAACAAAATGGAAGAATCATTGCAAGAGAAGATTTCTTACTCCAGGTAAATTAAAATTTTGAAAAGCTTTATTACCTCAAATAAATAAAAAATTTGTTTTGTTTATACAAATGACATTAGGCAAAAGAGCACATAATGCATAGGTAAATTAACAAAATGGAAGAATTATTACAAGAGAAGATTTACTACTTCAGGTAAATTCATTTTGCCTTCTTTATAAATAAAAATTATGCAAGAGATAAAATAGAGAACGATAAAATAGAGAACTCATAGCAAAATAAGATTTTACTACCTTAGATAAATCGATTTTTTTTTATTTTTTTGTATAAATGAATTCATTAGAATATACCTGTGTTGATTTGATCATTTTATGCCAGCAAGAATTATTATAGATGAATCTAGCAAAACAAGAACGAAATTCTATTTAGGAATTCAATAGACCGAAAATCTAAAGATATCAAAATATCCTCTAACATTCAATTTGTGAACCGCGAAAATAATACCCACCATGAAGTATTATTTCTCTCATTCTAATCTTTTTTATTTACAAATAATGAGTATAGAGAGTACTGAAATGATTTGAAAAATTATAAGGACAATGGATTTTTGATTCTCTTTTATGACAGTAAAAAATATAGATAAAAATAAGAAGATAGTAATAAATTGAGTAAAAAGTAAGAGGAAATTTTTTTTTTAAAAGAACTACCATAAAAAGCGAACACAAAAAAGGAAAAGAAGTTAAAATAGTTACTTTTTATTTTACTTTATCTGTAGTCACTTCTCTCTCTTTCAACTTTTTTTATTTAACATTTGAAATATGAAATTATAAAAATATATCAATTAAACTTAATATATATAACCACTTAAAAAGTAAATAAGATTATAGTTTATAGTATTTTTTGAATTTTTTTGACATAGATCATAAATAACAAAAAAATATATGAAGTCGAGAATAGGCGAAAAAAACTAATTATAATATTTAGTCAAAGAGATATTTTTGGCAAATTTTATAGATCAAAAGGAAAAAAATAAGGAAAGAATAGAAATTTCATGAATAATAATAAATTATGATAATAAGGAAGAGAGATGGATGATATTATTTTTCTTTAAAAAAACTTTAAAAAATAGAAGATAGAAAGAGGAATTTAAGAAAAAATAAATAAATAGTAGCAATATGAGGAGAGAGAGATAAATAAGGTAGTTTTTTTTTAAAAAAAAAAAAAATTAACTGAATTTATAGATTAAAAGAAGAAAATTTTTGTGAATAATAATAATAAATCATGACAATAAGTTCTTGTTTAAGGAGGAGAGAAAATAAGATTTTTTATTTAAAAAAACTACTAAAAAAGGTAAAAAAAAAAAAATGAAATTAAGAAAAAATAATAAATTGTAGTAATGATAAGGAGGTATGAAATGCATAAATCTTAGTAATGATGAGAAGAGAGATAAATAAGGTAAATATATTTATCATAATATAATAATATAAAGGTGAGTATCATAATTATGTTAAAAAAACATTATATTAAATAAGACACTATTTTATAATTTTTTTGAGTTTATGATAATATGGTGGAGATATAATAAGATTTTTTATTTTTAAAAAAAAATTAAAATGGAAGGTTAAAAAACGAATTTAAGAAAATAATGAGTAAATTGTAGTAATGATAAGGAGAGATGAAAGACAATAAATTGTAGTAATAGTGAGAAGAGAGATAGATAAGGTAAATATATTTATCATAATAATAATATAAAGGTGAGTATCATAATTAAGTCTTAAAAAAATATTAAGTTAGACACTAGTTTATAACTTCTTTTGAGTTTTTTAACATAATCTATAAATAAAAAATATTTAAAATTTCAAGAAAAGGAGAAAAAGGAGAACTATGATTCTTGATCAAGAGAGATTTTTTTTATTCTTTTATATATATATTTTATAGGTCAAGAGAGAAAAATTAAGAAAAAAAGAGAAATTTGAAGAATAATAATAATAAATTAATAGTTATGATAATATGAAGGAGAGATAAATAAGATTTTATTTAGAAATCGTTAGAAATAGAAGGTGGGAAGATGAATTAAATTTTTTTCTATAGTAACAATGAGAAGAAATAAAAAAATATAATAGGTTGCAGTAATATCATGAAAAAAGTAAAATAAATATTTCAGATTTATTTTTTATTCAAATTTTATAAATCAAAGGAAAAGATCTTATTAAGGAAAAAGAAAAGTTTGTGGATAAGAATAATTAATTATGGTAATAAATTGGAGATATAAATAAAAAAATATTTTAAAAATTATAAAAATAGAATGTAGAAAATGTAATAAATTGTAGTAGCAACGATGAGGAGAGATGAAATTAAGAAAAAATAATAAATTGTAGTAATGATAAGGAGATATGAAAGACAATAAATCGTAGTAATGATGAGAAGAGAGATAAATAAGGTAAATATATTTATCATAATATAATAATATAAATGTGAGTATCATAACTATGTTAAAAAATATTGTATTAAATAAGACACTATTTTATAAATTTTTTGAGTTTATGATAATAAGATGGAGAGATAATAAGATTTTTGATCTTTAAAAAACTATTAAAATGGAAGGTTAAAAAACGAATTTAAGAAAAATAATGTGTAAATTGTAGTAATGATAAGGAGAGATGAAATAAGGTAAGATGAAATACAATAAGGAGAAGAGAGATAAATAAGGTAAATATATTTATCATAATAATAATATAAAGGTGAGTATCAAAACTATGTCTTAAAAAAATATTAAGTTAGACACTATTTTATAACTTCTTTTGAGTTTTTTAACATAAAATATAAATAAAAAAATATTTAAAAACTCAAGAAAAGGAGAATAAAAGGAGAACTATGATTTTTTGTCAAAGAGATATTTTTTAATTCTTTTTTTATATAATTTATAGGTCAAGAGAGAAAAATTAAGAAAAAAAGAGAAATTTGGAGAATAATAATAATAATAAAAATTTAATAGTTATGATAATAAGAATGAGAGATAAATAAGATTTTATTTAGAAAACGTTAGAAATAGAAGGTGGGAAGATGAATTAATTTTTGTTTTAATAACAATGAGAAGAAATAAAAAAATATAACAGGTTGCAATAATATCATGAAAAAAGAAAAATAAAATATTTGAGATTTATTTTTTATTCAAATTTTATATATCAAAGGAAATAAACTTATTAAGGAAAAACAAAATTTTGTGAATAAGAATAATTAATTATGGTAATAAACTGGAGAGATAAATAAAAAAAAATTTAAGAATTATAAACATAGAAAGTAGAAAATGTAATAAATTGTAGTAGCAATGATGAGGAGAGATGAAAAATAAGATATTTTAAATATATATTTTCTTAAATTGAGACATCAATCTTCACTTATAACTTTAAAATAATGATATCAACATATAATTATTTCATTCATGTTCATGCCGTTGGTGTTTTCATGGATGAATGCTTGAAGTTAAATTACATTCAGGGATATCTTGAAAATCTTAGTAGTATTTTAATTAAATTTGTAAAAATCTTTTAAGTTCCAAGATTTATGTAACGTCATATCATGGTCTAATATGTGTGGATTACTTTCTATATAATAACACCATACTAAGCAATTTCTGTCTACCTTTCCCTTTATTTATATAACAAATCAGTAACACAAGCCAGTGTGTACCTCATATTTTACCCTCTGACAAAGACTCTCAAGCTCTCTCGCGATACTTTCTACAGCTTTACCTGAATTAATAAAAAAAAATACAAAATTCAACCTTTATGCCTATTCTTCCTCAAAATGTCTTACACTTATCTTTACATCAAAATTTAACAATTTCATAAATAATCTCATTATTTAAAAGAATAAATGGAGATCACAACCAATGGAAAAAGTTGTAAAATACACTTATTTTTTAATTTCAAAAAAATAAAAAATAAGTGAAAACTTATCTATATATATTCCTCTACACCTTTTTATTTACTATATCTCCATAATAAATTCATACCATATCTTTCATAATAAATAAATAAAAACAATACGAATCCCCAACTTCCCTCCAATTATTTATAAAATTTTGACACTTACCTTTACACAAACATTTAACAAATCCAAATAATTAATTCACACAATTAAATGGTAGCACAACCAATGAATGAAAAAAAGTGGTATAAGTACCACAAACAAAATAATCAAGATCCACACACACCATTTATCTTCATAGTCACCATCGGCTCATAGTGGTTAATTGAGGTTAGTTTTTCAATATTCAATATTATTATATGGAACTTACCATTTATTGCAAATCTTTAGTTTGACTTTGACAAATACTTTTATAGAAGTACTACAATGGAAAAAAAAAAAGGACCGGCCCTAAATAATTAGTTCAGAGAATTGTCAAGGTAAAATATTAATGATAATATTCATACCTATATTAAATTGTTCTTCTAAATATTTATTTTTGAATACAGATACAACTGAACAATCAAGCAAATCGGTTAAAGTGATGTATGAAAATATTATACAAGAGCGAATTGCATATTTCAGAAAGGAACAAGAGCAATTGACAAAATATATATACAGAGGAGTTTCACAAGATTAATTAAACAAAGAATGACATGACGTTTTTCATGTATTGGTTTCTATGTAATATGGAACTGAAATAAATTATGATTAGACATCAATCTAATAAAGAATGATGGGCCGTTGTTGATGTATTTATATATTTTAGCAATGAAAATAAAGTATTTTTTCTATAGAGTATATATTTTGACTTATTCATTAAGAATGTATTATTCACATTAAATAGATACTAAATTTGATAAGTTTCATTATGTATCATCATTTCAAATGAAAAGATAATGATATGCTCAAATAATATAATAATATAACTAATCCAAAATAAAAAACATCCTAACACATATCTATTAATCCTCACGCGATGCGCGGACATGTTCCCTAGTTGTTTAATAAATTATATAATTAATGTTCTTTGGTTGTCTCAATTTTAACGCTCTCTGATTGTCTCTATTTTTATTTTTCGCTTTAAAAATTAGCATGATAACTTATTAAATCACCTAGCGTTATGTTAATTTATTAAAAATCAACTTTACATGCTTGTTTAAAATAAAAAAATATTTATTGTTCTTTATCACATAGTATTCTTGAGTTAATTAATTAATGACCTTATTTGACACATTTTAACACCTCACATAAATTATATGAGATACGGTCGGGACCCACAGTTGTGGACAATGAGGGGTGATTAACACCTTCCTCTTGAGGTAATTTGAATCCTTACCCGAATCTATGGTTTCAAATACTTTTTAATTAGATTTAGTTAGGTTAGATAGGTGCCCTAACGCGCCTTAATTCGTTAGGTGACGACTCTTCATTCAAACAACACCAAAAAGAGTTGTTAGGTCGTGCACAAAATCCGTTTTGCGAAAAACAAGGGCGCGACAGAATATGTGATTAAATGTTCTAAATTAACTTATGGGTGTCATTATTTACTGATTTAGATGTTGATTTTAAGTGGATTTGATTGATAGTTGTGTTTTAATTCATGAAGTGTAGTTGCAAATACAAATTTAACAAAGTATTCTAGGCTTTCTTGAGAAAGAGGTTTTAGAATTAAAACTATCAATTAATAATCGCAGTGATTAGGTTATTGTTGATTTAGCTTAAGAAAAAGAATCTGAATCCAATCCTACCAATCTAGCTCGAGAGAGTAGATTAATTGACGTTTTGAGTTGTTCATATTGTTATGCTTGTCGAGGTTCGAGAGAACCCGCTTGAATCATGATAGTTGATTGAGAGAAGGCTGCTACATCTAAAGCCTAGCCTACCCGCTAAGATTCAACGTCTCTTAGTAAATTATAATCAACCATATAGCAAAATTAGCATTTAGTCGATCACATCGCCGAGAATCCTTCTCTACTTTATTACTCCCATGTTTTCGTAGTTCTTAATTGTCACTCTAATCCCCCAATTTGACACTTGTTGTCTACCCCTACAATTTAATTGAGTTGCTTTCGATAATATTTACCTCTACAAATGAATTGAATACTTCTTTTACTTCGTAATAGAATTCTCTATTGTATCACTCCCTTTGACATCGACCCCAACTCTTCATTGGGTTTATAATAGATTGCGATTGCATACACTTAGAATTGAATGAAGTGTAGTTGAGAGTTATAAAAAATGGTGCCGATGCCGGGGAGTGGTGTTTAGAATTCATTTAGTGAAGTTTGGTTGTGATCTTATTATGTTGTAGTTGAATCAATTTACTTTTGTTTGGTCTTAGCTGCTTTTAAACAAGTGACGAGATGAGTGTCAACGGGAGCAACGCTAGCCAACTTGGACAAAATGATGACCTCGGCAACTTGAACGAAGCAAATGAAGCTTAGTTGGGTTGTGTGGGTGCTATCCGGTTGCCTCCAGTCGTGGGAAATGCATTTTTTCATGTGACTAGCACGATGTTGCAGCTGTTGCAAATGAAGGGTCCCATGAACACAATCGGAATTTTGTGGACGATTATGGTCCATTTTCTTTCAAAAACATCTCCCAGGAGTCAGTCCGACTTCGATTGTTCCCTTTTTCTCTGATCAGTGAGGCAAGTAAGTGATTAGCCGACTTACCAATGGACTCAATAACCTCTTGGGAAGAGCTTACTAAGGCGTTCTACATAAGGGTTTTCCTCGAGGATGATGGAATTGAAAGATAATATTTAGGGCTTCAAACAATTGGATGGTGAACCAATTCACAAGACGTGGTTACGGTTCCAAAAGTTGCTGCTCTAATGTCAAACTCATGGACTCCCAAACAACGTGTTGTTACAACATTTCTACCAGTGTCTAGATTCAATTAACAAAGGGATGGCTTAAAAAGGGGGTGGCTGATCAACTTGTTCAAGGAGGAATTATGCAGCAACCTTTTGAAATAGATCTACTCTCCTTGATGGAATGATGAAGATCAACCGTGCTCGGTACACTAGTGGTACACTAGTGCTTGGTACTTCATGGATGAAAGCATTCCATGAATCAAATACTACCATACCTTAGGTGAAGAAATCCAACAAAATCGTGTGAAAAAGCATCCATTTTCAAGCCCTAACTTGATCTTCTTCTTCTTCTATGGAGTTTTTTTTAGAGAGAGAAATTTTGGGGAAGATGCACTCTTTTGGGTTTGATTTTGGGTTTTGGGATTTAATGAAGTAAATAGGGTGGTTAATGACTTGAAAACACTTATATAGGTGAAATAAAACAATATAAATCGACCCCATTTAATAACTACCTAATTAGGAATTTACCAAAAGACCATCGACTAGGCAGGCCCTTCCCAGGGCCTACGCCCATGCTCACGACCCGTCAAGGGCTCCACGGCTCGTGGTGGAGCCCATGGTCCCTTGACCAGTAGCCTCTCCAACTTGACAAGCCTCCCATGAGGCTAAGGCAACCCTATGATCCTTCCCACGGTCGGTGGTCTTCACCACGAGATGTGAACTAGCTCGTGAAGGGGAGCCTTTTCTTGGCAGCCTTGGGAGCTCATTGCTTAACCAACCACGGGTGGTACCACAACTCGTGGTGGCCACCACGGGTCGTGAAGGCCCTCGTGGTCATGGTGGGCAGTGGCTAGGTGCTTTTTTCGCAGTCTTGGCCCCCTTACCATGGCCCTTACCCAAAATCCTTTGCCCTTGCCCTTAACCCTTGACGTTAACCCTCACGTTTAGGCTCTAGTTTAACCTACTAATTTTCAAGGTGTTATCTCCCCCCTGGGAACATTCGTCCTCGAATGATGATCTAGACACCTTACGGAATTAAAGACTCAAAACTAGCAGCCCATCATGCATGCAACATCATAACAATACACTAAATGAAAGGAGGAAAACTCCAAGCTAAACATACTTAATGCAACTCAATGGAGTAGGAACTACATCTAACAACCCATTTTGCATGAAAACTTCAACATTTCTCAAACTCATTGGAGGCACTACTTTCTCCAACTTAAAGCATGCTAAACACCATATCATGAAGCAATTGTGCAATTACTCTCAAAAGCACATTAAAGCATGTTCAACAATTCATCTCATGAATCATTTAGGCAATTCATACTAAATGCACAACAATATAAGGAACATAAATCATGAAAACTCATTTTCTCACTAAACATGATTTTCACAAAGAACATGCATAATACAAGGAAATTATGGAACACATACAACATCCAAGACTCCACAATCATGAAACAAGTCATGGGAAACTTCTCATCTCAAGCTAAAGGAGGAATGGAAGGAAAGATAAGGATATCGGGACATCTCATTGGCCCTTGGCCTCCCAAGTAGCACCCTCACCTACAACCGTTACTCAAAACTACTCCTTCACACCTTCATGAAAGCAATTTCCTCATTCTTCTATTTCTTAACTTGCCGGTCTAAGACCTATACCGGAACTTCTAAATTAGAGAGGTTCTCATTTAAGTACTCTTGCTCAAAGCAACCTCACCAACACCACTCAAGATCTCATATGAGCCTACCAAACTGGGACTAAACTTCTCAAACTCACTACACCTCTTAAGGTGAGAATTCCAAGCCAATCCAAATCATGAACATCTAGAAAACTCTACGACCTTGCTATCTAAGCACATTATCTCCCCCTTGGGAGTAAACCTATACGGACTTTTCTAAGCACCATTTCTTTCAATTCTACGTTGGAGAAAGTTATCACTCAACTTTCACATTTTTCACCCAAGATGATTCTACACCAAGGTGAATTACACTTCTACCCTTCTTAAAGGAGTCTACTCACTTCAACACATTTAGGCATTTATAAAACACCCTATTCATCAAATCTTTCAACATAGCTCAAAACTCATCATGACTAAGTCAGGTTTCACCACTCAATACACAAGGCCACAATGAAGCCCATTCATACAAAAGACAACATAAAAGCCCATCATTTCAAATCTATCAAGTCACAAAAGACAAGCACTATCAGAATCTATATAAGCATAAGACACATACCGGGAGCAACATTTGGAGGACACCCTTGTTAACCTCTAGCTTGGAGAGCATCAAACCTCATTTTCTTCCTCTCTCTTCCCCTAGCCTCAAGCACCAAACAATCTCTCATCTTGTGGTTACTCTCACGATAACCATAACAACCCTCCGTACCAGCCAAACATATACCCTCATGTCTCTTTCCACACTTAGCACAAGTAGGTTTTGGCAACAAAGATTTACTATCTCTCCTTCTCCGAGCCTTAGGGTTAGACACCCTCTCTTCACTAAATCTTAGGGAAAACCTAGAAGGATCTTGTCAGGAGGACCCTTTAAGAGAAGAATTTTCATCCTCAATCCTCATCCTCTTTCTCTCCCTCAACCCTTCTTCAAGATTCTCTTTCTCAATTTGGAGGTCATAAATCGCAAGACAAAAAATATCCATATCATGATCAAGCATGGCCATACGACATTCTTTTTCCACTAGATCGGACAAACCCAACACAAACTTACTCATTCTCGACCTAGGATCTGACACTAGAATTGGAACATACTTAGATAATCGGGTAAACCTCAATGCATATTCCTTAACACTTATATCATCTTGCCTAAGGTTAATGAACTCAAGCACCAAAGCTTCTCTCATCTCTAAAGGGAAGAACCTATCTAGAAAAGCACTCTTGAACACTTCCCACTCTATGAGACCTCTTCCTACCGGTGTAGCCCCTTTCCATTGATTAAGCCAAACTTGAGCAACCCCTTTGAGTTGACAAGAAGCCAACTTTGCCTTCTCTAGCGAAGTCACTCCCACCAAGTCCAACATCTTAGAGACCTCATCTATAAACTCTTGAGTACCCTCTCCCACCTTGGAGCCATAAAACTCTGGAGGGTTCATCCTTACAAAGTCTCTCACTATCAAAGTAGCCCTACTCATTATTGGATCCGCCAGAACTACCACCTCCCAGCTCACTTTAGCCTTCATGACTTGAGCCAACATTAGTAAAACCGACCTAATCTCTGCATTAGTCACATTTTTCCCTATGGGGTCAATGTGAGCTTGGGAGGAGCTTGGAGGGGAACCTCTTTTTCCATATTTTCTTCCTCATTCCTTTCAACATTAGCCCTTAAAGTAGTCATATTCTGAAAACCATAGGGCACACATTAGGAGAAAGACCTAATAGAACTAGACTTTATGGCACGACTTAGAGAATGAAGAAGTGAAGTTTTCCTAACATCCAATAGTCTCCTATTCATAAATGTGGAGCGCTTCACATTTATGAAAAAGACTCTACTAGACGTGGTTTGAGACATCCTAGAACCATCCTAAAATCTTGTTCTTTGATACCATATTTGTCACGACCCAGGAGTATCCCCTAGATGTGACACGACGTAAAAGACTCCGAAAAGCCTCATACAAGCCTCATAGCATATCATGACATAAGATAATAGAAAAATGGTGTAGAATTTAAAACTTTTATTTTCAATCAAAGTCTTTATAAAAGAATATAAGCGGAAGTCTACAACACTATGTCTCAAACCATCTATTACACTAGAATAAATCTTTGGGACGTAGCCCATACAAAAGTCTAAAACATAAAATAAAGACTTAATGAACATAATGGTCAAGCCCTCGAATGCTATGAGGACTTACCAAACTTCTTCTACTTGATCTACTATGATCCTAGCCACGAGGATGGAAGTCGATACCACCAAACCCTACACTTTGTGAAAAATGTAGAAGAAATATGGATTAGCACAAAAATGCACTAAGTATGATAACCATGCATAAAAACCTTGAAAACATGCTAAAAGGGAAATTTTAGTTGAATGCATGCACTTTTCTAAATTAAGCCATCATTTTGAAAGTAGTGTCAAAGCACAAGTCATAAACATAAGAGACATCATGATAATACATAGACTACAACATGGTAGATAACAATCACAACTAGTGAGTATAAGAAATGTAATTAGGAACATATACATAGTCAATACCATCTAATTTTAGCATGACATGAGAGAAACACTTCACGAGCCACCTCAAGACAAGCTTGTGCAATGTATGGATAAGATACAATAATCCTACCCACACTAAGCAAGTCACTTAAGATCCTCATTCCTGTTTACCATCTTTTGACCTCATCCTTAGCCTATTTCTCATAGACAAGGAAGCATTCACTTTTAGTCAACCACATCAAGGAAAGCAACTTATGGTAACAATCCAAGTAGCATACAACATTACAAGTATCCTTCACATCAAATGAAATTGCCATTTAGTCACAAGTGCATTCATTACATGAGTCATCTTGACAAAAGAGGAACCTACCATAACTACTCTCAAAGCCCACTTGTGCAATGCATGGATGAAGTCAATTCCATACCCCCACCCACACTAAGTAGTACTTCTTGAATAGCCATAGATCATCCTAGACTTGACCCTTGTGGGAATTAGCTTTAACCGACATAGACCATGTGAGCTTGCATGGAATCTGGTGTATGCCCCACACTGAAAAGGGGTGTCCTACTTGCCTAAGGTAGAACTAAAATGTATTAGCTTTTAGGTGGATCCAATAGCTAAATAACCTAAGGGGGCACATAGTTATGGGATAAGGAGATTGCTACTAGAAACCTACCCTTTTTTATGGGGGAGCTTCCATCTCAAGAGATACTTTCTAGAAACCCACCCTTTCTGAGGGGGGAGTTTCGATCTCATATTCAGTATCCACTTGGTGCTAAGCATAATTCTCATGAAGTATTTACTAAATCCTAACTTGTTTAATTAGGATAGCTCATTAGATTATGTGTGAGAATAAACTTTTACAGTCCATGTCTTCATGTTAGATTCAATGAGGTAAGAACTAACTTTCAACCTAGAATATTCAATATGTTAGAACAACTTTCGCATTATGCTCATTATGTGTTTATGAGAATGAACTTTCAATCAACACAATAATATATCCAATAATCATGGAATAATCATGTATAAGTGTGTATGTGAGAATGTCTTTCAACAACACAACAATTTGGATTATAATCACGTTCATAAAGTATACACATGAAGCAACAATTAGGCATAAGTCTCATGTTTTACCCCTCTTGGATCAAGTATCACACTCAACCAATCACATTTAAGGTTACTACGTTAAACATGGAAGACAATATGATTCGAATAACTCAACTAATACAACATAATCTCATAATATTCATCTCACCACAATCAACCACATCACAAAGTCACAAATTAGGGACATGGGGATTCATGGGTTCTTGGAGGAAATTCAACATCAAAACCATAGAAATTCCTCAATTAATACATAATTCAAGTAATCAATTCATTATATTCATGATTCAATAACATTATACTAATATCAATCAATACCCACCCTTTAACATCCAATTTGAGAAATTAGGGTAATTCATGGATTCATGGGAGATTTCATCATCAAAACACCATAAAATAGTAATTCAATCACAATATAAGTTAATCAAATCATTGAAAACGTTTTTAGAAAGAATCCATGACTTGGAGTGAAAACCCAAGGTTTTGAAGAATTTTCTACTTTGAAATTGAGAGTTTGAGGACTTCATAGATGAAAGCATTCCATGAATCAAAGACTACCACACCATAGGTGAAGAAATCCAACAAAATCATGTGAAAAAACCTCCTTCTTCAAGTGCTAACTTGATCTTCTTCTTCTTCTATGGAGTTTTTTTTAGAGAGAGAAAGTTTGGGGAAGATGAACTCTTTTGGGTTTGATTTTGGGTTTTGGGATTTAATGAAGTAAATGGGGTGGTTAATGACTTGAAAACACTTATATAGCTGAAATAAAACAATATAAATCTACCCCATTTAATAACTACCTAATAAGGAATTTACCAAAAGACCCTCGACTAGGAAGCCCCTTCCTAGGGACCACGCCATGCTCACGACCCGTCAAGGGCACTACGGCTCGTGGTGGTGCCCGTGGTCCCTTGACTAGTAGCCTCTCCAATTTGACAAGCCTCCCATGAGGCTAAGGCAACCCCACGATCTTTCTCACGGTTCGTGGTATTCACCACGAGCCGTGAAGTGGCTCGTGAAGGGAAGCCTTTTCTTGGCAGCCTTGGAAGCTCACTGCCTCACCAACCACGGGTGGCACTATGACTCGTGGTGGCCAGCAGGGGTCGTAAAGGCCCTCGTGGTCATGGTGGGCAGTGGCTAGGTGCTTTCTTGGCAGTCTTGGCCCCCTTGCCATGTCCCTCACCCAAAATCCTTGGCCTTGGCCCTTAACCCTTGACGTTAACCGTCATGTTTAGGCTCTAGTTTAACCTACTAATTTCCGAGGTGTTATAGAGTATGAGAATTGATTTCTATTCCTTAATTGTATGCCTTGATTGGCTTTGTGAAGAGCATTGAATCATTCTTGATGTAAGGGTGTTCGAATACTCTTCTTGAGCATGAATTTTCATTTGAAGCAAACATTGTGATCTTGACTTCTATTTGATGAAACTTTTAGTGCACAGTTGAACATTGCATGACTGAATTGAACCTTGTGTGCATTCATGTTGAGTCCCAAGGAGCACTTTTTTTAGACATCCATGTTGGCCTGATTGATCTTGTGTTTTACTTAAAGACAAGCAAAAGTTTAAGTTGGGGTGTTGATGGTCGGGAAGTTCGACTTATTCAGGGCTTATTATTCAATGAATCAGTGTCATCAATGTCAACTTTATGTTCATAACTGATATTAATGTCTTGATATGTATCAATGAAGGCTTAAGAACAAGCCAAGGGCATTACAATGTGAAAAGAAGCGAAAAGGTCGGAAAGGCTTAAGAACACTTATTCAATGAATTAGTGTCATCAATGCCAACTTTATGTTCATAAATGATATTAATGTCTTGATATGCATCAATGAAGGCTTAAGAACAAGCCAAGGGCATTACAATGTGAAAAGAAGCGAAAAGGTCGGAAAAGCTTAAGAAAAAAGAAGTTGGAGGTCGCAAAAGTTACTCGAAGACTCGCCGAGTGAGCCTCCAACTCGCCCAAAGATCAGGGAAAGTAGCCCATTTACCAAGTAGACTTATCAATCAAAAGGATTATTCGGCGATACGCCGAAAGGATCGGAAATCACGATCTAGGTCTCCTAATCTTCTGAAAAAATTTGATAAAAAAGTCAAGCAAAAAGGCGATAAGAAGTACAACTCAACGGATCACTGAGTTGATCAGCAAACTCAACTAATCTCGCAAATTGGACTCTGTATTGAATTTTTGGGAACATATAAATTCATTTTTTTTAAAGTAGAAAGGGAGTTCCCAGAGAGTGTATTCCTAAGTCTTTGAGAGTTTCAACATTTTTACATTATTAAACATTCTTGGAGAAGATTTGAATCTCATATTTGAGTTTATAGGGTTCCAACTTTAATTTTGGCATTGGGTATTGCAAATTGTTAACAAATTAGATGGATAATCTTTTTGGTAACAATCTTACTTTTCGCTATGTTTGCCTAAAAGCCCTTACCTTAGGGGTGTGATCATGTAGTCGAATGCATTAATTAGCTTATGGGTATTATTATTTGCTGAATTTAATATTGTTTTGAAATGGATTCAATTGTTTGTTCATGTTTTAATTGATGAACTGAAGTTACAAATTCAGTTCTAGCTTAGCTCTATGTGCTAGCTTGAGATAGAGGTATTAGAGTAGAGTGAATGATTGATAGTTGTATTGATTCTCATCTTTACAAACCTAGCTTGAGAAAGTGGGTTAATTAAGGAATTGAGTTGTTTGATAGTGTTATGCTAGTTGAGGTTCGAGAGAACTCACTTGAAACATGATAGTTGATCGAGAGATGGCTACTGTATTCAAACCCTATCCTACAAATTGAGATTCAACAACTTGAAGCAATTAGTAATTACCCATTAAGCAAAATTAGCATTCGATTTATCACATTTCAAAGATCCAATCTCAAATTGTTCAAACGCCGTGATAATTGTTGCTGTTAGAACTTTGTTACTAACCCCCCCCCCCCCCATTTTATATTGATAATTGAAACTCAATGATTTACTTTATTTTGCTCACCTTTTACTTCCACAAAAGATTAGAACAGTTTCTCACTTCGTAATTGATTTCTTAACCATACCACTCCCTGTGGTATCTACCCTAACTCATAGTTTGGTATATACTTGTTAGCGACCACCTACACTTTGAATCGGAAGAAGTGCAGTTGAGTGTTATTAGTAAGACCAGCTCTTAGCCTTAGTAGAGTTTGTGTATAACAACATCTACCACTCAAGCATTCAGAAGCCCTTTTTTTGCCTTATATGGTAGAAGTTGTCGCTTTTCTATTTTTTGGTTTGAGTCTTGGGAGGCTAGGCCGCGTGGAGTTTATTTTATTTAAGAGGCTTGAAACCAAGTTCGAGTTATTTAGGATAGCCTTAGGTCCACATAGATCAAGCATAAAAGTTATGTTGATCATAGGCAAATACATTTGAGATTTGAAGTTGTGACCAAGTATTCCTTCGAGTATCACCCATGAAGGGCATGATGAGATTTGGGAGGTGGGGAAAGCCCAGCCCTACTTATATAGGATATTTTGTGATTCTTCAAAATCTTGGTGAAGTTGCTTATAATTTATTCCTACCTCCTGCATTTTAAGCTAATTGGCTGATTTTTCACAGTCTAATGCAGTAGCACCTCTAACTACAGGTGGTGTGGAGGGTCAGGACCGACGATGTGTTCACAAAGGAGCTCGAGGACGATCCCAAGGAGACAATTCAGGTTGTATATTAGATACACAAGTCAAAGGTGGACAAGGCCACCTATATGCAACTCCTACAAGGGTAGAGGCTGAGACATCAAACGTTATTATCACAAGTATGATTCTTTTATACCATCATACCTCCTTAGCTTTATTTGATATAAGTTCCACGTTGTCTTATGTATCTTTATATCACACATCTCAATTGAGTATGTATTCTGAGTCTTTATCATCTTTGTTGCGTATTTGACCCCATGGGTAAGTCTTTTGTAGTGGCCAAGGTGTATAGATCTTGTTTGGTGACTATCCAGGCGTGTAACTCTCGGGATGACCTAATTGTATCAGATATGTTTGATTTTAATGGTATCCTAGGAATGGAGTGGTTATCCCCCTACCTTGTGGTCTTAGATTATTTTTCTAAGGTCATTATCTTAGCCATGCATGGTATTCCTCCAGTGGTGTTGAAGGGTTCTTTTAGACACACACCGACTAAGGTCATCTCTTTTGTTCGGGCACAAAGGTTTGTTACTAGTCAATGTATAGCTTATTTGGCGTATGTGTGGGATGTAAGTAGGGAGGCACTACAGTGGACTAAGTCCCTAGTGTGCAAGAGTTCAATGATGTCTTCCTTACTGATATACATAGCCTTCCCTCTAAGCATCACATTCACTTTGTCATTGACCTAGAGCTAGGCACTCTTCCTATATCTATTTTGTCTTATCGTATGGCCCCCGCAGGTATCAAGGAGCTCAATGTTAAGCTTTAGAAACTCTTAAGTAAGGGATTCATTCGATCGAGTGTGTTGCCTTGAGTGCCCCTGTCATATTTGTCAAGAAGAAGTATGGGTTTAAGCGAATATTTATCGATTACATGAAGTTGAGCAAGGTGATGGTGAAGAACATGTATCCCATGCCTCTCATTGATGATTTGGTTGACTAGCTTGATGGTGATGAGATGTCGAATCTTGTAGCAGAGGTCTTCTCGGTCAACAGTGGATTCCAATCCCAGGCTCTATTTTAAGCCAAATTCCATAACGGGGTTCAAATTGGCTCGGAATCCTTGGGATCCGCACAAAAGGTAGTCTAGACCAAACACGATGTTCCGAAGCTAACAGAACTTTCACAATTGATTTTTGAGGCCGTCTTCCTAATGTTTTGATCGCAAATCACTATTCTAACTTCTGAAGCTCCAAAACGCAAAAAAACATGCACAAAAATCAAACAAACGACCAGAACACCAAATTCTCAGTCTCAACAAGTCATAAGTAGCTTGGGGTTTCTACAAGAAAGCTCTATTGAAAAGATCGAAAAATGGAGGAAATGACTTGGAGGGTCATTTATAGGCCTTATTTGTTTTCATGAAGATTAAGACACACGAATCTGAATAAGCATCTGAATATTAATTATGTATTAAGATCTAGATATGATCTAGATATCTAGATCTGAATACATGATGTGCCGCGAAATCATGGCACTTTTGATGCTTAATAACTATGAACTAATACTGTAATTAAGTGAAATTTTGGATTATTTGATGGGTTTGTTAAATGTGTAGGCAGAATCTGGGTTGTATATATAAAGTGGAAAAAAGCAGAACTGATGTTGACCAAGTGAAGTTCACGGCCAATTTCACGGACCGTGAACCTCATTACGGTTCGTGGTTGAGCTCATGGAAGTGAAGCAGTGCTGGTCCTTGAGAAGATGAAGAGCAGGAATAACTAAAGTGAAGACCACGGAAGGTTCTACAGGTCGTAGTCCTCACCACAGACCGTGATACCTACCGTGAAGCTAAACCAGTGTGACATCAAGGAAGAGTTGAAAGAAGGTTGAAACCCAAGTGAAGACCACGAGTGACTTCACGAACCGTGGTCCTCACTACGGACTGTGGTAGCTCCCGTGGTGCATTTTGCAGTGAAGGCATTGAAGACCCAACCTTTAGGAAAGTTGAAAGGAAGATCATGGAGGGCTTCACAGCCCGTGAAGCCCTCTACGAAATGTAGAAGTGGTCGTAGAGTCATTCGACATTTCAGTCCTAGTTCATTTTAAACATTCTATTTTGAATTACTTTAGGTCGTTTTTGGATTATTTTTCATCTTCTTACATTTTACGACTAAGAACACAGTATTACTTTTAGCATCCGATATTTGGATTTTTGATTATTGTTATCAGTTGGAAATTCAGATTCAGACGATCAGATTATCAAAGTGGTTTGATTTGCTAATTTTTTTTAAGTCTTTCTCAATATGTTTTCATCCCTAATTACTTATTGTTTATTTGAAAGCATGAGTGGCAAAATACCACGACTGGGGTTGTGGGATCTATGACGATATTCTAGTTGCAATTCTGTAAAACGAGTAAAAGGCACTCTGTGTGTACAACCTGTAGTTTTTAGCTTTCCATATCATTTTAGTCTAGTGAGTGCACGCATTAGAAGAGCCTGTATCTGGTATTTGTTCGAGAGAAAAATACCAGTTAGGAAAAAGCTGAATTAAATTAACAAATTGGAGTTAAAGCTTGAGTTTGAGAGAAAAGATCTTTAACACCATATCATTTCAAGCGAGGTTCAATGTTAGTAACACTCTAAGGTAGAGAGAACATGAGTGATCATTATCTGATTAGGGTGAGAGGCGTTAGATAAATTTAACTCGCAAGGATTCTGTAAACATTGATTTGCCTGACACTCAATTACGGGAGAACACTAGAACTAATGTTATGGTGAACACAATCCTGGTTTCTCTTAATTAATTGAATCAATCTTACAATGAAATAGTTTGTTAGTCTTGAGCCTGGATTTTGACTGCAAGTTTTGGTAATTATAACAATTCAACCATACCCAATTTACTTTCATTTATTATTTGTCTAGGAGATAATAACAACATTCGAATAAACACGATAGTGAAACCTTATTTATAAAGAAATTCTATGTGGGATCGACCTTAACTCTAGTTGAGTTCTGTAAATTGACTTCGACCGTTTACACTTCTTATTGAAGTGTAAGTTTGGACGTATCACACACTAACTGGGACTGAATGTCACGTACCGACATAAACATTGGAACGGGTATCACGATCTGACACACTAACTTGGAACAGGTACCACGATCTGGTACACTAACTGTTTGGGCATGGGTTCCGTGAGTGGACCAATGACTTGTTATACATACACTTATTGTTGAGAATGTGGAATTGTGCATTGATCCTGAAATGATATTGATATTGTATATGTTTGGTGTATGCATATTAATGATGTTGTAGTTACTTGCCTATATTGCACTTACGGGGATAGTTGTGTGATCCTACCAGTGCACTGTGGTTGTGTACTGATACTGCACTTGCTCTTTCTTTGTTGAGTACAGGGCATCTTCAGGCGGCTACTGACAAACCTCATTTAGAAGATCAGTGATCAATCGAATTCAAGGGGGAGCCAGTTCTTCCAGACTGCCATGAGTTCTCTTTTTGCTTAGTCCATCTTATTCGGACTTAGATTAGCACATTAGATATTCTTATGTTTAGCTTGGGTTGTTCCCATTTTCCTTAAGACTTGTTAAACTTTAGAGTTTGGTACATTGACTTTCAGGTTCTAGGCATTATTTCCACAATCGTTTGTTAGACTTTTGGACTTTATGGGAATTCTACTTTCTTTCTACATTTAAACCTGCCTCTGTATCTTTAAATGCATAGTTAAATGACTTAGTTGGGTTGTAGTAATGGTTCTTCCACCGGAGGGTTAGTGTGGATGCCAATCACGATGGTCTGGGTCGTGACACTTTCGTAGCATTCGTAGCAAGATGTAGCGTGGCTAATAGTTAGCCACAGACTTTACATGTTGCGTGACTGAGGATTTATATCTATTGCTATAAAAAAAAAAAGTGTTGTAGCTGCATTGGAATACAAAGTTGCCACGGAAAATATACTTATGACAAGTAATTTTATTTTTGTGCCATGATAAACAAAACTTGTAGCAATCTTCATATTGTAGCCACACAATGTTGTATTGTAGCAAAAAAATTAATTTATTTGCCACACAAACTTAAATTTTATGGCTAGTGCTATAGCTTAGTCTCGTGGCAATAATGCTCATATTTAGCTACGAAATAAAATATTTATAGCTATAAATTTAAGTACTTGCCACAAACATTTTCATATTGTTGCTGAGAATTGATACAATTAGCCATGAAATACATAGCATTGAAGCAAAATGAATATTCATTTACTACAAAAAGTAATTTTTTTTTTAGCTATGCTCTTGATACGTGGCAATTATAGTAATATATGTAGAGCTACAAGTTCAAAATCTTATAGCTAAAATTCAAACTTTGTTGTTACAGAATATAAATTGTGGCAAAAATTTTCTTCATTTACCACGAAAATAAAAATGTGAAAACATGTTATCATTTGCGTGGCAATTTTGTAGTTTAGCTACAACTTCAAATTTTTTATAGCAACTAATCGAAAAAATTTAACACACTAGTAATTCATTATTTATGTATGTGACAATTTATTTTTAACATGAAAATTATAGATAACGATACCATAATATCTTAAATGGGGTAATAAATATAATATATTAGAGAAAAATAATAAAAGATCAACAATGTCATTCAAAATAGTGGAACATTATTCTACGCAAACATATGAAATGTACTTTTTCAAGACAAAAAAAATAATTGTTCATCTCTCCATCACTTAGGAGCTTTCATCACTTCTCCAAAAGCTGCAATAACAATGAAAAATTGAATAAATAAAGGTACAATAAAGTATTTACTTAAAAAATAAAATTTAATTTTTAATATATATATTTTCTTAAAAAAAATCACATAGTATCAAAACACTAATATAAAAAGATAATATAAACTACTTACGGTTAGATTTGGATCATTTGATTGTTGACTTTGAGCTGCCATCATCATTTGAAATTTAAGATAATCTAAACTACTTACGGTTAGATTTGGATCATTTGATTGTTGACTTTGAGTTGCCATCATCATTTGAAATTTTTCTTCCCATATTTTACTCAACTCCTCTAACTTATTGTCTGTTTCTTTCTTCATTTCTTCAATTTGTTCCTTTGCTTCCCTTTTAACTTCTTCTACACGCTCATTTGATTCTTTTCTGGTTGATTCTAGTTGTTTTATGAGATGTGCTTTTGTTGGTCTACCACCAAAGTATTCGCTAATACTTTTTCCCTGACCGTATGCACGAAGATATTCATTTTTTTCTGTCCCAAGTACTTTTTCAAAGATATCATCATCATTTAAAGAAATTTCTCCTTTTTCTTGCTGTTTTTTAAATTGATCAAATTGATCCTACAATTAAAAAAAATTAATAAAGATATATGCAAACTAGCTCGTATAATGCAAGCCCACTCCAAAGAACTACAGCAGCTCCGAAGATAAATTATAGTGCAGAAAATTTACCTAGAAAACCATGGGTTAGACACGATCAAGAAATAAAAGATAACATTAGACCAGCAAGAAAAAGAATGCCAATAGAAGAACTCATTAGATTACAAGAAGGAAGAAATAAAAGAAAAATATTAAATATAGCTGCACACGATCCACAAATGTGGAATACAGTAATAGATTTATGGAAAGGAATAGTAGTAGCAGATTTTATTAAAAACTATCAAGAAACAGACGCAGAGACTATGTACAGATATTTAGAAACCTTTTTAGGAGAATCATGTAAAGCAATATGGGAATCTTATAAACAGACTAAACCACAGGAATTCCAAGGACTAATAGAATTAGGACCAAACCCTTACAATTTCACAAACAAAATACATGTGTTATTGACAGGAGAAGACCCAAATAGTGGCTTACTAGCTCTACAAAGAAATGCTTTAATAAAATTAGAACAATTAAGTATATAAAATTGGATGCACATAAAGAAGTTCGTTAATGACTACTTTTACTATTGCACTATTAGTGGAAATACATTTAATGAAGAATTAGGAAAAAAGCTATTTAATAAATTACCAAGAGCATTAGGAAGAGAAATAGAAGAAATATGATATAAAAGAGAAGGTGTAACTCAAGACCCTACTATATCATGGTCTATAGGACAAAAAGTAACACACATAATGGAAATACTAACAGAAAAATGTACTAACATACAAATACAAAAACAATTAAAATAAAAAGAAATGAATTTTTGTAAAACAATGATATACACTACACAAAGTTATGATAAAGAACCCAGTAGACCAAGAAAATATAAAAGAAGAATAAACTATAACAAAAGACCTTACAAAAATAAAAAATACTTTTTGAGAAAATCTTCAGCAAGAAAACCTTACTTAACCAGAGATAGTCATAAGTTCTTCTTGTTCTGTTTCTTTGGTACTTTCTGTTTCATTATCTTCTAATTCTCTTTGATTTGTATAATTATAATTTGTAAACCTAATAGATGTCTCTCCTTTTGAACTAGTGTACATTAAGTGTTGTTCTGGCGCAAATAATTTGGGTTTACTTAGTTTATCTAAATTCCATTCTAATCCTGCATATTCTTCTGGATTTATCTTTATTGGTTTTATTAATTTTATTCCTTTATTACCCATTACTTCTACTACATCATTTACTTGGAGTTTAAATTTTGTATTACTATTTAAAGTCATTTTTCTTATAAAACCTACACACATTAATAAATTATTTTCATTATTCATTTCTTCATACCCTTTGGTCTGGATTCCTATTTTAATATGTTTACCAAATTCTTTTAGATTTATTAAAAAGTCCGGGCTAATATAAAATATTCCACCATTATTAGTCATATCTACTTCTGTTAGTCATATGATAGATTCGTTAAGTCTGACCATCGGTCATCATATAATACTATCATTACTTTAGATCCTAAATTCTTTTTAGTTAATCATTTTATTCCTATAACTATTAATCCCATGTGCATTAGCATTAGTTTAGGATTTTTGACTGTCTTTATAAAAGCAGGGTTTACTAAATTTAGTCTTGCAAAGTTTTCTCCTATAGCAGATATCTGTTCTTCTCTATAGTGTCGGTATAGTTGATTATTTTTTGAAAAGTATTTTGTATTGTATAATGTTCTAGGATTTAATAATTTAAGTTGATTTTGTTGAAATATTTGTATATCTTTGTCTATATCTATTATTTCATTTAATTCTTGATTTTCTTCTATGGTTGATGTTCTTCTAGATAATATTCTAGAGATTAAGTTATTACCTATTCTATTTTCTGAGAAACTTAGTCTACTTTCTTGGGTTGTTCGTCTGTTTGAAAGAAAGTCTATTTTTGTGAGTAACATTAGGAGAAGGAAAAGTAAAATTACAACCACATATAGCTAAAAAAGTTTTAGATATGCCTAATAAGCTAGATAATACAAAAGAATTACAAAAATTCTTAGGATTAGTAAATTATGCTAGAAATTTTATTCAAGACTTAGGAAAAATAGCAGGTCCATTATATGCTAAGACATGTAGTAAAGGACAAAAATATTTTAATATAGAAGACATTAAATTAGTCCAACAAATTAAAAAAAAGTTAAAAATATACCAGACTTACAAATACCACTAGAATCAGATTATTTAATAGTTCAAACAGATGGTAGTAAATTAGGATGGGGAGTCATCTTAAAATCAAGACCAAATAAATATAGTCCAAAAAATGAAGAAAAAAATATGTGCCTACCAAAGTATACAATACAAAGAAAAAGGTAATATGAGTAGTATAGACGCAGAAGTATTAGCAGTAATATACGGATTAAATAGTTTTAAATTATACATTTTAAACAAAAATGAAGTATTAGTAAGAACAGACTGCGAAACCATAGTTAAATTTCATGAGAAAATAAATAGTAAAGCTAGTAGTAAAAGACGATGGTTAAACTTTATAGATATAATATCTATATATAATAATATTGTTTTTGAATATGTTAAAGGAAAAGACAATGACTTAGCTGATAAATTAAGTAGATTACAATTAAAGATTAATTATTACAGCATGAGACCAACAAGCCAACAGACAGTAGACAAAGGCAAGGGCATCGCCCAGCCAGATACTTATGCTCAGACTTTATTAGGAAGACAACATTTTAGACCTCTAAATACAACAGACAATTTAATGGAAAGAATACATTTTGGTAAGTATAATTTGATTTCTTATCCAAAGAGTAATCTATCTTTTAGAATAAATCCAGATTGTACTTTAGACAAATCTCAAAAATTCTTAGTAGATAATTTATTGATAGCATACAATAAGCAAGACACTAAATACTTTATTGCTGCTTCAAATGCATTGTGTCAATATTTTTCAGAAAGAAATAGAGATAATAAATTCAAATACTATGTAGTAATACATGGTAAAACTAATGGTGTTTTTCAGACATGAATAGAAGTAGTAGATTCCATAAATGGGGTAAAAAACCCACTTTTTAAAGGTTTTAATGATTTTAATGAAGCTTTAGGCTATGCTAGAGGAGTACTTTGGCCTAATTATTACATTTCACCAGCCTTGAAACAAAGCCCAACCCAAATACCACAATACAATATCCGAAAAGACTCAGACAAAATAATATTTTGTGATCATTGCTCTTCCATGACCGAGGATTTCAAAAGACTCAATACAAAAAATGAAATTCTTATCCAAGAAAACATGAGACTTGTTAAACAGCTCGAGACTTTTCAGAGTAAATATGTTCCAAGAACAGAAAGTACAACTCAGAAAGAAGACATGAGTTCTCCATCTCACTTAAAAATGGATGAGACGGGTGTGCATTCCCCTCTGAATGCTAAGAACTCTACTGTATCGGAGCAGGATACAGCTAGTCCGGTGGTATTTTTCTTCTATGAGCCACTGAGTTGCTTGTCTATAGCTTCTTGATATGGCTTGCATTAATTATCCTAACAAAATTACTTCTTTTTTAATACTCTTATTTATTAACTATATTCTTTTATCACACCAGTATATGTCAATATCGTAACTTGATATATCCCACCTAGTATTGCTAATAATTTCTGGATCACTTAAGCTTAACTTATCTAAATCTTCTATATGCTTTATATTAAATTTATTTTTTAGTAATCTTTTCTTTTCTATAGCTACTTGTCTAATTTTATATTCTTTATATAAATGCCAATATTTATACCTTATATTTTTAAATGAAGGATGTCTTTTCATAGGCTATTTATCCCAAAAACTTCTCGCTCTGATACCAAAATATATGAACATTTAGATATATGGGTATGTAGTAATATGGGTATGTAGTGTATATGTAGTAAATAGGTATGTAGTGTATGTAGCATATGTAGTATTAACACTGAAAATAAATACAATAAATACAGTAAATACAATAAATACAAGAATATCAGAAACAACAAAGAAATACAGAAATACAAAGAAATATAGTAAAACAAGAAAAACAAGAATAAAATGTATAGAAAATAAATTAAAACAACAAGTAGCCAAACAACAAGAACAATTTCAAACAAAAGATCAGACTACCAATCTAATACTAATGACCCTAGAAACAAGAATGAATGATTTAGAACAAAGACTAATTTCTGTAGAAAAAAGAAAACAAAAAATAGACATAGAAAATTCACAATCACAAGGAACAATTCATCTAGACCAAATAGAAAGTAAACTAATGAACATAGAAGAAGATAATACTAGTTTCATATGTAATGAAGATAAAAAGTTTGGAACTATAAAATTACTAGTAAGAATAAAAATTAAAGATATAGAAATAGAAACTTTAGCATTAATTGATACAGGTTGCACTGGCTGCCTTCTTAATAAGAAAATAATACCACAACATATATTACCAACCCTTAAGAATTTTAAAGAACCAGTATTAGCCATACAAATGGATGGAACTCATAATTTATACCACCAATATATAGAAAAAGCACAAATACGTTTTATAAATACATGTAATGAATTTTACAAACCAACTTATAATATGCATAAAATCCTAGTAAGAGACTTAAATATTAAAACTGATTTAGTAATAGGACTACAATTTCTTATACAAAACAATGGAAGTTGTTTAGTCTCTAGAGACGGAATAATGTTATTCAGAAATTCAACCTATACTCCCGTTCAGACCAATAAAATCCTAACAAAAGAAATTAAAGTCAAAGATAATAGACTAAATAATTCTAGTCCATGTTGCGATAATTGTGAAAATAATGAAAGTTGTTCTTCAAAAAACCTATATGAAGAAAAACAAGAAGAAAATTCTATAGAAGATACATATATAGCAGACATAGAAAAAGATTATACATTAATAAATGTAGAAACAGAATTCTATAATTTTCAAAAGGGAATAAATACTATAGGAACAATAAAACATCCTAAAGACTTAGAAAATATAATAGCAATACTAGATGAAATGGAAATAATAGGAGAAAAACCCTTAATACATTGGGAAAGTAATAAAATTATGTGTAAATTAGATATAATAAATCCAGACTACACAATAAAGACAGCAACTATAGAAGCAAATAATGAAGACACTGAAGAATTCAGTAAACAGATTAAAGAATTATTAAAATTAGAACTAATAAGAATAAATAGTAAAGCTAGTAGTAAAAGACGGTTGTTAAACTTTATAGATATAATATCTATATATAATAATATTGTTTTTGAATATGTTAAAGGAAAAGACAATGACTTAGCTGATAAATTAAGTAGATTACAATTAAAGATTAATTATTACAGCATGAGACCAACAAGCCAACAGACAGTAGACAAAGCCAAGGGCATCGCCCAGCCAGATACTTATGCTCAGACTTTATTAAAAAGACAAAATTTCAGACCAGTAAATACAACAGACAACTTAATGGAGGAAATTTATTTTGGTAAGTATAATTTAATTTCATATTCTAAATGTAATTTATCATTTAGAGTAGCTCCAGACTATAATTTAGATAAGGCTCAACAACGTTTAATAGATAACTTGTGGATTGCATACAATAAAAAAGACACTAAGTATTTTATAGCAGCTTCTAATGCTTTATGTCAATACTTTTCAGACAAAAATAGAGATAGTAAATTTAAATATTATGTAGTCATACATGGTAAAATTAAAGGTATTTTTCAAACTTGGATAGAAGTAATAGATTCTATAAATGGGATAAAAAATTCACTTTTTAAAGATTTTAATGATTTTACTGAAGCTTTAGACTATGCAAGAGGAATACTTGGGCCTAATTATTATATTTCACCAACTCTTAGACAAAGTCAAAACCAAATACCTCAATACAATATCCAAAAAGATTCAGACAAAATAATATTTTGTGATCATTGTTCTGCTATGACTGAGGGTTTCAAGCGACTCAATGCTAAAAATGAGATCCTTATTCAAGAAAATATGAGACTAGTCAGACAACTAGAGACATTCAAGAGCAAATACTCGCCAAGAGCAGAAAGTAATACTGAGCCAAAAACAGACAATACTACCGGGAAAGAAGACATGGGTTCTCCATCTCTAAAAATGGATGAGATGGGTGTGCATTCCCCTCTGAATGCTAAGAACTCTACTGTATCGGAGCAGGATACAACTAATCCTGTTCAAGCGGTGACCGGTAAAGACTTATCAAATCCGTTAATGGCTGTCACTTTGCCAAAAAGTGAAATAGAGGAGTCTGCTTCCTCACGAAGGAGATTACCTAAATACTTTCAAAAAGACACATTAAGAAAATATGAATTATTAAAAAAGAAAAAAAATGAAAAATTAGAAAAAATAATTAAGCAAACATTAGAAAAAATTTTCCAAGACAAACATATTATCAAAGACATTCTCAGTCCAAGTAATGGCTCAAAAGACACTATTCACAGTCCTGTATTATCAGACGAAGAACAGATAAATAATATTCAAGACTCACAAGACCTTTATGAAGATGATGACTCAGGTATGAGTTTTGATACTATTGCACTACACAATTTAGACACTTAACCATTTTCTATTTCAAAGATTCCATTTCTTATCATAAAGAAGACAAAAATACAAAAAGTCAAGAATAGAATGGTAGCAAGAAATAACTCGGTAGACTTCAAGAAGGAACAAGACAAAAGTCATTTTCATCAAGTTACAAGTCACTTTCATCTCAAAGAAGAACAAGACAAAAGTCATTTTCATCAAGTTCCAAGTCACTTTCATCTCAAAGAAGAACAAGACAAAAGTCACAACAAAACATGAAACGTAGTAAAGAATGGAATTGTATCAATTTTCAAAGCATGGGCTATAAAGATAAAAAATATATGTATATATATATATATATATATATATATATATAAGTCAAAAATATTAGGTGGAGATGCCCACTACGTGTCTTGTAATATTTAGAGTGTTAGGTGGGGATACCCACTAAGTGTCCTGTAAAAATGGTTGTGTTGTCACTTTATCACTACCCTCCAAAAAGAGGGAAAAACTGTTGACATAGCACGCGTCGGTAGAATATTTGAGTCTGTAATATAAGTCAAAAAGATGAACTTAATGATGCATGTGACGATGGGGCCCAATGAGTACCCGACTTGCATTATTAAAAGAATCTTATCAAGTTGTCGGCCATTAATAATAAAAAAGGCCACTTAGAGTATTTAGGAGGGTTCCTTTAGTTTTTCCTTTGCCTATATAATAAGGCATAAGAGGTACGTAAAAAACAGAAAGAGAAGAGCGAACAGAGTGAGAAAAAACCAGTGAGCAACCAAAACTTCCTAAGTCCCTACTACTTGCTTGTATTATTTTCTCTTGTAAAAAAGTTTGTGGAATAATAATAGGTGTGTGTGGTTAAGTTTTTAAAGTTTTCAAGAAGTTCTTCGGGGGTTCCCGAAAGGGAAACCTCTCTCCGTTAATCATGTAAGTTTTTATAATACTTATTTCCAGAAATTTCCCCCCCAAAAAATATGTTATCTTTTTATGTTAAGTTGTTAAATTTATGTAAATTTTTGTGTATGTGTTAAAAATTTACCCTTAGTACATGGTTAGCTTCTTAACTTCTTAATAACGACTATGGATTAACCTGTAAATTCCTAGGATTCTTGGCTTTTATAGTCCGCTTGATAAAAGGACGAAGTTGTTGCCAGTTTTTATATCCGGGGTGTGGTTAAAGATGAAGTTGTTAAGAACACAGGTTAATAAGAAGAGATGAACTGGGTAAGATAAAAAAGAAAAAAAAATACAATTAAAAATGGGGAAATTAGGGAATTAAGTCATAAATTAGCATGATTTAACTAAATGAGAGAGGGAGTACTGAGTAGGATTTACAATATATTTGAAACAAAGCATAAAACACGGATATATTTTTATTATATTTGACTTCTTAAAATATATAGATATTATATATTGTTATTATAATATTATCTTCTTCATAATACTTTTATATACTAACTACCATATTTTATTATCTATACTACTTATCCGCCCATACTTATACATATTTATATTATATATTATTATATTACTATATTTAATTTAACTTGGATAGAAGCAGAGTTAGAAAAAGAACAAATAAGCGAATTTTTAATCTGGTCAAAAGAAGAATTAGCTAATGAAGAGATACCTAAAACTTATACAATAGATTTTTTGAATAAAGAAAAAGCTAAAGTAATAAAAGAAATTAATCACATAAAATTAAATATTAAATATACTAATAATAGGATAAATTACTATAAACTAATATGCCCAATTAGAAGTTCAATAGGATAGAAAAATAGATTCTCTAAAATAATTAGAATATTTAGATTTAAGAATACTCTCGGAAAAGAAATATAGATCACTACCCAAAAATAGTATTTTAAAGTGTAATTTTTTAGAAGGAGATCATATATTACATTATGTAGATAAATAGTATAATACTTTAATAGATTTAATAATAAATCTTAGTGAAAAAACTCAACAACAAGATCAAACTATAATAAGACTTTTAGAAACTATAGAAGTAATACAAAATAGACAATTTAAGACATTAGATAAATTAGAAAAGAATTTAGATTTCTTAAAAGCACAAGAACTAGAAATAGATAGAAAAATCCAATATCTAAATAAAAAATTTAATTTAGAGAAAATACCTACTAAAATAGAAATAGAAAAATTGGTAAAAGCTATAATAGAAAAACCTAAAGAATTAGAAATTAAAAATACTCAAGTAGTAACAAAAATCATTGAACAAGTAGAAAAAATAAATACTGAAATTAGTCATTTAAAAGAAATAATTATAAGACATAAATTATAAAAAAGTATTAGAATATACAAAAAATTTTCATCTAGAACCAGTAGGATTTTCAAATCACATTCCCTCTAGCCAAACGGACAAAATACTTCTCAAACAAAATAATACAATAATCGCCTTACTAATATAATTAAATACAAAAGTGGATAAAATACTAAAAGAAAAACAACCTGAACAACAAGTTAATACAGAAATAGATAAACTAATAAATCAACTTAAAAAGGTAGAAATAACCCCTCAACAAGAAGAACAAAAGGTAATTAAAAGACCACAAAAATGGACTTTCTTTCAAACAGACGAACAGCCCAAGAAAGTAGACCAAGTTTCTCAGAAAATAGAATAGGTAATAACTTAATCTCTAGAATATTATCTAGAAGAACATCAACCATAGAAGAAAATCAAGAATTAAATGAAATAATAAATATAGACAAAGATATACAAATATTTCAACAAAATCAACTTAAATTATTAAATCCTAGAACATTATACAATATAAAATACTTTTCAAAAAATAATCAACTATACCGACACTATAGAGAAGAACAGTTATCTGCTATAAGAGAAGACTTTGCAAGACTAAATTTAGTAAACCCTGCTTTTATAAAGACAGTCAAAAATCCTAAACTAATGCTAATGCACATGGGATTAATAGTTATAGGAATAAAAGGATTAACTAGAAAGAATTTAGGATCTAAAGTAATTGTAGTATTATATGATGACCGATGGTCAGACTTAACGAAATCTATCATAGGACTAACAGAAGTAGATATGACTAATAATGGTGGAATATTTTATATTAGCCCATACTTTTTAATAAATCTAAAAGAATTTGGTAAACGTATTAAAATAGGAATCCAGACCAAAGGGTATGAAGAAATGAATAATGAAAATAATTTATTAATGTGTGTAGGTTTTATAGGAAAAATGACTTTAAATAGTAATACAAAATTTAAACTCCAAGTAAAAGATGTAGTAGAAGTAATGGGTAATAAAGGAATAAAATTAATAAAACCAATAAAGATAAATCCAGAAGAATATGCAGGATTAGAATGGAATTTAGATAAACTAAGTAAACCCAAATTATTTGCGCCAGAACAACACTTAATGTACACTAGTTCAAAAGGAGAGACATCTATTAGGTTTACAAATTATAATTATACAAATCAAAGAGAATTAGAAGATAATGAAACAGAAAGTACCATAGAAACAGAACAAGAAGAACTTATGAATATAGAATTAATACAAGAAGAATATAAAGTAGACAGTGTTATAGAAGAAGCAAAAAGACAATACACAATACACTGAAAATAAAAATAAAATTTTTAAATGTAAAGGATGTAAAAAAGGAAAGATGGATATAATAGAAACAATAGAACACTTTAAAATGTGTGAAGAAAGGGATGATAATTTAGCTTATAGGATAGATGAATCCGAATACATGAATGAAAAAAAAGAAGACACCCAATCCCTAAATAGTTACAAAGAACTAATGGATGAAGCAACTAGCGCGTATAGTGCAAGCCCATTCCAAAGAACTAGAGCAGCTCCGAAGATAAATTATAGTACAGGAAATTTACCTAGAAAATCATGGGTTAGACACGATCAAGAAATAAAAGATAACATTAAACCAGCAGGAAAAAGAATGCCAATAGAAGAACCCATTAGATTACAAGAAGGAGAAAATAAAGGAAAAATATTAAATATAGCTGCACACGATCCACAAATGTGGAATACAGTAATAGATTTATGGAAAGGAAAAGTAGTGGCATATTTTATTAAAAACTATCAAGAAACAGACGCAGAGACTATGTATAGATATTTAGAAACCTTTTTAGGAGAATCATGTAAAGCAATGTGGGAATCTTATAAACAGACTAAACCACATGAATTCCAAGGACTAATAGAATTAGGATCAAACCCTTACAATTTCACAAACAAAATACATGTGTTATTGACAGGAGAAGACCCAAATAGTAGCTTACTGGCTCTACAAAAAAATGCTTTAATAAAATTAGAACAATTAAGTATATCAAATTGGATGCACAAAAAGAAGTTCGTTAATTACTATTTTTACTATTGCACTATTAGTGGAAATACATTTAATGAAGAATTAGGAAAAAAACTATTTAATAAATTACCAGGAGCATTAGGAAGAGAAATAGAAAAAATATGGTATAAAAGAGAAGGTGTAGCTCAAGACTCTACTATATCATGGTCTATAGGACAAAAAGTAACACACATAATGAAAATACTAACAGAAAAATGTACTAACATACAAATACAAAAATAATTAAAACAAAAAGAAATGAATTTTTGTAAAACAATGATATACACTATACAAAGTTATGATAAAGAACCCAGTAGATCAAGAAAATATAAAAGAAGAATAAACAATAACCAAAGACCTTACAAAAATAAAAAATATTTTTTGAGAAATCTTCAGGAAGAAAACCTTACTTAAACAGAGATAGACATGTTAGAAAATATAGAAATGATAAAAATTATAAAAATAAATTAGAATGCTATACTTGTGGTAGTTTAGAACACTTAGCAAATATATACCCTAAAAGAAATAATATGAAAACTAGAAACTCTCAATTAATAGAAGACTTCCAAGAGACCTTACTAAATGTAGATGAATTTATGTCAGATACAGAAAGTATATATTCAGTTATAAGCTTAGACATAGCAAAAGAAGAAAGATGTCAATCAAATACATCCGACTCAGAAAATGATAATTTAATCAATGAAATAGGATTAGAAAGATTAGAAAGAAAAGAAGAAGATTTAACTTATACAATGGTGAACACATACTAAGACTGTAATCATGAATTTGAAAGACAAAAAGGAATAGACAGTAATCAGTATAGTATATGTAAATAGTATCCTAAAAAAATAAATAGAGTTAAATGTAAAAATTGTTATATAGAAGCATGTATAAGCTGTATAGAAAATAAATTAAAACAACAAGTAGCCAAACAACAAGAACAATTTCAAACAAAAGATCAGACTACCAATCTAAGACTAATGACCCTAGAAACAAGAATAAATGATTTAGAACAAAGACTAATTTCTGTAGAAAAAGGAAAACAAAAAATAGACATAGAAAATTCACAATCACAAGGAACAATTCATCTAGACCAAATAGAAAGTAAACTAATGAACATAGAAGAAGATAATACTAGTTTCATATGTAATGAAGATAAAAAGTTTGGAATTATAAAAATACTAGTAAGAATAAAAATTAAAGATATAAAAATAGAAACTTTAGCATTAATTGATATAGATTGCACTGGCTGCCTTCTTAATAAGAAAATAATACCACAACATATATTACCAACCCTTAAGAATTTTAAAGAACCAGTATTAGCCATACAAATGGATGGAACTCATAATTTATACCACCAATATATAGAAAAAGCACAAAGAAGTTTTATAAATACATGTAATGAATTTTTCAAACCAACTTATAATATGCATAAAATTTTAGTAAGAGACTTAAATATTAAAACTGATTTAGTAATAGGACTACAATTTCTTATACAAAACAATGGAAGTTGTTTAGTCTCTAGAGACGGAATAATGTTATTCAGAAATTCAACCTATACTCCCGTTCAGACCAATAAAATCCTAACAAAAGGAATTAAAGTCAAAGATAATAGACTAAATAATTCTAGTCCATGTTGCGACAATTGTGAAAATAATGAAAGTTGTTCTTCAAAAAACCTATATGAAGAAAAACAAGAAGAAAATTATATAAAAGATACATATATAGCAGACATAGAAAAAGATTATACATTAATAAATGTAGAAACAGAATTCTACAATTTTCAAAAGGGAATAAAAACTATAGGAACAGTAAAACATCCTAAAGACTTAGAAAATATAATAGCAATACTAGATGAAATGAAAATAATAGGAGAAAAACCCTTAATACATTGGGAAAGTAATAAAATTATGTGTAAATTAGATATAATAAATTCAGACTACACAATAAAGACAACAACTATAGAAGCAAATAATGAAGACACTGAAGAATTCAGTAAACAGATTAAAGAATTATTAAAATTAGAACTAATAAGAAGATCTACATCTAGACATAGATCAACAGCTTTTATGGTTAGAAATCATAGTGAACAAGTACGAGGAAAAGCTCGTATGGTAATAAATTACAAAAGGTTAAATGACAATTAATACTAGAACAGATGCATATAAATTACCAGATAAAAATGAGTTAATTAATAGAATACAAGGTAAAAAGATATTTAGTAAATTTGACTGTAAATCAGGATACTGGCAAGTAAAAATGCATCCAAAAAGCATAGAATGGACAGCCTTCACTTGTCCTGAAGGACAGTTTAAATGGTTAGCCATGCCTTTCGGATTAAAGACAGCTCCGCCCATTTTCCAAAGAAAAATGGATGATATGTTCGGAGACTATAAAAATTTTGTATTAGTTTATGTAGAGGACATTCTAGTATTTAGTAAAGACATGTACGAATATTTAGGACATTTATAGATAGTGTTTAGACTATTTGTAAAATATGAAATAATAATTAGTAAAAAGAAAATGAAATTATGTAAAACACATATAAACTTCCTAGGAGTAACATTGGGAGAAGGAAAAGTAAAATTACAACCACATATAGCTAAAAAAGTTTTAGATATGCCTAATAAGCTAGATAATACAAAAGAATTACAAAAATTCTTAGGATTAGTAAATTATGCTAGAAATTTTATTCAAGATTTAGGAAAAATAGCATGTCCCTTATATGCTAAGACAGGTAGTAAAGGACAAAAATATTTTAATATAGAAGACATTAAATTAGTCCAACAAATTAAAGAAAAAGTTAAAAATATACCAGACTTACAAATACCACTAGAATCAGATTATTTAATAGTTCAAATAGATGATAGTAAATTAGGATGGGGAGCTATCTTAAAATAAAAACCAAATAAATATAGTCCAAAAAATAAAGAAAAAATATGTGCCTACCAAAGTGGACAATACAAAGAAAAAGGTAATATGAGTAGTATAGACGCAGAAGTATTAGCGGTAATATACTGATTAAATAGTTTTAAATTATACATTTTAAACAAAAATAAAGTATTAGTAAGAACAGACTGCGAAGCCATAGTTAAATTTCATGAGAAAATAAATAGTAAAGCTAGTAGTAAAAGACGGTGGTTAAACTTTATAGATGTAATATCTATATATAATAATATTATTTTTGAATATGTTAAAGGAAAAGACAATGAATTAGCTGATAAATTAAGTAGACTACAATTGAAGACTAATTAATATTTATTTCAGCATGAGACCAACAAGTCAACAGACAGTAGACAAAGGCAAGGGCATCGCCCAGCCAGATACTTATGTTCAGACATTATTAAGCAGATAACATTTCAGACCTCTAAATACAACAGACAATTTAATGGAAAGAATACATTTTGGTAAGTATAATTTGATTTCTTATCCAAAGAGTAATCTATCTTTTAGAATAAATTCAGATTGTACTTTAGACAAATCTCAAAAATGCTTAGTAGATAATTTATGGATAGCATACAATAAGCAAGACACTAAATACTTTATTGTTGCTTCAAACGCATTGTGTCAATATTTTTCAGAAAGAAATAGAGATAATAAATTCAAATACTATGTAGTAATACATGGTAAAACTAATGGTGTTTTTCAGACATGGATAGAAGTAGTCGATTCCATAAATGGGGTAAAAAATCCACTTTTTAAAGGTTTTAATGATTTTAATGAAGCTTTAGACTATGTTAGAGGAGTACTTGGGCCTAATTATTACATTTCACCAGCCTTGAAACAAAGCCCAACCCAAATACCACAATACAATATTCGAAAAGACTCAGATAAAATAATATTTTGTGATCATTGCTCTTCCATGACCGAGGATTTCAAAAGACTCAATACAAAAAATGAAATCCTTATCCAAGAAAACATGAGACTTGTTAAACAGCTCGAGACTTTTCAGAGTAAATATGTTCCAAGAACAGACAGTACAACTCAGAAAGAAGACATGAGTTCTCCATATCACTTAAAAATGGATGAGACGGGTGTGCATTCCCCTCTGAATGCTAAGAACTCTACTGTATCGGAGCAGGATACATCTAGTCCTGTTTAAACGGTGACCGGTAAAGACTTATCAAACCCGTTAATGGCAGTCACTTTGCCAAAAAGTGAAATAGAGGAGTCTTCTTCCTCACGAAGGAGATTACCTAAATACTTTCAAAAAGACACATTAAGAAAAAATGAATTATTAAAAAAGAAAAAAAATGAAAAATTAGAAAAAATAATTAAGCAAACATTAGAAAAAATTTTCCAAGACAAACATATTATCAAAGACATTTCCAGTCCAAGTAATGGCTCAGAAGACACTATTCACAGTCCTGTATTATCAGACGAAGAACAGATAAATAATATTCAAGACTCACAAGACCCTTATGAAGACGATGACTCAGGCATGAGTTTTGATACTATTGCACTACACAATTTAGACACTTAACCATTTTCTATTTCAAAGACTTCATTTCTTATCACAAAGAAGACAAAAATACAAAAAGTCAAGAATGGAATAGTAGCAAGAAATAACTCGGTAGACTTCAAGAAGGAACAAGACAAAAGTCATTTTCATCAAGTTACAAGTCACTTTCATCTCAAAGAAGAACAAGACAAAAGTCACAACAAAACATGGAACGTAGTAAAGAATGAAATGATATCATTTTTCAAAGCATGGGCTATAAAGATAAATAATATATGTATATATATATATATATATATATTAAGTCAAAAATATTAGGTGGGGATGCCCAATACGTGTCTTGTAATATTTAGAGTGTTAGGTGGGGATACCCACTAAGTGTCCTGTAAAAATGGGTGTGTTGTCACTTTATCACTACCCTCCAAAAGAGGGAAAAACTGTTGACATAACACGCGTCTAGTAAATAATTGAGTCTGTAATATAAGTCAAAAGATGAACTTAATGATGCATGTGACGATGGGGCCCAATGAGTACCCGACCTGCATTATTAAAGAAATCTTATCAAGTTGTCGGTCATTAATAATGAAGGCCACGTAGAAAGTCTAGGAGCGTTTTTTAAGAATTTTATGTGCCTATATAAGAAGGCAGTAGATGAGAGGAAATAACAGAATGAAAGAATAGCGAGTAAAAATACCTGTGAGAAAAACCCCAACATCCTTTCTTCCCTTTCCTCCCTCCATAATCCTTTATGTACCAAAAACCATCTTTTGTATATTAAAGTTTGTGAAATAAAAATAAGTGAGTTAGTGTGTTAAAATTTTTTAAAGCTCTTTCAAAGTTCCTCGGGGGTTCCCGAAAGGGAAACCTCTCTCTGTTAATCATGTAAGTTTTTATGATATTTAGTTTCTTAAATTTCCCCCAAAAAATATGTTAAATGTTATGTTACTTTATCCTTTTATGTTATTTTTTAAGTTGTTCTTTTAATGTAAAGTGTTGTACATGATGTGTTAAAAATTTATCCTTAGTATATGGTTATCTTCTTAACCTCTTAATAATGACTATGGATTAACTTGTAAATTCCTAGGATTCTTGGCTTTTATAGTCCGCTTGATGAAAGGACTAATTTGTTGCCAGTCTTTATGTCCGGGGTGTGGTTAAAGATGAAATTGTTAAGAACAAAAGTTAAGAAGAAGATATGAACTGGGTAAACCAAAACAAAAATAAAAAATAAAAAATAAAAAATCAAGATAAAACATGGGAAAAATAGGAAACTAAGTCATAAATTAGTAGGATTTAACTATAAGAGAGAGGGAGTACTGAGTAGGATTTACAATATATTTGAAACAAAGCATAAACACGGATATATTCATTTTTGACTTCTTAAATATATAATTTTTATACTACGTACTACTTATATTAGTTACTACTTATATTATATAATATACTTTCCCATATTACTACTACTTACTACCATACCTAACATATATATATAATATTATATTCCTTTCCCATACTTGTAATAATATATTCCCATACGTGCCTATTATATTATATAATATATATAATTTTACTTACTATATAATATAATATTATATATATATATATATATATATATATATATATATATATATTTCTACTTTTCTTAATATACTACTTTATTATATATTATTATATTCCTATACTTTATATTTATTACTACTTTATACATATTATACTACTTTACTTATATTTATTACTACTATATATACCACATTATTTTATTTAAGTGTATTATATTTGGTAGTTAATACTACTTGTAATATATTTACTATATTTATTTGTATTTTCTATATTTTCTGTTTCTTCTGTATTTTCTGTGTTTTCTGTTTTTACTATTTTTCTGGGTTTACTGTAGTATTTACTATTTTCTGTTGTTACTGTTTTTACTGTATTTAGTTTTCACCGTTGTTACTGTATTTACTATTTTTGCTGTATTTACTGATTTTACTGTATTTTCTGTATATTTGTAGTATTTGCTGTATTTACTATTTTCTGTTGTTACTGTTTTTACTGTTTTACTGTATTTACTGTATTTGCTGTGTTTACTGTATTTACTGTATTTGTTGTATTTACTATATTTGTTGTATTTACTGTGTTTACTGTATTTACTGTATTTATTTTCAGTGTTAATACTACATATGCTACATACACTACATACCTATATACTACATATACACTACATACCCATATTACTACATACCCATATATCTAAGTGTCCATATATTTTGGTATCAGAGTGAGAAATTTTTGGGATAAATAGACTGTGAAAAGACATCCTTCATTTAAAAATATAAGGTATAAATATTGGCATTTATATAAAGAATATAAAATTAAACAAGTAGCTATAGAAAAGAAAATATTACTAGAAAATAAATTTAATATAAAGCATATAGAAGATTTAGATAAGTTAAGCTTAAGTGATCCAGAAATTATTAGCAATACTAGGTGGGATATATCAAGTTACGATATTGACATACACTGGTGTGATAAAAGAATACAGTTAATAAATAAGAGTATTAAAAAAGAAGAAATTTTGTTAGGATAATTAATGCAAGCTATAGCAAGAAGCTATAGACAAGTAACTCAGTGACTCATAGAAGAAAAAAACCATAAAACATACTTTTTAGACAGAGAATTAGAACTAAGAAAACAAATAACTTTAGAAGACACATATTACGACATAAAATATCTAAATAGAGAATTAGAATATACTGTAAGACAAGTTATAAACTCCGAAAGAAGAATAAAAATATATAAAAAAACACTTAACAATATACAATTTGGATAATATACATGCCTCTAGAATATATTAGAAGAATAAGAGTATTAAAAAATAATTATTATTATCATTCACAAAATTTAGATAATCAGATATAATTCTTCAAACTTTAATCAAAATATTATAATATTTACCATTTCATGTCTAAGTCTTGCATAACTTTTGCTTTCAATATATGGAGGTAAAGAATGTTTCGATATATTTGTCTTGTTTTGGAAACTTCTCTTGTGAGCAAATATAGAAAAAGAAACAATAATTAATATTAATTTCTCTAATAGATTAAAAACTACTATAACAAATAATAATTTTAAAATCATAAACTAATTTTAATTTAATTACCTGAAATTAGCATCACTCCAAAGGTTGACCAAATATTTCCATTCGTCCGCACCAAAGTGTTCGGGCTTATTCCGCAAGCGAAGTTGATAAGTTGATTTTGAATCGAAATACTTTCTTTTCAGTTTGTGCCTATAGTCTCTGTAGAGATCACTCATATGACTAAAAATTGCATCTCTTTTTCCCTCAGACACATCAAAATTAATTTTTTCCTAAAAAAGATACATTGATAGATTTATGATCATATGTTTCAATAACTGTTAATTCATACAAAGTTAAGACAAATGTTTTTCTTACCAAAATAATATCCCACATATGGTCGATTTTGTCTTGCTCAATCTCTTTCCAACCATTTACTTTTAAAGGGACTTCTAACAGTTCGACCCAAAAACCAAATAAATTGGGTTGCAGACTTGCCAAAAGCTTGAAAATCCTTATCAAACTCTACAGATAGTTTTTCCCCTTCCTGTAAGTTGATTATTTTGTGCACCGTGTGGGTCCTCTGACTTTTCTTTTCACAATATTAGAACCTAAAATTGAGGATTGAATAGATAATGTCAAGTTAAAATGTTTATATAAATTAAAAAAAATTAATAAAAATAAATATTACCTGTTGAATTCGCCAATTCACGTTCTTCCATGATTAATTCGTTGACTTCTTCAGATGCGTTATCTCTAGGATCATGTTCTCCAAGAGAGGTACTCATGACAATATTATAATTTTTTTTTTTAGCGTATAAATTTTGATGAGCTTTTTTTTATGCATTTTATAACTAATCATCATGTTTCTAACGTCTAAATCATCACTACATTCAACTAATCCATCATAATCAGCAATAACCCTATCACAAAAGTTGAAAAACTATGAATATTTGAGATAGAGAAGATGACGATTTAAGATTTTTCTTCTTTTTTGTTGATTGCTTGAGTCTTTTAGGGTTTAGGCACTTCTAATATAGGAAAAAAGATTTGTAATGTAGGCATAAAAAAATTAGAGGGAAATAATTTGGAGGGAATTTTTTTGGTGCTGTATGTTTATTGTTATATTTTCTAATTTCAATACAATTCCTTTGTTTTTCTATTTCGTAACATATACGGAAGTTTGTGATGTAAGCATTACATTGTTAATTTTTTTTTTTAATCTATTTTAGTTTATGACTTATTAATTAGTGAACATAATTAAAGTTAATACTTATTTTATATATTAGCAATATTAAATTATTAATTCTTAATACAATTAAAAAAATCCAATAATCATTAAATAAATGAATTAATATAAATTATAAATGTATTGTCCCGATAAATTAAGTCAATGGCTAATTCTTATTATTTGATTGAAAAAAAAAATCAATTTTTGGTCATCAAAGAATACAAAAGAAAAAAATTTCAATTACAAAATACGATTTATAGGGACCTAAAAAGTGTCAATTATTGTATTTTAATTAATTTGATATAATTATTTAATCAAAAGTTATTAGATATAACAATAACATATTCAATATAATTCCATATCTGAGATTTGAAAAGGATAGTGTGTACATAGACTTCACCTTCCGCTTCGATGGAGAGGATTTTTGTAAAATACCCCCAATTCAAGTAAAATAATACAATGCTTACGTAAAAAGAAAATATCGTAGAGATACTATATTGAAAATACAAGTATATATGATTGTAAAAGTGAATCTAATTGAAGAATATAATTACGCTAAAATGTATCATTTTGATAGAATAGGTTCGTATCAAATAATAATTTTTGAAATAATTGATCAAGATTAGATCTAGGTATCACATTGAGCGAGTCGATCAGGATTGACTTATTAATATTCAGTAATGTATAGTACTACTATATATCATTAGAAAATTGTATTTACGATAAACTGATTTGATAAATATAACCATTAGTGGTTTAAGTTGATAATGACATTCAACTTGATTGAATTATATAATAAGTACCCCTAACCCTGCTAAGTTAATATATGTCGTTGATATTTCAATCATAGTTTAGGAAGGTACTTATACATTATCCCTATTATATACAATATTAGTCCAAATTAGAACTCAAGTTATATATATACATATTATCAAAGCGAGTCACACAAGCGAAGTCGAGCCGGTTCAATCGAGCCTGTACTTTGATTGAGTTTTAACGTAGCAAAGGTAAATATAATTGAGGTGAGTCGAGCTCCGCTTCTTAAAAGCATAGGTTAGATTCATAAACTATTTAATTAATTTAGAGTTTGACCATGAATATTTTTATTCCAAATAATTTATTCACTTTATTTCGAATTTCTTTTAGACTATAAAGTTATCAAATATAAATTGAAGTCGTATTTGAAATTTTGAAAAATATCTCAGGAGGTGTTTTCACTTTTTTACTTTTCACGTTTTATTTTTATTTTATTTTTACAAATTGAGGGTATAAATTACGTTTATAAAAAAATTAAATATATTAGTATATGTAACAATTGAAACATATTCTCTTTTCGTTTCAACTCTTTTGACGTACTTTTTTACGGTCTATTTAAAAAACATACATTTGACATATTGTTAATATAATTTAAATTCACAAAATTCAAAAGTATTTTTAATTTTCTTAAATTTAGCATCAAGCTAAATCAAGTCTAATAATTTAAATGGAAGGATTATAAAATATTGGATACCCAATAGTATATTATGCAAATTTGACATATATATATATATATATAAATCAATAGAAAAAATAAAATAAATGTACAGTTCCTAAAGCCCTAAATCACTACACTGTGTTTGGATCATTGTTACCCATTGTATTGTATTGTATCGTTACTATACCTACAATGTTTGTTTTGATTGTTACTTAAAATGTATTGTATTGTATTGTTAAATTTCGTTGTTACGTAACAATGAAAACCCCTATTTTATAGAACAATCGATTTGATGTGTTTCCATTGTTACTTAATTTCTTTTTCCAATTATATCTTTACATAATATTTCAAAATACTATTTTACCCTTTACCTTATATTATTTAATTCTAGTTACACCTCCTACTCTAGAATAATTAAGGATATTTTAATAAATTTATAAATTACAATACAGTACGATACAGTCAAATCAAACAATTAAAATGTTATTAAACAACAACAAACAATACAATCTAGCCAAACATTATATCTATCATAAAATACAATATAATAAAGTACAATATAATACAATACAATACATTATGAAACAATGGATAACAATCATCCAAACAAGTGTAAATCCTAAATTCCTAAAGAATCTCCTAAACTTGTCTCTCAAATTTCAAAGCTCAACCTCATTCTCGTTTGCTCCTACATCGTCGACATTAAGAGTAAGTTATTCTTCTTTAACTATGTTTCAGAGCTTACATACTATAACAATTTCTCTAGTTTTCAGTTCCCTTATTTCGTATGTCTGGGAGCCAACGTCTATTGGAAATAGTCTGTAGTAAGTAGTAAGTAGAGGTAAGATCTGTATACATTCTAGCATCTTCAAATTGCACTTATGAGATTACATTAGGTATGTTATCAAACTTAATTTAATTCGACTGTCTTTAAGCCATCCAACAGATATTGTGTAAGCTTTTGTATTTGGACAAATTGTTATAGTGTGTAAGCTTTTGTATTTGATCAAGTTTACTGTACTATTTGTATGGGTGGAAAATTATAATAAAAGGGGGAAAAACTTTTGTTCTTGATTCTCTTTATTTATTTATTTTTTTTGCTTAAAAGACGGAAGGTGTAGATATCCCATTCTTTTTCCGACTAGTTTAATAATCAGGGATTGTTTCCAGCGTGTATATAGTCTTTGTTTATCACTACATGTAATAGGGATGAAGTTTGGGTGGTTTTGGGGATTTTCTTGTTCGTCGTGGAAGCTTATGTTGTCTAGACCTTGGGTAACGTAAGTTATATTAGATTCTTCAGTTTTGGAAATAAGAGGTTCGAGGAAACTTACTTTGCGATTGATGGAGGTTTGCTCTACTTCTTCCTTCTGTTTTTTTGTGCTCTGATGAAGTAAATCAGCTTCTTGATCGCTCATATCGTTGGCTCTGTAACTACTTCTACTTTTTGGTATTGCATTGTACGGAGAGAAAAATCATGCATAAGCTGATACTCACTAAAACATAAGATAAGATAATATTGTTTGTAAAAAGTCATATATTCTGATTCTCTTTGATTAGTCTATCATATATATAAATTGAAAATTTATCTTGAGATCTTGTGCAATGTACATAACAAACCGTTGATGTTGAATTCATCAAGCTCCTTATCTATTCTATCCAGCTAGTTTGCAACCAAACAAGGGAGGAGGTTGTTTCACCTCTTAGTTTCTTTATTTGTTTGGTGCAATAGGAGAGGAAGTTATTTGTTTGGTGTAGTAGGACAGAAAAATATACTCCAGCAACAAGAAGCAACTCTTTCTGTTTAACACTAGGATTAGAGTCTAGCATCTCATATAGTGTCTCAACCATCTCGTAATTCCTTCAAGTGATAAAGCTTAGCATTTGAAAGTGAACTTCATCAGAGAAAACACATAATGTATCTCTTTATATACCATGTATGCATTTTCAAACTACTGTAACTTGTTACTTCCCATAAGCATTAAGGGCAGTAACATACCTCAAATTCAAGAGCTTAAACTTCCCTTTACAGTTAAACCAAATAAGAAGAGAAAACTCTCTTAGAATTAGGAAAATATCCTGCTCCTCTCATCTTCTTGAATACTTCAATAGGATTAGTGTACTTCCTATTTCTAGAATATAACTCTATTATACACTCAAAAAATGCAATATCCTTCAATTCTCCAGCATCAAAAGCTTGTCTAAACACCCATGTAGCTTCCTTCATTCGTCCAGAGCCAACAAGAGTTGTTATTTCGTTTATTTAGGAATATTGTCTTCAACTCATGCAACAAATGTTTAGCACGTGTAACCAAACTAACTCTCTCATATGCTACAATCATTGTCTGTTATAGACTCGGCCAAGGAAGAAGCTCGGCCACTTAGGAATGACTGACCGAACCATAGTCAGCTCAGGTAGACAATTTCCCTTGACAGTCGATGCAGGGCTTCCCCAAGCTTTTCCTAAATACAACGTAAGGCAACACGATAGCTTCTCTGAGGATGAAACAACGCCATTTGCGTCATGACATAGTGTTATCAGATGACTTCCTTCGTCGTAATAGGCTGTTTAATTTCCACTGTAGTTTGTTGGATCTTATGGATTGGTCTTTTTGACGTCCTAAGTGTAGTAGATATCAGTCTTGCTTTTATCATCTATATTTATACCTTTTCAGTAGTTGCATTCTAGAGCTATCTTATTATAATTTTATTGGTAGCCCACTCTTTTAATGGTTGTAATATAAGAATGTACAAGTATATCAGGGAATATCATTCATGATATTTTTTTTTTGATAACCGAGAAATCCGTATGTTACCCGCCCTTTGGACCAATCACAGCCTTCTAAACTCGGTGGATAATGGGCCCGCCCCTCTACCCTTCTCCACTTAAATACCGGGCTTCACTTTGCATGGTGTGGGGCTTGAACTTGCGACCTAAGCCACAAATCCTCCACCTTTTGCCACTTGAGCTAGGCCTTGGGGGCAATATCATTCATGATATTTGTTCACAAGACAAGTAGTTTGTTAATGTATCAGGATTTGCTTTTGATTTGTAGTTCAAGATAGCAGCCTGCATTGCATTTTTAAGAATAGTAGGCCATAAATATAATAGCAAGCAACGTCACAAATCGTAATTGATGGGAGAAATGATGTGAAACAACAGCTGGTTGAGTTCAACAGGAATAACTTTGAAGAGGAACCTTGTTAATACAAAGAGCATAAAGTTCTCTATACTTGCAAATCTAAGTGGCTTTGGAATATACTACTTTAAAATTTGCCTAAGATTTTAGTTTTGCAGAGCAGCTAGTATCTGCTTAAAACAACTGCGACATAGCTTTGCTTTGCTTCAAGTTTGGAACTCAAAATCAGGTATCCTCAGACCTTGTCTTGCTTTCCCTCACATATCTGCTTATTGATGCTAGTCAAGAACTAAGACTTCATGAATTTTCAGCATCCATCCATTCAATTACACGACGTGCTTCTTCCTCTGAACCACAGACGACATTCCTAATCCAAGCTAACATTATCTTTCTCTTTTATTTTTTTCTTTGTAGGAAATTTGAAAATGGACAAGTCTTGGATGCGTTCTACTGATAGATCGGGCGACATTTACTTAAAAGGAGTTGAGAGTTTTCTTCAATTTACATTTAAGCAATCAAAACTGGAAGATGAAAATCCTTGTCCTTGTAAGAAATGCAATAATGTTTTCCACAAGTCTAGAGATGAAGTCAAGGAACATCTAATAATTTTTGGGATAGTTCAATGATACACACGTTGGCTTTATCATGGAGAATTTGCACCTAAAAAGCAAAATGTTAATCAAGAGGAAGAAGGAAAGGAACCAGGTGTTCCTTCTCAAAAGAAAAGAAAAGAGCGAGGTGATGATATGTTTGAAATGATATATGATGTTGTTGGTCCTGAAATCACAAATGATTCTAGTGGGGTTAAGTATAAACATGGTGATGCTTCAGAATCTACTTCCATATTTTCCAAATTATTGGAGGATGCTGCACAACTACTTTATCCTGGTTGCGAGACATTCTCCAAGTTATCACTAATTGTGGAACTGTTCCTAATCAAGTGTCTTTATGGGTTGAGTGGTAAAGCAGTTGATAGCATACTACACTTATTTAAACGAGCACTTCCTTCTGGTGAAACTTTACCAGAGTCATTTTATGGAGCGAAAAAAGTGATTCAAAATTTAGGTCTTCATTATGAAAAGATACATGCTTGCGAGAATGATTTTATGTTATTTTTGAAACATAATGCGAAAGCAGAATCCTGCTTGATTTGTGGGGAGTCTAGGTGGAAATCAGTTGAAGGTCAAAAACTAATGGGGATACTCAAGGAAAAACCAGGAAAAAAGTTCCTCGAAAAGTGTTACGTTACTTTCCCTTGAAACCAAGATTGCAAAGGTTATTTATATCACCAGAAATAGCTTCAAACATGACATGGCATCATGATCGACGTTCAAAAGATGGGGTTCTTAGACATCCAGCAGACTCTGAAGCATGGAAACATTTTGATACATTAAATCCGGGCTTCGCTAGAGATCCTCGTAATGTTAGACTTGGTTTAGCATCTGATGGGATAAATCCTTTAGGTAATTTAAGTGTTTCTCACAGCACTTGGCCAGTAGTTATCTACAACTTACCCCCTTGGATGTGCATAAAGAAACCATATTGTTTCTTATCTTTGTTGATACCTGGTCCTAAAGCTCCTGAAAATGATATTGATGTATACTTAGAACCATTGATAGATGAGTTACGAGAAATATGGTTTTATGGAGTCGATACATATGATGCTTCGAGAAAAGAGAATTTTTGTATGCGGGCAGCACTCTTATGGACTATAAATGATTTTCCCGCTTATTCCAACTTATCGGGATGAAGCACAAAGGGAGCTTTGGCTTGTCCTTCATGCAACAAAGACACACCATCTACTCGATTAAGGCATGGTCGTAAGTTTTCTTATATGGTTGCTCATAGATTTTTTTCATCTAATCATAAGTGGCGGAGTAATAAACTTGATTTTGATGGAAAAGTAGAAAGAAGATCTGCTCCAGATGTTCTTTCTGGAAAGGATGTTTTAAATCAATGGCTTACTCTGGAGGACATGAAATTTGGTAAGACTCAGAAAAAATGGAAGTACGAAAAAAGTAAAGGCATTCATAACTGGAGGAAGAAAAGCATCTTTTTCAAGCTTCCTAATTGGAAAAATAATTTGATACGTCATAATTTAGATGTGATGCATAGTGAGAAAAATGTGTGCGATAATATCATTGGGACATTATTAGATATGGAAGGAAAAATAAAAGATAATTTGAATGTCGTCATGATTTGCAGGAAATGGGTATAAGAAGTGAGTTGCATCCAACTCAAAGGGATGGAAGATGGTGTTATCCGACAGCATTCTATTCTTTATCAGCAGATGAGAAGTTTAGCATGCAAATTCTTGAAAATGATTAAGGCTCCAAATAGTTATTCTTCTAATATATCACGGTGGGTGAAGTCAGAAGATCGTAAAATTTATGGACTAAAGAGTCATGATTCTCATATTTTGTTGGAACAATTGCTTCCTCTTGCAATTCGCGGAGTTGTGCCAAATAATGTATATGATGCTATCACTGATTTAAGTATTTTCTTCAGAGAATTGTGTTAAAAAACATTAAGGGTTGATGTGTTGGACCAACTTACAACTCAAATTCCAATAACATCGAGCAAATTAGAAAAAGTATTTCTACCCGCAGTTTTTGATGTTATGGTACACTTGGTCATTCATCTTCCAAGAGAGGTTAAGATTGGTGGACCTGTACAATATAGGTGGATGTACCCAATTGAGCGGTATGATTTTAATTTATAATTTTGATTTAATTTTATGCGGTTTGTTAATTTATCATTCTAATTTGAGTGGTATCTTCTTATATCTTGCAGATTTTTACGCACATTGAAATGTTATGTTCGTAATAGAAATCAACCTGAAGGCAGAGGGTATATTGTTGAAGAAAGTATAATATTTTGTTCTAGGTACTTACCTGGAAATGTGAAAGGATATGATCGAATGTACAAGAATTATGAAGATGATCATATTAAGACATAGTGGATTATCCGTATTTGAAAGAAAAGGTTCTCCTTTACTAAGAGATGCATCCAGAAATCTTGAAAGAGTTTGAGAGAAAACAAGCTCATCTTTATGTCTTGAGAGATTGCAAAGAAGTTCAACCATTTTTACAGTATGTTTTTATTGCATTTGCTAATTTAATTATGTTTTTTTAGCTTGATCTATGCGTCCAAAACAACCAACCAACTTTTTTTTACTATGAAAATCATAATATGATGTCTTTTGAGAACGAGAGGTATGGTCTGGTATTTCATGAAATTTTGTTCTTTCAATGCGTCAGATTGATTAAGGTTGCCACATTTAGCATACATATTAATCAAGGCTATTGCCACCAATAATATATATTTCATGTTCTATCATCTTCAAAGAATATTTGTGTACCCATTTACCATCAAAATATTCCCAGAGAAGTTACCTTTCTTAACCCTATCTTCATCTTTTATTTTATTTTTAATTAATGTACACTTATTTGTATTACAGTGAGTATGACCAGAGTAATAAAAGCATGAACTTTGATGATTGTTTTTTTCATTGGGAATGTTTTTGTTGTCTTTCTTATTAAATTTGTGATACTTATTTATCATCATTAATTTATATTTATTTTTTGTATAGATTGTACAAATGCGCAAAGAAAAAAATCAACTTGCAACCTGTGAATTGTATTCTTTAGCTACAGGCCCTTTTGATGGTGTTCAAAGATTCAAGGGGTACGAAATTAATGGTTTTAGATTTCATACTAAACTACTTGAGGAAACGAGGAAGACCCAAAATAGTGGTGTTTTAGTTAGAGGAGAAGCGAATGGTAAGAATATTAATTACTATGGTGTTTTGACTGAAATAATAGAACTTCAATATTTTGAAGGTAAATGGGTTGTTTTGTTTAAATGTGATTGGTGGGATGTTGATCACATGGAATAGGAGTGAAAATAGTGTTAACACTAAGGGAAAACTAGTAACAGATGAACCATTTGTTCTTGCATCTCAAGCTGAACAAGTTTTTTATGTCAAGGACCATCTTCATCCCAGTTGGTCAATTGTTTTGAATGGTCATTCTACCTATTTTACCGGGGGTGCTATCGTTGAAGATACTTTTCAACAAGAGGCTTGTAATGAGTTATTGCATATATGTGAGGATGATGAAGACATTATGAATTGGGAAAGAAATGATCTTGATGTTATCCGTACTGTTGTTACCTTGGCTGATGATATTATTGAAGTCGGTGAATCGGAACCAGAAATGGATGATGAAGATTTGTTATTATAGATATTTTGAATTCTTATTTGCATATTGCTTATATTCAATTAAGGTTAACAATTTTATTTACTTATTGCTGAGAGATGATCTTTATTTTATTGAGTTACTCTTATTGAATACAAATCAATATTCAGTAGTGTTGAGTTGATAATATCAATTGTATTGAGTTGGAATATTATTATTATTATCTACAGGGTGTTTGTTGACAAAGTCTTCAGTTGCAATATGATTTTTTTTGGGTTAAGTCATACACTAATACTAGTAAGCTTGTAGAGTGATTTTTTGTAAACAAATTGTCAACATTTATCGTCTCCTACGAAAAAAAAAAAAATTTTCTCTTTAGATTGTGACGCTCTTCATATTTTGCGTCTCCCATTGAATACAAACAATATTATTGTTAATTTATTATGACCATATAAGTACTATTATTATGGTAATTTCAATCGTAAAAAATATTTAATATAGATAAAGCATTAGTATGTACAACAACTTTTAACTTGTGATTGAAAATAATTATTGACTATGAAATATTTATCAAAACAACAGTTTTATGGCTATGTTATTTTATCATGACAAATAATTGTACTTTTTATGTCAACTATTGCCACGATTATTTAGTACTCCAAACAAAAATATTTATTTGGCTATAATATTTTTTTTAAATCATTTCTTGTGTCTAAAAGGTTATTGTTGCTTCAACAAATTTTAACCAGATCGTGGCAAAATTGAATAATTATCTATGCAATTTTGATATAGCAAAAATTCATCACTATATTATCTAATATTCCCACAATTTTTATAACTTCAAGAAAAATCATTTTTTAGCTATAGATTTGCTTCAACAATAATTTATTGTGACTAAAAGTTATTATTACTACGGTAAATTTTAGCTTGTGGCAAAAATTAATAATTAGTTACGAAATATTATTAAAGATAAATAATTTATGGCAATTTCATTCAACTTTTGCCACAATCTTTTATTACTTTATTTATTTAGCTACAATATTTTGTTTAAAATTATATATTGTGGCTAAAAGATTACAATTGCTAGAGTTAATTTTATCACGTGACAAAAACTTATAATTAGCTACAAAATTTCACCGTAGCAGACAAATTATAGCTATTTAGGTACTTATTGCTACGATTGTTAGCAATTATAACAAAAATTAGGATTTAGCTTTGTCAATTTGATTTTCGTGACTAAGAAATTTGACAAATTTTTAAATAGCCACAAAATTCAAATTTTTGTGGCAATTACTAAATAATAGCTACGATTTTTAAATTCATAGCTTATATTTTGTAGCTATAAATCCATTGTCTTGTAGTGACGTATCAAGAAAGCTCACAAATTATGTCAAGAGAGTTTGTCAGATATCAAATTTCTCTAAATATGTATGTCATGTTGTCAAAATAAGCATGATGAAATTTCAAGATGGACTGAAAACCTAAACCGAGTATGGAAAAAAAATCAAATAATCAAAAGAATCAAGAATCATATTCAAAATTTCTTTCTAATTTGTACTTAACATGGACAGGTTCCACACATCCAAAGTCAATGTAGGTGAAAGAGTCATTACTACAATAAAGATAAAAGTTCTTATAATAAAACATGATAGGTATCTAAAGTTACCTAATTTGTGAAAATCACAATAATTTAATCACTAGATCTGGAAAACACGATTGTCCTATATTGCGATTCTAGTTTGACTAGGTACATGATACAATTTGACTTCTTGATCTTCATAAAATTTGTAGATCTATGTCTTGGGGTTATAAAGAGTATTAAATCACAGGAATATGGGTTCTTAATAAGTATAATATCAATACTAACAGTAATACAAGGACTGTTTGTAGCGTAGAAAATTTTTGGCAACAAAATTACTATAATATGCCTAACTAAGGTTGTGACTTTTTCGATGAGTTGTGACTTTTCCAATAAGTTGTGACTTTTTTCAAAGGGTTCTGATTTTTCGATGAGTTGTGACTTTTTCAAAGAGTGGTGATTTTTTCAATAAGTTGTGACTTTTCCAAAGGGTTGTGACTTCTCGGAAAGGTCACTTTTTCGATGAGTTATGACTTTTCCGATAAGTTGTGACTTTTTTCAAAGGATTGTGTTTTTTCGGTGAGTTGTGACTTTTCCAAAGAGTTGTGACTTTTTCAATATGTTGTGACTTTTCCAAAGGGTTGTAACTTCTCAAAAGGTCATGACTTTTTATATAAGACATAAAAAACACTTATTCATACTATCCTTTGTTAACTATAAATAGAGGGGCTTCCTTTCATTTTTCAGCCATAATTTTATTTAATCTCCTACTCTTCTTCTTGCATTTTAATTTTTTTTGTGTGATTTATTGTCGTTGAGTGAGTTTGATGTTTTGCGGAATATGAGGTACCACTATTCTGATGAAGTAATTGTTCTATCCTAAGAGGGTACATTCAATAACCTCGAGTACTTGAGGAAAATAAATTTGATGATATAATAATTGTTTTTTTGCTTAATATATACATTAGTATGTAATGTTCCAATATATGAAGTTAACATTATGTAGTGTAAATTCATTTGTTTTTGTTAACAATTTTTCTTGTGATATAAATATATGTTTTTGAACATCTTTTTCCAATATTATTAAACTTCTCAAGAGTGAAAGTATGTATGTGAATATATATGAATCATTTAAAAATTTATCAATTACAAAATAAATTTTATATTCAGTAATATGGAATAAACATTTTCATTTTGTCCCTACACTAAATTAAAATCTAATAACTATATGAAAAAAATAGTAACATTAATTAAAAGTCATATCTATTTATGTAAGTATAAAATTTATTAGAAATACATCTATTGCACATTAATCCTTTAGTTATAACACTAGAAATTCTCTTAGTTATTACTAATTATTGCAAACGTTATTCACACTCTTTAACATTCTTTAGTTATAATATTATGAATTCTCATAGTTATTACATTAGTTATTTCTATCTTTCATCTTATCTTGTATCAACTTTTGATCAATAATTTTTTATATTATTATACCGCCCCTATATATGTGATAACACGATGTTGTTATTTTCCCTTAGATGAATCATGCCTGATTGAATAAATTGAAAATCGTTTACAAGTATATAAACTACATCTTTGTTGGGTTTAAGATAAATAAGTGATTATATATATGATTTCACAGATAGAATATATTATTTAATTTTAGTTTTTTGTTTTTTCGATAAAAAAAAGGAAACCTTTCTCAGTTAACTATGGACAGCCAAATAATTATCTTTGATTTATGTATACAGTCAATCGAGAAGTAAAAGATAAGAGCTAACAACAAGAACTTCATCTATTATGTTATAACTTATAAAATAAAAATTATTTTACAAAGATTAGTTCTTAAAAATAAAATGTAGTTGTTCTCTTAACATGTTCATATGACATCTAAATAGTTTAACGTGGAATACATGTGCAAAGCACATCTAGTTAGATAATAAGAAAAATACAAAACAGATATCGTTTATAAGGTAATATTACTAAGATACGACTAATTACATGATTGAACCTCATCAAATTGAAAAAAATATATGCATTATTGCATTTAGCTAATAAAATTTTTCATTGACCATCTTCATAGATTCACATGAATAAGAGATATATATGACCATCCACATTGAACATTCACAAAACAATCTGCATTATTATTTTGTACAAAGCTTATTATTTAAATATTCACTTAAATAAGCAATACTATCTACTATAACATATATTTTCAGAATTGATAATCACGTGCAACACACGTGTCAAAAAACTAGTTACCTTAAAAGCATGAACTTCTAACTTGAATGTTAAATTACGATAATATTCCTAACTTAGGTTGTTACTTTTTCGATGAGTTGTGATTTTTCTGATAAGTTGTGACTTTTTTTGATGGGTTGTGTAACACCCCAAAAATTTGTAGGCTAAACTAGAGCTAAACGTGAGGGCTAACATCAAGGAAGAAGGGCAAGAGCCAAGGAAAATGGGCAAGGGCCAAGGCTACCCAAAATTGGCCAAGGCACTGCCCACCATGACCACGAGGGTCTTCACGACCCATGGTGGCCCCCACACCCCGTGGTTCCACCCATGGTGGTGAGGCAGTAGCCTCCGAAAAACTGCCCAAAACAAGCTCCTCTTCACAAGCAACTTCATGGCTCGGGGTGAATGTAACACCCCTAAATACTAAACAAGAGTTGCATGTCTATTTACCATCGCTTAATTACTACAATATGTTTTGCTCTCATTTTGGAAAGTTGAATTGTTGTGATAATTGCTAGCTTGCTTAACATAAATTGTATCATAATTTAAGGGATTTTATTGGGGTATTTAAGTAATAGTCTAATTAGAATTATGTATAATTTTAAAAGGAGGTGAATGATATATATATAGGTGTATATGTATGCATTTTGGGCAGCACACAACTATTTGGGCAGCCTTGAGAGACAGCTGGACAAGATAAACATCACTTGTGTGTGTGGCTATATATTTTGACACCTCCTCTAGTGAATTTCATTTCCCTTGAAGTCTGAGAACCTTAGAACATTATCTAACCATTTGTTCTTCAAAATCACAAAAGAAAAACTTTGTCCTTTTGGCTGGAATTCGAGATACACACTACTCTTTGGTAAGTAGTCGAAATCTGTTTTGTAGTTGAGTAATGTGTATTACTTTTAGAATATCTCGTTCTCTAGAACTCAGTTTTGGGTGAATAAATATGATTTAGAAAACTAATTCATATACCTACAACTCTTATGTTTATGTAAAACTCTAACTTTGCTGTTATGGATTCGAAATATGGGACGCAACATAGGACAAGTTCTGTCCAGAGTTCGAAATTAGGAATCCTGTATAGACAACTGTTAGTGTTTTGAATATATGTCTTTGTACAAAATATATTTTGCGGTGATTCTTGTTTTTTTGCAACCTTAAGAGATGTACCTACATCTTTCATGAAGGTTATAAAGTCTAGTTTTGCCATTTTCCTTTTCAAATCTAAGTTGCAACATGAGGTACTAGGCTGGCCAGAATCACTGTTTTGGGAGCATAGTCGTATTTGTACAAGCTAAGCTTACTTGTGATGATAATCATGTGTTACTTTGACATTATTGAGATACTACGAATGAAAGAAGTTATTTAATTGTATTTTTAAGATTGTATATACTCGTGAACAAGTTGAGGACCTTGATACATTGGTTGGTCTACGGTTTGAACTCACGGAGTTGTGTTGGACTGTTTCTACGCTAAAGTATTGATGTTTGTGTATAAGCTTGTACTTGCACTCTTTTAACTGCTGGTATATCTGAAAGTTAATCTTGGTACCTTGGTTACCTCTTGTCACTTTGCATTGTCGTGTTGGTATCCTTTAAGACGTTAAAGACACTTGTATAACTCGCCCACTTGTACGGATTGTTTGATCACTTGGCACTCTTGTTGGGACCTTGTCCTTCTTGTGGCTGTGACTTTGTCACTATTGGAATGCCTCTTGATTCGGATCATTTGCCATCTTGACTCTGGATTTTTAGTCCGTCTTAAGAATGGAAGTTGTCCATTTTAAGTACGAACTAGAAAGCCAATTTTAATATGGTTCTTGGTTCTCTTGATTATTGGGCTTTGACCCTTCTTGATACAGGGCATCGGCCCTTCTTGATACCTGCTTGTGCTTGGTGTGACGACATGATGTATATATTGGGTGAGCCTTGTTATTGAATCTCTTGGAAAATGGTTCTATGAGCAGTCCTGACATTTGGATCTTTAAATATTGAACTTGATACTCTTTATCTATTGTTACTTGATTTATTTATTATATTTCAATTGTGCTGCTCATGACTTGAGAAAGGTAGCTTGGTGAATTTTGAGGGCTCCGAATCTATAGTTTTTACACCACAAAGCTATATGCTTAGCGATAGTTGTTTCTATCGTAGGGAATGATCGAGAGGAGGCATGAAGCTGGCCATTGGAGATTGGAGATTTTGAGAACCTTAAGGAAGATCACATTTGCATATAGGCATCTATATTTTGTATAAACTTTGGGACTTATACATGATCTATGTGTTGTATATTTACACGAAATTTTGAGAGCTAATTGGATCATGTCACCATGGTTTGTAATATAAGTATGGCTACATGTTTTGTTCATTTGGGGTGTGTAAGCCTAAGTCTTGTAATATATTAAATTTATTACTTGTTTTGAATGATTGTATGAAACATGAGCCACCTAGTTTGGGTACGCGGAAGTTGGTAATATTTCTTTATATCATTTTTTTTTACTAGTGTGAAGAGAATATATACATAAAAAGCTCTTGAGTTATTGGCTTATATTATTTCGGAAGGGTCACTACAAGTGTTGGTATCAGAGCCTAGGTTTGTGGTTCTAGAACTTTTGCTGTGAATTACTTGTATACTTGTTCGCTTTCGAAAAAGGTTTTATTTGGATTATTTGTCCACTTACATGGTTTACAATATTTTTATCGCATGTTGAATCCACATGCATCATGTACATCTCCATAATGCAATGTGATCTTCCCTTTTGAAGGAATTAAGCTATGGCCTCTTCTTCTGACCGACCTATGGAAGCTGCTCGTGAAGGTTCGGGTGCCTTTGTTTCCTAACCTCATGCACTAGAAGAGGTTGGAGAACCTTTCTCAGATCAATATGTTCCCCACACTAGTGGGTCTGAAGTGGAAAACCATCAGGGTGTAAGAGCTGGTTCACATCCTTACATGAGTCGTGGTACTCAAGCCATGAATCCTCCTTTTCAACAAATGGCTGAATTCTTCCTCCACATGGCTGAAGCGATGCATGATCCCAACGGGATTAACTTTGAGAAAATGAGAAAAATGGGTGGAGTGGAGTTTGAAGGCACCGTTGATTCCACGGATGCTGAACAATGGCTAGAGCGCATGAAGAGGGTATTTGAGCAGTTAGAGTGTTCAGATATTGCCAAATTTAAGTATGCTATTTCACTATTACAAAATGATGCTTACGATTGGTAGGTAAGTGTTCCGAATGCCAAGGTAAAACCTCCTGTTCTTACTTGGGATGATTTTCTTAGGGAATTTCGTATGAAGTATGTCCCACCTGCTTATTATGATGCAAAGAGAAAGGAGTTTTTGAAATTAAGGCAACGAGGCATGTTTATTGCTGAGTACCAACAAAGGTTTCTAAGGCTCTCTCGTGATACTGGAGGTATTATTAAATAGGAAAAAGACAAGTGTAGGAAATTTGAAGATGGTTTAAATGATTCCATTAGGAAGAATGTGGCGATCCTGCAACATGAGAACTTTTGTAAGTTAGTGTCTGCTGCTTTTACTTGGGAACGACTTGATAAAGAAGAAGCTAGTCGAAATGAAAACAAATTCCGAAAGCCTAGACCAGATTTTGGAGGTCCATCCAAAAGGGGAAGGTTTGATGATTCTAAGGCTGGTAGTGTTAACAGGCCACCTCAGCAAAAGCAAAATAGATCAGAATTTTCTACAGCTAGCACTCCAACTTATGGCCAATACAAGCCTCGTGTTCCCACTTGTCCACAATGTAGAAAGAATCATTATGGTACTTGCAGGAGAGCTTCTAGTGTATGTTTCAATTGTGGGAGCTTTGATCATAAAGTGAAGGATTGTCCTAATCCTAATAATGCTCCTTCCTTGAGAACTGAAGGCTCAGTTCATAAGCCTTCTATTAATCTTCCTCAAACTAATGAAGGTATAAGACCTAAAAACACCCAAGCGGTAGGGGCAAGTGGAGCGAATAAAGCTAGTGGACCAAGGGCTGCTGCACGCGCTTATGCTATGAGGCAGAGGGAGGATCAAGATGGAAAAGACATGGTTGTCGGTAAATTTGACTTATTTGGCTTATGCGTGTTTACATTGTTTGATCCTGGTTTTACACATTCCTATCTTTGTTCATCACTTGCTCTTCCTAAAAATGTGAAATCTGTGAGACTTAATTTTGATGTGCTCGTTGAAAGTCCTTAAGGTTATCCAGTTGTGTGTAATCGAGTTTACCAAGATTGTCCCTTCGTGATTCAAAATCTAGTTTTCCCCGCTGATTTGATTGAAATGCCCTTAAAGGATTTTGATGTTATTATCGGGATGGATTGGATTTATAAATATCATGCAGTGGTAGATTGTAGGTCTAAGCATGCGACTTTTAAAGATCCTACATTTTCACACATCATTGTACAAGGTGAAAGATCATTGACATCTAGTATTATTTCTGCGGCCTTGGCAAGAAAGTTGATGCGTCAAGGTTGTAGGGCATACCTTGCTCACATAGTTGATACACAGTTGGAGAGTCCTGGTATCAAGGACATACCCGCGGTATGTGATTTCCCAAAAGTCTTCCCAAAAAACCTTCCTAGATTGCCCTCGGAAAGAGAGGTTGAATTTCCAATCAAGCTTATTCCTGGATCTACCCCTATTTCTATCACTCCTTATAGAATGGCTCCGGTAGAATTAAGAGAATTGAAATCTCAATTGCAAGAACTTCTTGAGAAGGGTTTTATTCGACCTAGTGTTTCTCTTTGGGGAGCCCCTGTTTTTATTTGTAAAGAAGAAAGGTGGCACTCTTAGGCTTTGTATTGACTATAGACAATTGAACAGAATAACAATCAAGAATAGATATCCACTACCAAGGATCGATGATTTCTTTGACCAACTGAAGGGTGCTAAAGTATTTTCAAAGATTGATTTAAGTCTGGATATCACCAACTGCGTGTTAGAGAGAAAGATATTTCTAAATCTGCTTTTAGAACTAGGTATGGTCATTATGAATTTTTGGCGATGCCATTCGAATTGACAAATGCTCCTACGATATTCATGGATCTAATGAATCGAGTATTCAAGCCTTAGCTTGATTGGTTTGTGGTTGTCTTTATAGATGATATTTTAATATTTTTCAGAAGTAGTGAAGACCATGATAAATACCTCTGGATTATTTTTCAAATTTTGAAGGAGAGGGAACTTTATGCTAAACTTTCCAAGTGTGAATTTTGGCTTGATAAAGTGACGTTTCTCGGACATGTTGTATCGGCCGAAGGCGTGAAGGTAGATCCTAGTAAGATACAAGTAGTTGTTGAGTGGAGACCTCCCAAAAGTCAAACTGAGGTAAGAAGTTTCTTAGGCTTAGCAGGATACTATAGAAGATTTATGAAAGACTTTTCCATTATCGACTCTTCATTGACTAAACTCTTGCAGAAGGAAGTGAAGTTTAATTGGAATGACAAATGCCAAGAGAGATTTGAAACTCTCAAATCCTTGCTGACTCAAGCACCTATACTTACTCTACCAATTGAAGGGAAGGAGTATGTAGTATACAGCGATGCTTCTCACAATGGTCTTGAATGCGTTTTGATGCAAGAAGGGAAGGTTATTTATTATGCCTCTCGAAAATTAAAATCGCATGAATTGAAGTATCCTACCCATGATCTTGAACTTGCTGCTGTAGTGTTTTCTTTTAAAAATATGGTGACATTATTTGTATAGAGAGAAATGTCATATATTCACTGATCAGAAGAGCTTAAAGTACTTGGGTACTCAGAAGGAGCTAAACCTTCGATAACGTAGATGGCTTGAACTCATCAAGGATTATGACTGCACGATTGATTATCATCCAGGTAAAGGTAATGTGGTTGCAGATGCTTTAAGTCGAAAATCCTTCGCAAGCATTTCTTTGAGTCCTTTGCCCTTGCTCCTTGAGTTAAGAGCCATGAATGTTTGTTTCACACTTGATTCAAATGGTTCAATTATTGCTAATTTGCAAGTAAATCCAATATTACTTGAACAGGTGAAAGAAGCACAAAAGTTAGATGAGAAACTTGTAAAAGTGATCCGAGAAGTTTAAAATGGGGAAAAACTTGATTTTACATTAACAGAGGATGGTGTCTTATTTTATCAAGATAGACTATGTGTCCCTAATGATGATAAATTGAGGAGATAAATACTGAGTGAAGCACATACCTCACCATATGCAATGCATCCTGGGGGTACAAAGATGTACCAGACCATCAAAGAAAATTATTGGTGGAATGGTATGAAGAGAGACATTACGGAGTTCATTTCTAAATGTTTGGTTTGTCAACAAGTAAAGGCAGAACATCAGGTCCCAGTTGGTTTACTACAACCCTTGTCGATGTCGGAATGGAAATGGGAGAGAATAACTATGGACTTTGTTTCTGGACTTCCTCATACCCAAAGAAATCATGATGCAATATGGGTGATTGTGGACAGGCTAACCAAGAGTGCTTACTTCTTAGCAATCAGGATGGATTACTCACTTGAGCGTTTAACCGAATTGTACATTAATGAGATCGTAAGACTACATGGGATCCCTATGTCTATTGTATCTGATAGAGACCCAAGGTTTACATCTAGATTTTGGGGTAGCATGCAGGAAGCTTTGGGTACTAAGCTAAAATTTAGCACTTCATTCCATCCTAAGACAGACGGTCAGTAGGAAAGGGTGATACATATTTTGGAGGATATGGTTCAAGCTTGCATTATGGAATTTAAGGGTAGTTGGGACAAACACTTGACTTTGATAGAATTTTCTTACAATAAAAATTACCAATCGAGTATTGGAATGCCTCGCTATAAAGCTTTGTACGGAAGAAAATGTCGGACCCCTCTTTGTTGGAGTGAAGTTGGTGACAGGAAACTTATTGGTCCTGAAATTGTGCAACAAGCAGAGGACAAGGTAAAAATTATCAAGGATCATCTAAAGATTTCTTCGGATAGACAAAAGACGTACGCTGATCTTAAAAGGCGTGACATTGAATATCAAGTGGGAGATAAAGTATTTTTAAAGGTGTCTCCATGGAAAAAGATTATGAGTTTGCAAAAAAAGGAAAACTTAGTCCTCGATTTATTGGACCTTATGAGATACTTGAAAGGGTTGGACCAGTTGCATATAAATTAGCTTTGCCACCTGAGTTAGACAAGATCCACAATATTTCCATGTTTCTATGCTCAGAAGGTATCATTCCGATCCATCTCATGTTCTTCCATTTGAATCTATTGAGGTTAATCAAGACTTGACATATAATGAAAAACCTATTTTAATTCAAGCTCGGGAAGTGAAGCAACTTAGAAACAAGAATATCCACTTAGTAACGGTACTTTGGAGGAACCATTTGGGAAAAGAAGCTACCTGGGAGAGTGAAGAAGACATGAGGACCCAGTATCCGCACTTGTTTCGGGACTAGTGTAAGGTAAATTTTGAGACGAAATTTCTTCAAGGTGGAGAGAGTTGTAACACCCTAAATACTAAACAAGAGTCGCATTTCTATTTACCGTCGGTTAATTACTACAATATGTTTTACTATTATTTTGGGAAGTTGAATTATTGTGATAATTGCTAGCTTGCTTAACATAAATTATATCGTAATTTAAGGGGTTTTATTGGGGTATTTAAGTAATAGTCTAATTAGAATTATGTATAATTTTACAAGGAGGTGAACGATATATATATAGGTGTATATGTATGCATTTTGGGCAGCACACAACTATTTGGGCAGCCTTGAGGGACAGCTGGACAAGATAAACATCACTTGTGTGTGTGGCTATATATTTTGACACCTCCTCTAGTGAATTTCATTTCCCTTGAAGTCTGAGAACCTTAGAACATTATCTAACCATTTGTTCTTCAAAATCAAAAAAGAAAAACTTGGTCCTTTTGGCTAGAATTCGAGACATACACTGCTCTTTGGTAAATAGTCGAAATCTGTTTTGTAGCTGAGTAGTGTGTATTACTTTTAGAATATCTCATTCTCTAGAACTCAGTTTTGGGTGAATAAATATTATTTGGAAATCTAATTCATATACCTACAACTCTTATGCTTATGTAAAACTCTAATTTAGCTATTATGGATTCGAAATATGGGACGCAACATAGGACAAGTTCTGTCCAGAGTTCGAAATTAGGAATCCTGTATAGACAACTGTTAGTGTTTTGAATATATGTCTTTGTACAAAATATATTTTGCGGTGATTCTTGTTTTTTTGCAACCTTAAGAGATGTACCTACATCTTTCATGAAGGTTATAAAGTCTAGTTTTGCCATTTTCCTTTTCAAATCTAAGTTGCAACATGAGGTACTAGGCTGGCCAGAATCACTGTTTTGGGAGCATAGTCGTATTTGTACAAGCTAAGCTTACTTGTGATGATAATCATGTGTTACTTTGACATTATTGAGATACTACGAATGAAAGAAGTTATTTAATTGTATTTTTAAGATTGTATATACTCGTGAACAAGTTGAGGACCTTGATACATTGGTTGGTCTACGGTTTGAACTCACTGAGTTGTGTTGGACTGTTTCTACGCTAAAGTATTGATGTTTGTGTATAAGCTTGTACTTGCACTCTTTTAACTGCTGGTATATCTGAAAGTTAATCTTGGTACCTTGGTTACCTCTTGTCACTTTGCATTGTCGTGTTGGTATCCTTTAAGACGTTAAAGACACTTGTATAACTCACCCACTTGGACGAATTGTTTGATCACTTGGCACTCTTGTTGGGACCTTGTCCTTGTTGTGGCTGTGACTTTGCCACTATTGGAATGCCTCTTGATTCGGATCATTTGCCATCTTGACTCTGGATTTTTAGTCCGTCTTAAGAATGGAAGTTGTCCATTTTAAATATGAACTAGAAAGCCAATTTTAATATGGTTCTTGGTTCTTTTGATTATTGGGCTTTGACCCTTCTTGATACAGTGCATCGGCCCTTCTTGATACCTGCTTGTGCTTTGGTGTGACGACATGATGTATATATTGGGCGAGCCTTGTTATTGAATCTCTTGGAAAATGGTGCTATGAGCAGTCCTGACATTTGGATATTTAAATATCGCACTTGATACTCTTTATCTATTGCTACTTGATTTATTTATTATATTTCAATTGTGCTGCTCATGACTTGAGAAAGGTAGCTTGGTGAATTTTGAGAGCTCCGAACCTGTAATATTTACCCCACTAAGTTATATGCTTAGCGATAGTTGTTTCTATCGTAGGGAAAGATCGAGAGGAGGCATGAAGCTGGCCATTGGAGATTGGAGATTTTGAGAACCTTAAGGAAAATCACATTTGCATATAGGCATCTATATTTTGTATAAACTTTGGGACTTATACGTGATCTATGTGTTGTATATTTACATGAAATTTTGAGAGCTAATCGGATCATTTCACCATGGTTTGTAATATAAGTATGGCTACATGTTTTGTTCATTTGGGGTGTGTAAGCCTAAGTCTTGTAATATATTAAATTTATTACTTGTTTTGAATGAATGTATGAAACACGAGCCACCTAGTTTTGGTACGCGGAAGTTGGTAATATTTTTTTATATCATTCTTTTTACTAGTGTGAGGACAATATATGCATAAAAAGCTCATGAGTTACTGGCTTATATTATTTTGGAAGGGTAGCTACAGTGAAGACCATGGCTCGTGGAAAGGCTCGTGGATGAGAGTTGGGTGTGTGAGGGTGAAAAGAAAGTGGCAAACCACTTCCTCAAAGCCCACGAAAGAGACCACGGCTCGTGGCATGCACCACGACTCATGGAGCCCCTTGTGAAGTTGCCTTGGGTTTGGGGGCTAAAGACATTTATTACCTAGCCACTGCCTCAAGTCCACGAAGGGGACCACGGCTCATGGATCCCCTCGTGGCACCTGGGCAGCTCACTTAAAGTGAGGGGTGTTTTGGGAAATTCTGGTCTGAGTCCAATCACAGTGAAGTCGTTTTGGGCAAGTCTTGGGTCACCTATATAAGTCATTTTAAGTAAAAAATCACCCAATTTAACTCATTAATTCCAAAACCCAAATCAATTCCCAAAATTCATTTTTCAAAAATTCTCTCTTTAGAAAACTCGAAGAAGAAAACTCAAAGAAGAATGAGGAGGAGGAGGAGGAGGAGGAGGAGAAGAAGTAGTAGAAGGAGGAGAAGAATAAGAAGAAAAAGAAGAAGAAGAAGAAGCAGGAGAAGAAGAAGGAGAAGAAGAAGAAGGAAGTTGGAGCTAGGGTTCAAGAAGAAAGGTTCTTGACATCAATTTAATTAGGCTTCATTGTTAAGGTATGGTAGCTCTTCATCCATGGAGCTCCTTCGAAATTCCTATTTCAAATGGTAAAAATCCCTAAAAGCTAGGGTTTGATTCCAAAGTTATGGATTCCTCTCAAAATTGATTCTAATGATTGAATTATGTTATATTATGTATGAATTGATGATTTATTATAATTTTATGTTGAAATCCCCAAGAACCCATGAAATCCCTATATTTCCCAATTATGATCTTGAGATATGGGTTTGCTGATGAAAGAAGAGTATTATAAGATTATGCATGTAGTGATTTGATTACTTGAAGTATGATGATATCCATGTCTAATGTAGTAATTCTAGATGTATTGATTTGATATGAGCATTGACCCTTGAAAGGGCAAGAGATGATATTATGCATGCTTTATGAAGGTTATGTATATGCTTTAAGAACACTTTAAGAGTGAAGTGTCTATAATTATGATATAGTTGTGTGTTGTTGAAGTGATGTTCTCATATATACACTTACGCATGAATATGATATGATGTGAAAGGTTTACTCACAATATGAAGATTCTAAGTTTGAAAGGCTTTCTCACCTATTGAATCTATATGTAGACATGTACGGTTAAAGGTTATTCTCACGTATAATCTTAGAGCTATCCTATTAATTATGTTGGATTTAGTGTCAAGACATTCGTCCATGAATATGAACTTAAGTCAAGACTTAATATGTATTCCGTGGGAATTAATGCTTAGCACCGAGTGGATATTGTATATGAGATGGAGGCTTTTACACTAGTTGAGTCCGGCTTACAATGGGATCCTTTTATGCTAGTTGAGTCTGGGTTCCCAAAGTATGTCTCATGAGATGGAAGCCTTTTATGCTAGTTGAGTTTGGGTTTCTAGTAGCAATCTCCTTATCCCATAAACTATGTGCCCCCATAGGTTATTTAGCTAGTGGATCCACCTAAGTTAAGAGTATGGTTCTACCTTAGGTAAGTAGGACAACCCTTTTCGGTGTTGGTAACACCGGATTCCTTGTTAAGCTCACATGGTCTATGTTGGTTAAGGCTTATTCCCACAACAGCAATATGAACAAGAATATAAATGATGACCTAAGGAGGTTAACTTAGCATGAGTGAGATTTATGGGGTCTTATTCATACATTGCACAAGTATTCTTTAAGGTTATTTATGAAGTGTTTTTCTTATGTTTCTATGATCTATGTATTGACTATGTTTATGTATTATGCTTTTTAATTATCCTTATGGTGATCTTTAAACTTTATAAATTGCATATTTTCAAACAAAATTTCCCTTTTTAGCATATATTCAATGTTTTATGCATGGCTATCATACTTAGTGCATTTTTGTACTAACGCCTAGTTTCTTACATTTTTCCCATGTGTAGGGTCCTATTTTCAAGGTGATTATCGTAGTGGCTAAAGCTTGGACTTGCTTATTCTCCAAGATTGTTGGTGAGTCCTCATGGTTCGAGGATGGCTTTTTCCTATATTATAGTTTTATTTCATGTATTTCCCTTTTTGAACAATGTTGTATGGGCTATTCCCCTTTTTCATTCAAGACATTGTGATAGACGGATATGTTGATACTTAGATTCTAGACTTCCGCTTTTCTTCTATGAAAAATTTTTAGACTTAGAATGCATTTTTACTCTTATTTTTATATTGCTTATGTTATGATATGCTAAGTGGCTTGTATAGAGTCCTTCGGGGTTTTATATGCCATGTTACATCTAGGGGGTACCCCTGGGTCGCCACAAACTTGGTAATCAGAGCACAAGTTTTAGGATGATTCTAGGATTATGTCTCATAAGCCATGTCTAGTAGAGTCTTGTTCATGAGTGTGAAACACGCCATATTTATGAATGAGACGCTACAATATTCTTAGGAAATTCTACTTCATTCTTTACTCTTAAGTCGTGCCATAGAGTTTAACTCTGTAAGATCTCTCTCCTAATCCTTACCCAGTGGTCTACTAGACATGACTACTCAAGGAGCCTTCACTAGCGGAATTGAGGGAGACAATGTTGATCAAGGAGCTCTTCCTCAAGCTCCTCAAGTTCCGGATGACCAAGTGACTAATGAAAAAATTAAGTTTGGTTTTCAATTGTTGACTCAAGTCGTGATAGAAACCCCGTAAATTTTTAGGTATGGATTGGTTGCACTATTGTTGTGTTTCTATTGGTTGTAGAACTTGTGTGGTCATGTTTCTATTTCAAATGAGCCTATCCTAGAGAGGAAGAAGGAAGTCCTACGTTTAGAGGTTAGTTGTTCCTTATATAAAGGTTGGAAGGATGATTTTTAAGAATTGCTTTTACCACCTAGTTAGGGTGAGGGAATTAGATTTTTTGTATTAACCAACTTCAAGGGGTTAGTTATTTCTCAAAGATTCATCTTAGTTCAGGTTACCACCAAGTAAAGGTGAGAGATGAAGATATCCCAAAGACATCTTTTTAGAATTCGGTATGGTCATGTGTTTTTGGTTATGTCGGTTGGGTTGACTAATGCTCCGACGGCGTTTATGGACTTGATGAATAGAGTGTTTAGGAAATACCTAGACATGTTTGTGATGTGTTTACCGATCACATGATTTTACAATATGTGGTTAGTCAAAAGTATTTGAATCTTGGCTAAAGAGGTGGCTTGAGCTATTGAAGGAGTATGACATGAGTGTTCTTTATCACCCCGCAAGGCCAAAGTGGTAACGGATGCTCTTAGTAGGTTGTCTATGTGTAATGTGGCTCATATTGAAGATAAGAGAGAGTTAGATCGAAATGTTCATATGTTGACCCGTTTAAGTGTTCAATTCAATGGACTCCACCAAGGGTGGTGTTATGGTTACAGTGGGTCCGAATTGTCTTTGGTGATATGTGAAAGCTAAGCAAGGGCTTGATCCAATTTTAGTTGACTTGAAAGGAAGCGGTGCTTGGAATTAGTTGAGGATTCCTCCAAGGGGGAGATGGTATGCTTGGATAGCAAGGTTGCTGAGTATCCCTAATGTTCATGATTTGATCCACTTGGAAATTTCATCTATGAAGGGTGTTATGAGATTAGTAAGGAAGGGAAACTTAGTCCCCGGCATGTGGCCCCATACCAAATTTTGAAACGTGTTGGAGAAGTTGCCTATGATTTAGATTTGCCAAATGAGTTGGCCCTGGTGCATCCGGTGTTTTATGTTTCTATGCTCAAGAAGTGTATTGGAGATCCAACATCCATTATCCCCTTAGAAGGGTTGTGGGTTGATGAAAGTCTTTCATATAAGGAAGTTCCAGTAGAGATCCTAAGCCAACAAGTTAAGTGGTTGAGAAACAATGAAATAGATTTCGTAAAAGTTTTGTGGAGGAATCATTTGGTTGAGGGTGCTACTTGGGAGGCCGAGGCCGATATGAAGTCCCGCTATCCTCATCTTTCCCTTCTACTCCTATCCTACCTTGAGGTAAATTAGCTCCTCTTGAGTTTTTATTGTTTTGGAAGTCATTGCATGTTATTTGAGTTTTCCATGATTTCTCTATGCTATGCATGTTCATGAGAAATTTATGTTTAGAAAGAAAAGGAGTTTTTATGATTAATTTTCCTCATGTTGTTATGCATTGCGTAAGAGTTTCCTATATGCTTCATGAGATGAATTGTTGAACATGCTTTAATTGTGCTTTTTGAAAATATGTTGCATAAAGGCTCCATGAGTTGTGTTGAGCATGATTTTAGTTGGAGAAGGTAGTTCCTCCTATGAATATGTGAATTGTTGAAGTTTTCATGCATAATGGTTGTTAGATGTAGTTCCTAATTCCTTGTGTTGCATTGATCATGTTTAAGATCAAGTTGATGTTTCCTCCTATGAATTGTGCATTATTTTGATATTGCGCGTATGATAGACTGTTAGTCTTGAGTCTTTACTTCTGTAAGGTGTCTAGATCGTCATTTGAGGACAAATATTCCCAATGGGGAGATATTGTAACACCCCAGAAATTCATAGGCTAAACTAGAGCTAAACGTGAGGGCTAACATCAAGGAAGAAGGGCAAGAGCCAAGGAAAATGGGCAAGGGCCAAGGCTGCCCTGAAATTGGCCAAGGCATTGCCCACCATGACCACGAGGGTGTTCACGACCCGTGGTGGCCACCACGCCCCGTGGTGCCACCCGTGGTGGTGAGGCAGTAGCCTCCCCAAAACCCAAAACAAGCTCCTCTTCACGAGCCACTTCATGGTTAATGGTGAAGACCACGGCTTGTGGGAAGGCTCGTGGAGGAGAGTTGGGTGTGTGAGGGTTAAAAGGAAGTGGCAAGCCACTACCTCAAGGCCCACGAGAGGGACCACGGCTCGTGGAGCCCCTCGTGAGGTTGCCTTAGGCTTGTGGGCTAAATGCACTAGTTACCTAGCCACTGCCTCAAGTCCACGAAGGGGACCATGGCTTGTGGTCATGACCACGGATCGTGAAGCCCCTCATGGCACCTGGGTAGCTCACTTAAAGTGAGGGGTGTTTTGGGAAATTCTGGTTTGAGTCCAATCAAAGTGAAGTTGTTTTGGGCAAGTCTAGGGTCACTATATAAGTCATTTTAAGTCAAAACTCATCCAATTTAACTCATTAATTCAAAAACCCAAATCAATTCCCAAAATTCATTCTCTCAAAAACTCTCTCTCTAGTAAACTCAAAGAAGAAGAAGGAGGAGGAGGAGGAGGAGGAGGTGCAGAAGGAGAAGGAGAAGGATCAGTAGGGGGAGTAGGAGGAGTAGGAGGAGGAGGAGAAGAAGAAGGAGGAGAAGGAGGAGGAGGAGGAGGATGAGGAAGAGGAGGAGGACGAGGAGGAGCAGGAGGAGAAGCAGGAGAAGAAGAAGGAGAAGAAGAAGGAGAAGAAAGAGAAGAAGGAGGAGAAGGAGGAGAAGGAGGAGAAGGAGGAGAAGGAGGAGAAGCAGGAGAAGAAGAAGGAGAAGCAGAAGGAGAAGAAGAAGGAGAAGCAGAAGGAGAAGAAGAAGGAGAAGGAGAAGGAGAAGAAGAAGGAGAAGGAGGAGAAGAGGAGTAAGAGGAGGAGGAGGTGGAGGAGGAGGAGGAGGAGGAGGAGGAGGAGGAGGAGAAGGAGAAGAGAAGGAGGAGGAGGAGGAGGAGGAGGAGGAGGATGAGGGGGAGGAGGAGGAGGAGAATGAGGAGGAGGAAGTTGGAGCTAGGGTTCAAGAATCAAGGTTCTTCACATCAATTTCATTAGGCTTCATTTTTAAGGTATGGTAGCTCTTCATCCATGGATAGAATTCATCCATGGAGCCCCTTCAAAATTCAAATTTCAAATGGTAGAAATCTCCAAAAGCTAGGGTTTGATTCCAAAGTTATGGGTTCCTTTCAAAATCTATTCTAATGATTGAACTATATTATATTATGTATTATTGATGATTTCTTATGATGTTTATGTTGAAATCTCCAAGAACCCATGAAATCCCTATATTTACCAATTATGATCTTGAGATGTGGGTTTGTTGATAAAAGAAGAGTATTATGAGATTATGCATGTAGTGATTTGATTACTTGAATTATGATGATATCTATGTCTAATGTAGTAATTATAGATGTGTAGATTTGATATGAGCTTTGACCCTTGAAAGGGCAAGAGATAATATTATGCATGTTTTATGAAGGTTATGTATATGCTTTAAGAACACTTTGAGAGTGAAGTGTCTATGATTATGATATAGTTGTGTGCTGTTGAAGAGATGTTCTCATATACGCACTTATGCATGAATATGATATGATGTGAAAGGTTTACTCACAATATGAAGATTCTAAGTTTGAAAGGCTTTCTCACCTATTGAATCTATATGTAGGCATGGACTGTGAAAGGTTATTCTCATGCGTTATCTAAGAGCTATCCTATGAATTATGGTGGACTGAGTGTCAAGACATTCTTCCATGAATATGAACTTAGGTCAAGATTTAATATGTATTTTGTGGGAATTAATGCTTAGCACCGAGTAGATATTGTATATGAGATTGAGGCTTTTATACTAGTTGAGTCCTGCTTCCAATGAGATCCTTTTACGCTAATTGAGTCTGGGTTCCCAAAGTATGTCTCATGAGATGGAAGCCTTTTATGCTAGTTGAGTCCGGGTTTCTAGTGGCAATCTCCTTATCCCATAAACTATGTTCCCCAGTAGGTTATTTAGCTAGTGGATCCACATAATCTAAGAGTATGGTTCTACCTTGGGCAAATAGGACAACCCTTTTTGGTGTGGGTAACACCGGATTGCATGTTAAGCTCACATGGTCTATGTCGGTTAAGGCTTATTCCCACAACAACAATATGAACAAGAATATGAATGATGACCTAAGGAGGTTTACTTAGCATGGGTGAGATTTATGGGGTCTTATTCATGCGTTGCACAAGTATTCTTTAAGGTTATTTATGAAGTGTTTCCCTTATGTTACGATGATCTATGTATTTACTATGTTTATGAGTTATGGTTTTCCATTATTCTTACGGTGATCTTTAAACTTGATAAATTACATACTTTCAAACGAAATGTCCTTTTTTAGCATGTTTTCAATGTTTTATGCATGACTATCATACTTAGTGCATTTTTGTACTAACGCCTACTTTCCTACATTTTTTCCAAGTGTAGGGTCCGGTTCTCATGATCATTATAGTGGCTAAAGATTGGACTTGCTTATTCTCCTATCTTGTTGGTGAGTCCTCATGGTTTGAGGAAGGTTTTTCCTATATTGTAGTTTCGTTTCATTTATTTCCCCTTTTGAACAATGTTGTATGGGCTATGCCCCTTTTTCATTCAAGACATTATAATAGATGGCTATGTTGAGACTTAGAGTCTAGACTTCCGCCTTTCTTCTATGAAAATTTTAGAATTGAAATGTGCTTTTACTCTTATTGTTCTATTGCTTGTGTTATGATATGCTAAGTGGCTCGAAAAGGTCATGACTTTCAGATAAGACACAAAATACTTGTTCATACTACCCTTTGTTTACTATAAATAAAGGGGTTTCCTCTCATTTTCAACCTCAATTTTTTTTAAATCTTCTACTTTTTTTCTTCTTGCATTTTAAAAAATTTTCGTGTGATTTATTATCGTTGAGTGAGTTCGAAGTTTAGCGGAATATGAGGTATTGATATATGTCACAAATGTATTATCAAATTAACAGGATCTTCTAACTTCAGAACATATTATTTTAAAATATTCCGAGTTCTTTTTTAAAAAAAAACTCACAACAAATGTGAAAATATGTGAATATATATGAATCAGTGAAAATTTATCATTAACAAAATAAATTTTATATTCAGTAATATGGAATAAACATATTCATTTTGTCCCTACACTAAATTAAAATCTAATAACTATAAAAAAAAAATAGTAACATTAATTAAAAGTCCTATTTGTTTATGTAAGTAAAAAATTTATTAGAAATTCATCTATTGTATATTAATTCGTTAGTTATAACATTATAAATTCTCTTAGTTATTCCTAATTATTGCAAATATTATTCACACTCTTTTACATTCTTCTATTATAATATTATGAATTCTCATAGTTATTACATTAATTATTTCTATCTTTCATCTTTCCTTCTATTAACTTTTGACCAATATTTTTTCATATTATTATACCGCTCCTATAATATGTGAGAACACGGTGTTGTTATTTTTCCTTGGACGAAACATGTTTGGTTGAATAAATTGAAAATTGTTTACAAGTATATACGCTATATCTTTGTTGGGTGTAAGATAAACAAGTAATTATATATATTATTTCACATATAGAATATATTCTTTAATTTAGATTTTTAGTTTTTTCGGTCAAAAAAAAAAAGGAAACCTTTCTCAGTTAACTATGGACAACTTGTAACACCCCGACTTTTTGAAACGTCTAAATTAACTCGTACCTTCATGGAAAGACAAAGAGGGTGAGTAATAAATTAAGAATGATGTGGTATGTCATATTTTAATTGTTCAAGGGTTGTATCTCAAGTTTTGAAGTTAGATATGTGGCAAAATAAAAGTTGGATAAAGTTATCGTAAGTTCCTTTATAAAGATTTCTCTGAAATTTGGGTCAAATGTCTTGGAGGTTTTATCCCAATCAATAAAGAATTATGGGGACCACAAGATATCAAATCAAAGGTCTACGAGTCTAGTTTCCAACGCATCAAACCGTTCGTTAATGCAAGCAGGTACGTAAGGTGGGGCCCTAGGTCAGTGGAACTTTCTATATATCTTCTTCTTGGACTTTTTGTTCATTTTTTAGTTAAGAACCAGAATACTAGAGAAATCCATTTCTAGGATCAACCAAATTATAGATTTTCTCAACTCAAGTCCTTGACAAAAATTGTTCTACGCGTTGAGTTCATCATCATGGTATAATTTGTTTTTATCGATTTCGTAGCATATCATACTTTGGTGTTGGGACAACAAAGGTTTGGACATATTTGAAGGTTTTGAGGTGTATTACGAACTTAAGATTAAGGTAAGACCCTTCTTTCATCGACTCTAGCTTTGATAAGCCACAAATAGCAATTTGTGACGAAAATACATATCTTTTATCGAATTATCATGTTATCTTGTATTCTTGTGTGTTGATTATGGTCCTGCCTTGTTGTATTATCGACGGGGGTTGTGAGTAAAAATCTTTAGGCCACGTGAATTCAGCAAAAAAGGTAGGTTAAGGCTATTCCCTTCTTACGAGATGTTTCCTTAAAGTTTAGGAGCAATGTAATTGGGTTGTTATCGTTGTTATACTTGTAGCCGTTATTGTTGATTGCTGGATGCTCGAGTTGATATAATCCTCCCTTATCGAAATTCTTATTCAGTTAGTAGTGTCCCTATGTTGGACACGACTTTGAGGCTATTTATATAGGTTGCTTATAACTAAATTGCTCACTTTTAGCCATTGGATTGTATTGTTGCCCTTGGGGCTATTGTGGTTAGTTGCAGGAATGTGATCTATGCCTAGAAGGTCAATGTTCTACCTACGGGGATATATTGATGCCTAGAAGGGCTATAAGTTGCCTACGGGGCTATATTGATGCCTAGAAGGGCTATGAGTTACCTAAAGGGCTATATTGATGACTAGAAGCACTATGAGGTGTCTATGGGGCTATATTGACGCCCAAGAAGGCTATGTGCTGCTTACAGGGCCATGTTGTTGCCTAAGAGGGCCATGAGTTGTTTATATGCTATATTGATGCCTAAGAGAGCTATGTGTTGCCTACGGGGATATAATATTGCCTAAGAGGGCTATGTGACTGCCTACGGGGCTTGGGGACTACCAATAGGGGTATATAGACTGATTGGCACCTTCTGGGCTTATGGTGGCCTGGTAGGTGGTCTTGTGTGCTGTTTGTACCTGCAGAGCTTATGGGAGCTTGGTTAGATTGTTTTTTTTTTTTTTAATTATTTTTGATATGTTTAGATTTAGGCACAGGTCAATACACTTATCTTATCCTTGATTTATTTATCAGATTACTTCCAGTATGTTAGGATACCTGCTTATAGTCTATTGCCTTTCATAATCAGTACATTATTTCGTACTGATGCCCCTTTGCCTGGGGTACTATTTTCATGTCTGCAGGTCCCGATAGATGACCCAGTAGACCTCCTCAGTAGCTGGATTGAGTTCTATCATGTTGGCTAGCCCCTTTCCTCCGGAGCTGCCAGAGTTTGGAGGTTTGTTTCTTTTGTTGTATATATTTTTATGCGTAGGCTGGGGACATGTCCCGCTAATATTTACTACTCTTAGAGTCTTGCAGCCTAGTTTGTGGGGGTGTATAGCTACATTATGGCCATGCTGGCCTAGTTTGTTGGTTTGCTGAAGCTTGTTAGCTGTTTGATGTATTGTCTTGATATATACCTGCTTTCAGTTTTGGTATAGAGATCATGGTGGCCTGGATGGCCCAATCAGGACTTCTGTGCTAGTTGGTTATTTCTTTATATGAACTCTTGGGAGTAGTTGTTTCTTTTATATATCTATTGACAAGGGCCTTGCCAGCCGAGGGCTTAATTTTAAGCCGAGATATACTTGTTTGTTTTCTTGATTGTGTATGGCTGCCATGCGCTAGTAGAAAATGGTTTAGCAGGGTCAGTTCGGGTTTGAGTTTTGGCTTTAGGAGCCAGTTGCGCCCCTTGAGTTTGGGCCGTGAAAAAATTGGTATCAGAGCAACGTCGTATCCTAGGGAGTCTGCAAGCAGTGTCTAGTAGAGTCTTGTTTATGAATGTGTTGTGCACCACATTCGATAAGCGAGAAGCTACCGGGCATGTTAGAATGACTATCCTTCTTTTACTCACCTTGTGCTATAGAGTGGTGTCTTAAGGGTTGAGGTTTCTGGCTTATAGTTGATATTCGTATGCAGATTGAGATGACTGATAGCATAGTCCAAATAGACCACAACTAACCAGGGTTTAGATACAGCTACAGGCGAGGGCACCGACAAGGTACCATAGGTGGGGGTAGCCCATTGTGAGTCCCAGGGGGAGACATCTTCTCAGCCCCATATAGATTCTCCACTGCTTCAGGAGCCTCCGAGGGCAACAGGACCCTTGGCTCCACCAGTAGTACCACCTCTTATTCTTCCTATTCTATCAGATCATAATTTCTAGAGTGCAGTTGGTATGTTAGCATAGTTAGTAACTTCACAGCACCAACCAGTTGCGCCAGATGTTGACGGACCTTTTAAGGGCCTAAAAGTTTGAGAGTTCGTGAATTTATTGACTTGAATCCTTCACAGTTTACAAGGACTGATCGAAGAGAGAACCCTCAACACTTTGTTGATCAACTTCATATGATCTTCAGAGTCATGCATGCCTTAGTAACTAAGTCAGTTGAGGTAGTAGCATTTCAATTGCGTGATGTTGCAGTATTATGGTACAAAAGTTGGGAGAGATCTAGGGGAAAAGATGCATCTCTACCCATTTGGGATATATTTACAGAAGCTTTCATAGATCATTATTTTCCTCGAGAGGTTAGGGATAGTCGGGTGGACCAGTTTCTAAACCTCCGACAGGGTAGCGTGAGTGTCAAAGAGTACGGGTTGAGATTTTATTCATTGGCTAGATATGCACCAGCATTTGTTGATATGATGCATGAAAGGGTGCGTAGATTTGTGGGAGGGCTTGACTCAGACCACATCGATGCTTGTTCTACCACAGCACTAAATGATAATATGGATATTTCGCGAATTCAGGCCTTTGCACAAAGCATAGATGATCACCGACATCTACAATATATGAGTGAGAGGGTCGAGAGGGAGAGAGAGAGAGAGAGAGACAAAAGAGGGCTAAGTTCACTGGGAGATTTTCAGGGTGGTCCCAAACCCAAATATTCTAGTAGGCCACCTTAACCTCCACCATAGTAGTTCTAGGGTAGTAGATTTGATCGTCAGGGATAGTCAGGCCCAGGTGAGGGTTTACGAGCATCAGGCTCTCAACAGTAGAGGTGTTCAGGCCAGGCTAAGACAGGCCCGTCACGTTGCACTACTTGCGGTATGATGCATTTCAGGAGGTGCAGGCAGGGCTTCACAGGTTGTTATTCTTGTGGACAGGAGGGGCATGGGTGGAGGAACTTCCTGACTATAGGTCAGGGTGGTATAGGTCAGTTGATCGGGTCAGTAGTAGGTTCCTTCTCATCAGCATAATCTACATAGTGTGGACCCTAAACTTTAGTAGGTAGAGGCAGAGGTAGAGGGAGAGAGGGAGGAGCATCTAGTTCTGGTCATGGCCAGAATCATACATATTCACTAGCCGGTCGGTAAGACTCAGAGTCATCACCAGATGTTGTGACATGTGCATTGATTGTTTACTCCCATTGTGTTTATTCTTTGATAGATCCTGGGTATACTTTGTCTTATGTTACTCCATTTATTGCGGAGAAGTTATGTATAGTAGCAGAGTCATTAGATCGATCCTTTATTGTATCTACACCAGTGGGTGAGTCTATTATTGCCACGAGAGTCTATCAAGGTTGCATAGTAGAAATTATCGATCGTCACACCTCTGTAGACTTGGTAGAGTTAAAGATGGTCGATTTCGACATCATTATGGGTATGGACTAGTAAGCGTCTTGTTATGCTAATGTTGAGTGCCAGACAAAGATTATTAGATTCCACTTTCCAGAAGAGGCAGTTCGGGAATGGACAGGCGATACAACAATGACAAAAGGTAGGTTTATTTCCTATCTTAAGGCGAGGAGGATGATTACTAAGGGTTGTATTTATCATCTTGTTCGCATTCATGATATAGATGCAGAACCACTGACACTTCAGTCTATTCAGGTAGTTAATGAGTTTCTAGATGTATTTCCAAACGAGCTCCTGATATCCCTCCAGAACGGGAAATTTATTTTGCTATCAATATGCTACTAGGTACACAATCCATATCTATCCCTCCTTATAGAATGGATCCTGTTGAGCTAAAAGAGTTGAAGGAATAGCTGAAAGACTTGCTGGATAAAGGCTTTATCACGCCTAGTGCTTCACTATGGGGTGCCCCGATGTTATTTGTGAGGAAGAAAGATGGCTCACTGAGAATGTGTATCGATTACCGATAGCTAAATAAGGCGACTATAAAGAATAAGTATCCCCTTCCAAGGATCGATGACTTTTTTGATCAGTTACAAGTTGTCAAGTGCTTCTCAAAGATTGATTTAAGATTAAGGTACCACTAGAAACGAGTTCGGGAGAAAGACGTTCCAAATACAACTTTTAGAACCATATATGGACACTTTGAGTTCTTGGTAATGTATTTTGGATTAACTAATGCCCCATCAGTGTTCATGGACCTGATTAATAGTATATTCAGGCTGTATCTAGACTTATTTGTGGTTGTATTTATGGATGATATTTTGGTGTATTCACGTTCAAAAGATGAGCATGCAAATCATCTGCGAGCAGTCTTTCTGGTTCTTCGAGACCGAGAACTTTATGCAAAATTTTCTAAGTGTTAGTTATGGTGACTCTGTAGCTTTCTGAGGCCATATTGTATCAGATGCCGAAATTGTGATTGATACACAAAAGATTGAGGCCGTAAAGACTTGGCCCAGACCCATGACTCCGACTGAGGTTCATAGTTTCTTTAGGTTAGCTGGGTACTACAGAAGGTTTGTAGAGGGGTTTTCTTCACTTTCAACACCCTTAACGAAGCTGACTCAAAAAGCAGCTAAGTTCCAGTGGACTGCGGCTTGCGAGCATAGTTTCTAAGAGCTGAAGGACAGGTTGACATCAACACTAGTTCTAGCATTGCCAGAGGGTTCAGAAGGCTATATGGTGTATTATGATGCTTCTGGTGTTGGGTTGGGATGTGTTCTAATGCAACGTGGTAAGGTTATCACATATAAATCAAGGTAGTTGAGGAAGCATGAGAAGAACTATCCTACCTACAATTTAGAGCTGGTTGCAGTTGTGCATGCATTAAAGATTTACAGACACTATTTGTATGGTATTCATGTTGACATCTTCACAGATCACAAAAGCCTTCAATATATCTTTAGACAGAGGGAGTTAAATCTGCGACACTATTGATGGCTTGATTTACTGAAAGACTAAGACGTGGATATTTTATATCATCTAGGAAAGGTGAATGTGGTAGCCGATGACCTCAGTCAAAGAATTATGGGTAGTTTATCCTATTTAGGTGTTGAAAAGTGTGAGCTAGCGCGAGAGCTTCATCAGTTAGCTAGCTTGGGAGTGATTGTTAGAGGCAGACGATAGTGGGGTTGCAATTCAGAACATAGTCGTGTCATCCCTAGTTGTTGAGGTAAAAGCACGACAACAGGAGGATCCCAGCTTAGAGCCAAAGCTCAGGATCAACAGTCTTTATTATTTGATATAGTAGGAGATGGAGTCCTCAGATATAACAGTCAATTGAGTGATTCGGATATTGCAGGGCTTCGACATCAGATAATGGAAGAGGCACATAATTCCCATTATTCTATTCACCCTGGTTCGACAAAGATGTACCATGATATTAAGGAGATCTATTGGTGGCACAGAATGAAGAAAGACGTTGCTGAGTTTGTGGCATAGTGTCCTAACTGCCAACAGGTGAAGGTTGAGCACCAAAAGCCCGCTGGTCTAATCCAGGAGATAACCATTCCTTTGTGGAAGTGGAAAGCAATTAATATGGATTTTACTACGGGGTTACCTCGATTGCGTCGTAAGTTTGACTCTATTTGGGTAATTGTTGACAGACTAACACATCATCCCACTTCTTACATGTCAGGGCAACTTTTAGAGCCAAAGACTATGCAAGGCTCTATATTAGAGAGATTGTTAGACTACACGAGTGTCCAAGAATTTATTATCTCTGATAGAGGATCACAATTTACCGCTAACTTCAGAAAGTCCTTCTAGAAAGGACTAGGACCCAGGTTAATCTTAGTACAACCTTTCACCCTCAGACAGATGGCCAGGCTGAGCGCACAATTTTGACACTTAAGGTATGTTACGGGTGTGTGCGCTAAACTTCAAGGGAAGTTGGGATGACCACTTGCCTATTATTGAGTTCGCATACAATAATATTTATCATTCCAGCATCGGGATGGCACCTTATGAGGCTTTGTATGGGAGAAAATGTAGATCGCCCATTGGATGGTTTGAGGTAGGTGAGTTAGGGTTGATTGGACCTGACTTGGTACAGCAGATAGTGGAGCAGGTTAAGCTCATTTGGGAGAGGTTGCAACAGCTCAAAGAAGACAAAAGTCATACTCAGATGTGCGATGAAGGGACTTAGAGTTTTGTGTCGTTGATTGGGTATTCTTAAAAGTCTCGCCTATGAAGGGTGTTATGAGATTTGGCAAAAAAAAAGCAAGCTTAGTCCAAGATTCATTGGGCCATATAGGATCTTTCAGAGGGTAGAAATAGTGGCTTATGAATTAGAATTGCCTTCGATGCTAGAATATGTTCATCTAGTTTTCCATGTATCGATGCTACGAAAGTGCGCAGGAGACCCTTCTCGGGTTATCCTAGTTGAGGATGTGCAGATCATGGAGGAGTTGTCCTATGAGGAAACCCCAGTTGCCATATTAGATCGACAGGTTCATAAATTGAGGACCAAAGATGTGGCTTCGGTTAAAGTATTGTGGAGAAACAAGAATAGAGAAGAGGCGACCTGGGAAGCTCAGGATGACATGAGGTCCAAATATCCTCACTTTTTTCATACCCTAGGGTGATGGCATATCAATTTATATTAGTGAAGTGAGGCAAGATACCTATTTGATTTTTTAAATTGTTGCTTATTATTATGGTTGTTGTCGTTGTATTTTTGCTCGCACTGTTATTGTGGAGCTATAGTGCTTATTTATTTATGTCGTCTTGTGAGATGCCTAGGGTAGAATTTTTGTGTTTCAGGTTCCTGGATAGTCACATTTACAAAGGATACTCTGTCTAAATTTTGGCAAGTCCTAAGGACTTAACCGCGTGACACAAAATTTTCATTCGAGGACGAATGTTTCTAAGGGGGGAAGGATGTAACACTCCGACTTTTTGAAACGTCTAAATTAACTCGTACCTTCGTGGAAAGACAAAGAAGGTGAGTAATAAATAAGAATGATGTGGTATGTCATATTTTAAGTGTTCAAGGGTTGTATCTCAAAATTTGAAGTTAGGTGGTGGCAAAATAAAAGTTGGTGAAAGTTATCGCGAGTTCCTTTTTAAAGTTTGAGTCAAATGTCTCAGAAATTTTCTCCCAATCTATAAAGAGTTATGGGACCCATGACCTACCAAATCGAAGGTCTATGATTCTAGTTTCGAACGCATCAAACCTTCGTTAATATGATGGCAGAATAGATAGATATTCGTGTTTTCACGAGACTACGCAAGTAGGCACATGAGGTGGGCCCTAGGTCGATGGAACTTTATATATATCTTCTTCTTTGACTTTTTCTTCATTCTTATAACATAAGATTTAGAGAAACTTATTTCTAGGTTCAATCAAATTATAGATATTCTCAACTTAAGTCCTTGACGAAAGATGTTCTACGCGTTGAGCTCGTCATTATGGTATAATTTGTTTTATCGATTTCGTAACATATCATACTTTGGTGTTGGGATAGTAAGGGTTTAGACATATTTGAATGTTTTGAGGTGTATTACGAACTTAAGATGAAGTAAGACTCTTCTTTCATCGACTCTAGCTTTGATAAGCCGTAAATAGCAATTTGCGACGAAAATACAAATCTTTTATCAGATTATCGTGGTATCTTCTATTCTTGTATGTTGATTATGGTCCTTCCTTGTTGTACTATCGAGGTGGATTGTGTAAAAGTTGTTAGGCCAAATGAATTCAACGAAAAAGGTATGTTAAGGATATTACCTTTTTACAACATGTTTCCTTAAACCTTAGGAGCAATGTAATTGGGTTGTTATCATTGTTATACTTGTAGCCATTATTGTTGATTGTTGTATGCTCGAGTGGATATAATCCTCCCTTGTCGGGATTCTTATTTAGTTAGTAGCGTCCCTATGTTGGACATGACCTAGAGGCTAATTGTATAGGTTGCTTATAAATAAATTGCTCGCTTTTAGCTATTGGATTGTTATTGTTGCCCTTGGGACTATTGTGGTTAACTACAGAAATATGATCTATGCCTACAAGGGCTATGTTCTGCCTACGGGGCTATATTGATGCCTAGAAGGGCTATTAGTTGCCTATGGGGCTATATTGATGCCTAGAAGGGCTATGAGTTGCCTACGAGGCTATATTGACACCTAGAAGGGCTATGAGTTGCCTACGGGGCTATATTGACACCTAGAAGGGCTATGAGGGGCCTGCGGGGCTATATTGATGCCTAAGAAGGCTATGTGATGCCTACAAGGCCATGTTGTTGCCTAAGAGGGCTATGAGTTGTCTATACGCTATATTGATGCCTAAGAGAGATATGTGCTGCCTACGGGGTTATAATATTGCCTAAGAGGGCTATGTAACTTCCTACGGGGCTAGGGGACTACCACTAGGGTATATAGACTGATTAGCACCTTCTGGGATTATAGGGGCCTGGGTAGGTTGTCTTGTATGTTGTTTGTACCTGCCGAGCTTATGGGAGCTTGGTTAGGTTGTTGTTTTTATTATTTTTGATATGTTCAGATTTAGGAGTAGGTCAGTACACTTAGCTTATTCTTGATTTATTTATCAGATTTCTCCCATTATATTATATTAGGATACCTTCTCATTGTCTATAGCCTTTCTACTCGGTACATTATTTCGTACTGATGCCCCATTCCCTGGGGGTACTGTATTCATGGCTGCAGGTCCCGAAAAATGACCCACTAAAGCAGGATTGACTTCTATCCAGTTGGTTAGCTCCTTTCCTTCGGAGCTGCCAGAGTTGGGAGGTTTGTTTCTTTTGTTGTATATATTTTTATGGGTAGGCTGGGGCCCTGTCCTGCCAATCTTTACTACTCTTAGAGGCTTGAGGACTAGTGTGTGGGGTGTATAGCTGCATTATGGCCATGCTGGCCTTGTTTGTTAGTTTGTTGAAGCTTGTTAGCTGTTTGATGTATTGTCTTGATATATACCTACTTTCAGTTTCGGTATAGATATCATGGTGGCCTCGACGGCCCAATCAGGACTTCTGTGCTAGTTGGCTAGTCTTTATATGAACTCTTGGGAGTAGCTGTTTCTTTTATACATCTATTGACAGGGGCCTGCTGGTCGAGGGCTTAATTTTAAGCCGAGATATACTTGTTTGTTTCTTGATTGCATGTGGCTGCCATGCGCTAGTAGCAAATGGTTCAACAGGGTCGACTCGGGCCTGAGTTTTGTCTTTAGGAGCTAGTTGCGCCCCCTTGATTTTGGGGCGTGACCCAATTAGGTAACTACCTTTGATTTCTGTACACTTTCAATCGATAAGTCAAATATAAGTGCCAACAAGAAGAATGTCACATATTATATGATTAACTTATAAAATAAAAATTAATATACAAAACAAATTCTAAAAATAAAATGTAGTTGTTCTCCACATGTTCATTTGACATCTAAAAAGATTAAGTGGAATACACGTGCAAAGCACATCTGGTTAGATGATAGGAAAAGTACACAACAAATATCGTCTATAAGGTAATATTATTGTGATACGACTAATTACGTGATTAAACCTCATCAAATTGAAATAAATATATACATTATAGCATTTAACTAATCAAATTTTTCATTGACCATCTTCATAGTTTCGTGTGAATAAGAGATATATATGACGATCCACATTAAACATTCACAAAAGAATCTGCAATATTATTTTGTGCAAATCTTCTTATTCAAATCTTAGCTTAAATTTTTTGAATTGATAATCACGTGCAACATACGTGTCAAAAAACTAGTATGTGTATATATATATATATATATATATATATATATATATATATATATATATATATATATATATATATACTTATATACTACCTTAAAAACATAAACTCCCCCAATTAAAAATACTCAATTTATTTTATTTATTAATTTAATTAATTTAATTATATTGAAAGTAGATACCTTTTCAAATTAAAGGATTGTGACTTTTCCAAAGGGTTGTGATTGTTTTGACGGGTTGTGACTTTTTTTAATGAGTTGTGACTTTTTCGAAGGGTTGTGATTTTTTCAAAGGGTTGTGACTTTTATAAAGGTTGTGCCTTTTCTGATGAGTTGTGCCTTTTTCAAAGGCTTATGACTTTTCTGATAAGCATTGACTTTTTCAAAAGATTGTGACTTTTCGGATAAGGCACAATTAACACCTATTCATACTACTATTTGGTAGCTATAAATAGAGGGGTTTCATCACACTTTTAAACTACAATATCTTTAAGTTCTCTACTCTTCTTCTTAAAAAATCTCAAGTTTTATTTGCAAAAATTGATCAAGTTCGGAATTCAACAAAATTCGAGGTACCTCATAAGAAAGAGTTGGTGAAAAAATTGTAGCAAATCATTCATCAATTCACACTCTTTTTTTTTCTTACCATTTTCATGAGTTAACAGTGACGAAAAGTTGTGGGAGAGACAATAATGTTAAACATATATGAAAAAAGGCATATGCTTTGGTTAACATATTTTTTCTTTATTTTTTTTATTTTTATTCTTTTCCCTCAAACGAAGGAGTTTCTTCCTAATTTTGCTAAAACAATGGGTATCAACATAGTCCATAGAATTATTAAATTTGATATTAAATTCACTATTTCAAATATAGAGTTTCCCTTTTACTTAAAATATGATAACACAGCCATGATAATAATTATTTTTAATAGATTTGTATGTAAAGATTAACGGAGAAAGTAGAGTGTTAGTGGCAAGAGATTTAAATCAAATGGAACACTAGGGTGAATATAGCATGAACATATATTTTCGTCTTCCTTCTTCATTGGCTATGTATTGTTCCATATAATTTTTTTTTTATGTCACAAGATACACTCCTTACTAGCTATATAAAAAATAGATAAGAAAATAGTGATTGATCATAAAATGATCTTCAATCAAATTAATGATTCTACAAATAATACTTTAAATTTTATTCATCTATTAATTTTAATTATTGAATTTATTTTTATATTTTATATTTTTATACAACTTCTATAAGATACTAGGTACTTTCATTAGACAACAACTATATGAGATGTATGCAGCAGGAAAAAGGAGAAGACTACAATTCCACAAAGATAAGGTAGAAACTTAATGAAATGAAATATTTTTCACCATAGGTGATGCTATTCATATATTAAAATCAAATTATTCTAGTAAAATATATATAACCATCATTCATGATAAACGCCAAGTACACATTTTTGGTAAATTTACATCTCTATGATAGCCTTACTCATATATTAATTGCGTAATAATATTTTGTAAAAGATATGTTTCATATAAAGATAAAATATTGAAATACTTATGGTAATCCTTATCCGTGTCATGCCCATACTAAATTTCAAGTATGAATATTTATGACAAAATTTGTACTTAAATGTTGCACATCATTTATGTTCGTAACCCCAAAGAGGAAAGACTATTGGTGATATTTTTTGAATGGATATTTTTTTCTATTTTGTGGGTTAGATTGTTTAAAAAATTGAGTGACGTATGAAATAATATTATTAAAGATATGTCACTTTCTCCCATATTTAAAGTTTGAATGCATTTTAAAATGTTTTAATAATATCTATTTGTTTTGATCTCAAAATACAAGTAACTCTGTGGTAATATGTATTAATAATTTAAAAATACTTGTCCTATATTCGTTCAATTATAATTATTTACTAAAAAGATTTAATTTAGTAATATTAACTCCATTTTACAACATCATATACTATATATACGATAACACACGTGTAACACATGTGCCGTGAAACTATTATATATATATATATATATATATATAAATATATAGACACACAAGTCTTTATCGATGATTTTTTAGAAAAAAATTCATTAGAACAGAAGAGAATTGGAGTTCTCTTTAACAAGAAGAAACAAAATAAGAGGGGGTGGAGTGGATATGATTCCAATGGTGATATATCTCTCACTCTGTATAAGCATGAAATGGGCTATTTAAAAATATTACCTTTGATAAACATGAACATTAGTTCTCATAATACAAAAACTGAGGTTGCTCAAGGAGGAACGGTGACTCATTGAATGTAAAGGGACAACTTGCTGAGCATCACCGAAGGTGACAGGACTTGGAGAAAAATTGAAGGCTTTAAAAGGAAACAAAGGTGGTACTCGACAATTCGCCAATTGTGAAAGGCAAACTCGAATAAGCTCAACAACTGAGGTTCAAACACCTCAAGCGTAAAGCAAGAGAAAGGTGAGCTAAAGAGCAAATGGCAATCCGCCAAATATGCTCGGCAAGCCCGACTAAGGTCACCAAAAAAGTCACGTAGTGAATTTTGGGAAACGATAAATAGCCCAAATGAGAGAGAAAAAAAAGTGTGTTGAACCTTTTAGAGGGACTATGTCTAAACACTTTTTCTCTAGAGTTTTAGAGAGAGAAATACTTTATTTTTTGAAGAACACTTTTAGCTTTGGAGTTTTCAGCTTTGCTCTCGAAATTAAAAATTTGGAGTTGTATTCAAACTGAGTATTTCTTATAATTTCATAATTTCATATTACCTATGGCTATTTTCACGAAAGATATAATTTCTTTACACTTTGTGATGGGTTGATAAAACCCCAAAGTATAGGGGTGCAATTATGGGATTAGGTGTTGATTTAATGTAGTGGGTATTATGCTTTTGTTTATCCATGGATTAAGGATAATTAGCACGGGGTTAACCTTATGTGTTAAGGTTGAAAACTTAATCCTACTCCCAATCTCCAATTGATTCTTGGAAGATATTGATTGGAATGGGTAATTAGTTCGATACTAGCAATTTAGGTTTGATGTATGTAGTATTCTTGAAAAAGAGATTATGAGTCGGATCTATTAGTCATATTTCGGCATCAAAAAGAGAGAATAATATAAGGTATTGGGTTGTTTAGTTATGCACATAGATGAAATCGAAAGGAGATTCTATGAACTGATGTTATGAGATCAAAACAAGATTAGTGTAATTGAATATTACCCAATCTATCCATGAGTGTTCCATAGTATAGAGCAACACAATTACCCCTATGTGAAATCGATTTCCAATCCCCATGGACCTAGATTACTTGTAACATATTTTAATTTCTAAAATTTTGGTTTAATTGTTTCTATTGATAACAAAACTCTTTTCGTAAATTTGGTGGAACTATCCACTGTAACACCCTGTATCCGAAAAATGATAATAAACCAGATTTTGGGGAAATTGCAGGTGGCAGCCACGGAGGCCAACCACGGCCCGTGGGTTGACCCACGGACCATAGGTGGATCCATTGGTTGGCCACCCTGCCAAAGTTCTAGAGGTCTAAGAGCTTGACCTATGGACCGTAGGTCAGACCACAGTCTATGGTCAGGTTCCGTGGTTGAGGCCCAAAATTATAGCTTTTGACCATGATCGACGGTCCACCAGGACGGGCCGTGGGTCAGACCACGGTCCGTCGACTGGGGTCCGTAAATGGTCACCTGTTAGTTAATTTTAGGGGTAGTTGGGTCTTTTCCTAATTAATTAGTTCCTATACTATGTCATTTTGCCTATGTTTAGGATCCATATATAAGCCTTTTTATCCCCTAATACACCCCATTTTAATTCATTCTTCAAAATTCCCAAAAGAATTCCAAAAACTCCTCTCCAAATATTCTCTCTCTATAACTTGAATAATAATAAGAAGGAGACGATTCAAGCTAGGGTTCAAAAGCAAGCTTCCATTCCTCAAATTCTTTAGGCTTTTATAATAAAGTATGATAGTTTTCATCCATGAATTCCTTCCATCCATGGAGTTCCTAAATTCCACTATTTCAAAAGGTAGAATTCCCATATTGAGTTAGGGTTTTCTTTAATTAGCATGTGCTCTTTTCATTATTGATTTAATTGATTGGATTATGATCTTCTAAGCATGAATTGATGAATTCCTATGGTTTTATGATGTTTTCCCATATGAACCCATGTAATTCACATGTTTTTAAGTTATGAACTATATGTTGTGGGATTTTGATCTTAAAGGAAGATTATTATGAAATTAAGCATGTAATGAGAGAATTGCATAAATTTATGATGAAATCCATATCTAACCCTTGTTTTCTAAATGTTGATGATTGAAAGAGTATTTTTCCCTTGAAAGGTGATTATGGAATTATGCATGTTTTTATGAGAATTATGTGAATGCTTTAAGGGTGATTTGAGAGTAAAGTACCAATATTGATGTTGTGTTATGAAAGGGCATTCTCATAAAAACATACTAGCATGATGTGAAAGGTTTTTTCACATAGAAATGATTCTTAGGTTGAAAGACTTTCTCACCTAATTGAATCAAAGTATAAGAGTTATCCTAATGAACTACCTTGGATTGGAAAGATGACATGCCTTCCATGGATAATGAGATTAAGTAAGAAAATACTATTCCATGGGATTTATGCTTAGCACCAAGTGGATATTGACATTGAGATGAAAGCTCTCATGTTAGTAGAGGCCAGGTTTCTAGAAACAATCTCATGAGATGTAAGGTCCCATTAGTAGAGGCCGGATTTATAGTAGCAATCTATTTGTCCCATAACTTTGTGCCCCCATAGCTTGATTAGCTAGTGGATCCCTTAAGCTAGAAGTTCATGGTTCTACCTTAGGCAAGTAGAATAATCCATTTCGGTGTGGGAGACACCAGGTGATCATGTTATAGCTCACATGGTCTCTATGTAGGTTAAGGCTAATTCGCCACATTAATAATGAACTAAGGTTACTCAAGGAGTATCTCATTTGTGTTCAAAGGCTTTAAAGATGATGTTTGCGTGCATTGACATTGTTTTATGGAGTATGCTTTATAACACTTTTATGTCATGTTTTAACTTGGTCAATTGCATGTCATGAAATGAAATTTCCCTTTTTAGCATGTTTTAAATGTTTTATGCATGGCGATCATACTTGGTACATTGTTTTGTACTAACGCATACCCTTGCCTACATTTTCCCCAAATGTAGGGTCCGATTGATCAAAATCTCGTGGCTAGTAGTTGAGATCGTGATTTCTCGAGCTTTGGTGAGTCCTCATACTTTGAGGATGGAGTTATTGTTTTAGTTTCTTTCATTCATTTCTCTTTTGGACATGATGTATGGGCTAGGCCCAATTTCATATTATTGTATTAGATGCTATGATGAGACAAGAGTATAGACTTCCGCTTTTCATTTTATAAAATGTTTAAAACTTGAATTATTTTACTCTTTATTGTTCTATTTCTTATGTTATGAGAGCTAAGTGGCTTGTATGGAGTCCTTCGGGGTTCCATACACCATGTTACATCTAGAGTGTACCCAGAGTCGTGACAAACTTAGTAATCAGAGAATAAGGTTTAGAATGGTCCTAGGATGTCTCATAAGCCTCTTCTAGTATAGTATTCTTCATGAGTGTGAAGCACGCCACATTTATGAATGAGAGGCTACTAGATGATTAGGAAACTCTACTTCTTTCATTACTCTTAAGTTGTGTGATAGAGTGTAACTCTTTAAAGTCTCTCTTCTAATCCTTATCCTATGTTCTTCTAGATATGGCTACCTAAAAAGCTTATGCTAGATGGAATGCGAGGGAGAATGTGGAACAAGAAGCTCTTCACCAAGCTCCTCAAGTTCCGATCAATTATTTGATCGAGCATGTGTCTAATGTGGAGTTTAGGGCTTCTTTTCAAGTGTTGGCTCAAGCTGTGACAGCCCAAGCCAATAGGGAGGTTGTGGTTCCCACAAGCTCAAGTATGAATACGACGGCTTAAAGAGTGAGAGACTTCACAAGGATAAATCCTCCAGAGTTCTATGGGTCTAAGGTTGAGGAAGATCCTCAAGAGTTTATCAACGAGGTATACAAGATTTTGATGATCATGGGAGTGATGCTGGTGGAGAAGGTGGAGTTGGTCGTTTATCAATTGAAAGGTGTTTCTTAAACTTGGTTTAACCAATGGAAGGAAGGGAGACCAGAAGATACGGGTTCTTTAGATTGGGAGAAGTTTAAGAGTGCTTTTCTTGATAGGTTATTTCCCCTTTAGATGAGGGAAGCTAAAGTGCTTAAGTTCATTAACCTTCGACAAGGGTGTATGAGTGTAAGGGAATATGCTCTAAAGTTCACACAATTGTCTAGATATGCTCCAATAATGGTTGCCGATTCAAGGACCAGGATCAGTAAGTTCATTTCGGGTGTGTCTCAAATAGTAGTTAAGGAGTGTCAAACTGCAATGCTCATTCATGACATGGACATTTCTCGTCTCATGGTGCATGCACAACAAATCGAGGAGGAGAAACTCAAGGAAAGGTCTAGGGAGGTAAAAAGAGCTAAGACCAGTGATGGTAACTTTTCACATGCAAGGTCTGATGGACAAAGGTTTTTCGTCAAGGTTTCTCCAATGCACCTCCTAAGTTCAAAAAAGATAGGGTGTCTAACCCTAAGCCTCAATGAGTTAATGGTGGTGGTTCTTCATTGCCTATGTCTACTTGTGCTAAGTGTGGTAAGAAGCATGAGGGTAGGTGTTTAGCCAGCACAGATGGTTGCTTTAGTTGTGGTAAGAGTGGACACAAAATGAGGGATTGCCCAATGCTTGCGGCAAAAGGAATGGAAGGCAAGCAATCTCCTCCTAGTGGTTCGAATTCGAATGCTCCTAAGAAAAACTGCTTCTATGCTCTCCAATCTCGAGGTGAACAAATGAGTTCTCTGGATGTGCTCATCGGTATGTTAAAAGTTTTCCAAATAGATGTATATGCTTTTCTTGATCCCGATGCTACTTTGTCCTTTGTTACGCCATATGTGGCAATGAGGTTTGATGTACTCCCTGATGTGTTGTTAGAACCCTTTTCTGTCTCTACTCCTGTTGGTGATTCTGTTGTGGCTAAGAGGGTCTATAGAAGGTGTACCATTTCCTTGTTCCATAGAGTTACTCTTGTTGACTTGATATAGTTTTATATGTTAGACTTTGATGTTATCCTTGGTATGAATTGGTTGCATTCTTTATATGCTTATATTGATTGTAGAACTCATGTAGTCAAGTTTCACTTTCCAAATGAGCCTATCCTAGAGTGGAAGGGGGGGGGGGATTCTATGCCTAAGGGTCAGTTTGTCTCTTATCTCAAAGCTAGAATGATGATCTCTAAGGGTTGCTTTTACCGTATAGTAAGGGTGAGGATGTAGATTCCAAAACCCTTCCTCTAGAGCTGATCCCTGTTGTAAATGTGTTTCCAGAAGTGTTCACAGATGATCTATCCGGAATTCCTCTCGAACGGGAAATAGACTTCAATATTGACCTTTTCCCAGATACGCAACCTATTTCTATTCCTCCTTATAGAATGGCTCCAACATAACTTAAGGAGTTGAAAGAAAAGTTGAAGGATTTGTTAAATAAGGGTTTCATCCAATCGAGTATCTCACCATGAGGTGCTCTAGTTTTGTTTGTTAGAAAGGAAGATGGTCTCTTCACATGTGTATTGACTAGCGCTAGTTGAACAAGTTGACTATTAAGAATAAGTATCCTCTTCCAAGGATAGATTATTTATTTAACCAACTTCAAGGAGCAAGTTACTTCTCTAAGATTGGTCTTCAATCAGGTTATCACCAATTAAGGTGAAAGAAGATGACATTTTGAAGATGACTTTTCAAACTCGATATGGTCATTATGAGTTTTTAATAATGTCGTTTGGGTTGACTAATGCTCCAGCAACGTTTATGGATTTGATGAATAGTGTGTTTAGACAATACCTTGATATGTTTGTAATTGTGTTCATTGATGATATTTTGATCTATTAAAGGAGTGAGACTGAACATATTGATCATTTGAGGATGGTGTTGCAAATTCTCAAGGACTAACAACTCTTTGCTAAGTTTAGCAAATGTGAATTTTGGTTAAGATTCGTAGCTTTCCTTGGTCATATTATTTCAAGCAAGGGTATTGAGGTAGATCCTATTAAGACTGATGCGGTCAAGAGTTGGCCTAGACCTTTAACTCCTTCGCATATTAGAAGCTTCTTGGGTTTGGCCGGTTATTATAGAAGGTTTTTTGGGGGGTTTTCTTCAATTGCCTCTCCGTTGACAACTTTGACTCAAAAGAAGGCTAAGTTTATATGGTCCGAAGCTTGTGAGAAGAGTTTCCAAGAATTGAAAGATACACTTACTTCTACTCAGATGTTGACCTTACCGGAAGGAACACATAGTTTTGTAGTTTATTGAGATGCCTCAAGAATTGGGTTAGGATGTGTGCTTATGAAAAATGGGAAAGTTATTGCCTATGCCTCAAGGCAACTTAAGATTTATGAGAAGAATTATCCCGCCCATGACCTTGACTTAGCAGCGGTTGTTTTTGCCTTAAAGATTTGGAGGCATTACTTGTATGGTGTTCATATTGATGTATTTACCGATCATAAGAGTTTGCAATATGCTTAACCAAAAGGATTTGAATCTTCGCCAAAGAAGGTGGCTTGAATTATTGAAAGATTATGACATGAGTGTTATCTATCACCCCGGTAAAGAAAATGTGGTGGCAAATTCTCTTAGTCAATTATCTATGGGTAGTGTTTCCCACATTGAGGAAGGAAAGAAAGAGTTGGTTTGAGATGTTCATCGATTGGTTTGGTTAGGTGTTCTATTAGTGGACTCCACTAAAGGTTGTGTTATGGTTCACAATGGTTCCGAATCGTCTTGTGTGGTGGATGTTAAAGCCAATCAAGGCCTTGATCCAATTTTGGTAGAATTGAAAGAGGCGGTTCTTAAGAAATTTGTTGAGGCTTTCTCCCAACGGGGAGATGGTGTACTTAGATACCAAGGTCGTTTATGCATTTCGAATGTTGATGACTTGAGGGAATAGATCTTTTCAGAAGCCCATAGTTTTCGGTATTCCATTCACCCGAGAGCCATTAAGATGTACTGTGAATTATGGGAGGTCTATTGGTGGAATGAGATGAAGAAGGATATTGTGGGATTTATGGCTAAGTGTCCAAATTTACAACAAGTGAAGGTTGAGCATTAGAAACGGGAGGCTTATCCAAAGATATGAGCATTCCTACTTGGAAGTGGGATGACTTGAATATGGACTTTATTGTTGGTTTGCCTCGCACCCGGCGACAATATGAATCTATTTGGGTTATAGTGGACGGATGAAGAAATGGGATCATTTCCTTCCCGTCAAGGCTTCTTATTCGGCGGAGGACTATGCCAAGATGTACATAAGAGAAATGGTAAAGTTTCATGGAGTGGTTTTATCCATTATTTCTGATTGTGGTACCCAAATCACTTCTCAATTTTGAAAGTCATTCCCAAAAGGGTCTTAGTACTTGTGTTAAGCTTAGCACAACTTTTCTCCCCAAACCGATGGGCAAGTGGAGCGTACTATCCAAACTTTGGAAGATATTTTAAGGGCTTGGGTTATTGATTTTAAGGGTAATTAGGATGACCATTTGCCATTGATAGAGTTTTCCTATAATAATAGCTATTACTCAAGTATCGATATGGCTCCGTTTGAGGCCTTGTATGGTAGGAGGTGTAGATCTCCCATAGGTTTGTTTGAGGTGGATGAGGTTGCCCTAATAGGTCCTCAAATTGGTACATGAGGCCATTAAGAATGTTCGACTCATTAGAGATAGGTTGAAAAAGACTCAAAGTTGGCAAAAGTCATATGCCGATGTGAGAAGAAGGGATTTAGAGTTTGAGGTCAACAAATAGGTTTACTTGAAAATTTCACCTATGAAGGGTGTAATGAGGTTTGGTAAGAAGGGGAAGGTTAGTCCCAGTATGTAGGCCCGTATCAGATTTTAAGACGTGTTGGTAAGGTTGCTTATTAGTTAGATTTGGCAAATGAGTTGGCAATCGTGGATCTTGTTTTCCATGTCTCTATGTTGAAGAACTGTGTTGGTTATCCTACATCCATAATTTCCTTAGAAGGGTTGGGAGTTGACGCAAGTTTCACATATGAGAAAGTTGCGATTGAGATTTTGGACCGGCAAGTTAAGAAATTGAGAAACAAGGAAATAGCTTCCGTGAAGGTTTTGTGGATGAATCAATTAGTTGAGGGTGCTACTTGGAAGGCCGAGGCCGATATGATGTCTCGATATCCTCATCTTTTTCCTTGTACTCCTATTCTAGCTTGAGGTAAAGAGTCCCTCTCGAGTTGTTCTTGTTTTGGAAGTCATGTGCTTTTATGAGTTTTTCATGATTTCCTTATGATTATGCATGTTCAGTTTTGAAAGAAAATGAGTTTATATGATTGATTTTCCTCATGTTGTTGTGCATTGAGCATGATTTGCCTATACACTTCATGAGATAAATCGATGAACATGCTTTAGATATGATTTTTTGAGATTGAATTGCATATGAGCTCCATGAGATTGTGTTGAGCATCATTTTAACTTGGAGAAGGTAGTTCCTCCTTGAACATGAGAAATTTTGAAATTTCATGCATATTGGGTTGCTAAATGTAGTTCCTACTCCCTTATGTTGCATTTGAGTTTGATGAGCTTGGAGTTGATGTTTCTTCCTTATTTATGTGTATTGCATGCATAAAGGGCCGATAGAGTTAGTTCACCTCTCTTATAATGTTTTGAGAACGTCCTAGCTTGGAGTCGATAGTTCCTCCTAGGTTGTATGCATTGCATTGTTAGGTTGGGTTGTTAGTTCCTCTCTTACTCTTTCAGAACATGTTTAAGTCTCATTCGAGGATGAATTGTCCCAAAGGGGAGATATTGTAACATCCCGTATCCAAAAAAGGGTAATAAACCAGATTTTGGGGAAATTGCAAGTGCCAGCCACGGAGGCCAACCACGGCCCCTGGGTTGAACCACTGACCGTAAGCGGGTCCGTTGGTTGGCCACCCTACCAAAGTTCCACAGGTCCAAGACCATAGCTTGACCTATGAACCGTAGGTAAGACCACGGTCATTGGTCATGGTCCGTGGTTTGAGGCCCAAAATTATAGTTTCTGACTATGATCGACAGTCCACCAAGACGAGTCTTAGGTTAGACCACCTGTCAGTTTTTTAGGGGCAGTTGGGTCTTGTCTTAATTAATTAGTTTCTATAGTATGTAGTTTTGGCTATATTTAGGACCCCTATATAAGCCTTTTTACCCCCAAATACACCCCATTTTAATTCATTCTTCAAAATTCCCAAAAGAATTCCCAAAACTCCTCTTCAAATATTCTCTCTCTAGAACTTGAAGAAGAAGAAGAAGAAGGAGATTCAAGAGCAAGCTTCCACACCTCAATTTCTTTGGGCTTTGATAGTAAGGTATGGTAGTTTTCATCCATGGATTCCTTCCATCCATGGAGTTCCTAAATTCCTCTATTTCAAAAAGTAGAATTCCCCAATTGAGTTAGGGTTTTCTTTAATTAGCATGGGTTCGTTTCATTATTGATTTAATTGATTGGATTATGATCTTCTAAGCATGAATTGATGAATTCCTATGGTTTTATGATGTTTTCCCCTATGAACCCATTAATCTCCATGTTTTCAAGTTATGAACTATAAATGTTATGGGATTTTGATCTTAAAGAAAGATCATTATGAAATTAAGCATGTAATGAGAGAATTGCATGAATTTATGATGAAATACATAGCTAACCCTTGTTTTCTAAATGTTGATGATTCAAAGAGGGTTTTGGCCTTGAAAGGTGATTATTGAATTATGCATGTTTTCATGAGAATTATGTGAATGCTTTAAGGGTGCTTTGAGAGTAAAGTGCCAATGTTGATGTTTTGTTGTGAAAGGACATTCTCATAAACACATACTAACATGATGTGAAAGGTTTTCTCACGTAGAAAGGATTCTTAGGTCGAAAGGCTTTCTCACCTAATTGAATAGAAAAATAAGAGCTATCCTAATGTACTAGCTTGGATTGGCAAGATGACATGCCTTCCATGGACAATGAGAATAAGTAAGAAAATACCATTCGCGGGTTTTATGCTTAGCACCGAGTGGATATTGACATTGAGATGGAAGCTCTCCCGTTAGTAGAGGTCGGGTTTCTAGAAACAATCTCATGAGATGGAAGCTCTACCGTTAGTAGAGGTTGGGTTTCTAGTAGCAATCTTCTTATCCATTAACTATGTGCCCCCATAGGTTGATTAGCTAGTGGATCCACTCAAGCTAGAAGTTCATGGTTCTACCTTAGGCGAGTCGAGCAACACTTTTAGGTGTGGGAGACACCGGGTGATCATGTTATAGCTCACATGGTCTCTATGTAGGTTAAGGTTAATTCCCCACATTATCCCATAGGAATTCAAAGGCTTTAAAAATGATGTTAGCTTGCATTAACCTTGTTTTATGAAGTATGCTTTATAACTCTTTTAGGTCATGTTTTAACTTGATCAATTCCATGTCATTAAATGAAATGTCCCTTTTTTATCATGTTTTAAATGTTATATGCATGGCTATCATACTTGGTACATTGTTTTGTACTAACGCATACTGTTGCCTATTTTTTCCCAAATGTAGGGTCCGACAGAGAGGTTTTCGAGTCTCGTGGCTAGTAGTTGAGTTCGTAATTTCCCGAGCTTTGGTGAGTCCTCATGCTTCGAGGACGGAGTTATTGTTTTAGTTTCTTTCATGCATTTACCTTTTGGACATGATGTATGGGCTAGGCCCAATTTCATTCTATTGTATTAGATGGCTATGATAAGACAAGAGTTTAGACTTCCGCTTTTTGTTTTACAAAATGTTTTGGACTTGAATTGTTTTACTCTTATTGTTCTATTTCTTATGTTATAAGAGCTAAGTGTCTTGTATGGAGTCCTTCGGGGTTCTATACGCCATGTTACATATAGGGGGTACCCCTGGGTCGTGACATCCACTCAATGTTCTTAATGGTACAAATGACTTGATTTACATACTAAATTTCTTAATAGAATAATCTTAACTAAATCACTCTCTGTGGAATTCAACCTCAACTATTAGTTGGGCATTTTTTATTGACTATGGCCGCTTACACTTTCGATTTGTTTTAGAGAATAGTTTGGACATTATAAAAAATGGTGCCGCTGCCCGGTAGTGATGGCTAAGAATTTCATTTAAGAAATTAGTTTGTAAATTTGTCTAGTTGTAGTAGATTGTTTCTTGGTGTTATGGTTTGATAATTTGCTAGTATAGACGATGAGTGACAATGGTAGTGACAACGATAATCACTATAGACAAAATGACAATATGGGTGATTTGAATGATATATACGAACATCATTCAAACTACGGGAGGCATTTGGTTAGCTCCCAAAGTTGGGGGCAGTTTTTCATGTAACCAGAGTAATGCTATGGCTGCTCCAATTAAGTAGAATATTTGGGGGTTTAGCTCATAAAGACCCCCATGAACACCTTCGAATTTTCGTGGATGTGTGTTGGTCATTTGTGTTAAAGAACATCTCACAAGAGTCCATATGGTTGAGGTTATTCCCGTTCTCTTTGATGGATGAAGCTCCAAGATGAGTGGCAGAATTGTCAAATGATTATATTACTTATTTGGAGGAGCTAACTGAAGCCTTGTTGGAGAGATTATTTCCCCCCTCGAATATTGTAAAGCTTAGGGATCAGATCCAAAACTTCAAGACAATTAAAGGGGAACCTCTACATGAGACATGGTTGTGGTTCCGGAAATTACTCTTGCAATGTCCAACACATGGGGTCCCAGACCAGTTACTACTACAATACTTTTATAGTAGCCTTGATTCAATCAACAAAGGTGTGGCTGATCAACTTACCCAAGGTGGTTTGATACGACAACCATATGAGGTAGCATCATTGTTGTTTGATGACATGATCAAAGTAACCCGATCATGGCATTCTAGAGAGGACCAGATATCTTCTCTACAACTGAGAATAAGCAAGGAAAAATTTGACAAAGAGCATCAGTGAGATGAAAACATGGACAAAAATATAACTCAACTCGATTTGTTTTCCAAACATATGATGAGAGGTGGATTGAGTTGGTAAATTTGGTTGGAACATGTACTGGTCAATTCTCAGAGGATGCTGAGTTTGATCCATTGTACAACGAGGAAGTACAATATTTGTGGAAATCAAATGGGGGGGGGGGGTTCTCACCCAAACTATCAATGACAAGGGGAGAAACAAGGATGTAACAAAGAGATAGTGGTTGGAAAGGTGGGAATTAGAGATGTAGGGAGTCAGAAAAAGATAGGTGTATTCCTCCCATGATCATCCATGACTAAAACAACTAGATGGTCTAGAAGGAAACCTAACCGAGGAAATTCTCACAAGGGTCTTCAACAAGCTTGAAGGGTCTGACAAGGTGTTGAAAAAAATTAAAAAATGACTTCTCCCTCTTATCTCAAATAGTGACTTCTCATTCAGTGTCTATCAAACACCTTAAATGTTCTAAATCTTCACCAATCTCAATCCAAGGCAAAAGGGAACATTGCCTAGGGATACCATAGCAAACCCCACAAATGATTGTTGAGGAATTGAGAACTATGTAATGCCATTACGTTAATTCAGGCGCTTCTTGGGAGGAAATCCAAGTTTTAATTTAATTTTATTGATTTCAATAACGTGTCTTGTGAGTGCATGTTTAAAGGAAGTAAAAGTATTATGAAGGGAAAATTAGGTGATGCTAAAACCATGTCGGCGATCAGCCAAAGGCATTCTGAAGACTCATTCTTGTTTGCCTTTTGAGCGGGAAAAACATAAAAAAGTATACTATTAACTTAGGCGATATGAGCTCTAAACGGTGATCCACTGAAGTACACTATACAGACTCCATCGAGTTCGCTGAATCATCCTTCAGGTTTGGTATCAGTTTAGGCCTCTTTAGTGAGCTTCGGTTCCTTCGGCAATTCACTGAATGTACTCGATGAATTTAGTCACAGCTTATCGAACGTGCGTGGACATAAAAGTCCAAGAGTCTTTTCATTTTCAAAGAGAAACACTTTCATACCTTTGAGCTCTTTTTCCCTCCTAAGTTTCCAATACAATATTTTAGCGTTTGAGAGCCTCATTTGTGTGATTTTAAGTACTTGGAGCCCATTGGCTTGCTTGCATTTGCGACCTAATCTTATTTCCCCTCGGTTTTTTGTGGTATGCTTCTAGTTCAAGTTGGTGTTCGATTCACATCTCATTGATTGTGCTTAATTTTGTGTTTTTTTTATATGGGCTAAAGGCTATTTGAAGCATATTGTTGGCTGATTTCATTGGGTAGTGCTAAATAGATCGTATTGAATTGTATCTATGAGTTAGATTTTTATATTTATGACTAAAATTTCTAAATTTGATTGTGTTGGTGAAAATTTTAAGTTGTGTCCTTGTTTATGCTGGGAATTTCGTGTGGGTGAAGTCTGATTAGCCCAATGTTTCTCTGATTGAATAATTTTGCCCAATGATAGGAGTGAGGACTTTCATAAGGGAAAATTGCCAATAGAGTTATAATTTGTGTTATTTGGGGGAAGTTTGAGTACTTATTGGGTAGGAAAGTCATGTAGGTAGATTGTAAAGTTAATGGACAACTGGTATTATAGCGTACCATAATTTATGTCGTGAAAATAGGCACCGGGCTGAACACTACTTGTTCGCCCGACTTGTCTTAGCTCTCCAAGGCAGTTAGGTAAATTACAGAATAAGATCTAGCTCTCCTTTCTTACTTGAATATGTGATAGAGGTACTATTCCATTCGGTAGACTTGTCTTAGTTTGCTAAAACCCAATGCATGTTCTCTTCAATTTTGCATTGTCTCTTTTGACGGACTTGTCTTAGCCTTCCAAAACCAACTCAGAAAATATCTGAGTTGGAGTTAACTATGCCTAATGTGCCTGAGTTCTTTGAAATTGTATATTGTCTATTTCGGCGAGCTCACCTGAGCTTGCCTAACCTGTTAAGTGCATTGCCTTCCCAATAGGCGAGCCTCAGAACATTTTTGATCTGTATTCTCTTTTGGGTTTTGATTTCAACTAACCTTCACAAAATCTATGTTTGTATGTTTGTGTTCTAGAGGATATGGCTAAAACTAAGGGTAAGTAGATTGTGCCTTCTGATACGGAGTCAAGAAGAGACTCTTCTCCTTCCCCTCCTCCATTGAAAAGACACAGGGGGATCACTATCAACAAGCCATCTAAGGCTCCTCGCCCATATACAACCACTTCATGCTCATCTACACATTTGAGTAAGCAACCTAAAAAGGTGGTATCTAGGAAAAGAATGGACATCAGGTCAAAGTTGGTGCAACCTTCTTTAGCTCAGGCACATATTTCTCGTGTTCTCCTAGTGATTGCTCTAAGGCCCCTAACATGCTCAAAATTTATGGAACCATATTGACACCATTTGAGCCTAAACCATTTGTTGACAATTACATTGAAACCTCTTGAACTGAATTTCCCCTAACTTCTCACCCAAAATAATTTTGGAATAGCCAACTTAGGCCAAAAACCTAAGTTAGGGGTGTGGAAAGGAAGGAGGGAGGAAAGACAAGTGAAAGACAAAGAAAGATGAAATGAGACTTAACTTTGAAGTGTGTTACAAAAAGAAGGAACCCTTCCTTATAAAAAAGAGATTGTAGTGAACAACCTTTGAAAAATGAAAATTAAATGAAAAAGAGAGTTCAGTGAAATAAAAGGGGGTTTTCAATAAAATGTTTGACAAGTCAAAGTTGAAGTCTCAAATGAAAAAGAATGAAATGAACTTGAGAAGAGGTGAAGATGATTGCAAAAATACTTTGAAAAGGTGAAGTAACTGAGCCAAATTGACCATACATTAACCCTTAGTCCCACTACAAGCCTAGAAGACCCTTAAAATCTTGCATGAACTAGGTTGTGTGATGAATTGAAAAATGGGCAAACCTATGGGATGAAGCTTGCATATATTTCTCTTTTGGGAGAGTAAGAGTTGTATTGATTACTTACTTCTTTATTTATTTGTCGTGTGAGAGCATGAAATCATTCTTGATGAGAGCACACTTGAATGCATTTGTTAAAATATGGTCTTGCATTAGAAAAGAAGCTATAGTGAGTTTAAGCTTGGTTTGATATCGGCTAGTCATCATTTGAAGCTCTTTAACCATGATTTAGTGTCACATATTATTGAGAGTAGTCTTGTAATGATACTTGCATGTTAGCTCTAATTGAGAACTGTTGTAGACACCATTGTTGAACTAATTGTGTTTTTAACTTACTTGAGGACAAGCAAAAGTTTAAATTGGGGGTGTTGATGAGTAGTAGATTTACACTCATTTGAGATCTATTTAGTTCAACAATTAGTGTCCTCAATGCCTAATTGTGTCTTATTCTAATGATATTTTGATGATTTGCAGCTATGAAGGCTAACGGACGAGGCAAGAATGAATGTTTGAAAGAATTACCAAAAACATTAAAAGAAGTGTAAACTCCACATTGTTAATCGCCTAACAAGAAGGGCAGATCACCTAATTGGCACAACCTCGCCCAAATTAAATGTGTTCAATAATTGAATTAATTGAGGCAGGTTGGTAAACTCAAAGAGGAATGACGATTCGCCAAATTCATAGGGCAAACTTGCTGACCATCGCCAAAGGTGACATGACTTGGAGAAAAATCAAAGGCATAAAAGGTGAACAAAGGTGGTACTCTCTGATCTGCTGAATTTGAAAGCCTCACTCGAATGAGATCTCTAAATAAGGTTCAAACACCTGAAGCCTAAGGCAATAAAAACTAGAGGTAAAGAACAAATGGTGATCCACTGAATATGCTCGGCGAGCCCGACAAACGTAACCGAAATGGTCACGTAGTGAATTTCGGGCCAATTTTTGGGAACTATAAATATTCTAAACGAGAGAGAAAGAAGTGGGCTGAATCTTTTAGAGAGACTAGTCTAAACACTTTTTCTCTAGAGATTTAGAGAGAGAAACACTTTACTTTTTGAAGAACACATTTAGTTTTGGGCTTTGCAACTTTTCTTTTGAAAATGACAATTTGAAGTTGAATTCAAAGTGTGTATTGCTTATAATGGATTAATTTCATATGCCCCATGATTGCTTTCATGAGAGATATAATTTCTTTACACATGTTATGGGTGGCTAAAACCCCAAAGTCTAGGGGTGCAATTATGGGGTTGGGTGTTGATTTCATGTAGTGGGTATTGTATTGTGCTCTATTTTGTTGTTTTTCATCCCTGGATTTAGGCTAATTAGCATGGGGTTAACCTAATAGGTTATGGTTGCAAACTTAATCCTACTTACGATCTCCAATTGATGCTCGAAAGAGATAGATTGGAGTGGGTAATTAGTTCGATACTTGCAATTTAGGTTTGATGTATGTAGTTTGCTTGAAAAAAGAGATTATGGGTTCGATCTATTTTCCTTATTTATGCATAGAAAGAGAGAATAATGTAAGGTATTGGCTTGTTCAGTTATGCACATAGATTCAACCGAAAGGAGATTCTATGAACTGATTCTATGAGATCGAAAGAAGATTAGTGTTTTTGAAGATGACATAACCTATCCATGAGTGTTTAGTACTATAGAGCAACACAATTACCCCTATGTGACATTGATTTCCAATCCTCGTTGTAACACCCCTAAATGTTAATAAGAATTTGTATATTTATTTACCGTTGTTAAACTATTTCAATATGGTTTACTCTCATTTTGGGGAACTTTAAGGTTGTTAAAGTTGCTAACTTGCTTAACATAAAATGTATAGGAATGGATGGAATTGTGTTGGGATGTGTACATAATATTCTATTCTATTTGTGGGTAACTAAATGGTGATGAGGCATATACATATAAATATGTATTTATGCATTTTTGGGCAGCACAATAAAAAGAATTTGGGCAGCACCTTGGCCAGCCAGCTGTCCAAAGTGATAACTATCACTTGTGTGTCTATATATTGACCTTTCCTAGTGAATTTCGGTTCTTGGAAGAAAAAAACTTTAGAAACTAAATTAACCCTTTCTTCATCTAGATCACAAGAAAAAAACCTTGGTCTTTTGGCTGAAATTCAAGAGACAAACTGCCTTGTTGGTAAGTGCTGGAATTTGTTTTTGAGCTGGGTAGTGTTTGATAATTTGTGTATATCTTGTGATATGGAACTCCGTTTTGGGTGAATAAATATGTTTTGGAAAGCTGATTCATGTAGCTACAACTCTTATGTTTATGTAAAAGTCTAATTTAGCTGTTATGTATGTGAAAAATGGGACGCAACACAGGACAGGTTCTGTCCAGATTTCTCTGTTGTTGTAGCTGAGTAGGTTGTGTTACGTTTAGAATATCTCAGTATCTATAACTTCGTTTTGGATGAATAAATATGATTTGGAAATCTGATTCATATATCTACAACTCTTATGTTTATGTGAAAGTCTAATTTAGCTGTTATAGATGTGAAAAATGGGACACAAGACAGGACAAGTGTTGTCCAGATTTCGGATTCAGAAATCCGGTAGGAACCACTGTAAGTGTATCGACGATATCTTGTTGAAAAAAATGTATTTTTCAGTGATTCTTATTGCGTTGCAATCTTAAGAGATGTATCTATAACTTTCATGAATGTTACAAAGTCTATTTTTGCCGTTTTCTTGTTCAAAAATAAGTTACAATATGGAGTACTAAACTGGCCAGAATCACTGTTTTGGGAACAGAGTTGTATCTGTGTGGGCTGAGCTTACTTGTGATGATAAATCTTGTTTATTTCGACATTATTGAGGTGTTAGGAATTAAATAAGTTGTTTAATTGTATTTTTAAGGTTATATATACTTGTGAACAAGTTGAGGACCTTGATACGTTGGTTGGTTCCGGTTTGCTTGCGAAGTTTGTTGGACTGTTGCTACGCTAAAGTATTGAGGTTTGTGTATAAACTTGTACTTGCACTCTTGTAACGTCTGGTATATATGAAATTTGATCTTGATACCTCAGCTACCTCTTGTCACTTTGCATTGAATTGTTGGTATGATGCTTGTGTAACTCGCCCACTTGTACGGATTGTTTGATCACTTGGCACTCTTGTTGGGACTATGTCCTTCTTGTGGCTGCGGCTTTGTCACTATTGGCAGGCCTCTTGATTCGGATCATTTGCCATCTTGACTTTGGATTTGTAGTTCGTCTTAGAAATGGAGGTTATCCATTTTAAGTACGAACTAGAAAGCCATTTTTAATATGGTTCTTGGTTCTCTTGATACAGGACTTCGGTCCTTCTTGATACAAGGCTTCAGTCCTTCTTGATACAGGGCAGCGACTCTTCTTGATACTTGCTTGTGCCAATTGTGACGACATGAAGTATATATTGGGCGAGCCTTGCTATTGAAATTCTTGGAAAATGGTGCGATGAGCTTCTTGACATCTGTATCTTTGAATATCGAATTTGATACTTGTTATCTATTGTTACTTGATTTATTTATTATGTTTCAAGTATATTGCTCATTGACTTGGAAAAGGTGGCTTGATGAATTTTGAGGATTTCGACCCTATAGTTTTACACCACTAAGCTTTATGCTTAGCGATAATTGTTTCTATCGTAGGGGCTGATCGAGAGGAGTGATGAAGATGGCCATGGGAGATGGAAATTTTGAGAACTTTTAAAGAAGATCACATTTGCATATAGGCATGTATATCTTGTATACATTTTGGGTACTTATACCGATCTATGTGATGTATATTGGCATTCGATTTTGAAGCCTAACCGTATCATGTCCATGGGTTGTAATTTAAGTATGGCTATATGTTTGGTTTATTTAGGGTGTGTACGCCCAAGCTTGTAATATGTTACTTGTCCTACTTGTTTGTAATGATCGTATAATGCATGAACCCAACTAGTTTGGGTACTCGGAAATGGATAATTTTTATTATCATTAATTACTTGCATGAGGGAAAAAATATATATCTTGTAATTTATGTGCATATGGTATTTGGAAAGGGTAGCTACACTCGTACCCCTAGATTACTTTCTACTTATTTGAATTTCTAAAATTTTAATTTAATTGTGACTATTGATAACAAAATCCTTTTTGTAATTGTGGTGGAATCATCCACCCATTGTTCTTAATGCCACAAATGAATTGATTTCCAAACTAAATTTCTTAATGGAATTCTCTACACTATATCTCTCTGTAGGATTCGATCCCGACTATTAATTGGGTTTATTGATTACGATTGCTTACTCTTTGAATTTGTTTTAGAGAGTAATTTGTGCATTGTAAATCTCTTAAAAAGGCATACTTTGACACCTCCTAAATCTAAAAGAGGCTTAGTTACTCCAAGTCTAAGATTGAATATATACAAACATGCTTGATGGTTATTAAATATATCCTCACGCAAACTCTATACTGGATAGGTACTTGACAAAACCACCTAATCCCTCACACCAACTATCTTTTATCTAGAAAAATATACTTGAAGGTGTACATTCTTTGTCAAGTAGGAATTAAATGGAAAATTGGCAATGGCTAATGAATTAACTTTAGATCTGATCTTGGCTCCAACCTTCATGCCTACACATCACCTCATTTCAAATTACCATAAGAGGTTTCCCCCCACCCTCAAAGTACTCACATTCATTTTATGAAAAATATCCCTTATTTCTACTTTATGGAAAAACCATTGAACATTTATTTTTAAAATTTCCTATAGTTATGAATATATAGTCTCTATTTAAATGCAACTTCCATTATTAAAAAATTAGCACACTTAACTCAACATACTAACTTGATAATCTATCCATTTTTCATTTGGATCCTTCACAACTCTTAACTCTTTTATGACAAAGGCACACCCTTAACAAAACATGTTATTGTAGAAAGGGAAGCAACATATTAGTATATAGATCTTGACCAGCAAAATATTTAAAAGGCTCTTTATCGAGTAAAATTGCATCCTTCATCAACCAATTCCTTCAAACTTAATAGAGAGATGCAGGGACCAATCCTAACACGAAACATAGTTGACTATATAAAATAATTAAGATATTGAATGGAACTTAGATCATTGGGTTCACAAAATGTATTTATAATGTAAAGACCATTGACAACAAAATCTCAAACCACTAAAAGAAAATGATGATGTTGCAACCATACACCCTTATACATGCAACACATTAATAGTTTATTAATGTTATACATGATTGTAGGTGCCTTCTCAAAGTATATTTAGTAAGAATAACAAAATACATATGCAATATTTATTGAGGAGATCGAGTACAAAAGAAAATTCAAGTAGAAAGAAAAGTGCTATCTTACTAAATTTCCAACAAAATGAAATATTTTGAAAGGTGTACATTTGATGAAAGAGTTTATCAAGTTAAAGTTTAGAGGGTTATTATACCTTTCCTAAAAGTTGAGAACTTGTGTAGTACTTTGGCTTCCTCTTGGAATTGGAGTCAAGATTTCTGTGTAAATTATAACTCTCATACTTTCTAGACAATCGTGAAAATCAAATCCTTAATTTCATGTGAATTAAGATGATAGGACATGAAATATCCATTTTTTCTTTGATAAAGTAATAAATAATATTTCCATAGTGATAATGGAGATTCGGTGGGAAGACCTCTAATAGGATACTTCTTAATCCAAGACTCATAAACATTGTAATCTTTCATTATCCAAATTTCCATAAAATGATCTGTTGTAGGATCAATCATAGTCCCTAATTTAGGATAAAAAATAAAGCTTAGAAACTTAGTAAAGATTAGGAGGCTATGAAGTGTTGTTCCATTTGAAGATGTATGAGGTGTTTTCATAGTACGAAAGATTTCGGTGCTCATATCAAAACAAAATATTATTTGTTCAAGTTCTTCTGATGTTGAAATCCAATGGTAAGTTCCCTTATAAAATGTTGAAGTAGTTAACCAAAGTAAGGCAGGCAAGTGTTGATCAACATGATCCAATTCTCTCCAAACATCAACACCCAATTCATAAACCTCAACCTTCCTCTCTTCCTTTTCACAGTACCCGTAATAATCTTCCGTGTATACTAGAGAGATTCATATAACTTTGAAATCATTTACTACCGAATCAAAATCAAATCCTCTACTTTCAATTGATCGATAGTATCCCTTTGGAACAACATTAAATGGGTTGGATGGGAGTACTCTATAGTTTCTAATACATGGATTGAACAAGATGGTGTTAATTGGATCCATTAAAGCAAGTAATCCATGGCTAGGACCCATCAGTTTATCATTGTCAATACTCAATCGACTTGTTATATAAGGCACATCTACATCTGGATAAATGGATTTGAGGTCATTACTATTATCAACATCATCAATAGAAAGAAAAGAAAGTATAGCTTTATATCTTTCAAATATCTTCTTTGAAGGAGCGCTTTAACAGAATGTTATGATTTGCCGATGTTATTGTCCAATTGAGATAAAGATTGATGCAAGTTGAAGATTGTATGATAGTGTAAAAAGTTTTCGACACACATCTCATTCTCAACAGAAATTTCACTGAAACTCCCAAAAGCATATGAATTACCACATCTTTAGGATATTTCTTAATAATTCCATCTGCCATCATCTATTTTTTACCATCTACTTTTCATTCACTCTACAAAATTATGATTCTACATAAAAGACTAAGCATTCGCTGATTTGTGGTTCACAAGGGTTTACCAATTTAATAATTTCATTTTAATTAAACATATACTAATAATTATATATGACCCAATAATTATCTCTGTTAGAAACACTTCGCACAATAAACGGCCCTATATTATTTCTTTTCTTTTAGTGAAGACTTCTTATTATTTCCTTTAATTTTTTTTAAGTAAAATGCTTTCCATTTACTTCTTTTGACAAATGCTTTAAAGGTTGAGTGAAATACTATTTTTCTACGAAATATATTGAAAGATTATGCCAATATTTTATTGAATGCTACCTTTTACATTGAGTTAAATGATTGTAGATGTGACTGTTTAAGTAGAATTCATTGTTGATTCTAAAGAAGAAACAATAGTTGTGGTTGCATGGATATAATTTTCAAAGGAAACTTATTTTCTATGGCTTAAGTAATTCTTGACCCCTTAAAGTTGTTTACATAATCACTTAGACATCCTAATTATGATTTGTACCTATTGAACACCTATACCTTCTCAAATTTGAACCACTTAGACACTTTATACAGATGTGGCACAAAAGTGTAATACACTCTTCGTTGGGCGCGTGAAATTAATATATTAACGTTTCTCTTTTCTTTTTCAATGTTTCCTTTTATTTATTTCATTATTCTTTTCAAAAAAATAACAATTTCTTTCTCTTTCTTTCTGTTTCAAGACCATAGGATCTTCTTCCTTTTTTTTAGTTTTTAATCTTAGTATTGTACTTAATTTTCAGATGTAGAGTTAACCCTTTATTTTTTTGTTGGAAAATAATGGAGATCGCCATCACAGTTCTTGCCGGAAAATGGAGATCATCATTTGTGTTTTTTTTTGCTGGAAAAAATAGAGACCACCATCTACATCTTCTTTGCCAGAAAAAATGAAGATCATTATTCAAATATTTTCTCTCTCCCTCTTCATCTCCCCCGACCCACACCCCTTCTTTCCCACAAATCGAGCAAAAGCGAAAATAAAGAAGCAAATTCGAAATGACAATAAACAAAAGAGGAACATATCTTTCAAGAAAACACTACCAATTTAAATGGAAATGAGAAAGAAGGCATAGAGAGAAATATATTGAGAGTTAACAATGGTGGGCAAGTGAAACAGTTAGGGAAAGAGAAGAAAGGGAAAGCTAGGGTGGGTGGCTGTGGAGGGGTGTGGCAGAAGGGGGGGGGTGAGGGTGTATTTTTTTTTTAGTTCAAATTATTTATATTTAAAATTCAATTTTATAATTATTTTAAATTAAATGTCACATGTCTTTATTTGATTTGTTATTTTGTCACATCATATGTATGTGAATTACACGCATTTCATGTTTTGATTAGGTAATTAGAAAAATGTTTAATATGTATTTATTTTTTAAGATTGGAGTGTCTAATATGAAAAAATGGTTTGTTGAAGTGTCTCAAGGGAATACGCAGACAACTTTAAGGAGTTGTCGATAACTTAAGCCTATATTCATTTACATTTGCAGTTGCGAAGCCACAAAAGTCGATATGGCCAAATAGAAAATCAAACAAGACGTAACTATGCTACTGTCATACCCCAAATCCAACTCTAATGGAACAAAAAACTGATGCCATGGAACCACAATGAATGCACCTTATAAAAATACTACATCGTATGATATGCCTCTTCTTATTAGTAAGCACATGTTATATGTTAGTTCTCTTAAGCCTTTAGGGCATCAGATGTCGGTCTGTCTTAATAGGAATTGAGGCATGATAGCACGGGGGGTCTAGTCCCAAACCCATCAACTATCTGTAGTTTTCTCAAGTTGCTCCCACTGTCACGACCCGAGTCTAAACCTCGGATGCGACACGGCATACTCAACCCTGAAGGGGTCTTATACAAGCCTCATAGCATTCATAACATAAGACACTTAAAAATAGTGCGGAATTACAACTTTTCTTTTATAAATACAAAAATCAAAATCATTAAAAGCAAGCGGAAGTCTATCGTCTCACATGGCCATCTAAACAATACTTGAAAGGATATAGGGTCACCCCCCTTTACAATCGAAAAGACTAACATTTTCAATTACATGAAAAGAAATGAAACATAACAGTTCTTGTCCTTGAATCCATGAGGACATACAAAGTCTTGGAAGAATCTCAATCCAAGCTTCAACTAGAGATAAGCAAATTGAGTACCAATCCCTACACTTCATAAAGGTAAAGAAACTATGGGTTAGCACAATTAAGTACTAAGTATGATTGCCATGCAAAAACATGCTTAAACGGACATTTTATTTTGAAAGTCATGATATATGCCATTTTGATAAAACCTTCATGAACATAAGCATAAGAGGCCTAATACAAGACATAATCAACATACAAGTCATTTAACAATATTAGAAACATAATCAACATATAACTCATTACCTTCACATTAAGCCTTCACCTCAAGTAACCCTCATGCTATACCTAGTGCAATGTATGGATAGCATCCCATACCACCATCCACACCAAAGTATCACATTAAAGTCACAAAAAGTGAACTTACCATTAAACCTTTCAATCTTCATACAATACTCATACATAAGAGACATAAACAATACATAAATCACATCATCACATTAAGACCAACATCTAAGATAACCCTAAGTCATACTTGTGCATTGTGCAAGTAGCATCCCATACTACTACTCACACTAAGTACTCCTTTGAGGTCACCGTAGGCAAGGCACATTCATATACAATAAGTCATAATAAGGAAGTAACTCATCATACAATCCATCATCTCATTTAAGCATAAATCATCTTCTTCATTAACTTCATTACATTAAGAGCACCATCATTCATTAGACATTAGATCAACATTCTTCATTAGCATCATCATAAGAGCACATTCATTGCACTTAACATTATAAAGGAACACACCACAACCTCTCTCAAAGCCTACTTGTGCAATGCATAGATGGTGTCCCATACAACCACCCACACTAAGTAGTGCATTCTTAAGAAGCCATAGCTCATTAATATTCTTTTTGGGGGTAAGCCTTAACTGACATAGACCATGTGAGCAATTCATGGAATCCCGGTGTCACCCTCACTAGATAAGGATTCCTACTTCCTAAGGTATGCCCATTGTTTTTAGCTTAAGTGGATCCACTAGCTAGACCTATGTGGGCACATAGTTTAAGGGATAGGGAGATTGCTACTAGACACCCAGTCTCAACTAACGTATGGGCATCCATCTCAAGAGATTGTTACTACATGCCCCACCTCAACTCATGTATGAGTATCCATCTCAATCCATATCCACTCGGTGCTTAGCATTATTCCACACGGAGTATTTGACATTCATTACATTCATTCATTATTATGGGATAAGAGATTGCTACTAGATAGCCCGCCTCAACTAACGTATGGGCATCCATCTCAAACCCAACATTCATTCATTGGAAAGCTCATAGATTAAAAGATTAGAACAACCTTTCACCTAAGAATCCCCTTATTGTGAGAAAGTCCTTTCACAACAAGCCATTATCATTCATTAGAGTACAATTGAGAATAGCATTTCAATCAACTCATCATTATTAACATTATCATAGAACTCCATTCATTAGTCATTCATGAGTGTGTGTGAGTATGTGAGAACAACTTTTCACATAATGATCATCATTCATACATTTTCCTTTTAAACATGATCATAACACATTCATTTAGATTACACACACATACTTCACATCATAAGCATACATAGTAATTAAACATCTCCACCTTTCAAGTGGATCAATAACTCAAGCATAATTCTACTACAACAAGTAATTTAGACATATTTCATTCATAAGCTTTCATAATCATCAAACCCACTTCATAAAGGCACAATTTAGGAATTGAGATAATTTATGGGTTCATAGAGTATTTTCATCATAAATCATCAATTAAACACTAATACAATCATAATTTGTCATTAGAAACCATTTGAAAATGTTTGATGGAAGAACCTGTGAGATTGAGTAAAACCATGTGTTTTTTATAACTTGAAATCACCTTTGACTTGGATGCTTGAATGGAAAGTTAGACAAGGATCAAGACTACCAAACCTTGCTATTGATTCCCCATGAAATTTGAGGAAGAAACCCCTTGAATCTACAAACCCTATCTTCAATGGCTCCCTTCTTTTTTGTTGAGTTTAGAGAGAGAATTTTGGGACGGAGAAGAACTTTTGTTTTCATTTGGGGAAATAAGGAGTAAATGACTTAAAACTATATATACTAGTGATATAAAACAATTAAAAGCAACCCCACATAATAATTAATAGAAGGGAAATTACTTAAAACTCCCTAATTTGGGCAGCCCTGGTCAAGGACCACGCCCAACTTGACGGGTTGTGAGGGGCACCACGGCTCGTGGTGGTGCCCGTGGTTCCTTTACCAGTGTGCCTCTCAACCTTCACAAGCCCTCAAGGGCCTAAGGGAGGACCACGAGACCTCCCACGATCCATGGTCAAGACCACGAGTCGTGGTGATGGTCGTGGTCTTGAGCCAGTAGCTTGGCCAAGCTGCCTTGCTTCCCCTTGAGGCAAAATGATCTTGATGACCACTTAGATGGACCGTCTAGGGCACCACGGCTCGTGGTGGTGCCCGTTGTCTTTAGGGAAGTAGCTCCCTCATCAAGACACAACCCTCCTAAAACTAAGGCAACCCCACAAGCCTTTCTATGGCTCGTGGTCAAGACCACGAGCCGTGAAGTAGCTCGTGAAGGGGTGCCTTGGCTTGGCACCAATCTTGGTCACGAGTGGAAACACGGCTTGTGGTGACCACCATGGGTCGTGAAAACCCTCGTGGTCTAGGTAGTTAGTAGCTAGGCCTAATTTTTAAACAGCCATGGCCCCTCACCATGGCCTACACCCAAAACCTTTAGTCCTTACCCTTAACCCTCGACAGTAAGCCCCACGTTTAGGCTCTAGTTTAACCTATAATTTTCTGAATCGTTACAATATCCCCCACTTAGAAACATTTGTCCTCGAATGACACTTTTAACACTTTAAGGAAAAATAATGACTCAAGACTAGCAGCCCATCATGCATGACACATTATAAACAAATGCACAAAATTAGGAGGAAACATCAATTCCATATCAATAAGCTCAATGAAACATAAGAAAGTAGGAACTACTTCTACAAACTCATTATGCAACATAACTTCAACATTTCTCATTACATTGGAGGAATTTCCTTCTCCAAATCACATAATGCTCATCATAACATCATTAGGCAATTATGCAACTCATTCCAAAAACACATTTAAACATGCTCAACAAGTCAACTCATGATGTATCTAGGCAACTCACTATAGATGCACATCGACAAGAGGAATATAATCATGAAAACTCATTTTCTCATATAAACATAAATTTCATCAAAACATGCATATCATAAGGAGATCATGGAAACACATTTAAACACATGACTCCAAAACATGAAACAAACTACAAGGAACTCTTGGTCTCAAGCTTGAATAAGAATAGAAAGAAAGAGATAAGGATATCAAAACTCTCAACAACCTTACCATTCAACATACTATCCCCCACTTAGGAGAAAACCCAACTAAGGCTATTATGAAAAAAAACATAGGAACCTCAATACAATATTCATAACCAAAATGGAACTATACTTACCGGTGCCTTCATTTGGATTAACTCCTTTGTCCTTGTTAGCTTTAAGCACATAGAAACGATTTCTCTTTGGAGTATTAGGATATGGGCCATCAAGAGGAGCTTGTTTGGCGTATCTTCCTTTTATCATGAGTTTTGGACAATCTCTCTTCTAACGACCCTTCTTTCCACACCCAAAGCACCCATCAACGCCGGCAAGGCACTTACCCAAATGTTGCTTCCCACACTTGGCACATATAGGTCTCTCAAAAGAAGAACCACTTCCATTCCCTCCTTGAGATTTAGGGTTAGATACCCTATCATTGTTGACCATAGGAGAATCTTGGTTGTAAAACCTCTTTTTGGACCTTGGTTGACTTTGCTCATCGGGCCTAGACCTCTTCAACTCCCTATCTTTCCTCTTATGTTTGGACTCCTCAATAGATTGAGCATACACCATAATCCTATAAATGTTCATGTTATCAGGGAGCATCGTCGTACAACACTCTTCCTTAACTAGGTCGGATACACTGGTCACAAACCTACTTATCTCATCCCTAGGGTTAGAAACCAAGGATGGAGCATACTTAGACATTAGGGTAAACATCAAGGAATACTCCTCCACACTCATGCTACCTTTACTAAGGTTTATAAACTCCTCCACCTTAACCTCCCTCTTCTCACGGGGAATGTACTTATTAAGGAAAGCTTTCTTAACCTCCTCCCATTCTATAGGACCTGCTTTCAAAGGCCTATTGCCTTTCTATTGAGTGAACCATACTTGGGCGACATCTTTCAATGTGTAAGAAGCTAGTTCCGCTTTTTCTCTAGAAGTCACACCCATAGCATTGACTATATTATACACCTTATCCAAAAACTCTTGGGGATCCTCTCCCACCTTAGATCCAAGAAAACCCAAAGGATTCATCCTCACAAAGTCTCTTAACCTAGAAGCCATAATACTCTCAATAGCATTCACCCTATGCCCCACATCCCGATTAACTTGGGTAATCATATAATGGGCTAAGGTTAGAAAAGCTGACCTAATCTCTTCATTGGTCAAGGGTGGAACATCCATCGGAACTTGGTTACCTTGAGGAACTTGGCCACCTTGAGGACCTTGGGGTTCTTGGGGAGGAACTCCCTTATTCACATTCTCCTCATCCACTCTTCTTGTGGGCGTCATTCTTGTATTCATATCCTATAAACACAAGAAAAGGATTAGGAAAAGGATACTTATAGAGCTAAACTCTAAGGCACGACTTCAAGAGTATTGAAAGAAGTGTAACTTCCTAAAGTCCTATAGCCTCTCGCTCATAGATGTATCGCGACTCACACCGATGAACAAGACTCTACTAGGCGTGGTTTGTGAGACATCACTACTAAAAACTTTCCCAAAAGCTCATGCTCTGATACCATGTTTGTCATGACCCGAGTCTGGACCACGGATGCGACACGGCGTGCTCGACCCTGAAGGGGTCTTATACAAGCCTCATAGCATTCATAACATAAGATGCTTAAAAATTGTGCAGAATTAAAACCTTTATTTTATAAATGCAACAATCAAAATCATTAAAAGCAAGAGGTAGTCAATTGTCTCACATGGCCATCTAAATAATACTTGAAATGAAATAGGGTCATGCCCCTTTACAATCGAAAAGACTAACATTGTCTATTACATGAAAAGAAATGAACCATAAGAGTTTTTGTCCTCGAATCCATGAGGACATACCAAGTCTTGGAAGAATTTCAATCCAAGCTTCAACTAGAGATAAGCAAATTGAGTACCAATCCCTACACTTCATAAAGGTAAAGAAAATATGGGTTAGCACAATTAAGTACTAAGTATGATAGCCATGAAAAACAAGATTAAAACGGACATTTTATTTTGAAAGTCATGATAGTGCCATTTTGATAAAATTTTCATGAACATAAGCATAAGAGGCATAATACAAGACATAATCAACATACAAGTCATTTAACCACATTCGAAACATAATCAACATATAACTCATTACCTTCACATTAAGCCTTCACCTCAAGTAACCCTAATGCTATACCTTGTGCAATGTATGGATAGTGTCCCATACAGCCATCCACACCAAAGTGTCACATTAAAGTCACCAAAAGTGAACTTACCATTCAACCTGTCCATCTTCATACAATACTCATACATAAGAGACATAAACATTACATAAGTCATATCAATACATAAGGACTATGCCCTAAGATGACCCTACGTCATACTTGTGCAATGTACAAGTAGCATCCCATACTACTACTCACACTAAGTACTCCTTTGAGGTCACCCTAGGCAAGGCACATTCATATACAATAAGTCATAACAAGGAAGTAACTCATACTACAATCCAAGTATAGCATGCATCATCTCATTTAAGCATAAGTCATCTTCTTCATTAACTTCATTACATTAAGAGCACCTTGATTCATTAGACATTAGATCAACATTCTTCATTAGCATAATCATAAGAGAACAGTCATTAAACTTAACATTATAAAAGAAACACACCACAACCTCTCTCACAGCTTTCTTGTGCAATGCATAGACTGTGTCCCATACCACCACCCACACTAAGTAGTGCATTCTTAAGAAGCCATAGTTAAATAACATTCTTTGTGGTAGTAATCCTTAACTAACATAGACCATGTGAGAAATTCATGGAATCCCATTGTCACCCTCACCGGATAAGGGATTCCTACTTTTCTAAGGTAGAACCATTGTTTTTAGCTTAAGTGGATCAACTAGCTAGACCTATGTTGACACATAGTTTAAGGAATATGGAGATTGCTACTAGACACCCCGCCTTAACTAACGTATGGGCATCCATGTCAAGAGATTGTTACTAGATACCCCGCCTCAACACACGCATGAATATCCATTTCAATCCATATCTACTAGGTGCTTAGCATTATTCCCCAAAGAGTATTTGACATTCATTACATTCATTCATTATTATGGGATAATAGATTGCTACCAGATACCCCACCTCAACTAACGTATAGGCATCCATCTCAAACCCAACATTCATTCATTGTAAAGCTCATAGATTCAAAGATGAGAATAGACTTTCACCTAAGAATTCCCTTATTGTGAGAAAGTCCTTTCACAACAAGCCATTATCATTCATTAGATTACAATTGAGAATAGCCTTTCAATCAACTCATCATCATTAAAATTATCATAGAACTCCATTCATTAGTCATTCATGAGTGTGTGTGAGTATGTGAGAATAACCTTTCACATAATCATCATCATTCATACAATTGCCTTTTAAACATGATCATAATACATTTATTTAGATCACACATATACTTCACTTCATAAGCGTACATAGAAATTAAACACCTCCACCTTTCAAGTGGATTAATAGCTCAAGCACAATTCTACTACAACAAGTAATTTGGTCATAACTTGCCCTTTCAAGGAAATGATCACAAATCATCAACTCGCCAACAATTTAACATAATTAAGGCATAGATAATGATACAATTCAATAACCCAAAGCAATTTAGACATATTTCATTCATAAGCTTTCATAATCATCAAACCCATTTCATAGAGGCACAATGTCGGAATTGAGAGAATTCATGATTTCATGGAGTATTTTCATCATAAATCATAAATTAAACACTAATACAATAAAAATTTGTCATTAGAAACCATTTAAAACGTTTGATAGAAGAAACCATGAGATTGATTAAAACCTTAGGTTTTTGATAACTTGAAATCACCTTTGAGTTGAATCCTTTAATGAAAAGTTAGACAAGGATCAAGACTAGCATACCTTGCTATTGATTTGCCATGAAATTTGAGGAAGAAACCCGTTGAATACACAAACCCTAGCTTCAATGGCTCCCTTCTTCTTCCTTGATTTTAGAGGGAGAATTTTGGGTGGGAGAAGAACTTTTGTTTTGATTTGGGGAAATAAGGAGTAAATGACTTGTTAAAAGAATTAAAACATTATATACTAGTGATATAAAACAATTAAAAGCAACCCCACATAATAACTAATAAAAGGGAAATTACTTAAAACTCCCTAATTTGGGCAGCCCTCGTCAGGTACCATGCCCAACTTGACAGGTCGTGAGGGGCACCACGGCTCTTGGTGGTGCCCATGGTCCCTACACTAGTGTTCCTCTAAACCTCATAAGCCCTTAAGGGCCTAAGGGAGGAACATGAGACCTCCCACGATCCGTGGTCAAGACCACGAGTCATGGTAATGGTTGTGGTCTTGAGGCTGTGGCTTGGCCAAGCTGCCTTGCTTCCCCTTGAGGCCAAGTGATCTTGATGACCACTTTGATGGACCGTCTAGGCCACCACATCTCGTGGTGGTGCCATTAATGAAATAAAACAAGAATTAAGATTTAGACAAAATAGACTAGAAGAAAATATATGGGCAGGAGTATGCCAAAAATCTATAAAAGCACAAAGAAAAATGATATTCTTATTAGATCTACAATTACAACACTTAGAATATAAATATCAACATAACTTATAATGAATAAAGAAGAATATGCTGTAGAAGAAAAAATATATAAAAGTCAAGATGGATTAGAAATAAAAATAATACACTCAAACTTAGAACGAAGATATAAAAAAATAGGAACCCAATTATATCTAATGCCAGATAAAGAATCAGCAAAATTAGAGGATAGTCTAACAACTATGGTAAGATTAAATAAAGAAAATGAAGAAATAGATAGAAGAAAAGAAATTGAAAAAATTAGAGAACAAGCTAAAAAGAAATTAAACAAATAGAAGAAGTAAAAGATACTAGAATTCAAGAATTACAAAAAGAATTAGAAAGACTTAAACAATTATATGAAGAAAAATTAAAAGCAAAAGAAGAATATAAAAAAGAATGAAGAATTAAAGTTAAATCAAGAAATAGAAAAAATGAAAACAATGTTAGAAGAAAGCGGAAGAATTACTGAGTTAAAAATAGAAGAAATAAATGAAATAACAGAAAATGACAATATTTGAGAAAATAATTATGAATCATATTCGAAACATATCACGATCTTATAGAAAAGATAAAAATATAGAAATAAATGTAGGAAATTTAGATGAGAAACCTAGTACTTCAAATTCTAAAACACGGATTGATACAACCCCAACATATTATACTTATGAAAAGAAAATAGAGATAAAGTTTTATGGGATAAGAGATTAAATAAAATTGGATACCTAGACAAACTACAGATCAAAATAATTTCTTAGATTTGGATCATGTGCGAATACAAATAAAACAATTCAATTATGGATGGGTTATATATCAAAACAATTAATAGACATCAAAATATCAATAATGGATGCCCCAGGATATATAGAAAGAACACTTATAGGAACAGTAAAAATATGGTTACAAAATTTAACAACAACAAGCTTAGAAACATTAAGAAATAATACGAAACTTAATAATGACATAGCAACATCAGCAATAGATATATTAACTAAATATGAAATATCAATTAGAAATGAATTTGGAAGTATGACAACAGAAATAGAAGAACAACAGAAAGATAAAATAATAAACAGAAATTTAATGAATAAATTAGCAATATGTAAAATGAGTTACATAGATGAATATACATGTGCATTCAGAGAATATTACTATAAAGGAATATACACGAATGATGAAAGTAGAGAAATAAGAAAATTATATTACACAAAATTACCAGAACCATTTAGTTCAAAAATAATAAAAGATTGGGAAGAATCAAATACAGTAGATACACTAGGAGCTAGAGTAAAATTCTTACAACAATGGTTTATAAAACTATGTGAAAAACATAAAGAGGAATTAAAACTAGAAAAAATATTAGTAAAAAACCTAAAATATTGTACAAATAAATTAGCACCCCAATTTGGATGCAAAAATCCATATAAATATAAGAAAAGGATAAAGAAATATAAACGTTTCCAAACAAAATATAAAGATAAAATCCCAAGAAAAAGATATTATATAAAAAATTATAAACATAAAAGACCACATAGAGTTAAGAAAAATATAACAGAATGTAAATGTTATAATTGTGGAAAATTAGGACATTTAGCTAGAGATTGTAAATTACCAAAAGACTTAAAAAGAAACAAATAATCAAATAACAATAGAAAAGCGACACATACAAACAGATAGATTATTTAGATTATGACTTAGAAAATGAAGATAGCATATACGAAATTACAGATATTGAATTAGAAGAAGAAATAGAGTCATCTTCTGATTATGATTATGACTGAAAGCGACATAAAAATAATAAGTAATAGATTGTAAATATATTAAAGGAAAAGCTAAAATACCTATCATAAATAAAAAAATAATTAATAAAGAAATTCAAGATTTAAAATCAAAAAATCCAATAAAATATGTACATTTAGAACAAATGAAATATTAATAAAAGCATGTTTTAGAGAAGGAATAGATACACCTATAGAATTATATTTAGCAGATGATAGAATAATTCAACCTATAGAAAAAAGTATAATAAGTGCAGTTAGAGGAAATTTAATATACCAGAAATTTAAATTTATTATAAGTGCAAATTATTCAGTAGCTATCGAAGACAAAAACATAGATAAATCATTAGTACTATATTGGAAAATGTCAGGCATAGAATTAGCACCAGGAAGTAAAATATTTACAGCAAGATGTAAAAATTTATATGTATTAACTACAAAGCATAAAACAACAGCAAAAAATAAGATTCAAAAAATTAAAATAGAAAATCCATTTGATAAAATAATTACAGTAATTAATAATAATGATTACAGTTATAAAGAACTAGACATTGAAGAAGATTTAGAAATAGTAAAAGAAAGATTAAGTACATCTAAAAGATTAAGCTATGATACACCTTCATCATCAAGAACTAGTACATCTAGAAGATTAGATTATGACTTAATACCTAAGTTAACTATCTTATTCCTGATAATCTCTTGATTATTATTTGATAATTATCATGTTATAGTATTGTTATACTAAATAAATTCGAAGTAGTTTGCTATGAACGAAGGTAAGCTGAGAGTAGGTAAGCCCAGACTATGCCATCCTAAAACGGAAACCCAGTTAGGCGTAAGGAAAGCCGTTTGAGGGGAAGTACGTACCAGTTGAAGGCGCTGTTAGGGTAACTGATTGAAGCTGAAAATCATAGTAGTGACCAAAAGAATTTATTCAGGATAACTTTAATATAATCTGATAATTGATAATAACAAACAAGAAGGTTAGAAGGAATAAACTTGTTTAGAAATTATGGAAATGGTACCTACATACTTATTAAATGGAGATGATAAATATAAAATACTTATTTTATATATCCTTAGAACATTAAATATTGACATAAAAAGAGAAATTTACGACCTTTTACTTATTGAAGAAATAATAGAATTAGACCGAATAAATGAACTAATAGAACAAAATTGGCAAGAACTAACTACCCAAAGCATGTATGAATTATATGACTTATATTCAGATTAATGATAAACTACGAATATCTAACATATTGGCTACAAACTATGGAAGATTTAGATCTACTAAATAAACTTTTAATAAGAAATATTATAACATATCGAAGAACCCAAGATATGGAATGCTTAGAATATATTTCAGAAAATATAAAAGAAATACAAAATCTTATGATAAAAAAGCAAGGGTATTATGAAAAAATGTTTTCAAACTTATAATGGATGAAACTTATAGAGAACAATTATTAGAAAAAATTAATGAAATAAAACAAGAATTAAGATTTAGACAAAATAGACTAGAAGAAAATATATGGGCAGGAGTATGCCAAAAATCTATAAAAGCACAAAGAAAAACGATATTCTTATTAGATCTACAATTACAACACTTAGAATATAAATATCAACATAACTTATAATGAATAAAGAAGAATATGCTGTAGAAGAAAAAATATATAAAAGTCAAGATGGATTAGAAATAAAAATAATACACTCAAACTTAGAACGAAGATATAAAAAAATAGGAACCCAATTATATCTAATGCCAGATAAAGAATCAGCAAAATTAGAGGATAGTCTAACAACTATGGTAAGATTAAATAAAGAAAATGAAGAAATAGATAGAAGAAAAGAAATTGAAAAAATTAGAGAACAAGCTAAAAAAGAAATTAAACAAATAGAAGAAGTAAAAGATACTAGAATTCAAGAATTACAAAAAGAATTAGAAAGACTTAAACAATTATATGAAGAAAAATTAAAAGCAAAAGAAGAATATAAAAAAAGAACTGAAGAATTAAAGTTAAATCAAGAAATAGAAAAAATGAAAACAATGTTAGAAGAAACAGAAGAATTACCTGAGTTAAAAATAGAAGAAATAAATGAAATAACAGAAAATGACAATATTTCAGAAAATAATTATGAATCATATTCAGAAACATATACTGACCTTATAGAAAAAGATAAAAATATAGAAATAAATGTAGGAAATTTAGATGAGAAACCTAGTACTTCAAATTCTAAAACACGAATTGATACAACCCCAACATATTATACTTATGAAAAGAAAATAGAGATAAAGTTTTATGGGATAAAAGATTAAATAAAAATTGGATACCTAGACAAACTAGATCAAAATAATTTCTTAGATTTGGATCGTGAGCGAATACAAATAAAACAATTCAATTATGGATGGGTTATATATCAAAACAATTAATAGACAACAAAATATCAATAATGGATGCCCCAGGATATATAGAAAGAACACTTATAGGAACAGTAAAAATATGGTTACAAAATTTAACAACAACAAGCTTAGAAACACTAAGAAATAATACGAAACTTAATAATGAGATAGCAACATCAGCAATAGACATATTAACTAAATATGAAATATCAATTAGAAATGAATTTGGAAGTATGACAACAGAAATAGAAGAACAACAGAAAGATAAAATAATAAACAGAAATTTAATGAATAAATTAGCAATATGTAAAATGAGTTATATAGATGAATATACATGTGCATTTAGAGAATATTACTATAAAGGAATATATACAAATGATGAAAGTAGAGAAATAAGAAAATTATATTACACAAAATTACCAGAACCATTTAGTTCAAGAATAATAAAAGATTGGGAAGAATCAAATACAGTAGATACACTAGGAGCTAGAGTAAAATTCTTACAACAATGGTTTATAAAACTATGTGAAAAACATAAAGAGGAATTAAAACTAGAAAAAATATTAGTAAAAAACCTAAAATATTGTACAAATAAATTAGCACCCCAATTTGGATGTAAAAATCCATATAAATATAAGAAAAGGATAAAGAAATATAAACATTTCAAAACAAAATATAAAGATAAAATCCCAAGAAAGAGATATTATATAAAAAATTATAAACAGAAAAGACCACATAGAGTTAAGAAAAATATAACAGAATGTAAATGTTATAATTGTGGAAAACTAGGACATTTAGCTAGAGATTGTAAATTACCAAAAGACTTAAAAAAGAAACAAATAACTGAAATAACAATAGAAAACGACACATACAAACAGATAGATTATTTAGATTATGACTTAGAAAATGAAGATAGCATATACGAAATTACAGATATTGAATTAGAAGAAGAAATAGAGTCATCTTCTGATTATGATTATATTTGAAAGAGATATAAAAATAATAAGTAAAGAAGAATATCAAGATAATGAATATACAGAACAAAAATAATATTTGACAATAATATGTTTGAACAAATAAAAGGAAAAGAATTAGACTTAAGCATAGATAAGATATTAGAAGTACCTAAACTAAAAAATTTATTCAAATTAAAACAAGATGAATATTATGTAATAAGCCAAAAAGAACATGTAATAGATTGTAAATATATTAAAGGAAAAGCTAAAATACCTATCATAAATAAAAAAATAATTAATAAAGAAATTCAAGATTTAAAATCAAAAAATCCAATAAAATATGTACATTTAGAACCTTGAAATATTAATAAAAGCATGTTTTAGAGAAGGAATAGATACACCTATAGAATTATATTTAGCAGATGATAGAATAATTCAACCTATAGAAAAAAGTATAATAAGTGCAGTTAGAGGAAATTTAATATACCAGAAATTTAAATTTATTATAAGTGCAAATTATTCAGTAGCTATCGAAGACAAAAACATAGATAAATCATTAGTACTATATTGGAAAATGTCAGGCATAGAATTAGCACCAGGAAGTAAAATATTTACAGCAAGATGTAAAAATTTATATGTATTAACTACAAAGCATAAAACAACAGCAAAAAATAAGATTCAAAAAATTAAAATAGAAAATCCATTTGATAAAATAATTACAGTAATTGATAATAATGATTCTGATTATAAAGTACTAGACATTGAAGAAGATTTAGAAATAGTAAAAGAAAGATTAAGTACATCTAAAAGATTAAGCTATGATACACCTTCATCATCAAGAACTAGTACATCTAGAAGATTAGATTATGACTTAATACCTAAGTTAAAAGAACTACAACAAGATGAAATCCAACCATACCAATATTATATTACAGGAATATTAGACCAAAGAAAATATTTAATAACTATAAATACAGGACAAACAGAAAACCAAATTATAAGAGAATTAGTCAAAGAACATGAAATAATTACGGAGAAAAATAAATACAGAATTACCTAGAGCTTTGGTAAATATAGAAGAAACTACGGAACAAGAACTAATTATTGGAGGAATACCAATAAAAATTAAATTCAAAATACATCAAGGAAATAATAATATTACTTTAGGAATAAAATGGCTAGAAACAGTTAGACCATATAATATAGATGATAAACAATTAACAATAACTTATGAAACTAAGAAAGTAATTATTAAAAGAACAATTATATGATAAAAACATCTTAATATAATGACAAAAATATACATTTTAGCAAAGATAATTATAGAAGGATACTATAACAGGTATTACACACCTATGATAGACACAGGAGCAGAAACAAATATGTGTAAACATAATTGTCTACCAAATAGTAAATGGGAAAAGTTAAAAACACCATTAATAGTAACAGGATTTAATAATGAAGGAAGCATGATAACACATAAAGCTAAAAATATAAAAACACAAATATGGGATAAAATATTAATAATCGAAGAAATCTATAGTTATGAATTTACAAATAAAGATATATTATTAGGAATGCCTTTTTTAGAAAAACTATATCCACACACTATAACAAAAACACATTGGTGGTTCACTACCATATGTAATCACAAAATAGGAGCAAAAAGAGTTAATAATAAAATTAGAAAAAATACACCATGGATAAAAGGAAGTGAAAAAATTACCCAAAAATTAGAAAATGTAACAACCAATGATCATAAAATAGAAATTACAATATTCACAGTAGATAAAATACAAGCAATAAACGATAAATTAAATTCATTATATAACGAAAACCCATTGCAAGGATGGGATAAACATAAAACAAAAGTAAAAATTGAACTAATAGATGAAAATAGTATAATAACACAAAAACCATTAAGATATAATTTTGAAGACCAATCAGAATTTAAAATGCATATAAATAAATTATTAGAAAATAATTATATACAAAAAAGCAATAGTAAACATAATAGTCCAGCATTCATAGTAAATAAACATAGTGAACAGAAAAGAAGAAAAAATAGAACATCACTGTAGATATTATTACGGGTCTGTATACAAATAAAATGGGAAATAAATAGAAAAGAACTATTTGCCTTATATAAATGTTTATTAGCTTTTGAACCATATATTGTGTATAACAAATTTATTGTTAGAACAGATAATACACAGGTAAAATGGTGGATAACTAAAAAGATCACCTCTCAAGAGAAAAATATTGAACAGACAAATACAATGGATCAGATATTAAACCTCCTAACTACACTTTGCAAAAAAGTGGATAGTATGGAAGGTGAGATACAAAAGCTCAAAGAGCAAGCTAGTAGTCGTGACATGGCGTTAAAAATGCGAGCTCGTCGATCGGAAGGCGTTAAAATTCGAGCTAGAAGGAGACGTTGGGAAACTCCTAAAACCCATAATGTTTGTTTGAATGCGGATGCAGTACATCCGGAGCTACAAAGAAAACTCTGAGAAGAAAAAAGTTATACAAATACAAATATGAATAAACTTTTTGATAAATCATATCTGACTCAAAGATACAAAAATCCGTACCTACTCCACAAGCAACTACTTATAAAAAGCCTAGCCCAACAGAAAAATACATATACCCATATTACGTACATATCTGAAAATATTTATAAAATCCAAACTTACCTAAATAAAAACCCCAGAGCTATAAATCCAAAAGAACCAAATCACGATTACATTACTCAACACCTACAAGGTTATAACAAACTAATTGCCCTTCCGGTACAAATACAAACTTAGTTACAACTTGTTACAATTATGGACTACTCGATGCAGTGTACACGGCCTACGGAGACGAAATTTGAAGATACGGAACTATACAAAGCATTCTTAACCTACAAACGAATTACTAAAGGAACTCTATTTTTATAAAGTTCTATACATTTCTGTGAAATACTATATGTGAAATAAAACCAGATTATACAAGTAATAAAGATTGGTTTGACCGAGATATGTTAATTAGGAAAAGATAGAAAAACAAGATGAGATACCTATTGTAGATATTCTGATTTTTACGCCAATAAAAGAGTTATCGAATAGCTACAATATTAACGAGTTAGCGAATAATTATCTAAATAACAATACAATATGGAGTTACTACAGTAGAGATAACACTATGATATATTCAAGCTGTAGAAACAAGAGAAGGAGATATGGAAGAAATACGTCGATGAATCTTGAGTCTCCTAAAACCGAGAAAATACACCAACTACACGAGCTATCAAGAAAAATTTTATTTCACGGTATTATTGACAAGATATTGCACAACTATTAGCGTGAATACTCGGAGCATATATGTTCCAAGTGTCACGGAGAAGATAACGAAGTTCCAACGTGCAATTTGGAATAAAATACCAAAGACAAAAGACAAAGAGATAGCCGTGACTGATAAAGGCAGTAGACAAAACAAAATATGATGAAGACACATATGTAAAAAGTCAAAAGTAGGATAAGCATCTTATCTTACTTTACAGTAAAGTTTTGTTTTCTTTTTGTAAAGTAAAGTAAGTCGTTTGTTTTTATTTGGAGTCACCCGACATGATCTTGTTGATGAATAGTAAAGACAAAAATACTATTCATAAATAGTAAAGTGTCAATTATGTGAATAGTAAGAGTCAAGTCATTGTGTAAATAGTAAGGTCGATCACTATTCATGAATAGTAGAGGTCACCTCTGTTCATAAATAGTAGTTTGTAAATTTTGTATATATATGTAAGTTGGGAGAAGAGGAAGATCATCCTCAACTCCATCCTCTTCCACAATTCTCTCTTCATAACTACCCCTATATTACAATATAGGGGTAGTGAAGAAGAATGTGGAAGATGATGGAGTTGAGGATGATCTCTTCTCCCAACTTACATATATATACAAAATTTACAAACTACTATTTATGAACAGTAGGTGACCTCTACTATTCATGAATAGTGATTTGTAAATTTTGTATATATATGTAAGTTGGGAGAAGAGGAAGATCATCCTCAACTCCATCCTCTTCCACAATTCTCTCTTCCGCAACTACCCCCCCCCGAGATTGATTCATGAATAGTGACTGACCTTTACGATTTACACAGGGACTTGACTCTTACTATTCACATAATTGACACTTTACTATTTATGAATAGTATTTTTGTCTTTACTATTCATCAACGATATCTTGTGGGGTCACTACAAATAAAAACACACGACTCTACTTTACTTTACAAAAAGAAAACAAAAACTTTACAGAAAGTAAGATAAGATGCTTATCCTACTTTTGACTTTTTACATATGTGTCTTCATCATATTTTGTTTTGTCGGCTGTCTTTATCAGGCTGCCGGCTATCTCTTTGTCTTTTGTCTTTGGTATTTTATTCCGGTATGCAGTTGGAACTTCGTTATCTTCTCCGTGACACTTGGAACATATATGCTCTGAGTATTTCTTGCTAATAGTTGTGCAATATCTTGTCAATATCTTGGTGAAATGAAATTTTCTTGATAGCTCGTGTAGTTGGTATATTTTACGGTTTTAGGAGACTCGGTATCCAGCGGCGTATTTCTTCCATATCTCCTTCTCTTGTTTCTCGGTTTGAATATATCATAGTGTTATCTCATTGTAGTAACTCCATATTGTATTGTTATTTAGATAATTATTCGCTAACTCAGTTAATATTGTAGCTATTAGATAACTCTTTTATTGGCGTAAAAATCGGGAATATCTACAATAGGTATCTCATCTTGTTTTTCTATCTTTTAAGATTAACATATCTCTGGTCAAACCAATCTTTATTACTTGTATAAGCGGTTTTATTTAGTCATATAGTATTTCTGCTGTGTTGTATAGAACTTTATAAAAATAGAGTTCCTTTAGTAATTCGTTTGTAGGTTAAGAATGCTTTGTATAGTTAGGTATCTTTGAAATTTCGTCTCCGTAGTGTGTACACTTTGTCTTGAGTAGTCCATAATTGTAACAAGTTGTAACTAAGTTTGTATTTGTACTGGAAGGGCAATTAGTTTGTTATAACCTTGTAGGTGTTGAGTAATGTAATCGATATTTGGTTCTTTTGGATTTATAGCTCTGCGGGGTTTTTATTTAGGTAAGTTTGGATTTTATAAATATTTTACTGTATATATGCGGGTAATATGGGTATATGTATTTTCTGTTGGGTTAAATTTGTTTTTATAAGTAGTTGTTTGTGGAGTAGGCACGGATTTTTGTATCTTTGGAGTGTATATGGTTTATCAAAAGTTTATTCATATTTGTATTTGGATAGCTTTTTCTTCTGCAATTTTCTTTGTAGCTCGGATGTACACACCTGCATTTAAGCAAAGCGTTATGGGTTTTAGGGAGTTTCCCAACGTCTCCTTCTAGCTCTGGAATTTTAACGTCTTCCGATCGACGTAGCTCCGCATTTTTTACGTCATGCTGCTGACTACTAGCTTGCTCTTTGAGCTTTTGTATCTCTCCTTCCATACTATCCACTTTTTTGCAAAGTGTAGTTAGGAGGTTTAATATCTGATCCATTGTATTTGTCTGTTCAATATTTTTCTCTTGAGAGGTGATCTGCAATCACATTTTTGTCAGTTTTTATAACTTCAATTGTAAATGAAAAATTCAATATATTGACCACTAATCTTCTTATTTCTTTTGTTATGCTTGAATCTTGTACCTTTTTAGTTATCCACCATTTTACCTGTGTATTATCTGTTCTAACAATAAATTTGTTATACACAATATATGGTTCAAAAGCTAATAAACATTTATATAAGGCAAATAGTTCTTTTCTATTTATTTCCCATTTTATTTGTATACAGACCCGTAATAATATCTCTGATGATGTTCTATTTTTCTTCTTTTACATTCACTATGTTTATTTACTATGTATCTTTGGACTATTATGTTTACTATTGCTTTCTTGTATTTAATTATTTTCTAATAATTTATTTATATGCATTTTAAATTCTGATTGGTCTTCAAAATTATATCTTAATGGTTTTTGTGTTATTATACTATTTTCATCTATTAGTTCAATTTTTACTTTTGTTTTATGTTTATCCCATCCTTGCAATGGGTTTTCGTTATATAATGAATTTAATTTATCGTTTATTGCTTGTATTTTATCTCTTTGTGAATATTATAATTTCTATTTTATGATCATTAGTTGTTATATTTTCTAATTTTTGGGTAATTTTTCACTTCCTTTTATCCATGGTGTATTTTTCTAATTTTATTATTAACTCTTTTTGCTCCTATTTTGTGATTACATATGGTAGTGAACCACCAATGTGTTTTTGTTATAGTGTGTGGATATAGTTTTTCTAAAAAAGGCATTCCTAATAATATATCTTTATTTGTAAATTCATAACTATAGATTTCTTCGATTATTAATATTTTATCCCATATTTGTGTTTTTATATTTTTAGCTTTATGTGTTATCATGCTTCCTTCATTATTAAATCCTGTTACTATTAATGGTATTTTTAATTTTTCCCATTTACTATCTGGTAGACAATTATGTTTGCACATATTTGCTTCTGCTCCTGTGTCTATCATAGGTGTGTAATATCTATTATAGTATCCTTCTATAATTAGTTTTGCTAAAATGTATATTTTTGTCATTATATTAAGATGTTGTTATTTTATCATATAATTGTTCTTTTAATAATTACTTTCTTAGTTTCATAAGTTATTGTTAATTGTTTATCATCTAAATTATATGGTCTAACTGTTTCTAGCCATTTTATTCCTAAAGTAATATTATTATTTCCTTGGTGTATTTTGAATTTAATTTTTATTGGTATTCCTCCAATAATTAGTTCTTGTTCAGTAGTTTCTTCTATATTTACCAAAGCTCTAGGTAATTCTGTGTTTATATTTTCTCCTGTAATTATTTCATGTTCCTTGACTAATTCTCTTATAATTTGGTTTTCTGTTTGTCCTGTATTTATAGTTATTAAATATTTTCTTTGGTCTAATATTCCTGTAATATAATATTGGTATGGTTGGATTTCATCTTGTTGTAGTTCTTTTAACTTAGGTATTAAATCATAATCTAATCTTCTAGATGTACTAGTTCTTGATGATGAAGGTGTATCATAGCTTAATCTTTTAGATGTACTTAATCTTTCTTTTACTATTTCTAAATCTTCTTCAATGTCTAGTTCTTTATAACTGTAATCATTATTATCAATTACTGTAATTATTTTATCAAATGGATTTTCTATTTTGATTTTTTGAATCTTATTTTTTGCTGTTGTTTTATGCTTTGTAGTTAATACATATAAATTTTTACATCTTCTTTGTAAATATTTTACTTCACAGTGCTAGTTCTATGCACGACATTTTCCAATATAGTACTAATGATTTATCTATGTTTTTGTCTTGATAGCTCTTGAATAATTTGCACTTATAATAAATTTAAATTTACAGTATATTAAATTTCCTCTAACTGCACTTATTATACTTTTTTCTATATGTTGAATTATTCTATCATCTGCTAAATATAATTCTATAGGTGTATCTATTCCTTCTTTAAAACATGCTTTTATTAATATTTCTGTTGCTCCTAAATGTACATATTTTATTGGATTTTTTGATTTTAAATCTTGAATTTCTTTATTAATTATTTTTTTATTTATGATAGGTATTTTAGCTTTTCCTTTAATATATTTACAATCTATTACATGTTCTTTTTGGCTTATTACATAATATTCATCTTGTTTTAATTTGAATAAATTTTTTAGTTTAGGTACTTCTAATATCTTATCTATGCTTAAGTCTAATTCTTTTCCTTTTATTTGTTCAAACATATTATTGTCAAATATTATTTTTTGTTCTGTATATTCATTATCTTGGTATTCTTCTTTACTTATTATTTTTATGTAGCTTTCAGTCATAATCATAATCAGAAGATGACTCTATTTCTTCTTCTAATTCAATATCTGTAATTTCGTATATGCTATCTTCATTTTCTAAGTCATAATCTAAATAATCTATCTGTTTGTATGTGTCGTTTTCTATTATTATTTCAGTTATTTGTTTCTTTTTTAAGTCTTTTGGTAATTTACAATCTCTAGCTAAATGTCCTAATTTTCCACAATTATAACATTTACATTACATTATATTTTCTTAACTCTATGTGGTCTTTTATGTTTATAATTTTTTATATAATATCTCTTTCTTGGGATTTTATCTTTATATTTTGTTTTGAAATGTTTGTATTTCTTTATCCTTTTCTTATATTTATATGGATTTTTACATCCAAATTGGGGTGCTAATTTATTTGTACAATATTTTAGGGTTTTTACTAATATTTTTTCTAGTTTTAATTCCTCTTTATGTTTTTCACATAGTTTTATAAACCATTGTTGTAAGAATTTTACTCTAGCTCCTAGTGTATCTACTGTATTTGATTCTTCCCAATCTTTTATTATTCTTGAACTAAATGGTTACAGTAATTTTGTGTAATATAATTTTCTTATTTCTCTACTTTCATCATTTGTATATATTCCTTTATAGTAATATTCTCTAAATGCACATGTATATTCATCTATATAACTCATTTTACATATTGCTAATTTATTCATTAAATTTACATTTATTATTTTATCTTTCTGTTGTTCTTCTATTTACATTTGTCATACTTCCAAATTCATTTCTAATTGATATTTCATATTTAGTTAATATGTCTATTGCTGATGTTGCTATGTCATTATTAAGTTTCGTATTATTTCTTAATGTTTCTAAGCTTGTTGTTGTTAAATTTTGTAACCATATTTTTCTTGTTCCTATAAGTGTTCTTTCTATATATCCTGGGCATCCATTATTGATATTTTGTTGTCTATTAATTGTTTTGATATATAACCCATCCATAATTGAATTGTTTTATTTGTATCTGCTACGCAGTCCAAATCTAAGAAATTATTTTGATCTGTAGTTTGTCTAGGTATCCAATTTTTATTTAATCTTTTATCCCATAAAACTTTATCTCTATTTTCTTTTTCATAAGTATACTATGTTGGGGTTGTATCAATTCGTGTTTTAGAATTTGAAGTACTAGGTTTCTCATCTAAATTTCCTACATTTATTTCTATATTTTTATCTTTTTCTATAAGGTCAGTATATGTTTCTGAATATGATTCATAATTATTTTCTGAAATATTGTCATTTTCTTCTTCATTTATTTCATTTATTTCATCTATTTTTAACTCGTAATTCTTACATTTCTTCTAACATTGTTTTCATTTTTCTATTTCTTGATTTAACTTTAATTCTTGATTCTTTTTATATTCTTCTTTTGCTTTTAATTTTTCTTCATATAATTGTTTAAGTCTTTCTAATTCTTTTTGTAATTCTTGAATTCTAGTATCTTTTACTTCTTCTATTTGTTTAATTTCTTTTTTAGCTTGTTCTCTAATTTTGTCAATTTCTTTTCTTCTATCTATTTCTTCATTTTCTTTATTTAATCTTACCATAGTTGTTAGACTATCTTCTAATTTTGCTGATTCCTTATCTGGCATTAGGTATAGTTGGGTTCCTATTTTTTTATATCTTCGTTCTAAGTTTGAATGTATTATTTTTATTTCTAATCCATCTTGACTTTTATATATTTTTTCTTCTACAGCATATTCTTCTTTATTCATTATAAGTTATGTTGATATTTATATTCTAAGTGTTGTAATTGTAGATCTAATAAAAATATCGTTTTTCTTTGTGATTTTATAGATTTTTGGCATACTCCTGCCCATATATTTTCTTCTAATCTATTTTGTCTAAATCTTAATTCTTGTTTTATTTTATTAATTTTTTCTAATAATTGTTCTCTATAAGTTTCATCCATTATAAGTTTGAAAATATTTTTTCATAATATCCTTGCTTTTTTATCATAAGATTTTGTATTTCTTTTATAGTTTCTGAAATATATTCTAAGTATTCCATATCTTGGGTTCTTCGATATGTTATAATATTTCTTATTAAAAGTTTATTTAGTAGATCTAAATCTTCCATAGTTTGTAGCCAATATGTTAGATATTCGTAGTTTATCATTAATCTGAATATAAGTCATATAATTCATACATGCTTTGGGTAGTTAGTTCTTGCCAATTTTGTTCTATTAGTTCATTTATTCGGTCTAATTCTATTATTTCTTCAATAAGTAAAAGGTCGTAAATTTCTCTTTTTATGTCAATATTTAATGTTCTAAGGATATATAAAATAAGTATTTTATATTTATCATCTCCATTTAGTAAGTATGTAGGTACCATTTTCATAATTTCTAAACAAGTTTATTCCTTCTAACCTTCTTGTTTGTTATTATCAATTATCGATTATATTAAAGTTATCTGAATAAATTCTTTTGGTCACTACTATGATTTTCGGCTTCAATCGATTACCACTAAGCGCCTTCAAATGCGTACTTTCCCTCAAACGGCTTTCCTTACGCCTAACTGGGTTTCCGTTTTAGGATGGCATAGTCTGGGCTTACCTATTCTCAGCTTACCTTCGTTCATAGCAAACTACTTCGAATTTATTCAGTATAACAATACTATAACATGATAATAATCTAATAATAATCAAGAGATTATCAGGAATAAGATAGTTTAGCTATTCATAATGAAATATGAACATACCTTTGTTTGTAGATTTTCTGAAGTTGTTTCCTTCGTAGATTCCTGGTTGTTACTAGATTTCTCCATTTATATTTTTCTTATATCTAGCTCTGATACCAATATAGGGGGGGGGTAGTTGCGGAAGAGAGAATTGTGGAAGAGGATGGAGTTGAGGATGATCTTCCTCTTCTCCCAACTTACATATATATACAAAATTTACAAACTACTATTTATGAACAGTAGGTGGGGTGCTAATTTATTTGTACAATATTTTAGGTTTTTTACTAATATTTTTTCTAGTTTTAATTCCTCTTTATGTTTTTCACATAGTTTTATAAACCATTGTTGTAAGAATTTTACTCTAGCTCCTAGTGTATCTACTGTATTTGATTCTTCCCAATCTTTTATTATTTTTGAACTAAATGGTTCTGGTAATTTTGTGTAATACAATTTTCTTATTTCTCTACTTTCTTCATTTGTATATATTCCTCAACTCCATCCTCTTCCACAATTCTCTCTTCCGCAACTACCCCCCCCTATATTGGTATCAGAGCTAGATATAAGAAAAATATAAATGGAGAAATCTAGTAACAACCAGGAATCTACGAAGGAAACAACTTCAGAAAATCTACAAACAAAGGTATGTTCATATTTCATTATGAATAGCTAAACTATCTTATTCCTGATAATCTCTTGATTATTATTAGATTATTATCATGTTATAGTATTGTTATACTGAATAAATTCGAAGTAGTTTGCTATGAACGAAGTAGGTGAGTAGGTAAGCCCAGACTATGCCATCCTAAAGCGGAAACCCGATTAGGCAAAGAGAAGCCGTTTGAGGAAATGCGTACGATTGAAAGCTATTAGGGTAACTGATTGAAGCTGAAAATCATAGTAGTGACCAAAAGAATTTATTTAGGATAACTTTAATATAATTTGATAATTGATAATAACAAACAAGAAGGTTAGAAGGAATAAACTTGTTTAGAAATTATGAAAATGGTACCTACATACTTACTAAATGGAGATGATAAATATAAAATACTTATTTTATATATCCTTAGAACATTAAATATTGACATAAAAAGAGAAATTTACGACCTTTTACTTATTGAAGAAATAATAGAATTAGACAGAATAAATGAACTAATAGAACAAAATTGGCAAGAACTAACTATCCAAAATATATATGAATTATATGACTTGTGTTCAGATTAATGATAAACTATGAATATATGACATATTGGTTACAAACTATGGAAGATTTAGAACTATTAAATAAACTTTTAATAGAAAATATTATAACATATCGAAGAACCCAAGATATGGAATACTTAGAATATATTTCAGAAAATATAAAAGAAATACAAAAACTTGTGATAAAGAAACAGGAATATTATGAAAAAATGTTTTCATAATGGATGAAAATTATAGAGAACAACTATTAGAAAAAATTAATGAAATAAAACACGAATTAAGATTTAGACAAAATAGACTAGAAGAAAATATATGGGCAGGAGTATGCCAAAAATCTATAAAAGCACAAAGAAAAACGATATTCTTATTAGATCTACAATTACAACACTTAGAATATAAATATCAACATAACTTATAATGAATAAAGAAGAATATGCTGTAGAAGAAAAAATATATAAAAGTCAAGATGGATTAGAAATAAAAATAATACATTCAAACTTAGAAAGAAGATATAAAAAAATAGGAACCCAATTATACCTAATGCCAGATAAAGAATCAGCAAAATTAGAAGATAGTCTAACAACTATGGTAAGATTAAATAAAGAAAATGAAGAAATAGATAGAAGAAAAGAAATTGAAAAAATTAGAGAACAAGCTAAAAAAGAAATTAAACAAATAGAAGAAGTAAAAGATACTAGAATTCAAGAATTACAAAAAGAATTAGAAAGACTTAAACAATTATATGAAGAAAAATTAAAAGCAAAAGAAGAATATAAAAAAAGAACTGAAGAATTAAAGTTAAATCAAGAAATAGAAAAAATGAAAACAATGTTAGAAGAAACAGAATTATTAACTGAATTAAAAATAGATGAAATAAACGAAATAAATGAAGAAGAAAATATTTGAAAATAATTATGAATCATATTGAAACATATCTTGACCTTATAGAAAAGATAAAAATATAGAAATAAATGTAGGAAATTTAGATGAGAAACCTAGTACTTCAAATTCTAAAACACGAATTGATACAACCCCAACATATTATACTTATGAAAAGAAAATAGAGATAAAGTTTTATGGGATAAAAGATTAAATAAAAATTGGATACCTAGACAAACTACAGATCAAAATAATTTCTTAGATTTAGATGCGTGAGCGATACAAATAAAATAATTCAATTATGGATAGGTTATATATCAAAACAATTAATAGACAACAAAATATCAATAATGGATGCCCAGGATATATAGAAAGAACACTTATAGGAACAGTAAAAATATGGTTACAAAATTTAACAACAACAAGCTTAGAAACACTAAGAAATAATACGAAACTTAATAATGACATAGCAACATCAGCAATAGACATATTAACTAAATATGAAATATCAATTAGAAATGAATTTGGAAGTATGACAAATGAGAAATAGAACAACAAAAAGATAAAATAATAAACAGAAATTTAATGAATAAATTAGCAATATGTAAAATGAGTTATATAGATGAATATACATGTGCATTTAGAGAATATTACTATAAAGGAATATATACAAATGATGAAAGTAGAGAAATAAGAAAATTATATTACACAAAATTACCAGAACCATTTAGTTCAAGAATAATAAAAGATTGGGAAGAATCAAATACAGTAGATACACTAGGAGCTAGAGTAAAATTCTTACAACAATGGTTTATAAAACTATGTGAAAAACATAAAGAGGAATTAAAACTAGAAAAAATATTAGTAAAAAACCTAAAATATTGTACAAATAAATTAGCACCCCAATTTGGATGTAAAAATCCATATAAATATAAGAAAAGGATAAAGAAATATAAACATTTCAAAACAAAATATAAAGATAAAATCCCAAGAAAGAGATATTATATAAAAAATTATAAACAGAAAAGACCACATAGAGTTAAGAAAAATATAACAGAATGTAAATGTTATAATTGTGGAAAATTAGGACATTTAGCTAGAGATTGTAAATTACCAAAAGACTTAAAAAAGAAACAAATAACTGAAATAATAATAGAAAACGACACATACAAACAGATAGATTATTTAGATTATGACTTAGAAAATGAAGATAGCATATACGAAATTACAGATATTGAATTAGAAGAAGAAATAGAGTCATCTTCTGATTATGATTATGACTGAAAGCGATATAAAAATAATAAGTAAAGAAGAATATCAAGATAATGAATATACAGAACAAAAAATAATATTTGACAATAATATGTTTGAACAAATAAAAGGAAAAGAATTAGACTTAAGCATAGATAAGATATTAGAAGTACCTAAACTAAAAAATTTATTCAAATTAAAACAAGATGAATATTATGTAATAAGCCAAAAAGAACATGTAATAGATTGTAAATATATTAAAGGAAAAGCTAAAATACCTATCATAAATAAAAAAATAATTAATAAAGAAATTCAAGATTTAAAATCAAAAAATCCAATAAAATATGTACATTTAGGAGCAACAGAAATATTAATAAAAGCATGTTTTAGAGAAGGAATGGATACACCTTCATCATCAAGAACTAGTACATCTAGGAGACTAGATTATGATTTAATACCTAAGTTAAAAGAACTACAACAAGATGAAATCCAACCATACCAATATTATATTACAGGAATATTAGACCAAAGAAAATATTTAATAACTATAAATACAGGACAAACAGAAAACCAAATTATAAGAGAATTAGTCAAAGAACATGAAATAATTACAGGAGAAAATATAAATACAGAATTACCTAGAGCTTTGGTAAATATAGAAGAAACTACTGAACAAGAACTAATTATTGGAGGAATACCAATAAAAATTAAATTTAAAATACATCAAGGAAATAATAATATTACTTTAGGAATAAAATGGCTAGAAACAGTTAAACCATATAACATAGATGATAAACAACTAACAATACATTACGAAAACAAAAAGGTAATTATTAAAAGAACAATTATATGATAAAATAACATTTTAACATCCTAATATAATGACAAAAATATATATTTTAGCAAAAATAATTATAGAAGGATACTATAACAGGTATTACACACCTATGATAGACACAGGAGCAGAAGCAAATATGTGTAAACACAATTGTCTACCAGATAGTAAATGGGAAAAGTTAAAAACACCATTAATAGTAACAGGATTTAATAATGAAGGAAGCATGATAACACATAAAGCTAAAAATATAAAAACACAAATATGGGATAAAATATTAATAATCGAAGAAATCTATAGTTATGAATTTACAAATAAAGATATATTATTAGGAATGCCTTTTTTAGAAAAACTATATCCACACACTATAACAAAAACACATTGGTGGTTCACTACCATATGTAATCACAAAATAGGAGCAAAAAGAGTTAATAATAAAATTAGAAAAAATACACCATGGATAAAAGGAAGTGAAAAAATTACCCAAAAATTAGAAAATGTAACAACTAATGATCATAAAATAGAAATTATAATATTCACAGTACATAAAATACAAGCAATAAATGATAAGTTAAACTCATTATATAACGAAAACCCATTACAAGGATGGGATAAACACAAAACAAAAGTAAAAATTGAACTAATAGATGAAAATAGTATAATAACACAAAAACCATTAAGATATAATTTTGAAGACCAATCAGAATTTAAAATGCATATAAATGAATTATTAGAAAATAATTATATACAAGAAAGCAATAGTAAACATAATAGTCCAGCATTCATAGTAAATAAACATAGTGAACAGAAAAGAGGAAAAAATAAAACATCACTATAGATATTATTTCGGGTCTGTATACAAATAAAATGGAAAATAAATAGAAAAGAACTATTTGCCTTATATAAATGTTTATTAGCTTTTGAACCATATATTGTGTATAACAAATTTATTGTTAGAACAGATAATACACAGGTAAAATGGTGGATAACTAAAAAGGTACAAGATTCAGTTACAACAAAAGAAATAAGAAGATTAGTGGTCAATATATTGAATTTTTCATTTACAATTGAAGTTATAAAAACTGACAAAAATGTGATTGCAGATCACCTCTCAAGAGAAAAATATTGAACAGACAAATACAATGGATCAGATATTAAACCTCCTAACTACACTTTGCAAAAAAGTGGATAGTATGGAAGGTGAGATACAAAAGCTCAAAGAGCAAGCTAGTAGTCAGCAGCATGACGTAAAAAATGCGGAGCTACGTCGATCGGAAGACGTTAAAATTCCAGAGCTAGAAGGAGACGTTGGGAAACTCCCTAAAACCCATAACGTTTGTTTAAATGCAGGTGCAGGTACATCTGGTGGAGCTACAAAGAAAAATACAGAAGAAAAAAGTTATGCAAATACAAATATGAATAAACTTTTTGATAAACCATATACAGCTCCAAAGATACAAAAATCCGTGCCTACTCCACAAACAACTACTTATAAAAATAGCCTAGCCCAACAGAAAAATACATATACCCATATTACCCGTACATATACAGAAAATATTTATAAAATCCAAACTTACCTAAATAAAAACCCCAGAGCTATAAATCCAAAAGAACCAAATACTGATTACATTACTCAACACCTACAAGGTTATAACAAACTAATTGCCCTTCCAGGTACAAATACAAACTTAGTTACAACTTGTTACAATTATGGACTACTCAGTACAGTGTACACAGCTACAGGGGGGGGTAGTTGCGGAAGAGAGAATTGTGGAAGAGGATGGAGTTGAGGATGATCTTCCTCTTCTCCCAACTTACATATATATACAAAATTTACAAACTACTATTTATGAACAGTAGGTGACCTCTACTATTCATGAATAGTAGTGACGACCTTTACTATTTACACGGTGACTTGACTCTTACTATTCACATAATTGACACTTTACTATTTATGAATAGTATTTTTGTCTTTACTATTCATCAATATCATGTCGGGTGACTCCAAATAAAAACAAACGAATCTACTTTACTTTACAAAAGAAAACAAAACTTTACAGAAAGTAAGATAAGATGCTTATCCTACTTTTGACTTTTTACATATGTGTCTTCATCATATTTTGTTTTGTCATTTTGTCTTCATCAGTACGGCTATCTCTTTGTCTTTTGTCTTTGGTATTTTATTCCATATGCAGTTGGAACCGTTATCTTCTCCGTGACACTTGGAACATATATGCTCAGTATTCTTGCTAATAGTTGTGCAATATCTTGTCAATAATACTGGTGAAATAAAATTTTTCTTGATAGCTCGTGTAGTTGGTGTATTTTCTGGTTTTAGGAGACTCAGTATCCACTGACTTATTTCTTCCATATCTCCTTCTCTTGTTTCTCGACAGTTTGAATATATCATAGTGTTATCTCGGCTGTAGTAACTCCATATTGTATTGTTATTTAGATAATTATTCGCTAACTCCGTTAATATTGTAGCTATTCCGATAACTCTTTTATTGGCGTAGAAATCAGGAATATCTACAATAGGTATCTCATCTTGTTTTTCTATCTTTTCCGGAATTAACATATCTCTGGTCAAACCAATCTTTATTAAAAGCTAAAATACCTATCATAAATAAAAAAATAATTAATAAAGAAATTCAAGATTTAAAATCAAAAAATCCAATAAAATATGTACATTTAGGAGCAACAGAAATATTAATAAAAGCATGTTTTAAAGAAGGAATAGATACACCTATAGAATTATATTTAGCAGATGATAGAATAATTCAACCTATAGAAAAAAGTATAATAAGTGCAGTTAGAGGAAATTTAATATACCAGAAATTTAAATTTATTATAAGTGCAAATTATTCAGTAGCTATCGAAGACAAAAACATAGATAAATCATTAGTACTATATTGGAAAATGTCAGGCATAGAATTAGCACCAGGAAGTAAAATATTTACAGCAAGATGTAAAAATTTATATGTATTAACTACAAAGCATAAAACAACAGCAAAAAATAAGATTCAAAAAATTAAAATAGAAAATCCATTTGATAAAATAATTACAGTAATTGATAATAATGATTACAGTTATAAAGAACTAGACATTGAAGAAGATTTAGAAATAGTAAAAGAAAGATTAAGTACATCTAAAAGATTAAGCTATGATACACCTTCATCATCAAGAACTAGTACATCTAGAAGATTAGATTATGACTTAATACCTAAGTTAAAAGAACTACAACAAGATGAAATCCAACCATACCAATATTATATTACAGGAATATTAGACCAAAGAAAATATTTAATAACTATAAATACAGGACAAACAGAAAACCAAATTATAAGAGAATTAGTCAAAGAACATGAAATAATTATAGGAGAAAAATACAGAATTACCTAGAGCTTTGGTAAATATAGAAGAAACTACGGAACAAGAACTAATTATTGGAGGAATACCAATAAAAATTAAATTCAAAATACATCAAGGAAATAATAATATTACTTTAGGAATAAAATGGCTAGAAACAGTTAGACCATATAATATAGATGATAAACAATTAACAATAACTTATGAAACTAAGAAAGTAATTATTAAAAGAACAATTATATGATAAAAACATCTTAATATAATGACAAAAATATACATTTTAGCAAAGATAATTATAGAAGGATACTATAACAGGTATTACACACCTATGATAGACACAGGAGCAGAAGCAAATATGTGTAAACATAATTGTCTACCAGATAGTAAATGGGAAAAGTTAAAAACACCATTAATAGTAACAGGATTTAATAATGAAGGAAGCATGATAACACATAAAGCTAAAAATATAAAAACACAAATATGGGATAAAATATTAATAATCGAAGAAATCTATAGTTATGAATTTACAAATAAAGATATATTATTAGGAATGCCTTTTTTAGAAAAACTATATCCACATACTATAACAAAAACGCATTGGTGGTTCACTACCATATGTAATCACAAAATAGGAGCAAAAAGAGTTAATAATAAAATTAGAAAAAATACACCATGGATAAAAGGAAGTGAAAAAATTACCCAAAAATTAGAAAATGTAACAACTAATGATCATAAAATAGAAATTATAATATTCACAATAGATAAAATACAAGCAATAAACGATAAATTAAATTCATTATATAACGAAAACCCATTGCAAGGATGGGATAAACATAAAACAAAAGTAAAAATTGAACTAATAGATGAAAATAGTATAATAACACAAAAACCATTAAGATATAATTTTGAAGACCAATCAGAATTTAAAATGCATATAAATAAATTATTAGAAAATAATTATATACAAGAAAGCAATAGTAAACATAATAGTCCAGCATTCATAGTAAATAAACATAGTGAACAGAAAAGAAGAAAAAATAGAACATCACTGTAGATATTATTACGGGTCTGTATACAAATAAAATGAGAAATAAATAGAAAAGAACTATTTGCCTTATATAAATGTTTATTAGCTTTTGAACCATATATTGTGTATAACAAATTTATTGTTAGAACAGATAATACACAGGTAAAATGGTGGATAACTAAAAAGGTACAAGATTCAGTTACAACAAAAGAAATAAGAAGATTAGTGGTCAATATATTGAATTTTTCATTTACAATTGAAGTTATAAAAACTGACAAAAATGTGATTGCAGATCACCTCTCAAGAGAAAAATATTGAACAGACAAATACAATGGATCAGATATTAAACCTCCTAACTACACTTTGCAAAAAAGTGGATAGTATGGAAGGAGAGATACAAAAGCTCAAAGAGCAAGCTAGTAGTCAGCAGCATGACGTAAAAAATGCGGAGCTACGTCGATCGGAAGACGTTAAAATTCCAGAGCTAGAAGGAGACGTTGGGAAACTCCCTAAAACCCATAACGTTTGCTTAAATGCAGGTGCAGGTACATCTGGAGCTACAAAGAAAATTGCAGAAGAAAAAAGCTATCCAAATACAAATATGAATAAACTTTTTGATAAACCATATCTGACTCAAAGATACAAAAATCCGTGCCTACTCCACAAACAACTACTTATAAAAGCAAATTTCTAGCCCAATGAGAAAAATACATATACCCATATTACCATTACATATCTGAAAATATTTATAAAATCCAAACTTACCTAAATAAAAACCCAGAGCTATAAATCCAAAAGAACCAAATACTGATTACATTACTCAACACCTACAAGGTTATAACAAACTAATTGCCCTTCCAGGTACAAATACAAACTTAGTTACAACTTGTTACAATTATGGACTACTCGATCAGTGTACACACTACGGAGCGAAATTTGAAGATACCGAACTATACAAAGCATTCTTAACCTACAAACGAATTACTAAAGGAACTCTATTTTTATAAAGTTCTATCTGACTACAGCAGAAATACTATATGATGAAATAAAACCAGTTATACAAGTAATAAAGATTGGTTTAACCAGAGATATGTTAATTCATGAAAAGATAGAAAAACAAGATGAGATACCAATTGTACATATTCCTGATTTTTACTACAATAAAAGATTTATCTGAATAGCTACAATATTAACGGAGTTAGCGAATAATTATCTAACTAACAAAACAATATGGAGTTACTACTGAGAGATAACACTATGATATATTCAAAGCATGAGAAACAAGAGAAGGAGATATGGAAGAAATACGTCGGTGAATCACGAGTCTCCTAAAACCAGAAAATACACCAACTACACGAGCTATCAAGAAAAATTTTATTTCACCAGTATTATTGACAAGATATTGCACAACTATTAGCAGCAAATACTCAGAGCATATATGTTCCAAGTGTCACGGAGAAGATAACGAAGTTCCAACCGTACAGCTGGAATAAAATACCAAAGACAAAAGACAAAGAGATAGCCGGCAGCCTGATAAAGACAGCCGACAAAACAAAATATGATGAAGACACATATGTAAAAAGTCAAAAGTAGGATAAGCATCTTATCTTACTTTCTGTAAAGTAAGATACAAAAGCTCAAAGAGCAAGCTAGTAGTCAGCAGCATGACGTAAAAAATGCGGAGCTACGTCGATCGGAAGACGTTAAAATTCCAGAGCTAGAAGGAGACGTTGGGAAACTCCCTAAAACCCATAACGTTTGCTTAAATGCAGTGCAGTACATCCGAGCTACAAAGAAAATTGCGGAAGAAAAAAGCTATCCAAATACAAATATGAATAAACTTTTGATAAACCATATACTGACTCAAAGATACAAAAATCGTGCCTACTCCACAAACAACTACTTATAAAAACAGCCTAGCCCAAGAAAAATACATATACCCATATTACCGTACATATCTGAGAAAATATTTATAAAATCCAAACTTACCTAAATAAAAACCTCGAGCTATAAATCCAAAAGAACCAAATCACGATTACATTACTCAACACCTACAAGGTTATAACAAACTAATTGCCCTTCCAGGTACAAATACAAACTTAGTTACAACTTGTTACAATTATGGACTACTCAGTACAGTGTACACAGCTACGGGAGACGAAATTTCAAAGATACCGGAACTATACAAAGCATTCTTAACCTACAAACGAATTACTAAAGGAACTCTATTTTTTATAAAGTTCTATACTGACATCTGTAAATACTATATGACGAAATAAAACCAGTTATACAAGTAATAAAGATTGGTTTGACCAGAGATATGTTAATTCCGGAAAAGATAGAAAAACAAGATGAGATACCTATTGTAGATATTCCTGATTTTTACGCCAATAAAAGAGTTATCGGAATAGCTACAATATTATGAGTTAGCGAATAATTATCTAAATAACAATACAATATGGAGTTACTACATAGAGATAACACTATGATATATTCAAGCGTAGAAACAAGAGAAGGAGATATGGAAGAAATACGTCGATGAATCGAGTCTCCTAAAACTGAAAATACACCAACTACACGAGCTATCAAGAAAAATTTTATTTCACGATATTATTGACAAGATATTGCACAACTATTAGCGGCAAATACTCGGAGCATATATGTTCCAAGTGTCACGGAGAAGATAACGAAGTTCCAACCGTCTGGTGGAATAAAATACCAAAGACAAAAGACAAAGAGATAGCGTGACTGATGAAGACGGTAACAAAACAAAATATGATGAAGACACATATGTAAAAAGTCAAAAGTAGGATAAGCATCTTATCTTACTTTACGTAAAGTTTTGTTTTCTTTTTGTAAAGTAAAGTAAGTCGTTTGTTTTTATTTGGAGTCACCCGACATGATCTTGTTGATGAATAGTAAAAGACAAAAATACTATTCATAAATAGTAAAGTGTCAATTATGTGAATAGTAAGAGTCAAGTCCTTTGTGTAAATAGTAAAGGTCGGTCACTATTCATGAATAGTAGAGGTCACCTCTTTGTTCATAGAGGATGATCTTCCTCTTCTCCCAACTTACATATATATACAAAATTTACAAACTACTATTTATGAGCAGAGGTGACCTCTACTATTCATGAATAGTGGACTGACCTTTACTATTTACACGGTGACTTGACTCTTACTATTCACATAATTGACACTTTACTATTTATGAATAGTATTTTTGTCTTTACTATTCATCAACGATATCATGTCGGGTGACTTCAAATAAAAACAAACGACTCTACTTTACTTTACAAAAAGAAAACAAAACTTTACGTAAAGTAAGATAAGATGCTTATCCTACTTTTGACTTTTTACATATGTGTCTTCATCATATTTTGTTTTGTCATTGTCTTTATCAGTCAGGCTATCTCTTTGTCTTTTGTCTTTGGTATTTTATTCGGTATGCGGTTGGAACTTCGTTATCTTCTCCGTGACACTTGGAACATATATGCTCCGGTATTTCTTGCTAATAGTTGTGCAATATCTTGTCAATAATCTTTGGTGAAATAAAATTTTTCTTGATAGCTCGTGTAGTTGGTGTATTTTTGGTTTTAGGAGACTCATTATCCAGCGACTTATTTCTTCCATATCTCCTTCTCTTGTTTCTCGATTGAATATATCATAGTGTTATCTCTACTGTAGTAACTCCATATTGTATTGTTATTTAGATAATTATTCGCTAACTCCGTTAATATTGTAGCTATTCGATAACTCTTTTATTGGCGTGAAATCAGAATATCTACAATAGGTATCTCATCTTGTTTTTCTATCTTTCCTAATTAACATATCTCTGGTCAAACCAATCTTTATTAAAAGCTAAAATACCTATCATAAATAAAAATATAATTAATAAAGAAATACAAGATTTAAAATCAAAAAATCAAATAAAATAAGTACATTTAGGAGAAACAGAAATATTAATAAAAGCATGTTTTAAAGAAGGAATAGATACACCTATAGAATTATATTTAGCAGATGATAGAATAATTCAACCTATAGAAAAAAGTATAATAAGTGCAGTTAGAGGAAATTTAATATACCAGAAATTTAAATTTATTATAAGTGCAAATTATTCAGTAGCTATCGAAGACAAAAACATAGATAAATCATTAGTACTATATTGGAAAATGTCAGCATAAATTAGCACTGTGAAGTAAAATATTTACGACAAGATGTAAAAATTTATATGTATTAACTACAAAGCATAAAACAACAGCAAAAAATAAGATTCAAAAAATTAAAATAGAAAATCCATTTGATAAAATAATTACAGTAATTGATAATAATGATTACAGTTATAAAGAACTAGACATTGAAGAAGATTTAGAAATAGTAAAAGAAAGATTAAGTACATCTAAAAGATTAAGCTATGATACACCTTCATCATCAAGAACTAGTACATCTAGAAGATTAGATTATGACTTAATACCTAAGTTAAAAGAACTACAACAAGATGAAATCCAACCATACCAATATTATATTACAGGAATATTAGACCAAAGAAAATATTTAATAACTATAAATACAGGACAAACAGAAAACCAAATTATAAGAGAATTAGTCAAAGAACATGAAATAATTATAGGAGAAAAATACAGAATTACCTAGAGCTTTGGTAAATATAGAAGAAACTACGGAACAAGAACTAATTATTGGAGGAATACCAATAAAAATTAAATTCAAAATACATCAAGGAAATAATAATATTACTTTAGGAATAAAATGGCTAGAAACAGTTAGACCATATAATATAGATGATAAACAATTAACAATAACTTATGAAACTAAGAAAGTAATTATTAAAAGAACAATTATATGATAAAAACATCTTAATATAATGACAAAAATATACATTTTAGCAAAGATAATTATAGAAGGATACTATAACAGGTATTACACACCTATGATAGACACAGGAGCAGAAGCAAATATGTGTAAACATAATTGTCTACCAGATAGTAAATGGGAAAAGTTAAAAACACCATTAATAGTAACAGGATTTAATAATGAAGGAAGCATGATAACACATAAAGCTAAAAATATAAAAACACAAATATGGGATAAAATATTAATAATCGAAGAAATCTATAGTTATGAATTTACAAATAAAGATATATTATTAGGAATGCCTTTTTTAGAAAAACTATATCCACATACTATAACAAAAACGCATTGGTGGTTCACTACCATATGTAATCACAAAATAGGAGCAAAAAGAGTTAATAATAAAATTAGAAAAAATACACCATGGATAAAAGGAAGTGAAAAAATTACCCAAAAATTAGAAAATGTAACAACTAATGATCATAAAATAGAAATTATAATATTCACAGTAGATAAAATACAAGCAATAAACGATAAATTAAATTCATTATATAACGAAAACCCATTGCAAGGATGGGATAAACATAAAACAAAAGTAAAAATTGAACTAATAGATGAAAATAGTATAATAACACAAAAACCATTAAGATATAATTTTGAAGACCAATCAGAATTTAAAATGCATATAAATAAATTATTAGAAAATAATTATATACAAGAAAGCAATAGTAAACATAATAGTCCAAAGATTCATAGTAAATAAACATAGTGAGCAGAAAGAAGAAAAAATAGAACATCACTTTGTAGATATTATTACAGTGCAAGATACAAATAAAATGAGAAATAAATAGAAAAGAACTATTTGCCTTATATAAATGTTTATTAGCTTTTGAACCATATATTGTGTATAACAAATTTATTGTTAGAACAGATAATACACAGGTAAAATGGTGGATAACTAAAAGGTACAAGATTCGATTACAACAAAAGAAATAAGAAGATTAGTGGTCAATATATTGAATTTTTCATTTACAATTGAAGTTATAAAAGCGACAAAAATGTGATTGCAGATCACCTCTCAAGAGAAAAATATTGAACAGACAAATACAATGGATCAGATATTAAACCTCCTAACTACACTTTGCAAAAAAGTGGATAGTATGGAAGGAGAGATACAAAAGCTCAAAGAGCAAGCTAGTAGTCAGTGACATGGCGTAAAAATGCGAACTCGTCGATCGGAAGACGTTAAAATTCGAGCTAGAAGGAGACGTTGGGAAACTCCTAAAACCCATAACGTTTGCTTAAATGCAGTGCAGTACATCGGAGCTACAAAGAAAATTGCGGAAGAAAAAGCTATCCAAATACAAATATGAATAAACTTTTTGATAAACCATATCTGACTCCAAAGATACAAAAATCCGTGCCTACTCCACAAACAACTACTTATAAAAAAGCATTAGCCCAATGAGGAAAAATACATATACCCATATTACGTACATATCTGAGAAAATATTTATAAAATCCAAACTTACCTAAATAAAAACCAAGCTATAAATCCAAAAGAACCAAATCGATTACATTTACTCAACACCTACAAGGTTATAACAAACTAATTGCCCTTCCAGTACAAATACAAACTTAGTTACAACTTGTTACAATTATGGACTACTCGATAAAGTGTACGGCTACGGGAGACGAAATTTCAAGATAGGAACTATACAAAGCATTCTTAACCTACAAACGAATTACTAAAGGAACTCTATTTTTATAAAGTTCTATACAACTACATTGAAATACTATATGTGAAATAAAACCGATTATACAAGTAATAAAGATTGGTTTGACGGAAGATATGTTAATTAGGAAAAGATAGAAAAACAAGATAAGATACCTATTGTAGATATTCCTGATTTTTACGCCAATAAAAGAGTTATCGGAATAGCTACAATATTAACGGAGTTAGCGAATAATTATCTAAATAACAATACAATATGGAGTTACTACAATGAGATAACACTATGATATATTCAAACTGTCGAGAAACAAGAGAAGGAGATATGGAAGAAATACGTCAGTGGATATTGAGTCTCCTAAAACCAGAAAATACACCAACTACACGAGCTATCAAGAAAAATTTTATTTCACGATGATATTGACAAGATATTGCACAACTATTAGCAGCAAATACTCGGAGCATATATGTTCCAAGTGTCACGGAGAAGATAACGAAGTTCCAACCTGCAGTGGAATAAAATACCAAAGACAAAAGACAAAGAGATAGCGGCTGATAAAGACAGTAATGAAAACAAAATATGATGAAGACACATATGTAAAAAGTCAAAAGTAGGATAAGCATCTTATCTTACTTTACGTAAGTAAGATACAAAAGCTCAAAGAGCAAGCTAGTAGTCAATGACATGGCGTAAAAATGCGAGCTACGTCGATCGGAAGGCGTTAAAATTCGAGCTAGAAGGAGACGTTGGGAAACTCCTAAAACCCATAACGTTTGCTTAAATGCAGTGCAGTACATCCGAGCTACAAAGAAAATTGCGAGAAGAAAAAGCTATCCAAATACAAATATGAATAAACTTTTGATAAACCATATCACTCCAAAGATACAAAAATCCGTGCCTACTCCACAAACAACTACTTATAAAAAGCGGCCTGGCCAATGAGAAAAATACATATACCCATATTACGTACATATCTGAGAAAATATTTATAAAATCCAAACTTACCTAAATAAAAACCTCGGAGCTATAAATCCAAAAGAGAACCAAATCTGATTACATTACTCAACACCTACAAGGTTATAACAAACTAATTGCCCTTCCGGTACAAATACAAACTTAGTTACAACTTGTTACAATTATGGACTACTCGATGCAGTGTACACTACGGAGGCGAAATTTCAAAGATACGGAACTATACAAAGCATTCTTAACCTCTGAAACGAATTACTAAAGGAACTCTATTTTTATAAAGTTCTATACTGACTACAGAAATACTATATGTGAAATAAAACCAGTTATACAAGTAATAAAGATTGGTTTGACGAGAGATATGTTAATTAGGAAAAGATAGAAAAACAAGATGAGATACCTATTGTAGATATTCTGATTTTTACGCCAATAAAGAGTTATCGAATAGCTACAATATTATGAGTTAGCGAATAATTATCTAAATAACAATACAATATGGAGTTACTACAGTAGAGATAACACTATGATATATTCAAGCGTAGAAACAAGAGAAGGAGATATGGAAGAAATACGTCGATGGATCCGAGTCTCCTAAAACCGAAAATATACCAACTACACGAGCTATCAAGAAAAATTTTATTTCACCAGTATTATTGACAAGATATTGCACAACTATTAGCAGCAAATACTCAGAGCATATATGTTCCAAGTGTCACGGAGAAGATAACGAAGTTCCAACCGTACAGCTGGAATAAAATACCAAAGACAAAAGACAAAGAGATAGCCGGCAGCCTGATGAAGACAGCCGACAAAACAAAATATGATGAAGACACATATGTAAAAAGTCAAAAGTAGGATAAGCATCTTATCTTACTTTCTGTAAAGTTTTTGTTTTCTTTTTGTAAAGTAAAGTAGAGTCGTTTGTTTTTATTTGGAGTCACCCGACATGATACTGTTGATGAATAGTAAAAGACAAAAAATACTATTCATAAATAGTAAAGTGTCAATTATGTGAATAGTAAGAGTCAAGTCACTGTGTAAATAGTAAAGGTCAGTCACTATTCATGAATAGTAGAGGTCACCTACTGTTCATAGAGGATGATCTTCCTCTTCTCCCAACTTACATATATATACAAAATTTACAAACTACTATTTATGAACAGTAGGTGACCTCTACTATTCATGAATAGTGACTGACCTTTACTATTTACACAGTGACTTGACTCTTTACTATTCACATAATTGACACTTTACTATTTATGAATAGTATTTTTTGTCTTTACTATTCATCAACGAGATCATGTCGGGTGACAACAAAAAAAAACACACGACTCTACTTTACTTTACAAAAAGAAAACAAAAACTTTCTGAGAAAGATAAGATGCTTATCCTACTTTTGACTTTTTATATGTGTCTTCATCATATTTTGTTTTGTCATTTGTCTTTATCAGTCACTATCTCTTTGTCTTTTGTCTTTGGTATTTTATTCCGTTTGCAGTTGGAACTTCGTTATCTTCTCCGTGACACTTGGAACATATATGCTCGAGTATTTCTTGCTAATAGTTGTGCAATATCTTGTCAATATCTTGGTGAAATAAAATTTTTCTTGATAGCTCGTGTAGTTGGTGTATTTTACGGTTTTAGGAGACTCGAGATCCAGCGACGTATTTCTTCCATATCTCCTTTCTTGTTCTCGACGCTTGAATATATCATAGTGTTATCTCGGCTGTAGTAACTCCATATTGTATTGTTATTTAGATAATTATTCGCTAACTCGTTAATATTGTAGCTATTCCGATAACTCTTTTATTGGCGTAAAATCGAGAATATCTACAATAGGTATCTCATCTTGTTTTCTATCTTTTCCGATTAACATATCTACAGTCAAGCCAATCTTTACTTGTATAATTGGTTTTATTTCGTCATATAATATTTCTGTATATTTGTAGAACTTTTATAAAAAATAGAGTTCCTTTAGTAATTCGTTTGTAGGTTAAGAATGCTTTGTATATAGTTATCTTTGAAATTTCGTCTCATAGCCGTGTACACCGCAGTAGTCCATAATTGTAACAAGTTGTAACTAAGTTTGTATTTGTACAGAAGGGCAATTAGTTTGTTATAACTTGTAGGTGCTGAGTAATGTAATCGATATTTAATTCTTTAATTTATACTACAGGGTTTATTTAGGTAAGTTTGAATTTTATAAATATTTTAATATGTATGCAGTAATATGTATATATTTTTCTGAACTAAACTTTTATAAGTAGTTGTTTGTGAGTAAACGGATTTTGTATCTTTGAGTCTGTATAATTTATCAAAAGTTTATTCATATTTGTATTTGGATAGCTTTTCTTACGCATTTTCTTTGTAGCTCGGATGTACACTGCATTTAAGCAAACGTTATGGTTTTAGGAGTTTCACGTCTCCTTCTAGCTCTGAATTTTAACGCCTTCCGATCAACGTAGTTCGCATTTTACGCATCATCTTTGCTACTAGCTTGCTCTTTGAGCTTTGTATCTCCTTCCATACTATCCACTTTTTTGCAAAGTGTAGTTAGGAGGTTTAATATCTGATCCATTGTATTTGTCTGTTCAATATTTTTCTCTTGAGAGGTGATCTGCAATCACATTTTTGTCAGTTTTTATAACTTCAATTGTAAATGAAAATTCAATATATTGACCACTAATCTTCTTATTTCTTTTGTTGTAATGAATCTTGTACCTTTTAGTTATCCACCATTTTACCTGTGTATTATCTGTTCTAACAATAAATTTGTTATACACAATATATGGTTCAAAAGCTAATAAACATTTATATAAGGCAAATAGTTCTTTTCTATTTATTTCCCATTTTATTTGTATACAGACCCGTAATAATATCTACAGTGATGTTCTATTTTTTCTTCTTTTCTGTTCACTATGTTTATTTACTATGAATGCTGGACTATTATGTTTACTATTGCTTTCTTGTATATAATTATTTTCTAATAATTTATTTATATGCATTTTAAATTCTGATTGGTCTTCAAAATTATATCTTAATGGTTTTTGTGTTATTATACTATTTTCATCTATTAGTTCAATTTTTACTTTTGTTTTGTGTTTATCCCATCCTTGTAATGGGTTTTCGTTATATAATGAGTTTAACTTATCATTTATTGCTTGTATTTTATCTACTGTGAATATTATAATTTCTATTTTATGATCATTAGTTGTTACATTTTCTAATTTTTGGGTAATTTTTTCACTTCCTTTTATCCATGGTGTATTTTTTCTAATTTTATTATTAACTCTTTTTGCTCCTATTTTGTGATTACATATGGTAGTGAACCACCAATGTGTTTTTGTTATAGTGTGTGGATATAGTTTTTCTAAAAAAGGCATTCCTAATAATATATCTTTATTTGTAAATTCATAACTATAGATTTCTTCGATTATTAATATTTTATCCCATATTTGTGTTTTTATATTTTTAGCTTTATGTGTTATCATGCTTCCTTCATTATTAAATCCTGTTACTATTAATGGTGTTTTTAACTTTTCCCATTTACTATCTGGTAGACAATTATGTTTACACATATTTGTTTCTGCTCCTGTGTCTATCATAGGTGTGTAATACCTGTTATAGTATCCTTCTATAATTATCTTTGCTAAAATGTATATTTTTGTCATTATATTAAGATGTTTTTATCATATAATTGTTCTTTTAATAATTACTTTCTTAGTTTCATAAGTTATTGTTAATTGTTTATCATCTATATTATATGGTCTAACTGTTTCTAGCCATTTTATTCCTAAAGTAATATTATTATTTCCTTGATGTATTTTGAATTTAATTTTTATTGGTATTCCTCCAATAATTAGTTCTTGTTCCGTAGTTTCTTCTATATTTACCAAAGCTCTAGGTAATTCTGTATTTATATTTTCTCCTGTAATTATTTCATCTTGCTGTAAATATTTTACTTCCTGGTGCTAATTCTGTGCCTGACATTTTCCAATATAGTACTAGTGATTTATCTATGTTCTTGTCTTCTATTGCTACTGAATAGTTTGCACTTATTATAAATTTAAATTTTTGGTATATTAGATTTCCTCTAACTGCACTTATTATACTTTTTTCTATAGGTTGAATTATTCTATCATCTGCTAAATATAATTCTATAGGTGTATCTATTCCTTCTCTAAAACATGCTTTTATTAGTATTTCTGTTGCTCCTAAATGTACATATTTTATTGAATTTTTTGATTTTAAATCTTGAATTTCTTTATTAATTATTTTTTTATTTATGATAGGTATTTTAGCTTTTCCTTTAATATATTTACAATCTATTACATGTTCTTTTTGGCTTATTACATAATATTCATCTTGTTTTAATTTGAATAAATTTTTTAGTTTAGGTACTTCTAATATCTTATCTATGCTTAAGTCTAATTCTTTTCCTTTTATTTGTTCAAACATATTATTGTCAAATATTATTTTTTGTTCAGATATTCATTATCTTGATATTCTTCTTTACTTATTATTTTTATGTCGCTTTCAGTCATAATCATAATCAGAAGATGACTCTATTTCTTCTTCTAATTCAATATCTGTAATTTCGTATATGCTATCTTCATTTTCTAAGTCATAATCTAAATAATCTATCTGTTTGTATGTGTCGTTTTCTATTATTATTTCAGTTATTTGTTTCTTTTTTAAGTCTTTTGGTAATTTACAATCTCTAGCTAAATTTAATAATTTTCAACAAATATAACATTTACATTCTGTTATATTTTTCTTAACTCTATGTGGTCTTTTATGTTTATAATTTTTTATATAATATCTTTTTCTTGGGATTTGTCTTTATATTTTGTTTTGAAATGTTTATATTTCTTTATCCTTTTCTTATATTTATATGGATTTTTACATCCAAATTGGGGTGCTAATTTATTTGTACAATATTTTAGGTTTTTTACTAATATTTTTTCTAGTTTTAATTCCTCTTTATGTTTTTCACATAGTTTTATAAACCATTGTTGTAAGAATTTTACTCTAGCTCCTAGTGTATCTACTGTATTTGATTCTTCCCAATCTTTTATTATTCTTGAACTAAATGGTTCTGGTAATTTTGTGTAATATAATTTTCTTATTTCTCTACTTTCATCATTTGTATATATTCCTTTATAGTAATATTCTCTAAATGCACATGTATATTCATCTATATAACTCATTTTACATATTGCTAATTTATTCATTAAATTTCTGTTTATTATTTTATCTTTCTGTTGTTCTTCTATTTATTTTGTCATACTTCCAAATTCATTTCTAATTGATATTTCATATTTAGTTAATATGTCTATTCTTTGATGTTGCTATGTCATTATTAAGTTTCGTATTATTTCTTAGTGTTTCTAAGCTTGTTGGTGTTAAATTTTGTAACCATATTTTTCTTGTTCCTATAAGTGTTCTTTCTATATATCCTTGGGCATCCATTATTGATATTTTGTTGTCTATTAATTGTTTTGATATATAACCCATCCATAATTGAATTGTTTTATTTGTATACGCTCATGATCCAAATCTAAGAAATTATTTTGATTTGTAGTTTGTCTAGGTATCCAATTTTTATTTAATCTTTTATCCCATAAAACTTTATCTCTATTTTATTTTTCATAATTATAGTTTGTTGGGGTTGTATAAATTCTTGTTTTTGAATTTGTAGTAATAGTTTTCTAATCTAAATTTCCTACATTTATTTCTATATTTTTATCTTTTCTATAAGATCGTATATGTTTGAATATGATTCATAATTATTTTACGAAATATTGTCATTTTCTTCTTCTTTTATTTCATTTATTTCTTCTATTTTTAATTGAGTAATTCTTACATTTCTTCTAACATTGTTTTAAATTTTTCTATTTCTTGATTTAACTTTAATTCTTGATTCTTTTTTATATTCTTCTTTTGCTTTTAATTTTTCTTCATATAATTGTTTAAGTCTTTCTAATTCTTTTTGTAATTCTTGAATTCTAGTATCTTTTACTTCTTCTATTTGTTTAATTTCTTTTTTAGCTTGTTCTCTAATTTTTCAATTTCTTTTCTTCTATCTATTTCTTCATTTTCTTTATTTAATCTTACCATAGTTGTTAGACTATCTTCTAATTTCTTTGATTCCTTATCCGCATTAGATATAATTGGGTTCCTATTTTTTTATATCTTCGTTCTAAGTTTGAGTGTATTATTTTTATTTCTAATCCATCTTGACTTTTATATATTTTTTCTTCTACAGCATATTCTTCTTTATTCATTATAAGTTATGTTGATATTTATATTCTAAGTGTTGTAATTGTAGATCTAATAAGAATATCGTTTTTCTTTGTGCTTTTATAGATTTTTGGCATACTCCTGCCCATATATTTTCTTCTAGTCTATTTTGTCTAAATCTTAATTCTTGTTTTATTTTATTAATTTTTTCTAATAATTGTTCTCTATAAGTTTCATCCATTATAAGTTTGAAAACATTTTTTCATAATATCCTTGCTTTTTTATCATAAGATTTTGTATTTCTTTTATAGTTTCTGAAATATATTCTAAGTATTCCATATCTTGGGTTCTTCGATATGTTATAATATTTCTTATTAAAAGTTTATTTAGTAGATCTAAATCTTCCATAGTTTGTAGCCAATATGTTAGATATTCGTAGTTTATCATTAATCTGAATATAAGTCATATAATTCATACATGCTTTGGGTAGTTAGTTCTTGCCAATTTTGTTCTATTAGTTCATTTATTCGGTCTAATTCTATTATTTCTTCAATAAGTAAAAGGTCGTAAATTTCTCTTTTTATGTCAATATTTAATGTTCTAAGGATATATAAAATAAGTATTTTATATTTATCATCTCCATTTAGTAAGTATGTAGGTACCATTTTCATAATTTCTAAACAAGTTTATTCCTTCTAACCTTCTTGTTTGTTATTATCAATTATCAGATTATATTAAAGTTATCCTGAATAAATTCTTTTGGTCACTACTATGATTTTCAGCTTCAATCAGTTACCCTAACAGCGCCTTCAACTGGTACGTACTTTCCCTCAAACGGCTTTCCTTACGCCTAACTGGGTTTCCGTTTTAGGATGGCATAGTCTGGGCTTACCTATTCTCAGCTTACCTTCGTTCATAGCAAACTACTTCGAATTTATTCAGTATAACAATACTATAACATGATAATAATCTAATAATAATCAAGAGATTATCAGGAATAAGATAGTTTAGCTATTCATAATGAAATATGAACATACCTTTGTTTGTAGATTTTCTGAAGTTGTTTCCTTCGTAGATTCCTGGTTGTTACTAGATTTCTCCATTTATATTTTTCTTATATCTAGCTCTGATACCAATATAGGGGGGGTAGTTGCGGAAGAGAGAATTGTGGAAGAGGATGGAGTTGAGGATGTACACAAATATGGGATAAAATATTAATAATCGAAGAAATCTATAGTTATGAATTTACAAATAAAGATATATTATTAGGAATGCCTTTTTTAGAAAAACTATATCCACATACTATAACAAAAACGCATTGGTGGTTCACTACCATATGTAATCACAAAATAGGAGCAAAAAGAGTTAATAATAAAATTAGAAAAAATACACCATGGATAAAAGGAAGTGAAAAAATTACCCAAAAATTAGAAAATGTAACAACTAATGATCATAAATAGAAATTATAATATTCACAGTAGATAAAATACAAGCAATAAATGATAAGTTAAACTCATTATATAACGAAAACCCATTACAAGGATGGGATAAACACAAAACAAAAGTAAAAATTGAACTAATAGATGAAAATAGTATAATAACACAAAAACCATTAAGATACAATTTTGAAGACCAATCAGAATTTAAAATGCATATAAATGAATTATTAGAAAATAAGTATATACAAGAAAGCAATAGTAAACATAATAGTCCAGCATTCATAGTAAATAAACATAGTGAACAAAAAAGAGGAAAAACTAGAATGGTTATTGATTATAGAAATCTAAATGCAAAAACTAAAACATATAATTACCCTATACCCAATAAAATATTAAAAGTAAGACAGATACAAGGATATAATTACTTTAGTAAATTTGATTGCAAATCAGGATTTTACCACCTAAAACTAGAAGAAGAATCTAAACATTTAACAGCATTTACTGTACCCCAAGGATTCTACGAATGGAATGTTCTACCATTTGGATATAAAAACGCACCAGGTAGATATCAACATTTTATGGATACATACTTTAACCAGCTAGAAAATTGTATAGTATATATAGACGATATATTACTATATTCAAAAACAAAGGAAGAACACATAAAATTATTAGAAAAATTTATACACATCATAGAAATATCAGGAATTAGCTTATCTAAAAAGAAAGCTGAGATTATGAAAAATCAAATAGAATTCTTAGGAATTCAAATAGATAAAACTGGAGTAAAAATGCAAACACATATTGTACAAAAAATATCCAATTCTGAAGAATTATTAGATACTAAGAAAAAATTACAATCATTTTTAGGATTAGTTAATCAAGTAAGAGAATATATACCAAAATTAGCAGAAAATTTAAAACCATTACAGAAGAAATTAAAGAAAGATATAGAATATCACTTTGACGAACAAGATAAAAAATACATTAGAAAAATAAAACTTATGTGTAAAGATTTACCAAAATTATACTTTCCAGATGAAAATAAAAAATTTACTTATATAGTAGAAACAGACTCAAGTAATCATAGTTACGGAGGAGTATTAAAATATAAATACATAAATGAAAAAATAGAACATCATTGCAGATATTATTCCGGATCATATACAGACCCACAAATAAAATGGGAAATAAATAGAAAAGAACTATTTGCCTTATATAAATGTTTATTAGCTTTTGAACCATATATTGTGTATAACAAATTTATTGTTAGAACAGATAATACACAGGTAAAATGGTGGATAACTAAAAAGGTACAAGATTCAGTTACAACAAAAGAAATAAGAAGATTAGTGGTCAATATATTGAATTTTTCATTTACAATTGAAGTTATAAAAACTGACAAAAATGTGATTGCAGATCACCTCTCAAGAGAAAAATATTGAACAGACAAATACAATGGATCAGATATTAAACCTCCTAACTACACTTTGCAAAAAAGTGGATAGTATGGAAGGAGAGATACAAAAGCTCAAAGAGCAAGCTAGTAGTCAGCAGCATGACGTAAAAAATGCGGAGCTACGTCGATCGGAAGACGTTAAAATTCCAGAGCTAGAAGGAGACGTTGGAAACTCCTAAAACCCATAACGTTTGCTTAAATGCAGTGCAGTACATCCGAGCTACAAAGAAAATTGCGTAAGAAAAAGCTATCCAAATACAAATATGAATAAACTTTTTGATAAACCATATACTGACTCAAAGATACAAAAATCCGTGCCTACTCCTCAAACAACTACTTATAAAAACAAACCTAGCCCAAGAAAAATACATATACCCATATTACCCGTACATATCTAAAATATTTATAAAATCCAAACTTACCTAAATAAAAACCCCAGAGCTATAAATCCAAAAGAACCAAATCGATTACATTACTCAACACCTACAAGGTTATAACAAACTAATTGCCCTTCAGTACAAATACAAACTTAGTTACAACTTGTTACAATTATGGACTACTCGATCGATGTACACCCTACGAGACGAAATTTCGAAGATACCGGAACTATACAAAGCATTCTTAACCTACAAACGAATTACTAAAGGAACTCTATTTTTTATAAAGTTCTATACAGCTACAGCAGAAATACTATATGACGAAATAAAACCAGTTATACAAGTAATAAAGATTGGTTTGACCAGAGATATGTTAATTCCGGAAAAGATAGAAAAACAAGATGAGATACCTATTGTAGATATTCCTGATTTTTACGCCAATAAAAGAGTTATCGGAATAGCTACAATATTAACGGAGTTAGCGAACAATTATCTAAATAACAATACAATATGGAGTTACTACAGCCGAGATAACACTATGATATATTCAAACTGTCGAGAAACAAGAGAAGGAGATATGGAAGAAATACGTCAGTGGATACTGAGTCTCCTAAAACCAGAAAATATACCAACTACACGAGCTATCAAGAAAAATTTCATTTCACCAGTATTATTGACAAGATATTGCACAATTATTAGCAGCAAATACTCAGAGCATATATGTTCCAAGTGTCACGGAGAAGATAACGAAGTTCCAACCGTACAGCTGGAATAAAATACCAAAGACAAAAGACAAAGAGATAGCCGGCAGCCTGATAAAGACAGCCGACAAAACAAAATATGATGAAGACACATATGTAAAAAGTCAAAAGTAGGATAAGCATCTTATCTTACTTTCTGTAAAGTTTTTGTTTTCTTTTTGTAAAGTAAAGTAAGAGTCGTTTATTTTTATTTGGAGTCACCCGACATGATACTATTGATGAATAGTAAAAGACAAAAAATACTATTCATAAATAGTAAAGTGTCAATTATGTGAATAGTAAGAGTCAAGTCACTGTGTAAATAGTAAAGGTCAGTCACTATTCATGAATAGTAGAGGTCACCTACTGTTCATAAATAGTAGTTTGTAAATTTTGTATATATATGTAAGTTGGGAGAAGAGGAAGATCATCCTCAACTCCATCCTCTTCCACAATTCTCTCTTCCGCAACTACACCCCCCCATATTGGTATCAGAGCTAGATAAGAAAAATATAAATGGAAAAATCTAGTAATAACCAGGAAGCTATGAAGGAATCAATTCCAGAAAATCTACAAACTAAGGTATGTTCATATTTTAATATGAATAACTAAACTATCTTATTCCTGATAATCTCTTGATTATTATTAGATTATTATCATGTTATAGTATTGTTATACTGAATAAACTCGAAGTAGTTTGCTATGAACGAAGGTAAGCTGAGAGTAGGTAAGCCCAGACTATGCCATCCTAAAACGGAAACCCAGTTAGGCGTGAGGAAAGCCGTTTGAGGAAATGCGTACCAGTTGAAGTATTTATTAGGAGTAGCGATTGAAGCTGAAAATCATAGTAGTGACCAAAAGAATTTATTTAGGATAACTTTAATATAATCTGATAATTGATAATAACAAACAAGAAGGTTAGAAGGAATAAACTTGTTTAGAAATTATGAAAATGGTACCTACATACTTACTAAATGGAGATGATAAATATAAAATACTTATTTTATATATCCTTAGAACATTAAATATTGACATAAAAAGAGAAATTTACGACCTTTTACTTATTGAAGAAATAATAGAATTAGATCGAATAAATGAACTAATAGAACAAAATTGGCAAGAACTAACTATCCAAAATATATATGAATTATATGACTTGTGTTCAGAACAATGATAAATTACGAATATCTAACATATTGGTTACAAACTATGGAAGATTTAGATGTACTAAATAAACTTTTAATAAATAATATTATAATATATCGAAGAACCCAAGATATGCAATACTTAGAATATATTTCAGAAAATATAAAAGAAATACAAAATCTTATGATAAAAAAGCAAGGATATTATGAAAAAATGTTTTCAAACTTATAATGAATGAAACTTATAGAGAACAACTATTAGAAAAAATTAATGAAATAAAATACGAATTAAGATTTAGACAAAATAGACTAGAAGAAAATATATGGGCAGGAGTATGCCAAAAATCTATAAAAGCACAAAGAAAAACGATATTCTTATTAGATCTACAATTACAACACTTAGAATATAAATATCAACATAACTTATAATGAATAAAGAAGAATATGCTGTAGAAGAAAAAATATATAAAAGTCAAGATGGATTAGAAATAAAAATAATACATTCAAACTTAGAACGAAGATATAAAAAAATAGGAACCCAACTATACCTAATGCCAGATAAGGAATCAGCAAAATTAGAAGATAGTCTAACAACTATGGTAAGATTAAATAAAGAAAATGAAGAAATAGATAGAAGAAAAGAAATTGCAAAAATTAGAGAACAAGCTAAAAAAGAAATTAAACAAATAGAAGAAGTAAAAGATACTAGAATTCAAGAATTACAAAAAGAATTAGAAAGACTTAAACAATTATATGAAGAAAAATTAAAAGCAAAAGAAGAATATAAAAAAAGAACTGAAGAATTAAAGTTAAATCAAGAAATAGAAAAAATGAAAACAATGTTAGAAGAAACAGAAGAATTACCTGAGTTAAAAATAGAAGAAATAAATAAAATAACAGAAAATGACAATATTTCAGAAAATAATTATGAATCATATTCAGAAACATATACTGATCTTATAGAAAAAGATAAAAATATAGAAATAAATGTAGGAAATTTAGATGAGAAACCTAGTACTTCAAATTCTAAAACACGAATTGATACAACCCCAACATACTATACTTATGAAAAAGAAAATAGAGATAAAGTTTTATGGGATAAAAGATTAAATAAAAATTTGATACCTAGACAAACTACAGATCAAAATAATTTCTTAGATTTGGATTTGCGTGTGACACAAATAAAACAATTCAATTATGGATAGGTTATATATCAAAACAATTAATAGACAACAAAATATCAATAATGGATGCCCCAGGATATATAGAAAGAACACTTATAGGAACAGTAAAAATATGGTTACAAAATTTAACAACAACAAGCTTAGAAACATTAAGAAATAATACGAAACTTAATAATGACATAGCAACATCAGCAATAGATATATTAACTAAATATGAAATATCAATTAGAAATGAATTTGGAAGTATGACAACAGAAATAGAAGAACAACAGAAAGATAAAATAATAAACAGAAATTTAATGAATAAATTAGCAATATGTAAAATGAGTTATATAGATAAATATACATGTGCATTTAGAGAATATTACTATAAAGGAATATATACAAATGATGAAAGTAGAGAAATAAGAAAATTATATTACACAAAATTACCAGAACCATTTAGTTCAAGAATAATAAAAGATTGGGAAGAATCAAATACAGTAGATACACTAGGAGCTAGAGTAAAATTCTTACAACAATGGTTTATAAAACTATGTGAAAAACATAAAGAGGAATTAAAACTAGAAAAAATATTAGTAAAAAATCTAGCATATTGTACAAGTAAATTAGCACCCCAATTTGGATGTAAAAATCCATATAAATATAAGAAAAGGATAAAGAAATATAAACATTTCAAAACAAAATATAAAGACAAAATCCCAAGAAAAAGATATTATATAAAAAATTATAAACATAAAAGACCACATAGAGTTAAGAAAAATATAACAGAATGTAAATGTTATAATTGTGGAAAATTAGGACATTTAGCTAGAGATTGTAAATTACCAAAAGACTTAAAAAAGAAACAAATAACTGAAATAATAATAGAAAACGACACATAAAACAGATAGATTATTTAGATTATGACTTAGAAAATGAAGATAGCATATACGAAATTACAGATATTGAATTAGAAGAAGAAATAGAGTCATCTTCTGATTATGATTATGATAAGCGATATAAAAATAATAAGTAAAGAAGAATATCAAGATAATGAATATACAGAACAAAAAATAATATTTGACAATAATATGTTTGAACAAATAAAAGGAAAAGAATTAGACTTAAGCATAGATAAGATATTAGAAGTACCTAAACTAAAAAATTTATTCAAATTAAAACAAGATGAATATTATGTAATAAGCCAAAAAGAACATGTAATAGATTGTAAATATATTAAAGGAAAAGCTAAAATACCTATCATAAATAAAAAAATAATTAATAAAGAAATTCAAGATTTAAAATCAAAAAATCCAATAAAATATGTACATTTAGGAGCAACAGAAATATTAATAAAAGCATGTTTTAGAGAAGGAATAGATACACCTATAGAATTATATTTAGCAGATGATAGAATAATTCAACCTATAGAAAAAAGTATAATAAGTGCAGTTAGAGGAAATTTAATATACCAGAAATTTAAATTTATTATAAGTGCAAATTATTCAGTAGCTATCGAAGACAAAAAAAGTGTCAATTATGTGAATAGTAAGAGTCAAGTCACTGTGTAAATAGTAAAGGTCAGTCACTATTCATGAATAGTAGAGGTCACCTACTGTTCATAAATAGTAGTTTGTAAATTTTGTATATATATGTAAGTTGGGAGAAGAGGAAGATCATCCTCAACTCCATCCTCTTCCATAATTCTCTCTTCCGCAACTACCCCCCCTATATTGGTATCAGAGCTAGATAAGAAAAATATAAATGGAAAAATCTAGCAATAACCAGGAAGCTATGAAGGAATCAATTCCAGAAAATCTACAAACTAAGGTATGTTCATATTTCAATATGAATAGCTAAACTATCTTATTCCTGATAATCTCTTGATTATTATTAGATTATTATCATGTTATAGTATTGTTATACTGAATAAATTCGAAGTAGTTTGCTATGAGCGAAGGTAAGTGAGAATAGGTAAGCCCGGACTATGCCATCCTAAAAGCGGAAACCAGTTAGGCGTAAGGAAAGCGTTTGAGGAAATGCGTACCGATTGAAAGTATTTATTAGGAGTAGCGATTGAAGCTGAAAATCATAGTAGTGACCAAAAGAATTTATTTAGGATAACTTTAATATAATTTGATAATTGATAATAACAAACAAGAAGGTTAGAAGGAATAAACTTGTTTAGAAATTATGAAAATGGTACCTACATACTTACTAAATGGAGATGATAAATATAAAATACTTATTTTATATATCCTTAGAACATTAAATATTGACATAAAAAGAGAAATTTACGACCTTTTACTTATTGAAGAAATAATAGAATTAGACCGAATAAATGAACTAATAGAACAAAATTGGCAAGAACTAACTATCAAAAATATATATGAATTATATGACTTGTGTTCAGAACACTGATAAATTACGAATATATGACATATTGGTTACAAACTATGGAAGATTTAGATCTACTAAATAAACTTTTAATAAATAATATTATAATATATCGAAGAACCCAAGATATGGAATACTTAGAATATATTTCAGAAACTATAAAAGAAATACAAAATCTTATGATAAAAAAGCAAGGATATTATGAAAAAATGTTTTCAAACTTATAATGGATGAAACTTATAGAGAACAACTATTAGAAAAAATTAATGAAATAAAACAAGAATTAAGATTTAGACAAAATAGACTAGAAGAAAATATATGGGCAGGAGTATGCCAAAAATCTATAAAAGCACAAAGAAAAACGATATTCTTATTAGATCTACAATTACAACACTTAGAATATAAATATCAACATAACTTATAATGAATAAAGAAGAATATGCTGTAGAAGAAAAGATATATAAAAGTCAAGATGGATTAGAAATAAAAATAATACATTCAAACTTAGAAAGAAGATATAAAAAAATAGGAACCCAACTATACCTAATGCCAGATACGGAATCAGCAAAATTAGAAGATAGTCTAACAACTATGGTAAGATTAAATAAAGAAAATGAAGAAATAGATAGAAGAAAAGAAATTGAAAAAATTAGAGAACAAGCTAAAAAAGAAATTAAACAAATAGAAGAAGTAAAAGATACTAGAATTCAAGAATTACAAAAAGAATTAGAAAGACTTAAACAATTATATGAAGAAAAATTAAAAGCAAAAGAAGAATATAAAAAAAAGAACTGAAGAATTAAAGTTAAATCAAGAAATAGAAAAAATGAAAACAATGTTAGAAGAAACAGAAGAATTACCTGAGTTAAAAATAGAAGAAATAAATGAAATAAAAGAAGAAGAAAATGACAATATTTCAGAAAATAATTATGAATCATATTCAGAAACATATCGACCTTATAGAAAAGATAAAAATATAGAAATAAATGTAGGAAATTTAGATGAGAAACCTAGTACTTCAAATTCTAAAACACGAATTGATACAACCCCAACATATTATACTTATGAAAAAGAAAATAGAGATAAAGTTTTATGGGATAAAAGATTAAATAAAAATTGGATACCTAGACAAACTACAGATCAAAATAATTTCTTAGATTTGGACTGCGTAGCAGATACAAATAAAACAATTCAATTATGGATGGGTTATATATCAAAACAATTAATAGACAACAAAATATCAATAATGGATGCCCCAGGATATATAGAAAGAACACTTATAGGAACAGTAAAAATATGATTACAAAATTTAACAACAACAAGCTTAGAAACATTAAGAAATAATACGAAACTTAATAATGACATAGCAACATCAGCAATAGATATATTAACTAAATATGAAATATTAATTAGAAATGAATTTGGAAGTATGACAACAGAAATAGAAGAACAACAGAAAGATAAAATAATAAACAGAAATTTAATGAATAAATTAGCAATATGTAAAATGAGTTATATAGATGAATATACATGTGCATTTAGAGAATATTACTATAAAGGAATATATACAAATGATGAAAGTAGAGAAATAAGAAAATTATATTACACAAAATTACCAGAACCATTTAGTTCAAAAATAATAAAAGATTGGGAAGAATCAAATACAGTAGATACACTAGGAGCTAGAGTAAAATTCTTACAACAATGGTTTATAAAACTATGTGAAAAACATAAAGAGGAATTAAAACTAGAAAAAATATTAGTAAAAAATCTAGCATATTGTACAAGTAAATTAGCACCCCAATTTGGATGTAAAAATCCATATAAATATAAGAAAAGGATAAAGAAATATAAACATTTCAAAACAAAATATAAAGATAAAATCCCAAGAAAGAGATATTATATAAAAAATTATAAACATAAAAGACCACATAGAGTTAAGAAAAATATAACAGAATGTAAATGTTATAATTGTGGAAAATTAGGACATTTAGCTAGAGATTGTAAATTACCAAAAGACTTAAAAAAGAAACAAATAACTGAAATAACAATAGAAAACGACACATACAAACAGATAGATTATTTAGATTATGACTTAGAAAATGAAGATAGCATATACGAAATTACAGATATTGAATTAGAAGAAGAAATAGAGTCATCTTCTGATTATGATTATAGTAAGCGATATAAAAATAATAAGTAAAGAAGAATATCAAGATAATGAATATACAGAACAAAAAATAATATTTGACAATAATATGTTTGAACAAATAAAAGGAAAAGAATTAGACTTAAGCATAGATAAGATATTAGAAGTACCTAAACTAAAAAATTTATTCAAATTAAAACAAGATGAATATTATGTAATAAGCCAAAAGAACATGTAATAGATTGTAAATATATTAAAGGAAAAGCTAAAATACCTATCATAAATAAAAAATAATTAATAAAGAAATTCAAGATTTAAAATCAAAAATCCAATAAAATATGTACATTTAGAAGACGAAATATTAATAAAAGCATATTTTAGAGAAGGAATAGATACACCTATACAATTATATTTAGCAGATGATAGAATAATTCAACCTATAGAAAAAAGTATAATAAGTGCAGTTAGAGGAAATTTAATATACCAGAAATTTAAATTTATTATAAGTGCAAATTATTCAGTAGCTATCGAAGACAAAAACATAGATAAATCATTAGTACTATATTGGAAAATGTCAGGCATAGAATTAGCACCAGGAAGTAAAATATTTAAAGCAAGATGTAAAAATTTATATGTATTAACTACAAAGCATAAAACAACAGCAAAAAATAAGATTCAAAAATCAAAATAGAAAATCCATGTGATAAAAGAATTACAGTAATTGATAATAATGATTACAGTTATAAAGAACTAGATATTGAAGAAGATTTAGAGATAGTAAAAGAAAGATTAAGTACATCTAAAAGATTAAGCTATGATACACCTTCATCATCAAGAACTAGTACATCTAGAAGATTAGATTATGATTTAATACCTAAGTTAAAAGAACTACAACAAGATGAAATCCAACCATACCAATATTATATTACAGGAATATTAGACCAAAGAAAATATTTAATAACTATAAATACAGGACAAACAGAAAACCAAATTATAAGAGAATTAGTCAAGGAACATGAAATAATTACAGGAGAAAATATAAACACAGAATTACCTAGAGCTTTGGTAAATATAGAAGAAACTACTGAACAAGAACTAATTATTGGAGGAATACCAATAAAAATTAAATTCAAAATACACCAAGGAAATAATAATATTACTTTAGGAATAAAATGGCTAGAAACAGTTAGACCATATAATTTAGATGATAAACAATTAACAATAACTTATGAAACTCAAAGTAATTATTAAAAGAACAATTATATGATAAAATAACAACATCTTAATATAATGACAAAATATACATTTTAGCAAAGATAATTATAGAAGGATACTATAATGTATTACACACCTATGATAGACAAAGGAGCGAAGCAAATATGTGTAAACATAATTGTCTACGGATAGTAAATGGGAAAAATTAAAAACACCATTAATAGTAATGGATTCAATAATGAAGGAAGCATGATAACACATAAAGCTAAAAATATAAAAACACAAATATGGGATAAAATATTATTAATAGATGAAATCTATAGTTATGAATTTACAAATAAAGATATATTATTAGGAATGCCTTTTTTAGAAAAACTATATCCACATACTATAACAAAAACGCATTGGTGGTTCACTACCATATGTAATCACAAAATAGGAGCAAAAGAGTTAATAATAAAATTAGAAAAAATACACCATGGATAAAAGGAAGTGAAAAATTACCCAAAAATTAGAAAATGTAACAACTAATGATCATAATATAGAAATTATAATATTCACAGTAGATAAAATACAAGCAATAAATGATAAGTTAAACTCATTATATAACGAAAACCCATTACAAGGATGGGATAAACACAAAACAAAAGTAAAAATTGAACTAATAGATGAAAATAGTATAATAACACAAAAACCATTAAGATATAATTTTGAAGACCAATCAGAATTTAAAATGCATATAAATGAATTATTAGAAAATAATTATATACAAGAAAGCAATAGTAAACATAATAGTCCAGCATTCATAGTAAATAAACATAGTGAACAGAAAGAAGAAAAATAGAACATCACTTGTAGATATTATTACGTGCGTATACAAATAAAATGGGAAATAAATAGAAAAGAACTATTTGCCTTATATAAATGTTTATTAGCTTTTGAACCATATATTGTGTATAACAAATTTATTGTTAGAACAGATAATACACAGGTAAAATGGTGGATAACTAAAAAGGTACAAGATTCAGTTACAACAAAAGAAATAAGAAGATTAGTGGTCAATATATTGAATTTTTCATTTACAATTGAAGTTATAAAAACTGACAAAAATGTGATTGCAGATCACCTCTCAAGAGAAAAATATTGAACAGACAAATACAATGGATCAGATATTAAACCTCCTAACTACACTTTGCAAAAAAGTGGATAGTATGGAAGGAGAGATACAAAAGCTCAAAGAGCAAGCTAGTAGTCAGCAGCATAACTCTAAAAATGCGGAGCTACGTCGATCGGAAGACGTTAAAATTCCAGAGCTAGAAGGAGACGTTGGGAAACTCCCTAAAACCCATAACGTTTGCTTAAATGCAGGTGCAGGTACATCTGGAGCTACAAAGAAAATTGCAGAAGAAAAAAGCTATCCAAATACAAATATGAATAAACTTTTTGATAAACCATATACAGCTCCAAAGATACAAAAATCCGTGCCTACTCCACAAACAACTACTTATAAAAACAGCCTAGCCAATGAGAAAAATACATATACCCATATTACCCGTACATATCTGAAAATATTTATAAAATCCAAACTTACCTAAATAAAAACCCAGCTATAAATCCAAAAGAACCAAATCGATTACATTACTCAACACCTACAAGGTTATAACAAACTAATTGCCCTTCAGTACAAATACAAACTTAGTTACAACTTGTTACAATTATGGACTACTCAAGATGCAGTGTACCACTACGGAGACGAAATTTCAAAGATACGAACTATACAAAGCATTCTTAACCTACAAACGAATTACTAAAGGAACTCTATTTTTATAAAGTTCTATACATACTCACAGAAATACTATATGTGAAATAAAACCAGTTATACAAGTAATAAAGATTGGTTTGACAGAGATATGTTAATTAGGAAAGATAGAAAAACAAGATGAGATACCTATTGTAGATATTCACGATTTCTACGCCAATAAAGAGTTATCGAATAGCTACAGTATTAACGGAGTTAGCAAATAATTATCTAAATAACAATACAATATGGAGTTACTACAGTGAGATAATACAATGATATATTCAAACCGCGAGAAACAAGAGAAGGAGATATGGAAGAAATACGCCGATGGATCTTGAGTCTCCTAAAACCGTAAAATATACCAACTACACGAGCTATCAAGAAAAATTTTATTTCACCAAGATATTGACAAGATATTGCACAACTATTAGCAGCAAATACTCAGAGCATATATGTTCCAAGTGTCACGGAGAAGATAACGAAGTTCCAACCGTACAGCTGGAATAAAATACCAAAGACAAAAGACAAAGAGATAGCCGGCAGCCTGATAAAGACAGCCGACAAAACAAAATATGATGAAGACACATATGTAAAAAGTCAAAAGTAGGATAAGCATCTTATCTTACTTTCTGTAAAGTTTTTGTTTTCTTTTTGTAAAGTAAAGTAGAGTCGTGTGTTTTTATTTGGAGTCACCCGACATGATACTGTTGATGAATAGTAAAAGACAAAAAATACTATTCATAAACAGTAAAGTGTCAATTATGTGAATAGTAAGAGTCAAGTCACTGTGTAAATAGTAAAGGTCAGTCACTATTCATGAATAGTAGAGGTCACCTACTGTTCATAAATAGTAGTTTGTAAATTTTGTATATATATGTAAGTTGGGAGAAGAGGAAGATCATCCTCAACTCCATCCTCTTCCACAATTCTCTCTTCCGCAACTACCCCCCCCTATATTTCTTTTTTCTATAGGTTGAATTATTCTATCATCTGCTAAATATAATTCTATAGGTGTATCTATTCCTTCTCTAAAACATGCTTTTATTAATATTTCTGTTGCTCCTAAATGTACATATTTTATTGGATTTTTTGATTTTAAATCTTGAATTTCTTTATTAATTATTTTTTTATTTATGATAGGTATTTTAGCTTTTCCTTTAATATATTTACAATCTATTACATGTTCTTTTTGGCTTATTACATAATATTCATCTTGTTTTAATTTGAATAAATTTTTTAGTTTAGGTACTTCTAATATCTTATCTATGCTTAAGTCTAATTCTTTTCCTTTTATTTGTTCAAACATATTATTGTCAAATATTATTTTTTGTTCTGTATATTCATTATCTTGATATTCTTCTTTACTTATTATTTTTATATCGCTTTCAGTCATAATCATAATCAGAAGATGACTCTATTTCTTCTTCTAATTCAATATCTGTAATTTCGTATATGCTATCTTCATTTTCTAAGTCATAATCTAAATAATCTATCTGTTTGTATGTGTCGTTTTCTATTATTATTTCAGTTATTTGTTTCTTTTTTAAGTCTTTTGGTAATTTACAATCTCTAGCTAAATGTCCTAATTTTCCACAATTATAACATTTACATTCTGTTATATTTTTCTTAACTCTATGTGGTCTTTTATGTTTATAATTTTTTATATAATATCTCTTTCTTGGGATTTTATCTTTATATTTTGTTTTGAAATGTTTGTATTTCTTTATCCTTTTCTTATATTTATATGGATTTTTACATCCAAATTGGGGTGCTAATTTATTTGTACAATATTTTAGGTTTTTTACTAATATTTTTTCTAGTTTTAATTCCTCTTTATGTTTTTCACATAGTTTTATAAACCATTGTTGTAAGAATTTTACTCTAGCTCCTAGTGTATCTACTGTATTAGATTCTTCCCAATCTTTTATTATTTTTGAACTAAATGGTTCTGGTAATTTTGTGTAATATAATTTTCTTATTTCTCTACTTTCATCATTTGTATATATTCCTTTATAGTAATATTCTCTAAATGCACATGTATATTCATCTATATAACTCATTTTACATATTGCTAATTTATTCATTAAATTTCTGTTTATTATTTTATCTTTCTGTTGTTCTTCTATTTCTGTTGTCATACTTCCAAATTCATTTCTAATTGATATTTCATATTTAGTTAATATATCTATTGCTGATGTTGCTATGTCATTATTAAGTTTCGTATTATTTCTTAATGTTTCTAAGCTTGTTGTTGTTAAATTTTGTAACCATATTTTTACTGTTCCTATAAGTGTTCTTTCTATATATCCTGGGGCATCCATTATTGATATTTTGTTGTCTATTAATTGTTTTGATATATAACCCATCCATAATTGAATTGTTTTATTTGTATCTGCTACGCAGTCCAAATCTAAGAAATTATTTTGATCTGTAGTTTGTCTAGGTATCCAATTTTTATTTAATCTTTTATCCCATAAAACTTTATCTCTATTTTCTTTTTCATAAGTATAATATGTTGGGGTTGTATCAATTCGTGTTTTAGAATTTGAAGTACTAGGTTTCTCATCTAAATTTCCTACATTTATTTCTATATTTTTATCTTTTTCTATAAGGTCAGTATATGTTTCTGAATATGATTCATAATTATTTTCTGAAATATTATCATTTTCTTCTTCATTTATTTCATTTATTTCTTCTATTTTTAATTCAGGTAATTCTTCTGTTTCTTCTAACATTGTTTTAAATTTTTCTATTTCTTGATTTAACTTTAATTCTTCAGTTCTTTTTTTATATTAGTTGAGGATGATCTTCCTCTTCTCCCAACTTACATATATATACAAAATTTACAAACTACTATTTATGAACAGTAGGTGACCTCTACTATTCATGAATAGTGACTGACCTTTACTATTTACACAGTGACTTGACTCTTACTATTCACATAATTGACACTTTACTATTTTTTATTAGTATTTTTTTTATTTTACTATACATAAACATTACCATGTCGGGTGACTCCAAATAAAAACAAACGACTCTACTTTACTTTACAAAAAGAAAATAAAAACTTTACAGAAAGTAAGATAAGATGCTTATCCTACTTTTGACTTTTTACATATGTGTCTTCATCATATTTTGTTTTGTCATTTGTCTTTATCAGTGTAGCTATCTCTTTGTCTTTTGTCTTTGGTATTTTATTCCAGCTGTACGGTTGGAACTTCGTTATCTTCTCCGTGACACTTGGAACATATATGCTCTGAGTATTTGCTGCTAATAGTTGTGCAATATCTTGTCAATAATACTGGTGAAATAAAATTTTTCTTGATAGCTCGTGTAGTTGGTGTATTTTCTGGTTTTAGGAGACTCAGTATCCACTGACGTATTTCTTCCATATCTCCTTCTCTTGTTTCTCGACAGTTTGAATATATCATAGTGTTATCTCGGCTGTAGTAACTCCATATTGTATTGTTATTTAGATAATTATTCGCTAACTCCGTTAATATTGTAGCTATTCCGATAACTCTTTTATTGGCGTAAAAATCAGGAATATCTACAATAGGTATCTCATCTTGTTTTTCTATCTTTTCCGGAATTAACATATCTCTGGTCAAACCAATCTTTATTACTTGTATAACTGGTTTTATTTCGTCATATAGTATTTCTGCTGTAGCTGTATAGAACTTTATAAAAAATAGAGTTCCTTTAGTAATTCGTTTGTAGGTTAAGAATGCTTTGTATAGTTCCGGTATCTTTGAAATTTCGTCTCCCGTAGCTGTGTACACTGTACTGAGTAGTCCATAATTGTAACAAGTTGTAACTAAGTTTGTATTTGTACCTGGAAGGGCAATTAGTTTGTTATAACCTTGTAGGTGTTGAGTAATGTATTTGGTTCTTTTGGATTTATAGCTCTGGGGTTTTTATTTAGGTAAGTTTGGATTTTATAAATATTTTTACGTATATGTACGGGTAATATGGGTATATGTATTTTTCTGTTGGGCTATTTGTTTTTATAAGTAATTGTTTGTGGAGTAGGCACAGATTTTTGTATCTTTGGAGCTATATATGGTTTATCAAAAAGTTTATTCATATTTGTATTTGCATAACTTTTTTCTTCTGTATTTTTCTTTGTAGCTCCACCAGATGTACCTGCACCTGCATTTAAACAAATGTTATGGGTTTTAGGGAGTTTCCCAACGTCTCCTTCTAGCTCTGGAATTTTAACGTCTTCCGATCGACGTAGCTCCGCATTTTTAACGTCATGCTGCTGACTACTAGCTTGCTCTTTGAGCTTTTGTATCTCTCCTTCCATACTATCCACTTTTTTGCAAAGTGTAGTTAGGAGGTTTAATATCTGATCCATTGTATTTATGCATTTCAATATTTTTCTCTTGAGAGGTGATCTGCAATCACATTTTTGTCAGTTTTTATAACTTCAATTGTAAATGAAAAATTCAATATATTGACCACTAATCTTCTTATTTCTTTTGTTGTAACTGAATCTTGTACCTTTTTAGTTATCCACCATTTTACCTGTGTATTATCTGTTCTAACAATAAATTTGTTATACACAATATATGGTTCAAAAGCTAATAAACATTTATATAAGGCAAATAGTTCTTTTCTATTTATTTCCCATTTTATTTGTATACAGACCCGTAATAATATCTACAGTGATGTTCTATTTTTTCTTCTTTTCTGTTCACTATGTTTATTTACTATGAATGCTGGACTATTATGTTTACTATTGCTTTCTTGTATATAATTATTTTCTAATAATTTATTTATATGCATTTTAAATTCTGATTGGTCTTCAAAATTATATCTTAATGGTTTTTGTGTTATTATACTATTTTCATCTATTAGTTCAATTTTTACTTTTGTTTTATGTTTATCCCATCCTTGCAATGGATTTTCGTTATATAATGAATTTAATTTATCGTTTATTGCTTGTATTTTATCTAATGAATATTATAATTTCTATTTTATGATCATTAGTTGTTATATTTTCTAATTTTTGGGTAATTTTTCACTTCCTTTTATCCATGGTGTATTTTTCTAATTTTATTATTAACTCTTTTTGCTCCTATTTTGTGATTACATATGGTAGTGAACCACCAATGCGTTTTTGTTATAGTATGTGGATATAGTTTTTCTAAAAAAGGCATTCCTAATAATATATCTTTATTTGTAAATTCATAACTATAGATTTCTTCGATTATTAATATTTTATCCCATATTTGTGTTTTTATATTTTTAGCTTTATCTGTTATCATGCTTCCTTCATTATTAAATCCTGTTACTATTAATGGTGTTTTTAACTTTTCCCATTTACTATCCGTAGACAATTATGTTTACACATATTTGCTTCTCTGTGTCTATCATAGGTGTGTAATACACATTATAGTATCCTTCTATAATTATCTTTGCTAAAATGTATATTTTTGTCATTATATTAAGATGTTTTTATCATATAATTGTTCTTTTAATAATTACTTTCTTAGTTTCATAAGTTATTGTTAATTGTTTATCATCTATATTATATGGTCTAACTGTTTCTAGCCATTTTATTCCTAAAGTAATATTATTATTTCCTTGATATATTTTGAATTTAATTTTTATTGGTATTCCTCCAATAATTAGTTCTTGTTCCGTAGTTTCTTCTATATTTACCAAAGCTCTAGGTAATTCTGTATTTATATTTTCTCCTGTAATTATTTCATCTTGCTGTAAATATTTTACTTCCTGGTGCTAATTCTATGCCTGACATTTTCCAATATAGTACTAATGATTTATCTATGTTTTTGTCTTCGATAGCTACTGAATAATTTGCACTTATAATAAATTTAAATTTCTGGTATATTAAATTTCCTCTAACTGCACTTATTATACTTTTTTCTATAGGTTGAATTATTCTATCATCTGCTAAATATAATTCTATAGGTGTATCTATTCCTTCTCTAAAACATGCTTTTATTAATATTTCTGTTGCTCCTAAATGTACATATTTTATTGGATTTTTTGATTTTAAATCTTGAATTTCTTTATTAATTATTTTTTATTTATGATAGGTATTTTAGCTTTACCTTTAATATATTTACAATCTATTACATGTTCTTTTTGGCTTATTACATAATATTCATCTTGTTTTAATTTGAATAAATTTTTTAGTTTAGGTACTTCTAATATCTTATCTATGCTTAAGTCTAATTCTTTTCCTTTTATTTGTTCAAACATATTATTGTCAAATATTATTTTTTGTTCTGTATATTCATTATCTTGATATTCTTCTTTACTTATTATTTTTATATCGCTTTCAGTCATAATCATAATCAGAAGATGACTCTATTTCTTCTTCTAATTCAATATCTGTAATTTCGTATATGCTATCTTCATTTTCTAAGTCATAATCTAAATAATCTATCTGTTTGTATGTGTCGTTTTCTATTATTATTTCAGTTATTTGTTTCTTTTTTAAGTCTTTTGGTAATTTACAATCTCTAGCTAAATGTCCTAATTTTCCACAATTATAACATTTACATTCTGTTATATTTTTCTTAACTCTATGTGGTCTTTTATGTTTATAATTTTTTATATAATATCTCTTTCTTGGGATTTTGTCTTTATATTTTGTTTTGAAATGTTTATATTTCTTTATCCTTTTCTTATATTTATATGGATTTTTACATCCAAATTGGGGTGCTAATTTACTTGTACAATATGCTAGATTTTTTACTAATATTTTTTCTAGTTTTAATTCCTCTTTATGTTTTTCACATAGTTTTATAAACCATTGTTGTAAGAATTTTACTCTAGCTCCTAGTGTATCTCAGATTTGATTCTTCCCAATCTTTTATTATTCTTGAACTAAATGGTTCAGTAATTTTGTGTAATATAATTTTCTTATTTCTCTACTTTCATCATTTGTATATATTCCTTTATAGTAATATTCTCTAAATGCACATGTATATTCATCTATATAACTCATTTTACATATTGCTAATTTATTCATTAAATTTCTGTTTATTATTTTATCTTTCTGTTGTTCTTCTATTTACATTTGTCATACTTCCAAATTCATTTCTAATTGATATTTCATATTTAGTTAATATGTCTATTCTGATGTTGCTATGTCATTATTAAGTTTCAGTATTATTTCTTAGTGTTTCTAAGCTTGTTGGTGTTAAATTTTGTAACCATATTTTTTCTTTGTTCCTATAAGTGTTCTTTCTATATATCACAGGGCATCCATTATTGATATTTTGTTGTCTATTAATTGTTTTGATATATAACCTATCCATAATTGAATTGTTTTATTTGTATCTGCTACGCAGTCCAAATCTAAGAAATTATTTTGATCTGTAGTTTGTCTAGGTATCCAATTTTTATTTAATCTTTTATCCCATAAAACTTTATCTCTATTTTCTTTTTCATAAGTATAATATGTTGGGGTTGTATCAATTCGTGTTTTAGAATTTGAAGTACTAGGTTTCTCATCTAAATTTCCTACATTTATTTCTATATTTTTATCTTTTTCTATAAGGTCAGTATATGTTTCTGAATATGATTCATAATTATTTTCTGAAATATTGTCATTTTCTTCTTCATTTATTTCATTTATTTCATCTATTTTTAACTCAGGTAATTCTTCTGTTTCTTCTAACATTGTTTTCATTTTTTCTATTTCTTGATTTAACTTTAATTCTTCAGTTCTTTTTTTATATTCTTCTTTTGCTTTTAATTTTTCTTCATATAATTGTTTAAGTCTTTCTAATTCTTTTTGTAATTCTTGAATTCTAGTATCTTTTACTTCTTCTATTTGTTTAATTTCTTTTTTAGCTTGTTCTCTAATTTTTTCAATTTCTTTTCTTCTATCTATTTCTTCATTTTCTTTATTTAATCTTACCATAGTTGTTAGACTATCTTCTAATTTTGCTGATTCCTTATCTGGCATTAGGTATAGTTCGGTTCCTATTTTTTTATATCTTCGTTCTAAGTTTGAATGTATTATTTTTATTTCTAATCCATCTTGACTTTTATATATTTTTTCTTCTACAGCATATTCTTCTTTATTCATTATAAGTTATGTTGATATTTATATTCTAAGTGTTGTAATTGTAGATCTAATAAAAATATCGTTTTTCTTTGTGCTTTTATAGATTTTTGGCATACTCCTGCCCATATATTTTCTTCTAATCTATTTTGTCTAAATCTTAATTCTTGTTTTATTTTATTAATTTTTTCTAATAATTGTTCTCTATAAGTTTCATCCATTATAAGTTTGAAAACATTTTTTCATAATATCCTTGCTTTTTTATCATAAGATTTTGTATTTCTTTTATAGTTTCTGAAATATATTCTAAGTATTCCATATCTTGGGTTCTTCGATATATTATAATATTATTTATTAAAAGTTTATTTAGTTGATCTAAATCTTCCATAGTTTGTAGCCAATATGTTAGATATTCGTAGTTTATCATTAATCTGAATATAAGTCATATAATTCATACATGCTTTGGGTAGTTAGTTCTTGCCAATTTTATTCTATTAGTTCATTTATTCGGTCTAATTCTATTATTTCTTCAATAAGTAAAAGGTCGTAAATTTCTCTTTTTATGTCAATATTTAATGTTCTAAGGATATATAAAATAAGTATTTTATATTTATCATCTCCATTTAGTAAGTATGTAGGTACCATTTTCATAATTTCTAAACAAGTTTATTCCTTCTAACCTTCTTGTTTGTTATTATCAATTATCAGATTATATTAAAGTTATCCTAAATAAATTCTTTTGGTCACTACTATGATTTTCAGCTTCAATCGATTACCCTACGCCTTCAATGATGCGTACTTCCTCAAACGGCTTTCCTCACGCCTAAGCGGGTTTCCGTTTTAGGATGGCATAGTCTGGCTTACCTATTCTCGACACCTTCGTTCATAGCAAACTACTTCGAATTTATTCAGTATAACAATACTATAACATGATAATAATCTAATAATAATCAAGAGATTATCAGGAATAAGATAGTTTAGCTATTCATAATGAAATATGAACATACCTTTGTTTGTAGATTTTCTGAAGTTGTTTCCTTCGTAGATTCCTGGTTGTTACTAGATTTCTCCATTTATATTTTTCTTATATCTAAAAGTCAAGATGGATTAGAAATAAAAATAATACATTCAAACTTAGAACGAAGATATAAAAAAATAGGAACCCAACTATACCTAATGCCAGATAAGGAATCAGCAAAATTAGAAGATAGTCTAACAACTATGGTAAGATTAAATAAAGAAAATGAAGAAATAGATAGAAGAAAAGAAATTGAAAAAATTAGAGAACAAGCTAAAAAAGAAATTAAACAAATAGAAGAAGTAAAAGATACTAGAATTCAAGAATTACAAAAAGAATTAGAAAGACTTAAACAATTATATGAAGAAAAATTAAAAGCAAAGAAGAATATAAAAAAGAATCAAGAATTAAAGTTAAATCAATAAATAGATAAAATGAAAACAATGTTAGAAGAAACAGAAGAATTACCTGAGTTAAAAATAGATGAAATAAATGAAATAAATGAAATAAATGAAGAAGAAAATGACAATATTTCAGAAAATAATTATGAATCATATTCAGAAACATATACTGACCTTATAGAAAAAGATAAAAATATAGAAATAAATGTAGGAAATTTAGATGAGAAACCTAGTACTTCAAATTCTAAAACACGAATTGATACAACCCCAACATATTATACTTATGAAAAAGAAAATAGAGATAAAGTTTTATGGGATAAAAGATTAAATAAAAATTGGATACCTAGACAAACTACAGATCAAAATAATTTCTTAGATTTAGACTGTGTAGCAGATACAAATAAAACAATTCAATTATGGATAGGTTATATATCAAAACAATTAATAGACAACAAAATATCAATAATGGATGCCCCAGGATATATAGAAAGAACACTTATAGGAACAGTAAAAATATGGTTACAAAATTTAACAACAACAAGCTTAGAAACATTAAGAAATAATACGAAACTTAATAATGACATAGCAACATCAGCAATAGACATATTAACTAAATATGAAATATCAATTAGAAATGAATTTGGAAGTATGACAACAGAAATAGAAGAACAACAGAAAGATAAAATAATAAATAAATTTAATGAATAAATTAGCAATATGTAAAATGAGTTATATAGATGAATATACATGTGCATTTAGAGAATATTACTATAAAGGAATATATACAAATGATGAAAGTAGAGAAATAAGAAAATTATATTACACAAAATTACCAGAACCATTTAGTTCAAAAATAATAAAAGATTGGGAAGAATCAAATACAGTAGATACACTAGGAGCTAGAGTAAAATTCTTACAACAATGGTTTATAAAACTATGTGAAAAACATAAAGAGGAATTAAAACTAGAAAAAATATTAGTAAAAAACCTAAAATATTGTACAAATAAATTAGCACCCCAATTTGGATGTAAAAATCCATATAAATATAAGAAAAGGATAAAGAAATACAAACATTTCAAAACAAAATATAAAGATAAAATTCCAAGAAAAAGATATTATATAAAAAATTATAAACATAAAAGACCACATAGAGTTAAGAAAAATATAACAGAATGTAAATGTTATAATTGTGGAAAATTAGGACATTTAGCTAGAGATTGTAAATTACCAAAAGACTTAAAAAGGAAACAAATAACTGAAATAATAATAGAAAACGACACATACAAACAGATAGATTATTTAGATTATGACTTAGAAAATGAAGATAGCATATACGAAATTACAGATATTGAATTAGAAGAAGAAATAGAGTCATCTTCTGATTATGATTATGACTGAAAGCGACATAAAAATAATAAGTAAAGAAGAATACCAAAAATTTAAATTTATTATAAGTGCAAATTATTCAGTAGCTATCGAAGACAAAAACATAGATAAATCATTAGTACTATATTGGAAAATGTCAGGCATAGAATTAGCACCAGGAAGTAAAATATTTACAGCAAGATGTAAAAATTTATATGTATTAACTACAAAGCATAAAACAACAGCAAAAAATAAAATTCAAAAAATCAAAATAGAAAATCCATTTGATAAAATAATTACAGTAATTGATAATAATGATTACAGTTATAAAGAACTAGATATTGAAGAAGATTTAGAGATAGTAAAAGAAAGATTAAGTACATCTAAAAGATTAAGCTATGATACACCTTCATCATCAAGAACTAGTACATCTAGAAGATTAGATTATGATTTAATACCTAAGTTAAAAGAACTACAACAAGATGAAATCCAACCATACCAATATTATATTACAGGAATATTAGACCAAAGAAAATATTTAATATCTATAAATACAGGACAAAACAGAAACCAAATTATAAGAGAATTAGTCAAAGAACATGAAATAATTACGGGAGAAAATATAAACAGAATTAACTAGAGCTTTGGTAAATATAGAAGAAACTACTGAACAAGAACTAATTATTGGAGGAATACCAATAAAAATTAAATTCAAAATACACCAAGGAAATAATAATATTACTTTAGGAATAAAATGGCTAGAAACAGTTAGACCATATAATTTAGATGATAAACAATTAACAATAACTTATGAAACTAAGAAAGTAATTATTAAAAGAACAATTATATGATAAAATAACAACATCTTAATATAATGACAAAAATATACATTTTAGCAAAAATAATTATAGAAGGATACTATAATACATATTACACACCTATGATAGATACAGGAGCAGAAGCAAATATGTGTAAACATAATTGTCTGCCAGATAGTAAATGGGAAAAGTTAAAAACACCATTAATAGTAACAGGATTTAATAATGAAGGAAGCATGATAACACATAAAGCTAAAAATATAAAAACACAAATATGAGATAAAATATTAATAATCGAAGAAATCTATAGTTATGAATTTACAAATAAAGATATATTATTAGGAATGCCTTTTTTTAGAAAAACTATATCCACACACTATAACAAAAACACATTGGTGGTTCACTACCATATGTAATCACAAAATAGGAGCAAAAAGAGTTAATAATAAAATTAGAAAAAATACACCATGGATAAAAGGAAGTGAAAAAATTACCCACAAATTAGAAAATATAACAACTAATGATCATAAAATAGAAATTATAATATTCACAGTAGATAAAATACAAGCAATAAACGATAAATTAAATTCATTATATAACGAAAACCCATTGCAAGGATGGGATAAACATAAAACAAAAGTAAAAATTGAACTAATAGATGAAAATAGTATAATAACACAAAAACCATTAAGATATAATTTTGAAGACCAATCAGAATTTAAAATGCATATAAATGAATTATTAGAAAATAATTATATACAAGAAAGCAATAGTAAACATAATAGTCCAGCATTCATAGTAAATAAACATAGTGAACAGAAAAGAGGAAAAAATAAAACATCACTATAGATATTATTTCGGGTCTGTATACAAATAAAATGGGAAATAAATAGAAAAGAACTATTTGCCTTATATAAATGTTTATTAGCTTTTGAACCATATATTGTGTATAACAAATTTATTGTTAGAACAGATAATACACAGGTAAAATGGTGGATAACTAAAAAGGTACAAGATTCAGTTACAACAAAAGAAATAAGAAGATTAGTGGTCAATATATTGAATTTTTCATTTACAATTGAAGTTATAAAAACTGACAAAAATGTGATTGCAGAATACCTCTCAAGAGAAAAATATTGAACAGACAAATACAATGGATCAGATATTAAACCTCCTAACTACACTTTGCAAAAAAGTGGATAGTATGGAAGGAGAGATACAAAAGCTCAAAGAGCAAGCTAGTAGTCGTGACATGACGTAAAAATGCGAGCTACGTCGATCGGAAGACGTTAAAATTCGAGCTAGAAGGAGGCGTTGGGAAACTCCCTAAAACCCATAATGTTTGCTTAAATGCAGTGCGGTACATCCGAGCTACAAAGAAAATTGCGGAAGAAAAAGCTATCCAAATACAAATATGAATACACTTTTTGATAAACCATATACAGCTCCAAAGATACAAAAATTCGTGCCTACTCCACAAACAACTACTTATAAAAACAGCCTAGCCCAACAGAAAAATACATATACCCATATTACAAGTACATATCTAGAAAATATTTATAAAATCCAAACTTACCTAAATAAAAACCCCGAGCTATAAATCCAAAAGAACCAAATCGATTACATTACTCAACACCTACAAGGTTATAACAAACTAATTGCCCTTCCGGTACAAATACAAACTTAGTTACAACTTGTTACAATTATGGACTACTCAAGATGCAGTGTACAGCTACAGAGACGAAATTTCAAGATACGAACTATACAAAGCATTCTTAACCTACAAACGAATTACTAAAGGAACTCTATTTTTCATAAAGTTCTATCTGACTCTGAGAAATCCTATATGACGAAATAAAACCAGTTATACAAGTAATAAAGATTGGTTTGACCAGAGATATGTTAATTCCGGAAAAGATAGAAAAACAAGATGAGATACCTATTGTAGATATTCCTGATTTCTACGCCAATAAAAGAGTTATCGGAATAGCTACAATATTAACGGAGTTAGCAAATAATTATCTAAATAACAATACAATATGGAGTTACTACAGCCGAGATAACACTATGATATATTCAAATTGTCGAGAAACAAGAGAAGGAGATATGGAAGAAATACGTCAGTGGATACTGAGTCTCCTAAAACCAGAAAATACACCAACTACACGAGCTATCAAGAAAAATTTTATTTCACCAGTATTATTGACAAGATATTGCACAACTATTAGCAGCAAATACTCAGAGCATATATGTTCCAAGTGTCACGGAGAAGATAACGAAGTTCCAACCGTACAGCTGGAATAAAATACCAAAGACAAAAGACAAAGAGATAGCGTGACTGATAAAGACAGCCGACAAAACAAAATATGATGAAGACACATATGTAAAAAGTCAAAAGTAGGATAAGCATCTTATCTTACTTTCTGTAAAGTTTTTGTTTTCTTTTTGTAAAGTAAAGTAGAGTCGTTTGTTTTTATTTGGAGTCACCCGACATGATACTGTTGATGAATAGTAAAAGACAAAAAATACTATTCATAAATAGTAAAGTGTCAATTATGTGAATAGTAAGAGTCAAGTCACTGTGTAAATAGTAAAGGTCAGTCACTATTCATGAATAGTAGAGGTCACCTACTGTTCATAAATAGTAGTTTGTAAATTTTGTATATATATGTAAGTTGGGAGAAGAGGAAGATCATCCTCAACTCCATCCTCTTCCACAATTCTCTCTTCCGCAACTACCCCCCCTATATTGGTATCAGAGCTAGATATAAGAAAAATATAAATGGAGAAATCTAGTAACAACCAGAAATCTACGAAGGAAACAACTTCAGAAAATCTACAAACAAAGGTATGTTCATATTTCATTATGAATAGCTAAACTATCTTATTCCTGATAATCTCTTGATTATTATTAGATTATTATCATGTTATAGTATTGTTATACTGAATAAATTCGAAGTAGTTTGCTATGAACGAAGGTAAGCTGAGAGTAGATAAGCCCAGACTATGCCATCCTAAAACGGAAACCCAGTTAGGCAAAAGAGAAGCCGTTTGAGGGAAATGCGTACGATTGAAAGCGTTAGGAGTAGCGATTGAAGCTGAAAATCATAGTAGTGACCAAAAGAATTTATTCAGGATAACTTTAATATAATCTGATAATTGATAATAACAAACAAAAAGGTTAGAAGGAATAAACTTGTTTAGAAATTATGAAAATAGTACCTACATACTTACTAAATGGAGATGATAAATATAAAATACTTATTTTATATATCCTTAGAACATTAAATATTGACATAAAAAGAGAAATTTACGACCTTTTACTTATTAAAGAAATAATAGAATTAGACAGAATAAATGAACTAATAGAACAAAATTGGCAAGAACTAACTATCCAAAATATATATGAATTATATGACTTGTGTTCAGATTAATGATAAACTATGAATATATGACATATTGGTTACAAACTATGGAAGATTTAGAACTATTAAATAAACTTTTAATAGAAAATATTATAACATATCGAAGAACCCAAGATATGGAATACTTAGAATATATTTCAGAAAATATAAAAGAAATACAAAATCTTATGATAAAGAAACAAGAATATTATGAAAAAATGTTTTCAAACTTATAATGGATGAAACTTATAGAGAACAATTATTAGAAAAAATTAATAAAATAAAACAAGAATTAAGATTTAGACAAAATAGATTAGAAGAAAATATATGGGCAGGAGTATGCCAAAAAGAAAACAAAAACTTTACAGAAAGTAAGATAAGATGCTTATCCTACTTTTGACTTTTTACATATGTGTCTTCATCATATTTTGTTTTGTCGGCTGTCTTTATCAGGCTGCCGGCTATCTCTTTGTCTTTTGTCTTTGGTATTTTATTCCAGCTGTACGGTTGGAACTTCGTTATCTTCTCCGTGACACTTGGAACATATATGCTCTGAGTATTTGCTGCTAATAGTTGTGCAATATCTTGTCAATAATACTGGTGAAATAAAATTTTTCTTGATAGCTCGTGTAGTTGGTGTATTTTCTGGTTTTAGGAGACTCAGTATCCACTGACGTATTTCTTCCATATCTCCTTCTCTTGTTTCTCGACAGTTTGAATATATCATAGTGTTATCTCGGCTGTAGTAACTCCATATTGTATTGTTATTTAGATAATTATTCGCTAACTCCGTTAATATTGTAGCTATTCCGATAACTCTTTTATTGGCGTAAAAATCAGGAATATCTACAATAGGTATCTCATCTTGTTTTTCTATCTTTTCCGGAATTAACATATCTCTGGTCAAACCAATCTTTATTACTTGTATAACTGGTTTTATTTCGTCATATAGTATTTCTGCTGTAGCTGTATAGAACTTTATGAAGAATAGAGTTATGAGGATCTTTGCGGAATTTGAGAGTAAATATGTGGAAGAGGATGGAGTTGAGGATGATCTTCCTCTTCTCCCAACTTACATATATATACAAAATTTACAAACTACTATTTATGAACAGTAGGTGACCTCTACTATTCATGAATAGTGACTGACCTTTACTATTTACACAGTGACTTGACTCTTACTATTCACATAATTGACACTTTACTATTTATGAATAGTATTTTTTGTCTTTTACTATTCATCAACAGTATCATGTCGGGTGACTCCAAATAAAAACACACGACTCTACTTTACTTTACAAAAAGAAAATAAAAACTTTACAGAAAGTAAGATAAGATGCTTATCCTACTTTTGACTTTTTACATATGTGTCTTCATCATATTTTGTTTTGTCATTTTGTCTTTATCAGTTTCGCTATCTCTTTGTCTTTTGTCTTTGGTATTTTATTCATTCGGTATGCAGTTGGAACTTCGTTATCTTCTCCGTGACACTTGGAACATATATGCTCTGAGTATTTCTTTGCTAATAGTTGTGCAATATCTTGTCAATATCTTGGTGAAATAAAATTTTCTTGATAGCTCGTGTAGTTGGTGTATTTTTGGTTTTAGGAGACTCGGTATCCAGCGTATTTCTTCCATATCTCCTTCTCTTGTTTCTCGGTTTGAATATATCATAGTGTTATCTCGGTGTAGTAACTCCATATTGTATTGTTATTTAGATAATTATTCGCTAACTCAGTTAATATTGTAGCTATTCGATAACTCTTTTATTGGCGTAAAAATCGGGAATATCTACAATAGGTATCTCATCTTGTTTTCTATCTTTTAGAATTAACATATCTCTGGTCAAACCAATCTTTATTACTTGTATAACTGGTTTTATTTCGTCATATAGTATTTCTGCTGTAGCTGTATAGAACTTTATAAAAAATAGAGTTCCTTTAGTAATTCGTTTGTAGGTTAAGAATGCTTTGTATAGTTCCGGTATCTTTGAAATTTCGTCTCCCGTAGCTGTGTACACTGTACTGAGTAGTCCATAATTGTAACAAGTTGTAACTAAGTTTGTATTTGTACCTGGAAGGGCAATTAGTTTGTTATAACCTTGTAGGTGTTGAGTAATGTAATCAGTATTTGGTTCTTTTGGATTTATAGCTCTGGGGTTTTTATTTAGGTAAGTTTGGATTTTATAAATATTTTCTGTATATGTACGGGTAATATGGGTATATGTATTTTTCTGTTGGGCTAGGCTGTTTTTATAAGTAATTGTTTGTGGAGTAGGCACGGATTTTTGTATCTTTGGAGCTGTATATGGTTTATCAAAAAGTTTATTCATATTTGTATTTGCATAACTTTTTTCTTCTGTAATTTTCTTTGTAGCTCCACCAGATGTACCTGCACCTGCATTTAAACAAACGTTATGGGTTTTAGGGAGTTTCCCAACGTCTCCTTCTAGCTCTGGAATTTTAACGTCTTCCGATCGACGTAGCTCCGCATTTTTAACGTCATGCTGCTGACTACTAGCTTGCTCTTTGAGCTTTTGTATCTCTCCTTCCATACTATCCACTTTTTTGCAAAGTGTAGTTAGGAGGTTTAATATCTGATCCATTGTATTTGTCTGTTCAATATTTTTCTCTTGAGAGGTGATCTGCAATCACATTTTTGTCAGTTTTTATAACTTCAATTGTAAATGAAAAATTCAATATATTGACCACTAATCTTCTTATTTCTTTTGTTGTGCTTGAATCTTGTACCTTTTTAGTTATCCACCATTTTACATGTATTATCTGTTCTAACAATAAATTTGTTATATACAATGTATGGCTCAAAAGCTAATAAACATTTATATAAGGCAAATAATTCTTTTCTATTTATTTCCCATTTTATTTGTATCTGAATAATATCTACAATGATGTTCTATTTTTCTTCTTTTACTCACTATGTTTATTTACTATGAATGCTGGACTATTATGTTTACTATTGCTTTCTTGTATATAATTATTTTCTAATAATTTATTTATATGCATTTTAAATTCTGATTGGTCTTCAAAATTATATCTTAATGGTTTTTGTGTTATTATACTATTTTCATCTATTAGTTCAATTTTTACTTTTGTTTTATGTTTATCCCATCCTTGCAATGGGTTTTCGTTATATAATGAATTTAATTTATTTTTCTAAAAAAGGCATTCCTAATAATATATCTTTATTTGTAAATTCATAACTATAGATTTCTTCGATTATTAATATTTTATCCCATATTTGTGTTTTTATATTTTTAGCTTTATGTGTTATCATGCTTCCTTCATTATTAAATCCTGTTACTATTAATGGTGTTTTTAACTTTTCCCATTTACTATCTGGTAGACAATTGTGTTTACACATATTTGCTTCTGCTCCTGTGTCTATCATAGGTGTGTAATACCTGTTATAGTATCCTTCTATAATTATTTTTGCTAAAATATATATTTTTGTCATTATATTAGGATGTTAAAATGTTATTTTATCATATAATTGTTCTTTTAATAATTACCTTTTTGTTTTCGTAATGTATTGTTAGTTGTTTATCATCTATGTTATATGGTTTAACTGTTTCTAGCCATTTTATTCCTAAAGTAATATTATTATTTCCTTGATGTATTTTAAATTTAATTTTTATTGGTATTCCTCCAATAATTAGTTCTTGTTCAGTAGTTTCTTCTATATTTACCAAAGCTCTAGGTAATTCTGTATTTATATTTTCTCCTGTAATTATTTCATGTTCTTTGACTAATTCTCTTATAATTTGGTTTTCTGTTTGTCCTGTATTTATAGTTATTAAATATTTTCTTTGGTCTAATATTCCTGTAATATAATATTGGTATGGTTGGATTTCATCTTGTTGTAGTTCTTTTAACTTAGGTATTAAGTCATAATCTAATCTTCTAGATGTACTAGTTCTTGATGATGAAGGTGTATCATAGCTTAATCTTTTAGATGTACTTAATCTTTCTTTTACTATCTCTAAATCTTCTTCAATATCTAGTTCTTTATAACTGTAATCATTATTATCAATTACTGTAATTATTTTATCAAATGGATTTTCTATTTTGATTTTTTGAATTTTATTTCTTTGTTGTTTTATGCTTTGTAGTTAATACATATAAATTTTTACATCTTCTTTGTAAATATTTTACTTCAGTGCTAATTCTATGCCTGACATTTTCCAATATAGTACTAATGATTTATCTATGTTTTTGTCTTCTATTGCTACTGAATAGTTTGCACTTATTATAAATTTAAATTTTTGATATATTAGATTTCCTCTAACTGCACTTATTATACTTTTTTCTATAGGTTGAATTATTCTATCATCTGCTAAATATAATTCTATAGGTGTATCTATTCCTTCTCTAAAACATGCTTTTATTAATATTTCTGTTGCTCCTAAATGTACATATTTTATTGGATTTTTTGATTTTAAATCTTGAATTTCTTTATTAATTATTTTTTTATTTATGATAGGTATTTTAGCTTTTCCTTTAATATATTTACAATCTATTACATGTTCTTTTTGGCTTATTACATAATATTCATCTTGTTTTAATTTGAATAAATTTTTTAGTTTAGGTACTTCTAATATCTTATCTATGCTTAAGTCTAATTCTTTTCCTTTTATTTGTTCAAACATATTATTGTCAAATATTATTTTTTGTTCTGTATATTCATTATCTTGATATTCTTCTTTACTTATTATTTTTATATCGCTTTCAGTCATAATCATAATCAGAAGATGACTCTATTTCTTCTTCTAATTCAATATCTGTAATTTCGTATATGCTATCTTCATTTTCTAAGTCATAATCTAAATAATCTATCTGTTTGTATGTCGTTTTCTATTATTATTTGTTATTTGTTTCTTTTTAAGTCTTTTGGTAATTTACAATCTCTAGCTAAATGTCCTAATTTTCCACAATTATAACATTTACATTACATTATATTTTTCTTAACTCTATGTGGTCTTTTATGTTTATAATTTTTATATAATATCTCTTTCTTGGGATTTTATCTTTATATTTTGTTTTGAAATGTTTGTATTTCTTTATCCTTTTCTTATATTTATATGGATTTTTACATCCAAATTGGGGTGCTAATTTATTTGTACAATATTTTAGTGTTTTTACTAATATTTTTCTAGTTTTAATTCCTCTTTATGTTTTTCACATAGTTTTATAAACCATTGTTGTAAGAATTTTACTCTAGCTCCTAGTGTATCTCATGTATTTGATTCTTCCCAATCTTTTATTATTCTTGAACTAAATGGTTCTGGTAATTTTGTGTAATATAATTTTCTTATTTCTCTACTTTCATCATTTGTATATATTCCTTTATAGTAATATTCTCTAAATGCACATGTATATTCATCTATATAACTCATTTTACATATTGCTAATTTATTCATTAAATTTACATTTATTATTTTATCTTTCATTTGTTCTTCTATTTACATTTGTCATACTTCCAAATTCATTTCTAATTGATATTTCATATTTAGTTAATATATCTATTGCTGATGATTCTAAGTCATTATTAAGTTTCGTCTTATATATTAATGGTTCTAAGCTTGTTGTTGTTACATTTTGTAACCATATTTTTACTGTTCCTATAAGTGTTCTTTCTATATATCCTGGGGCATCCATTATTGATATTTTGTTGTCTATTAATTGTTTTGATATATAACCTATCCATAATTGAATTATTTTATTTGTATACGCTCTGATCCAAATCTAAGAAATTATTTTGATCTGTAGTTTGTCTAGGTATCCAATTTTTATTTAATCTTTTATCCCATAAAAGTTTATCTCTATTTTCTTTTTCATAAGTATAGTATGTTGGGGTTGTATCAATTCGTGTTTTAGAATTTGAAGTACTAGGTTTCTCATCTAAATTTCCTACATTTATTTCTATATTTTTATCTTTTTCTATAAGATCAGTATATGTTTCTGAATATGATTCATAATTAATTTTTGAAATATTGTCATTTTCTTCTTCATTTATTTCATTTATTTCTTCTATTTTTAACTCAGGTAATTCTTGTTTCTTCTAACATTGTTTTCATTTTTCTATTTCTTGATTTAACTTTAATTCTTCAGTTCTTTTTTTATATTCTTCTTTTGCTTTTAATTTTTCTTCATATAATTGTTTAAGTCTTTCTAATTCTTTTTGTAATTCTTGAATTCTAGTATCTTTTACTTCTTCTATTTGTTTAATTTCTTTTTTAGCTTGTTCTCTAATTTTTTCAATTTCTTTTCTTCTATCTATTTCTTCATTTTCTTTATTTAATCTTACCATAGTTGTTAGACTATTTTCTAATTTTGCTGATTCTTTATCTGGCATTAAGTATAATTGGGTTCCTATTTTTTTATATCTTCGTTCTAAGTTTGAATGTATTATTTTTATTTCTAGTCCATCTTGACTTTTATATATCTTTTCTTCTACAGCATATTCTTCTTTATTCATTATAAGTTATGTTGATATTTATATTCTAAGTGTTGTAATTGTAGATCTAATAAAAATATCATTTTTTCTTTGTGCTTTTATAGATTTTTGGCATACTCCTGCCCATATATTTTCTTCTAATCTATTTTGTCTAAATCTTAATTCTTGTTTTATTTCATTAATTTTTTCTAATAATTGTTCTCTATAATTTTCATCCATTATAAGTTTGAAAACATTTTTTCATAATATCCTTGCTTTTTTATCATAAGATTTTGTATCTCTTTTATATTTTCTGAAATATATTCTAAGTATTTCATATCTTGGGTTCTTCGATATATTATAATATTATTTATTAAAAGTTTATTTAGTAGATCTAAATCTTCCATAGTTTGTAGCCAATATGTCATATATTCGTAATTTATCATTTACGAATATAAATCATATAATTCATATATATTTTTGATAGTTAGTTCTTGCCAATTTTGTTCTATTAGTTCATTTATTTTGTCTAATTCTATTATTTCTTCAATAAGTAAAAGGTCATAAATTTCTCTTTTATGTCAATATTTAATGTTCTAAGGATATATAAAATAAGTATTTTATATTTATCATCTCCATTTAGTAAGTATGTAGGTACCATTTTCATAATTTCTAAACAAGTCTATTCCTTCTAACCTTCTTGTTTGTTATTATCAATTATCAGATTATATTAAAGTTATCCTAAATAAATTCTTTTGGTCACTACTATGATTTTCAATCGATTACCACTAACAGTGCCTTCAAGTATGCGTACTTCCCTCAAACGGCTTCTCTTTTGCCTAACTGGGTTTCCGTTTTAGGATGGCATAGTCTGGGCTTACCTACTCTCAGCTTACCCTTCGTTCATAGCAAACTACATCGAATATATTCAGTATAACAATACTATAACATGATAATAATCTAATAATAATCAAGAGATTATCAGGAATAAGATAGTTTAGCTATTCATAATGAAATATGAACATACCTTTGTTTGTAGATTTTCTGAAGTTGTTTCCTTCGTAGATTCCTGGTTGTTACTAGATTTCTCCATTTATATTTTTCTTATATCTAGCTCACGATACCAATATAGGGGTAGTTGCGGAAGAGAATTGTGGAAGAGGATGGAGATGAGGGATGATTTTCCTCTTCTCCCAACTTACATATATATACAAAATTTACAAACTACTATTTATGAACAGTAGGTGACCTCTACTATTCATGAATAGTGACTGACCTTTACTATTTACACAGTGACTTGACTCTTACTATTCACATAATTGACACTTTACTATTTATGAATAGTATTTTTTGTCTTTTACTATTCATCAACAGTATCATGTCGGGTGACTCCAAATAAAAACAAACGACTCTACTTTACTTTACAAAAAGAAAACAAAAACTTTACAGAAAGTAAGATAAGATGCTTATCCTACTTTTGACTTTTTACATATGTGTCTTCATCATATTTTGTTTTGTCGGCTGTCTTTATCAGGCTGCCGGCTATCTCTTTGTCTTTTGTCTTTGGTATTTTATTCCAGCTGTACGGTTGGAACTTCGTTATCTTCTCCGTGACACTTGGAACATATATGCTCTGAGTATTTCTTTGCTAATAGTTGTGCAATATCTTGTCAATAATACTGGTGAAATAAAATTTTTCTTGATAGCTCGTGTAGTTGGTGTATTTTCTGGTTTTAGGAGACTTAGTATCCACTGACGTATTTCTTCCATATCTCCTTCTCTTGTTTCTCGACAGTTTGAATATATCATTGTATTATCTCGGCTGTAGTAACTCCATATTGTATTGTTATTTAGATAATTATTCGCTAACTCCGTTAATATTGTAGCTATTCCGATAACTCTTTTATTGGCGTAAAAATCAGGAATATCTACAATAGGTATCTCATCTTGTTTTTCTATCTTTTCCGGAATTAACATATCTCTGGTCAAACCAATCTTTATTACTTGTATAACTGGTTTTATTTCGTCATATAGTATTTCTGCTGTAGCTGTATAGAACTTTATGAAAAATAGAGTTCCTTTAGTAATTCGTTTGTAGGTTAAGAATGCTTTGTATAGTTCAGGTATCTTCGAAATTTCGTCTCCTGTAGCTGTGTACACTGTACTGAGTAGTCCATAATTGTAACAAGTTGTAACTAAGTTTGTATTTGTACCTGGAAGGGCAATTAGTTTGTTATAACCTTGTAGGTGTTGAGTAATGTAATCAGTATTTGGTTCTTTTGGATTTATAGCTCTGGGGTTTTTATTTAGGTAAGTTTGGATTTTATAAATATTTTCTGTATATGTACGGGTAATATGGGTATATGTATTTTTCTGTTGGGCTAGGCTGTTTTTATAAGTAGTTGTTTGTGGAGTAGGCACGGATTTTTGTATCTTTGGAGCTGTATATGGTTTATCAAAAAGTTTATTCATATTTGTATTTGGATAGCTTTTTCTTACGTAATTTTCTTTGTAGCTCCGGATGTACTGCACTGCATTTAAGCAAGCGTTATGGGTTTTAGGGAGTTTCCCAACGTCTCCTTCTAGCTCTGGAATTTTAACGTCTTCCGATCGACGTAGCTCGCATTTTTAACGTCATGCTTTGACTACTAGCTTGCTCTTTGAGCTTTTGTATCTCTCCTTCCATACTATCCACTTTTTGCAAAGTGTAGTTAGGAGGTTTAATATCGATCTATTGTATTTGTCTGCTCAATATTTTTCTCTTGAGAGGTGATCTGCAATCACATTTTTGTCGATTTTATAACTTCAATTGTAAATGAAAAATTCAATATATTGACTACTAATCTTCTTATTTCTTTTGTTGTAACGAATCTTGTACCTTTTTAGTTATCCACCATTTTACATGTATTATCTGTTCTAACAATAAATTTGTTATATACAATGTATGGCTCAAAAGCTAATAAACATTTATATAAGGCAAATAATTCTTTTCTATTTATTTCCCATTTTATTTGTATCTGGACCGAAATAATATCTCTGATGATGTTCTATTTTTCCTCTTTTACATTTCACTATGTTTATTTACTATGAATCTTTGGACTATTATGTTTACTATTGCTTTCTTGTATATAATTATTTTCTAATAATTCATTTATATGCATTTTAAATTACGATTGGTCTTCAAAATTATATCTTAATGGTTTTGTGTTATTATACTATTTTCATCTATTAGTTCAATTTTTACTTTTGTTTTGTGTTTATCCCATCCTTGTAATGGGTTTTCGTTATATAATGAGTTTAACTTATCATTTATTGCTTGTATTTTATCTACTGTGAATATTATAATTTCTATTTTATGATCATTAGTTGTTATATTTTCTAATTTTTGGGTAATTTTTCACTTCCTTTTATCCATGGTGTATTTTTTCTAATTTTATTATTAACTCTTTTTGCTCCTATCTTGTGATTACATATGGTAGTGAACCACCAATGTGTTTTTGTTATAGTGTGTGGATATAGTTTTTCTAAAAAAGGCATTCCTAATAATATATCTTTATTTGTAAATTCATAACTATAGATTTCTTCAATTATTAATATTTTATCCCATATTTGTGTTTTTATATTTTTAACTTTATGTGTTATCATGCTTCCTTCATTATTAAATCCTGTTACTATTAATGGTGTTTTTAATTTTCCCATTTACTATCCGTAGACAATTATGTTTACACATATTTGCTTCTGCTCCTGTGTCTATCATAGGTGTGTAATATCTATTATAGTATCCTTCTATAATTATTTTTGCTAAAATATATATTTTTGTCATTATATTAGGATGTTAAAATGTTATTTTATCATATAATTGTTCTTTTAATAATTACCTTTTTGTTTTCGTAATGTATTGTTAGTTGTTTATCATCTATGTTATATGGTTTAACTGTTTCTAGCCATTTTATTCCTAAAGTAATATTATTATTTCCTTGATGTATTTTGAATTTAATTTTTATTGGTATTCCTCCAATAATTAGTTCTTGTTCAGTAGTTTCTTCTATATTTACCAAAGCTCTAGGTAATTCTGTGTTTATATTTTCTCCTGTAATTATTTCATGTTCTTTGACTAATTCTCTTATAATTTGGTTTTCTGTTTGTCCTGTATTTATAGTTATTAAATATTTTCTTTGGTCTAATATTCCTGTAATATAATATTGGTATGGTTGGATTTCATCTTGTTGTAGTTCTTTTAACTTAGGTATTAAGTCATAATCTAATCTTTTAGATGTACTAGTTCTTGATGATGAAGGTGTATCATAGCTTAATCTTTTAGATGTACTTAATCTTTCTTTTACTATCTCTAAATCTTCTTCAATATTTAGTTCTTTATAACTGTAATCATTATTATCAATTACTGTAATTATTTTATCAAATGGATTTTCTATTTTGATTTTTTGAATTTTATTTTTTGCTGTTGTTTTATGCTTTGTAGTTAATACATATAAATTTTTACATCTTGCTGTAAATATTTTACTTCCTGGTGCTAATTCTATGCCTGACATTTTCCAATATAGTACTAGTGATTTATCTATGTTCTTGTCTTCTATTGCTACTGAATAGTTTGCACTTATTATAAATTTAAATTTTTGATATATTAGATTTCCTCTAACTGCACTTATTATACTTTTTTCTATAGGTTGAATTATTCTATCATCTGCTAAATATAATTCTATAGGTGTATCTATTCCTTCTTTAAAACATGCTTTTATTAATATTTCTGTTGCTCCTAAATGTACATATTTTATTGGATTTTTTGATTTTAAATCTTGAATTTCTTTATTAATTATTTTTTTATTTATGATAGGTATTTTAGCTTTTCCTTTAATATATTTACAATCTATTACATGTTCTTTTTGGCTTATTACATAATATTCATCTTGTTTTAATTTGAATAAATTTTTTAGTTTAGGTACTTCTAATATCTTATCTATGCTTAAGTCTAATTCTTTTCCTTTTATTTGTTCAAACATATTATTGTCAAATATTATTTTTTGTTCTGTATATTCATTATCTTGATATTCTTCTTTACTTATTATTTTTATATCACTTTCAGTCATAATCAGAATCTGTTTCTATTTCATCTTCTAATTCAATATCTGTAAATTCATATATGCTATCTTCATTTTCTAATTCATAATCTAAATAATCTACCTGTTTATATTTATCGTTTTCTATTATTATTTCAGTTATTTGTTTCTTTTTTAAGTCTTTTGGTAATTTACAATCTCTAGCTAAATGTCCTAATTTTCCACAATTATAACATTTACATTCTGTTATATTTTTCTTAACTCTATGTGGTCTTTTATGTTTATAATTTTTTATATAATATCTTTTTCTTGGGATTTTATCTTTATATTTTGTTTTGAAATGTTTATATTTCTTTATCCTTTTCTTATATTTATATGGATTTTTACATCCAAATTGGGGTGCTAATTTATTTGTACAATATTTTAGGTTTTTTACTAATATTTTTTCTAGTTTTAATTCCTCTTTATGTTTTTCACATAATTTCATAAACCATTGTTGTAAGAATTTTACTCTAGCTCCTAGTGTATCTCTGTATTTGAGTCTTCCCAATCTTTTATTATTTTTGAACTAAATGGTTCTGGTAATTTTGTGTAATATAATTTTCTTATTTCTCTACTTTCATCATTTGTATATATTCCTTTATAGTAATATTCTCTAAATGCACATGTATATTCATCTATATAACTCATTTTACATATTGCTAATTTATTCATTAAATTTCTGTTTATTATTTTATTTTTCGTTGTTCTTCTATTTCGTTGTCATACTTTCCAAATTCATTTCTAATTGATATTTCATATTTAGTTAATATATCTATTGCTGATGTTGCTATGTCATTATTAAGTTTCAGATTATTTCTTAGTGTTTCTAAGCTTGTTGTTGTTAAATTTTGTAACCATATTTTTACTGTTCCTATAAGTGTTCTTTCTATATATCCTGGGGCATCCATTATTGATATTTTGTTGTCTATTAATTGTTTTGATATATAACCTATCCATAATTGAATTGTTTTATTTGTATCGCTCTGATCCAAATCTAAGAAATTATTTTGATCTGTAGTTTGTCTAGGTATCCAATTTTTATTTAATCTTTTATCCCATAAAACTTTATCTCTATTTTCTTTTTCATAAGTATAATATGTTGGGGTTGTATCAATTCGTGTTTTAGAATTTGAAGTACTAGGTTTCTCATCTAAATTTCCTACATTTATTTCTATATTTTTATCTTTTTCTATAAGATCGAGATATGTTTCAATATGATTCATAATTATTTTCTGAAATATTTTCTTCTTCATTTATTTCGGTTATTTCATCTATTTTTAATTCGTAATTCTTCTGTTTCTTCTAACATTGTTTTAAATTTTTCTATTTCTTGATTTAACTTTAATTCTTCAGTTCTTTTTTTATATTCTTCTTTTGCTTTTAATTTTTCTTCATATAATTGTTTAAGTCTTTCTAATTCTTTTTGTAATTCTTGAATTCTAGTATCTTTTACTTCTTCTATTTGTTTAATTTCTTTTTTAGCTTGTTCTCTAATTTTTTCAATTTCTTTTCTTCTATCTATTTCTTCATTTTCTTTATTTAATCTTACCATAGTTGTTAGACTATCCTCTAATTTTGCTGATTCTTTATCTGGCATTAGATATAATTGGGTTCCTATTTTTTTATATCTTCGTTCTAAGTTTGAATGTATTATTTTTATTTCTAATCCATCTTGACTTTTATATATCTTTTCTTCTACAGCATATTCTTCTTTATTCATTATAAGTTATGTTGATATTTATATTCTAAGTGTTGTAATTGTAGATCTAATAAGAATATCGTTTTTCTTTGTGCTTTTATAGATTTTTGGCATACTCCTGCCCATATATTTTCTTCTAGTCTATTTTGTCTAAATCTTAATTCTTGTTTTATTTCATTAATTTTTTCTAATAGTTGTTCTCTATAAGTTTCATCCATTATAAGTTTGAAAACATTTTTTCATAATATTCTTGTTTCTTTATCATAAGATTTTGTATTTCTTTTATATTTTCTGAAATATATTCTAAGTATTCCATATCTTGGGTTCTTCGATATGTTATAATATTTTCTATTAAAAGTTTATTTAATAGTTCTAAATCTTCCATAGTTTGTAACCAATATGTCATATATTCATAGTTTATCATTAATCTGAACACAAGTCATATAATTCATATATATTTTGGATAGTTAGTTCTTGCCAATTTTGTTCTATTAGTTCATTTATTCGGTCTAATTCTATTATTTCTTCAATAAGTAAAAGGTCGTAAATTTCTCTTTTATGTCAATATTTAATGTTCTAAGGATATATAAAATAAGTATTTTATATTTATCATCTCCATTTAGTAAGTATGTAGGTACCATTTTCATAATTTCTAAACAAGTTTATTCCTTCTAACCTTCTTGTTTGTTATTATCAATTATCAGATTATATTAAAGTTATCCTAAATAAATTCTTTTGGTCACTACTATGATTATCAGCTTCAATCGCTACCCTAATACGCCTTCAATCGGTACGCATTTCCTCAAACGGCTTTCTTTACGCCTAACTGGGTTTCGTTTTAGGATGGCATAGTCCAGGCTTACCTATTCTCGACTACCTTCGTTCATAGCAAACTACTTCGAATTTATTCAGTATAACAATACTATAACATGATAATAATCTAATAATAATCAAGAGATTATCAGGAATAAGATAGTTTAGCTATTCATAATGAAATATGAACATACCTTTGTTTGTAGATTTTCTGAAGTTGTTTCCTTCGTAGATTCCTGGTTGTTAATAGATTTCTCCATTTATATTTTTCTTATATCTAGCTCTGATACCAATATAGGATCTGCGGAATTTGAGAGAGGAAATGAGGGAATGGGAGATGAGGGATGAAGATCCTCTTCTCCTTACTCTTATTTATAGAATATTTACATGACCCTTACTATTCATGAATGACGTCGGGTGACTCCAAATAAAAACAAACGACTCTACTTTACTTTACAAAAAGAAAACAAAAACTTTACAGAAAGTAAGATAAGATGCTTATCCTACTTTTGACTTTTTACATATGTGTCTTCATCATATTTTGTTTTGTCGGCTGTCTTCATCAGGCTGCCGGCTATCTCTTTGTCTTTTGTCTTTGGTATTTTATTCCAGCTGTACGGTTGGAACTTCGTTATCTTCTCCGTGACACTTGGAACATATATGCTCTGAGTATTTGCTGCTAATAGTTGTGCAATATCTTGTCAATAATACTGGTGAAATAAAATTTTTCTTGATAGCTCGTGTAGTTGGTGTATTTTCTGGTTTTAGGAGACTCAGTATCCACTGACGTATTTCTTCCATATCTCCTTCTCTTGTTTCTCGACAGTTTGAATATATCATAGTGTTATCTCGGCTGTAGTAACTCCATATTGTATTGTTATTTAGATAATTATTTGCTAACTCCGTTAATATTGTAGCTATTCCGATAACTCTTTTATTGGCGTAGAAATCAGGAATATCTACAATAGGTATCTCATCTTGTTTTTCTATCTTTTCCGGAATTAACATATCTCTGGTCAAACCAATCTTTATTACTTGTATAACTGGTTTTATTTCGTCATATAGTATTTCTGCTGTAGCTGTATAGAACTTTATAAAAAATAGAGTTCCTTTAGTAATTCGTTTGTAGGTTAAGAATGCTTTGTATAGTTCCGGTATCTTCGAAATTTCGTCTCCTGTAGCTGTGTACACTGTACTGAGTAGTCCATAATTGTAACAAGTTGTAACTAAGTTTGTATTTGTACCTGGAAGGGCAATTAGTTTGTTATAACCTTGTAGGTGTTGAGTAATGTAATCAGTATTTGGTTCTTTTGGATTTATAGCTCTGGGTTTTTATTTAGGTAAGTTTGGATTTTATAAATATTTTCTCAGATATGTACAGTAATATGGGTATATGTATTTTTCTCATTGGGCTAGGCTGTTTTTATAAGTAGTTGTTTGTGGAGTAGGCAATTTTTGTATCTTTGAGTCAGATATGGTTTATCAAAAGTTTATTCATATTTGTATTTGGATAGCTTTTTTCTTCTCGTAATTTTCTTTGTAGCTCCGGATGTACTGCACTGCATTTAAGCAAACGTTATGGGTTTTAGGAGTTTCCCAACGTCTCCTTCTAGCTCGAATTTTAACGCGTCTTCCGATCGACGTAGTTCCGCATTTTTACGTCATGTCTGACTACTAGCTTGCTCTTTGAGCTTTTGTATCTCACCTTCCATACTATCCACTTTTTTGCAAAGTGTAGTTAGGAGGTTTAATATCTGATCCATTGTATTTGTCTGTTCAATATTTTTCTCTTGAGAGGTGATCTGCAATCACATTTTTGTCAGTTTTTATAACTTCAATTGTAAATGAAAAATTCAATATATTGACCACTAATCTTCTTATTTCTTTTGTTGTAACTGAATCTTGTACCTTTTTAGTTATCCACCATTTTACCTGTGTATTATCTGTTCTAACAATAAATTTGTTATACACAATATATGGTTCAAAAGCTAATAAACATTTATATAAGGCAAATAGTTCTTTTCTATTTATTTCCCATTTTATTTGTATACAGACCCGTAATAATATCTACAGTGATGTTCTATTTTTTCTTCTTTTCTGTTCACTATGTTTATTTACTATGAATGCTGGACTATTTTGTTTACTATTGCTTTCTTGTATATAATTATTTTCTAATAATTTATTTATATGCATTTTAAATTCTGATTGGTCTTCAAAATTATATCTTAATGATTTTTGTGTTATTATACTATTTTCATCTATTAGTTCAATTTTTACTTTTGTTTTATGTTTATCCCATCCTTGCAATGGATTTTCGTTATATAATGAATTTAATTTATCGTTTATTGCTTGTATTTTATCTACTGTGAATATTATAATTTCTATTTTATGATCATTAGTTGTTATATTTTCTAATTTTTGGGTAATTTTTTCACTTCCTTTTATCCATGGTGTATTTTTTCTAATTTTATTATTAACTCTTTTTGCTCCTATTTTGTGATTACATATGGTAGTGAACCACCAATGCGTTTTTGTTATAGTATGTGGATATAGTTTTTCTAAAAAAGGCATTCCTAATAATATATCTTTATTTGTAAATTCATAACTATAGATTTCTTCGATTATTAATATTTTATCCCATATTTGTGTTTTTATATTTTTAGCTTTATGTGTTATCATGCTTCCTTCATTATTAAATCCTGTTACTATTAATGGTGTTTTTAATTTTTCCCATTTACTATCCGTAGACAATTATGTTTGCACATATTTGCTTCTGCTCCTGTGTCTATCATAGGTGTGTAATATCTATTATAGTATCCTTCTATAATTATTTTTGCTAAAATGTATATTTTTGTCATTATATTAAGATGTTGTTATTTTATCATATAATTGTTCTTTTAATAATTACTTTCTTAGTTTCATAAGTTATTGTTAATTGTTTATCATCTAAATTATATGGTCTAACTGTTTCTAGCCATTTTATTCCTAAAGTAATATTATTATTTCCTTGATGTATTTTGAATTTAATTTTTATTGGTATTCCTCCAATAATTAGTTCTTGTTCCGTAGTTTCTTCTATATTTACCAAAGCTCTAGGTAATTCTGTATTTATATTTTCTCCTGTAATTATTTCATGTTCCTTGACTAATTCTCTTATAATTTGGTTTTCTGTTTGTCCTGTATTTATAGTTATTAAATATTTTCTTTGGTCTAATATTCCTGTAATATAATATTGGTATGGTTGGATTTCATCTTGTTGTAGTTCTTTTAACTTAGGTATTAAATCATAATCTAATCTTCTAGATGTACTAGTTCTTGATGATGAAGGTGTATCATAGCTTAATCTTTTAGATGTACTTAATCTTTCTTTTACTATTTCTAAATCTTCTTCAATGTCTAGTTCTTTATAACTGTAATCATTATTATCAATTACTGTAATTATTTTATCAAATGGATTTTCTATTTTAATTTATTGAATCTTATTTTTTGCTGTTGTTTTATGCTTTGTAGTTAATACATATAAATTTTTACATCTTGCTGTAAATATTTTACTTCCTGGTGCTAATTCTATGCCTGACATTTTTCAATATAGTACTAATGATTTATCTATGTTTTTGTCTTCGATAGCTACTGAATAATTTGCACTTATAATAAATTTAAATTTCTGGTATATTAAATTTCCTCTAACTGCACTTATTATGCTTTTTTCTATAGGTTGAATTATTCTATCATCTGCTAAATATAATTCTATAGGTGTATCTATTCCTTCTCTAAAACATGCTTTTATTAATATTTCTGTTGCTCCTAAATGTACATATTTTATTGGATTTTTTGATTTTAAATCTTGAATTTCTTTATTAATTATTTTTTTATTTATGATAGGTATTTTAGCTTTTCCTTTAATATATTTACAATCTATTACATGTTCTTTTTGGCTTATTACATAATATTCATCTTGTTTTAATTTGAATAAATTTTTTAGTTTAGGTACTTCTAATATCTTATCTATGCTTAAGTCTAATTCTTTTCCTTTTATTTGTTCAAACATATTATTGTCAAATATTATTTTTTGTTCTCAGATATTCATTATCTTGATATTCTTCTTTACTTATTATTTTTATATCGCTTTCAGTCATAATCATAATCAGAAGATGACTCTATTTCTTCTTCTAATTCAATATCTGTAATTTCGTATATGCTATCTTCATTTTTTAAGTCATAATCTAAATAATCTATCTGTTTGTATGTGTCGTTTTCTATTATTATTTCAGTTATTTGTTTCTTTTTTAAGTCTTTTGGTAATTTACAATCTCTAGCTAAATGTCCTAATTTTTCACAATTATAACATTTACATTCTGTTATATTTTTCTTAACTCTATGTGGTCTTTTATGTTTATAATTTTTTATATAATATCTCTTTCTTGGGATTTTATCTTTATATTTTGTTTTGAAATGTTTATATTTCTTTATCCTTTTCTTATATTTATATGGATTTTTACATCCAAATTGGGGTGCTAATTTATTTGTACAATATTTTAGGTTTTTTACTAATATTTTTTCTAGTTTTAATTCCTCTTTATGTTTTTCACATAGTTTTATAAACCATTGTTGTAAGAATTTTACTCTAGCTCCTAGTGTATCTACTATATTTGATTCTTCCCAATCTTTTATTATTCTTGAACTAAATGGTTCTGGTAATTTTGTGTAATATAATTTTCTTATTTCTCTACTTTCATCATTTGTATATATTCCTTTATAGTAATATTCTCTAAATGCACATGTATATTCATCTATATAACTCATTTTACATATTGCTAATTTATTCATTAAATTTCGTTATTATTTTATCTTTCGTTGTTCTTCTATTTCTGTTGTCATACTTCCAAATTCATTTCTAATTGATATTTCATATTTAGTTAATATATCTATTGCTGATGTTGCTATGTCATTATTAAGTTTCGTATTATTTCTTAATGTTTCTAAGCTTGTTGTTGTTAAATTTTGTAACCATATTTTTACTGTTCCTATAAGTGTTCTTTCTATATATCCCGCATCCATTATTGATATTTTGTTGTCTATTAATTGTTTTGATATATAACCTATCCATAATTGAATTGTTTTATTTGTATTCGCTTACGCACCAAATCTAAGAAATTATTTTGATCTGTAGTTTGTCTAGGTATCCAATTTATATTTAATCTTTTATCCCATAAAACTTTATCTCTAGTTTCTTTAACATAAGTATAATATGTTGGGGTTGTATCAATTCGTGTTTTAGAATTTGAAGTACTAGGTTTCTCATCTAAATTTCCTACATTTATTTCTATATTTTTATCTTTTTCTATAAGGTCAGTATATGTTTCTGAATATGATTCATAATTATTTTCTGAAATATTGTCATTTTCTTCTTCATTTATTTCATTTATTTCATCTATTTTTAACTCAGGTAATTCTTCTGTTTCTTCTAACATTGTTTTCATTTTTTCTATTTCTTGATTTAACTTTAATTCTTCAGTTCTTTTTTTATATTCTTCTTTTGCTTTTAATTTTTCTTCATATAATTGTTTAAGTCTTTCTAATTCTTTTTGTAATTCTTGAATTCTAGTATCTTTTACTTCTTCTATTTGTTTAATTTCTTTTTTAGCTTGTTCTCTAATTTTTTCAATTTCTTTTCTTCTATCTATTTCTTCATTTTCTTTATTTAATCTTACCATAGTTGTTAGACTATCTTCTAATTTTGCTGATTCCTTATCTGGCATTAGGTATAGTTGGGTTCCTATTTTTTTATATCTTCGTTCTAAGTTTGAATGTATTATTTTTATTTCTAATCCATCTTGACTTTTATATATTTTTTCTTCTACAGCATATTCTTCTTTATTCATTATAGGTTATGTTGATATTTATATTCTAAGTGTTGTAATTGTAGATCTAATAAGAATATCGTTTTTCTTTGTGCTTTTATAGATTTTTGGCATACTCCTGCCCATATATTTTCTTCTAGTCTATTTTGTCTAAATCTTAATTCGTGTTTTAGTTCATTAATTTTTTCTAATAGTTGTTCTCTATAATTTTCATCCATTATGAAAACATTTTTTCATAATATTCCTGTTTCTTTATCACAAGTTTTTGTATTTCTTTTATATTTTCTGAAATATATTCTAAGTATTCCATATCTTGGGTTCTTCGATATGTTATAATATTTCTTATTAAAAGTTTATTTAGTAGATCTAAATCTTCCATAGTTTGTAGCCAATATGTTAGATATTCGTAGTTTATCATTAATCTGAACACAAGTCATATAATTCATATATATTTTGGATAGTTAGTTCTTGCCAATTTTGTTCTATTAGTTCATTTATTCGGTCTAATTCTATTATTTCTTCAATAAGTAAAAGGTCGTAAATTTCTCTTTTTATGTCAATATTTAATGTTCTAAGGATATATAAAATAAGTATTTTATATTTATCATCTCCATTTAGTAAGTATGTAGGTACCATTTTCATAATTTCTAAACAAGTTTATTCCTTCTAACCTTCTTGTTTGTTATTATCAATTATCAAATTATATTAAAGTTATCCTAAATAAATTCTTTTGGTCACTACTATGATTTTCAATTCAATCGCTTACCCTAATAAATACTTTCAATCGTACGCATTTCCTCAAACGGCTTTCCTTACGCCTAACTGGGTTTCCGTTTTAGGATGGCATAGTCTGGGCTTACCTACTCTCAGCTTACCTTCGTTCATAGCAAACTACTTCGAATTTATTCAGTATAACAATACTATAACATGATAATAATCTAATAATAATCAAGAGATTATCAGGAATAAGATAGTTTAGCTATTCATAATGAAATATGAACATACCTTTGTTTGTAGATTTTCTGAAGTTGTTTCCTTCGTAGATTCCTGGTTGTTACTAGATTTCTCCATTTATATTTTTCTTATATCTAGCTCTGATACCAATATGGGGATCTTTGCGGAATTTGAGAGTAAATATGTGGAAGTGGGAGATGAGGGATGATGATCCTCTTCTCCTTAAGTTTATTTATAGACAAATATTACATGACTACTATTTATGAATAGTAGGTGACTTCTACTATTCATGAATAGTGACTGACCTTTACTATTTACACAGTACTTGACCTATACTATTTACATAATTGACACTTTACTATTTATGAATAGTATTTTTTGTCTTTTACTATTCATCAACAGTATCATGTCGGGTGACTCCAAATAAAAAACAAACGACTTTGCGGAATTTGAGAGAGGAAATGAGGGAATGGGAGATGAGGGATGATGAGGGATGATGATCCTCTTCTCCTTACTCTTATTTATAGAATATTTACATGACCCTTACTATTCATGAATGACCTTTACTATTCATGAATAGTAACTGACTCTTACTATTTACACAGTACTTGACTCTTACTGTTTACATAATTGACATTTTACTATTGATTACTATTCATCAATAGTATCCTGTCGGTGACTCCAAATAAAAACAAACAACTTTACTTTTACTTTACAAAAGAGAACAAAAAACTTTAAAAAAGGAAGATAAGCTTCCTGTTCTACTTTAGACTAATTTACATAGCTGTCTCCGGCTATCTTGTTGTTTTGTCAATTTGTCTTTATCAGGCTGCCGGCTATCTCTTTGTCTTTTGTATTTGGTATTTTATTCCAGCTGTACGGTTGGAACTTCATTATCTTCTCCGTGACACTTGGAACATATATGCTCTGAGTATTTGCTGCTAATAGTTGTGCAATATCTTGTCAATAATACTGGTGAAATAAAATTTTTCTTGATAGCTCGTGTAGTTGGTATATTTTCTGGTTTTAGGAGACTCAGTATCCACTGACGTATGTCTTCCATATCTCCTTCTCTTGTTTCTCGATAGTTTGAATATATCATTGTATTATCTCGGCTGTAGTAACTCCATATTGTATTGTTATTTAGATAATTATTTGCTAACTCTGTTAATACTGTAGCTATTCCGATAACTCTTTTATTGGCGTAGAAATCAGGAATATCTACAATAGGTATCTCATCTTGTTTTTCTATCTTTTCCGGAATTAACATATCTCTGGTCAAACCAATCTTTATTACTTGTATAACTGGTTTTATTTCGTCATATAGTATTTCTGCTGTAGCTGTATAGAACTTTATGAAGAATAGAGTTCCTTTAGTAATTCGTTTGTAGGTTAAGAATGCTTTGTATAGTTCCGGTATCTTCGAAATTTCGTCTCCTGTAGCTGTGTACACTGTACTGAGTAGTCCATAATTGTAACAAGTTGTAACTAAGTTTGTATTTGTACCTGGAAGGGCAATTAGTTTGTTATAACCTTGTAGGTGTTGAGTAATGTAATCAGTATTTGGTTCTTTTGGATTTATAGCTCTGGGTTTTTATTTAGGTAAGTTTGGATTTTATAAATATTTTCTGTATATGTACGGGTAATATGGGTATATGTATTTTTCTGTTGGGCTAGGCTGTTTTTATAAGTAGTTGTTTGTGGAGTAGGCACGGATTTTTGTATCTTTGGAGCTGTATATGGTTTATCAAAAAGTTTATTCATATTTGTATTTGCATAACTTTTTTCTTTCGTATTTTTCTTTGTAGCTCCACCAGATGTACCTGCACCTACATTTAAACAAACGTTATGGGTTTTAGGGAGTTTCCCAACGTCTCCTTCTAGCTCTGGAATTTTAACGTCTTCCGATCGACGTAGCTCCGCATTTTTTACGTCATGTCACGACTACTAGCTTGCTCTTTGAGCTTTTGTATCTCTCCTTCCATACTATCCACTTTTTTGCAAAGTGTAGTTAGGAGGTTTAATATCTGATCCATTGTATTTGTCTGTTCAATATTTTTCTCTTGAGAGGTGATCTTTTTAGTTATCCACCATTTTACCTGTGTATTATCTGTTCTAACAATAAATTTGTTATACACAATATATGGTTCAAAAGCTAATAAACATTTATATAAGGCAAATAGTTCTTTTCTATTTATTTCCCATTTTATTTGTATACAGACCCGTAATAATATCTACAGTGATGTTCTATTTTTTCTTCTTTTCTGTTCACTATGTTTATTTACTATGAATGCTGGACTATTATGTTTACTATTGCTTTCTTGTATATAATTATTTTCTAATAATTTATTTATATGCATTTTAAATTCTGATTGGTCTTCAAAATTATATCTTAATGGTTTTTGTGTTATTATACTATTTTCATCTATTAGTTCAATTTTTACTTTTGTTTTATGTTTATCCCATCCTTGCAATGGGTTTTCGTTATATAATGAATTTAATTTATCGTTTATTGCTTGTATTTTATCTACTGTGAATATTATAATTTCTATTTTATGATCATTAGTTGTTACATTTTCTAATTTTTGGGTAATTTTTTCACTTCCTTTTATCCATGGTGTATTTTTTCTAATTTTATTATTAACTCTTTTTGCTCCTATTTTGTGATTACATATGGTAGTGAACCACCAATGCGTTTTTGTTATAGTATGTGGATATAGTTTTTCTAAAAAAGGCATTCCTAATAATATATCTTTATTTGTAAATTCATAACTATAGATTTTTTCGATTATTAATATTTTATCCCATATTTGTGTTTTTATATTTTTAGCTTTATGTGTTATCATGCTTCCTTCATTATTAAATCCTGTTACTATTAATGGTGTTTTTAACTTTTTCCATTTACTATCTGGTAGACAATTGTGTTTACACATATTTGCTTCTGCTCCTGTGTCTATCATAGGTGTGTAATACCTGTTATAGTATCCTTCTATAATTATTTTTGCTAAAATATATATTTTTGTCATTATATTAGGATGTTAAAATGTTATTTTATCATATAATTGTTCTTTTAATAATTACCTTTTTGTTTTCGTAATGTATTGTTAGTTGTTTATCATCTATGTTATATGGTTTAACTGTTTCTAGCCATTTTATTCCTAAAGTAATATTATTATTTCCTTGATGTATTTTAAATTTAATTTTTATTGGTATCCTCCCAATAATTAGTTCTTGTCAGTAGTTTCTTCTATATTTACCAAAGCTCTAGGTAATTCTGTATTTATATTTTCTCCTGTAATTATTTCATGTTCTTTGACTAATTCTCTTATAATTTGGTTTTCTGTTTGTCCTGTATTTATAGTTATTAAATATTTTCTTTGGTCTAATATTCCTGTAATATAATATTGGTATGGTTGGATTTCATCTTGTTGTAGTTCTTTTAACTTAGGTATTAAGTCATAATCTAATCTTCTAGATGTACTAGTTCTTGATGATGAAGGTGTATCATAGCTTAATCTTTTAGATGTACTTAATCTTTCTTTTACTATCTCTAAATCTTCTTCAATATCTAGTTCTTTATAACTGTAATCATTATTATCAATTTTGTAATTATTTTATCAAATGGATTTTCTATTTTGATTTTTTGAATCTTATTTTTCTTGTTGTTTTATGCTTTGTAGTTAATACATATAAATTTTTACATCTTGTAAATATTTTACTTCACAGTGCTAATTCTATGCCTGACATTTTCCAATATAGTACTAATGATTTATCTATGTTTTTGTCTTCGATAGCTACTGAATAATTTGCACTTATAATAAATTTAAATTTCTGGTATATTAAATTTCCTCTAACTGCACTTATTATACTTTTTTCTATAGGTTGAATTATTCTATCATCTGCTAAATATAATTCTATAGGTGTATCTATTCCTTCTCTAAAACATGCTTTTATTAATATTTCATGTTCTAAATGTACATATTTTATTGGATTTTTGATTTTAAATCTTGAATTTCTTTATTAATTATTTTTTTATTTATGATAGGTATTTTAGCTTTTCCTTTAATATATTTACAATCTATTACATGTTCTTTTTGGCTTATTACAAAATATTCATCTTGTTTTAATTTGAATAAATTTTTTAGTTTAGGTACTTCTAATATCTTATCTATGCTTAAGTCTAATTCTTTACCTTTTATTTGTTCAAACATATTATTATCAAATATTATTTTTTGTTCTCAGATATTCATTATCTTGGTATTCTTCTTTACTTATTATTTTTATGTCGCTTTCAGTCATAATCATAATCGAAGATGACTATTTCTTCTTCTAATTCAATATCTGTAATTTCGTATATGCTATCTTCATTTTCTAAGTCATAATCTAAATAATCTATCTGCTTGTATGTGTCGCTTTCTATTATTATTTCGCTTATTTGTTTCTTTTTAAGTCTTTTGGTAATTTACAATCTCTAGCTAAATGTCCTAATTTTCCACAATTATAACATTTACATTCTGTTTATATTTTTCTTAACTCTATGTGGTCTTTTATGTTTATAATTTTTTATATAATATCTTTTTCTTGGGATTTTGTCTTTATATTTTGTTTTGAAATGTTTATATTTCTTTATCCTTTTCTTATATTTATATGGATTTTTACATCCAAATTGGGGTGCTAATTTATTTGTACAATATTTTAGGTTTTTTACTAATATTTTTTCTAGTTTTAATTCCTCTTTATGTTTTTCACATAGTTTTATAAACCATTGTTGTAAGAATTTTACTCTAGCTCCTAGTGTATCTACTGTATTTGATTCTTCCCAATCTTTTATTATTTTTGAACTAAATGGTTCTGGTAATTTTGTGTAATATAATTTTCTTATTTCTCTACTTTCATCATTTGTATATATTCCTTTATAGTAATATTCTCTAAATGCACATGTATATTCATCTATATAACTCATTTTACATATTGCTAATTTATTCATTAAATTTCTGTTTATTATTTTATCTTTCTGTTGTTCTTCTATTTCTGTTGTCATACTTCCAAATTCATTTCTAATTGATATTTCATATTTAGTTAATATGTCTATTGCTGATGTTGCTATGTCATTATTAAGTTTCGTATTATTTCTTAATGTTTCTAAGCTTGTTGTTGTTAAATTTTGTAACCATATTTTTACTGTTCCTATAAGTGTTCTTTCTATATATCCTGGGGCATCCATTATTGATATTTTGTTGTCTATTAATTGTTTTGATATATAACCCATCCATAATTGAATTGTTTTATTTGTATCTGCTACGCAGTCCAAATCTAAGAAATTATTTTGATCTGTAGTTTGTCTAGGTATCCAATTTTTATTTAATCTTTTATCCCATAAAACTTTATCTCTATTTTCTTTTTCATAAGTATAATATGTTGGGGTTGTATCAATTCGTGTTTTAGAATTTGAAGTACTAGGTTTCTCATCTAAATTTCCTACATTTATTTCTATATTTTTATCTTTTTCTATAAGGTCAGTATATGTTTCTGAATATGATTCATAATTATTTTCTGAAATATTATCATTTTCTTCTTCATTTATTTCATTTATTTCATCTATTTTTAACTCAGGTAATTCTTCTGTTTCTTCTAACATTGTTTTCATTTTTTCTATTTCTTGATTTAACTTTAATTCTTCAGTTCTTTTTTTATATTCTTCTTTTGCTTTTAATTTTTCTTCATATAATTGTTTAAGTCTTTCTAATTCTTTTTGTAATTCTTGAATTCTAGTATCTTTTACTTCTTCTATTTGTTTAATTTCTTTTTTAGCTTGTTCTCTAATTTTTTCAATTTCTTTTCTTCTATCTATTTCTTCATTTTCTTTATTTAATCTTACCATAGTTGTTAGACTATCTTCTAATTTTGCTGATTCCTTATCTGGCATTAGGTATAGTTGGGTTCCTATTTTTTTATATCTTCGTTCTAAGTTTGAATGTATTATTTTTATTTCTAATCCATCTTGACTTTTATATATTTTTTCTTCTACAGCATATTCTTCTTTATTCATTATAAGTTATGTTGATATTTATATTCTAAGTGTTGTAATTGTAGATCTAATAAGAATATCATTTTTCTTTGTGCTTTTATAGATTTTTGGCATACTCCTGCCCATATATTTTCTTCTAGTCTATTTTGTCTAAATCTTAATTCTTGTTTTATTTCATTAATTTTTTCTAATAGTTGTTCTCTATAAGTTTCATCCATTATAAGTTTGAAAACATTTTTTCATAATATTCTTGTTTCTTTATCATAAGATTTTGTATTTCTTTTATATTTTCTGAAATATATTCTAAGTATTCCATATCTTGGGTTCTTCGATATATTATAATATTATTTATTAAAAGTTTATTTAGTAGATCTAAATCTTCCATAGTTTGTAACCAATATGTTAGATATTCGTAGTTTATCATTAATCTGAACACAAGTCATATAATTCATATATATTTTGGATAGTTAGTTCTTGCCAATTTTGTTCTATTAATTCATTTATTCGGTCTAATTCTATTATTTCTTCAATAAGTAAAAGGTCGTAAATTTCTCTTTTTATGTCAATATTTAATGTTCTAAGGATATATAAAATAAGTATTTTATATTTATCATCTCCATTTAGTAAGTATGTAGGTACCATTTTCATAATTTCTAAACAAGTTTATTCCTTCTAACCTTCTTGTTTGTTATTATCAATTATCAAATTATATTAAAGTTATCCTAAATAAATTCTTTTGGTCACTACTATGATTTTCAGCTTCAATCAGTTACCCTAACAGCGCCTTCAATCGTATGCGTACTTCCTCAAAGCGGCTTTCCTTACGCTAAGCGGGTTTCCGTTTTAGGATGGCATAGTCTGGGCTTACCTACTCTCAGCTTACCTTCGTTCATAGCAAACTACTTCGAATTTATTTAGTATAACAATACTATAACATGATAATAATCTAATAATAATCAAGAGATTATCAGGAATAAGATAGTTTAGCTATTCATAATGAAATATGAACATACCTTTGTTTGTAGATTTTCTGAAGTTGTTTCCTTCGTAGATTCCTGGTTGTTACTAGATTTCTCCATTTATATTTTTCTTATATCTAGCTCTGATACCAATATAGGGGGGGTAGTTGCGGAAGAGAGAATTGTGGAAGAGGATGGAGTTGAGGATGATCTTCCTCTTCTCCCAACTTACATATATATACAAAATTTACAAACTACTATTTATGAACAGTAGGGACCTCTACTATTCATGAATAGTGACTGACCTTTACTATTTACACAGTGACTTGACTCTTACTATTCACATAATTGACACTTTACTATTTATGAATAGTATTTTTTGTCTTTTACTATTCATCAACAGTATCATGTCGGGTGACTCCAAATAAAAACAAACGACTCTACTTTACTTTACAAAAAGAAAACAAAAACTTTACAGAAAGTAAGATAAGATGCTTATCCTACTTTTGACTTTTACATATGTGTCTTCATCATATTTTGTTTTGTCATTTGTCTTTATCAATTTGGCTATCTCTTTGTCTTTTGTCTTTGGTATTTTATTCGGTGTGCACGGTTGGAACTTCGTTATCTTCTCCGTGACACTTGGAACATATATGCTCTGGTATTTCTTTGCTAATAGTTGTGCAATATCTTGTCAATATCTTGGTGAAATAAAATTTTTCTTGATAGCTCGTGTAGTTGGTGTATTTTCTGGTTTTAGGAGACTCAGTATCCACTGACGTATTTCTTCCATATCTCCTTCTCTTGTTTCTCGACAATTTGAATATATCATAGTGTTATCTCGGCTGTAGTAACTCCATATTGTATTGTTATTTAGATAATTATTCGCTAACTCCGTTAATATTGTAGCTATTAGATAACTCTTTTATTGGCGTAAAAATCAGAATATCTACAATAGGTATCTCATCTTGTTTTTCTATCTTTTAAGATTAACATATCTCTGGTCAAACCAATCTTTATTACCTGTATAACTGGTTTTATTTCGTCATATAGTATTTCTGCTGTAGCTGTATAGAACTTTATAAAAAATAGAGTTCCTTTAGTAATTCGTTTGTAGGTTAAGAATGCTTTGTATAGTTCCGGTATCTTTGAAATTTCGTCTCCCGTAGCTGTGTACACTGTACTGAGTAGTCCATAATTGTAACAAGTTGTAACTAAGTTTGTATTTGTACCTGGAAGGGCAATTAGTTTGTTATAACCTTGTAGGTGTTGAGTAATGTAATCAGTATTTGGTTCTTTTGGATTTATAGCTCTGGGGTTTTTATTTAGGTAAGTTTGGATTTTATAAATATTTTCTGTATATGTACGGGTAATATGGGTATATGTATTTTTCTGTTGGGCTAGGCTGTTTTTATAAGTAGTTGTTTGTGGAGTAGGCACGGATTTTTGTATCTTTGGAGCTGTATATGGTTTATCAAAAAGTTTATTCATATTTGTATTTGGATAGCTTTTTTCTTCTGCAATTTTCTTTGTAGCTCGGATGTACTGCACTGCATTTAAGCAAACGTTATGGGTTTTAGGGAGTTTCCCAACGTCTCCTTCTAGCTCGAATTTTAACGTGTTCCGATCGACGTAGCTCCATTTTTACGTCATCTTCATTGACTACTAGCTTGCTCTTTGAGCTTTTGTATCTCTCCTTCCATACTATCCACTTTTTTGCAAAGTGTAGTTAGGAGGTTTAATATCTGATCCATTGTATTTGTCTGTTCAATATTTTTCTCTTGAGAGGTGATCTGCAATCACATTTTTGTCAGTTTTTATAACTTCAATTGTAAATGAAAAATTCAATATATTGACCACTAATCTTCTTATTTCTTTTGTTGTAACTGAATCTTGTACCTTTTTAGTTATCCACCATTTTACCTGTGTATTATCTGTTCTAACAATAAATTTGTTATACACAATATATGGTTCAAAAGCTAATAAACATTTATATAAGGCAAATAATTCTTTTCTATTTATTTCCCATTTTATTTGTATACAGACCCGAAATAATATCTACAGTGATGTTCTATTTTTTCCTCTTTTCTGTTCACTATGTTTATTTACTATGAATGCTGGACTATTATGTTTACTATTGCTTTCTTGTATATAATTATTTTCTAATAATTCATTTATATGCATTTTAAATTCTGATTGGTCTTCAAAATTATATCTTAATGGTTTTTGTGTTATTATACTATTTTCATCTATTAGTTCAATTTTTACTTTTGTTTTGTGTTTATCCCATCCTTGTAATGGGTTTTCGTTATATAATGAGTTTAACTTATCATTTATTGCTTGTATTTTATCTACTGTGAATATTATAATTTCTATTTTATGATCATTAGTTGTTATATTTTCTAATTTTTGGGTAATTTTTTCACTTCCTTTTATCCATGGTGTATTTTTCTAATTTTATTATTAACTCTTTTGCTCCTATTTTGTGATTACATATGGTAGTGAACCACCAATGTGTTTTTGTTATAGTGTGTGGATATAGTTTTTCTAAAAAAGGCATTCCTAATAATATATCTTTATTTGTAAATTCATAACTATAGATTTCTTCGATTATTAATATTTTATCCCATATTTGTGTTTTTATATTTTTAGCTTTATGTGTTATCATGCTTCCTTCATTATTAAATCCTGTTACTATTAATTGTGTGTTTAACTTTACCCAGTTACTATCTGTAAGACAATTATGTTTACACATATTTATACATTCTGTGTCTATCATAGGTGTGTAATACCTGTTATAGTATCCTTCTATAATTATCTTTGCTAAAATGTATATTTTTGTCATTATATTAAGATGTTTTTATCATATAATTGTTCTTTTAATAATTACTTTCTTAGTTTCATAAGTTATTGTTAATTGTTTATCATCTATATTATATGGTCTAACTGTTTCTAGCCATTTTATTCCTAAAGTAATATTATTATTTCCTTGATGTATTTTGAATTTAATTTTTATTGGTATTCCTCCAATAATTAGTTCTTGTTCCGTAGTTTCTTCTATATTTACCAAAGCTCTAGGTAATTCTGTATTTATATTTTCTCCTGTAATTATTTCATGTTCTTTGACTAATTCTCTTATAATTTGGTTTTCTGTTTGTCCTGTATTTATAGTTATTAAATATTTTCTTTGGTCTAATATTCCTGTAATATAATATTGGTATGGTTGGATTTCATCTTGTTGTAGTTCTTTTAACTTAGGTATTAAGTCATAATCTAATCTTCTAGATGTACTAGTTCTTGATGATGAAGGTGTATCATAGCTTAATCTTTTAGATGTACTTAATCTTTCTTTACTATTTCTAAATCTTCTTCAATGTCTAGTTCTTTATAACTGTAATCATTATTATCAATTACTGTAATTATTTTATCAAATGGATTTTCTATTTTGATTTTTTGAATCTTATTTTTTGCTGTTGTTTTATGCTTTGTAGTTAATACATATAAATTTTACATCTTCTTTGTAAATATTTTACTTCACAGTGCTAATTCTATGCCTGACATTTTCCAATATAGTACTAATGATTTATCTATGTTCTTGTCTTCTATTGCTACTGAATAGTTTGCACTTATTATAAATTTAAATTTTTGGTATATTAGATTTCCTCTAACTGCACTTATTATACTTTTTTCTATAGGTTGAATTATTCTATCATCTGCTAAATATAATTCTATAGGTGTATCTATTCCTTCTCTAAAACATGCTTTTATTAATATTTCTGTTGCTCCTAAATGTACATATTTTATTGGATTTTTTGATTTTAAATCTTGAATTTCTTTATTAATTATTTTTTTATTTATGATAGGTATTTTAGCTTTTCCTTTAATATATTTACAATCTATTACATGTTCTTTTTGGCTTATTACATAATATTCATCTTGTTTTAATTTGAATAAATTTTTTAGTTTAGGTACTTCTAATATCTTATCTATGCTTAAGTCTAATTCTTTTCCTTTTATTTGTTCAAACATATTATTGTCAAATATTATTTTTTGTTCTGTATATTCATTATATTGGCTACAAACTATGGAAGATTTAGATCTACTAAATAAACTTTTAATAAGAAATATTATAACATATCGAAGAACCCAAGATATGGAATATTTAGAATATATTTCAAAAAATATAAAAGAAATACAAAATCTTATGATAAAGAAACAAGAATATTATGAAAAAATGTTTTCAAACTTATAATGGATGAAACTTATAGAGAACAATTATTAGAAAAAATTAATAAAATAAAACAAGAATTAAGATTTAGACAAAATAGATTAGAAGAAAATATATGGGCAGGAGTATGCCAAAAATCTATAAAAGCACAAAGAAAAACGATATTCTTATTAGATTTACAATTACAACACTTAGAATATAAATATCAACATAACTTATAATGAATAAAGAAGAATATGCTGTAGAAGAAAAGATATATAAAAGCCAAGATGGACTAGAAATAAAAATAATACATTCAAACTTAGAACGAAGATATAAAAAAATAGGAACCCAATTATATCTAATGCCGATAAAGAATCAAGAAATTAGATGATAGTCTAACAACTATGGTAAGATTAAATAAAGAAAATGAAGAAATAGATAGAAGAAAAGAAATTGAAAAAATTAGAGAACAAGCTAAAAAAGAAATTAAACAAATAGAAGAAGTAAAAGATACTAGAATTCAAGAATTACAAAAAGAATTAGAAAGACTTAAACAATTATATGAAGAAAAATTAAAAGCAAAAGAAGAATATAAAAAAGAATCAAGAATTAAAGTTAAATCAAGAAATAGAAAAAATGAAAACAATGTTAGAAGAAACAGAAGAATTACCTGAGTTAAAAATAGAAGAAATAAATGAAATAACAGAAAATGACAATATTTCAGAAAATAATTATGAATCATATTCAGAAACATATACTGATCTTATAGAAAAAGATAAAAATATAGAAATAAATGTAGGAAATTTAGATGAGAAACCTAGTACTTCAAATTCTAAAACACGAATTGATACAACCCCAACATATTATACTTATGAAAAAGAAAATAGAGATAAAGTTTTATGGGATAAAAGATTAAATAAAAATTGGATACCTAGACAAACTACAGATCAAAATAATTTCTTAGATTTGATCACAGCGAATACAAATAAAACAATTCAATTATGGATGGGTTATATATCAAAACAATTAATAGACAACAAAATATCAATAATGGATGCCCGTGATATATAGAAAGAACACTTATAGGAACAAGTAAAAATATGGTTACAAAATTTAACAACAACAAGCTTAGAAACATTAAGAAATAATACTGAAACTTAATAATGAGATAGCAACATCAGCAATAGACATATTAACTAAATATGAAATATCAATTAGAAATGAATTTGGAAGTATGACAACGAAATAGAAGAACAATGTAAATATAAAATAATAAACAGAAATTTAATGAATAAATTAGCAATATGTAAAATGAGTTATATAGATGAATATACATGTGCATTTAGAGAATATTACTATAAAGGAATATATACAAATGATGAAAGTAGAGAAATAAGAAAATTATATTACACAAAATTACTGTAACCATTTAGTTCAAAAATAATAAAAGATTGGGAAGAATCAAATACAGTAGATACACTAGGAGCTAGAGTAAAATTCTTACAACAATGGTTTATAAAACTATGTGAAAAACATAAAGAGGAATTAAAACTAGAAAAAATATTAGTAAAAAACCTAAAATATTGTACAAATAAATTAGCACCCCAATTTGGATGTAAAAATCCATATAAATATAAGAAAAGGATAAAGAAATACAAACATTTCAAAACAAAATATAAAGATAAAATCCCAAGAAAGAGATATTATATAAAAAATTATAAACATAAAAGACCACATAGAGTTAAGAAAAATATAACAGAATGTAAATGTTATAATTGTGGAAAATTAGGACATTTAGCTAGAGATTGTAAATTACCAAAAGACTTAAAAAAGAAACAAATAACTGAAATAATAATAGAAAACGACACATACAAACAGATAGATTATTTAGATTATGACTTAGAAAATGAAGATAGCATATACGAAATTACAGATATTGAATTAGAAGAAGAAATAGAGTCATCTTCTGATTATGATTATGACTGAAAGCGACATAAAAATAATAAGTAAAGAAGAATACCAAGATAATGAATATACAGAACAAAAAATAATATTTGATAATAATATGTTTGAACAAATAAAAGGAAAAGAATTAGACTTAAGCATAGATAAGATATTAGAAGTACCTAAACTAAAAAATTTATTCAAATTAACACAAGATGAATATTATGTAATAAGCCAAAAAGAACATGTAATAGATTGTAAATATATTAAAGGAAAAGCTAAAATACCTATCATAAATAAAAAAATAATTAATAAAGAAATTCAAGATTTAAAATCAAAAAATCCAATAAAATATGTACATTTAGGAGCAACAGAAATATTAATAAAAGCATGTTTTAGAGAAGGAATAGATACACCTATAGAATTATATTTAGCAGATGATAGAATAATTCAACCTATAGAAAAAAGTATAATAAGTGCAGTTAGAGGAAATCTAATATACCAAAAATTTAAATTTATAATAAGTGCAAACTATTCAGTAGCAATAGAAGACAAGAACATAGATAAATCACTAGTACTATATTGGAAAATGTCAGGCATAGAATTAGCACCAGGAAGTAAAATATTTACAGCAAGATGTAAAAATTTATATGTATTAACTACAAAGCATAAAACAACAGCAAAAAAATAAGATTCAAAAAATTAAAATAGAAAATCCATAGTTTTTGGGTTCCGAGGGGAGTATGGTTGCAAGGCTAAAAATTAAAGGAATTGACGGAAGGACAACACCAGAAGTGGAGCCTGTGTCTTAATTTTACTCAACACGGGGAAACTTACCAAGTCTAGACATAGTAAGGATTGACAGACTGATATGTTTTCTTTATTTTAAAGATGGTGGTGCATGGCTGTTCTTAGTTGGTGGAGCGATCAATCTAGTTAATTCAGTTACCAAAGAGACTTCCGCTTGCTAAATAGCTATGCAGGGGTATCCCTTCACGGCTAGCTTCTTAATGGGACTATGTCCTTTTAGGGAGGCAATAATAGGGCTAGAAGCAATGATGTGCCCGCCATCCACTTGTTGACCCATGGTAGGAGAAAATGACCCCCAAGGGCACGTGTCATTGGCAAAGTTATTGCATCGGAAGCATCATGCTAACCATCTTGAATTATAATTAACATAAACCTGCATGTAGAATCCTTTATAGACGACTTAAATAAGAGATGGGGTATTGTAAGTGGCAGAGTGGTCATGCTGCCACGATCCACTCAGATTCAACTCTTTGTTGCTTCGATGCAATCCCCTTTTCCCTACAACCTTAAATCCAATCATTTCTAACTTTTTAAAATTTAGGTTTATGTATTGCTTACTTCCTTGGAAGGAAAAAAATCATTAATTGTTGAAAATAACATTGTATATGAAATGTACTACATTTCTGCTACATGTTGACCTATATATTCTTTGCCGAAAATAAGTTGTCCAATGAAGATGTACCATTGGGAGCTTTTTCAGGGCTTTTAGTTCATTTATCATGCCTAATTACATGTCAAGGAGTAATGATGTCTATATCAGAAGTATTTTGGAATGTTGGTGCGATCCTAAAGCAAAGTAAAATATTTGGAGGTATATGGATCTGTGTATGTAACCAAGTGTCCCATGCCCATAGGCCTAGTGACATTTGCCAAGGTCTGCATGCATTGGTCATGCAACGCTGATTGAGGACACACGACATTAGCCAAGGCCTACTCATCAAACATGCAACGTCAGTCGAGGCTAGGCTGCATTAGCGAAGGCCTACGCGCATCAGACCGTTAATGTGGGCTGAGGCCAGGTTGCATCATGAAAGGCCTGCACATATAACACAAGAAATGTGGGCCAAGGCTAGGAAACATCGGCCAAGGTCTGCATGCATCAGACATGCAACATTGGTTGAGGCCAGAAGATATTGGCCAAGTCCAGAGCGCATCAAACATGTGAGTCTATCCTAGGTAGGGTGACGTCGATTAAAGCTAGGCGACATCAGGCAATGCCTGTGCACATAAGAGAAGCAACGTCGCTTGAGGCCACGTGGCTACAACCAAGGCATGCCCATGTCAAAAAAGAGACGCCGGTGAAGGCCAAGCGTCATCAACAGGGCTTGTGTGCATCACAAAAGAAAAGATGGTTGAGGCCAGGTGCATCTACCAGACTACATCGGACAAGACCGGACTACATTTGCCAAGGCATGTACAATTCAATTAGGCGATATCGACCGCAACCAGGAGGCATCAACAAAGGCATGCACATTTGCAAGCCTACATTGAATGAAGCCGGGTGACTTCAGCCAAAGACTATGTGCATCAAACATGCGCTATCAGCCAAGGCCAGGAAATATACGCCAAGGCCTGCATGCATTAGACATACAATATTGGACAGGGCGAGGCTATATTAGCCAAGGCCTACACGTGAATGCTTGGCAAAGTCTACCAAGCTAGGAGACATTGGTCGTGGCCTACGTGCAACAGCCAATAAACATCGATCGAGGCTATGCGACATCAATACATGGCCTGCGCGCATCAAAGAAGAAAAGTTGGTTAAGGCCAAGTGCATCGGCCAAACTACGTCAGACAAGACCAGGGCACATTGGTCAATGCCTGTACACTTCGAATAGGCGATATCGACCGCGAACAAGAGGCATCAACAAAGGCATGCACATTTTCAAGCCTACATTAGATGAGGTCGGGTGACATCAGCGAAAGACTATGCGCATCAAACATACAGTGTCAGCCAAGACCAGGCAACATCAGCCAAGGCTTGCATGCATCGGACATACGATATCAGACAGGGTGAGGCTACATCAGCCAATGCCTACACGTGGGTGCTTGGCAAAGTCTACCAAGCTAGGAGTCATCGGTCATTGCCTACTTTCAACAACCAATAAACATCAATCTAGGGCATGTGACATCAATTGTGGCCTGTGCGGATTTTCACATCGATATTGTTCATTGCATACGTGCATCGGTCAGCCGACGTTGGCCAAGGCCAAGAAACATTTTCTATGGCCTAGGTGACGTCCGTCGAGGTCTAGTCGACAATTTGGAGATGTTGATGTCGTACAAAAATCAAAAGAGTGTGAAACATAACAACGTCACACATTTCGACATATTTATCTATTTTCCATGATTTATTCTCAATGTTCCGCCCCACGTTCAATCGTAAAATTCTTTACTAATTTTATAGTTCATACCATAATTAAATGTCTTTTATTTGTACAAATATCTACCCTATCATTATTTTCATATGTTAATAACTATTTTATAGTATTTTCTATTTTTCTTCATTTACTTTTTAAATTTATTTTTATGTTCTACATTTTTTACATCACATTTTAAAAATCCAAATTTGCTTTATTGTTAGATTTAAAGTTAGTACATGTATTGGTAATTTTTGGGTGTTAATTTTATAATTTTTTTAATCTTTATTAATATATTAATTATTTTTTGAATTTTTCCATAAATAAAAAATTAAAAAAATTTGTTGAAAACAACGTTATAATACATAAAAGTCATTTGTTCAAGCCAGTATGTGTTTGTCTCTTAGCCCATGCAAACTAGGTTGTACATGTTCATTATGATTCTCTAGAAAAATAATGACTACTCCTTCGAAATGTGGTCTTTTCTTTATTATATATAAGGGGAGTAGAGATTTGGAGACATAGTGAGGCGACAACAGACGAACGACATAGGCATCCTACATGCATGGCTAATCCATGCGACATCATCCGACCCCTACAAAAACACGTCGATGATGTCTCATTTGGCAGTCCTGGTAAGCCAGTGAGTGTGTTTCTCTAGATTGGTGTGTACACATTTGGTGTGCAAATGACAGTGCTTTCCAGAATTTTGTGAGTTCTAGATCTCCTGTCATGGCTAACTCTATGTGTTGCATGCATATGGCTGTAAGGCCATGTACATTCCAGCACAGTAGAAAGACCAGTGTAGGTTGTACATGTGCAAGAAATTTGGTGTGCCTTCAACACCTTTAAGAGATTAACTTCCCACCTCCGACGGATGTGGCAAGGTTAGGCTTACATTGACTTTGTAACATCGGCTTTGGCAGTGGTGCATGAAAAGTTACCTCACACGTTGGGGTAGGTGTTAGGCATGCATCAACAAAGTTTTTGTATGCACGTTTCATGAGTGGTGTTTGACTTGAGTGGTTAGGTTGGATCCTTGTTTAAAGCAGCAATGTCTTGACCCGCATGCCATCTTTGTCAAAGGACATGCACAATCTAGGCTAGTCAGAAGTCGATCTCTAAAGCCCAGGCATTAATCATGTGCAATTGGTCACCTTTTCCCATGCATTCCATGTGTGGGATGAACCCAAAAGCCGCTCTCACGTCCTATACCTTCCTCACATTATTATACGATTGTGCGGTCCATGATCGGTGCCTTAGATTCTTGGATTTGATAGATTTAGTGGGCATGGGTCTTCATTGGCTCCTATATTCGTAAAATGAATACTCCTTGTGAATGATAGTCGTGCTCACCTTGGACATGGCAGCACATGAGCAGCCATGACAGGCTCAAGTGACATGTGACATCGTTGAGGAATTCTTACTAGTTGTTCCTGCTAGTAGTCATATGTATGTCTCAAAGATTAAGCCATGTATGTGCGGGCGAAGCATTATACAATTTTTTTCCCTTTGAACTTTCGATGATAGGATAGTGTCCTGCCATGGTTTTGACGAGTGACGAAGGATTTGGGTTCAGTTTGTAGAGGGAGTCTGAGAAATGGCTCACACATCTAAGGAAGGAAGCAGGCACACAAATTCCATAATGTTGACACCGGGAGGTAGTGACAATAAATTACAATTCGAGGATCTATAAGTCTGGTAATTAGAATTATTACAATCTAAATCCCTTAACAAGAATCCATTGGAGGGCAAGTTTTGTGTCAGTAGCCGTGTTAATTCTATCTCCAATGGAGTATATTTAAGTTAACACATTAAAAAGATTGTAGTTGGACCTTCAAATGGCTCAGCTGGTCTGCCTAGGTGTGCACCTCTCGTCTCATCTCTTCTGTCAGCGATGCACTCCTAGCCTAATTGGTCTGGTCATACTTATTGTGATTTATGATATTAGAGTTCTCAAAACAAGCCTACATTCTATATATATTAGCAAAGGATAACATTATAGGATTTCAGTACTGTTACATTAGCCTTCGGGATTGGAGTAAGAATAAACACAAATAGTTGGGGGTATTTGTATTTCATAATCATAGTTGAAATTCTTTGGTTTATGAAAGATGAATAAATGCGAAATCATTTTATAAGAATGTTTTCATTAATCAAGAATGAAAGTTGGGGGCTCGAAGACAATTAGATACCATCTTAATCACAACCATGCACGATGCCGACCAGGGATCGACGAATGTTGCTTTTAAGACTCCACCTGCACATTATGAGAAATCAACGTTAATTTTTAGGTTTCAGAGGGTGTATGGGGCTGAGACTTAAAGGAATTGATCGAAGGACATGATGAGTCCAAGATTTGTACTCATTTTGGGCTTTGTGTATATAGATTTGGTGTCCGCAAATTCTTAATTTGTGCCATTAATTGATGTCAAATCCCAAAATTTTTCATCTATATGGATTGAGGAACAATGCAAGGACACTAATAGGCATAAAGAACAACAAAAGTTGGAAAACAGGGAGAAAAACAAGCCTGAAGATCGCCAAGAAAACTTGGCGACTCACCGAGTTTCCCCTAGACCGCCTAATTTCATAGAACACTAAGCCTGAAATGGGAAAAACTTAGGCAAACTACGTTATCTATTGGCGAATCACCGATTGCATCAACGAAGGAAGATTGTATCGCATATTGTATTGGTTGAGAACAAGATGAAATTTAATTGGCGAGGTAAAGGACAAAAGAGCGCATCGCGGAAATGATCGGTGATCTTGATCTAGATTGCCTAAAATGACAGTGTCTAAATGAGGAAAATGTGAATAAAGAAGGTGATGGACAATGACAATCAGTGAGTCGCCGACCGGTCGGCGAAGCCTGACATTCCTCACCTATCGACCCCAAAAATCCATACCTCAGATCAATATAAATTGATTTTTGTAAGAGAGAGAAAGCATTTAGTCATTGTGGAACAAAATAGAGAGAACAAAAACATTATTCTTGTTGATTTTAAGCAATTTTGATAAGAGATTTCAATTGGGTATTGTAATAGAGAAGATAGTATTCATTTTAGAACTTCAATTTTTCAAACGCCTAGCTATGGAGCATGCAGTAGGTATTAAGTTTCTTTCTTTTATGATGATTGGCAAAAACCCAGATCGTGGGGATTTTACAATGTGACTAATTGTTGAGTTTGACTTGATGAGTGTTAGTTATTATCAATTTAGGGTTAATTTGAAGTGGGTCTAACTTATTGTTGTGGTTTAACTATTATATTGTATGTTCACTTCAATATAATCTAGTGTTTTATGCTTGCTTGAGAAAGAAGTGTAAAGCTAAAGTAATATGTTGGCACTTATAGTTAGTGGGTCATGGTAGATTCAGCTTGAGAGAGTGAATCCCAAGACTCGTTCTATGTATCCAGCTTGAGAGAGTGGATCTGGTGACGTTGTGGACTAGTCTGTATGTTATAGCTTTGAGGTTCGAGATAACTCAATTGAAATGAGGTATTGTTCGAGAGAAAAGTTCCTCATCTAAAGTCCATCTTACCCATGAAAAGTTAGCACTTTGGTTAATAATTTTCACCCATTAAGTTGAACTTAGCAATTGGTTAGTCAATTCCCCAAGCATCTTTCTCCTATTTGTTTATTCATAGAAAATTATTGAAGTTGCTTTCTTATCTAACCCCCCCCCCCCACCTTGACATTGTTGTCACTTATAAAATTTAATCAATAGTTTTCGAAAACTTCTATTCCTTTAGCTGCAAAGATTATAGCTTCATATTCGAATTCAAAACTGAACTACTCTCTGTGGGATTGATCCCAACTCCTTTGTTGGGTTTATACTACTTAATCAGATGGAGGTGTAGTTGATACTTTAATCAAATGGTACCCTTGCCGGGGAGAAGCGTTGTTTAGACTTCTCTTATCAAAGTTTAATTTGTGAATTTGTTGGCTGTAGTTGAATCAATTTGATTTGTTTTGTGTTTGTGTTGGTTGTGCTAAACAGAAGATAAAATGAGTGAGGCATAGATTATAGGTAATTAAGTGAGTCATCGAGATGATATTGATGACCTTAATAGTGCGCACAACCCAATCTAATTGGGTGGAATTGGTGCAATCTGCCTACCATTAGCTGAAGAGGATGCTATATTTGAGGTTACTAGAAAAACTCTCCATCTCCTTAAAGGGACTCTACTGAGTATATGTGGAATTTTATAGATGTATGTGGTCAGTTTTCATTCAAGAATGTATCAGAAGAATCAGTCCGTCTTAGGTTATTTCCATTATCTTTAACGGGGGAAGCTAGCAAATGGTTGGCTGAATTACCAAAGAATTCTATCACATCGTGATGATCTTACCACGGCATTCAATGTTAGGTTCTTTCCCATGTCTAGGATGATGAAGCTCAGAGACAATATCTAAGGTTTCAAGCGACTAGAAGGTGAACCCATCCATAAAATGTGGCTAAGGTTTAATAAGCTACTCCTTCAATGCCTGACTCACTGGCTTCCAAGCAATGTGCTTCTCCAATACTTCTACCGAAGTCTTGATTCAGTAAACAAAGGAGTAGCTGATCAATTAGTTCGAGGTGGAATAATGTTACAATCGTTTGAGGTTGCTTCATTTCTTCAAGATGACATGACGAAGATAAATAAAGTATGGTACACTCAAGAAGATCAAGTTTTGCCTTTTTGCTTTAGAATGACTCAAGAGCAACTTGATAAACAAAGAGAAAGGGATGAGAACATCAACAAGATGTAATCCCAAATGGGGTTGCTACAAATACATGCGTTTGAGAATGTGAAAAAGCCCAAAACACATGGGGAGTGTTTAGAGTCGAAGAGGGTTCTTCCTCGGGCTATTCAAAGCTAAGGGAGAATCAAGGTTGGAACTCTCACAGATTTAAGGAGGGTTTTCACCCATGCTATTTGCAGCGGGAAGGGAATCAAGGTTGGAACTCTCACAAAGAAGAAGAGCAGAGAATATACTATCAAGAATGGGCCGAGCAAAGTGATCCTTGGAAAAGAGAGGATGATCATGAAGAAGATCACGCTCAATAGAGTGAGAGCCCAAAGTCAAAGGGGAGTGCAAGTAGTCTCCGAGTGGATGATTTGTTGTCTCGCATTCTTGACCAAGTAGAGGGCTCAGATGATTTGCTAAAAGGGATGAAAGCCAATCTTTCATCATTAAACAATAGAGTGAACTCTCACGCTGATGCAATCAAGCTACTTGAAGGTCAGTTGAGTCTACTTTCGGCACAATTGGAACCAAAAATAACGGAAGACGGCAAATCATACACATAACAACTTTGGGGGAGGTGGTGATAGAGATTTGGTTGTGGTTACTCATAGTGGAAGGTAGCGGTAGGTGATGTGAAGGGTAATGATGAAGCACAAGCTCATGAAGAAGAGAAAGATATTGAGGAAAAATAGATACCCATCCAACAAAGCGTTGCCAAAGAGTTACAAAAACATTCAAGAAAAAGCACTTCAATCTCAAAATTGGTGCAACGCCTCCCTAAAATAACTCCTCCATTTCTCCAACGTCTCAACAAGAAAAATGAGGATGATAAGTTAAAGAAGTTCTTATCGGTGTTCAAGACATTATCGATTAATCTCCCTCTAGTGGAGGCATTGTTGAAGATGTCGGGTTATGCAAATTTTATGAAGGAGTTAGTCACAAAGAAAAGACACTTGGACTTTGAAACAATTTGTCACGCCCCGAGCCTACACCCCGGACGTGACTGGCACTTGAAGACCATCGCTGGCCCCCAAGCGAACCCTTGGCCTGGCTTTCTTAACTCAGCGGAAACTTAACTCAACAGGATAACTCAATGCAATGAAAGGTTATAAAACAACTCAACTGAAAGTAATTTGCCAACAAGGCATCTCGAGTCGCAAAATAGGATATTTAAATATATACATGCATGAGAGACTCCAAACTAACTGACTGACTGTCTGACTGTCTATGAAGCCTCTAAATACTGAGATGGATGTTGGGACAGACCCCGCAACATCCTAATAAAACAAAAACTAAGAACACAAAATAATTGAGTCCTCCGGAATACAAGGAGGCTCACCGCTGACTCTGGAGTGCTCAGCTGGATCAACGACGTGCAGGATGCTGATCCGGGGTACCTGTATCTGCATCATAAGACGATGCAGGCCAACTGGCATCAGTACATGGAAGGTACAAGTATGCGAGCTGGAAAACTAAGCAACATAGGCTAGAAGGAAATTTGGAAGAAACTGAAAAGTTTACCTTGTTCAACTCAACTCAACCTGACTGACTTCTTTCAATATAAGGCAATTTAAAACAAGTGTGATATAAAGAAAGATCTTAAAACATGCTATAAACTCTGTGTGTATACAAGGATACAATAAGCCTGAGATGTATATAGAAATACAATTGAACTGATGTATATAAAATACAATAATTTCCGTGTATAAAAATACAATAACTGCTGTGGGAGTTTCTCTAACCGACAACCATCACATAAGAGCTAAAGTGATGATACAGCGATCAACCTCACGCTGCTAGAGCATCCTATACCCGGCCAAAGGTATAAGACCTGAACTGCCTAATGGATCCACTAGTCTAATATGAAAAGGATTCATCTAAAGAGTTTGATATCCTTTTCTACCCATGGTGGCTAACATGGTTCTATGGGGGCTGTGGGTTCTTTGAATGCTCCCCCAATTCGGTGCTCGATACTACTCCCAAAAATGTACTGGCTCTTATGTTTTTAAATTTCTTCCTGCTGACATGAGATAATTACTCAAAAAAAAACTATCCCGAAGGCTCTTTGGAAATTTCAGTTTCCAACCTTGTTTAAATGTAAAGACATTTCTTTAAAATCAACTTGAAACTTGAGACTCTTTACTTAGCTTGAAACTCTAAGCTCTTTGCTTGACTTGACACTTGAGTCTAAAAATAAAGTTAAAACGTTCAATAAAGACTCTTGAACAACTTTACAACTAGCTTGACTTGCTTAACTTCTAAGCTTAACTCTTAATTTCTAACTTCACTTGACTTCTAACTAACTCTCCTTGAATTGGAATTTTGGATTCAAGGTGTTTGCTCACATGTTACGGATGAGTTCTTGACTTTTAGAAGTACCTTGGAGTGTTGGAAACAACTAGGAAACATAGGTATACTACCTAGGAACAAAAATAAAATAAAATGGGGAATTAAGGTAACGGGAAGGATTGGCGTCCTTGGCGCTCTAAGAGGCGCGGGGCGCCAGCCCTCAACTTCAAACGGGACTGCTGGCCAGCTTCAAAGGGGGCTGCTGGGCACTCTGCATTCTGCCCAGTTGCCAGCCCTTTCCCCAGAAAAAACCCGACTTTTCTCCCTCTTTTCTTCAACTCTAAACCACCCTTACTTCAATGGATTTAACCCCAAACACTAAGGATCATCAATCTCTCAACATACAATAAATTACAACTCAAATACACAACCCAATCATGTCTCACAACCAACAATAACTTCAACAACACAACTAACAACATCAACAACAACTAACAACTTCAACAACTTCAACAACTTCAACACAAATCCAATCTTTTCTCAAATCATAAAAGAAATGAGCTTGATGTGTGGGGGAAAGGATCAAACCACACAAAGAACTCACATACCTTGATAGGGATCACCCCCGACGAAAATTCACGACGGAAACTTGTTGATCTCCTTTCTCCTCTTCTTCTCCTCTTCTTCTCTTCTTCTTCTCTTCTTCTTCTCTCAAGAACCCTAACTCTTTCTCTTTTAAAATAGGATAAAATGATCAAAAATCAGCCTAACACACACATATAACCTCAAAAGAAATGGCTAGGGAAAAGACCAAAATGCCCTTAAAATTTCCGGACGGATTCCCTGCCAACTGCCCAACTTTCAATGGCCATAACTCGCTCATACAAACTCGAAATCGAGCAATCTCAGTGGCGTTGGAAAGATCATTCCACAAGTTTCACAACCATAACAGGAACTACTCCTAACTCATCTTGATCTAGGAGTTACGACTGCTCAAAGTTGGCCAAAAAAATCACTGATTTCCACACTTAGCCAAATTTTCCAGATTCTGTAATTTTTTCCAAAAATGGCTACTTCCAATTTCAAGCTTCTTCATAGCTATTTCAAATTGTCGGATGTTACAATATCTCCCCCTTGGGAACATTCGTCCTCGAATGAGGTGATTCTTACTAAGCTAAGGGTGCAACAACAACTCAAACACCAAACAAGCAACTATGCAACAACAACAACAATATGCCCACTATAATTTAAAGAGCACTAAGAAGGAAATTAATACCTTGATCTGCGGATTCAAAGAGATATGGATATCTCTTCTTCATGTCTTCTTCGGCTTCCCAAGTAGCTTCCTCAACAAATTGGTTCCTCCAAAGGACCTTGGTAGGCTACATCCTTTGTTCTCAACCTTGAACTTGCCGATCTAAAATTTGAAATGCAGAATCTCCTCATAAGATAATTTATTCTTGATCTTGATACTTTCAGTCGGTAGGATCAATGAAGGATCGCCTATGCACTTTTTCAACATGGAGATATGAAATACCGGATGGACCGCTGCTAGCTCCTGTGGTAGCTCCAACTCATAAGCTACATTGCCAACTCTCTTGACTACGCGATAAGGTCCAATATATCGGGGGTTAAGTTTCCCTTTCTTACCAAACCTCATAACCCCCTTCATGGGTGAAACCTTCAAATATACCCAATCATCTACTTCAAACTCTAACGCCCTTCTCCTAACATCAGTGTAGGATTTCTGACGACTCTGTGCCGTTTTCAACCTCTCTTGAATCACTTTCACCTTCTCCATAGCTTGGTGAACTAAATCTGGTCCTATCAACTGTGCTTCACCCACTTCAAACCATCCAATAGGAGATCTACATCTTCTCCCATAAAGAGCTTCATATGGAGCCATCTGGATGCTAGAGTGATAACTGTTGTTGTAGGCAAACTCAATGAGAGGTAGGTGATCATCCCAATTACCTTTGAAATCGATCACACAAGCTCTCAACATATCTTCTAAAGTCTGAATAGTGCGCTCTGCTTGCCCATCAGTCTGAGGATGAAAGGCAGTACTTAAGTTCACATTTGAACCCAAGCCTTTCTGAAAAGATTTCCAGAACTGTGCAGTAAACTGTGCACCTCTATCTGAAATAATGGAGATTGGGACTCCATGAAGTCTCACTATCTCTCGAATATACAACTTGGCATAATCTTCTGCTGAAAGGGTAGTCTTTACCGGTAGAAAATGAGCTGACTTTGTCATTCTGTCGACAATCACCCAAATAGAATCATGCTGTCTGCGAGACCTTGGCAACCCTGTGATGAAATCCATATTGATCATCTCCCACTTCCACTCTGGAAGTTCTATCCTCTGAGCCAAACCACCGGGCCTTTGGTGTTCAACTTTCACTTGTTGGCAATTTGGACACTTAGCAACAAACTCAGCAATGCCCTTCTTCATGCCATTCCACCAATAAACTTCACGCAAATCACGATACATCTTGGTGGAACCCGGATGAATAGAATATCTGGCATCCTTCCCGTTACCTTAATTCCCCATTTTATTTTATTTTTGTTCCTAGGTAGTATACCTATGTTTTCTAGTTGTTTCCAACACTCCAAGGTACTTCTAAAAGTCAAGAACTCATCCGTAACATGTGAGCAAACACCTTGAATCCAAAATTCCAATTCAAGGAGAGTTAGTTAGAAGTCAAGTGAAGTTAGAAATTAAGAGTTAAGCTTAGAAGTTAAGCAAGTCAAGCTAGTTGTAAAGTTGTTCAAGAGTCTTTATTGAACGTTTTAACTTTATTTTTAGACTCAAGTGTCAAGTCAAGCAAAGAGCTTAGAGTTTCAAGCTAAGTAAAGAGTCTCAAGTTTCAAGTTGAGTTCATTTTCTCAAAGTTATTAGGGAACTATGTATTCCCAAAGAAGTTGTGACCAAAAGAATTTATTCAGGATAACTTTAATATAATCTGATAATTGATAATAACAAACAAGAAGGTTAGAAGGAATAAACTTGTTTAGAAATTATGAAAATGGTACCTACATACTTACTAAATGGAGATTATAAATATAAAATACTTATTTTATATATCCTTAGAACATTAAATATTGACATAAAAAGAGAAATTTACGACCTTTTACTTATTGAAGAAATAATAGAATTAGACCGAATAAATGAACTAATAGAACAAAATTGGCAAGAACTAACTATCCAAAATATATATGAATTATATGACTTGTGTTCAGAACAATGATAAATTACGAATATCTAACATATTGGTACAATGATATATTTTTTATCTTGTTCATCAAAATGATATTCTACATCTTTCTTTAATTTTTTCTGTAATGGTTTTAAATTTTCTGCTAATTTTGGTATATATTCTCTTACTTGATTAACTAATCCTAAAAATGATTGTAATTTTTTCTTAGTATCTAATAATTCTTCAGAATCAAATATTTTTTGTACAATATGAGTTTGCATTTTTATTCCATTTTTGTCTATTTGTATTCCTAAGAATTCTATTTGATTTTGCATAATTTCAGCTTTCTTTTTTGATAAGCTAATTCCTGATATTTCTATGATATGTATAAATTTTTCTAATAACTTTAAATGTTCTTCTTTTGTTCTTGAGTATAATAGTATATCATCTATATATACTATACAATTTTCTAGTTGGTTAAAATATGTATCCATAAAATGTTGATATCTACCTGGTGCGTTTTTATATCCAAATGGTAGAACATTCCATTCGTAAAATCCTTGTGGTACAGTGAATGCTGTTAAATGTTTAGATTCTTCTTCTAGTTTTAAGTGGTAAAATCCTGATTCTGATCAAATTTACTAAAGTAATTATATCCTTGTATTTGTCTTACTTTTAATATTTTATTAGGTATAGGGTAATTATATGTTTTAGTTTTTGCGTTTAGATTTCTATAATCAAGAACCATTCTAGTTTTCCTCTTTTTGTTCACTATGTTTATTTACTATGAATCTTTGGACTATTATGTTTACTATTGCTTTCTTGTATATACTTATTTTCTAATAATTCATTTATATGCATTTTAAATTGATTGGTCTTCAAAATTATATCTTAATGGTTTTGTGTTATTATACTATTTTCATCTATTAGTTCAATTTTTACTTTTGTTTTATGTTTATCCCATCCTTGCAATGGGTTTTCGTTATATAATGAATTTAATTTATCGTTTATTGCTTGTATTTTATCTACTGTGAATATTATAATTTCTATTTTATGATCATTAGTTGTTATATTTTCTAATTTTTGGGTAATTTTTTCACTTCCTTTTATCCATGGTGTATTTTTTCTAATTTTATTATTAACTCTTTTTGCTCCTATTTTGTGATTACATATGGTAGTGAACCACCAATGCGTTTTTGTTATAGTGTGTGGATATAGTTTTTCTAAAAAAGGCATTCCTAATAATATATCTTTATTTGTAAATTCATAACTATAGATTTCTTCTATTAATAATATTTTATCCCATATTTGTGTTTTTATATTTTTAGCTTTATGTGTTATCATGCTTCCTTCATTATTGAATCCTGTTACTATTAATGGTGTTTTTAATTTTTCCCATTTACTATTTGGTAGACAATTATGTTTACACATATTTGCTTCTGCTCCTGTGTCTATCATAGGTGTGTAATACCTGTTATAGTATCCTTCTATAATTATCTTTGCTAAAATGTATATTTTTGTCATTAAGATGTTGTTATTTTATCATATAATTGTTCTTTTAATAATTATTTTCTTAGTTTCATAAGTTATTGTTAATTGTTTATCATCTATATTATATGGTCTAACTGTTTCTAGCCATTTTATTTCTAAAGTAATATTATTATTTCCTTGATGTATTTTGAATTTAATTTTTATTGGTATTCCTCCAATAATTAGTTCTTGTTCAGTAGTTTCTTCTATATTTACCAAAGCTCTAGGTAATTCTGTATTTATATTTTCTCCTGTAATTATTTCATGTTCTTTGACTAATTCTCTCGTAATTTGGTTTTCTGTTTGTCCTGTATTTATAGATATTAAATATTTTCTTTGGTCTAATATTCCTGTAATATAATATTGGTATGGTTGGATTTCATCTTGTTGTAGTTCTTTTAACTTAGGTATTAAATCATAATCTAATCTCCTAGATGTACTAGTTCTTGATGATGAAGGTGTATCATAGCTTAATCTTTTAGATGTACTTAATCTTTCTTTTACTATCTCTAAATCTTCTTCAATATCTAGTTCTTTATAACTGTAATCATTATTATCAATTACTGTAATTATTTTATCAAATGGATTTTCTATTTTGATTTTTGAATCTTATTTTTCTTTGTTGTCTTATGCTTTGTAGTTAATACATATAAATTTTTACATCTTCTTTGTAAATATTTTACTTCACAGTGCTAATTCTATGCACATTTTCCAATATAGTACCAGTGATTTATCTATGTTCTTGTCTTCTATTGCTCTTGAATAGTTTGCACTTATTATAAATTTAAATTTTTGGTATATTAGATTTCCTCTATGCACTTATTATGCTTTTTCTATAGGTTGAATTATTCTATCATCTGCTAAATATAATTCTATAGGTGTATCTATTCCTTCTCTAAAACATGCTTTTATTAATATTTGTTGCTCCTAAATGTACGTATTTTATTGGATTTTTGATTTTAATTCTTGGATTTCTTTATTAATTATTTTTTATTTATGATAGGTATTTTAGCTTTTCCTTTAATATATTTACAATCTATTACATGTTCTTTTGGCTTATCACATAATATTCATCTTGTTTTAATTTGAATAAATTTTTAGTTTAGGTACTTCTAATATCTTATCTATGCTTAAGTCTAATTCTTTACCTTTTATTTGTTCAAACATATTATTGTCAAATATTATTTTTTGTTCTATATATTCATTATCTTGGTATTCTTCTTTACTTATTATTTTTATGTCGCTTTCAGTCATAATCATAATCAGAAGATGACTCTATTTCTTCTTCTAATTCAATATCTGTAATTTCGTATATGCTATCTTCATTTTCTAAGTCATAATCTAAATAATCTATCTGTTTGTATGTGTCGTTTTCTATTATTATTTCAGTTATTTGTTTCTTTTTTAAGTCTTTTGGTAATTTACAATCTCTAGCTAAATGTCCTAATTTTCCACAATTATAACATTTACATTTCTGTTATATTTTTCTTAACTCTATGTGGTCTTTTATGTTTATAATTTTTATATAATATCTTTTTCTTGGGATTTTATCTTTATATTTTGTTTTGAAATGTTTATATTTCTTTATCCTTTTCTTATATTTATATGGATTTTTACATCCAAATTGGGGTGCTAATTTATTTGTACAATATTTTAGGTTTTTTACTAATATTTTTTCTAGTTTTAATTCCTCTTTATGTTTTTCACATAGTTTTATAAACCATTGTTGTAAGAATTTTACTCTAGCTCCTAGTGTATCTACTGTATTTGATTCTTCCCAATCTTTTATTATTCTTGAACTAAATGGTTCTGGTAATTTTGTGTAATATAATTTTCTTATTTCTCTACTTTCATCATTTGTATATATTCCTTTATAGTAATATTCTCTAAATGCACATGTATATTCATCTATATAACTCATTTTACATATTGCTAATTTATTCATTAAATTTCATTTATTATTTTATCTTTCTCGTTGTTCTTCTATTTCGTTGTCATACTTCCAAATTCATTTCTAATTGATATTTCATATTTAGTTAATATGTCTATTGCTGATGTTGCTATCTCATTATTAAGTTTCAGATTATTTCTTAATGTTTCTAAGCTTGTTGTTGTTAAATTTTGTAACCATATTTTCTTGTTCCTATAAGTGTTCTTTCTATATATCCTGGGGCATCCATTATTGATATTTTGTTGTCTATTAATTGTTTTGATATATAACCTATCCATAATTGAATTGTTTTATTTGTATCTGCTACGCAGTCCAAATCTAAGAAATTATTTTGATCTGTAGTTTGTCTAGGTATCCAATTTTTATTTAATCTTTTATCCCATAAAACTTTATCTCTATTTTCTTTTTCATAAGTATAATATGTTGGGGTTGTATCAATTCGTGTTTTAGAATTTGAAGTACTAGGTTTCTCATCTAAATTTCCTACATTTATTTCTATATTTTTATCTTTTTCTATAAGGTCAGTATATGTTTCTGAATATGTTTCATAATTATTTTCTGAGATATTGTCATTTTCTTCTTCTTTTATTTCATTTATTTCTTCTATTTTTAACTCAGGTAATTCTTCTGTTTCTTCTAACATTATTTTCATTTTTTCTATTTCTTGATTTAACTTTAATTCTTCAGTTCTTTTTTTATATTCTTCTTTTGCTTTTAATTTTTCTTCATATAATTGTTTAAGTCTTTCTAATTCTTTTTGTAATTCTTGAATTCTAGTATCTTTTACTTCTTCTATTTGTTTAATTTCTTTTTTAGCTTGTTCTCTAATTTTTTCAATTTCTTTTCTTCTATCTATTTCTTCATTTTCTTTATTTAATCTTACCATAGTTGTTAGACTATCTTCTAATTTTGCTGATTCTTTATCTGACATTAGATATAATTGGGTTCCTATTTTTTTATATCTTCGTTCTAAATTTGAATGTATTATTTTTATTTCTAATCCATCTTGACTTTTATATATCTTTTCTTCTACAGCATATTCTTCTTTATTCATTATAAGTTATGTTGATATTTATATTCTAAGTGTTGTAATTGTAGATCTAATAAGAATATCGTTTTTCTTTGTGCTTTTATAGATTTTTGGCATACTCCTGCCCATATATTTTCTTCTAGTCTATTTTGTCTAAATCTTAATTCGTGTTTTATTTCATTAATTTTTTCTAATAGTTGTTCTCTATAATTTTCATCCATTATAAAAACATTTTTTCATAATATTCCTGTTTCTTTATCACAAGTTTTTGTATTTCTTTTATATTTTCTGAAATATATTCTAAGTATTCCATATCTTGGGTCCTTCGATATATTATAATATTATTTATTAAAAGTTTATTTAGTAGATCTAAATCTTCCATAGTTTGTAACCAATATGTTAGATATTCGTAATTTATCATTGTTCTGAACACAAGTCATATAATTCATATATATTTTGGATAGTTAGTTCTTGCCAATTTTGTTCTATTAGTTCATTTATTCGGTCTAATTCTATTATTTCTTCAATAAGTAAAAGGTCGTAAATTTCTCTTTTTATGTCAATATTTAATGTTCTAAGGATATATAAAATAAGTATTTTATATTTATAATCTCCATTTAGTAAGTATGTAGGTACCATTTTCATAATTTCTAAACAAGTTTATTCCTTCTAACCTTCTTGTTTGTTATTATCAATTATCAGATTATATTAAAGTTATCCTGAATAAATTCTTTTGGTCACTACTATGATTTTCACTTCAATCGCTTACCCTATACTTTCAATCGGTTCGTACTTCCTCAAACGGCTTCTCTTTTGCCTAACTGGTTTCCGCTTTAGGATGGCATAGTCCGGCTTACCTATTCTCGACTTACCTTCGCTCATAGCAAACTACTTGAATTTATTTAGTATAACAATACTATAACATGATAATAATCTAATAATAATCAAGAGATTATCAGGAATAAGATAGTTTAGTTATTCATATTGAAATATGAACATACCTTAGTTTGTAGATTTTCTGGAATTGGTTCCTTCATAGCTTCCTGGTTATTGCTAGATTTCTCCATTTATATTTTTCTTATCTAGCTCTGATACCAATATGGGGGGGGGGGGGTAGTTGCGGAAGAAAGAATTGTGGAAGAGGATGGAGTTGAGGATGATCTTCCTCATCTCCCAACTTACATATATATACAAAATTTACAAACTACTATTTATGAACAGTAGGTGACCTCTACTATTCATGAATAGTGACTGACCTTTACTATTTACACAGTGACTTGACTCTTACTATTCACATAATTGACATTTTACTATTGATTACTATTCATCAATAGTATCCTGTCGGTGACTCCTAATAAATACAAACAACTTTACTTCTACTTTACAAAAGAGAACAAAAAACTTTAAAAAAGGAAGATAAGCTTCCTGTTCTACTTTAGACTAATTTACATAGCTGTCTCCGTCTATCTTGTTGTTTTGTCGGCTGTCTTTATCAGGCTGCCGGCTATCTCTTTGTCTTTTGTATTTGGTATTTTACTCAGTATTTGGTTGGAACTTCATTATCTTCTCCGTGACACTTGGAACATATATGCTCCGAGTATTTCACGCTAATAGTTGTGCAATATCTTGTCAATAATACTGGTGAAATGAAATTTTTCTTGATAGCTCGTGTAGTTGGTATATTTTCTGGTTTTAGGAGACTCAGTATCCACTGACGTATTTCTTCCATATCTCCTTCTCTTGTTTCTCGACAGTTTGAATATATCATTGTATTATCTCGGCTGTAGTAACTCCATATTGTATTGTTATTTAGATAATTATTTGCTAACTCCGTTAATATTGTAGCTATTCCGATAACTCTTTTATTGGCGTAAAATCGTGAATATCTACTATATGTATCTAATCTTATTTTTCTATCTTTTCCTAATTAACATATCTCTGGTCAAACCAATCTTTATTACTTGTATAATCGGTTTTATTTCTCATATAGTATTTCTGTGAGTCAGATAGAACTTTATGAAAAATAGAGTTCCTTTAGTAATTCGTTTGTAGGTTAAGAATGCTTTGTATAGTTCGTATCTTCAAATTTCATCTCCTGTAGTGTACACTGCATCTTGAGTAGTCCATAATTGTAACAAGTTGTAACTAAGTTTGTATTTGTACTGGAAGGGCAATTAGTTTGTTATAACCTTGTAGGTGTTGAGTAATGTAATCGATTTGGTTCTTTTGGATTTATAGCTCTGGGTTTTATTTAGGTAAGTTTGGATTTTATAAATATTTTCTCAGATATGTACGGGTAATATGGGTATAAGTATTTTTCAGGCTAAATTTGTTTTTATAAGTAGTTGTTTGTGGAGTAGGCATGATTTTTGTATCTTTGAGTCAGATATGGTTTATCAAAAAGTTTATTCATATTTGTATTTGGATAGCTTTTTTCTTCTGTAATTTTCTTTGTAGCTCCAGATGTACCTGCACCTGCATTTAAGCAAACGTTATGGGTTTTAGGGAGTTTCCCAACGTCTCCTTCTAGCTCTGGAATTTTAACGTCTTCCGATCGACGTAGCTCCGCATTTTTTACGTCATGCTGCTGACTACTAGCTTGCTCTTTGAGCTTTTGTATCTCACCTTCCATACTATCCACTTTTTTGCAAAGTGTAGTTAGGAGGTTTAATATCTGATCCATTGTATTTGTCTGTTCAATATTTTTCTCTTGAGAGGTGATCTGCAATCACATTTTTGTCAGTTTTTATAACTTCAATTGTAAATGAAAAATTCAATTATGGATAGGTTATATATCAAAACAATTAATAGACAACAAAATATCAATAATGGATGCCCCAGGATATATAGAAAGAACACTTATAGGAACAGTAAAAATATGGTTACAAAATTTAACAACAACAAGCTTAGAAACATTAAGAAATAATACGAAACTTAATAATGAGATAGCAACATCAGCAATAGACATATTAACTAAATATGAAATATCAATTAGAAATGAATTTGGAAGTATGACATATGAAATAGAAGAACAGAAAGATAAAATAATAAATGTAAATTTAATGAATAAATTAGCAATATGTAAAATGAGTTATATAGATGAATATACATGTGCATTTAGAGAATATTACTATAAAGGAATATATACAAATGATGAAAGTAGAGAAATAAGAAAATTATATTACACAAAATTACCAGAACCATTTAGTTCAAGAATAATAAAAGATTGGGAAGAATCAAATACGAGATACACTAGGAGCTAGAGTAAAATTCTTACAACAATGGTTTATAAAACTATGTGAAAAACATAAAGAGGAATTAAAACTAGAAAAATATTAGTAAAAATCTAAAATATTGTACAAATAAATTAGCACCCCAATTTGGATGTAAAAATCCATATAAATATAAGAAAAGGATAAAGAAATATAAACATTTCAAAACAAAATATAAAGATAAAATCCCAAGAAAAAGATATTATATAAAAAATTATAAACATAAAAGACCACATAGAGTTAAGAAAATATAATGTAATGTAAATGTTATAATTGTGGAAAATTAGGACATTTAGCTAGAGATTGTAAATTACCAAAAGACTTAAAAAAGAAACAAATAACTGAAATAATAATAGAAAACGACACATACAAACAGATAGATTATTTAGATTATGACTTAGAAAATGAAGATAGCATATACGAAATTACAGATATTGAATTAGAAGAAGAAATAGAGTCATCTTCTGATTATGATTATGACTGAAAGCGACATAAAAATAATAAGTAAAGAAGAATACCAAGATAATGAATATACAGAACAAAAAATAATATTTGACAATAATATGTTTGAACAAATAAAAGGTAAAGAATTAGACTTAAGCATAGATAAGATATTAGAAGTACCTAAACTAAAAAATTTATTCAAATTAAAACAAGATGAATATTATGTGATAAGCCAAAAAGAACATGTAATAGATTGTAAATATATTAAAGGAAAAGCTAAAATACCTATCATAAATAAAAAAATAATTAATAAAGAAATCCAAGAATTAAAATAAAAAAATCCAATAAAATACGTACATTTAGGAGCAAATGTAAATATTAATAAAAGCATGTTTTAGAGAAGGAATAGATACACCTATAGAATTATATTTAGCAGATGATAGAATAATTCAACCTATAGAAAAAGCATAATAAGTGCGATTAGAGGAAATCTAATATACCAAAAATTTAAATTTATAATAAGTGCAAACTATTCAAGAGCAATAGAAGACAAGAACATAGATAAATCACTGTACTATATTGGAAAATGTCAGCATAGAATTAGCACTGTGAAGTAAAATATTTACAAAGAAGATGTAAAAATTTATATGTATTAACTACAAAGCATAAGACAACAAAGAAAAATAAGATTCAAAAATCAAAATAGAAAATCCATTTGATAAAATAATTACAGTAATTGATAATAATGATTACAGTTATAAAGAACTAGATATTGAAGAAGATTTAGAGATAGTAAAAGAAAGATTAAGTACATCTAAAAGATTAAGCTATGATACACCTTCATCATCAAGAACTAGTACATCTAGGAGATTAGATCATGATTTAATACCTAAGTTAAAAGAACTACAACAAGATGAAATCCAACCATACCAATATTATATTACAGGAATATTAGACCAAAGAAAATATTTAATATCTATAAATACAGGACAAACAGAAAACCAAATTACGAGAGAATTAGTCAAAGAACATGAAATAATTACAGGAGAAAATATAAATACAGAATTACCTAGAGCTTTGGTAAATATAGAAGAAACTACTGAATAAGAACTAATTATTGGAGGAATACCAATAAAAATTAAATTCAAAATACATCAAGGAAATAATAATATTACTTTAGAAATAAAATGGCTAGAAACAGTTAGACCATATAATATAGATGATAAACAATTAACAATAACTTATGAAACTAAGAAAGTAATTATTAAAAGAACAATTATATGATAAAATAACAACATCTTAATGACAAAAATATACATTTTAGCAAAGATAATTATAGAAGGATACTATAACAGGTATTACACACCTATGATAGACACAGAGCGTATAAATATGTGTAAACATAATTGTCTACCAAATAGTAAATGGGAAAAATTAAAAACACCATTAATAGTAATGATTCAATAATGAAGGAAGCATGATAACACATAAAGCTAAAAATATAAAAACACAAATATGGGATAAAATATTATTAATAGAAGAAATCTATAGTTATGAATTTACAAATAAAGATATATTATTAGGAATGCCTTTTTTAGAAAAACTATATCCACACACTATAACAAAAACGCATTGGTGGTTCACTACCATATGTAATCACAAAATAGGAGCAAAAAGAGTTAATAATAAAATTAGAAAAAATACACCATGGATAAAAGGAAGTGAAAAAATTACCCAAAAATTAAAAAATATAACAACTAATGATCATAAAATAGAAATTATAATATTCACAGTAGATAAAATACAAGCAATAAACGATAAATTAAATTCATTATATAACGAAAACCCATTGCAAGGATGGGATAAACATAAAACAAAAGTAAAAATTGAACTAATAGATGAAAATAGTATAATAACACAAAAACCATTAAGATATAATTTTGAAGACCAATTAGAATTTAAAATGCATATAAATGAATTATTAGAAAATAAGTATATACAAGAAAGCAATAGTAAACATAATAGTCCAGCATTCATAGTAAATAAACATAGTGAACAAAAAAGAGGAAAAACTAGAATGGTTACTGATTATAGAAATCTAAACGCAAAAACTAAAACATATAATTACCCTATACCTAATAAAATATTAAAAGTAAGACAAATACAAGGATATAATTACTTTAGTAAATTTGATCAGAATCAGGATTTTACCACTTAAAACTAGAAGAAGAATCTAAACATTTAACAGCATTCACTGTACCACAAGGATTTTACGAATGGAATGTTCTACCATTTGGATATAAAAACGCACCAGGTAGATATCAACATTTTATGGATACATATTTTAACCAACTAGAAAATTGTATAGTATATATAGATGATATACTATTATACTCAAGAACAAAAGAAGAACATTTAAAGTTATTAGAAAAATTTATACATATCATAGAAATATCAGGAATTAGCTTATCAAAAAAGAAAGCTGAAATTATGCAAAATCAAATAGAATTCTTAGGAATACAAATAGACAAAAATGGAATAAAAATGCAAACTCATATTGTACAAAAAATATTTGATTCTGAAGAATTATTAGATACTAAGAAAAAATTACAATCATTTTTAGGATTAGTTAATCAAGTAAGAGAATATATACCAAAATTAGCAGAAAATTTAAAACCATTACAGAAAAAATTAAAGAAAGATGTAGAATATCATTTTGATGAACAAGATAAAAAATATATCAGAAAAATTAAAACCATGTGTAAAGAGTTACCAAAATTATATTTTCCAGATGAACATAAACAATTTACTTATATAGTAGAAACAGACTCAAGTGATCATAGTTACGGAGGAGTACTAAAATATAAATACATAAATGAAAAAATAGAACATCACTGCAGATACTATTCCGGATCATATACAGACCCACAAATAAAATGGGAAATAAATAGAAAAGAACTATTTGCCCTATATAAGTGTTTATTAGCGCCCTATATAAGTGTTTATTAGCTTTTGAACCATATATTGTGTATAACAAATTTATTGTTAGAACAGATAATACACAGGTAAAATGGTGGATAACTAAAAAGGTACAAGATTCAGTTACAACAAAAGAAATAAGAAGATTAGTGGTCAATATATTGAATTTTTCATTTACAATTGAAGTTATAAAATCGACAAAATGTGATTGCAGATCACCTCTCAAGAGAAAAATATTGAATGCATAAATACAATGGATCGATATTAAACCTCCTAACTACACTTTGCAAAAAGTGGATAGTATGGAAGGTGAGATACAAAAGCTCAAAGAGCAAGCTAGTAGTCGCAAGATGACGTAAAAATGCGAGCTACGTCGATCGGAAGACGTTAAAATTCCAGAGCTAGAAGGAGACGTTGGGAAACTCCCTAAAACCCATAACGCTTGCTTAAATGCAGTGCAGTACATCCGAGCTACAAAGAAAATTACAGAAGAAAAAGCTATCCAAATACAAATATGAATAAACTTTTGATAAACCATATACACTCCAAAGATACAAAAATCAGGCCTACTCCACAAACAACTACTTATAAAAACAAAATTTAGCCCAACAGTAAAATACATATACCCATATTACCCGCATATATACGTAAAATATTTATAAAATCCAAACTTACCTAAATAAAAACCCCAGAGCTATAAATCCAAAAGAACCAAATCGATTACATTACTCAACACCTACAAGGTTATAACAAACTAATTGCCCTTCCAGTACAAATACAAACTTAGTTACAACTTGTTACAATTATGTACTACTCAAGACAAAGGTACACTACAGGAGATGAAATTTCAAGATACGAACTATACAAAGCATTCTTAACCTACAAACGAATTACTAAAGGAACTCTATTTTTCATAAAGTTCTACAAAGCAGAAATACTATATGACGAAATAAAACCAGCTTATACAAGTAATAAAGATTGGTTTGACCAGAGATATGTTAATCTAAAAGATAGAAAAACAAGATTAGATACCTATTGTAGATATTCCTGATTTTTACGCCAATAAAAGAGTTATCGGAATAGCTACAATATTAACGAAGTTAGCTAATAATTATCTAAATAACAATACAAAATGGATATACTACAGCCGAGATAATACAATGATATATTCAAACCGCTAAAAACAAGAGAAGGAGATATGGAAGAAATACGTCAGTGGATACTGAGTCTCCTAAAACCAGAAAATATACCAACTACACGAGCTATCAAGAAAAATTTCATTTCACCAGTATTATTGACAAGATATTGCACAACTATTAGCAGCAAATACTCAGAGCATATATGTTCCAAGTGTCACGGAGAAGATAATGAAGTTCCAACCGTACAGCTGGAATAAAATACCAAATACAAAAGACAAAGAGATAGCCGGCAGCCTGATAAAGACAGCCGACAAAACAACAAGATAGACGGAGACAGCTATGTAAATTAGTCTAAAGTAGAACAGGAAGCTTATCTTCCTTTTTTAAAGTTTTTTGTTCTCTTTTGTAAAGTAGAAGTAAAGTTGTTTGTATTTATTAGGAGTCACCGACAAGATACTATTGATCAATAGTAATCAATAGTAAAATGTCAATTATGTGAATAGTAAGAGTCAAGTCACTGTGTAAATAGTAAAGGTCAGTCACTATTCATGAATAGTAGAGGTCACCTACTGTTCATAAATAGTAGTTTGTAAATTTTGTATATATATGTAAGTTGGGAGAAGAGGAAGATCATCCTCAACTCCATCCTCTTCCACAATTCTTTCTTCCGCAACTACCCCCCCATATTGGTATCAGAGCTAGATAAGAAAAATATAAATGGAGAAATCTAGCAATAACCAGGAAGCTATGAAGGAACCAATTCCAGAAAATCTACAAACTAAGGTATGTTCATATTTCAATATGAATAACTAAACTATCTTATTCCTGATAATCTCTTGATTATTATTAGATTATTATCATGTTATAGTATTGTTATACTAAATAAATTCGAAGTAGTTTGCTATGAACGAAGGTAAGCTGAGAATAGGTAAGCCCAGACTATGCCATCCTAAAACGGAAACCCAGTTAGGCAAAAGAGAAGCCGTTTGAGGGGAAGTACGAACCAGTTGAAGGCGCTGTTAGGGTAACTGATTGAAGCTGAAAATCATAGTAGTGACCAAAAGAATTTATTCAGGATAACTTTAATATAATCTGATAATTGATAATAACAAACAAGAAGGTTAGAAGGAATAAACTTGTTTAGAAATTATGAAAATGGTACCTACATACTTACTAAATGGAGATTATAAATATAAAATACTTATTTTATATATCCTTAGAACATTAAATATTGACATAAAAAGAGAAATTTACGACCTTTTACTTATTGAAGAAATAATAGAATTAGACCGAATAAATGAACTAATAGAACAAAATTGGCAAGAACTAACTATCCAAAATATATATGAATTATATGACTTGTGTTCAGAACAATGATAAATTACGAATATCTAACATATTGGTTACAAACTATGGAAGATTTAGATCTACTAAATAAACTTTTAATAAATAATATTATAATATATCGAAGGACCCAAGATATGGAATACTTAGAATATATTTCAGAAAATATAAAAGAAATACAAAACTTGTGATAAAGAAACAGAATATTATGAAAAATGTTTTTATAATGGATGAAAATTATAGAGAACAACTATTAGAAAAATTAATGAAATAAAACACGAATTAAGATTTAGACAAAATAGACTAGAAGAAAATATATGCGAGTATGCCAAAATCTATAAAAGCACAAAGAAAAACGATATTCTTATTAGATCTACAATTACAACACTTAGAATATAAATATCAACATAACTTATAATGAATAAAGAAGAATATCTTTGTAGAAGAAAAGATATATAAAAGTCAAGATGGATTAGAAATAAAAATAATACATTCAAATTTAGAACGAAGATATAAAAAAATAGGAACCCAATTATATCTAATGCCAGATAAAGAATCAGCAAAATTAGAAGATAGTCTAACAACTATGGTAAGATTAAATAAAGAAAATGAAGAAATAGATAGAAGAAAAGAAATTGAAAAAATTAGAGAACAAGCTAAAAAAGAAATTAAACAAATAGAAGAAGTAAAAGATACTAGAATTCAAGAATTACAAAAAGAATTAGAAAGACTTAAACAATTATATGAAGAAAAATTAAAAGCAAAAGAAGAATATAAAAAAAGAACTGAAGAATTAAAGTTAAATCAAGAAATAGAAAAAATGAAAATAATGTTAGAAGAAACAGAAGAATTACCTGAGTTAAAAATAGAAGAAATAAATGAAATAAAAGAAGAAGAAAATGACAATATCTCAGAAAATAATTATGAAACATATTCAGAAACATATACTGACCTTATAGAAAAAGATAAAAATATAAAAATAAATGTAGGAAATTTAGATGAGAAACCTAGTACTTCAAATTCTAAAACACGAATTGATACAACCCCAACATATTATACTTATGAAAAAGAAAATAGAGATAAAGTTTTATGGGATGCCGGCTATCTCTTTGTCTTTTGTATTTGGTATTTTATTCCAGCTGTACGGTTGGAACTTCATTATCTTCTCCGTGACACTTGGAACATATATGCTCTGAGTATTTGCTGCTAATAGTTGTGCAATATCTTGTCAATAATACTGGTGAAATGAAATTTTTCTTGATAGCTCGTGTAGTTGGTATATTTTTACGGTTTTAGGAGACTCGGATCCATCGACGTATTTCTTCCATATCTCCTTCTCTTGTTTCTCGACAGTTTGAATATATCATTGTATTATCTCGGCTGTAGTAACTCCATATTGTATTGTTATTTAGATAATTATTTGCTAACTCCGTTAATATTGTAGCTATTCCGATAACTCTTTTATTGGCGTAAAAATCAGGAATATCTACAATAGGTATCTCATCTTGTTTTTCTATCTTTTCCGGAATTAACATATCTCTGGTCAAACCAATCTTTATTACTTGTATAACTGGTTTTATTTCGTCATATAGTATTTCTGCTGTAGCTGTATAGAACTTTATGAAAAATAGAGTTCCTTTAGTAATTCGTTTGTAGGTTAAGAATGCTTTGTATAGTTCAGGTATCTTCGAAATTTCATCTATATGGTTCAAAAGCTAATAAACACTTATATAGGGCAAATAGTTCTTTTCTATTTATTTCCCATTTTATTTGTGGGTCTGTATATGATCCGGAATAGTATCTGCAGTGATGTTCTATTTTTTCATTTATGTATTTATATTTTAGTACTCCTCCGTAACTATGATCACTTGAGTCTGTTTCTACTATATAAGTAAATTGTTTATGTTCATCTGGAAAATATAATTTTGGTAACTCTTTACACATGGTTTTAATTTTTCTGATATATTTTTTATCTTGTTCATCAAAATGATATTCTACATCTTTCTTTAATTTTTTCTGTAATGGTTTTAAATTTTCTGCTAATTTTGGTATATATTCTCTTACTTGATTAACTAATCCTAAAAATGATTGTAATTTTTCTTAGTATCTAATAATTCTTGAATCAAATATTTTTGTACAATATGAGTTTGAATTTTTATTCCATTTTTGTCTTTTTGTATTACTTAGAATTTTATTTGATTTTGCATAATGTCATCTTTCTTTTTTGATTATCTAATTCCTGTTATTTCTTTGATATGTATTAATTTTTCTAATAACTTTAAATGTTCTTCTTTGTTCTTGAGTATAATAGTATATCATCTATATATACTATACAATTTTCTAGTTGGTTAAAATATGTATCCATAAAATGTTGATATCTACCAGTGCGTTTTATATCCAAATGGTAGAACATTCCATTCGTAAAATCCTTGTGGTACAAAGTTGAATCTTTGTTAAATGTTTAGATTCTTCTTCTAGTTTTAAGTGGTAAAATCTGATTCTGATCAAATTTACTAAAGTAATTATATCCTTGTATTTGTCTTACTTTTAATATTTTATTAGGTATAGGGTAATTATATGTTTTAGTTTTTATGCTTAGATTTCTATAATCAAGAACCATTCTAGTTTTTCCTCTTTTTGTTCACTATGTTTATTTACTATGAATCTTTGGACTATTATGTTTACTATTGCTTTCTTGTATATACTTATTTTCTAATAATTCATTTATATGCATTTTAAATTGATTGGTCTTCAAAATTATATCTTAATGGTTTTGTGTTATTATACTATTTTCATCTATTAGTTCAATTTTTACTTTTGTTTTATGTTTATCCCATCCTTGCAATGGGTTTTCGTTATATAATGAATTTAATTTATCGTTTATTGCTTGTATTTTATCTACTGTGAATATTATAATTTCTATTTTATGATCATTAGTTGTTATATTTTCTAATTTTTGGGTAATTTTTTCACTTCCTTTTATCCATGGTGTATTTTTTCTAATTTTATTATTAACTCTTTTTGCTCCTATTTTGTGATTACATATGGTAGTGAACCACCAATGCGTTTTTGTTATAGTGTGTGGATATAGTTTTTCTAAAAAAGGCATTCCTAATAATATATCTTTATTTGTAAATTCATAACTATAGATTTCTTCTATTAATAATATTTTATCCCATATTTGTGTTTTTATATTTTTAGCTTTATGTGTTATCATGCTTCCTTCATTATTGAATCCTGTTACTATTAATGGTGTTTTTAATTTTTCCCATTTACTATTTGGTAGACAATTATGTTTACACATATTTGCTTCTGCTCCTGTGTCTATCATAGGTGTGTAATACCTGTTATAGTATCCTTCTATAATTATCTTTGCTAAAATGTATATTTTTGTCATTAAGATGTTGTTATTTTATCATATAATTGTTCTTTTAATAATTACTTTCTTAGTTTCATAAGTTATTGTTAATTGTTTATCATCTATATTATATGGTCTAACTGTTTCTAGCCATTTTATTCCTAAAGTAATATTATTATTTCCTTGATGTATTTTGAATTTAATTTTTATTGGTATTCCTCCAATAATTAGTTCTTGTTCAGTAGTTTCTTCTATATTTACCAAAGCTCTAGGTAATTCTGTATTTATATTTTCTCCTGTAATTATTTCATGTTCTTTGACTAATTCTCTCGTAATTTGGTTTTCTGTTTGTCCTGTATTTATAGATATTAAATATTTTCTTTGGTCTAATATTCCTGTAATATAATATTGGTATGGTTGGATTTCATCTTGTTGTAGTTCTTTTAACTTAGGTATTAAATCATAATCTAATCTCCTAGATGTACTAGTTCTTGATGATGAAGGTGTATCATAGCTTAATCTTTTAGATGTACTTAATCTTTCTTTTACTATCTCTAAATCTTCTTCAATATCTAGTTCTTTATAACTGTAATCATTATTATCAATTACTGTAATTATTTTATGTCTAATTCTTTACCTTTTATTTGTTCAAACATATTATTGTCAAATATTATTTTTTGTTCTGTATATTCATTATCTTGGTATTCTTCTTTACTTATTATTTTTATGTCGCTTTCAGTCATAATCATAATCAGAAGATAACTCTATTTCTTCTTCTAATTCAATATCTGTAATTTCGTATATGCTATCTTCATTTTCTAAGTCATAATCTAAATAATCTATCTGTTTGTATGTGTCGTTTTCTATTATTATTTCAGTTATTTGTTTCTTTTTTAAGTCTTTTGGTAATTTACAATCTCTAGCTAAATGTCCTAATTTTCCACAATTATAACATTTACATTCTGTTATATTTTTCTTAACTCTATGTGGTCTTTTATGTTTATAATTTTTTATATAATATCTTTTTCTTGGGATTTTATCTTTATATTTTGTTTTGAAATGTTTATATTTCTTTATCCTTTTCTTATATTTATATGGATTTTTACATCCAAATTAAAAGCTAATTTATTTGTACAATATTTTAGGTTTTTTACTAATATTTTTTCTAGTTTTAATTCCTCTTTATGTTTTTCACATAGTTTTATAAACCATTGTTGTAAGAATTTTACTCTAGCTCCTAGTGTATCTACTGTATTTGATTCTTCCCAATCTTTTATTATTCTTGAACTAAATGGTTCTGGTAATTTTGTGTAATATAATTTTCTTATTTCTCTACTTTCATCATTTGTATATATTCCTTTATAGTAATATTCTCTAAATGCACATGTATATTCATCTATATAACTCATTTTACATATTGCTAATTTATTCATTAAATTTCTGTTTATTATTTTATCTTTCGTTGTTCTTCTATTTCGTTGTCATACTTCCAAATTCATTTCTAATTGATATTTCATATTTAGTTAATATGTCTATTGCTGATGTTGCTATGTCATTATTAAGTTTCGTATTATTTCTTAATGTTTCTAAGCTTGTTGTTGTTAAATTTTGTAACCATATTTTTACTGGTCCTATAAGTGTTCTTTCTATATATCCCGGGCATCCATTATTGATATTTTGTTGTCTATTAATTGTTTTGATATATAACCTATCCATAATTGAATTGTTTTATTTGTATTCGCTTACGCATTCAAATCTAAGAAATTATTTTGATCTGTAGTTTGTCTAGGTATCCAATTTTTATTTAATCTTTTATCCCATAAAACTTTATCTCTATTTTCTTTTTCATAAGTATAATATGTTGGGGTTGTATCAATTCGTGTTTTAGAATTTGAAGTACTAGGTTTCTCATCTAAATTTCCTACATTTATTTCTATATTTTTATCTTTTTCTATAAGGTCAGTATATGTTTCTGAATATGTTTCATAATTATTTTCTGAGATATTGTCATTTTCTTCTTCTTTTATTTCATTTATTTCTTCTATTTTGAACTCAGGTAATTCTTCTGTTTCTTCTAACATTATTTTCATTTTTTCTATTTCTTGATTTAACTTTAATTCTTCAGTTCTTTTTTTATATTCTTCTTTTGCTTTTAATTTTTCTTCATATAATTGTTTAAGTCTTTCTAATTCTTTTTGTAATTCTTGAATTCTAGTAATTTAATTTTTATTGGTATTCCTCCAATAATTAGTTCTTGTTCAGTAGTTTCTTCTATATTTACCAAAGCTCTAGGTAATTCTGTATTTATATTTTCTCCTGTAATTATTTCATGTTCTTTGACTAATTCTCTCGTAATTTGGTTTTCTGTTTGTCCTGTATTTATAGATATTAAATATTTTCTTTGGTCTAATATTTCTGTAATATAATATTGGTATGGTTGGATTTCATCTTGTTGTAGTTCTTTTAACTTAGGTATTAAATCATAATCTAATCTCCTAGATGTACTAGTTCTTGATGATGAAGGTGTATCATAGCTTAATCTTTTAGATGTACTTAATCTTTCTTTTACTATCTCTAAATCTTCTTCAATATCTAGTTCTTTATAACTGTAATCATTATTATCAATTACTGTAATTATTTTATCAAATGGATTTTCTATTTTGATTTTTTGAATCTTATTTTTTGCTGTTGTCTTATGCTTTGTAGTTAATACATATAAATTTTTACATCTTGCTGTAAATATTTTACTTCCTGGTGCTAATTCTATGCCTGACATTTTCCAATATAGTACCAGTGATTTATCTATGTTCTTGTCTTCTATTGCTACTGAATAGTTTGCACTTATTATAAATTTAAATTTTTGGTATATTAGATTTCCTCTAACTGACCTTATAGAAAAAGATAAAAATATAGAAATAAATGTAGGAAATTTAGATGAGAAACCTAGTACTTCAAATTCTAAAACACGAATTGATACAACCCCAACATATTATACTTATGAAAAAGAAAATAGAGATAAAGTTTTATGGGATAAAAGATTAAATAAAAATTGGATACCTAGACAAACTACAGATCAAAATAATTTCTTAGATTTGGACTGCGTAGCAGATACAAATAAAACAATTCAATTATGGATAGGGAAGGTATAGTTCTTGGTCACAAAAAGGGCTAGAGGTTGATAAAGCAAAGATCGAAGTAATTGAGAAGCTACTACCACCAATCTCAGTGAAATGTATTTGTAGTTTCTTTGAGCATGTTGGCTTCTACCGAAGGTTCATTAATGACTTTTAAAAAATCGCACACCCTTCATGCAAACTCTTGGAGAAGGAAGTAAAATTCATATTTGATGTTGTATGTATGAGAGCCTTTAAGTATTTGAAAGAGAAATTGATTTCCACCCTTGTTATCATTAGTCCCGATTGGTCAGCATCCTTCGATGTGATGTGTGATGCGAGTGGTACGGCACTAGGTGTCGTGTTGGGGCAAAAACGCAACAAGCTATTCCATCCTATTTATTACGCAAACAAAATGTTGAATGGTGCTCAGCATTACTCTAGAGTCACGGAGCAGGAACTACTAGCGGTGGTATATACACTTGAGTAATTTCGGGCATACTTTCTAGGTACCAAAGTGGTTGTTCACACTGATCATGCTGCTCTACACTATTTGATGGCAATGAAAGATGCCAAGCCAAGATTGATATGGTGGGTACTATTGTTGCAAGAATTTGACTTTGAAGTCAAAGACAGAAGAGGTTGTGAAAATAAGGTAGCTGATCACGTGTTAAGGCTAGAGGTCTAGGAGAATGATGAACTGAAGGTAGACATAAATGATGCATTTCTCGATGAACAAGTATTCATGGTAACTCTAAAACAAACTCCTTGGTACGCTGATCTTGCTAACTATGTATTGTGTGGATTAATACCGGAAGGGATGGAGTTCTATCATGAAAAGAGTTTCTTGTTCGATGTCAAGAAATACTTTAGGGATGAGAGTGTGAAAACCATATGATTAGGTGATTCATATCCGAAAAGGAATTCAATGACATTCTCCATGCTTGCCATGCTTCACAAGTGGGTGGTCATCATAGCGGAGTGCGTACAACAGCTAAATTTTTTCAAAGTGGTTACTACTAGTCATCCCTTTACAAAGATTCTCATGAATTTGTTAATAAATGCACACAATGTAAAAAACAAGGTGAGTGTCCAGATGGCATGAGCTTCGTCTCAAACCTATTCTGGAAATTGAGTTGTTTGATCTTTGGGGGATATATTTCATGGGTCCATTTGTGAGTTCATTTGGTAATAAATACATTTTGGTGGTAGTAGATTATGTTTCTAAATAGGTAGAACCATAGCACTACCAAAAAATGAGAAGAAAAGTTTTGTTCAGTTCTTGAAATGCTACATTTTAGCTTGGTTCGGCACTCCTCGGGCTATTATTAGTGATGATGGATCTCATTTTTGAAATAATCTTTTTGCATCCACATTAAGCAAATACGGGGTGCATCATAAAGTAGCAACACCTTATCATCCTCAAACAAGTGCCAAGTGGAGGTTTCGAATCGAGAGATCAAGAGTATCTTGGCGAAGACTGTAAATAGAAATAGGAATAATTGGTCTCGAAAGCTGTATGATGCTTTGTGGGCATATCGCACTGCATACAAGACACCTATTGGTATGTCTCCATATCGGCTAGTTTTTGGGAAATATTGCCATTAGCCTGTCGAGCTGGAACACAAAGTATTATAGGCATTAAAGGCTCTAAATCTGAATTGAGTCAAGTCTTCAAAAGAAAGAGTAAATCAACAAAATAAAGTGGATGAATTCAAGTTTTGGGCATATGAAAGTTAAACCATCTACAAGGATAAAATAAAGAAGTGGCATGATTTAAAATGCTTAGGAGGGAGTTTTGAGTTGGAGATTAGGTGTTGCTATATAATTCTCGACTGAGGCTCTTTACGGGAAAACTCAAATCAAAATGGTCAGGCCCATTCTGAGTTACAAGGGTCTTCACAAATAGAGCCATTGAAGTCAAAGGCAAAGAGGGTCTTGCCTTCAAAGTGAATGGGTAACGCTTGAAGTTGTAGTTTGGGGAATACCAGGAAATCTCAGTGATTGAAGTGGTGTACTTGGAGGATGCTTGAAAGCATCTCCACGTCATGCCACGATGTTAAATAAGGTGCTTCTTGGGAGGCAACCCAAGTGTTAGTTACTTTGAATAATGTGTGCTAAATTTCCAGGTGTAGATGATTTTTCAAAGGCTAAAGACCCTTCGGCGATTCGCAGAGTTAATTTTGCGGTCACAAAGTTGATCACCTTTTTGACAAAAACAGTAGGCTGAGACATTGGAAAGTTAGACAGGATTTATGCATCGCTTGGCGATTTGCCGAATTGATTAGGTGACCTGACTTTCACCACCTTTCTGCACTTTCCTTGATAGTCCTGAGTCTTGGAGCATTCGGCGAGGTTTCACTTCCATTAGGCGATGCGCCATTGTTATTTGGTGGTCTCCCTCTTGTCCACCTTCCTGCCCCAAAATAAAATGGTTGCATACAGGAAAATTTGGCGACTTCCATACAATTTGATGAATTGTCGAATAGTTCTGCAATTCCAGTAAGCTTTCTCCAAGCTGGCGCCTAGTGAAGATTCCTTATCAGCCTACTCTGTTTGTTAAGTGCTAGGTTTTTTTTTTTTCTTAATGTTGTTCTCTACTCCCATTGGGGATAATGTTAGATGATTTTGGTGGGGGTGTTAGGAGTTTGATTGTTAAGTCGTTTGTTCTCCCAAAAGTTTTTCGACTATCAGTCATGATCAGTACTGATGACTTGAATAGTGCTCTGAATTGAATGGGCGGCTACGATGAGACCAAATGAAGTTGCGTAGACAATGTGTGGACTTTTTGCATCTCGTTATGACTAGCCTATTATTGAATGAGTCTCTTGTGATGAAACATTGCACACTAGCTAGAAAGTGTGGAGTCTCATTTGATATTTTTCATGACCCATGGGTATACCCTAGAAGTAACACGGTATACTTGACCCTGAAGGGGTCTCATACAAGCCCTTAGCATATCATAAACATAGGTAATAGAAAAATATGGGAAAATTTAAAACTTTTACAATCGAAGTCATTTTCATAAAGCAAGCGGTAGTCTTTCTATACTTTTGTCTCAAACCATCTACTACAACTTTAGAAATAAACTCTTGGGACACAGCCAATACAATAGTCTTAACATGAAAATAAAATACATAAAGGAAAGGTGGGTTTCTCCTCGACACTATGAGGACTCACCAAATCCTCAACTCTTCTTGCACCTTAGAAAGCTAGCCTCCAAAGGAACTCAATCTCTGAAACCCTACATTTGATTAGAATGTAGGCAAAGTATGCATTAGTACAAAATTTACCAAGTATGAAAGCTATCATAACAGCATAAGAGCATCTCAAAATGGTTAGACAACATAAGACATAAGTATAAGAGATAATAACATAGTCATAGCATAATCTCCAACATAAGCATCATATAGTCATATGTCAACATAAGATATAGTTAATGAACATAGGAGAAAATTTATAATCATATAAGCATAATTGACTCTTAGTCATCTAAACCATAATAGCACCATTCTCAAGTAACCTCAAAAGAATACATGTGCAAAGCATCAATAGCATCCCATAATACCACCCTAGCCAAGAATCCCTTTTTGGTCATCTCAATCATAGTCTATATGCATGGTTAAGTATTAAGACTTTCTACTATTAGGGAACCATACTTCTAGGTAACCTCAAAGCACACTTGTGCAATGCATGAAAGGCATCCCATACTACCCTTCACACTAAGCATAACCATGAAGTCATTGATGAGTCCATGATTTGACCTCATTTAGGACTTTATTTGGATAGATTTTGTGTCCTTAAATGCTTGGTTTGTACTAATAACTGATGTAAAATCCTTGATTTTTAGGACTATGGATTTAGGAACGAAGCATGGACACTAATGCGCAAAAAGGAACAAGATAGCTGAAAGAACAAAGAAAGAAAAGGTCTGTTGATCGCCTAATCCATTGGGTGAGTCAGCAAATGACTATTATCCTGCCTAAAATTCTAGTGTGCCTATCCCTGAAGGTGAAAATCAAGTCAGTGATAGAAAGGAGTTGTCGGTGTGTCGCCGAATGGTTCTGCGATGCAGTGTTGGATTGCCTAAAGTTACAGAACTTGAGGATGCTGATGGAACCTTCCAAAGGGCGGATTGTCGAATTGATCGGTGATCCCGACTTACTACGCTGAATTGTCTTTCACATCATAGTTTTGGAGATTAAAAATACATTGTTGAATATTTAGTTTAGAGTGAGTTTTCATAATATTAAATTTTTATCAGTTTTTGAGTTGGAACTCTGAGTTTTGAGACAAACTTTTCCTTAGCTTTGAAGAATTGAAGTTTTCCATTTTTGAGAAATTGGTAGTGGGTCTTTGAGATTCTTCAATTTGGTCTTTTGTAAAGATTAAATTAATCTTACTAGTTGATGGAAACTCAATTTGGTAACGATTTTTATCTTTTTATGATGTCTAGCTAAAACCCCAATTCTTGGGGGGTATGATTATGGGTTGATTTAGCTTATGGGTATTGCTAATTGATAGTCTAAATGTTGTTCAAAAGTGATTTCAATAAGTAATTGTGGTTAAATTTAAAGGGTTGTAGTTGCATATGCAATTCCACCTTCGTGTTTTTGTCTTGCTCGAGAGAGAGGTTTTAAAACCAAGATTACCAAATTGATGATCTGTGGGTATTGGGTTGTCATGGGTTCAGCTCGAGAGAGTGAATCCCAAACCCTTTTTCACACATTCAGCTCGAGAAAGTAAATGGACTAAAGTGTAGGTTGTTCTTATTTGCTTTCTTGTTGATGTTCGAGAGAAACCGACTTGATTGGGGGTAAATTGTTCAAGAGAATTATTATCCCCACTAAAGTCTAGCTTATTCACTGATTTACAACTATTTACTATCAGTTGCAATTACCCATTTGTCTATATTAGCCTATAATCCAATCGTATCCCAAGAATCCGTCTCATTATTTGTTACTTCGTGTTATTTGTTGCTGTTGTAGTTGATAATTACAATCAAAACCCCTCTGTTATTTGACACTTGTGTCACTTGTTAATTTGAGTTATGTTTTTCTTCGACAATGTCAATACCTATGATTGACTTGAACATATTCGTACCTTGCTATTGAATCTTAAACACGTATCAATCCCTATGGGATTCGACCCCAACTCATTTAGTTGGGTTATATGACTAACTAATGATCGTTGACTCTTAGAATTGGATGAAGTGTCTTTGAAACGTTATTAATCAAAATGGCGCCGCTGCCGGGGAGTGGTGTTGGTTAAGATTCTATGGTTAAGTTGAATTTTGTTCTTGTTAGTCATAGTTGAACTTACTTAATTTTAGTTTTGTTTTGCTTGTTTGTGTTTTGAAACAGGAAGTGTGAGTGTGAACGGATGCAATGGTAGCCAAGTAGGCCACCAAGATGACATCAGAAATGTCACGACCCAGGAGTACTCCCTAGACGTAACATGGCGTACTTGACCCCGAAGAGGTCTCATACAAACCTCTAGCATCATCATTACATAAGACATAGAAAATAATGTGGAAAAATTTAAAACTTTACAATTGAAGTTCAACTTCACTTTTAATAAAAGAAAGTAATAGGAAATCTAGACTTTGTCTCATACACCATCTAAAACATAGGAATACAAAGTTTGGGACTTAGCCCTTTACATCAACAAAAGTCTGAATGTATGAGATACTTAATGAACTAGAAAATAGGAAATCTCATCCTCGAACTTGAGGACTCACCACAACTTGGAGATAAGCAATCCAAGTCTTCTTCGAAAGGAGAGTGAAAGTCACCTAGCCGGAACCTACACTCATTAAGATGTAGAAGAAAGAAGGGGTTAGCACATAATATGTACTAAGTATGGAAACATGCATAAAATTCTTAAATATGATAAAATGGACATTTTTTTATTTGAAAAGTATGCCTTTGTCAAGTTTAGAAACCAACATGCATTTACAATGTACAACATACGCCATAATCACACTTACACTCGTTACAAGATAATATCAACCTCTTAGCAACCTCTAAGGAACACTTGTGCAATCTATGGTTGGCATCCCATAATACCAACCCTACTAAGCACCCCCTTGAAGCTACCTTGGTCATGCATATCATCTTTATACCTCATTATAATCATTAGTCACCAATAAGGACATAGTCATGAACATTACTTTGAATACAAGGAAAGTCATTCATAACAACTATCCATTCAAGTCACATGTATGCATTTGAATCTCATCATAATATAAAGGAACTATCCTACAAGATCCTACTAAGTATACTTGTGCAATGTGGAAGTGAACTCCCATACCCCCACTCCTACTAAGTAAACTCACCAAAACGTCATAGTATAGTTCAAGTCTAATTCATTATCTTTCGTTTAGGGTAGAATAGCCATAACCGACATACAACATATGAGTTACATGGAATTCAGTGTCGTGTAACCCCACACCAAAAGAAGGTGTCCTACTTATCTAAGGTAGGACTAAATGTATTAGCATCTAGGTGGATCCACTAGCTAAGTCCTATGTTGGCACATAGTTACTGGATTGGGAGATTGATCTAGAACCTGCGCTATTGCATTGGCGGAGGGGCTTCCATCTCATGAGTCCACTTTGGATGACCCTCACTATTGAATTGGCGGGAGGGCCTTTACCTCATCGTCCATATCCACTCAGTGCTAAGCATTATTTCCTAATTATACATGATTAAGTCTTGAATTGCATTTACATGTGTGAAGGAATGCTCTATCCTTCATTCAATACAATTCATCAAAATAGCTCATAGATTCATTAAAGGTGAGAATGTACTTTCAACCTTAGAATCAACATTAGTGTGTGAGTAGGACTTTCACATTACATTCATAGTGTTTTCATGAGAAATAGACTTTCAAGCAACACATTACATCATCATCATCCTAGACTATTCATGCATCATCAAGTATAAGGGTAAGGGAAGAACAAGCTTTCAACAATACCATACTTTACACATTAGTCATAGGAGATTTACTTTCTAAGTGAAACAATAGGTTATACACAACTTCCATCAACACGTACAAACCCAGCAATTTACCCCTTTCAAGGTCATGAATGATGTCTCATAATTACACCTAAATATATTACAATAGGCTTGAACAAAACAAGATTCAATAACTAAATTCACATAGAAACAATTCATAGTAATCAGCTTGCATCAATACACCCATAACAATACTTGAAATTGGGGTCATGGGGGTGTTCATGGGTTCATGGGGAATTTTACAATGAAAATCACCATTAAACATCAATTCATCCATAATATAATGCAATTAACATAATAAAATCATTTTTAGGAAGAACCCATGATTGGAATAGAAACTCTACTTTTTGAACAAGTTGCCAATTTTGAAATCAAGAGTTGAAGGGCTTCATGGAGAAAAGTGTTCCATGAATCAAAGTCCCCATACCTTAATTGATGTTTTCCCATGAATTTGGAGTGAAAATCTTGGAGCTTGAACCCTTATCTTGAGCTTCTGCTTTGTTCTTCAATGGAATTTATAGAGAGAATATTTTGAGAGGGAAGTGGGTTTTTATTTTGAGTTTGTGATTTATGAGAGTTAAAAGACTTGTTTAAAACTTAAAAATACTTTGATTTACTTAATATAACTAAAAATAACTATTTTATACTTATTTAATTGATTAGTGATTTTACCAAACTTCCCCCACATGGACGACTTAAGGCAGTCCACCCAAGCCCCGTCCATAAATCCCAGACAACGAGGTGTGGTCTGAACCATGGACCGTACTGGTCTCTAGTGGTTTGGGTCAGAGAGGGGTGGCTCGAGGTGTTGGTGAGGAGACTAAGTCTCAACTCACGAGACCCTTCCATAGGGTTTGAGTCGGTCCACGGACCGTACTGCACATTCGTGGATTAGGACTGGGACATGGGAGTTTTGGGGCCCTTTTAAGGGGGCTAAGGCTGGACTCATGACTCCCATCTGTAGGGCATAAGTCACTCCACGCCTCGTGGTCCATAACTCGTGAATGTTGTTGTTTTTCACAGCTTTTGGGATAGCCTATTGGCTCTCATCAAGTACCCTTGGAGGGTCCTTGTGGGAGCCATGCCTTGACGGTTAGGTACTAGGATGTTAGTACCAAGTTAGGGAAATTATTTTAAGACCTCAACCTTACGTTACACTTCATTAGGCTACTAGACTACACGTTAGGCTCTAGCTTAGGTCATTAGATAACTGGGGTGTTACAAGAAACCTCAACGATGTCAATAAGCCTAATGCTAATGACCCCTACCTAATGGGTGGAATGGTGCCATTTACTTGCCTACGATGAAAGGGAAAGTTGTGTCTCATATCACAAGTACTATGTTGCAGCTCTTGCAATTGAAGGGGTTTTTCGATGGTTTGGCTCATGAGGTTCCCCATGAGCATATTAGAAACTTTGTGGACGTTTGCAGACCATTCTCCTTTATGAACATATCCCTTACATTGAGGTTGTTCCCATTTTCTTTAATGGGAGAAGCATGTAAGTGGTTTGCTGAGTTGCCACGAGAATCAATCACTTCGTGGAAGGAGCTGGTCACCATATTTCAAGTATGATTTTTCCCTCCTTTGAAGATGATGACTCTTCGGGACAACATTCAGAGCTTTAAGTGGTTGAAGGGTGAGCCAATTCATGAGACTTGGCTGCGATTCAAGAAGTTAGTGCTATAATGCCCAACCCATGGTTTACGTGACAATATTTTGCTGCAGTATTTTTACCGAAGCCTTGACTCGGTAAACAAGGATGTTGCTGACCAAATTTCTCCAGGATGTTTAATGCAGAAACCTTAGGTGATAGAAGCTCAGCTCTTGGATGGCATGACCATAATCAATCGGGCTTGGTACACTTGCGAAGATCAGGTCTCCCTTCTCACATTTAAATTGACCAAGGAGCAGATGGAGAAAGACTATGAGAGGGACCAGAACATAGCCAATATCATGACACAACTTGACAGTTTGTCCAAAAATGTCATGGGAGCTGGTGCTCGAAGTGTCAATGTTGTGGGTGTCAGGTGTATTAATCATAATGAGGCCAAGTTTGAGGTTTTGTAAGATGAAGAGGTGAATTTCCTAGCCAACCAAGGTGGTGGTTATAGTTCAAACTACCCGAGGCAGGGTGGTAACCAAGGTTGGAATAGGGATGAAGGTTTGAAGGATTGTAATCGAGAGTGGAGGGACTGTAACCCCACTTAGAAAGAGAGAGATGGGGAGAAAGATAGAAATGTTCCTCCCAATGAGCACCAAAAGCCAAATGATTCCAAGGGAGGTCGGTCAGAGGATATGCTTTATCGTATCCTCAACAAATTTGAGGGATCGGACAAAATTTTGAAAAAAATGAAAGAAGATGTGTCGACCCTTATCCTGATGGTTTCTTCCCATTCAGTATCGATCAAACAGTTGGAGACCCAAATGGGTCATATCTCATCTCATTTAAACTCAAGACAGCAAGGGTGTTTGCCTAGTGATACTATGACCAACACTAAGAATAAGGTTTGAACATGGACTTGTGTCGTGTCACGCTGTTAACTAAGGCACTGTTTGGGAGACAACCCAAGTTTTTATTTGCTTTCTTTTAGAGTTGAAATAATAGTGTGTTGATTGTGTAGGTCAAAATGTGGAAGGTGTTTGAAAAGTGCAGGTTGGCGAGCTAAAAGTCCGATCGGCGACTCGCCAAAGAGGTCGGCAAACCTGACTTGGATTGCCGTTGGACTCAATACATTTTTAAATTGTAGTTTGTAAAACCCGGTGAGCCCAAGAGCATATTGGTGAATCGCCGACCATGTCGGCAATCCTAACTTTGTCCGCCGTTTGAACCGTCACATTAACTGGAGGTCGTGTAAAACTCGGTGAGGTAAGTGCCCACTCGGCATGTTGCCGAGTGGGTCAGCGAGCAAGACTAATTTCACTGAATGGGAGAGAAATGGATGGTTTTTAAAGGCCAAAGGTTTAAACTTTCAAACTCTTTCACTTTCCCTCACTTTTGAACTTCCCAAACTCACATCCACACAATATTTTCCATATTTTTGTTTTTTTATCACATTTTACTCGTCAAATTTGTGTTCAAAATTTGATTTCTTTGCCGTCTAGCATTTCAAAGTCTTTATTCGGCATCTAAGGTTGGTTTTCAAAATCCCAAATTTATATTTAGTGATTTTTACTCTTATACAATGAATTTTTATCTTAGTGAAGTGTGTTGGCCCTCTCTAATCGTAATTGTATATGTGTGTGCTTGTTTTAATTCAAATATCTTGCCTGTAATGCCTTTGTTGTTGAATTCTAGAGTATTTTGTGTCTTAAAATTGATTAAAATTGTGAGGTTGTGCTTGCATGTTGTTGGGTCTAGTCAGAAAAAGTCTAAGTAACCCGCATTGGTGCCAAATGACATAACTTTCCGAATGATAGAGCGGTTGATGTCATTCTTAAGGGCAAAAGTCGTTAAATGGCCAAATTTGGCCAAATTGGGAGAAGTCTGAGTATGCCGGGGGCATGGGTGTAATGGGTCTTAGTTTAATTTTATGGGTGCATGTTTTAATTTTGTTTTCATGGGTTGTGGGGTTAAATTTAGAAGTTGGAGTTGAAAGTAGGCACGTTGATCCATTTGGAGAGCTAGGTCGAGCTCGCCGAACCACTCGGCGGTTTGCCGAAGTTCCCCTTATCGACTTTAATTTCATGGTTAATTGTGATTTAGGTTCTATAACTTTTGCCGAGAAGCCTGAGTTCACCGAGTGCACTCGGCGACTTGCCAAAGGTCTTCATTCATTGCCCTTTTCTGAGCCCCTAATCCCTAAAATGCACTATAACTTTTGGCGGTCTAGTCCTTGCTCACCGAATGTTGTCGGTGATTCACCGAAAGACCCTTCCCATCACCGACATGCCATTTCTCTGAGAAATTTTTTAGCCAATCCTTTTGGAGAGCCCGATTTGGCTCGCCAAAGTGATTCGGCGACTCGCCGACCGATTTGGCAAGTCTGTCTACAACTAATTTTATGTGCTTCTGCTTGAATTGTTTCTAACTCTTTTTGATGTATTTGCATATATGGCTAGACCTAAAGTAGTTGGTAGAGACATGCCTCCCTGCAAGAAGGCCAAGGGTATAACGATCAACGAGGATGCAGCTGCATCTAAGGTGAAGGCTACCAAACTTCCCACAACAGATGGGAAGGGAAAAGGAAAAGGAAGGTTCCTGCGTCACCAGAGGCCAGCTCCGACACTGATGGTATCTACTCCACTCACCTCACCACTTCTGAGACTGAGGGTGAGCACCACGAGCATCAGGCTGCAACTTATGAGCGTGAGGAGGTTGAGTCACTAGTTATCATGACCCTAGCCTACACCCCAGAAGTGACATGGCGTACAAGACTCTGAAGAGTCTTATACAAGCCTCATAGCATTTATGAACATAAGAGCATAGGTAAATAATACAGAATTTTAAAACTTTTCTTTACAATCGAAGTCAATTTTTTCATAAAAGCAAGCAGAAGCCTTTCTGTACTTTTTCTCAAACCATCTACAATACTTTGAATAAAACTTTGGGACTTAATCCATACAAAGAGCTTCTAAACATAAAATAAAAGACATATAAGGAAAGGGTCGATTTGTCCTTGAAACTATAAGGACTCACCAAATCTTCAACTCCATGCTCCTTAGTAACCTATTTTCCATGTATAAGACATCAAATATCCAAATCCTATACTTTGGTAAAAAATAAGAAATATGGGTTAGCATATTTAATGTACTAAGTATGATAGCCATGCAAAAGCCATGCTTAAAACGGACATTTATTTGAAAGTCATGCTTTATGCCCATTTTGAGAAAACTTCATGAACATAAGCATAAGAGACATAAGATACAAGTATAATCAACATACAAGCCATTTCATCACATTAAAGCCTTAACCTTAAGTAACCCCAAGTCATACTTTCTCCAATGTATGAATAGTGTTCCATACCACCAACCACACTAAGTACCTCATTAAGGCCACCAAAAGTGAACTTACCATTCTCCCTTTTCAACTTTAGACAATACTCATACATAAGGAACATAAACATTTCATAAGTCATGACAAGGAAGTTACTCATAACACAATCCAAGTAAAGCATGCATCATCTCATTAAGCATATAAGTCAACATTCTTCATTAGCTTCATTAAGAGCACTTCATTCATTAGTCATTAAGACATTAAAGACCTTACCATATCCCTCTCAAAACCTACTCGTGCAATGCATGAATGGCATCCCATACTACCACCCACACTTTATAGAACTTCTTGAGCAACCATAGTTCACATCTCACATGATGGGAATAAGTGTTTAACCGACATAAACCATGAGAGCACACCATGGAATCCGGTGTCTTACCTCACACTGTAAAGACGTGGTCTACTTGCCTAAGATAGGACCGGTAAAAGTGGATCAACTAGCTAATATCCTATGTGAGGACATAGTTATGGGATAAGAAAGATGTTCGTTGAAACTTGGCCTAAACATGGGGAGAGCTTCCATCTTACCAAATCCACTCGGTGCTTAGCCTCCATTCCCATAGAGTATTTTATTACTTTTAACATTATTACACATGAGAGGGTGCCATTGGCCTACCGACCCAAAGTACATTGATTAACACATGAAAGGGTGTCTTAAGCCTACCGATTCAAGGTACATTAATAGGATAGCTCATTGAATCATCGTGAAAGAGTGCCATAAACCTACCGATTCAAGGTTCATCATTAACATTCATGTAAGGGTGCCATAAGCCTACCAATCCCAAAGTTCATTAACATCATTTATGGAAGGGTGCCATTAGCCTACCGATCCAAGATACATCATTAGAATAGGTCATAGACTCATCATGCAAGGGCTACCAACATTAGGTCTACCGATTCATGTTCTTTAAGTCAGGACACATTCATAACATAAGAAGAGGATGCCTAATTCTACCAATTCAAGACACAACATTACATTGAAGAAACCATTCACATTCTATCATCATCATTCATGAGTGTTAATTGATAATAAGCTTTCAATAATAACACAATTGCATTCTAAACATGGTCATAACACTTTCATAGTAACCACGTGCATATACTTCACATCATAATCATACATAAATCCTTCATATAATTGCCCTTCAAGGCCATAACTCAATCTCAACCCAAACATCTAGAATACTACATTATATAAGGGAAATAGCATGAATCAATAACTAATTCAATATAAACATAAACAATTCAACATACTTTCATGATCAAGCAATTCACTACTTAGGATTTTTGGGGGAAACTTGGGTTCATAGGATAAATTCACCATAATTCATCATTAATTCAACAATACATTCATAATTCATCATATATAAACCTCTGAAAATATTTTGGAATTGAACCCATGCATAGATTGAAAACCCTAGGTTTCTGGGGGGTTTTGAAAACTTGAAATCATCTTTGAAGGGGCTCCTTGAATGAAACTTAATCAAGGATGAAGACTACTATAACTTTAATGGAGTTTTCCTCTAAATTTCGGAGGAAACACTTCGAATCTTCAAGCCTTAGCCCCCACTTCTTCTTCTTTCTCTTTGGGAACTTCTGAAGAGAGAATTTTTGAGAGGAAGAACTCTTTCGATTTTATTTAGTTTTTGGAGAATAAAGGAGTAAATGAAGTGTTTTATGACTTAAAATTATTTATATAAGTGAACTAAAACAATTAAAAACAACCCCATTAATTAACTAATTGATTTGTAAATTACCAAATGACCCTCAACTTAGGCAGCCCCATCCAGGGACCACAGCCATATATACAGCCCGTCTAGGGGACCACGGCTCGTGGTAGTGCCCATGGTCCCTTGGGTAGTGACCTTCTTCAACTTGTCAAGCCTTCATGAGCCTAAAGTGTGACCACGAGATCTCTTACGATCTGTGGTCAAGACCACGATTCGTGGTGAATGTCGTGGTCTTGAGGTAGTGTCAAGGCTTCAAAGCCTTACATCCATGCACCTAAGTGTTCTTCATGACCATCCCTCAAGCCTTGTGAAGGGCACCACGGCCTGTAGTCCCTTGACTAGTAAGACCCTCAACATCACACAACTTTCATGAGGCTAAGGCAACCCCACGAGCCTTCTCATGGCCTGTGGTCATGACCACGAGCCATGAAGTGGCTCGTGAAGGGGAGCCTTGGTGTGGCACCTTTTTAGGGCACATTGCCTTGCCAACCATGAGTGGCACCACGACTCTTGGTGGCCACCACGGGTCCTGAAAACCCTGTGGTCATGGTAGGCAGTGGCTAGGCTTAGTTTTAGGAAACCTTGGGCCCCTAGCCATGGCCTTCACGCAAAACCCTTAGCCCTTACCCTTAACCCTTGATGTTAATCCTCACGTTTAGGCTATAGTTCAACCTAATAGTTTTCCAAGTCATTACACTAGCAGCTTAGAGAGCAGAGCTGCACTCTAAGAGGATGAATGATCTATCTAGGAATGGGACTCCCCAAGCCATCACTACTACTCCTCGTGCTCTAGCACTGACCGTGGTCCTAGAACCACCAGTACAGGGTCCTCCTCCTCGATCTTTGAGCAGACTACAGATTGAGGGGTGGAGGACAATTATAAAGGAGAAGCGACTATCGACAAATGGTGTCCTTGACAGGTATCCAGAAATTATGAGTTGCCTAAAGTCACACAAGCTCCAGTTGTTCACTCGACCCCGAGGTCCTTATATTCCAAATTGGGTCCGAGAGTTCTACAGTGCCTACAGAGAACTGGTACCACAAGGAAAGAAGCCAGCAGCCAAGTTCAAGCTGGTTGACTATGTGGTTGTCAGGGGTCGAAAGGTAAAGTTTCATAGTGATGCCATCAATGTTGTCCTGGAGTGCTCCAATGATATTGACGATGATTGTCAGCACATAATCACGACAAAAATACTAGAGAACATGAAGAAGTGGTTGGCTTCGTTGATATCAAATGGCACTCCCAAGTGGCTAGAGGTTGGGGCAGCCATTGAAAAGAAGGACCTCAATGTAGCAGCAATGTTCTGGTTTGCCTTCATCAGCAGTACCATCATGCCATCCCAGAATGAGTCTATTTTATACCACGCCAAACCAGCATGTCTTGGTAGCATTATTGATGGGATGAGGCTGAATCTGGGGATGATTATTGCATAGAAGATGCTTATGAGGGCTAAGAAATACCATACTTCCCTCCCCTTTCTGGTGTTGATAACTACGCTATACAGATGGGCTCGGGTTCCTAGAAATGAGAAGAAGGATGTGAAAGTGATTCCCACATCTTCGATCGACATCCGTAGATTGAGGTAGAGTACCTGAAAGATGAGGCAGAGAAGAAAAAGGCAGCCCAAGTGGATACATCCCCTGACACTACCTACAGAGGCAGCATTGCCTACTCCGGCCCCTGGGAATTTAGGTACATCTAGTGTTGTTCCTTCTGATATTCCCAGTTCTTCTACTGCTCCATTGCCTCCCATATTTGGTACTGATGTTACTGCTACCTCCCGTTCTCCGCTTACTCAGGCTCCATTACTAAGGATAGGGCAGCTAGCCCATTCTGTTGATCGTCGTGCTGCCAGACTTGAGGCCTCCATTCTAAACATGATTCAGACAGCCCTTGCTAATGCTGTGACACCCTTGAGTGCTACCATTAATGCCCTTTTGACTAGGATAGCAATGTGCAAGTGTGGCGAAGGGCCACTGAGGAGGTGACATCTCTGAAGGCCGCTATTGTTGTGCTGAGGAGAGATGTGGACCAGTTGAAGTCTACCGGCATGTATATAATTTTTGGGAAACCACAAATGTGTCGTTGAGCCAGATATGCCTCTGGCTATTGCCAGAGATGATGTTAGAGTTGAGGGGTAGCTGATCCTGAATCTGAGGCGGAGACGGATGAGGAGATGCTTGGGGTTGCTGAGGAAGTTTCTTACGAAGGCCTTATAGAGACTGAGAAGGCCATGGTAGATGCAGTTGCGAAGTCCTCTTTACCATACACACCTTTGGCTGACCTTAGTGGAGCTGGTGGCACTATTGATATGACTCAGATCGAGACTCGGGACAGTGATGCAAGACGATGCTCCAATGAGATAAACTGCTGTTTAGACAGGATTCATTTTTACCTCTCTCTCTGTCTTATCTTTTTATTGACTTTTGTATATTTTCTTGCATTTGAGTATAAATTGCTATTGATTTTATGGATGTTTGAGCTTGTGGCTCCTTTCCTTAACTGTAAATGATTTTTGGACCCTTTTGAAAAAATTTGTGCCACCCCTTGTTTATGTTTGAATGTGGTTGTTTCTCTTGTAAATTTGAGTATCGGTCTTGATCAATACCGATGACTTGAATAGTGCTCATAATCAAACAAAAATGAATGTGCGGCTACAATGAAGCCAAGTGAAGTTGCATAGACAATATGTGATCTTTTTGCATCTCGTTGTGACTAGCCGATTATTGAATAAGTCTCATGTTAGGAACATTGCACACTAGCAAAAGTGTGGAGTCTTGTTTGATATTGGTGCCAATGCCATGTGTGATGAGCTTATCGTGAACCATGTGTTATGACACCTAGAATTTTCCCCGTTGGTCTAGTTGACTAAGTGATGCAATCTCTTGAAATGATCTTAGGCTACTTTGAAGAGTGTGAAACATATTGACATTATACGTCTTTTGTGGCAAACCTTGTGAGTATGTGATCCTTGCTTGAACACCCTTTGGGCTTTATCCTTTTTCTATGAAGAAACTTGATGCAAATTGTGACCTTCCTTTATCCCTTCACCCTAAATCCTCATGATTTGTGGTTTGTTTGAATAGCCAACTTAGGCCAAAAGCCTAAGTTGTGGGTGTGGTGAAAAGAGAAGGTAAATCAAGAAGTGCAAAGAAGTCCCCTTTGACCCATAGTTTTGAGAAAGATGGAACCCCTCCATACCAAAAAAAAAAAAAAAAAAAAGAAAAAGAAAAAGAAGACAAGAATGAAAAAGAAAAAGAATAAAAAAGTTATGCAATAAAGTCGTGAAAATGCAAAAGGGAATGGGGTGTCCAACACTCCATGGAAAGTGAATAATAGGGTGACTTTTGAGCATAAGTGAAAATGACGAAGAAGAGGGAAGAAAGAATTCTTCTTACCACATTTCATGAGGATTACAGTCATTGAGCCTAAATGACCATACCATTGCACTCAATCCTGTTACAAGCCTTGGAAAGACCTTTTTCATCTTGAGTGAGCTGAAACAAGTGTTGATTGGAAAATAAGGGCAAACCTATGGGTGAAGTCATGCATTGTGTTCATCTTTGTGAGTGTGAGTGTTGTATTTGATTCCGAAACTATAAATTGGTGAACCCTTGTGTGTGAATATGAAATCATTCTTTGTGTGAGGGCATTTGAGTACCTTTGTTGAGCTTGAACTTGCATTTGAAGCAAGTATTGTAAACTTGAGAATCTTTGATAATGGTGAGTCACAACTTGAATCTTTGACTGCATAATTGGTTCTTGCATGAGTAAGTTGAGTCTTTTTGTGTGCATTCATGATTGAGTCTTGTGTAGCACTATTTGAGACATCCTTTTTAAACTACTGAACTTGAGTTTTACTTGAGGACAACCAAAAGTTTAAGTTGGGCGTGTTGATGAGTCCATGATTTGGACTCATTTAGGGCCTTATTTGGATATATTTAGTGTCCTCAAATGCTAGTTATGTGCCAATAACTGATGTAAAATCCTTGATTTTCAGGTATATGGATTTAGGAATGAAGCATAGACACTAATGCACAAAAATGAACAAGGCAGCTGAAAGAGCAAAGAAAGAAAAGGCATGTTGATCGCCTAATCCATTGGGCAAGTTGCGGAATGGCTATTATCTCCCCTAAAGTTCCAGTGTGCCAAGCCCTGAAGGCGAAAATCAAGTCAGCTTGTCACCGAGTAGTTTCGTGATGCAGTGTTGGATCGCCCAAAGTTACAGAACTTGAGGATGCTGAAGGCCGAAGAAAAAAGGCGATGAAACTGACCAAAGGGTGGATCGCCGAGTTCATCGGCGATCCTGACTTAGTACATTGAATGGTCCTTCGCAACATAGTTTTGGCGACTATAAATACATTTTTGAATATTTAGTTTAGAATGAGTTTTCATAATATAGAATTTTTATTAGTTTTTGAGTTGGAACTCTAAGTTTTAAGATAAACTTCTCCTTAGCTTTGAAGAATTGAAGTGTTTCATTTTTGAGAAATTGGAAGTGGGTCTTTGACATTCTTCAATTTAGACCTCTGTAAAGACGAAATTAATCTTACCCAGTTGATGGAATGTCAATTTGGTAATGATTTTTATCTTTTTATAATATCTAGCTTAAACCTCAATTTTTGGGGTGTGATTATGTGACTATTGGCTTATTTAGTTTATGGGTATTGCTAATTGATAGTATAAATGTTGTTTAAAAGTGATTTCAATTAGTAATTGTGGTTAAATTTAAAGGGTTGTAGTTGCTTATGCAATTCTACCTTTGTGTTTTTGGCTTGCTCGAGAGAGAGGGTTTAAAACCAAGATTACCGAATTGATGGTCTGTGGGTATTGGGATGTCATGGGTTCAGCTTGTGAGAGTGAATCCTAAACCCTTTTCCACACATTCAGCTTGAGAGAGTGAATGGACTAAAGGGTAGGTTGTTCTTATTTGCTTGCTTGTTGGTGTTCGAGAGAAACCGACTTGATTTGGGTAAATTATTCGAAAGAAAGTTTATCCCCACTAAAGTCTTGCTTATTCACTAATTTACAGTTATTTACTATCAGTTGCAATTACCCATTTGTTTATATTAGCCTATAATCCAATCACATCCCAAGAACCTGTCACATTATTTGTTACTTCATGTTATTTGTTGTTGTTGTAGTTGATAATTACAATCAACCCCCCCCCCCCCGCGCGTGTTATTTGACACTTGTATCACCCTTTAATTTAAGTTATGTTTTTCTTTGACAATGTCTATACCTATGATTGAATTGAACATATTCGTACTTTGCTATTGAATCTTAAACACGTATCACTCCCTGTGGGATTTGACCCCAACTCATTTAGTTAGGTTACATTACTAACTAACGATTGTTGACGCTTAGAATTGGATGAAGTGTCTTTGAAACATTATTAATCAGTCATCCTAGTCATATTCACCCTCCTTTGGTCTCACTATTGGCTCTCTTCATATAGCCAAGGGAACTATCACCTTTAGTCAATCATATCTTGGAAGGCAATTTTAGCAACAACCTAAGCTAAGTTTATACTATCTAAGAGAACCCTTCATAACTAGCCTCAAGTCATACTTGTGTAATGTATGGATAGCATCCCATACTACTACCCACACTAAGTACCCCTTTAGACTATCATGAATGCTCACTAGTTGGGGACTAGTCCATCTAATATATTTGCCTCTAGTTATATAAGGTACTTCTCTATATTAGTACTAGGCAAGTCACAACCCATGAATGAACGCTATTTCAATTCAAGGCTACCAAGGAATAACCCCTTAATAGGCTAGACCATGCTATCATCTTACTAACATAACTAGGTTAAGCTAAGCTAACTACCTTGGAAGACACACTATCATGCAAGTCCAAGCTACTCTAGGAAAGGTACAAGTGTTCCATCCTAGCTACCATGAAATAGTCCTAGACCAACTAAGTCATGCTACCCTTACAAGTATACTATGATACAAATGCAAGCTATCCTTAGGAGAGTAGAATTCTCAATCCTAAGCTATAATTAGGAGAATATGAGTCCTCAATCCCAAGCTACCATGACTAACTCAAGCTACTATTGAAATGCATCTCACAACTCAAGGTCAAGCTACCCTTAGAAGAGTATGGATCCTCAATCCTAAGCTAGCTTTAGGATAGTATAAGTCCTCAATCCAAAGGTATACTTTAAATGCATGTTACAATGCATAGTCAAGCTACCCTTACAAGCACACCAATATGCTAATGTAAGCTATCCTTAGGAGAGTATGATTCTCAATCCTAAGCTACCCTTAGGAGAGTATAAGTCCTCAATCCTAAAGCTACCATGAAATAGTCTTGGCCAAACCAAGTCATGCTACCATGAAAGCATCCTAATAATGCTAGTTCAAGCTACCCATCGGAGAGTATATATCCTCAATCCTAGGGTACCATGACTACTCCTAACTCATGCTACCCTTGACATGCATCCTACAATGCTAAGTCAAGCTATCCTTAGGAGAGTGTAAATCATCAATCCCAAGCTATCCTATCTTGATCTTGTCTTACCAAGTCAAGCTACACATGAAGGGATGATCTATCAAAACTTCAAGCTATTCTAATCTAACATGCTTTGATTTATTTTAGGTTATTAAGTCAACCTAGAATCGTTCTATATGAGAGAACTTGAATCTCCTAGCATATTCATGTCTAAATGTGTAAGAGAAAAGCAATACACAACACAATCACATAATATTAGCTTTACTTCCAAATCCCTAACATTGATGGCTACAAGCCCTACATTCAAGCTTTCTTTCATAATCTCATCAGTATACCTAGATTTCAAGTTAATTCAATCACATCCTTCATTAGTAGGTGATTCTAGTCATAATTGATCATAAAGGTTCAATTCTAACTTTTCAAGTCATGATCTATCATATTCAATGAAGTCTAGTTCAGTTCGTTATTATGTGTTCCTAGCCTTGAACAATTACTACTCATGACATTAATTAAAGAAGATCACTTTGAACCTTCAATTTCATCTCTAGTGGCATAAACCCACAAATATCACATTCATAAATTTTGATTAGGGTTTACCATAGAAATCACATAAATTCATCATAATATCATAATTCAATTCTAATACAATCATAATTAGGTATTATCCACTAGATTGGAATCATACTTAAACCTTACCCACAATGTAAGAACAACCCTAGCTAGAATTGGGTTTTTGACCTCGCAATTGGGGGATGACTAAGGGGGCTCTATGGGTGGAAGAACCCACAGATGAATAAGCTAAACTTACCTTAATTAAAAGCCTTAATCAAGCTCTCATCAATGAAGAAATTTCGACCTAGGTTGCTTCCCTCTTCTCTTCTCTTCTTCTTCTTCTTCGTCACTTCTAGAGAGAGAATTTTTTGGAGAGAATTTGGGGTTCTTAGAGGAATGAGTTTAATCCTTTAGTTTAGGGGTCTATTAGGTATTTATAGGTGGTCAAATAAATAACTAAATGACCTACCTTAACCCTTAATTAATTACTAACTTAACCCCTAAACACCTAACTAAAAACTAAAACATAAAAACTACCCATGACCCACGAAACCACCACCCACGGACCGTGGTTGGGGTAACAGAGCATACTTCACCTCCGTAGGTGCTTTTACTACAGCTTAACATGATAGCAAACTCAGGCCTTGACCCATGACTTGGAGCTACGGAGTGTGGATGGACCTACGCCCCATAGGTGACATCCGTAGCTCACTAAAAATTGCAGATTTGAGGACTGTTTTTGGGGTGGTCCTTGGGGGGTCTTACCTTGATGTTTATCCACTAAAACCTCTATTATAAGTACAGGAATTATTTCTTGTGATTTTAATCCTCATACCACACTCCAAAACTCTTACAAAAAGCTCTAGAACTCTCTAGTTCAACTTACTAATATCCGGGGCGTTACAATATTGGTTCCAATGCCTTGTGTGATAAGATTACCTTGAACACTGTGTGTGTTGACACCTAGAATTTTCCCATTTGATCCGGTTGACAAAGTGATGTAAGCACTTGAAATGATCTTAGGCAACAATTTTAAAGAGTGAAACAATTTTACAATATACCTCTTTAGTGGCCAACCTTGTGAGATTGGTGAACCTTGCTTGAACCCCTTTGAGCCTTATACTTTTCCTAGAAGAAACTTGAACAATTGTGACCCCTCTTTATCCGTTCACCCATAACTCTCATGAAGTGTGGTTTGTTTGAAAAGCCAACTTAGGCCAAAAGCCTAAGTTGTGGGTGTGGTAAAAGACAAGGTAAATCAAGAAGTGTGAAAAATTCCCCTTAGAACAATGGTTTTGAAAAAGATGAAACCCCTCCATATATAAAAAAAACAAAAAAAAAGAGAAGCAAAGAAAAGAAAAATAAAAAGATTGAAAAAGTTGTGAAATAAAGTAGTTGAAGTTGCAAAAGAAATGGGGTATCCGGTAATCCATTTGAAAGTGAATAATGGGGTGAACTATGAGCATGATCAAAATGTTGAAGAAAAGAAAAAAAAATGATGTTCAAAGCACATTTCATGAGCGTAGCAACCACTGAGCCTAAATGACCATACCTTTACACTCAACCCCATTACAAGCCTTGAAAAAAACCTATGTGATCTTGAGTGAGCTGAATAGAATGTTGATTTTAAAATAAGGACAAACCTATGGGTGAACTCATACATGTGTTCATCTTTGTGAATGTGGGAGTTTTATGTGATTCCGGAACTATAAATTGTTGAAGAACTTTGTGTGAATAGGGAATCATCTTTGTTGTTAGGGCATTTGAGTACATTTGTTGAGCTTGAACTTGCATTTAATCAATTATTGTGAACTTGAGCATCTTTGATAATGGTGAGTCACAATTTGAATCTCTGAGTGAACAATTAATCATTGCATAAGTCAATTGAGTCTTGTTGTATGCATTCATGACGAGTCTTATGCAGCACTATGTGAGACATCCTTTTGGAACTGCTGATCTTGAGTTTTACTTAAGGACAAGCAAAAGTTTAAATTGGGGGTGTTGATGAGTCCGAGATTTGGAGTCATTTGGGGCTTTGTGTATATAGATTTGTTGTCCTCAAATGCTTCATTTGTGCCATATTGATGTTAAATCCCTATATTTTCAGGTATATGGGTTGAGGAACAAAGCAAGGACACTAATAGGCAAAAAGAACAACACAAGTTGAAAAAAGGGAGAAAAGAAAGCCTGAAGATCGCCAAGAGAACTCGGCGACTCACCGAGTTGCCCCTAGACCACCTAATTTTATAAAACACTGAGTCTCAAATGGGAAATACTTAGGCGAATTGCGCTCTCTATTGGCGAATGGTCGACTGCATTGGTGAAGAAAGATTATATCACCTAATGTACTGGTCAAGACCAAGATGAAATTTAATTGGCGAGCTAAAGGACAAAAGGGCACATCGCGGAAATGATCGACGATCCTGATCTAGATCGCCTAAATTTATAGTGTCTGAATGTGGAAAATGTAAAAAAAGAAGGCGATGGACAACGAAGATCGACAAGTCACCAACCGATCCACGAAGCCTGACTTTCCTCACGAATAGACCCCAAAAAGCCATACCTTAGATCAGTATAAATAGATTATTGGAAGAGAGAGAAAGCATTTAGTTAATGCGGAACGAAATAGAGAGAACAAAAACATTATTCTTGTTGATTTTAAGCAATTTTGGCAAGAGATTTCAATTGGGTATTGTAATAGAGAAGATATTATTCATTTTAGAACTTCGATTTTCAAACACCCAGCCATGGAGCATGTAGTAGGTATTGAATTTCTTCTTTTATGATGATTGGCTAAAACCCCGCTCTTGGGGGTTTGATAATATGACTAATTGTTGACTTTGACTTGATGGGTGTTAGTTATTATCAATTTTAGTATTAATTTGAAGTGGGTCTGACTTATTGATGTTGTTTAACTACTATATTGTATGTTTACCTCAATATAATCCAGTGTTTTATGCTTGCTTGAGAAAGAAGTGTAAAGCTAAAGTGATAAGTTCCACTTATAGTTAGTGGGTCATGGTGGATTCAACTTGAGAGAGTGAATACCAAGACTCATCCTATGTATCTAGCTCGAGAGAGTGGATGTGGTGAGGTTGTGGACTGGTTTGTATGTTATAGCATTGAGGTTTGAGAGAACTCAATTGAAACGAGGTAATTGTTCGAGAGAAAAGTACCTCATCTAAAGTCCATCTTACCAATGAAGAGTTAGCACTTTTGGTTAATAATTTTCACCCGCTGAGTTGAACTTAGCAATTGTTTAGTCAATTCCCCAAGCATTTTTCTCCAATTTGGTTATTCCTAGAAAATTGTTGAAGCTGCTTTATAATCTAAAAATCTCCCACCTTGACATTATTATCACTCATTATATTTGATCAATAGTTTCCGAAAACTTTTATTCCTTCAGCTGCAAAGGTCACAATTATAACTTCATATTTGAATACAAAATAGAACTACTATATGTGGGATCGACCCCAACTCTTTTGTTGGGTTTATACTGCTTAACGATTATCTACTCCTAGTATCGGATGAGGTGCAGGTGATACGTTAATCAAACCACAAAGAGTGGAGCCTGTGGGCTAATTTAACTCAACAAAGGGAAATTTACCTTGTCTGGAGATAGCAAGGATTGACAGACTAAGAGGTCTTTCTTGATTCAATGGGTGGTGGTGCATGATTGTTCTTAGTTGGTGGAGCTATATGACTAGTTAATTTTGTTAACGAATGATACCTTAACCTTCTAACTAGCTATGCAAAGGTATCCCTTAAATCTTGCCTTCCGTGTACCCCGAGCACGCGGTAGTCTTAATATGAGTCCATGTTGGCGGACGTCACGATAAGTAGTGGCTGAAACTAAACTTTCTATGTTGTCGCAACTACAACCTGTCATGCATCTGTACTCTCAGATCCCTTTTTCACTAAGGTGCTCCAACTGCGACCCAGATCAAGTAGGATTACCCACTGGCTTAACAATATCAATTAAAATCCTCAACGGTGGACTGAGCCCTAGTCCTCCATAAGAGGACACTTGAGACGTTGTGATCCCCATTGTGCCTAGACTCTATTGCACCATGAGGCATTGTCTACGTCTTAGGTTGTTTGGGAATGCAGCCCAAATCAGGTGGTGAATTTCATCCAATGATATATATAGGCGAGAGATTGACATTAAACAAGTACCATGAGGGAAAGGTGAAAAGGACTTTGAAAATATAGTCAAAGTGTGCTTGAAATTTTTAGGAGGGAATCGATGGGGGCCAACGATGTGCTTTGGTCAGAAGTTGAACAGTGATGAGTCGGTCCGATGATCAAGTCGTGGTGTGGACTAGCATGGATTGAGGGTGGCCAAAGCAAGGCCTTTTGATACTCCTGTGGAGCACCATATCCTTTATTATGGAAGAAAGCGCAAGCCTCTGACATATTTTGGCATCAGCGTGCTCCAAACACTGGACTGTGGACTCCCCATTCGACCATTTTTGAAACACGGACCATGTAGACATGTGTACGATTCAACATGCAAGTAAACCCATAAGGTGTAAGGAAGTTGATTGGTGGGATCTGCCTTAGAGGTGCATCGATGACCAACCTTGATCTTTTTAAAGGGGTTCGAGTGTGAGCATACCTTTCCAAACCCAAAAGACGGTGAACTATACCTGAGTGAGGCGAAGCGAAAGGAAACTCTGGTGGATGACTTTAGCGATATTGATGAGCAAATTGTTCGCCTGACTTGGGTATAGTAGCGACTTTTATCTAAAGTTTCCCTTAGGATAGATGAAGCTTACGTGTGAGTTCTATCAGGTAAAACGAATAATTACAGACCTATTCTCAAACTTTATATAGGTAGTATTTCACAATTATTGTTGAACCACGCCAGAGAATCAAGAGCTCCAAGTGGGCCTTTTTAGTAAGCAAAACCGGCGATGAGGGATGAACTGTAAGAAGGGTTAAAGTGCAAAACTGCTCACTCACCTAGATCCCAAAAAGAGTGTTGGTCAATTAAGACAACATGACGGTGGTCTTGGAAGTCAAAATCTGCTAAGAAGTGTGTAACAACTCCCTTACTGAATCACCTATCTCAAAAATTAATGGATATTAAGCACGCAACCTACAACCGACCTTCGGGGCAAGTGCCAGGCTATTATACGGAGAAGGATTTGACAGTTGCTGCAAAACCTTGCGCTTGAACCTCAGCAGAGCGACTATTAGAACATATCTTGATGGTAGTAAAATATATTCAAATGTGAACGTTAAAGGCTAGAGAGTTTAAATGTTCCATGTGAACGATACTTGCACAAGGTTTACTCAATCCTAAAGGTCAGGAACCTGATAGATAGAGTATTTTGCACGTACTTTGAAAGGAAAACATGTTAAAATTCCTTAACGAGGCGTGGTGGATGAAGGAAACGTTATGAAGTTAGGATAAGTCAGTGGTAGCGTCAAAAAGAGTTATCTTTGCTGGTTAACAACCTGCCCACCCTGGAATCAACTCAATCGGAGGTAGGATCCAACAGTTGGAAAAGCACCACAACTCACCTAGTGTCTGTTGCGCTCCTAGTAGCCCCCGAAATCTAGGGGACATAATCTCGTCCATGCCTGGTCATACTGATAACCGCATTAGGTATCCAAGGTGAATAACCTCTGGTAGATTGAATAATTTAGGCAATAGAAGTCAAAAAAATGGATCTGTAACTTCTGAAAAATGTTTGTTTCTGAGAAGTGGGCATGGGGGTCTTGTCCCAACTCCTTTGACTATCAATGGATTTCTCAAGCTGACATAGTTGCCATGTGTTGGTCAGGGGACAGACTAGGAATGGTTCCTTTAGGGGCCTTCCACGGGCCTCGAACAACCAACTTAGAACTAATACGGACAAGGGTAATTTGACTAATTAATTAAAACAATGCATTTCGATGGTCCCAACGGATTTTTATGCAATGTGATTTCTACCTAGTGTCTTGAATGTCAAAGTGAAGAAGTTCAACCAAGCCCAAGTTTTGCAGGAGTAACTATGACTCTCTTAATGTAGAGAAATGCCTCGTCATCTAATAGGTGACGTACATGAATGGACTAATGAGATTTCCATTGTCCCTATCTACTATCTAGTGAAACCACAACCAAGGGAACATACTTGGCAGAATCAAAATGGAAAGAAGATGTTGTTGAGCTTGAATGTAGTCCGACTTTGCAAAATGACTTGAGAGGTGTAGTATAAGTGGGAAGTGAAAGTTGAAAGTGAAATACCACTACTTTTAACAATTTTTTTACTGATTTCATGCATTGAGAATGGGCCAGTGTCCCTCTTTTTAGACCCAAGGCTGCTTCACAGGCTAATCTGAGCGGACGACATTGTCAAGTGGGAAGTTTAGTTGGGGCGGCACATCTATTAAAAGAAAATGAAGGTGTCCTAAGATTAGCTCAATGAGGAAAGAAATAAAATGTGGAACTCAAGGGTAAATGATAATTTGTTCAATATGAATACAAACCCTAAATGTGTAGTCCAACGTTTCTTTAGAACTTCAAAATTTCAAGCTAGAGGTGTTAGAAAAGTTACCATAGGGATTACTAGCTTGTGGTTGCCAAGTGTTCATAGCGATATTGATTTTTGATCCTTCAATGTTAGCTTCTTCTATTATTGTGGAGCAGAATTCAATAAGTGTTGTATTTTTTAATCATAAATAGGGAACGTGAGTTGTGTTTAGAATATCATGAGACATGTTAGTCTTACCCTACTGATGACAGTGTCACAATAGCAATTCAACCTAGTATGAGAGGAACCATTGATTCACACAGTTTGTCATTGTGCTCGATTTAATAGCCAGTTGTGTGAATCTATCGTGTACTGGATTATGACTGAATTTTCTTCAAATCAGCAATCCGCTCTTGCTCGCCGCAACTAACAGGGGCTCAGTTGATTTCCTTTCCTTTAGCTTCTACGAAGATTTAGCTCGCTAAGCTTGAAAAGCTCAAAGAGTGTACACTAGGCACTAAGCTTGGATATGGTTTCCTTATTGGATATCCATGGATCACAGATGGTATCTCCCCATAGAGTTTAGCCTCTAATAGCCTCCTTCCTTCTCAATGATTGGTCATCCATCCAATACATTCTTTTGGATCTTGTACCCTATATAGGCTTGCAAGCAGTACAATTCACACCAACCCAGTCTCGGCAAAAAAAAGGTAGTACATCCTTGACAACCTCTATTTATAACTTGAATGGCTACTTTCATAGAACTAATTCATAGGCACCTTCAATTAGTTAGACTTCACACACTATATAACTAAATAGTTGAAGCATGTAATAGAAATCGGAAAAATGAATTTATTTACTATTGAGTGCAAGCCCGTAAATAGATGACTATGGGTAGTTAAGGTGCGCTTAAAGTCAACAATAACTAGAAGGCATGCCAATCATGCCACCAAAAATCATTCGACTTTGGATATGAAAAGCTTTAAATAGGCACATAGTATTTTAGAGTAGAAGAATTGAAAGTCGCTAATAAGTGATAATGATAGTACAGTAATGCACATTTCTTTACTTTATGGCCTTTGGACTATGATGAATCATGAATGTGCCAAGATGTGATCGGGGTGAGAGGTAGTAAGATATAGGGGCGGCTTCGCCGGTTCGAATTGGAAAGAAAGGCTTCGCTTTCCAATCTCTTTTTGAGGCCGATTGGGCCTCAAAGTTAGAATCCAGGCAAGAAGCAACGTATGAGCCCATTGTCCGCTTGATGACCCACAGTAGGGGCCTATGCCCCCAAAGGTTACGTGTCGTTGTGATAAAAGCATCATGGTGACTGCCTTGCAGAATAATTTTCATCAAGTGGGGGGTAGAATCCTTTGCAGACAACTTAAATACGTGATGAGGTATTGTAAGTTCTCCAATAAAAATGTCCTATTGTGAAATTTTTTGTGACGCTGATTTCATTTCTATGTCTAACAACATGTAAAGGGCTCAATAACAATGTCATTTACAAAAGTATTTTGGGATTTTAAGTGCCATCCTAAGGCCAAGTGAAATATCGAGAGGCGTATCGATATACGTAGTCATCATGGGCATACCACACCCATAGGCCTAGTGACATCAATCAAGGCCAGCACGTATCGAACAAGCAACCATGGTTGAGGCCAGGCAGCATCAGCAAAAGCCTATATATCAGACATACAATTTTTGTTGAGGCAAGGCGGCATCGTCCAAGGTGTGCACACATCGGATAGGAAATATTGGTCAAGGCTAGGCGGCATCAGCAAAACTACGTCGGACAAGGCTGGGAAACATTGACAAAGGTCTGCTGGATGAATTGAATTGGTAATGTTGGTCGAGGCCAGGTAGCATCAAAAAGGCCTACGCACATCAGAGAGGTAATGATGGCTAAGGCCAAGTGTCATCATCCAAGGCTTGCACGCATCGGAAAAGTGATGTCGGCTGAGGTCACTCACATCCTCTAAGGCCTACACTCATTGGACATACTGCGTCAGATGAGGTTGGGCAACATTGGCCAAGGCCTACGCCCATCAAGTAGGAGATGTTGTCTGATGCTAGGTGACATCAACCAAGGCCTTCAATCATTGGCAATACTATGTCAGATAAGGTCATGTGACATTAGCCAAGTCCTTTGCACATCAAATATTTCATGTCGGTCGATGTCAGGCAGCGTCAGCCAAGGTCTTCTTACATCGAACATGTAATGTCACACGAGGCCAGGTGACATCAGCTATGGCCTACATGCCAAGGCAGAGCAGTATCGATCGATGTGGCCTATGCGCAATGGCTAATCGTATATTAGCCAACAGATATCGTCCGAAGGCACATTACATCATCCATGCACTACAAGTGCCGGTCAAACAACATCGGCCAAGGCCATGTGATATTGTGTGTGGCCTATGCATATCAGCCATTTCTCCTAGCATATGCTCTTCGAGTAGCCATATCCTATAGGGCATCAGATAAGGATTAGGAGAGAGACCCTATAGAGTTAAACTCTATCGTAAGACTTTTAGAGTAATGAAAGGAGTAGAGTTTCCTAAACATCTTATAGCTCTCATTCATAAATGTTGTGTGCTTCAAACTCATGAATTCGACTCTACTCGGTGTGGGTTATGAGACTTCCTTGGACCTTTTTAAACCTTGTGCTATGATTACAAAGTTTGTAACGACCAATGGTAGCCCCTAGGCATAACATGGCGTATAGGACCCCGAGAGGACCCATACAAGCCACATAGTATTCATAAGATAATAAATAGACAAAGATATTTAAGAGATTGTTTCGATATATCAAAGTTTCATAAAGCTTAGCAAAAATCTTACCATCATCTCAATAGAAATCTAGTGCATAAGAATGAATATGGGGCCTAGCCCATACATCATGTTCAAAATTGAAAATAACAAAAGACTAAAAACAATAAATATCTAATACTCGAAGCAAGAGGACTCACAAAAACTTGAAATCTCCTCAACAAACTCTAGCCACGAAACTGGGAACTTGACTGTCGAACCCTACATTTGGGGAAATGTATGCAAGAGTGTGTATTAGTACAAAATATGTACCAAGTATTATAACCATACATAAAACATTTAAAAACATGCTTAAAGAGAGAGATACCTTCATGAGATGCAATGACCCAGATAACATATGAAGTAAAGAGTTAGAAAGCATGAGTCATAATGTAACACCTCGGATTTGAGAAAGGGCAACCTAGCAAGTATTTAGGATTTTCTGGTGTCATCCGATAGAGACCAACCATGGCCGTGAGGATTGTATGCCTGGTTCGTAGTTTGGCCACCTAAATGAGTCCGAAGGATCAAGAACAGCAGCATGGACCAACGGACTGTCATTGGGTCCACGGTCCAAGTAGGAGGTTCGTGGATCATTGGCCTCAAAATAACATTTTTACGTCGAAAGACGAACCAGCAGGAAAGACCATCAGTCAAACCATGGTCCGTCGATCAAGGTCCGTAGGTCGTGGTTCGGTAATTATTTTTTGGGTAAGTTGGGTCTTTTCCCAATTAGTCTAGCCTAATATTATGTCATTTTTGTCTATGCCTAGAGTCCCTATATAAGTGTTTTAACTCCAAAACTTCCGTATTGAATATCATTCTCTCAAATTCACTAAAAGAAGAACAAATCTTCCTCCAAAATATTTCTCTCTCTATAAAGCTTGAAGAAAAATTGTCCAAGCTAGGGTTCGCAAGTCGAGTCTCCAATTCCTCCATTGAAGTTTATCAATTGGCATTGAGGTATGACAATTTTCATCCGTGGATTTTGTCCATTTGTGGAGTTCCCAAATTCTTCTATTTTCAAAGCTAGAATCCCCCAATTGAGATAGAGTTTTCTTCTATGTTATGTGATCTCTTAATTATTGATGTAATTGATTGATTTATGATATATGATGGATGAATTGAGTTAATCTCATATTTTTATGATGATCACCCATGAACCCATGTAATTTCAATATTTTCCAATTATGAGCATATAATGTAGGTCTTCGATTATGAAAAAAGATTAGATGCAAGCAACCATGAATTGATAGGATTACATGAATCTATGATGAATTTCTATGATCCCATGCCTAACACATGTCTTCTAGATATTGATGATTGAAAGTGGGTTTTAAACCTTGAAAAGGTGAATTATTGAATTATACATGTATTATGAATCTATGTAAATGTTTTAAGGATGTTTTGATATTGAAGTATCAATGATGTTGCTATTGTTATGTTGTTAAAAGAATTTCTCATAGACATATGTGAGCATGAATTGTGAAAGGTTTTCTTAGATGATAAGGGTTGTTAGTGGGTTTGCCCTCAAAGCTATGAGGACTCACCAAATCTTCAAGTCCTTGCTCCTTAGAAGCCTATCTTCCAAGAATGGAACTCAAGTCTCCAAAGCCTACACTTTGTGAAAAATGTAGAAATATGGGTTAGCACAAAAATGTACTAAGTATGGAAGCAATGCATAAAAATCCTTAAAACAAGCAAAAAGGGACAATTTAGTTGAAACCATGCTATATGCCAATTTTGAACATCATCTTTGAAATAGTTGGAGAATGTAGCTCATAAGAAAACTCATGCACAATTCATAATAGCATAAAGGATATCATCATAGTCACAAGCATACTCTCCAATATAAACATAATGCATATCCCAATCTTCACAAGGCATAGTCCACACACATAGTTAAATACCACGTTCATCTCATCATAATAGAACCATCACATAAGTAACCCTAGGTTATACTTGTGCAATGTATAGATAGAATCCCATAATCCCATCTACACTAGGTATCACCTTTTGGCCGCCATGCTCAAACTTATCGTGCTTTGATCTCATCCATAGTCAATAATCATAGACAAGGAAACATTCATGTTCAATATCTCATATCAAGGAAATCCACTCATAGCAATAATCTATGTCATAAATGCATAAAGTCATATATCTTCATAGCATAAGAAAGCCACCCCATAACCCCTTTCATTATCTACTTGGGCAATGCATAAGTGAAGTCTCATACCCCTACTCACACTAAGTAGAGCTTATTGAGAAGTCATGAGTTTAGTTAATGTTCATGTTCAATATTCATGTAAAGCATGCATTAATTCATAAATCATCATATCATAAGAGAATCATAACACAATCACTCTTAAAGTCTATTTGTGCAATGGATAAGTGAAGTTTTATACCCCCACTCATACTAAGTAGAACCTCTTGATGAACCATAGGACATAAATCATGTTGTTGTTCTTATTTTTGTTCATGGAGGGAAAATAGTCTTAACTGACATAGACCATGTGAGCTACGTGGAAACTGGTGTACTGCCCCATACCAAAAAGAGGTGTCCTACTTGCCTAAGGTAGAACTAAATGTATTAGTTTTTAGGTGGATCCACTAGCTAATGACCAACGTGGGCACATAGTTCATGGATAGGGAGATTTCTTCTAGAAACTCTAAACCTATTGCATTAACGGGGTGGGAGGGGGGGCTTCTATCTCATGAGATTATCTTTCGAGAACCCGGCCTATTGTATTGACATTGTGTGTGGCCTATGCACATCACCCTAGAATCTAGGTTAATCAAGAATACATGTATACTCATACTTAAATCATGTAATTACACTATAAACAATCATTATTTACTCAATTTGGGCAATATACAATCAATACCCACATTTAAGATCCAAGTTGGAAACATTGGGGATTTCATGGGTTCTTGGGGGAATTCATCATAAACCAACAATAATTCATCAATTCAATCATAATTCATCATAAATCAACCATTGAAAACGTTTTGGAAGTGAACCCATGACTTAGATTAAAACTCTAGCTTTTGGGGAAATTGGAAGCTTTGAAATCAAGTTTTGAAGGGACTCTATGGGTGAAGGCTACCCATAGATTAAATGCTACCACAACTTATGATGATTTCCTCACGAAATTGAAGAGAAAAGGCTGCTCCTTGACCCCTAGACTTGACCTTCTTCTTCTTCTTCAATGGAGTTTTAGAGAGAAATATTGGAGAGTGAAGTTGGTTCATGATGATTTGGATCTTGTGAGTTATGAAATGTAAAGGGGTGGTTAATGGTTTAAAAGGCCTTAAATAAGTGAAATAAAACAATATTAACCATCCTCAATCACTAACTAATTAATTTGGAATTTACCAACTTGACCCTCTAATGGCCGAACCTAGGCAGACTTCAGGTGAGACTCACACCCACCTGACCCATAAACCGTGAGTGGACTCACGCCTTGCCCTACAGGTCCGTGGGTGGGGTCTGTGACTTGACATCTTGGGGTCTTGACCTACGGACCTCCCCCACGAGGCGTGGATGGACCTACGGTGCATAGGTCCCATCTGTAGGTCCTATGTTTTTGACAGCTTTTGGTTCTTTGGGGCAGCCTTGGGGTTAGGCTTTAGGGTCCTCCTCAAGGACCCTTGGTTGGTCCTTGGGGAGTTGTAGCTTGACGTTTAACCCCTAAACCTCAACCTAAGCTCGGGACATAGTTTTTATACTTCTAAACCCCACATCAAACTCAACAACACACTCATAACGCTCTAATTTCAACCTACTAATTTCCCAAGTGTTACACATTTACATAAATTTCATGAGAACATGCTTGATTTCATAAAATTCTATTGCATAATCAAAAACCCATATCATATGATTATAACTTTAAAAAAAAACATGAGAATTACATGGGTTCATGGAGGGATCATCATAAAAATGAGATTAACTCAATTCATGCATAAAAGATCATGTATAAATCAATTTCTTCAATATTTTAAGGAACCATGACATGGAAGGAAAGCCTAACTCAATTGGGGAATTCTAGCTTTACTAATTGGAGAATTTGGGGGCTCCATGGATGAAAGGCTTCCATGGATGAAAATTATTATACCTTAATGCCAATTGCTTAACTTCAATGGAGGAATTAAAGACTTGACTTGAAACCCTAGGATGATCCCTTCTTCTTTAAGCTTTCTAAAGAGAGAGATATTTTGAGATGAAGACTTGTTCTTCTTTTATAAATTTGAGAGAATGATTTCAATTGGAAAAATTTAGGGGTTAAAACGTTTATATTGGGGTTTTCGAAAAGGGTAAAATGACATAGCATTAGGATGATATAATTAGGAAAAGACCCAAAAGCCCCTAAAAATATTAACCGTCAACCCAAACGACGACCAGACCGACAGTCTGTTGGTCATACAACATACCGTCCTGTTAGGGCGTTGTTTGGATTAGAGGCCAGATCATGTGGCCTTGATCGACGGACCCCAACCATGTACCATGGATCCAATGACGGCCCTTTGGTGCTGGCTGTGGATCCTGACTTTTGATCCTGAATTTGTCTAAGTATGGGGCTCACCTAAGAGACCTACCTATGACTCGTACATTCAACGATGGACTGTCCTATTAGATCATTGAACAAGTACTGGAACTTAACACTTTTAGAAAACTGGCTAGTCAATCGACAAACCCAACCTACAGTCTGTGTGTCAGGCGACTGACCTTTGGTGATGTCCATCGGTCTGGCACTAGATTTCTTTAAAGCTGAAATTCATACCCTTTCTATAATCCGAGGTGTTAATGGTTTTGGAGGCACACTGAGGAAAATTTCACGTGGCCTAATGACGTTTACTCACCCCCTCGACACTACAACAAGGAAGGACCAAAATCAACACACAAGAATAGAAGATACCACGATAATCCGATAAATGATATGTCTTGGCAGCCCCCAATATTTTACCACATTCTTGAAGAACAATCGAGCAGCCTCCTTTGCGGTGCAACCGGCTGTGGCGGGTATGAAGGTAGCATACTTTGAGAATCTGTCCACCACGACCATGATAGTTCCATACCTGTCTAACTTGGGTAAGGACGTAATAAAGTCTATGGTCATGCTCTCCCATGGGCATTCCGCTATGGGTAGTTGCTCTAGCAGTCCTCTCGGTTGCTTTTGCTCCACCTTGTCTTGTTGGTACACAAGACAAGTCTACACATAGCACTCAATGTCATCTCGTATGCGCGGATAGAAATAGATAGCCTCGATCAGCGCCCTCGTTCGTCGCTGCCCTGGATGCCCAGCCCACGGTGTGTCATGGCTTTCCTTAATAATTCACTGCCTAATAGACCCAAACTTGGGCACATAGACCCTTTGACCAAATGTGAGCAAAAGGCCACCTTCCACCCAAAAGCGCCTTGTCTTGCCTTGGGTGGCCAACTCCATTAGCTTTTAGGCTTCAGGATCATGTTGCATGCCATCTTTGATTGCATCCTGGATGTCACAATGGGCTATCGTGAAAGTAGTAAGTTCAGCCTTCCTACTTAGCGCATCGGCCATGACATTGCCTCTTCCTGGTTTGTACTCCAAGTCGTAGTCAAATTCAGCTAGAAAATCCTGCCACCTAGCTTGCTTCGGGGTGATCTTCTTCTGCAACTGAAAGTAGCTAGTGGCCACATTTTTCGTCTTGACCACGAACTTGGAGCCTAGCAGGTAGTGTTTCCATGTGCGCAGGCAATGTACGATGGTCGTCATTTCTTTCTCCTGCACAGTATAATAGTGTTCGATCTCGTTCAATTTGCGGCTTTCAAATGTAATTGGTTGTCTCTCCTGTATTAAGACTCCTCCAATGGCAAAGTCTGATGCAGCTATATGCACTTCAAAGGTTTTTGAAAAATCGGGCAGTGTCAAGACCGGCTCTTCTTTTACCGCGGTCTTGAGACCTTCAAAGGCTTACTGGCACTCCTTGCTCCAAACCCATGGCTTGTTCTTCTTCAATAACTCGGTCAGTAGAGCGGCCTTAGCGAAGTAACCACTTATGAACCTGCGTCCATCTGTAGTTTGCCTTGACTGATGATATGGCCCAAGAAGTGCACCTCGTGCTGGGCAAACTTGCACTTCTCCCTCTTAATATATAATTGGTTCTCCCGTAAGACTTGGAAGACCTTCCTTAGATGCTCCACATGCTCCTCCAAGGTGTTACTATAGACTACTATGTCATCCAAGTACACCACTACGAATTGATCCAAGTAAGGATGAAAGATCTTGTTCATCAATGTGCAAAAGGTTGCGGGTGAGTTGGTTAGGCCAAAAGGCATCACCAACCAGTCATATGCTCCGTATTGGGTTATGCACACTGTCTTCGGTTCATCCCCCTCGGCGATGCGCACTTGGTAGTAGCCTTTCCGGAGGTCCACCTTAGTGAAGTACTTGGCCTGCCCAAGTCTATCAAACAAATCTGCAATAAGCGGGATAGGATATTTGTTCTTAATAGTTACCTTATTGAGCGCCCGGTAGTCGATGCATAAGCGCAATGATCCGTCTTTCTTCTTTTGGAATAGAACCGGCGCGCCATAAGGTGCCTTGGATGGACGGATGTGACCGGCCTCGAGGAGCTCCTTCAACTGCTTCCTTAGCTCCTCTAATTCGGGTGGAGCCATGCGGTATGGTGCATGTGCGGGTGGCTTGGCTCCGACCTCCAACTCTATCTTGTGATCTACCTCGCGCCTCGAAGGTAGAGTCTTCGGCAGCTCCTCTGGCATCACGTCCTTGTTTTCTTCAAGGACCTTCTCTATGATTGGTGGCAAGGAATCCTTAGCACCATTGTCTTCTCCCGAACTTGCAATGGTAGCTAGGAACGTCGGCTCCCCTTTCTTCAGGCCCTTCACGATCTGCATGGCCGACAGGTAGGTGTGTCCTTCCTTCTTTGGTACCTTGACTAGAGGTACCATGCACGACCCTTCCTGCTCCATGACCATGAGTCGTTGGAGGTAGGGGTCGATCATCGTGTGGCACCGCTGGAAGAAATCCTACCTAAAATGATATCAATGATATCTAAAGGAGTGACAGTGAAGTTTGTCTTGCCTTGCCATTTTCCCAATGTGATGCTCACTCCTTGGGTGACTCTACTAACGGGAGTTAGTGGGGCATTAACCGTCCTGAGGTGGGTGTTGCTTGGAATGTAGTTCAGCCCTAACCTTTCTACTGCCGTCTTGGTCATGATGTTTGCTTCGGCCCCGGAGTCTACCATGGCACGAGCTGGCCGTCCATTAATGGAGATGTCTACATACTGCGTGCTGAAGTCTCCCGACTTCTCCGTTTGCTTGGCTATAGCCCCGCATAGTCCTACCATGTCCAACTGCATCGTGCCCACGTCCTGCCCTTACTCTTGTGCGTCCTTCTCCTTCCGTTCGCATAGGATGGCGCCAAGGTTCTTTATCTCTGGGCACCTGGCATAGCCGTGTGGTCCTCCGCACATGTAGCAACCATCTCCCTTGGTGGTCTGTGCCTTTTTCTCTGTGTAGTTCTGGCGCACGAACCGCTTGCTGTCCGCCTTGTGGGAGTCGTGTTGTATCATGTGCACCTGTTGCTCCTTGCCTCGGCCACAATCTCCCCCACCTTTGGCATGGCTATTCCTTGTATCCTTGCCCTTGGCCCTGTCATGCCGGTCTTACTTAAAGTAGGTCAAGGACTCGGCTTGTGTGATGGCCTCATCTATGGTCTTGACCTGTCACCCCTCCAACTCCGTCTTGGCCCAAATTTTGCAGTCCGTCCATGAAGTGGAACAACATGTCTTCATCTGTGAGGTTGGGAATCTGAAGCGTTAGAGTCGTGAACTCTTTTACGTACGCCCGAATGCTAGCCATTTGCTTCAGTTCCCTAAACTTGCGTTTAACCTCATAAACGACGTTGTTAGGGAAGAAGGCTTTCTTGAACTCCTTGCAGAATTGCTCCTACGTGTTGATGGTGCACGTCCCCTTCTCTATCTCGGCCTCCTTGCGCCTCCACCATAGCATGGCCATTTATGAGAGATACAACACAACAGAGTTGATCTTATTGTCGTCACTCCTCACCCGATTACGCATGAAGTAATTCTCCAAGTGCCATAAAAGTTCTCCACCTCTTGAGTGCCTCGGACGCCTTTAAATATAGGTGGCTTGGGAGCCTCGACTCTGGCCTCCCTATCACGGTCGGGTGACGCCGATCCTCCAGCTTCCATGCTTTCCTTGAGTCCTTTCATATCGGCCTTCATGGTCTCGATTGTGTTTAACATCTCCATGAGCCGGCACTCCAAGGAAGTGATGGCCTCCTTCATCTCGAACTCGGCCCGCTGATGTCCCTCCAACTCCTTATGGATGGTTTCGGTCTCCTCAAGGGTGAAGTCTTTAAGAGTTTTGAACTTGTAGTTAGCCACATTCATGTGCCAGCCTAATATCTCCACGACCTGCCTCACCACTTCAACCCTTGCAACCCAATCTTCTCTAGCGGTGACGTCAATGGCCTCCTCGACAAGTTCATTGTCACTTACTTCATTGGTCGAGGGTAGATGAGATGTTAGCGCCTCGCTCAGGGTGGGGTCGAGCAGCATTTCCTCATTACCATTTTGATGCTTCTTTCCCTTGTGGTTTTTCTTTCCACCATCCAAACGGACGTTGGTGGTGCTAGCGGCATTCACGTATCCTTCGTTGTTCATTCTCTTAGTATCAAACCAAGGCTCTGATACCACTTTGTCACGGACTTAGAGTGTTGGCTAAACCTCCGTGCGGCACTTGACAACTTACTCACTATTATTTCAAGATCTTTTAAGCTCAAGTAAGCCTTTTAAACTAAGATCGCTAAGAGAATTCAAAGAAAGACTTAGAAAGAACAAGAGAGCTTTTTGTAAGAAGGCTTTGTATTGCTTGGAATGCTTTACATTTGAGTGATGCCTAGCAAATGAGTGGCACCTCTATTTATACTAATTCCTAAGGGCCTAAGTGTAAATAATATTTACTTTACAAGTCCCTAAGATATTTACACATTGGTCCTAACTCTAGAATTCTCTACACACTCTAGAGTTCTCCAAAGCCTTCTTATAAAGTCTAAAGGTTTCTAGAGTTCTCCGCAATCCTCTCCTCAACTCTAGAACCTTTCGTCCCTATCCAGATGCGGATTTTGGCTGATCTAGTGGCGGGATGTTACATTTAGCTATGTTTTTTGTGAGCGAATTGCATATGGGCATCATGAGATTGTGTTGAGCATGCTTTTAGCTTGGAGAAGGTAGTTCCTCCTTGAACATGAGTAATTTTGAAATTTAATGCATAATGGGTTTCTAGATGTAGTTCCTCCTTCCTTATGATGCATTGAGTATGTTTAACTTGGAGTTGGTGTTTCCTCCTTGATCTGTCCATTGCAAGTATGATGGGCTGTAAGACTAAGTTTCACCCCTCTTATAATATTTTGAGAACGCCCTAGCTTGGAGTCAATAGTTCCTCCTTGTTGATATACATTTAGATGAAGTTGCATTGTAGGTTGGGTTGATAGTTCCTCTCCCAACTTTTAGTACCAGTTTGAAATTCATTCGAGGATGAATGATCTCATGGGGGAGATATTGTAACACTCTGTATCTGGAAAAAGGAAATGAAACAAATTTTGGAACGTTGCAAGTGCCAGTCACGAAGGCCAACCACAGCTCGTACGTAGGACCACGGACTGTAGTGTGGTCCATGGACAAGCCACCTTGCCAAGACTGCAGAGGCTCAAGACCATGGCCTGACCTACTATTGACTTCCTGACCACCATCGACGGTCGTGCAAGACAGTTTGTCGTCCTGACCGGTCCGTCAGTGGGGACTTGTAGGTCATGGCTTTCACTTAAAGTTGTAGGGGCAGTTGGGTCTTTTCCTTAATAATTAAATCCTATACTACATCACTTCACCCTTCACTAAAACCCCTATATAAGTATTTTCAACCCCCAAATTAGCCCATTCACTTTATTCTTCCAAAATAACAAAAGAAGATCAATTCTCTTCTCAAAAATATATCTCTCTCTAAAAACTTGAAGAAGAAGAAGAAGAAGAATAAGAAGAAGAAGAATTCAACCTAGGGTTTCAAGTCAACTCTCAATTTCTACATTAGATGCTAGAATTTGGATTCAATGTCTGATAGTTTTCATCCATTGAATTCCCAAATTCCTCTATTTCCAAAGGTAGAAATCCCTAATTGAGTTATGGTTTTCTTCAATTAGCATGGGTTATTTTGATTATTGAAATGACTGAATTATGATCTCTTATGAATGAATTGATGAAATACTATGCTTTATGATGATTTCCCCCATGAACCCATGTAATCCCCAAGTTTTCAAGTCATGAATCATATGATGTGGGATTTTGATCTTAAAGGAAGAGTTTTATGAAATTAAGCATGTATTGCTATCTTTACATGAATTCATGATGAAATCCATATCTAACCCCTTTTTTCTATGTGTTGATGATGGACAGTGGGTTTTGAACCTCAAGAGGTAAATCATGGATTTATGCATTTTCTTATGAAATCTATGTAAATGTATTAAAGGTGCTTTGAGAGTATCAATGATGATGTTGTTGTTGTGTTGTTGTCACGACCCAAGGGTACCCCCTAGACGTAACATGGAACATATTACCCCAAAGGCACTATGTAAGTTTGTCACGACCCAAGGTATCCCCTAGATGTAACATGGCACATACTACCCCTAAAGGCACTATGTAAGCTGCTTAGCATATCGTAACATAAAGCATTAGAACAATAAGAGTAAAAAGTGAACAATTCAAGTCTTACGAATTTTTCATAATAAAAAAGTGGAAGTCTAGACATTGTCTCAATTAGCGATCTATTACAATACAAGTTTCAAATAGGGTCACAACCCTTACAATAGAAATCCAAAAGTCTAATACAATGAAAGAAAAGAAACAACAAAATATCACTCATCCTCGGATCCATGAGGACTCACCAAAGCTAGGAGAATAGTCGATCCAAGCTTGTATAAAGGGAGAAACACCTCAAACACCGGAACCTACAATTGGTGGAAAAATGTAGAAAAAATATGGGTTAGTACAAAAATGCACTAAGTATGATAGCCATGCATAAAATCCTTGAAACATGCTAAAAAGAACATTTTAGTTGAAACTATGCACTTTACCAAGTTTAAGAATCGTCATGAAAATAAGTGCAAAAGCATAAGTCATGAGCGTATTCAACATATAGACCATCATATCATATTGGAAACATAACATAAATAACCTCAAATCATCCTTGTGCAATATAGGAATAAGATCCCGTGAATCCATGGAATCTCCATAACCCTAATTTATGACTTGTGATGTGGGTGAATTGTAGTAAGATGAATACTATGAGATTCTAATTGTAGTAGTTTAGTTATTTGAATCATGTTACCATCCATGTCTAATGTAGAAATTCTAGATACGTTGGTTGAATGTGATCTAAGGTCCATGAAGGGCAAAACATGAGAATTAGCTATATGTATGAGACTTGTGTATATGCATTTAGAGAACTTTGAGAGTAAAGTGGATATACTATGATCTAATTGTTGTGTTAGTTTATGTGGCAAAAATACTTATATAGGTGTTTAAAATAAGCTTAAAATGACACCACATAACAATTAATTAAAAAGGAAATCCCCAAAAGACCCGTAAACTTAATGGGCAAATGACAGTTTAAGGCATGACCTACGACTGAGAACCCACAAATCGTGGGTGGGACCACGACCCATGCTGGTGAACCATTGGTGATGGACTGCATGCTGTGTTTGAGGTGCTTGACCCACGACCCCCACCTATGGGGCGTGGGTGGACTTACGGGGCGTAGGTTGCCCTCGTGGGTGACTACCCAGGTAACATTTTGGGTCTTTCCCTCAAGGACCCATGGTTGGTCCTTCGGATTTAGGCCTTGATGTTCTAACACTAAAACATGAATATCAAGGTATGGGGAGGTACTTTTAAGGCTCTAACCCTAATGTCAAGCTCTAACTTAGCCTAGTAGTTTTAGGTTAGACTCTAGTTTAGTCTACAAATTTCTGGGATGTTACAGTTGTTGAAAGGACATTCTCATAAACACATATAAGCATGATGTGAAAGGTTTTGTCACATAGTAAGGATTCTTAGGTTGAAAGGCTTTCTCACCTAACTGAATCAAATAGTAAGAGATATCCTAATGAAACTAGCTTAGATTGGTTATCCTAGGATGTCTTTCCATGGATAATAAGAACAAGTAATAAATGACTATTCAGTGGGATTTATTCTTAGCACCGAGAGGATATTGAGATAGATGCTCTCTTGTTAGTATAGGTTGGGTTTCTAGAAGAAATCTCTTTATCCTTTACCTATGTGCCCCATAGGATTATTATCTTAGATAGACATTTGATAGTGGATCCACTTAAGATAGAAGTTCATGGTTCTATATACCTTGGCAAGTAGGACAACCCTTTTTGGTATGGGAGACACTGGGGATCATATTATAGCTCACATGGTCTCTATGTTAGTTAAGGCTAATCTCCCACATTAATAGTGAACTAAGGTTACTTCAAAAAGTATCTCACATGATTTCAAAGGTTTAAAGATGATGCTAGATTGCATTGACCTTGGTTTTATGACTTATGTTTTCTAACTCTCTTTATACCATGTGTTAGCTTTGTCAATTACATGTCATGAAATGAAATGTCCCTTTTAGAATGTTTTAAATGTTTTATGCATGGATATCATACATGGTACATTGTTTTGTACTAACGCATACTCTTGCCTACATTTTCCCTAAATGTAGAGTCCGATAGTTAGGGTCATCAGTTTCGTGGCTAGTGGTTGAATTTGAGATATCCGAGCTTTGGTGAGTCCTCATTCTTCAAGTATAGAATTTATTGTGCCACTTTCTTTCATGTATTTCTCTTTGGGACATGACATATGGGCTACACCCAATTTCATTCCATTTTATTACATGGCTATGATGAGACAAGTGTTTTAGACTTCCACTTCTCTTTTATAAAACTATTGGACTTGGACTATAGTTTTACTCTTAATATTCTATTTCTTATGTTATGAAAGCTAAGTGGCTTGTATTGGGTCCTTCAGGGTTCTATACGCCATGTTACATCTAGGGGTACGCCTGAGTCGTGATAGTGAGTAAGACTTTGTATCATCAAGAGCCTCATAGTGATGGTTGTAAATTAAAGAAACTGCCCATGAAAGTAAAGTATATACATATATTTCATTATTAGCTATCATTGCATGTTATATTGTAATTCTTAAATAAGCTTACTTCATGTTCATTGATGAGTGGTAGATTTGCATTCATTTGAGGTTTATTTAGCTCAATAACTAGTGTCCTTAATGCCTAGTTTTGCCCTATTCTGATGAAATGTTGATAATTTGCCGCTATGATGGCAAGTGGACTGGACAAGGATTGATGTTTGAAAGAATGGCTAATAATGCAAAAAGAAGTCAAAACTATACAATGTTGATAGCCAAACATAAAGGGTGAATCTCCAAGTTGACATGAGACCACCTAAGGCCAATTGTCGAATTAAGAAAAGAATGGTGATTCTCCATAAGACAAGAGGTGAAGAGAATGCATGTCGCTGAATTCGACACTGCTGGCTGATAAAATGAAGGTCCAAAGGGCGAAACCAGCTAGTGATCAGCATTTCACCGATTTGATAAAAGCTAACACGAATGGGATCACAAAATAAGGTTTAAACAAGTGAAACGTGAAGCAAGAAAAATGTGAACTTAAGGGAGAACGGTGATTCGCCGAATTTTACACTTGCATGGTTTTTAAGAGGGTTATCTTTTCTCAAACTCTAAACTTCATAACAAGTTAATTGAATTTGATTCTAACTTTTCCTAATTATAACTTTTCTCTAGAACAAGTGATAAATACAGGCAAGTTCTAATGCGTGCACTCATTAGAAAGTAGACATTATGAATGTAGAATCAGCATGTCCAATTAACGACTAAATGTTACTTGTATTTTGAATCTGTAGTTATGTTTTTAGTCATGGTTCCAACAACCCTAGTTTTTGTATTTAGCCGCTCATTATTTCAAGAAAACTAAAAATACATAGTATTGAAGATATAATATAAGAAACTTACAATAAAAGTAAACCAAATGATTTTTCATTATAAAAACTAAATCACGAACACAAAGATTTGATCCAAAGTAATCGACCAAGCAAGGTGTTCAAAAAATGGAAACTATCATTTCTCCAAGCTCTCAATGTCTTAATGTAAATGAGCAATCAAAGATGATATACAAAAATAAATGCTAAGTAATTTAATTTGTATGTAAAAATAAGTCCTACATGAAGTAGGGCAGCAATGTTGCGACACTTCACAGGCAGGGTGACGGCTCGTCTAAGGGTAGATGGTTCATGAAGCCCTCTGTGATTCCACACATAGATGGTGTGGGTCTTCTTTCATCGGTAGTCTTCACGAATAACTTAGATGGCTCGTAATAAACACCACGACTCGTCTAGTGCTCTATGGAGTTGTGTCTTTACTTGAGTGGCAACTAACTTCACTACATCTCTTCCACAAGCCCTAAGACGGCTCGTCTGGGGCTCTATGTTCTTTATGCTTCTCATAGACTGCAGAAGCGCTTCACTGCCTCCCTTTCATGAGCCATTAGACTACTCGTCAATTGACACACGACACGTTTGGGCTCCGTGGTATTGACTTTGGCTCAATTTTCCTTCCTTTTATTATCTTTTGCATCCAATGTTTTACTTGGTCAACATTAAATAAAACATCATATCCACATAAAGAAGCTCAATTTCTAGCAAAAATACAATGTTTTGAGTGTCAAATGTGCTATGAGTTCATGGCACGTCAATACCCTCAACTTAGAACCATTTCTTGTCCTCAAGTAATGAAAAAGAACATCATCCGATGGTCAAATACAAAGGAACACATCACACATATGTTGCAACTATCTCCACAACAAACTCATCCAAAATAAACTATATAACATGCAAGGATCAATGGACTACATCCCATTACATAGAGTCGATCATGCCTATGCTAGTACCAACTATCTCCTAAAATAACAACTATAAAATGCAAACATAGTTCCCTCACAATGAAGAAGTCCCCGACCCATGATAATTGGTACTAGCAAGTAATATCTCTCCCCAAAGTAACCTCTAACACCGTAAGTATACATATCATAAGATTGCCCTTGTTTTCTACGCTTTAACTATCAAACAACCAAAATAGGATCATTATAGGACTTTTATTGGCTTGTAGAGTTGGCTCAGGCTAGGGAGTGGAACATTTGGTCTATGAGTGACTAGATTACCTCGTTCATCTAAAGTTCTTATTGGAACAAAACTTTTTATTCAAGTGGTTGAAACTTCTTTTTCTTTCGCATGTCCTAGCACCTACATCATTACTTTTCTTTTTTTCTTTGTATTTATTTTATATTTTTTTTGGGTTTTTTTGTAACTACCATTTACTTGAACCATTCAAACTAAACTCATTCAAATATGCATTGTGGTTTTTTACCTTTAGAAGAACTAAGGATACAATATTACTAAGCTATTTCTTCTTATTAAACTCATAACCACCTAAACTTCAGCTTTTGACCTGAGTTGTGTCATCATGCATTTAGAGAACCAAGAATGTGATATCAACATGGTGACAACAAAATCAGCGTCATGGCTCAAATAAAGTTCAAGGGTTCATGATTTCATTTGGTAGTTATTTTTTTGCTAAAGTGCACTTAATACAACAATGGCCTATGATCCTTGCCTATCCAGTTATTCAACAATCTCAGCAAGACTATTTGGGCAAGTTCTAGCTTCTATCTACAAAGTTAGACTTCAAACAAAACTCACACTCACATGTGATGTTTGCGTATTAAAAACACAACTTCCAGTACAAGTGTCTATGATCGTACAATAGTAAACTAACCCAACCAAGGGTTCGGATCGTTCCCACAGGGAGTGGTTTTGAGAATTAGTAGAAAAATAAAATTAAGTTCTAATTAGTCATAGCTAAAGACATTATCAAATACAAACATGTTAAATCAAAGAGGTGACGCAAGCATCAATTATCGATGGGGTTTTGTCACAAATAAATAAAAGCAAGCAAAAATGCAAAGAATACTAATCAAGGAGATGGGGTTCTTGGGATGTGATAGGAATATGGGATAAACTATACTATTGGGTACATGCTTTTGATAGTAAATCTGTTGAATATTTGTGACTAGGCTAGACTATTGAGAGGGTGAATTCTGTCTCGAGCAACTTACCCTGAATCAAATGGGTTCCTTTCAGACACCCACTTGCCGCATGAAGAACATCCTCCACCTTAGCACACTCATTCTCTTGAGCTGAGTGCATGGGAGAAGGACTAGGGTTCACTCTCTCGAGCTGAACCTCATGTTGACCCAATCCCACTGACCATCAATTTAGTAGTCTTAGTTCTACGACCTCTCTCTTGAGCAAGCCGAAAACACAAAGGTTAAATCATATTTGCAACTACAATTTCATTAAGTTCCACAATAACTACTAAATGAAATCACATCTAAACAACAAATAAATCATCAACCAGCAAGACCCAACAGATAATCTAACCTATATTCACAAAATCAAACCCCAAGAATTGGGGTTTTAGCTAGACATGTATATAGAAATTTATATCAATATGAGTTTGCATTCAAATGGGTATGAAGATTTAAGTCTCAAAACAAATCAAGAGTGAAGAATCCACAAGACCTAACTCCATAATCTTGGAATTGAAACCCTTTGAACCTTTAAGTTCTTTGAAACCCTCTCCAAACTTAGAACTCAAAAATAGAAGCAAAGTCTGAAAAATTACTATTCAAAGCTAAAATATTGATTCTAGAATAATAATTCTCAACAGTATTTATAGTTTTCAAAATTCTGTGCTATGAAAGATCACTCGATGAAGTTAGTCGGAATCGCCGATCAACTCGGCAATCCGACCTTTTGTCTAGTTAATCATTGTCTTGTGTTAGCCTCCAGCATTATCGTGTTTTGGATCATTAGGCGACATAGTACTACTTAGCGGAACTGCTCAGCGATACGCCGACTACTTCTTTTCACCTTCAATTTAATCCTTTCCTTCAGGTCTCAACACACTGGATCAAAAGGCTAGGTAAGACATTTTAGCTACTCGTTGAATGGGTTCGGTGATTCTCAAATCTTCATTTCTTTGTTCTTTCATCTACTTTTGTTCCTTTTTGCTAAGTAGTGTCCATGCTTTCCCTCAAACATAAAATACCTGAAACTTAAGGGTTTTCAGCAGATATTGAGACAAAATATGCATTTGAGGACACTAATTCTATCAAAATATAGCCCTAAATAAGTCCAATTTGTGGACTCATCCACATCCCCAACTTAAACTTTTGCTTGTCCTCAAGCAAACTCAGGCTCAGCCGTTCAAAAAAGGGTGTCTCGAACAGTGCTACACAAGACTCAATCATGAATGCACACAACAAGACTCAATTTACTTATAAAAACATCAAATGTGCACTCAAAGATTCAAGTTGGGACTTGCCAATATCAAAAGAATGTCATGCTCACAATACTTGCTTCAAATGCAAGTTCAAGCTCAACCAAAGCGTTCAAATGCCCTCACACAAAGAATGATTCCAATTTCAAACACAAAGGCTTAATCATTTAAGGTTACAAAATCAAATGTAACGCTCACTCTCACAAGAAAGAACACAATGCATACTTTCACCCTTAGGTTTGCCCGTATTTTTCGATCAACATTTGTTTCGGCTCACTCAAGATCAAAAAGGTCTTTTCAAGGCTTGTAATGTGGTTGAGTGAAAAGGTATGATCATTTAGGCTTAGGGACTTTCATACTCATGAAATGTGGTGCTCACAACACTTCCTTTCGTTTTCCCTTATCATTCTCTTTAGTGCTCATAAGTCATCCTATTATTCACTTTCCATGGATTGTTTTGGAACCCATTTCTTTTGTACTTTATTCCACAACTTTCTTTTTAATTCTTTTTGTTTTTCTTTCTCTTTTATCTTTTTTTTTATGGTGGGGTTCCATTTTTCTCAAAACCATGGGCAAGAGGAGACTTTTCTTGCGCTTCTTGACTTGCCCTTATCTTTTCACCACAACCCCAACTTAGGCTTTTGGCCTAAGTTGGCTATTCAACTAACCACAACTTCATGAGGATTATGTGCAGTGTATAAAAAAAGGTTATGATTTCATAAAGTTTCTTCCAAAGAAAGATAAGGCTCAAGGGGTGTGCAAAAACGATTCACACACTCACAAGATAGGTCACAAATGAGTTATATGTCAAATTGGCTCACACTCTTTAAAATTTCCTAATATCATATCAAGAGAAGCCTTACTTAGTTGATCTGACCAACGGGGCAAATTCTAGGATCTATCATGCATGGTTCAAAGTAAGCTCATCACACTAGGGCATTGACACTAAAGTGAAAAAAGACAACACACTTTCGCTAGTGTGCAATGATCATCACAAGAGAATTAATTTGATAATAGGCTAGTCATAACGAGATGCAAGGAGTTCATATATTATCTATACAACTTCATTTGGCCTCATCATAGCCGCGCATTCATGTTTGTTCGATTAAGAGCACTATTCAAGTCATCTACATTGATCGGAACCGAGACTTAAATTTTGTAAAAGAACAGCCACATTCAACACACGAGAGGTGGCAAAAATTTTCAAACGGGTCAAAATCATTTTTCAATTTAAAACAAAAGGAGCCATAAGCTCAAACATCTACGCAAATCAATGTAATAACACACTAATAGCTCACAACCCAAAATATAAAATCAAAATAAATATGCACAAAGGTGGGCATCACCCCACCACAAACAAAAATAACTTGTCCTCAAATGTGAATAAAATATCCAAAAATAAAAGTTAGTAAGACAGAGAGAGAGGTAAAGAAAAGTCATGTTTATGCAGTCTATCCATCTGTTAGGGCCTCAATGCCTGATGTAGCAGTATGAACTTAGATGAACTTAGGCATCAGTGCTCGGAGTTACCTTAGAGGGAATAGCAGTGCCAGATTCACTAGGGACTGCTATAGACGTCTCAATCGGTGATGTCTGGATCACCGGCTGCACAATCGTCCCCACAAGATCTAAGAAATCTCTAAATATTCTCTGCTCTCGGCTCTCAATCATCTCCCCATCATATACTGCTATTAGCTCTTCGTTGGTCTCTACATCCGACTTCTCATTTGTTGTGCCACCCCTCTGCGCATCTCCGGTGGTAGCCGGAGGAATCCCCAAGGTCTTAGGAGCATCCTCGTCGTCTGTACCCTGCATCAATAAAGTGAAGCCGGTAGACCTCAAATAGTCTACGTCATTCCTCAAATCTGCTACTTCAGCTTTTAAAGCCAAAGCCTTGGATGTCCCGCCCTGTTTGCTCTCACAAGCAGTGAACTCTAGTAGCCAGATCATAAACAGAGGCCCTAAGGGGGGTCCGTGCAGCCAAGTAACACTATCAATCATCCCTGGAATGGATCTCTCCAATCGAGTCGCTCTCAGATCCACTGAATAGGCCAGCTATCCCATCTTCAGGACCATGGCCTGAGTAATCCTGGCAGGCAGATAGGAGGAAGAAGCACCTGCGACCTGTGAAGAAGAGGAAGGAGTAGATGTACCTGAAGGTTCATAGGCCGGAGTAGGTGAAGGTGCTTCTGCGGGTAACGAGTCAACACCAACTTATGGAGAGATATTTGCCAGAGTTGCTCTCCTCTTGTCAACCTCCTATTATGTGAACTCAGCCTCAATACGCCAGATATCAGTGGATGAAGACGGGGTGATCTCAATATCCTGTGTATTATCCCGAGGTACTCCAGCACACTGGCACAACTTCGTGATCAAGATTGGGAATAGTAGAGAAGTCAGCCTTTGCTTGGCCCTCATGGCTATCTCTTGTGAAATCAACAGCCTCAGATCGATGCACCTTCTGGACATGATATATCCAAGGCAAGCTACCTAAGGATGGACTCATTCTGTGATGGCATGAAGGTGCTGCTGATGAAACCAAACCAGAACCTGGCAGTGATGTTCAAGTCCCTTTTCTCAATAGGTGTCCCTGCATCCATCAGAAATTAGAGGAGCCAGCCAACCCTTCAGGTTATCTTGGGATTGAACAATAGGCAACCCCTTGTAGGGAAGTGTAGAGTGCAGCAGTCTACCCAATACAGTGTTAATATACTTGATGTGCACTCAACTTCCTTGCCTCTAACCATGACCGACTTTACCAGACTAAACTCTCTTGCCTTCTTCTTGTTCTTGGGAACTAACTCCCCATAAGCTTTGTCAAATTCCCTAACCCAAGAAGGAATGTAAGGGCCTAGGGGTCTTGTGAACTGCTCAAACACATGGTATCGGAGGGTGTCAATCACATCGGGATGCTTGCCTTTCAGGCCCTCCGTAGATAATAACTTATCCTCATGGATGGTCTGTACTCCCTCACCTTTCAGTCTGTTTAGTAGTCTAGGAGGAGGAACGATAGAGTGCAGGGGCCACTGGAGGTGTTTGCACTGGCATGGAGTCTATTGCCGGAGGAGTGGCGGCTGAGGGAATATTGGTGGATGTGGACTGAGATCTGGCCCGGAGTTCATCCCTTCGATTTATCAAAGGTTGCTCATATTCTAGTTCTAAAAATTTTCTTGGGTTTCAATAGCTACTCTTTTTCTAGCTATATGCTTCTTCCTTTTGCCTTTATTTCCTAGTGGGAGTTCTTCTCCTCTCCTCTTTGGAGGATTTGACCCCCCTAGTTTATGGTTATGCTCTGTGCTTTCTTCTGAGGTGGCGTGGTAGATTTGTGCATACCATATCAGTAAGAGATTGGGGAAAATTAGGAGAAAATTCAAACATAAACACAGGAAATCTATTGCAGATAGGCTCGCCGATCCATTCAGAGAGTCACCGAACCTTTTTGGCGAGCTAAGTCAGGCTTGCTGAAGGGATTGGCTTATAAATTATAGCAAATCGGCAATGGGAAAGCCCTTTCGGTGAATCACCTACTACTGTCAGCGATCATGGGTTTGTCCGCTGAAAGTTATAGTGCAATAGAGGTTCAGGGGAGCATACAAAGTACGATCAAGAGAACTTTCGGCTAGTCGCTGAGTGCTTTTGGCGACTAAAGGCTTCTCGCCGAAAGTTATAGACTCAAACAACACATAAACCATGAATTTTAAAGTGAGATGGGGTCATTAGACGAACCGCCGAGTGGTTCAGTGAGATTGAACCAGCTCGCCAAATGATTCAACGTGTACATTTTCAATCCACCTTCTTGAATTCGACCCCACAAGCCCCAAAAACAAAATCAAAGCATGCACTAATGAAATTCAAATAAGACCCATACTACCCATCTACTCGGGATACTCATATTTTTTTTCAATTTTGCCAAATTTAGCCATTTGACGATATTTTCTCTTAAAAGTGTTGTCACCCGCTCTATTATTGAGTAGTTTTTGTCACTTAGCACAAACAAGGGTTACTCAAACATCACCCAATCAATCTAAATGTCACGCAAGCACAACTCAATGCAAATTCATTCATTTAAAAGCACATAAATTACAAGCATATGACAATCAAAACAATACGGGCAAGATTTTCAAATTAAAATTAGCATTCAAGCATTCTAGTTCTATCAGAGAGGCCCAGCACACACCAAAACGATATGATCATTGCCAAAGAGTAAAAAGTTTTTGAATGTAAATTCGTGATTTAGAAACCAACCTTATATGTCGATTAAAACACGATTGAAAAGCTAGGCGGCAAAGAAATCCTACTTTCGAGCACCAATCAACAACTAAGATACTAGTGGAATAGAAAAATATAGAAGATAATACGTTGGTGTGGGTTTGTAAAGTTTAAAAGCAAGGGAAAGTGAAGGATTTCAAATTCTAAGTCTTTTGGCCATTACAAATCGTTCAGTTCGCGCACATTCGGTGACATTAGTCACACTCGCTGATCCACTTGGTGACCCACTGAGTGGTCACTGCACTCGCTGAGTTTTACAAGACCTTCAATCAAAGTGAGGTCCAAACGGCAGTCTTCATCGAGCATGCTGACCATTTTGGCACTTTGCCGACTGACCTTTTACTCGCCAATATGCATTTTCCAGACACTTTCAGCATTTAAACCTGCACCACTAACACACCATTATTTATAAAAGTATACAAAAGCATTTAAAACCTTGGGTTGCCTCCCAAGAAGCGCCTTAGTTAACGTCGTGGCACGACGCGAGTCCTTACTCACTCTCTAGTGGTGGGGTTGGTCCTAGCGTTACTAGGTAACCCCAATAATTCATTTGAGTGAAGAGGAGGCACTACATAACTCATGAGTGTCCTAATCAGCTGGATCGATTTGGAATGGGAGCCAATCATTTGATTCAACACTTTAATATTCTTCTTCATCTCTTCCAACATTTGATCTTGTTCAGTGATCTTTTGGAGAATGATTTGGAGTGTGTCCTCGACACGATTGTTCTCCCTATCTTTAGATTGTTTCTGATCATAAGGGGGTATGTACCTATCTTGGCTCTTACACTGTTTTCCACCTATGATATATTAGTGGCCAACACGCTTAGCTAAGTTTCCAGTGTGGTTAACATGAAGTCCCTCTTGACTTCTTGACTCGTATTAGGCAAGTAATTACCATTTCCCTCAGCCATACTTAGGGTATCTGCCTTTATCAAGAGCTTCAAAGCAAAACAAAACTAAATATTAAGTTAGTAAACTATGACTAAGAAAAACAAAAATTCTACTAATCTAAGAATTATCAAATAACACCATTCCCCAGCAGCGACGCCATTTTGATTTTTGTGTAATCAAGACACAACTTCCAGTGCAAGTGTCTATGATCATACAATAGTAAAGTAACCCAACCATGGGTTGGGACCATTCCCACATGGAGTGGTTTTGAGAATTAGTAAGAAAAATAAAATTAAGTTATAATTAGTCATAACTAAAGACATTATCGAATACAAACATGTTAAATCAAAGGGGTGACGCAAGCATCAAATATCGATGGGGTTTTGTCACATATAAGTAAAAGCAAGCAAAAATGCAAAGAATACTAATCAAGAAGATGTGGTTCTTGGGATGTGATAGGAATACGGGATAAACTATACTATTGGGTACATGCTTTTGATAATAAATATGTTGAATATTTGTGACTAGGCTAGACTATAGAGGGGGTAAATTATATCTTGAGCAACTTACCCTAAATCAAATGTATTCCTCTTGGACACCCACTTGCCACATGAAGAACAACCTCCGCCTTAGAGCCCTCACTCTCTCAAGCTGAGTGTGTGGGATAAGGACTAGGGTTCACTCTCTCGAGCTGAACCTCATGTCGACCCAATCCCACTGACCATCAATTTAGTAGTCTTAGTTCTACGACCTCTCTCTTGAGCAAGCCGAAAACACAAAGGTTAAATCATATTTGCAACTACAAACTTAGAACTCAAAAAATAGAAGCAAAGTCTGAAACTGTTCAAAAAAACTCAATCCTAGAATAATAATTCTCAACGAGTATTTATAGTTTTCAAAAATCTAGGTTGCAAAGGATCACTCGGTAAAGTTAGTCAGAATTGCCAATGAACTCGGTGATCCACCCTTTTGTCTAGTTCATCGCCGTCTTGTGTTAGCCTTCAGGATCGTCATGTTTTAGATCATTAGGTGACATAGTACTGCTTCATGGAACTGCTCGGTGATACACCGACTGCTCCTTTTCACCGCTGGAACAAAAGGTGAGGATAAGACCTTTTGGCAACTCGCTGAATGGGTTCGACAGTTCTCAGATCCTTATTTCTTCATTCATTCAGCTACTTTTGTTCCTTTTTTCTAAGTAGTGTCCATGCTTTCCCTAAAACTTCAAATACCTGAAACTTAATAGTTTTCATCAGATATTGAGACAAAATAAGCATTTGAGGACACCAATTCTATCAAAATATAGCCATAAATGAGTCCAATTTGTGGACTCATCAACATGGCACATGCTTACACTTCCAGTATTTAGTCAACCAATTTATGTTCTAGCTAGAAAATGTCAGCACGCAAGTATATGTGATGTTGCAAAAGAACCTAACAGTCAATTTTTAGATTAAGGATATCTTTCTTATCATTTCACACAAAACACAAAACTCAGTTATTGCTATCAATTCACACACAACAAAACAAAAGAGCAATACCGAACATAATTGACAATCTCCATGCCCTAACAACTAATGGCAGGTTGCACAATCACCCCCTCCCCATCAAAATAGACTTATTCCTCAAAGTATAAAATACAGGGGTAGTGAGTAGGGGTCATACATGCGATGCCTTAGGCATCGGTAGTCAAAGTGATGTTGGCATCCTGATTAACGGGTGTGCGCTCGAATGTAGGGGCTGTGTCAGAAGGGTTACTATTCGTAGGAGTAGGAGGTCCACTGGTTGAGTGTCCAGACCTCATTGAATCACTGTGCTACTGCTCCAAAGCTTCCTTTTCTTTATCAAATCTATGAGATTCTATCCTTACTCTTTTCAACATCCTCCTCTCTTTCCTATAAGGTTTCTCATAGTGCTCCAATTTGGCTTCTACATATTTTACCTTGCCTTTTTCTGTCTCTAGTCTTACCAAATAACCCCAAATATCTCCAACTAGCTGAGTAACCAGCGACATGCTAAATAGATTCATTAATCAATCTGGTACATGTGGTATAACGACCCCAAAAATGATAGGATGAACTAGAGCCTAATCGTGAAAATGGTCTTGACCACGGATCGTATAAATGACCGTGAAGATGCCTTAGCATCTTGAGGCTTGGTAAGGCAAAGGATACACTACCTAAGAGGACCATGGGTTGCGGTCCCCTTTTACGGATCGTATAAGTGGGTTTGGTCCCTGACGGCGCTGCTCAAGTTAGGAGTTTTTAAGTAATTTTGTTTTAATGTTTTATTATGTGGGGTTTATTTTATATGGTTTATATCATAAATGTAAATAGTTTCAAGTCTTAAAATACTTCATTTACTCCATTATTCAAAACATCCAAATCAGAACCCCAAAGTTTTTCCCCTCTCAATATTTCTTTCTCTAACTCAAGGAAGAAGAAGAAGTGAGAGCTAATGTTTGGATTCAAGGATTTCTTTATCAAATTTCTTGGTGAATCTTAGTATAGCTATGGTGATCCTTCATCTAGGGTTAGCTTTCACCCTAGAGTCAATTTCAAAGTAGTTTTCCAAGTTTTCAAGTTCACAAAAAACCTAGGGTTTTACTTAATCTTATGGGTTCCTTCTTCAAACAATTTAAAATAGTTTCTAATGTCATATAATGATTGTATTTATGTTTAATTGATAATTTATGATGAAAATAATTCATGGACCCATGATTTCTGTAAATTCCTAAATTGTGCCTTTATGAAGTGGGTTTGTTGATTATGAAAGCTTATGATTGGAATATGTCTAAATTTCTTTGGGTTATTGAATTTTATCATTATCTATGACTTAATTATGGTAAATTGTTGGTGTGTTGATAACTTGAGATTTATGGCCTTCAAGGCAAGTTATGACTAAATGTTCACGTTGCTGTAGAATTGTGCTTGACCTATTGATCCACTTGAAAGGTAAAGGTGTTTACTTACTAAGTATATGAATGTGAATTCAATGAAGTTAAGGTTATCATGACTTGAAGGCATTTGTATTATGATTGAAAGGCTAATTCTCAATTTGACACTCATGAATGATAATGCTAGAAAGTGAAGGATTTCTATGATGTAATGTTCTAACTTGAAGTGGCAGGCTTAGGCATCCTTTCTTGTGTAATGAATGTGTCTTTACTTGATGAATATGAATCGATAGGCTATGGAATTCCTTTCATATATGTGTAATGAATGTGTCTTGACTTGATGAGTATGAATCGATTAGCTATGGCAGTCCTTTCATATATGAGTAATGAATGTGTCTTGACTTGATGGATATGAATTGATAGGCTTAAGGCATACTTTTCATAAATGATCTAAGGTAAAGAAGACTCTAGAATCGATAGGCTAATGTCATTCCTTTCTTAATGAATTCATGTACCATGAATCGATAGGCTTATGGCATTTTATTCATGAGGACTCTAGAGCTATCCTTGAATGTACCATGGATCGATAGGCTTATAGCATTCCTTCCTTGTGTAATAATGTAACTTAGGTTGATAGGCCTATGGCATTCCTCCCTAGCACACTAATGTAATGTGAATGAAATAATCTATGGGAATGTAGGCTAAGCACTAAGTGGATATGGTTAGATGGAAACTCTCCAATGTTAGGTTAGATTTCCAAGGAAAAGCTTCCTACCCCATAACTATGTGCCCACATAGGATATTAGCTAGTAGATTTCATCTAAGCTAATGTTACCGTTCTACCTTAGGCAAGTGGAACACTTCTTTACGGTGTGAGGCTATATGACACCGGATTCCATATCTAGCTTGCATGGTCTATGTTGGTTAAACACTTATTCCTATTATGTGAGACGTGCATTACGGTTTCTTGAGAGGTTCTATGAAGTGTAAGTGGTAGTATGAGATGCCATCTATACATTGCACGAGTAGGTTTTGATAGGGTCATAGTGAGTTCTCTAAGTCCTAATGACTAATGTATGAAAGTCCTCTAAATGAAATTATTGGAGAATGTTGACTCTTAAATGCTTAATGTGATGATGCATGCTATGCTTGGGTTATATTACAAGTTTTTTTCCCTTGTCATGTCTTATGAAATGTTATGTCTTTTATGTATGGATATTTTGTAAAGGTGAAAAGGAATGAATAGTAAGTTCACTTTAGGTGACCTTAATGTGGTGCCTTGGTGTGGATGGTGGTATCGGACACCATCCATGCATTGCACAAGGTGGAGCATGAGGGTTACTGAAGGTGAAGGTGTATGGTGAAGGTAATGTTTTACATGATGATATTGTCTAAATGTTGTATTATGACTTGTATAATGATTATACTCGTATTGTATATTTGTACATGATATTTCTATAAAGTGGCATAATGCATGGTTTCCAACTAAAATGTCCATTTTAAACATGTTTTTGCATGGTCATCACACTTAGTACATTTTTTGTGTGCTAACCCATCTGAGACTTAGACTTTTGCTGTGTGTTTTGAAAGATTTTATATGACAATTTTGATAGTTTGGATTTAAATAAGTTCTAATTCCTCACTATTTCTATATATTGAATATTATGAATGATAAGGGGCTTGTACGAGACCCCTTCGAGGTCAAGTACGTTGTGTCACATCCGGGCCCTAGACTCAGGTCGTGACAAACTTGGTATTAGAGCATAAGATTTTGGAAATGGTTTTTAGGTTGATGTCTCACAAGCCATGTCTAGTAGAGTCTTGTTCATCGGTGTGAGTCACAACACATCTATGAGTGAGAGACTATAGGACGTTAGAAAGTTACACTTCTTTCATATTCTTTAAGTCGTGCCTTAGAGTTTAGCTTTATATATGTCATTTTCCTAATCTTTCTCTTGTGTTTATAGGATATGAATACAAGCGCTAATCGAAGAAGGATGGAAGAGAAGATAAAGAATGAGGGAGTTCCTCCTGAAGGTCTTCAAGATGACCAAATGTCTCAAGAGAATCATGTTTTGGTGGATCCCCCAGCCATGAACAATGAAGAGATTAGGTTGGCTTTTCTAACCTTAACTCAAGCCATGATGGCTCAAGCTAACCGAGATGTAGGGACTAGGGTGAATGCTAATGAGAGTACCGTGGCCTCAATATTGAGAGACTTTGTGAGGATGAATCCTTCGATATTTCTTGGTTCTAGAGTGGGAGAGGATCCCCAATAATTCTTGGATGAAGTATATAAGATAGTCAATGCTATGGGGATAACTTCTAAGGAGAAAGATGAGTTGGCTTCCTATCAATTGAAAGTGGTTGCCCAAGTCTGGTTCACTCAATGGAAAAGCAAGAGTCCTTTAGAAGCGGGTCCTCTAGAATGGGAGGAGTTGAAGGGGGCATTCCTTGGTAGGTTCTTTCCCCAGGAGAAGAGGGAGTGTAAAGTTGAGGAGTTTATCAATCTTAATCAAGAAAGCATGAATATGGAAGAGTACTCCTCGAAATTTACCCTCTTGTCTAAGTATGCTCCATCCTTGGTGTCTAACCCTATGGATGAGATGAGTAGGTATGTGATGGGTATATCCGACCTAGTTGAGAAAGAGTGTGGTACAGAGATGCTCTATAATGATATGGACATTTCTAGAATTATGGTGTATGCTCAATCTATTTAGGAGTCCAAGCTTAAGAGGAGGGGTAGGGAGTTGAAAAAGGGTAGGTCCGATGAGCAAGGTCAACCTAGGTTCAAGAAGAGAGCTCCTAAACAAGATTCTTTTAGTGTTCCTAGGGTTAATAAGGAGATAGGTGGTGGACCTCAATTTTCTAAACCTCTTTGCACCACTTGTGGGAAGAGGCTTTATGGGAAGTGCCTAGCCAGTGCTAGTGGGAGCTATGGTTGTGGAAAGTATGATCACCAAGTGAGAAAGTGTCCTACTCTTATAGTTAGAGAAAGGGAGGTCAAACAAGCTTCTTATGTTGGCCTGGATGCTAATGCTCCGAAGAAGAATCGTTTCTATGCACTTCAAGCCAAAGAGGGCAAAGGAGCTAATCTGGATGAAGGTATCGGTAAGTGATAGTTCCTTATAGTCATGAATGTCTTGTTGAAGTTCCTATGTTGTTTTTCATGTTATCCTTTGTTAGGTTTTCCCTTAAGTGGGGGGTAGTATGTTGAATAGTAAGGTTGTTGAGAGTGTTGATATCCTTATCTCTTTCCTTTCATTCCTATTCAAACTAGACACCAAGAGTTCCTTGTAGCTTGTTTCATGTTTTGGACTCTTATGTGAAAAAGACTATCCATGGTCTCCGTATGTTATGCATGTTTTCATGAAATTTATGTTTATATGAGAAAATGAGATTTCATGGATTTTATTCCTCATGATGATGTGCATCTACAATGAGTTTCTTAAATGCTTCATGAGTTGACTTGTTGAGCATATTTAAATGTGATCTTGAAAAGAGTTGCATGAATGGCCTTATGATGTTGTAATGAGCATGATGTGAGTTGGAGATGGAAGTTCCTCTAACGAGATGAGAATTGTTGATGTTTTTGTGCATAATGAGTTTGTAGAAGTAGTTCCTACTTTCTTGTATATGCATTGAGCTTGTTGATGTGGAGTTGATGTTTCCTCCTATGATTATGAATTTATATTGATGTGTCATGATTGTTGGGCTGCTAGTCTTGAGTCGTTATCCCTTAAAGTGTTTAAAGTGTCATTCAAGGATGAATGTTCCTAAGTGGGGGATAATATAACGACCAGGAAAATGATAGGATGAACTAGAGCCTAATCGTGAGGGTTAACATCAAGATACATGTTAGACTCCATAGTTTAAGAACCTTCCGAAGTTGGTTGCAAGGGAAAGTGCCAAGCCAAAGAGGCAAGGCCTAAGCCAAAGGCCAAGGCTGCCCAACATTTGCTAAGAAATGCGTCAAGTCCACGGACCATTTCACGGCCAGTGGTCTTGATCACGATTCGTAGAAGTTGCCGTGAAGATCACTTGGTTGCATGGGAGGTAAGGCACTTTGGCCAAGCTACTGCCCAAACTTCATGGACCACTCCACGATCAGTGGTCTTGACCACGGCCCGTAGAAATGGCCATGAACATGCCATAGAATCTTGGAGCTTGGCAAGTCAAAGGAGACACTGCCTAATAGGACCACAGGCCATGGTCCCCTTTCACGGACCGTTGAAGTGGGCTTAGTCCCTAACGGGACTGCCCAAATTAGGGGTTTTTAATTAATTTGTTTTAATCTTTTATTATGTGGGGTTTATTTTAAATTGTTTATATCATAAATATAAATAGTTTCAAGTCTTAAAAAACTTCATTTACTCCATTATTCAAAATACCCAAATCAAAACCCCAAAGTTCTTCCCCTCTCAATATTTCTCTCTCTAACTCAAGGAAGAAGAAGAAGTGACAGCTAGGACTTGGATTCAAGGCTTTCTTCATCAAATTTCTTGGGGAATCTTAGTAAATGTGTGGTGATACTTCATCTAGGGTTAGCTTTTACCCTAGAGTCAATTTCGAAGAAGATTTCAAAGTTTTCAAGTTCATGAAAACATAGGGTTTACTAAATTTCATGGGTTCCTTCTTCAGACGATTTCAAATAGATTTTAATGTCATATAATGATTGTATTAATGTTTAATTGATGATTTATGATGAAAATACTCCATGGATCGATGATTTCTCTCAATTCGTAAAATGTTCCTTTATGAAGTGGGTTTGTTGATTATGAAAACTTATGATTGGAATATGTCTAAATTGCTTCGGGTTGTTGAATTGTATCATTATCTAAGCCTTAATTAGGGCAAATTGTTGGTGTGTTGATGATTTGAGATTTATGGCCTTGAAGGCAAGTTATTACTAAATGTTCATGTTGAAGTAGAGTTGTGCTTGACCTATTGATCCTCTTGAAAGGTAGAGGTGTTTACTTACTAAATATATGAATGTGAATTCAATGAAGTTAAGCTGATCATGTCTTGAAGGTTTTTGTGTTATGATTGAAAGGCTATTTCTCAATTTGACACTCATGAATGACGATGCTAGAATGTCAAGGATTTCTATGATGTAATGTTCTAACATTAAGTGGTAGGCTTAGGCATACTTTCTTGTATAATGACTATTTCTTGACTTGATGAATATGAATTGATAGGCTATGTCATTCCTTTCATATATGTGTAATGAATGTGTCTTGACTTGATGAATATGAATCGATAGGCTATGGCAATCCTTTCATATATGACTAATGACTGTGTCTTAACTTGATGGATATGAATTGATAGGCTTAAGGAATTTTTTTCATAAATGTTCTAAGGTAAAAATAGACTCTAGAATCGATAGGCTAATGGCATTCCTTTCTTAATGAGTTAATGTACCATGAATCAATAGGCATATGTCATTCTTTTCATGAGGATTCTAGAGCTATCCTTGAATTTACCATGGATCGATATGCTTATAGCATTCCTTTCTTGTGTAATGATGTAACTTGGGGTGGATAGGCCTACAGTATTCCTCCCAAGTACACTAATGTAATGTGAATGAAATAATCTATGGAAATATAGGCTAAGAACCGAGTGGATATGGTTTGATGGAAACTCTCCCAATGTTAGGTTAGAGTTATAAGGAACATCTTCCTATCCCATAACTATGTGCCCACATAGGATATTAGCTAGCGGATTTCATCTGAGCTAATAATACCGTTCTACCTTAGGCAAGTGGAACATCTCTTTACGGTGTTGGGCTATATGACACTGGATTCCATGTCTAGCTTGCATGGTATATGTCAGTTAAATGCTTATTTCAATCATGTGAGATGTGAATTATGAAGTGTAGGTGGTAGTATAAGATGCCATCTATACATTGCACGAGTAGACTTTGATATGGTCATAGTGAGTTCTCTAAGTCCTAATGACTAATGTATGACATTCCTCTAAAAGAAGTTATTGGAGAATGTTGACTCTTAAATGCAGTGTGATGATGCATGCTATACTTGGGTTATATTATGAGTTATTTTCCCTTGACATGTCTTATGAAATGTTATGTCTTTTATGTATGGATATTGTTTAAAGGGGAAAAGGAATGAATGGTATGTTTGCTTTAGGTGACCTTAATGTGGTGCCTTGGTGTGGATGGTGGTATTAGACACTATCCATGCATTGCACAAGGTGCAGCATGAGGGTTTCTTAAGGTGAAGGTAATGTTTTACATGATGATATTTTCTAAATGTGGGATTATGACTTGTATGATGATTATACTGGTATTGTATGTTTGTACATGATATTTCTAAAACGTTGCATAATGCATGGTTTGCAACCAAAATGTCCCTTTTAAAGCATGTTTTTGCATGGTCATCATACTCAGTACATTTTTTGTGTGCTAACCCATATTTCTCTTATTTTTACTACAACTGTAGGTTCCATGAAGTGATTGATTCTAGCTAGGATTTAAGTGCTTGGATTGTTATTCCTCCAAGGCTAGAGTGGTACGTCCTCGTAGATCGAGGACAAATGTCTTTTTGAAGTTTATTCCCTTTTCATCTAATAGACAATTCTAGCTCTTTTTATTGTAAAGGGCAGTGTCCCTACTTTAGTTTTTGAGTGCATTGTTAAGATAGCCATGTGAGACTTAGACTTTCGATGGTCTTTTGAAAGATTTTAAATGACTTTTTTGATTGTTAGGATTTAAATAATTTTTAATTCCTCTATATCGAATATTATGAATGCTAAGAGGCTTGTACGAGACACCTTTGGGGTCAAGTATGCCGTGTCGTATTCGGGGCCTAGACTCGGGTCGTGACATGTTGTTGAGGAATTGTGACTGGCTTATCTATAGGTTTTGCAGTCTCTGCTTTTGTCATATTCATCTATGTGTTTAAATAGGCATCATCAATAGGACACAAAGTATTTAGCCAACTATTAACATGAGCCTCTAACCCCTCAATCCGGTTCCTCAATACAAACATTTCTTATCGGAGTTCCTATCGTAGTTGCTACTCCGCACTCTAAACCTTACCCTTGACTACCTGTAGTAGTTTTTCCATTACCTAATCTGGTATAGACCGAGTCTACCTATGCTCCACTACAAATCTCTCAAGTAATATGATGGGAAATGAAACGAATGTATCTGTAGCTTCTGAAAGTGATGCTGGTGGAGGCTTCACTCCTAAAGCTGGCTAGGCTGCCCCCTTTGCATGCTCACTACCTCCCTCAGCTCGGAATGGCTCACTTGGAACACGTTGTAATATAACCAAAGATGCTGCAGACCCTTCTCTCATACCATATAATGGGTTTGCTACATCTTTTATCTTAGTCACCACAACAATCTTCTTCGCCTCAATAGATATGTCCACTAATTTGTTAGGCGGTATACAGGCATGTGCATAGAGTCTCCTTTTTAGAAATGAAACAATAACTTTTTCATTTAGGGAAAATCTCTCATTTCAGTGGCAATAATCTGCCCAACATTCAATTCATAAAAAGAGATGACGCAAGCTACTAAGTAAACCTGAGAAGGGGATAGGGTGTGGTCATACCCGATTGAATGCAACTGTGTAGGAACCATTGCCCACAAGACATATGCCCTAGAAATTTCAAAGATGCCTTGGTGATATGCACCTTTGAGTTGGCTACCCACGCTACTGCCTCGTCGTCAGTTGCAATCAGCCTTGAAATCCAATTAATGATACTTTCTTTGGATACTGGATTCTCCATCTCAATTTCACTGGTCACAAAATTTTGGCAACCCTTATATAGACCTAGAGTAGTAGGTGCAGTGTAATTCAGATCATTTAGAAACTTGTTGATTGTGGTCTCTTAAATGTCAACCCTCTCACCCTGAAATACCACCTCAACTAGTCGTCCCAATTTCGATGTTGTTGTTTTCTTCCACTTCTTAGATGATTCAGTGTATGCTAAATTAATCATTAAGGAAGCATAAGAGGAGTAAATTTCTTTCATCAAGTGTCATGAAAACTAGCCATGCTTTTTATTCATCCATTAAAAGTAATGTTGTTTTAATATGTGGTAAATATTTGAAAAGGCCTGCAAGTCAGCCTCCACAATTGTAAACTTTGTGAAAATGGGTCTCTCGCCAATGCAGCTAGACTTGGATATTATTCCTTTATTAAATATATCCCTTGATCCAGTGATAGACCAAGTCCTTCAAAAGAGATCAATGACGTGTTGTTGCACTATTGGATCAGCCTCCCTCTAGTGAAATAGCTACACTAACGAGTTATTGGGGTCACTGGCGTCACTATCCTCCTTAAAGTCTATCTATTCTTCTGTACCCTCAACTGGTGGTGAGAAATTATTCGACATCTGCGAATCATTATCCGACCCCTGCTCACTCCCTGAACCATTCTCTTCCTCTTCAAATTTGGAAAGAGTGTGATGAGTTGTAGCCATGTATAACTACCGGGTTTTGACATAATAAAAAAGCCAACTGGGAAAAATTGTGTCGGATAACTTTATCATAGTAACTTGAAATTTCCCAACCAAGTACAGATTTGGACGAAATTGGAGTCATTAAGGTGTAGGGAAATATGGCATCAATCAGTTGATTTATTTATAATTTTAATTACATGAGTAGTTAGATAATTCGTTAAGGAATCCGTACGACTTTATGGAATTGAATTCGGGAGAGTAAACTCCCATAATCGATCTTAGTGTGAGGGATATTTTTTGAACATCATTGGTTAAAGGTGTGTTGTGAAATGGGGTCTTGAAAATCTTTAAATAGCTCACAGGTTCGTGCAAGCCGCCTTGGCGGGGGTTTTTGCCACTCTGGTGGGGCCGCTACAGCGGGGTAAGGGACGTTGTGGTGGGTTCAACTCGACCTAAAGTCATAAATAAACCCCTAAACGACCTTATTTTGTACTTTTCTATTTTTAGAGCTAAGGACCAAACACCATGTGACTCCTAACAGTTTTCCACCATTCCTAAGGCTAAAGGTAAGCGTTTCACTCCCTGAATCCGTTTTTTGATCTGTAGAACATAATAGAATGGGTAAATGATAATGGGGGAGGGTTTGATCTAGATTCTATGTTGGAAAAATCCCTATTTTGGATATTTGGGATCATGGGTATATTCTACGGTTCATAGAATTGTTAGCTTTTTAGGTAATTAGTGATTTTTACTGATTCCCGTATTGTATTGATTGTTTGTAGAACAAGAACAAGTGAAACGAATTTGGAAAGGGAAGTATCAAGTTTCTTAGGGTTTCAAGCTTGTTTTGAGGTAGGTGATAGTTTTGATTCTATGATTATGTGATATATGTTTGTTGTTGCTTCATTATGATACTTGCATGTATATGAATGTTGTATTATTGATTACATGTTGTAAATGAGATGGAGGAATGATGAATTCAATGAATCATGACTTAAATGTATGATCTTGAGAATATACTTGTGATTGTGATTGTGGTGTGTTGAATGGATCGGTTCTCACTTTTCGGCATAAGTAACTTGGATCGATTGCCACATTTTGGCATAATATGGGATCAGTTGCCACGTTCTGGCATAATTATTGGATTGGGTACCACATTTCGATATCCTAACTATTTGGGTTTGGGTTCAATGAGAGGACCAATGATTTAATATAATTGTGTATCTTCAGAAATGTGAAGTTGTTCGTTGTTAGTAAATGTTGATAATATTGTATATGTTCAATATATGCATGATTATATTGTTGATGACCTATGTATGCGGCACTTAGTGGGATAGCCACGTGATCCGACCAGTACACTGTGGTTGTGTACTGATACTGCACTTGCTCTTATTTTTGTTGAGTATAGGGCATTTTCTTGCGGCTATTGACAGACCTCTCTTAGAAGATCAGTGATCTCCATTCGAATTCAAGGGTGAGCCAATTCTTTTGAGCTACCATGACTTCTCCTTTCATCTTTGTCCATATTTCAGACTTAGATAGTTCTATTAGTTATTAGTACATTAGTTGGGGTTGTATACCTTCTTATTTGGACTTGGTTCATTATTAGATGTTTTGGTATATTGACTTGTAGGTTCTAGGTTAAGATCTTCCGCATTGTTTAGTTCATTTTTAGACTTTTGTTGGAGTTTATGTGAACTCCATATTTCTTTCCTTATTATTTAACTTGTTCGTATCCTTAAAATGCTTTAGTTTTTGGTTTAATTGTTTGGTTTGGGTTGTAGTAATGGTTCTCCCACCAGAGAGTCAGTGTGGGTTCCAATCACGACGGTCTGGGTCGTTACAAAGCTGGTATGAGAGCCTAGGTTCGTTGATCTCAATGTACCAAAACGAGTCTGGTAGAGTCTTGCGGAACAGTACGGGGACACCTTTACTTTTCTTCTGGAGGCTATAGGACGGTAGGAAATCTCTCTGTTTTCGCTTTTCTCATTTCGTGCGATAACTTGATTTCAATTGATATCTATCGATTCGAATTGGTATCTAACCTCCTTCACTCTTTTGTCCGCAGATGGTTAACACTAAATACAGTGGTGTCATGCACGTATCTCCCGTTAATGCTCTAGCTAAGGAATCTGCAGCGAGAGGTCACGGTCAAGGCAGATCTAGAGGAAGAGCTAGGGTTAGAAGTCGTGGAAGAGTAGCGCCTATTGGGAATAAAGCTCCTGTAAATGAGAACCCTCCTCCGCATTATGAAGAGATTAAAGAGGAGAATGTTGATGTTGAAAATGTTTAGGATGTGGGACAAGATGAAGAGGTTCAGGTTGAGACTATCAATATTCCCCCCATAGTCCCCGTGTTAGCTCAACAGATCATGTCATTTTTGAAAGGGTTGGTTAGTCCTTGAGTGCTTCCTTCTCCTCAAGCAACTCAAGCTTCTCTTTATCCTTTTATTGATAGCACTGCGCCTAAGGTGGGTGGGATTGGAGGTAATGATGTTTTCTTTCATCATTTGTTGGGTTCTGTTATGACTAGTAATGAGCATGAAATGTTGACTAAGTTTTTGAAGCTAAAGCCTCCTATTTTTCTTGGTTCGGAGAATGAGATGCTTATGTATTCATCTTAGATTGCTATGAGAGGCTTCAATAGTTGGGAATTGTCCATTAGAATGGAGTTGAGTTTGTTTCCTTTCAATTTCAAGGTGAGGCTAAGCAGTGGTGGAGAGCTTATATGGAATGTAGATCATCTACATTACTTCAACTTACTTGGACCCAATTTCATGCTCTGTTTCTAGAAAAATATGTGCCTCGAACATTGAGAGATCATAACAAAGATGAATTTATGGCTTTGGAAAAAGATGGTTTGTCTGAGGCAGCTTATAAGGCCAAGTTCCATGCTTTGTCTCGATATGCTACTCAATTGGTGACTAATGAGGGGGAGAGGATTCGATTATTTATTAGTGGACTAATTTCTGAGTTGCAAGTATTATCTGTACATATGACTTCTGCACGGAGGATCTTTGATGAGGTAACAGACCATGTCAACCTAAGGCATGGGCAAAAAAGGCCAAGAACTCGGGTAACTTTCAAGGTTTTTATTCCAAGGGGTCCGAAAGGCCAACGCTTGTAGCCAAGCCAATTCAGTCTGCCATGCCCATCTCTACAGGTAATTACTCAGGAACTCCATCTCATAATTTGCAGGATAGCCAGGGAATGCACCTTCGACAAGCGGCAGACCATCTTTTGATCGTACTTGGTACAATTTTGGAGAACCTGGGCATATGAGGAGAGATTGTCCCCACCCACATGTATTAGAAGCCGCGTAGCAGCCTTCTAGAGAAGTGGTACACGCGGGGAATGGTAATAATGGTTGACAAAATCCACAAGGTAGGTGAGGAGGTAATCAGTGAGGCCATGGAGGTAGAAGAAATGGTAACAGAGGTAGGGGTAATGTGCAACCAGGTAGGGAGGTGCTCGTCAAGATGATAGGGCTCAATGTTATGCTTTTTCGGGCAAGAATGAGGCAGAGGCGTCTGGCGTGGTGATCACAGGTACTATTCTTGTATGTGATCGGATGACTAATATGTTATTTGATCCGGGTTCTACTTATTCATATGTATTAGTGAGATTTGCCTCAGATTTTGATATGATTTGTGATATTCTTGATGCCCCTATTCATGTTTCTACCGCAATTGGAGATCCAATCATAGTTACCCATGTTTATCATACTTGTCCTGCTTTGTTTATTGGTTTTCAGACTTGGGCTGATTTGGTGATTTTGGATATGACTAACTTTGACATAATGGCATGACTTGGTTGTGCCCCTACTATATTGTGCTTAATTATAATACTAAGTCTGTAACTCTTGAAAATTTGGGAAGAGAAAAAATAGAGTGGGAGGGGTATACAACCCTAATCAAGCTAAGATTATATCCTCCATTCGGGCTAGTAAATTAGTAGAGCATGGTTGTTTGGCTTATTTGGCTCATATTAGGGATGTTAAGATTGAGGCTCCATCCATTGAGTCTATTCCTGTGGTGTCAGAATTTAGAGACATGTTTCCTAGTGACTTGCTTGGTATGCCTCCAAATAGGGATATAGACTTCTATATTAATTTAGAACTTGGTACTCGTCCCATTTCCATCCCTCCATATCGCATGTCTTCGACATAATTAAGAGAGCTTAAGGCTCAAATCCAAGAGCTTTTTGATAAGGGATTTTTTCTTTCTAGTGCTTCCCCATGGGGTGCTCCAATTTTGTTTGTTAAGAAAGGATGGTAGTATGAGAATGTGTATAGATTGCCGATAGTTAAATAGAGTCACTATTTGAAACAAGCATCCTTCACCTTGAATAGATAATCTCTTTGAGAAATTGCAAGGTGCAACAATTTTCTCTAAGATTGATCTAATATTCTGTTACCATCAATTGAAAATTAGGCATGAGGATGTTCCCAAGACGGCGTTTAGAACTCGCTATGGGCACTATGAGTTTTTGTTATATATTTTGGTTTGACTAATGCGCGTACAACTTTTATGAGTTTAATGAATGGGGTGTTCAAACCATTCCTTGATTTCTTTATTATAGTTTTTATTGATGATATTTTGGTCTATTTGAAAAGTGAGGAAGAGCATGCCAACCATCTTCGTATTGTTTTGGGTGTTATTGGGAAACAAAGGTTATATGCTAAATTTTTGAAATGTGAATTTTGGTTGACATCAGTTGCACTTTTGGGACATGTAGTCTCAAAATAAGACATAATGGTAGATCCTCAAAATATTGAGGCGGTTAAGAATTGGGTTCGACCAAGTTCTGTGACTGAAGTTAGGAGTTTTGTGGGGCTTACTAGCTATTACCGTCAATTTGTGAAGAATGTTGCTTCTATTGCCACTCACTTGACTAATTTGACCAAAAAGGAGATACCATTTGAATGGACTGAAAAATGTGAGGAGAGCTTTCAAAAGCTTAAGACTCTCTTGACCACCGCACCTATTCTAGCATTACTGGTTGAAGGTAAAGATTTTATTCTTTATTGTGATGCTTCACATTCTGGTTTGGCTGCTGTGTTGATGTAGAATAAGAATGTTATAGCTTATGCCTCGCATCAATTTAAGGTGAATTAGAGGAATTATCAAACACATGATTTGGAGTAGGCAGCGGTAGTGTTTGCTTTTAAGATCTGGCGGCATTACCTCTCTAGTGTTAAGTGTGAAGTCTTTACTCATCATCGTAGTTTGCAATATGTGTTTACTCAAAAGGATCTGAATTTGAGACAACAAAGGTGGATGGAGTTACTTAAGGATTATGATGTCACCATTCAAAACCATCCGGGCAAAGCTAATGTGGTGGCAGACTCTTTGAGTCGAAAAGCAGTGAGTATGGGTACTTTAGCTTACTTGAGTTATATCCAAGCGACCTTTGGCTAAGGAAATTAAAACCTTAGAGTCTAAGTTCATACAGTTGGGCATCTCATAAAGAGGTGGGGTGTTAGCTAGCATTGAAGTGAGGACCACATTCATTGATGAGATCAAGGCCAAACAATTTGAAGATGAATGTTTGGAGGAGCTTAGGAAGAAGACTATGAATGGTAAGGCACAAGAGACCACTCTTGATGCAGATGGTGTGCTTAATTTTAAAGGGAGAATATGTATTCCTAAAGTAGATGACTTGATTGAGAAATTGTTGGAAGTGTCTCATGGTTCACGATATTCTATTCATCTGGGTGTGACTCGAGATTTGAAGCGAATTTATTGGTTGTTGGACATGAAGAAGGATATAGTGGAGTTTGTGGCGAAGTGTCAAAATTGTCAACAAGTGAAGTATGAACATCAAAGGCCTACAGGTTTGCTTTAAAGAATGCCAATTTCGTAATGGAAATGAGAAAGAATATCCATGGATTTTATCATTGGTCTTCTCAAGACTTTGGGGAAGTTTGATTCTATTTGGGTAGTGGTTGATAGATTGACCAAGTCAGCCCATTTTATTCCGATAAGAATAGATTATAATGCTGAACAATTGGCTAAAGTTTATGTGAAAGAGATAGTGGGGTTGCATGTGGTGCTCCTTCTATCATCTCAGACCGTGGTACCTAATTCACCTCCAAGTTTTGGAAGAAATTGCATGATGAATTGGGCACACAACTCACTTTTAGTACAGCCTTCCATCCACAGACAGACAGGCAGTCAGAGAGGACTATCCAAGTGTTAGAGGGCATGTTGAGGGCATGTTGAGGGCATGTGTGATTCATTTTGGAGGACATTGGGATAAGTTCTTACCTTTGTGTGAATTCTACTATAATAATAGTTATTACTCTAGCATAGATATGGCACCATTTGTGGCACTCTATGAGAGGGGATGTAGATCACCAATAAGATGGTTTGATGCTGGAGAGATGAAACCGATAGGGGTCGATTAAGTGAAGGATGCTCAAGATAATGTGAGGAGTATTCAAGCTAAGCTTTTAGCAGCCCAGAGTAGACAAAATAATGATGCGGATCATAAGATGAGAGATATCACTTTTCAAATCAGTGAAAATGTTCTTGTTAAGGTATCACCCATGAAAGGGGTGATGAGCTTTGGTATGAAAGGTAAGCTAAGTCCTAGATACATTGGTCCATTTGATATTATTGAATGTGTGGGGCCGCTAGCGTATAGATTGGCATTACCTCCTAATCTATCGGGTGTTCATATGGTATTTCATGTGTCCATGTTGAAGAGGTATCATGGAGATGTGGATTATATCATTAATTGGGACTTAATTGTGTTAGACAAAGACCTCCAATGTGACGAGGAACCGATTTCAATTCTTGATCGTGAGGTGCGCAAGTTGAGGACCAAGGAGATTAAGTCCGTGAAAGTTCAATGAAAACATCGTCTAGTTGAGAAAGCCACTTGGGAAACCGAGAGGGAGATGCAAGAGAAGTATCCCCAATTGTTCATCGATTCAGGTACTACTTCATTCATTCATTAGCCTAGTGATGGGTAAATTGGTATCTATTGTAACGATCGGGATCCGTCTTATAGAAAAGCCAACGGGGAAAATATTTGGGTCGTAAAACTTTTTCGTAGTTACTTGAAATTTATCAACAAAGTCCAGATTTGGATGAAATCAGAGTCATTAAGGTTTAGGGAGATCTAGCATTAGTCGGGTGGTTTATATATAATTTTGATTACATGAGTAGTTAGATAACTTGTTAAGGAATTCGTACGACTTTACGAAAATGAATTCGGGCGAGTAGATTTCCTAGAATCGATCTTAGTGTGAAGGGTATTTTTTGAAGGTTGTTCGTTAAAGGTGTGTTGTCAAATAGGGATCTTGAAATTCTCTAAATAGCTCACTGGTTTGTGCAAGCCACCTTGGTGGGGTTTCTTACCACTATGGCGGGTTCAACGCCTAAAGTCATAAATAAACCCCTAAATGACCTTATTTTGTACTTTTCTATTTTTAGAGCTAAGGACTGAACACCAAGCGACTCCTAATAGTTTTCCACCATTCTTGAGGCTAAAGGTAAGCTTTTCACTCCCCGAATCCCTTTTTTGATCCGTAGAACATAATAGAATGGGTAATTGATAATGGGTGAGGGGTTTGATCTAGATTGTATGGTGGAAACAACCTATTTTGGATATTTGGGATCATGGGTATGATCTAGGGTTCATAGAATTGTTAGCAATTCTGGTAATTAGTGACTGTTGATTGATTCCCGTATTGTGTTGATTGTTTGTAAATCAAGAACAAGCGGAATGAATCCAGAAAAGGAAGGATCAAGTTTCATATGGCTTCAAGTTTGTTTCGAGGTAGGTGATGATTGTGATTCTATGATTGTGTGATGTATGTTTGTTCTTCCTTCATTATGATACTTGCATGTATATGAATGTTGCATTATTGATCACACTTGTTGTAAATGAGATAAAGGAATGATGAATGCTATGTATCATGAGTTAAATGTATGATCTTGAGAATATACTTATGGTTGTGATTATGGTGTGTTGAATGGATTGGTTTCCACGTTATGGCATAATTAATTTAGATTGGTTGCCACGTTCTGGCGTAATTAACTTGGATCGTTTGCCACGTTCTAGCACAACTATAGGATTGGTTGCCATGTTCTGGCTTAATTATTGGATTGGGTACCACATTTCGGTATGCTAACTGTTTGGGTTTGGGTTCAATGAGAGGACTATTGATTTGATATAATTGTGTATCTTGAGAAATGTGAAGTTGTTCGTTATTAGTAAATACTGATAATATTGTATATGTTCGATATATGCATGTGATTATATTGTTGGATGACTTATGTATGTTGCACTTAGTAGGACTGATACTGGACTTGCTATTATTTTTGTTGAGTACAGGGCATTTTTCGGCAGCTATTGACAGACCTCTCTTAGAAGATCAGTGATCGCCATTCAAATTCATGGGTGAGCCAATTCTTCTGGGCTGCCATGAGTTCTTCTTTCTTCTATGTTCACATTACAGACTTAGACAGTTTTATTAGTTATTAGTACATTAGTTGGGGTTGTATCCCTTCTTGTTTAGACTTGGTTCATTGTTAGATGCTTTGGTACATGTTCTAGGTTAAGATCTTCCGCATTGTTTAGTTCGTTGTTACACTTTTGTTGGAGTTTATGGGAGCTCCTTACTTCTTTCCTTAGTATTTAACTTGTTTGTATCCTCAAAATGCTTTAGTTTTTGGTTTAGTTGTTTCGTTTGGGTTGTAGTAGTTGTTCTCCAATCGGATGGTTAGTGTGGGTTCCAATCACGACAGTCTAGGTCGTTACAAAGTTGGTATCAGAGCCTAGGTTTGTTGATCTCGATGTACCAAAACGAGTCTAGTAGAGTCTCGCGGAATGGTATGGGGATGCTTTTACTTTTCTTCTACAGGTTATAGGAGGTGGGAAATCTCTCTGTTTCCGCTTTTCTCCTTTCGTGCTATAACTCCAATTGGTATCTGTCGATTCGAATTGGTACCTAACCTTCTTTACTCTTCTGTTCGTAGATGGTTAACACTAGATACAATGGTGTCAGGCCTGTAGCTCATGTTAATGCTCCAGCTGAGGAATCTGCAGTGAGAGGTCATGGTTGAGACAGGGATAGAGGAAGAGCTAGGGGTAGATGTCGTGAAAGGGTAGCACCTGTTGGGAATAAAGCTCCAGTAGAGAATGCCCCTATGAATGAGAACCCTCCTGCGCATCATGAAGAGATTGAAGAGGAGAATGTTGATGTTGAAAATATTGAGGATGTGGGACAAGAGGAAAAGGTGCAGGTTGAGACTATCGATATTCCCCCAATAGACCCAGAGTTAGCTTGACAGATCATGTCATTTTTGAAAGGGTTGGTTGGTCCTTGAGAGCTTGCTTCTGCTCAAGCAACTCAAGCTCCTACTGATCCTCCTATTGCTAGCACTTCGCCCAAGGTGGGTGGGACTGGAGGTAATGATGCTTTCTTTGATCATTTATTGGGTTCTGTTATGACTAGTAATGAACATGAAATATTGACTAAACTTTTGAAGCTAAAGCCTCCTGTGTTTCTTGGTTCTGAGAATGAGGATGCTTTTGAGTTCATCTTAGATTGCTATGAGAAGCTTCATAAGTGTCCATTAGCATGGGGTTGAGTTTGTGTCCTTTCAACTTCAAGGTGAGGCTAAGTAGTGGTGGAGAGTTTATATGGAATGCAGATTTTCTTCGTTACATACACTTAAGTGGGTGCCAATCATGATGGTCTAGGTCATGACACCATGAAGTGCGAGATTTAGTAGCATGGGGGTCGAGGGGGTAGGGGGGTTGTTTAATTTCTGTGTTTATCTAGACTTCAAGGCTGCTAGGTGCCTTCTCACTAGAACTTTGTACTCGGCCATGTTGGGTGAGATGTGCATTTGTTCCATCTAACGCCTTGGTTTTGCCATTGTACCAGAGAGACAAAAAATTAAAATCCATGTATATCGAATGACAACACTAACGAGTACTCTGACTTTCCCTGTTCATTTGTAGAAAGTTACACCTTGCCTTAAGAATGTCGTTACTCAATCCATTGTTGGGAAGGGCCACACAATGAACAAAGAATGCAATAAGAAATGAAAATCTTTTTTTGGCATTTTATTTTATTTTTATATTATGGACCTCTATACAGTTCGTGGTAACTACCACGACCTTTCTAGCCCCTCGTGAGGCTTACCTAGTGAACACTAACCTCCTAAGTGTGGTCCACAATGATTTTCACGACCAGTGTTATTTTACACGATCCGTGAAACCTATCATGTACTTACACTTAGGCTAGGGTTTTAGTACGAATCTCTATAACTCACATTGTGCAACTCAATCAATCAAAAACACTCAACAACCCAATTAGCTTTTCTAAGACATGAATTCATCAAATTTCAACACACCTATTACAATTTACCCATATAATCACCATCAAACATACAATTCACTACTTTCACATCATTCCTTTTCTATATAAACTTACAAAAATAATATAATTCATGAATTATCATGAGAGGATCAATAAGTAGTAGTTCTTATACTTTATTCAAAAGATCAAACATATATCAAGTAAAGGGTGATAACTTACTTCAAATTTGACCCCTATTTCTGTACAATGAGAAGAGCAGAAAGCTTGATTTTGGGGATTTCTCGCGATGTAGAATTTCAGGGCTTGAAATTCTTTTGATATGTGGATATAGATGTTATGGAACTCTTCATTTGTCAAAAAACATTATGAATTTGAGTAAAGGGAAAAGGAACCGATCTTTTGGCACTTGAAAACCTTTAATTAAAGAAAAAATTGGGTTGGCTGGAGTTGGGTTGGGTTAGGTACAATACAATTGACGTAACTATAACAAGGTCTGAAGTGGCTCCTTAAGAGCAACGTGGCCCGAACAGGTGGCCATGGTCATGAATTGAATATGAAAACATACCTACATGTTCACGAGAGGCTAAACGGTCTGTCTAGGCTCAGACATGCCATAAACCCTTCCGTGAACATTTATTACCCATTACTAGTCAACTCCACTTCAGTTAGCAAACATATTCATGGGCCGTTTAGAGTGAAACGGCCCATCCACATGCTCGTGAAGAGCCCTTCATTCCTCAGCTTTCCTACACACTTGCACATACTATGACCCTATGTATAAAAAATGAAATTTACAGAAATCAAACTGCTTGTTACAACTACATCTTGGGTTGCATCCAAAGTAGCACATAAGTAAATGTCGCAACACAACGCAGGTGACTTGATTACTCACACTTCATCAAGTTTGCATTCCTCAACTATTTTCACTTCTTCTGGGACCCTCATATATGCATTAACTCTTTGGCTATTTGCCTAGAACCTCTCACCTTTTCCATTATCAAGTTCAATTGCTCCCTATTGTAACATTTGGGTCAATTTGAATGGTCCAGTCCATTTAGACCTCGGCTTTCCCATAAGTAAGTGTAACCTTGAGTTAAAAAATAACACCAAGTCTTTAGGCTAAAACTCTTCTTCTCAATATGTTTGTCGTGGTACAACTTTATTCATTCCTTGTACAATTTAGATCACTCATAAGATCAAAGATGAAACTCATCCATTTATTTTATCTGCTCAAGTTGCATATTTGTTGCCTCGCTCCAACTCAAATTAAGCTTCTTTAGTGCCCATAATACTTTATGCTCTAACTCCACGAGAAAATGTTATGGTTTCAAAACACTAACTGATATGGTGAGAAACAAATGGGTGTTTTGAAAGTTGTCTTATATGCGCATGAAGCATCATCTAACTTCCTTTACAAGTAAGTTATGTTGGCATTCAATGTCTTTGTCAATATTTAATTTATCTCCCCATTTGAGACTTCCACTTGGCCACTTGTTTGCGGATAATAAGGCCTCGCCACTTTGTCCTGTTTCACCCCATATTTAGCCAAAAGAGTGATAAACACTTTAGTGCAGAAGTGTGAGCCTCCATGAATAATAATTTTCCAATGTCTGCCAAACCTCAAGAAAATATTCTTCTTTAGAAATCCGCAACACTCTTGCCATCATTTTCTACAAAGGCCACAACCTCAACCCACTTGGTGACATAATCAACTACCACCAATATATTTCTTGTAGAAAGAACTCACAAATGGTCCCATGAAGTCAATCCACAAACATATCAAATAATTAGACTTCTAAGATAGGAGTCATAAGTAGCTCATGACGAGGGGAAATGGCTCCTTGCCTTGGACACGTATCACAACCTTTAACCAGGTTGAATGCAGCTTGATGAATTTTAGGCCAATAGTATCCTCTTTGGAACACCTCATGGGCAGTGCGAGCACCCCCATGAAGTCCACCAACTGGAGATAAATGACAGGCTTCTAGAATACCTAGCATTTCAGCCTCAGGCAAATATCTCTTGATTATATTATCCACACAAACCTTGTACAAGTAAGTTTAATCCAAAAAGTACTTACCCACATCATTCAAGAACTTCTTCCTTTGTTGAAAAGTCAAGCCCTCAGGAAGTCACTGACAAGATAATTGACAATGTCAGTAAACCAAGGAATGAAATCAACAGTAGCTGCTAATCCTGAAATGAGTCATCAATGTCTAACTTAGCTTCCTCTTTCTTCTCTATCTCCTTTCTGGACAAATGCTCATCCACTTGATTTCCACAACCTATTATTTCTTTGACTTGAAAGTCAAACTCTTGTACTAGCAACACCCATCTTAATAATCTCATCTTAGCGTCTTTCTTTTCTATCAGGTATCACAATAGTGCATGATCAGTGTGAACTACAAGTTTTGTTCTAAGTAGGTATGCTCTGAATTTCTTAAAGGCATACAATACCATAAGTAATTCTTTCTCAGTGACGTTGTAGTTTATTTATTCTCAGTTCAACGCCTTTCTTGCACAGTATATAGGGTGAAAGATCTTATTGCGCTTCTGTCGTAGCACAAACCCTTAAGCAACACCACTTGCATCCCACATCACCTCAAATGGTTTTGACCAATCTTGGCCAATGATTACTGGTGCTGAAATTACTTATCCTTCAAACACTCAAAGGCTTTGGTAAATGGGTAACAATCCAAAAATTAGTAGGCTAAGCTAGAGCTTGAGTCTGGGTTCCCAAAGTCTGTATCTCATGAGATGGAGACCTTCTACCATAGTTGAGTCCGAGTTTCTAGAAGTTATCTCCCTATCCAATAACTATGTTCCCTCATAGGTCTTTAGCTAGTGGATCCACCTAAGCTAAGAGTATGGTTCCACCTTAGGCAAGTAGGACAACCCCTTTTCAGTCGGAGGTAGACACCGGATTCCATGATAAGCACACATGGTCTATGTCGGTTAAAGCTTACTCCCTAATATGATAGTATGAACAAGAATATGATTTATGAACCATGGCTACTCAAAAAGTTTTACTTAGTATAGGTAGGATTATGGGATCTTACTCATGCATTGTACAAATAGACTTTTAGGGTACTTATGATATGGTGCTTTACGAGTTAATTATGCTTATGACTTGTATGATTCCATTGTCTTCAAAATGATGTTTTAACTTAGCAAATGTCATGTATTCAACTAAAGTGTCCCTTTTAGCATGTTTTCACTATTTTTAATCATAGCTATCATACTTAGTGCATTTTTGTACTAAACCCATATTTTCCTACATTTTTCCCAAGTGTAGGGTCCGGTTCTCAAGGTGGTCCCCATTGTGGCTAGAGCTTGGAATTTATCATTCTCCTTGCTAGTTGGTGAGTCCTTATGGTTCTAGGATGGATATTGTCATTTACTAGTTTCATTCTTGTATTTTCACTTCCAGATTATATTGTTTGGGCTGTGATGCTATTTTGATTCAAGAATTGTAATAAATGGCTAATAGAGACAAGTCTAGAATTTCGCTTTGCTTTATCAAATTTTTCTTAAGACTCGAAATGTATTTTACTCTCTATTGTTCTTTACTTATGTTATGATAGGCTAAGTGGCTTACATGGCTCCTTTCGGGGTCCTATCTGCCTTGTCACCTCTAGGAGGTACTCTAGGGTCGTGGCAAACATGGTTATTGGATAAAATGGTTTAGAATGATTCTAGGATGATGTCTCATAAGACACGTCTAGTAGAGTCTTGTTCATGAGTGTGAAACACACCACATTTATGAATGAGAGGCTATAAGATGCTTAGGATATTTCACTTCTTTCATTACTCTTATGTCGTGCGATAGAGTTTAACTCTATAAGATCTTCCATATAATCCTTCTCTTGAGTCTTCAGGAAATGAATACATGAAGAGCTAATTCTAGAAGGGTGGAAGAGGAGAATGTGAATTAAGGAGCTCAAGCTCTGGTTGATCCTGTGGTTGAGAATGTGACCCTTGCGGAGTTTAGGTCTACTATCCAATTGTTGGCTCAAGTTATTACAACTCAAGCCAATAGAGAGGTGATTGCTCCTATGAACACTAATGTGAATTTTGTGGCTTCTACATTGAGGGATTTTGCTAGAATGAACCCTCATAAGTTTCATGGCTCCAAAGAGGGAGAGGATCCTCAAGAATTTATATAAGAGGTCTACAAGTTAATTGATTCTATAGGGGTGACTTCGGTAGACAAAGAGGAGTTAACCACTTACCAATTGAAGAATGTTTCTCAAGTATGGTATACTCAATGGAAGAACAATAGGCCGGTAGGAGCAGGTTCCATAGAGTCAGAATTGTTCAAATCAGCATTTCTTGATAGGTTCTTTCCCCGAGAGTTTAGGAAAGCTAAGGTGGAAGAGTTCATTAACATTTGTGAAGGAGGTATGAGTGTTCAAGAGTATTCTCTATAGCTTACTCAATTGTCTAAGTATGCTCTGGATTTGGTGGCAGATTCAAGGGATATGATGAGTAGGTATTTATCGGGTGTGTCTAGATTGGTGAGAAAATAATGTTTTTCGGCAATATTTCATGATAATATGGATATCTCACACCTTATGGTGTATGCCCAACAAGTAGAGGATTAGAAACTCCAAGAAAAGATAGGGAGGTGAAGAGAGCTAGAACCAGTGATAGGAACTTCTCTAATTCTAGATTCGATGGACAAGGTCGATCAAGGTTCAAACAAAAGTTCTCCAACCAAGGATCCTCTAGTGCTCCAAGGGTCAAATAAGATAGGGTGTCTAACCCTAATCCTCAAGGAAGTAATAGTTGTGGTTCTTATGTTGCTAGGACTAATTGTGCAAAATGTGGTTGAAGGTAAGTGCCTAGGTTGCTTGGATGGGTGCTATGGTTTTGGGAAGAGTGGCCACAAGATGAGAGATTGTCCAATGCTCAAGGTTAAGGGGATAGAAGATATGCAAGCTCCTCCAAGCGATTAAAATTCCAATGCACAAAAGAAAAACCATTTTTATGTTCATCAATCCTGACGTGAAAAAGAGAGCTCCCAAGATGTGGTGATCGGTGCGTTAAAAGCCTTTTCTATTGATGTTTATGCCTTGTTAGATCTTATCGCTACTTTGTCCTTTGTGACACCTTTTGTATCCATGAAGTTTGAAATACTCCCAGAAGTGTTAGTAGAACCTTTTTCGGTTTCTACCCCGGTTGGTGACTCGGTGGTGGCTAAGAGGGTTTATAGAAGTTGTCCCATTTGCTTGTCTCATTAAGTTACTTTGGTGAATTTGGTGCTGTTAGACATGTTAGACTTTGATGTGATTTTGGGTATGGATTGGTTGCATGCATGTTATGCTTTTATTGATTGTAGGACTCGGGTGGTTAGGTTCCAATTTCCAAATGAGCCTATCTTAGAGTGGAAGGGGGGAAATTCTATGCTTAGAGGTCAGTTTGTCTCTTGCCTTGAAGCTTGGAAGATGATCTCCAAAGGGTGTATTTACCATCTTGTTAGGGTGAGGGATGTTGAATCTGAAACCCCTTATTTATAGACAGTTTCGGTAGTTAATGAATTCCCAGATGTTTTCCTCGATGCTTTTTCTAGTATTTCTCTCGAGCGGGAAATAAATTTTGGTATTGACCTTCTTCCAGATATGCAACCTATATACATTCCTCCTTATAGAATTGCTCTGTCGGAGTTAAAGGAGTTGAAGGAGCAAATAAAAGATTTGCTAGACAAGGATTTTATTCAACCGAGTATCTCTCCATGGGGTTCTCCGTTGTTGTTTGTTAGAAAGAAGGATGGGTCTCTGAGAATGTGCATTGATTATCATCAATTGAATACCATTAAGAACAACTATCCTCTTCCGAGAATTGATGACTTGTTTGACCAACTTGAAGGGGCTAGTTATTTCTCTAAGATTGATCTTTTTTCGGGTTATCACCAATTGAGGGTGAGAGGGTTGATATTCCCAAAATGACCTTCCAAACAAGATATGGTCACTATGAGTTCCTAGTAATTTCCTTTGGTTTGACAAACGCTCTGGCGGCGTTCATAGACTTAATGAATAGATTGTTCCGACATTATCTTGACATGTTTTTGATAGTGTTTATCGATGATATTTTGATCTATTCAAGAAGTGAGAATGAAGATGTCTGCCATTTAAGAATTGTATTACAAGTTCTTAAGGACAATCGACTTTTTGCAAAATTTTGCAAATGTGAATTTTGGTTAAGGTCTGTAGCATTCCTTGGTCATATTATGTCAAGCAATGGTATACAGGTAGATCCTAAGAAGACGGATGCAGCCAAGAGTTGGCCGAGACCTCCACTCCTTCGTAGATTAGAAGCTTTTTGGGTTTGGCCGTGTCACGACCAAAGGGTATATCTTAGATGTAACATGGTGTACTTGACCCCGAAGGGGGTGATACGTCCAAACTTACACTCCAAATAAGAAGTGTAAATGGTCGTTGTCAATTTACAGAACTCAACTAGAGTTGAGGTCCATCCCACAGAGAATTTCTTTACATATAAAGTTTCACTGTCGCGTTTACTCAATTGTCGTTACTATTTCCTAGACAAATAATATGAAAAGTAAATTGGTTTGACTGAAATTTATTTTATCACCAACACTTGCAGTCAAAACTTAGATACACATTTAACAGAAGATCTCATTGTAAGTTTATTCAGTTAATTTGAAGAAACCAGGTTTTGTGTTCACTATGACATCAATTATAATGCTCTCCCATAATTTGAGTGTCAGGTAAATCAATGCTTACAAAACCTTTGCAAATTGCATTAATCTAACGCTTCTCAGCCTAATTAGATAATATTCACTCTAATTCTCTCGAACATAAAGTGTTATCAATATTGGACTTCGCTTAATTTGATATGGCGTTAAAGATCTCTTCTCTTGAACTCCAACTTTAACTCCATTTCATTAACTTAGTTTAGCTTTTTCCTAACTGGTGCTTTTCTCTCGAACAAACACCAAATATAGGACTGTCTAAAGCGTGCACTCAATAGACTAAAATGATAATGAAAGCAGTAAACTACAGGTTGTAAACAAAGATGCCTTTTACTCATTTTACGGAATCGCAACTAGAGTATTGTCATAGATCCGACACACCCAGTCGTGGTATTTAGCCACTAATGATTTCACACAAACAATCAATAATGGGGAATGAAAAACATGTTAAGAAATACTTATGAAAATGATTGGTAAATCAACAACCACTTGATAATCTGATAACCGAAATCCAATCTTCAAAATAACCATAATCCAAATCCACAAACCAAAATCAAGAATAATATCGTCTTCTCCTTCGTAAAACGTCTTAATCAAACCTGGACTAAATTGTCGGGAACTTTCACGGCCACAACCACGACCCGTCAAGGGCTTCACGGTCCGTGAAGCCCTATGTGATCTTCCATTGGAGCATCTCAAAATTGGGTCTTAAGTCTTGGTTACGGGAACCTGCATCACGAGCCGGACCATTGACCGTCATAGGGATAACGGCCCGTGAAGACGTCCGTGGTCTTTACTTGGAACCTCCCAAATTTTTGGGTCTTCAATGATGCACACTAGAACAAGGGTCACGAACTCGACTACGGACTGTCATAGAGTCCACGGCTCTTGAAGATGCCCGTGGTCTTTACTTGGAACTTCCAAAAATTTTCTACAGAAAACTTGGATACTAGAAAATGCATCACGAGAACTACCATGTTCTGTAGTGAGGACCATGACCCGTGAAGTGGTTCATGGTCTTCACTTCAGACTTAACTGTCTTCTACCTCTTCAATTTCTTCACTCTGATTCAATTTCACGAGCTCAATCACGGACCGTTCTGAAGATCACGGTCCATGAAGTTAGGCATGAACTTCACTTGATCATCATCATTCTCTACTCCTTTTTCCATTTTTTTGCATATGCCAGATCCTGTCTATACCATTCACAAACATATCAAAGTATACACAAATACACTTAATTCTTGTATTAGTTCCTCGTTTCTAAGCATCAAATGTGCCAAGATTTGATGGCACATCGGGGGGGGGGGGTCTCATACAAGCCCTTAGCATAATCATAACATAAGATAATAGAAAAGAATTGAAAATTTAAAACTTCTTTAATTCATACAATCAAAAAAAATTTCATAAGCAAGTGAAGACTTTACTGTATCTTTGTCTCAAACCATCTATTTAACTCTTGAATAAAAGTCTTGGGACACAGCCCATATAAAAATCTAGAACATAAAGAAATGACAAAAAGGGAACATAATGGGTTTGTCCTCGAAGCTATGAGGACTCACCGATTCTTCAAGTCTTCTTGCTCCTTAGAAACCTAGTCTTCAAACTACTCAATCTCTGAAACCCTACATATGATTAGAATGTAAGTAATAAGCGTTAGTACAAAATGTACCAAGTATGAAAGCTAGCACAACAACATAAGAGCATCTTAAAATGGTTAGTCAACATAAGACATAAGCATAAGAAATAATGGTTCCAAATCATCCTTTGTGATGGATGTGAAGTCTAATCAAGACCTTGACCCTATATTAGTTGAGTAGAAAGAGTCGGTACTCAAAAAATCCATTGACGCTTTATCCCAAGTGGGGGATGGGGTTCTTAGGTACCAAGGTCGGTTATGTGTTCCGGATGTTGATGGGTTGAGGGAGAAAATTTTAGGGGAAGCTCATAATTGTTGATGTTCAATTCATCCGGCAGCCACCAAGATGTACCGTAACTTACAAGAAGTCTATTGGAGGAATGATATGAAGAGGGATATTGCAGGATTTGTAGCCAAATGTCCTAATTTTCAAGAAGTTAAGGTTGAGCATCAATGGTCGGGAGGCTTATCCCAAAATATACCAATCCCCACTTGGAAGTAGGAAGAGATTAATATGGATTTTGTTGTGGGTTTGCCTCGTACCCGTAGGCAACATGATTCCATTTGGGTCATTATAGATAGGATGACAAAATCTGCCTACTTCATTCCTGTCAAGGTTTCCTTTTCGGCGGAAGACTATGCCAATTTGTATATAAGAGAGATAGTGAAGTTGCATGGGGTTCCCTTATCTATTATTTTGGATCAGGGTACTCAATTTACTTCTCACTTTTAGATGTCATTCCAAAAAGGGCTTGGCACCAAGGTTAAGCTTAGCACAACTTTTCATCCCCAAACCAATAAGAAATCGGAGTGTACCATCCAAACATGACAATATATGTTGAGCGCATGTGTTATAGATTTCAAGGGTAATTGGGATGACCTCTTGCCATTATTAGAGTTTGCCTACAATAATAGTTATCACTCAAGTATCGGTATGGCTCCTTTTAAAGCCTCGTATGGTAGGAGATGTAGGCCTCCGATTTGTTGGTTTGATGTAGGTGAAATTTCATTAATTGGTCCCGAACTAGTTTATGAGGCCATTGAGAAAGTAAGTCCGACTCATTAGAGAGAGGCTGAGAATGGCCTAAAATCGACAAAAGTCTTTTGCCGATGTTAGTGGAAGGGATCTATAATTTGACGTTAATAAGTGGGTCTATTTGAAAATCTCACCTATGAAAGGTGTGATGAGGTTTGGCAAGAACGGGAAACTTAGTCCTTGGTATGTGGCCCATATCAAATTTTGAAGTGCGTTGGGAAATTTGCCTATGAGTTAGATTTGCCAAATGAGTTGGCTTTGGTCATCCGGTATGTCATGTTCCATGCTTAAGAAGTGTATTGGAGATTCGGCTTCCATTAACCCATTAGAAGGTTTGGGGGTTGATGAGAGTCTCTCATTTGAGGATGTTTCGGTAGAAATCCTAGACCGGCAAGTTAAGAGGTTGAGAAATAAGGAAATAGCTTCTGTAAAGGTTTCATGGAGAAATCATCTAGTTGAGGGTGCTACTTGGGAGGCCGAAGCCCATATGAAGTCCTAATACCCTCATCTCTTTCCTTCTAATACTATTCAAACTTGAGGTAAATAGTTCCTATTGAGTTTTAGTGATTTGGAGTCATGTTTTTTATATGTGTTTTTCCCCTGATTTCCTTATATTATGCATGTTTTTATTGAAATTCATGTTTAGTAAGAAAATGAGTTTTCCTTAATGATGTACTCTTCATGTTGTTGTGCATCTATATGAATTGCATATTTTGCTCCACGAGATGAGTTGATGAACATGCTTTAGTATGCTTTTGAGACAAATTGCATATTAGCTCCATGGTAGTATGTTGCGCATGCTTTTAGTTGGAGAAGGTAGTTTCTCCTATGATTATGAGAAATGTTCAGTTTTCATGCATAATGAGTTGTTAGATGTAGTTCCTACTTCCTTGTGTTGCATTGATTATGTTGAGATGGAGTTGAAGTTTCATCCTTCGAATTGTGCATTATTTGATGTTTCATGCATGATGGGTTGATAGTCTTGAGTCTTTATTTCCGTACGGTGTCTACACTATCATTCGGGGATGAATCGTCCCAAGGGGGAGATATTGTAACACTTCGAAAACTAGTAGGCTAATCTAGAGCTTGACATTAGGGTTATAGCCTTGAACGTACCTCCCCGTACCTTAGAATTCATGTTTTCGTGTTAGAACTTCAAGGTTTAAACCCCAAGGACCAACCATGGGTCCTTGAGGAAAAGCCTAAAGAAGTTACTTGGGCAGTGACCCACGAGGGCAACCCACTCCCGGTAGGTCCACCCACGCCTCGTGGGTAGGGGTCATGGGTCAAGCCCCTGAGAAACTAGCCACAGACCATGCCCAACTAGAAAAGTCTGTGGTCCCACCCACAGTCCGTGGGTTTTGAGTCATAGGTCAGGCTTGTAATTGCCAAAAGGCAGTTTCACTTAGGGGTATTATGGGGTATTCCTATTTTCGTTAATATTAAATGATGTCATTTTAAACTAATTTACACTAAGTCTATAAGGGTTTAAGACACCAAATTCTAAATATCTTCCTCATTATTTCAAAATAACAAAACAAACCCAAGTTTCCCCAAGAACTCTCTCTAGAAACCAAGAAAGAAAAAGGAGAAAGGTAAAGTCGGGGTTGGAGGATCCATCTTTTCTTCACAAATTCGTGGTAATTCTTCATGAAGGTTGGTATTCCTTCATATATGGATAGTTTTCATCAATGGATTCACTTCAAACTCAATTTCAAAACTTGTAATTTCCCCCAAAAGCTAGGGCTTTACTCCAAGTCATGGATTCACTTCAAACACGATTCTAATGATTTAATTGGTTTATATTATGATCTAATTGATGGTTAGTTATTGTTTTAAGATGAATTCCCCAAGAATCTATAAATTCCCCTATTTTCCCAATTTGGATTTTAAAGTGTGGCTATTGATTGATGCAAGTAGAATATGATTGAATTACGCATGTAGTACTTGAACTACTTGAATTATGTTATCATCCATGTCTAATGTAGTAAATTCAAGATGTGTTGATGAATTATAATCTATGGTCCTTGAAGGGCAATGTATGGGAATTATGCATGATTATGAGGATTGGTATATGAAATGAGAACACTTTGAGAGTAAAGTGAGTCTGATTATGATATTGTGTGTTGATTGATAAGTTACTCTCATCTATACACCTATGTATGGAAATGATATGATGTGAATGGTTTTCTCACAATATGATGATTCTAAGGTTGAAAGGCTATTCTTACCTATTGAATCTATGAGCTATAGTATGATTTATGTTGGATTGAGTGTCAAGATATTCTTCCAAGAATATCAACTTAAGTCAAGACTTAATATGTAATCTATGGGAATTAATGCTTAGTACCGAGTGGATATGAATATGAGATGGAAGCTTCTACGATAGTTGCGTCCGGCTTTCCAAATGGGTTCCTTCTACCTTAGTTAAGTCTAGATTCCCAAAGTATGTATCTCATGAGATGGAGACCTTCTACCATAGTTGAGTCCGGGTTTCTAGAAGAAATCTCCCTATCCCATAACTATGTTCCTTCATAGGTCTTTAGCTAGTTGATCCACCTGAGCTACGAGTATGATTCTACCTTAGGCAAGTAGGACAACCCCTTTTCGGTATGGGCTAGACACCTAATTCCATGATAAGCTTACATGGTCTATGTCAGTTAAGGATTACTCCCAAATATGATAGAATAAACAAGAATATGATTTATGAACCATGACTACTCAAGAAGTTTTACTTAGTATGGGTAGGATTATGGGATCTTACTCCCTAATATGATAGTATGAACAAGAATATGATTTAAGTGGGTGCATCACTTACTTAAATGTGTGACCTAAATTAATGACACATGGTGGCTGTAAATAAAGTACAAGAATGGTGGCAAAAGAGAAACTATCAAGGCCAAAAATCTGATACAAATATCTCATTTTCCTCTTATCCAAATTTTAAGCTTCAAGTTCATATATTTCTCTCTCTCTCTCTCTCTCACTCTCAAAATGAAACAGCCACACAATATTCCTAGTAGGGTTCTAAGTATTTTTCATCTTGTTTTTCCGAAGCAGCCACAAGTTCACCTTCTCTCCTCTATTGGACAGTTCTTCAAGGAGAGTAAAATAGAAATAGCTATATGTGTTGGCAGCCAAGGTTCTAGCACTCTCTTCTAAATATTAAGAGAAGGTTACAAAAATAATTGAAGGAGAATAAGAGATTAAGATAGCCAAGGTAAGGCGCTGCCACAACCTCTAATTATTAGTTTATTAGAGAATTCTAGACATACATATTTATTGGGACTCATGGGATGGTGATTAAAAACTATAATTTCATGTATTTTTATTAATTTGGGGTGTTGAGGACTGTTATTATATTGATTTGCTAATGGGAGGTCATGGATGTACTTAGAGAATGATTGCAGAAAGCTGTTAGGGGGCAGATTTATAAGTTGTGGTGATACTTTATTAAAATTAAAGTTTTTGTGAGCTCATTGCCCATCCCATCTCAGGTATTACAGACTGCCGACAAACCTCATAGAAAGGTTTTTACATGTAAATAACTATAAAAGACAGAATGTGTGAAAGGGCACACTCAATTTGAAGGATTATGGGTTGGCTGCCTCGCTACTATTTTGATGATTTGAATTATCCCGAGTTAGTTAGTAAGCTGCTAATTTTAGCCTTATTGATTGTTTGTTGTAGATGAAGATTATGATGTTACAAGATAGGTTGAGACTTCGTAAGCTTTATGAATTAAGAATTATGGTATGTAAGGCTATTTGATCTGATATGTTTTGGTAGGAAGTCCTATATTTTGTGTACCAACTAATTGAGATCTCTAAGTGATCCTCATGGTAAAAGATACAATGTGAGGGTGTATAATTTCCAATGTAGCTAATGGTCTTCCTTATAAATCCAAAATTTCAAAATATGTCAAACTACTTCTATACATGTTCATTATCCAATATTGGTGTGTTTATTTTTCCAAGTACTAGTTGACAAAAAGTGGTATCAGAGTCAGTCATCTTAGGGTGTCTGCAAAGCCGATGAATGTGTTGTGCGCCAAATTTATAATTAAGGGGCTGCTTGGACATATAGCAATTGTGTCCTTTCATAATCTAGATCGTGCAACAGAGCAATGTTAAGAGATCTATTCCCACTCATATTATGATCTATTTCATCAAGATTATGCCTACCATAGTTAAGGTCAAAGGTTGCCAAGAGGCCAACACCAACATCATCCAAGAGGAAATATCCGAAGAAAGATCTCATGTTATCAAAATTTAGAGAAAGGCTTGTAAAGGTTTTGGTGTTACTTGTAAGGTCTCATCTACAATTGGATTTGTCCCACTTGTACCATCTTGATTCATCTAATATAATAGGGGTGTTCATATGTTGCGCAATAAATGGTTACCTAGTTGTAGAGATGGGCTGCCACAATATACAACTTCTTAGGAGAATGTGACTTGTTCTTGAGTTTAAGATTTCTTCCACATAACTCCTTCATAGGTTTGAGGATCTAATCCTATAGAGGGCTCTTAGTACCTTGTCAATAATAGAAATTAAATCTTTTGGATTATGCATGTATTGGAAATAGAAGTTGTTGGTTTAGCTTTGTATTAGTAAAAAGATGTGGTAGAAGCATAGTCTGATATATGAATATATCACAATTGTATTGGCTAGAGATATTCTTTGTTCACGGATGAGGCCCAATGATCTTCTCGGGTATAGCTTGAATTATAAGATAGGTGCCTACGATCACCCTAGTTATGATAATGCGTGATCCTTATGGTTGTGAGCTCACCGGATAAGTGGTTTAATTGTTTAATATAAAACTATGTGTACTTTTATTTCCCTATTGCGATTTATATTTTTGTCATAGAATAGAATGCAACTAAAACATGCTCTATTAGAATAATAAGAGTAGATCAAGATGTAGCATTAATTAATCACTAGTAGAAGATTATTTTGTTAAATAGGAAATGAAGGAGAATGGTATTTGAATACCAATAAAATGGAAGGATGAGTTGGGTGAAGTTCCCAGATAGTACAAGAAAATGATGTATATGAGTGTTAAGGGAATAGGTGACATATGTTATGTCCTTATTATAGAGGATTTTTATTAAGCATGTGAAATGGAAAAAAACAGAGAGATAGAGAGATATTACCTCTTCGATCCTAAACAGTTGAAAAGGTGCACCCTAAACAATTGTTTTGTTACTTTCGTTAGACAAATAAATCATTGTTGTATTGATGTGAATTTTAGTCAATCTTAATAGTTAGATGAATAAAGAGGTAGATCAAAAGATTGCATTGATAGAAGATACATTGACCAGTGTTGTACCCTAGGGTAAACCTACAATAGTCATACAAAATAAAGATGGGTTATTATGCATGCGTATGGAGCAAACAAAATAATGTTGCAATCATAGGTTGACAAAAGGAGAGAATGGTTGATCATATATGCGAGCTGTTCTTATTTGGTTCCTTTGCATAAAAAAGGGTTGGAGCACATTCACTTGTTATATCGTTATAGAAAATCCATTAGCCAGGACATACCTAACTTGTTGGGCTATCTCATACTTTTATTAATACAGAAGTTTATAGAAGACTTCTACAACCCTTGCCCCCAATGTTTGAATTTACTAAGAGAGCTTCCTGATCCTAATTCTTGTGCTTAAGGGTGGCAGCTCAGGGGTGGTAATACCTAGCATGGGCCGATCCCAATCTATATAATTATGGGTGGCAGCTCAGGGGTTAAAATACCTAGCATGGGCCGATCCTAATTGTTGTGCTTAAGGGTGGAAACTCAGGGGTGGTAATACCTAGTATGTGTCGATCCCAATCTATATTATTAAGGGTGGCATCCCAGGGGCTAGAAGCCTAGCATGGGTCGATCCCGATATGTATATGAGGACCACATCCCAGGGGTTAAATCGCCTAGCATGGGTCATCCACTCCTACCACTGATCAGCTGGTCATTTCACTTGCTACAAAGTCTATAAAGAAAATATGAGTAAACTAAAGCCAAGAATGTAATGTACATGATTCCCCAAGTATAACCAAAGGATGTAATGTGCATGATTCCACAAGTATAAGCAAAGGTGAATGTAATGTACATGATTCCTTAAGTATAGGTAGAGGTGAATGTAAGGTATGTGATTCCATAAGTATAATCAAAGGTGGTCTCTTATCCTTATCTACATAGAATATTTGTGCATTTGTACCTGATTTAACTTGAGCTCTTATTTTACATATGGTTACTTTATGCCTTACATACTACGTACATTCTTTTATGCTAACATCCATCCTGGGGGATGTTGTATGTCAACCACAAGTACAGGTACTCAAGCTAATAGAATCTCTCAATATAAGCATAGGATACTCAACGGCCTTTGGTGAGCTCCAGGTTGCTTCAGGTCATTGCCGAGTCTCTAGCATAAATTTGAAATTATATATTAGTTAAGAGGTATGATGGGGTCCTATCTAGCATTATAAGCTAAGTATTTATATTTTAGCGGCTTTGTACAATAAATGTCAATGTAAAGCGTGGTTATGTCTTGTCTAATAATTAAGGCTTCAACGACCTAACATTTACATTTATTTTGGCCCTATAGATGTTGGTCTTTTATCAAGGTACTTGACTTATACTCATCAAATATTTATAGTTGTCATAGTTGCATGTACGATAAACACAAGTCATAAGTTGGTTTTCTCAGGCCATTAGGGCAAGAGGTGCCTGTCCGTTTCAATGGCACTTGGGGCGTGACATAGACTTTGAGAGTACTCTTGATATGATGCTTTACGAGTTAATTATTCTTATGACTTATATGATTCCATTGTCTTCAAAATGTTGTTTTAACTTAGCAAATGGAATGCATTAAACTAAAATGTCCTTTTTATCATTTTTTCACTATTTTTATGCATGACTATCATACATAGTGCATTTTTGTAGCAACACATATTTTCCTACGTTTTTCCCAAGTGTAGGGTCCGGTTTTCAAGATGGTCCCCATTGTGGCTGGAGATTGTAATTGATCATTCTCCTTGCTAGTTGGTGAGTCCTCATGGTTCGAGGATGGATATTGTCATTTTGTAGTTTCACTCTTGTATTTTCACTTCCGAATTATATTGTTTGGGCTGTGAACAAATTTTGATTGAAGAATTGTAATAGATGGCTAGTTGAGACAAGTCTAGACTTCCTTTTCGCTTTATGGATTTTTTCTTAAGACTCTAAATGTGTTTTACTCTCTATTGTTCTTTACGTATGTTATGATATGCTAAGTGTCTTACATGATTCCTTTCAAGGTCGTATGTGCCTTATTACATCTAAGGGGTACGCCTAGGTCATGGGAAAATGCTTCATCAAAAATAAGCTTCACGGCTTTTCTAACAACTTACACAAAGGATGTGCAATTTTAGAAATGTCCTTGATCAATCATCGATAGAAACTTGTATGACCTAATAACTACAAATCGCCTTCATAGAGATAGGAAGCTTTTCAATCTCTTCGATCTTTGCTCTATTCACCTCCACAAATTTTTCTGAGACATTATTACCTAGAATTATGCCTTCATTGACCATGAAGTGGCAGTTTCCCTAGTTTAGTACTAGATTTCCCTCTTCACACCTCTGTACTATAATGCTAAGATTCAACAAACAATCATCAAAAGTGTTACCTACCACGAAGATGCCATCCAAGCATACCTCCAAAGTTTCATTAACCGTGTCTGAAATGATGAACATCATACACCGCTAAAAAGTAGCTGGTGCATTACATAATCCAAATAGCATGCGCTTGAACGCAAAGGACCAATAGGGAAATGTAAAGGTGTTTTCTCTTGATCATCTAGTGTAATTGAGATCAGATTATACCCAGAGTAACAATCCAAGAAGGAATGCAACCCTTTTCCTGCCAACCTATCTAATATATGGTCCATGAAAGACATTGGTAAATGGTCTTTGAGTGTCAATTTGCTTAACTTTCTGTAGTCCATGCACACTCTTCAACTTGTAACTGGCCTTTGTGAAAGCAACTCATTCTTCACATTGGCCACTACTATCATTCCACCCGTATTGGGCACACACTACACTAGGCTCACCCAATGACTACCAGAAATGGGGCACACCACCCCTACATCAAGCCATTTAGTAATTTCCTTCTTTACCACCTCTTACACTGGTGGATTCAATCTCCTTTGGTGCTCTATACTCGAGCTGCAATCTTCCTCTAGCTGAATTTAGTGAGTGCTATTACCGCAAGGTATTCCAATGATGTGAGCAATGGTCCAACCAATTCATTTCTAAAATCTCTTCAACACCTTCACAACTGCTCACACTTGTTCAACATTAAGATCTGCAACCACAATAACTCAAAAATTATTATTTTCACCAAGAAATACATACCTCAAGTGACTAGGCAACCGCCTTCAATTCAAGCACAAGCGGTTCTTTAACAGATGGTTTTGCAGGAGTATTTTGCAAGTTCTTTAGATCCAAGTCCAACTTTTTGGGAGAATATAAATGTCAACCCATGCCTTGCAATGCATTAGAGTCTCCGCATAATTGACTAGAAAGATTTCATCAAAGTTCATTATCATTGCAGCCAATGTCTCTAGAGTAAATATCTCTTATATGGAAGCTTTAGTGTTTCCTTCTTCAACAATATCAATTCCAGACACCACAATTATATCATGTGGTTTCTTCATCTACTTGCACACTTTGAATTTGAACTCTTCATTATTCAGCCAAAATTTCAACTCCCCACTTTCTACATCAACTAGAGCTCTAGTAGTAGCAATAAATAGCCTTCCTAAAATTACGGGAACCTCAAAATCCACTTTGCAGTCTAGAATTAGAAAATCAGTTGGGAACAAGAAACTTTCTACTTTAACAAGAACATCGTACAAAATGCCTATAGTCATCATAACTGATCAAACTACCAACATCAACTGCACAACAATGGGCTTTGGAGCCCCCAACCCCAGTTATTTGTATATGGCCAACGACAAGAGATTGATACTTGCTCCTAGATCACAAAGAGCTTTTGCAATTTCAAGTGCACCAATAGTGCATGGTGTAGCGAACACACTTAGATCTTCTTTTTTCTGCTCAAAAAACCTTGGAGCAATACCACTACAATGGTGAACATTATTTGATGGTTCAAAACACGCATCACACTTATTCGTTACTAAGTCCTTCATAAATTTAACATAACCAGACATCTATTCCAGTGCTTCTAGTAGAATTATATGCACTGATAGTTTCCAAAGCATGGAGATAAACATCATGAATTTTCCATCGTCGGCTTTCTTCTTAGACATTTTAGGAAATGAAGGAGGAGGTCTGGGTATTTGTTGTAAAGGTAAGGTTACCTTTACTTTAGCTTCTCTAGCCCCAGATAATTTCTCTACCCTTTTAGAACATCTGGGTATTTTTTTTATGCTCTATTCCTTCTCAGTACTTGTAGGCTTAGATTCTGGAAATGATTTACCACTTCTTGTAGTGATCTCCATGCAATGCCCATCTTTCTTTGGGTTTTGAATGGTATCACAAGGTAATTTTCCATTCCTTCTCTAGTTTAGTGAGGCTTATAGTTGCCCCATCTACTGTTCCAACTGCTTGATCGATGTCGAGTGTGAGTCTACAAGTTGACTCATACAAGAGAAATCATTTCTCAACTCTTTGACCCACATATCGCTAGATTCAACTCTTTGGAGGACCTTTGCTAACATGTCTTCAAGCCTAGACCCGTTGGAGACACTACCTACTCGATCTCATTATCTGGAGGTACATACACACCTCTGAGCTCAATTCTATAACCTTCCTAGCTTTGTGATTTGCCTTATTCAAGGGTTCCTATTCTGTCATACTTACTATCTCTTTGATAGTTCGTACCTTGATTTCCAAAATTATAGCCTTGGTTTCCCGAGTTATTGTCATGTCCTGAGGCTACCCCCTTCACAAAAACACGGGACCTAGGATCACGAGTGACCCCAAGCTAACCCTGAAACTTAAATATCATAAGCATACTAAAACAATCTAAATAAAAAGATACTATGCGGAAGCTAAAACAATGAAAACCAAAAGTGGGGAATACCCAACTTGTCTGAATATATAAAATGTACTAAGAGATCAATAACAACTGAAAGATAAAACTCAAATCTAAAGTTGAATCTAATACTTTGTTTTCAAAAGCCTCTATTGACTAAAGTTTCTAGGATGTGCCCCATCTAACAATAGCAAAACTGAAACTTAAAAGAAAGATTGAATCTTATGAAAACATGTCTACTGTCCTCGAAGTGTGAGGACTCACCACTAAAGCTGCTGAAATGGATTAGGAACTGATCTATGTGTGATCTGGATGTTGAGTTCTTAAACCTATATCATGAAAGGATGTAGCGCAGTGTATGCGTAAGTACTTGGAATGTACTGAGCATGCAGAATATAGAATATAGCTTAACAAAATACATAAACTGAACAAAGCATACTGAGCAATGATATATTCTGAACTGAACGTAAGTGGTCAAATATACTGAAGACTAAGCTAAATGCAATGACCAAGTACTAATCATGAACATGACATACTGAGACTGAATGTTGAACTGTAACTGAAAACCTAGTCAAGTGCACTAAAGTCTGATTGTAAGAGCTACTATTAACCGACATAAAACAACATGAGGTCCGATTTATATGCTCCACCGAAAGAAGCAAATATACCTTGCCAAGGGTATAAAGGAAAGATGGGAATGATCACTAAATCTGATGCCCAACAGAGGGGACTTACAAACCAACGGGGGCATGTTGTTATGGGACTATGAGGGTATGATGAACCCTAGTCCAACTCGGTGCTAAGCCCACTCCCAATTGGAAATGTGTATGACACATCATAACTAAAATACTGGATAGCTCAATATTCTGAAATGCAAATGTGAGAATGCAACATTTAGGTACTGACAATGAAACATTTTAAATTGGAGCATGTATATCTGTTTAACTGACCCAGCAAGTGTAATTAATGAACTAAGAGAACCTACACAACGATTTTGAGTTTCATGTAGGAAACTAAACAATGAATTCAAGAAAACATGATAATTTGATTTGGAACACTATAACACTTAATTCACAACAATTGTCCAAGGTCTTAGAAACCCAGGTCTAAACATGATATTGAGAATCAAGAATCTGACTAAATTCTAGGGACCTAATGGATGAAAGCAACCCACTAGTGAAATCCCACAGATCTGGTGATGAAATCTATGAAAAAATCCTTTTATTTTAGGGCTGGAACTAAAAAAAACATGCTGATTGTTCTTGAGAAAGTTGTCGCCTCTTTTCTCTTTTTTCCATTCTAAGCTTGGTGAATTTTAGCGAATAAAATAAAAGATCTGGGTATGTTCTGACTAAATAAGTAGGCTTAAATTGCAAAAAAGGACATAGTTTGAGTAAAAAATGACATAGTTTAGAGGTCTAATGCATAGGGGAAATGACCAAAATGATCCCACTTAAAGCTTGACGGAGGCGGACGACGGACCGTCACTAGGACCACGGTCCGCCATGTGGGTTGTGGCCTACTTGTTAGTGTCTACTCATTCTGGGAGGAAGCCACCACGAGCCCTACCACGGCCCATGATCAAGGACCGTGAAGGTCACCATGGTTCTTCACTTGGGTTGTGGTATGTTGGCTAAGGTTCACGGACCCTCCCATGACCCGTCATCAAGATCACGGCCTATGGAGGGCTTTGTGGTTTGATGCTTGATCTTGGGAGGTTCTGTTTTGCTTCCACGAGCCTCTCCACAGTGTGTGTGGTGGTCCACAGCCAGCGTGAGGGGCTTTGTAGTCCACCAGTTCTGCGCTGGGTGTGAACTATAGGTAGGTCGACCGACTGTGGTTCCTTTCATGGTCTATGAACCCTATCGTGGCTCACTAATTTCTGTTGGTTTCTTGTTGCAATGTCCTAGTCTGATTTTTGAGGTGTTACAATATCTCCCCCTTGAGAACATTCATCATCGAATGAAGCCTAAACTAGCTGAGTATGGAGGAAAGGAGTTGCAATCATTACCGCTAAGTACTGAAAACTGATACCTCATTGAACAGAGTTCCAAGATCATGCAAATATGCTGACAATGCAAGAACAACAGAAGGAATATGATACTAAGACTGAATTTATACAAGAGTAAGCTAAGAGACTGGAGGGAACTATTACCTCAAGCTGAAATGGAATCAGAAGGAAAGAGATGAGGATTCCTAGCCTTCATAGGTTTTTCTACTTCCCAAGTAGCTCCCTCTATGGACTGCCTCCTCCACAAAACCTTTATTAAAGTGACTTCTTTGTTTATCAACCTATGAACCTGACGATCAAGGATTTCAACTGTCACCTCTTCATAGGTGAGGCCATCCTTCACAACCACACTTTCTAATGGTACTATCCATGTTGCATCACCCACACACTTTTTCAACAACGAAATGTGAAAGACTGGGTGAACTGCTACTAGTTCTGATGACAACTCTAACTCATAAGCCTCAATTCCAACCCTTTTCATGATTTTCTAAGGACCTATATATCTCGGACTGAACTTCCCTTTCTTGAAAAATATCATCATCCCTTTCATAGGTGACACTTTCATGAAAACCCAATCATCGATTTTGAACTCCAAATCCCTCTCCTTACATCTGTATAGGACTTCTAACAACTTTGAGTTGTCTTAAGTTTATATCTGATGAGCTAAATTTTTTCCAAAGCTTCATGAATCGAATCTGGCCCAATTAATGCTACTTCACCTACTTCAAACCAACCAACTGGAGATCTGCATCTACGCACATATAATGCCTCATAAGGGGTCATCTGAATGCTGGAATGATATATATTATTTTAGGTGAACTCTATGAGAGGTAGATGAACGTCCCAACTGCCCTTGAAATCGAACATTCAAGCCCTCAACATGTCTTCTAAGGTCTGAATGGTACTCTATGCCTGAACATCCGTTTGTGTATGAAATGTTGTGCTGAGATTTACTTGAGTACCAAGACCTTTCTGTAATGATTTCCTGAAATGAGAGGTAATCTATGGACCTCTAACTAAGATGATAGACAAGGGAACCCCATGCAACCTGACTCTCTCATTAATGTAGTGTTTGGCGTAGTCCTCAACTAAATCTGTAGTTGTGATAGCCAAGAAGTAAGCGGCTTTAGTAACTCTGTCCACTATCACCCAAAGGAAGTCAATTTGTTTGCGAGTACGAGGTAAACCCTTAATGAAGTCTATATTTATCACCTCCCACATCCATTTAGGGATGTTAATCTCTTGAGTCATACCTCTTGGTTTCTGATGTTCTACCTTAACTTGCTAACAATTAGGACACTTAGCCATAAAATATGTTATGTCCCTCTACATGCCATTCCATAAAAAGACTTCCCGTATGTGTCACGACCCTGGGGTACCCCTTAGACGTAACATGGTGTACTTGACCTGGATGCCCTTAGCATTATCATAACATAAGATAATAGAAAAATCTGGAAAATTTAAAACTTCTTTAAAAGCATACAATCGAAACATTTTCATAAACAAGCAGAAGTCTCTACTAAACCTTTGTCTCAAACCATCTATTAAACTCTTGAATAAAAGTTTTCGGACGCAACCCATACAAATTTCTAAAACATAAAGAAATGACATAAAGGAATAATGGGTTTGTCCTCGAAGCTATGAGGACTCACCAAATCTTCAATCTTCTTGCTCCTTACAAACCTAGCCTTCAAAGGATCTCAATCTCCAATACCCTACATTTGATTAGTATGTAGGCAAAGTATGCGTTAGTACAAAATGTACCAAGTATGAAAGTAGCACAACATCATAAGAGCATCTGAAAATGGTTAGTCAACATAAGGCATAACCATAAGAGATAATGTCATATCATAGTATAATCTCCAACAGAAGCACCATATCATTACAAGTCAACATAAGACGTAGTTAATGAGTATAGAAGATAAATAATATTCATGGCATAGTCTTTATTTAGACTGTCATATTTAGATACTTCAACCTTTAGTCTTTCATATTACAAGAGAACTACTTGACAAGCCACCTCAAAGCATACTTGTGCAAGGCAAGAATAGCATCCCATAATACCAATCAAGCTTAGTACCTCTTTTTGGTCATTTTTGGGCATAGTCCACATTCATAGTCAAGACGTAGGTTTTCATGTCATAAGAGCACTATACTACTAAGCTACCTCAAGGAACACTTGTGCATGAATGGCATCCCATAATACCATTCACACTAAGCATATCTTGACATCACACTATTCATGCTTACTACTCATAGGTGTCATTCTTGACCTACTTCATAAAGACAAGGAACTATCATCTTAAGATAATCATATCATGGAAGGCAACTTTAGATACAATACAAGCTAAGAATACATCATAGAAGAGTACAGTTCATCAGTAGCTTCAAGTCATACTTGTGCAATGTATGAATGGCATCCTATACTACCACTGACACTAAGTACTTCTTTAGGCTAGCTTACTCGAAGCTTACTATTTATCATTCTAGACTATCAAAGAATAGCAGACTACTAGGCTAGACCTAACTACCATGGAAAACACACTAACATGTAGACCAAACTATACAAGAAAGAATATAAGTATTCCAACCTAGCTACCATGCAAACATTCAATAGGATGCATGCTACCCTTAGGGGAGTACGGATTCTCAACTCTAGGTTATCCTTAGGAGAGTATGAATCCTCAATCCTAAGCTACCATGAAATTTTCTTGGCCTAACCAAGTCATGCTACCATGAAGGCATTCTAACAATTTTAGTTCAAGCTACCCTTAAGAGAGTAGGTCCTCAATCCTAGGCTACCATGCCTACACTAATGCTAACTACTATGAAAAGCATCCCACAAATGCTAATTCAAGTTACCATGAAGAGCATCCTACCAATGCTAATTAAAGCGAACCATAGGAGAGTAATATTCCTCAATCCCAAGTTACCATGAGAACTACTAACCCATGCTATGCAAACAAGCTATACATGAAGGAATCATATGTCACAACTTCAATCTATTCTATTCTAACATGCGTTGATTCATTTTAGGTGATTAACCCTACAATATAGAACCATTCTATGAGAGAATACCTTTCACACTCTACATACAAGCATTCATATAATTCTAAGTAGGTCATGTGGGTAAAAGCCTTCCACCACAACACTATATATTTGTATACCAAATCATGCAAGCTATCTCAACATCCTAGACTTACTCTATAAGCCCTAGTGATCAACAATATGACTTCAAGCCCTACCTTCATGATTTACTCCACAATTATCAGTCCAGATAACAAGAGATATTAGTCACAAGCCTTAATCATAAGAAATTTTGAGCATAATTCATCATAAAGTCCCAAATTCCATCACTACCATTCATGGTCTACCACACATTCATAAATGTAGTATCAATTCATACTTTCATATTCACATTCTTGAACAAGTTCTATACACGATAACAATTCTAGAAGATCTATCAAGAATCATCAATTTCTCTTCACAAGGCAAAAACCCACGTACTTTGATTTCTAGGGTTAACCATGGAATTCACATAAATTAATCACCATTAAATTAATCATAAATAAGTATTATCCAACCTATTGGAATCATACCCATCTAAAACCCACTCATTGAAATTAACCCTAGCTTAGATTGGGGTTCGTCTTCACAAATTAGGGAAAATTCTAGGGGACTCTATGGGTAAAAGAACCCATATATGAAAAGCTAAACATACCTTAATCAAAGCCCTAGCACAAGCCTTAAAAAATGGAGCCTTTGTTCTTGATCTTAGCTTCAAGCTCTAGCTTCTTCTTCAATGGAGGTTTTTTAGAGAGAGAAATATTTGAGAGGGGAGAACTTTGGGATCTTTTGGGGTTTTGATTCTAAATGACTTAGTTGGGGAGGTTAATGAATTAAAATAGTCTATATAGGTGTATAAAGTCCAAGCCAAATGACCCCATTTAACACTAACTAAATTTGAATTTCCTATTTTGACCCTTGACTAGGCAGCCCCGTCTTAGGGACTACCACCTCTTTGACGGCTCATCAAGGGCACCACTGCCCATGGTAGTGCCCGTGGTCCCTTGACCACTACCCTTCCCAACTTGTCATGCCTCCATGAGGCTATGGCATGACCACGAGACCTCCCACGATTCATGGTCAAGACCACAAGTTGTGGTGATGGTCGTGGTCTTGGGGCAGTAGCCTTGCATCAAGGCCTTGCCTTCCATATTTCTAGGGGGACTTCTTGAGCCCCTTAACGAACTGTGGTCAAGACCACTGGTCGAGAAGGTGGTCGTGGTCCTTGGGCAGTGCCTGGCCAAGGTTAGGGAGCTTTAGCCTTTGGCTTAGGCTTTGGCTCCTTGCCTCGGCACTTGCCCTTGCTACCCTCACCCAAACCTTAGGTGGTCTTCTATACTACGAGGTCTAACATGTACCTTGATATTTAACCTATAAACCTCTCATTCTATGTACGAAAAGTCTCATCTATGACTCTATTCCTCATGAATCAAACTTTAGAATCCTAGCTTTAGGCTCTAGTTTAGTTTACTAGTTTTCATGGTGTTACAATATCTCCCCCTTGGGAACATTCATCCTCGAATGACGATTCTAAACACTTCTTAAAGGAAACAACTCTAGACTAGCTGCCCTTCATGCATGCAATACATCCAAATGCGCACAACCAAGGAGGAAACTTTGACTCCAAGCTAAACACACTAAATGCAACACAAGGGTGTAGAAACTACATCCAACAACCCAAACACATGAAATTCTATATCTTTTCATTTTCAAGGAGGAACTAAAATCTCCTAGCTAAAACATGCTCAACAAACATTCATGGAGCCTAGATGCAATCTTCTGAGAAAAGTCATTTATTCAAGGAAGAACCTTTCAACTCCAAAGCTAAGGCATGCTCATATAACCATCTCATGAAGTCTATATGCAACTCTACTCAATGCACTACAACATGAGGAAACCAATGTATATAAGTCATTTCTAACAAGACCTAAGAATTTTCATGAACATGCATATAAGGAAATCATGGCAACACACAATCACATAATGACCTTATTAGATAAGCACACTATCTCCCCCTTGGGAGTAAGGCTACACATGCTCTTCTAAACATAATACATAACATAAGGAAACATTGAAGCATCATTCATACAAGAGACAACCTCAAGTCCATCATAACAAGTAACAAAAGACAAGAAATCCAGAAATTTGCTAAAGCATAAAACACATACCGGAAGGAACATGAGGAGATCACTCTTGATCATCTCTAGATTGGAGAGCATAAAACCTATTCTTCTTTTGAGTCTCCACATCCTCACTACTAGTGGCAACTTTCTTACCCTCTCTTCTTGTAGCCTTTGCCTTTGGGCAATCTTTCTTCATCTGGGCACTCTCACCTACCCCCATGCCTCTTAACACACCTAACACAAGTGGGCCATAGTGACTCATTACTTTTCCTTTGTGGCCTAGGAGTAGACACCCTCTTATCCTTATTCTTAGGAGCATTAGAAAAGCCTTGTCTGGAAAATGTTTGTCGATTTCTAGACCGACCATATCCATCGGACCCATCATGAATGGACTTATCACCATCCATCCTAGACTTTTTTTTCTCCCTAGATTTTTCTTCATCAAGTTTTTCTTTTTCCATTTGTTCGGCATGAATAATGAGGAATGGGATATCCATGTTATCAACAACCATTGTTGTACAACATTCTTTGGTTACCATGTTGGACATACCCAACAAAAACCTATTCATCTTATCACTCGGATTTGACACTATGATTGGAGCATACTTAGACAAAAGATTAAACTTCAAGGTATACTCCTTGATACTCATGTTACCTTGCTTAAGATTGATGAACTCTTCCAACTTTACCTCCCTCAACTCCTGAGGAAAGAACCTATCTACAAAAGCTGACTTAAACATCTCCCACTCTATGGGACCCGCTCCTACCAGCCTACTATCTTTCCATTGTTCATACCATATTTGGGCAATATCCTTCAACTGATAAGCGGCTAGTTCCGCTTTCTCTATAGAAGTCACCCCCTGATAGCAAGTGTCTTATAAACATCTTCTATGAACCTATTTGGATCCTCTTCCACCTTGGAGCTACTGAACTTTGGAAGATTCATCCTTAAAAACTCCCATACCCTTGAAGCACCCATCCCCCTTATTGGGTTTGCCGGAGCCACCACCTCTGTATTGGCTTGCGCCGTCAAGGCTTGAGCCAACAATTACATAGAAGACCTAAACTTCGCAAGAGTGGCATTCTCAATTTGAGGGTCATTTGGAGCTTAAGGAGGAGCTTGGTTTGGAACTTAGGGAGGAGCCTCTTGTTCTCCATTGTATTCCGCATCCCTCATAGCATTAGCCCTTGTATTAGACATACCCTGAAAAACCATAGGGCATGGATTAGAAGAAGGGCCTAATAGAGCCAAACTCTATGACACGACTAAGAGAATGAAGAAGGGAGAATTCCTAAACATCTTATAGCCTTCTATTCATAAATGTGGTGCTCTTCACATTTATGAACATGACTCTTGTAGATGTGGTTTGATATAATCCTATAACCATTCTAAACCTTGTGCTCTAATTACCAAGTTTGTTACAACCCAGGGGTACCCCCTAGATGTAACATGGCGTACTTTACCCCAAAGGGGTATTATACAAGCTCGTAGCATAGTTATAAAATATGATAATAGAAAAGTATGGAAAATTTAAAACTTCTTTAAAACCATACAATTGAAACATTTTCATAAACAAGCGGAAGTCTTTACTAAACCTTTGTCTCAAACCATCTATTAAACTCTTAAATAAAAGTCTTGGTATGCAGCCCATAAAATGTCTAAAACATAAAGAAATGACATAAAGGAATAATGGGTTTGTCCTCGAAGCTATGAGGACTCACTAAATATTTAATCTTCATGCTCCTTAGAAACCTAGCCTTCAAAGGAACTCAATCTCCAATACCCTACATTTGATTAGAATGTAGGCAAAGTATGCATTAGTAGAAAATGTACCAGGTATGAAAGTTAGCACAACATCATATGAGCATCTCAAAATTGTTAGTCAACATAAGACATAAGCTAAGAGAGAATAACATAGCATAGCATAATCTCAAACATAAGCACCATATCATCACTAGTCAACATAAGACATATTTATTAAGTATAGGAGATAAATCATATTCATGGCATAGTCTTTACTTACACTTTCATATTTACATACTTCAACCTTTAGTCTTTCATACTACAAGAGAACTACTTCACAAGCCACCTCAAAGCATACTTGTGCAAGGAAAGAATAGGATCCCTTAATACCATCCAAGCTAAGTACTCTTTTTGGTCATTTTGTAATCCACATTCATAGTCATGACCTAGGTTTTCATCATAAGAGCACTATACTCCTAAGCAACCTCAAGGCACACTTGTGCAATGCATGAGTGGCATCCCATAATACCATCCACACTAAGCATATCATGACATCACTTTATTTATGCTTACTAGTCATAGATGTCATTCTTGACCTACTTCATAAAGACAAGGAACTATCATCTTAAGTCAATCATATCATGGAATGCAAATATAGAAACAATCCAAGCTAAGCATACATCACATAAGAGAACATTTCATAAGTAGCTTCAAGTCATACTTTTGCAATTTATGAATGGCATCCCATACTACCACTCACACTAAGTACTTATTTAGGCTAGCTTACTCGGTGCTTACTATTTATAATTCTAGACTATCAAAGAATAGTACATTACTAGGCTAGACCTAACTACCATGGAAAAAACACTAAAATGTAAACCAAGTTGTACAAGGAAGAATACAAGTATTCCAACCTAGCTACAATAGGATGCATGCTACCCTTAGGGGAGTATAAATCCTCAACCCTAGGCTATCCTTAGTAGAGTATGAATCCTCAATCCTAAGATACAATGAAATGGTCTTGGCCTAACCAAGTCATGCTACCATGAATGCTTTCTAACAATACTACTTCAAGCTACCCTTAGGAGAGTACAGGTCCTCAATCCTAGGCAACCACGCCTATATTAATGCAAGCTACCATGAAAAGCATCCACAAAAGCTAATTCAAGTTACCATGAAGAGCATCCTACCAATGCTAATTCAAGCTAACCTTAGGAGAGTAACATTCCTCAATCCCAAGCTACCATGTGAACTACTAACTCATACTATTCAAACAAGCTATACATGAAGGGATCATATGCCACAACTTCAACTTATTTTATTCTAACATGCTTTTATTCAATTTATGTGATTAACCCTTCAATCTAGAACCATTCTATGTGAGAAGAACTTTCACATTCTACATACAAGCAATCATATAGTTCTAAGTAGGTCATGTGGGTAAATGCCTTCCACCACAACACTATCTATTGGTATACCAATTCATGCAAGATATCTCATCATATTACACTTACTCTATAAGCCCTAGTGATCAACAATATGAATTCACGTTCTACTTTCAAGCTTTACTCAATAATCATCACACTAGTCTAGATCACAAGACATATTAGTCACAAGCCTTAATCATAGGCAATTGTAAGCATAATTCATCATAAAGTCCCAAATTTCATCACTACCATTCATGGTCTACCATACATTCATAAGTATAGTATCAATTCATACTTTCATATTCATATTCTTGAACAAGTTCTATACATGATAACAATTCTAGAAGATCTATCAAGAATCATCAATTTCTCTTTACAAGGCATAAACCCATATAACAATGGAATTCACATAAATTCATCATAATATCATGAATCAACACTAAATTAATCATATATAAGTATAATAGAACCAATTGGAATCATACCCATCTAAAACCCACACATTGGGAGTAACCCTAGCCTAGATTGGGGTTCTTCTTCATAAATTAGGGGAAATTCTAGGGGACTCTATGGGTGGAAGAAGCCATAGATGAAAATATAAATATACCTTAATAAAAGCCCTAGAATAATGCTTCAATAATGGAGCCTTTGTTCTTGACCTTAGCTTCAAGCTCTAGCTTTTTCTTCAATGGTGATTTTCTAGAGAGAGAAATATTTGAAAGCTGAGAACTTTGGGGTCTTTTGGGGTTTTGATTCTTAATGACTTAGTGGGGAGGTTAGTGACTTAAAATACTACATATAGGTGTATAAAGTCCAAGCAAAATGATCCCCATATAATACTAACTAAATATGAATTTCCAATTTTGACCCTCGACTAGGCAGCCCCATCCCAAGGACTACGACCACTTTAACAGCTTGTCAAGGGAACCACGGCCCATGGTGGTGCCCATGGTCCCTTGACCAGTAGCCTTCCCAACTTGTCATGCCTCTATGAGGCTAAGGCAGGACCACGAGACCTCTCACGATCCGTGGTCAAGTCCATAAGTCGTGGTGATAGTCGTGGTCATGGGACAGTAGCCTTGCCTCAAGGCCTTGCGTCCCACATTTCTAAGGGGACTTCACAAGCCCCTTCATAGACTGTGGTCAAGACCACTAGTCGTGAAGGTGGTCCTGGTCCTTAGGCAGTGCTTGGCCAAGGTTGGGTAGCCTGGGTCTTTGGCTTAGGTTTTGCCCCCTTGCCTTGGCACTTGCTCTTACTACCCTCACTCAAACCTTAGGTGGTCTTCTATACAATAAGGTCTAACACATACCTTGACATTAAACCTCTAAACCTCTTATTCAATGTACAAAAAGTCTCATCTACAACTCTATTCCTCATACATCAAACTTTAGAACCCTAGCTTTAGGCTCTAGCTTAGTCTACTAGTTTTCGGGGTGTTAAAGTATGTCACGATGCATCTTAGTGACACCTGGATGAATTGAATACCTTGAGTTATGAGACTTTGTAAGGATCTGCTGCCTGAACTTACCCACATTAGTAATAGACAAGCGACCCTGGTAACAAAGCACACAATCTCCCCCTTGGGAGAAAATCACTACTTTCTATTGATGATGCACCTTTCAACTGAAGCAATATAGGGTCACTATCCTATTTTCCTTTAGCCTCTTCTACCAATGAAGATTCAAATCTATTATGAACTATCACTCTAGTCTCTTACATGTCCATAAGACCAACTCCTAAGCGAGGAAGCATGTGAACGTCTTATGCTAATTCTTTCCCTTCTTCCTCAACATGTGCTACACTCCCCATATATAATCTTCTAAGTGCATCTGCTACTACATTGGCCTAGCTGGGATGGTAAAACACATTTATGTCATAGTCCTTAACGGATACAAACCATCTCATCTGACGAAGATTCAACTCTTTCTTGGTGAACACATATTGGAGGCTCTTGTGATCTGTGAATACATTAACATGCACACCATACAAGTAGTGTCTCCAAATCATTAGGGAAAATATTACAGCTACAAGCTCCAGGTCATGAGTTGGGTAGTTCTTCTCATGAACCTTAAGTTGTCTAGAAGCATAAGGTATGACCTTACCTCGCTGCATCATAACACAACCTAGGTTAACCCTAGATGCATCAAAATAGATTACATAACCGTTAGAACTTTTTGGTAGAGTCAAGACCGGAGTTGTGGTCAAGGTAGTCTTTAGTTCTAAGAATCTCTTCTTACACTCATCTGACCACAGAAACTTGACCTTTTTTTGAGTCAGCATGGTCAATGGGGAAGCTGTGGATGAAAATCCTTCAACAAATCTCCTATAATAACTGGACAAAACCAAGAAACTTCTAATATCTGTTGGAGAGGTGGGTTTGGGCAATTGTTGCACTAACTCTATTTTCTAACAATCCACTTGGATTCCTTCGCTAGATACCACATGACAAAGGAAAATGACAAACCATAACCAGAATTCACATTTTTTGAACTTAGCAAATAACCAACGATATTTGAGAGTTTGCAAAACAAATCTCTGATCAGTCGCATGTTCCTCTTCACTCCGAGATTAAATGAGGATATCATCAATAAAGATGATAAAAGAAGTCCAAATATTGTTTGAATACCCTGTTCATTAAGTCCATGAAAGGTGTAGGAGCATTTATTAGTCCAAAAGGCATAACTACAAATTCATAATGGACATACCGAGTTCTACAAGCTATCTTTGGAATGACACTATCTCTGACTCTGGATTGATGACAGCCAAATCTAAGGTCTATCATAGAAAATCAACTAGCACCCTGATGTTGGTCAAACAAGTCAACAACCTTTGGGATGGGATACTTATTCTTGATTTTGACCTTGTTCAACTGCCGATAGTCAATGCATATTCTAAGAGAACCATTTTATTTTTCATGAACAATACTGGAGCCCCTATAGAGAGATACTAGGTCTGATGAAGCCCTTATCAAGAAGGTCTTTCAACTACTCTTTCAATTCCTTAAGGTCCGATGGAGCCATTATGTAAGGAGGAATCGAAAGGGGCTGGGCATTTGGAAGGAGATATATTTAGAACTCTATTTCCCTTTCGAGAGAAACACCAGGACTCAAGAATTAGGGTTTTGGAGTTTGAATCCTTAACCCGCACAAGATGATATATATACCCTTCAAAAATTATTTTCTAGTCTTAAGGTAAAAGATGAATCGACCCATAGGTACTGAGCTACTACCCTTCCACTCTAAGACTCTCCTAATAGAAATGTAACAAATCCATGCCTAGAATGATATCAAAATCTACCATTTCTAACTTTACAATATCTGTTGAGGTGACTTTTCGAGAGACTGTGACATGGCAATTTTTGTATACCCGTCTAGCTATAAGTGAGTCACCAACTACAGTAGACCCTGAGAAGGATTTTGAGAGAGTTTCGAGACATGCCCCAGCTAACCATAAGATTCCTTCCACTGTTTGTACCAAGTGTAGGCCACTCTCTTTAAAATAATAGATGGCCAAATCTGCACTCTCGACTTGAGCGACAACCATAATGTTTTTTACCTTTTGGATGTTGTTGAGAAACTCTTGTGGATCTTATTTTAACTTAGACAAACTCTATAGGGTTTATTAGAGTAAAGTCTTGGATTCTTGCTGTAGCAGTGTTAGTTTGTGGCAAAGCTGGGACCACAACATACTGATTTACCTGGGTAGTCATGGCCTAAGGAAGTACCTCTTAAGTAGCCCTGAACTTGGCATGCATGACTTGCTCTTTCAATGGGTCTGCTAGAGCTGCTGGCTGATTCCTTGTGTTAGCTCTTCTAGGAGACATTTTCCAAAATACGAAGAGGAGTTAGAAAGATATTGAATAGAGTTTATACTCACGCACGATAGGTATAGCAAGAAAGTGAAATGTTTTCTCAAAAAACATTGTAGCCTCTCTCTCTCTCATTAGATGTGGTGCCCATTACACCCATGAAAGATACTTTACTTAGTGCGACTTTCAGACATCTTAGGACTCTTGAACTTAATGCTTTGATACCAAGTTTGTCACGCCCTAAGGCAACCCCTTTAATGTAAACACGAGACATAGCATAACAAGTGACCCAAGCTAACCCTGAAGCTGGCATATCATAACCATACTAAAACAATTTGATTAAAAAGATACTATACGGAAACTAAAATAGTGATAACTAAAAGTAGGGAATACTCAATTAGTCTGAATCTATGAAATGTACTATGAATTCAATAACAACTAAAAGATCAAACTAAAATCTAAAGCTGAATCTAACACTTTCTCTGAAAAAGCCTCTATTGACTAAAGTTTTTAGGACATGCCCCAGCTAGCCCTAGCAAAACTTAAACTGAAAAGAAAGGTAGAATTTGGAGAAAACATGTCTATTGTCCTCGAATTATGAGGACTCACCACTGAAGCTGTTGAAATGGATTAAGAACCGATTTATGTGTGATCTGGATGTTGAGTACCTGAACCTACATCATGAAAGGATGTAGAGTAGAGTATGCGTCAGTACTTGGAATGTACTAAGCATGTAGGATATAGAATATCACGGAACAAAATATATAAACTGAATAAAGCAGACTGAGCAATGATATAATCTGAACTGAATGTAATTGTTGAAATATACTGAAGACTGAGCTAAATGCAATGACTAAGTACTAATCCTGAACATGACATACTCAGAACCTAGTCAAATGTACTAAAGTCTGAATGTGGGAGCTACTACTAACCGACATAAAACCACGTGAGCTAAACATGGAGTCTAATGTATACGCCCCATTAAGAGGACCCAATATACCTTGTCAAGGGTATAAAGGCATGACTGGCCTGATCACTAAATCTGATGCCCAAAGAGGGGACTTCTAAACCTATAGAGGCACGTAATTTTGGGTCTATAAGGGTATGTTGAACCCTAGTTCAACTCGATGCTAAGCCTACTCCAAACTGGAAATGTGTATGATACAACAAACTGAAATACTGGATAGCTCAATATTCTGACATGCAAATTTGAGAATGGAACATTTAGGTACTAATAATGAAACATTCGAAACTAGAGTATGTATATTTTTTTAACTGACCTAGCAAGAGTAATTCATGATCTAAGACAACCTACACCAATAGGGTTCTAAGTTACATGTAGGGAACTAAACAACGAGTTCACGAAAACATGATAATTTGATTAGGAACACTATACCTCTAATTCACTACCATTCTCTAAGGTCTTAGAAACCTTAGGTTTGAACATGATATCAAAAATTAAGAATATGACTGAATATTTGGGACCTAGTGGATGAAAGGAACCGACTAGTGAAATCCCACATACCTTGTGACGAAATATACAGAGAAATCCTTCTATTTCCAAGCTAGAACTGAAGAACACTCGCTGTGTGTTCTTGAAAAAGCTATCGCCTCTTTTCTCGTTCTAATTTTGGTGCATTTAGCAAGTAAAACATCAAAAAATTACTAGGCCTAAACTGAGTAAAATGATGTAGTTTAGGTTTAAATCGATGTAGTTTAGAGGTCTAACGCATAAGGGGAAAAACAAAAACTACCCCACTTAAAACCTAACAGAGGCGGACGACGGACGTAACGATAGACCATCACTAGGACCACCGTCCATCATGTGGGTTATGGTCTGCTTGTCAGTGGCTACTGGTTCTGGGACGAGCCCAACCACGAGGCCTACCACGGCTCGTGTTGAGGACTACAGACCATGAAGGTCACCATGGTTCTTCACTTGGGTTTTGGTCTGTTGGCTTAGGTTGACGGACCCTCCCACGACCCCCCATAAAGACCACTACTCGAGGAGGGCTCTATCGTCAGATACCTAAATTTGGTAGGTTCTGTCACATTTCCATGAGCCTCCCCACGGTTTGTGTGGTGGTCCACAAATCGTGAAAGGCTCCATGGTCCACAACTTTTGGCTGGGTGTGAACCACGAGCAGATCGACGAACCGTGGTTCCTTTCATAGCCCATGAACACTGTCCTGGCTCACAAATTTTGTTGGTTTCCTGCTGCAATGTCCAAGTTTGATTTCTGAGGTGGTACAGTTATAATTCAGGAAACCCCCTTGGCTTTTCAAGTACTTATCCTCCTTGTCAAAATAAATCTCTTGCTCTTCATACATGTTAGTTGTACCAACTATAGTTACCTTTTCTTGATAAGTAGATGCTTCATGGTAAGGTCCATCTGGGTTTTTAAGTGGGCCATGTCTTGGTCCCTTTCTTCTTCTCTCTTTCTTTGCTCCACTGAGAGTTCAAAGGTGAACCCAAGGTCTCCAATCTCTGTGATACCTCATTCATGATAACTATAATATTAAGGAACGGTTTGCTCATGAATGATCCACCACATACTGCATCCAGAACAGGTTTAGTCACCAAAATTAATGACATATAAAATACTTGTTTCAAGTTTCGATCAGTGAGGCCATAATTTGAGAAATTATTTAGCTTTTGGCTAAGCCTCCACAATGTGTCATTCATTGCTTTACCTGGTAGCTACTTATGAGAACCTATCCCATCCTTCATTTGCAGCTCTTTTGCTTTCAAAAAGAACCTCTCCAAGAAGTCTTCCCCCCACTCTGACCAAGTTCAGAATAAGTCGGTGGCAACTCATTAAAAAACTTTTTTGCTTTCGTAGTCAAAGGCAAGGGAAACAACCTCAGCCTCATAGCTGTTTGGTTGACTCTCGGAATCTCCACTAACTTTCAAATATCCACGAAATTCATAAGGTCCTAATCAGCATCCTCACCAGCAGTTCCTTTTAACATCCCTGTCAGGTTTACCAAATTGATCATGAGGCTAGTAATGGTGAAATTTACTCCTGGAGGCAGTATCAGTAGGACTATTTCTTCCCCAGCTCCAGTTTTATCTAACTCTAGGTCATCCTCTTCAAACACCAAACGTGCCTATTGTTGGAGTCAACCCCTTTGAGCTAGTGGTTGGTGTTAAAGAGGGGCTATCTATTCTACCCCTTTATTTTTCTCAACCACCCTATTTAGGTCATTAACATTGTTCTGAGCACTGTTCTGAGCACCTCTAGCATGGGCCTCAACATCTTGTCTCAATCTCCACATCTGGCCTTTGAGTTCCTGTGCATTCACCGTCTTCCTTATGGTCTTACTCAACTCAAGGTCATAAGAAACAAAGGGTGCTCCCTTACTTCTGGTGTTTGGCATGCACTAGCAAACTCACATGTAAATGACATAGACAAGACAAGAAGTAAAAGTAGGAAATACAACTACAACTGTACTAATAGTTAGTAGAGCATTTTAAAATCGAAATTCCCCAGCAATGGCACCACAATTTGATACATCCAAACTTACACCTCAATTAAGAAATATTAACAATAGAAGTCGAAATAGAACTCAACTGGAATTGAGGTTGATCCATCATGGAATTTAGTATAGAAATAACCATACTAACTATTTTATTCAGTTGCACTTAATATTTCTGAAAGAAGGTAAATTATAAAAATTAAATGTTGGGTTGTTTGTGTTCAATTAGCCAATCATTAGTTGAGATTAAAGGTCAACAAGAGTAGACAATAGTTTCAAGATATATGTAATTGATTTAACGAAAGAAGGATTATGTACCCCATGGCCTTTAATTCGCTCTCGAATTCTATACAAGTAAATATTTGTTGTTAGCATTATCTGTTCCTAAATATTTAGATACATCTAAACGCTTCTCAGCCCTATTCGATTACTTCCACTCTTTTATTGTCATTCTTAGAGTGTTTTGAAGTTTACAGTTGCATACTTATTAAGAGGGTTATCTTCTTTGAACTCTAAACTTCATAGCAAGTTAATTGAGTTTGATTCTAACTTTTCCTAATTATCACTTTTCTCTCGAACAAGAAATAAATATAGGCAGGTTCTCATGTGTGCACCCATTAGAAGCAGTCATTATGATAGTAGAATCAATATGTGCAATTAACAACTAAACGTTACTCGTATTTGAATAGGTAGCTATGTTTAAGTCATGGTTCCCACTACCCTAGTTTTGGTATTTAGCCGCTCATTATTCAAGAAAGCTAAAAGTAGATAGTATTGAAGACATAAATTAAGAAACATATAATAATAGCAAAAGCACAAGATTCTTTATTATCAACACTAAATCATGAACACAATGTTTTGATCCAAAGTAATCGAATAAGCAAGGTGTACAAAAAATTGAAACTATCATTTCTCCAAGCTTTCAATGTTGTAATGTAAACGAGCAATTAAAGATGATATTCAAAAATAAATCCTATGTAATTAAAATAGTCTATAAAGACAAGTCCTACTCGAAGAAGGATTGCACTGTCACGACACTTCATTGGTAGGGTGACGGCTCGTCTAAGGGAAGACAGACCGTCAAGCCTTTAGTGATCCCACAGTTAGTCGGTGTGGTTCTTCTTTCACAATTACTCTTCACAAAAAACATAGATGGCTCGTCTCAAGCACCACGGCCAGTTTAGTGCTCCAAGGAGTTGTGCTTTCACTTGGTGGCTACTGACTTCACTGTATCTCTTCCATGAGATCTCAACGACTCATCAATTGAACCACGACCCTTCTGGGGATCCATGGTCTTCATGCTTCTCATAGGTAGTTGAAGGGCTTCATTGCCTCCCTTCCACGAGCCCTCAGACGGCTCGTCAACTGGACAATTTCTTGTCTAGGGTCTGTGGTGTTGACTTCACCTCATTTTTTATTCCTTTTTTTCTATCTTTTACATCCAAGTGGTTTATATTTTCAACAGCACAAAAAATATCATGTCCACATAAATAAGCTCAACTTCTTGCACTAATCCTTAGTTTTGAGCGTAAAATGTGATATGAGTTCACAACACATCAGTTAACCATAATCTCTCAAAGTCTAGAGCAAAGTCCTCAAAAATTGCTCCAGCTACTCCCAACTCAACAAGTATACAAAAATTTCATCAATGAAAAAATTGACGAAGGACTTTATATATGGCTTGAACACACTAATAACGTTCAACTACACTTCATCTAATTCTATGTGTAGGTGATCACAATCTAGTATAAGCCCAATGAAAATTTGGGTTCCATCTCAGGGAGTGAGACGGTAAAGAATTCAATTAGCAAATGAAAGACATGTTCTAATAGATTGTAGGAATAGAAATTTCGTAAACATTAAAGTAAATTAAAGAGGTTGACAATTAGTGTCAAATGAGGAAATAAGGTTTGTCAATTAGCATCTACTAAAACTGTGGAGTAATCAAGTAGAAAGGGATCCTTGGGGATGAGATCGATTAATTGCCAATTTCGCTATACGGGTGATTACTAATTACCAAGAGTTGCTGAATCATAGTGGGTAGGCTAGACTATAGATGCAATATCCATCTCTCGATCAACTATCTCGACTCAAGCGAGTTCTCTCGAACCTCAATGAGAATACAATTAAGAACAACCCAAAACGTCAATTGACCTACTCTCTTGAGCTAGATTGGTAGGATTGTATTTAGAATTCAGTTTCTCAAGCTGAACCCATAATAACCCAATCACTAAAATCAACAATTGGTGACCTTAGTTCTAAAACCTCTTTCTCAAGCAAGCATAGAATACTAGGCTAGAACCGCATTTACAACTACAATGCATGAGTTAAAACTTAGTTATCAATTGAACCCACTTCAAAACAACAATTATTTCATAAATTACCAACACCCACAGGATAATTAAAGAAATTAATCACATAATCTGACCTACAAGAATGGAGATTTTAGCCACACATTATAAAAGGCAGAAAAATAGTACCAACTATGTTTTCCAATGGGTGGGTAACAAGATTGAAGTGTTTACAGTGCTTCAACTTGATGTCAAATCGAAACCCACTTAAAAATCTACTAAAAAACTCTAAAGTTAGTGTTTAGGATCAAAACTCAAAGTCTAACAATGGCAGGATTCACTCCATATTTCGAAACTCCCTCGAAACTTTTTTTAAAAATCAATTTATACATTCCCATATTTTTACCTCCGGAGTCGTTTGGAGATATTAGTCAAGCATCGTCGACCTGGTCGGTGAAGCGCCAAGTGTTTTTCGCCATCGTCGTTGTGCCAATCAATTTGGCAGTTCGCCGATTGTCCATGTTCATCACCAAGTTGGCTTTTCCCAAGGGTTGGCCTCCTATTACAATTGACGAGCTGATTAACTACTCTGCGGTTCACCAAGTTGTCTTGGCGACCATTAGATTATCTCTTCTTCAAAATTATTTAGCTTTTTCATTCCTTTTTGCCCAGTAATGGCCTGACCTTGCTCTTTTTCTTTCATTGTTGAAAAGTAACATTAAAACATCAATTTAGAGCACAAATTACACATCGAGGACACTAAAACTATTAATAATAAGCCCTAAGTGAGTGAAAATCTCAGAGTCACCACACACGAGTAATCAAGTTCATGAATTTACACTTGGGCATTGGTCAACCCAAAAGATATTAGTATGAAATCATAATGCCCATAACGAGTTCTAAAAAATGTCTTAGGAATGTTCGCCGCCCTAATCCTCAACTGATGGTAATCAGATCTCAAGGTAATCTTAAAAAACACCATGGCACCCTAAACTTGATCAAACAAATCATTACAATGAGGATAGGGTACTTATTTTGCACGATGAACTTGTTCAACTACCTATATTCGGTACACGTACACATAGACCCTTCCTTCTTCTTCACAATCCGAATGGAAGCACCTCAAGGAAAAACACTTTCACTAACAAATTCCTTCGCTAAGAAATTTTAAAATTATACACTAAGATCTTTAAGCTCAGTAGGGTCCATATGATAGGGTGAAATAGAGATAGGATGAGTCACCGACTCAAGGTCAATAGCAAAATGAATATGACGCTCAAGAGGAAGGACAAGTAGATAGGTAGGACAAACACCTTAACCACATGCATAATAGTAACCAAATAGATGTAGGTACCTCACACCTAATATCCCTCACATATTCCAAATAGTCTATGCATGCTAGATACTAACCTCTAAGACCGAACATACAAAATACCCTCGTTGGCATGTGATTGAAAAAGCAGTTCCATACCACTAGAGGAATACCAAGAATGTCTAAGATAATGGTTTTGGCAAAGCAATCCATGACTTCATGGTAGGGGGATAACCAATACATTCCCATAATAGCATCAAAATCAATCATATAAAAAACAATAAGGTCAGCTCGAGTATCAGACCCATGAATAATCACTAACCATGATCTATACACGTGATCTAGTAATAAAGACTCACCCACGGGGGTTGAAACAAGAAAAATGTTGATAAAATATAAATAAGAAAAACCAACAGGGAAATGTAATAAAAAGATACATAAGAATATGGAGAATTCGAATCTAACAAAGCGGAGGTGGGATAGCATCATTTTTATTCCTCAACCCCTGCCCTTACTACAGCTACATAAAGGTGGCCTTGTCAACCTCTAAATTGTGCATATGATCTACCCTTGTCTTACCTCCTTACGACTTTTCTCAACTCCCCCGGTGACTACATATGTGACCCTATCCTATAGAACTACCCCTAGCCAGAGGTGCCATTGTTGAAATTGGATGAACTAACTGATGAGTAGGCTTAATAATACCTTGTTGGGGTTACTCACTAGACCATTGGTCTAGATATACATAGTCAAAGCAATTCTGAGAATATAACCTGTAGATGAACTCCCATCATGACTTGAAGAACTTTCATCTTTGGAGGAATCGGTTAGTTTAGGGTGCTACTTTGTAATCCAAAGCTAATATGAATTCCAAGTACTACCATATCTTCCCTTCAAGTTCAATTTTAGTGTTAGGTTTTAGTTCCTCTTAAGTATGCTTTCATATATATATCGCTTCTTTAATCTCATGTCTTAGAATGCATGCTTGTTCATGAAATCATTCTAATCTTGATGTTTCAGTTTGGAGTCAGTAACTCCTTCAGTTTTTAGTATTTAGCTTTTAGTATTGGTTTGTAGATTATTTCCCTACTCTTTTCACCTTAGTCAAACCTTGTTTGAGGACAAATGTTCCAACAAGGGAGATATTTTAGCAACCCAAAATTTCCTAAGCCCTTTAGAATGATAAAAAAGATAGATATCAGCAAGACACATATTTTTCACACACCGTTTAAGGAACCATAGAACATGATGGGATCCATAGACCATAGTTAATATTTTGGAAAGTTGTACTAGAGTTTCACAAACTATTTCCTGGATGGTGGAAGCTTCCATAGACTAGGTAATGGTCTATAAACAATACTTTGTAACCAACCAACTCGGCCTTTAATGGACAATTATATAGGTCATGTAATGTTCTCTGGGCCGTAGAGTAGACCTTTAGAACCCAGGATTTATGTTAATTCCATGCACTCTTCCAGTATCTGTGAAATGTTTTACAATTTGTGGAAGACAGTCATAGATTGTCTTCGTTAGTTTTAAGGTAGTGTTAGGCTGATGTTTTTCACTCTTTCAATTCTTATTCTAAGTGGGATTAAGGGGATGTTATTGGCCTAAAACTCTGTATTCACTCATAGCATCCCAAATTAGATTTGTTCTCGCTCAAGTCTTTTCCCAAAACAAGAACTATTGTTTCAAGATATAAGTCTCCATTACAAGAATCAAACCATGTTTTCTAATCCAATTATTTGATATTTTATGATTTTGATTCCTTTCACCCATTGAATCCTAAAGAAACTTCAAAATTTCAAGATTTTGTTTCACTACAAGATTGTATTTTCTATGATCTTCATGGGTTTTCATTATAAATCAGTTTTTCTTCCCGATCAGCCACTATTGCATGATTTCAACTATAATTCTGTGTGTTTCAATGCCATTTTCAAGAACCCATAGGATGCAAGTAATTTCATGACTTATAATTCTATTATTTCATATACATGACTTAGATTATCATATTTTTCATCATTTAGATGCATTTAGATGAAGTATCTTGTAGATTATTTTTAGTTATCATGATAAAATATGCTTTCGGATAAAGTATCTCTTAGTATGATTTTAGTTATCATGATTTATAAGCTACTCAACGTGTATCAGTTATCAGTATTACTGTTTCAAGAATATGCATATTTCCACTGGGAGTAATACTTAGCACCGAGTGGTCATTAGGGATGAATGTATTTTATTAGCATCTGTGGGCCTTAAGTGGTAATCTCTAAACCCCAAAAAGTACTTGCCACCGTAGTATTTGTCTTAAATAAAAATTATCTTAGTGGATCCATATAAGCTAGGTTATCAAGTCCCCTATGATGGCAAGTATAGGACACTCTCTTTTCGGTGTGGGGAAATACTCTAAAATCCATGTAGTAGCTAAGAAGTTCTATCTCAGTTTTAGTATCTCCCACAATCAGACTTTTATCTATTGCATGACCTTGTACTTATGTATTTAAATTCAGAATATCTTAGCTTTATGTTATTTTACTTGGTTAGTGCATCAACATATTTTACAGATTTAGTATGTTCATATATCATGTTCATTATGCATATACCTCATACTATATACATTCAATGTATCGACTGCATACTTTCTGACTATATTGTTTGACAATATAGGTTTTGTAAATCAATATCAAGCTCGTCATTATTTTTATCTGTGATCAGCTAGCAAACAAGTTGGTAAGTCCTCCTCTATCTTAGGACAAACTCTGTGATTTTCTTTTCAGTTGCAACTCATGTTAGTAAAGGCTTTTCAGACAACCAATTACATTCGGCTCATATATACTCAGACATTTGCTTATAAGTGGTAGATCTACACTCATATGAGACCTATTTACTGTTATACTCTATTTTAACTGGGTCAAAATTGTGTAGACCATTTTGGTTATTCATAAAGTAATTAATTAAGGCAAGGAGTCGCCATATAATTATTTACGGTGAATTAGGACACATAAATTGATTAAAGTAATTGCTTAAAGTTAACTCTAATTTAAGGTCTTACTAAACATGAGATTCTAGGTACCGGTGCAATTAATCTATAGTGAAGGGATGAGCCATCCTTTAAAATCCATTAGCAATGGTTTGCCGAGCGAGCATAAATTAATTAATTAGGCTAAGCATTGTTATTGATTTGGAAAACACTAAGTGGGTATGTAAATAATTAAATCAAGTTAAAAGATTTCATAAGAAAAACATAGATATTGGATTAAATAGAAGGGTATTTGATTAGGTAAAATCTAGGTTAACATTACAATCACTTGACTTCTTCAAAAATATAAGTGCAAATAAGTTTTGCTCAAGAAACCAAATTAAATGCAACAAATTATTTTTAAAAAATGTTATGTTAACACTGGTAAGAAAATAAATTATGAAAATAATAAACTTGAGTCCAAATTACCTCAAGAAACTTCTGAACTTATTTCTTTTTGTAGAAGAGTTGGTACTAAGAAAATGGTTTTGGAGGAACTAAACTATTCAAACATCCCAAATTTAAATAATTTTACATACAAACACGTAATCATTAAAACATATTAATAAATAATACTCGACCAATGGTAAGTCTTGTATCCAATCAGCTAGTAATCAATAATCAAATAAGTGAGATATAAGTGTTAGTCATGCTTAAAAATTAAGCAGGCAGAAGTAAGAAACGGTAATTATTATGATAATAAGACAACTAAAATTGGCTCCTAACTAGAAGATCAAATTATTTTTTTTGTGGTTCATTTTTAAGCGACATAAAACAAAAAGTCTCATGATCCAAGGTAGGCCATAGGCATAACATGAAGAATAGGACCCTGAGAGGCCCCATACAAGCCACTTAGCATTCATCTCATAAGATATAGACAGAGAGTTTTAAAAGACAGTTTTAATGGCTCAAAGTTTTATAAAGCAAAGAGGAAATTCTAACATTGTCTCAATAGCCATCTAGTACATAAGAATGAATCTGGGCCTAGCCTGTACATTATATCCAAAACTGAAAATACGGAAGAACTAAAGATAATGAAGATCTGGTCCTTAAAGAATGAAGATAAACCAAAGCTTTGAATCTCGTCAACAAACTCTAGCCACGAACTGAACTCACACGACCTGGTACAACCTAGATGTAACATGGCATACTTGACCCCGAAGGGGTCTCATACAAGCCCATAGCATATCATAACATAAGAAAATAGAAAAGTATAGAAATTTTAAAAACTTTATCCATACAATCGAAGTCTCTTATAAAAGCAAGCGGAAGTCTTTTCTATACTTTGTCTCAAACCATCTAATACAACTTTTGAATGAAATCTTGGGACATAGACCATACAATAGTCTCAAAACATGAAAATAAAAGACATAAAGGAAATAGTGGGTTTTTTCCTCAAAGCTATGAGGTCTCCCCAAGTCCTTAACTCCTTTGATCCTTAGAAACCTATCCTCAAGAATGGAACTCAATCTCTGAACCCTACATTTGATTAGAATGTAGGCAAAGTATGCATTAGTACAAAAGTACTAAATATGATAGCTAGCATAACATAATAAGAGCGTAACATAAGGGTTAGTCAACATGAGATATAATCAAAAAGCATAAGAAATAATTCATGAAACATAAACTATGATCATAAGCAAAGTCTCCAACACAAGCATTATATAAGCATTATTCAACTCTTAGTCTTTAATATCATAGAGAACTACTTCTCAAGTAACCTCAAAGCCTACATGTGCAATGTATGAATAAGACCCCATAATGCTATCCAAGCTAAGTATCCCTTTTAGTCATCATTATGATAGTCTATATATATAGTCAAGTCTTAGGCTATCATAAGTAGCTTAGAGTCATACTTGTGTAATGCATGAGTAAGACCCCATAATCCCACTAACACTAAGAACCACCTTAGGCCATTATACTAATCACGTTAGGATCTCATCTTTTAGCTTATCTCTCATAACCAAGGGAATCTCTCACCTTTAGCCAATGCTAAAATAGAAGGCAACTCTAGCACAATCCTATCTAAACATACATCATTAAGAGAACACTTTCTTGAATAACCTTAAGCCATACTTGTGCAATGCATGAATGGTATCCCATAATACCATTCATACTAAGTACCACTTTTAGGTTCTCATCCTCATACTTCTTAGATGGAAACTAATCCCTCTCTTTAAACCATAGAACTCTATGAGGTACTCCTTTAAGCACATCTTAGTTCATTATTAGGTTGAACCCTATGAGACACTTCTTCAGCATGTCTAAGCTCATTATTAAGATTGACCCTATGAGATACTTCCTTAAGCATGTCTAAGTCCATCAATGCTTTTGAACATTTGGAGATACTTCTTTATATATGTCTTAGTTCATCATTGTTTTGAACTCTTGGAGATTCTTCCTTAAGTATAATCTTAGTCCATTAGTTTGAACTCTAGGAGATTCTTCTTCAAGCATAATCTTAGTTCACTAGTAATCTTGTTGTAGTTGGGATATAGCCTTAACCGACATAAAATCATATGAGCTATCACATGATCCCTCTCGATGTTACCCACACAATCAATGGTTAGTCCATTTGCCTAAAGTAGAACCAGTTTGTTAGCTTAGTTGGATCCACTATCTATGTTTCCTACAGGCACATAGTTATAGGATATAGAGATTGCTACTAGAAACCCAAAACTCCACAAGTTGAAGGCTTCCATCACATGAGACATATTTTGGGAAATCCGGACTCTACTAGCTGAGAGTTCTCATATTGGAAGCCCAAATCAACTAGGTGGGAACCTCCATCTCATTCCAATATTCACTCGGTGCTAGGCCTAAATCCCACAAGATAATTATTAAGTCTCTCGTTCGACTCAAGTTTCATAGAAAGATGTCCTTGAAAACCAATCCATGTTAATTCATTAAAATACCTCTTTTAGACCATGCGTGAGCAACTCACACCATCCATGACCTAAATATGAAGGCTCTTTAGCCTTAGGTTCCATTAGGTGACAAAAGCCTTCCAAACCTAGAACCATTACTATGTGAGAAAAACATTCATTTTAAATTCACTATGAGTTCATGAGAATAATATTTCCATCAGCCCACAACAATAACCTAATCACCATTCACATCTAGATCACAAGGTATTATGGTCACAAGCTTCATTCTTAAGCAATTCTAACCAAAATTCACCATAAAGATTCAATCTCAATCATTACTAGTCACGATCCATCATTTATACTACAATCTAATTCAATTCATGTCTATATGTTCCTAATCTTGAACAATTACTACTCATAACATCATTTCTAGAAGATCACCTATGAATCCTCAATTTCACCTCTCATGGCATATACCCATATAATTCAATTTCATCAATTAGACAAGGGTTAACCATGGAAAACATGTGATATCATCATAATATCATGAATAAATACTAAAACAATAATAAACAAGTATTATCCACTCAATTGGATCATACTCAAACACTGCCCACCACATACGAAGAAACCCTAGCCTGAATTGGGTTTTATCTACAGAATTGGGGTAAATCTAGGGGGCTCTATGGATGGAAGAATTGCTAGATGAATAAGCTATCATACCTTGATTCAAAGTCCTTACACAAGCTTGCAACAATGGTGTCTTGTTCTTGACCTAAGCTTCAAGCTCTATCTTCTTCTTCAAGTCTTGAGTTTTCTAGAGAGAGGATTTTTGAGATGAAGAACTTTGGGATCTTTTGAGGTTTTGCAATTAATGACTTAGTTGGGGTGTTTAACGACTTAAAATAGTTTATATAGTTATATAAAGTCTGAATGAAATGACCCCCACTTAAAACCAACTAGAAAGGAATTTACTAAAAGACCCCTCACTAGGCAGCCTACTTCCAGGCACCATGACTGGACTTCACGAGCCGTGGTAAAGACCACTGGCTGTGGTCCTTCTCGTGGTCCTTGGGTAGTGTCTTGGCTAGTGAGTCTTCGCCTCAACCAAGCTAAGGTATGACCACGAGCCTTCCCACGGGTCATGGTCTTCACCATTAATCGTGAAGTGGTCCGTGGTCCATGGTCCAGTGGCCTTGTCCCATGGTCTTACCTCCCACTATGCTAAGGGACCTTCACGAGGCCTCCCATGAACCGTGGTCAATACCACTGGTCGTGAAGATGGTCGTGAAGGTGGCTATGAACTTAGGGCAGTCCCTTGCCAAGGTTGGGGCAGCCTTTGCCTTTGGGTTAGGCTTTGCCCCTTTGGCTTGGCACTTGCCTTTGTAACCCTCAATTTAACCCTAGATGGTCTTCTAAACTACGGGGTGTAACACGTGCCTTGAATTTTAACCCATAAACCCCTCATTCTAAGTACGGGAACTCTTATATACTACTTTAACCCTCATATCAAATTCTAGAACCCCTACATATGGCTCTAGTTTAGTCTACTAGTTGCCGGGGTATTACAATATCTCTCTCCTTGCGAACATTCTTCCTCGAATAACACTCTAGGCACTTCTTAAGGTCACGAATCTAGACTAGCAACCCATCATGCATGCAACATATATAAATAGACACAACCAAGGAGGAAAACTTCAACTCCAAGATGAACTTAATCAATCCAACACAAGGGAGTAGGAACTACATCTAACAACCTAAAATGCACGAAATTCTATATCTACTCATATTCAAGGAGGAACTACCATATCATAGCTAAAACATACTCAACATACACTCATAGAGCCTATATGCAATCTATTCTCAAAGCATCTATTCAAGGAGGAATCTTTCAACTCAAAACTAAGGCATGGTTATTAATTCAGCTCATGAAGTCCATATAAAACACTACTCAATGCACTACAACATAAGGTAAAATAATGCATATTAGTCATTTCTATCAATACCTAAACTTTTTCATGAACATGCATATAAGGAAATCTTTGCAACACATAGACACAAAATAACCTTACTATATAGCACACCATCTCCCCCTTTGGAGTAAGCCCATTCAAATTCTTCTAAATATCATTCATACTAAAGATAACTTCAAAGGCTAACATATCAAGCCACAAAAAGACAAGTAAATCTGGAATCTAATAAAGTATAAAGCACATATTGGTAGTCACATCCGGGGGACACTCTTGTTCACAACTAGCTTGGAGAACCTAGACCCTATTTTTGCTTCGGAGCATTAGAATCCGGATGACTAAGAGAAGTTTGCTTGGCCTCTCAATCTCTAGCCCTAAGTATTGGACAATCTTTCATCTTGTGACCCTCATTACCACAACCATAACAACCATCATTGCTGGCTAGACACCTACCATAATGCTTCCTTCCACACTTAGTTCAAGTATGCTTAAGCAACACAAATTTACTATTACTCCCTCTTTGATGCTTATGGTTAGACACCCTATCTTGGTTTGAAAGCTCTTGTTGGGTTCTAGGCTGACCATATCCTTCGGATCTATCATTGGGGAAGTTCCCATCACCGGTTTTTAGCTTTTTTCACCTCCTTGTTCACTTTCTTGAGTTTTTGCTCCTCAATTTGTTCGACATGCACCATAAGACTTGAAATATTCACACTTGGGATAAGCATTGCCGAACGACATTCATTGACTCCCAATTTGGACACTCCCATCACAAATTTATTCATTCTAGCCCTCGAATCCGCCATAATGGTTGGAGCATAATTAGATAGTTGGGTCAACTTTAGAGCATACTCTTTCACACTCATACCCCCTTGTTGAAGGTTTATGAACTCTTGCATTTTTCGTTCCCTCAACTCTAGGAGAAAGAAACTATCAAGAAACTCCAATTTAAATGATTCCCATCCTATCACTCCCGCTCCTACGGGTCTCTTACCTTTCTATTGTTCATACCAAACTTGAGCCACATCTTTTAGTTGGTAGGCGGCTAGCTCCGTCTTCTTCTCCGAATACACCCCCATAGTATCAAGCACTTTTCAAATATCACCAATAAACCATTGGGGATCCTCTTCCACTTTGGACCCAAGAAATTTGGGAGGGTTCTTCCTAGCAAAATCCCTCAATCTATAAGTCAAGAAATTCATATTGGGTTAACATGAGGCTCAACATCTCTATTGGCTTGGGCCATCATGGCTTGGTCTTGAGTTGTCACCGCTTGAGCTTGAGACATCATGGTTTGGGTTAACATTGGAAGAGCCAACCTAAACTCCTCATCTGTCATAGCCGAAGGATCTATCGGAGCTTGATTTGCTTGAGGAGGGACTTGGAGTGGAAATTGGAGAGGAACCTATTGATCCACATTGCCTTCCTCATCTATCCTAGCATTCACCATTGTATTAGCCATAACCTGAAAAACCATAGGGCATGGATTAGAAGAAGGACCTACTAGAGCCAAAATCTATGGAATGACTTAGAGAATGAAGAAGTGAAGTTTCCTAAACATCTAATAGCCTCCTATTCATAAATGTGGTGCGCTTCACATTTAAGAACAACACTCTACTAGACATGGTTTGAGATAATCCTATAACCATTTTAAACCTTTTGCTCTGACTACTAAGTTTGTCATGACTCAGGGGTACACCCTAGATGTAATATGGCGTACTTGACTACAAAGGTGTGTCATACAATCCCTTAGCATATCATAACATAAGATAATAGAAAAGTATGGAAATTTTAAAAACATTATTCATAAAATCGAAGTATTTTGATAGAAGCAAACGAAAGTCTTTTCTACACTTTGTCTCAAACCATCTAATACAACTTTTGAACAAACCCTTAGGACATAGCCCATACAATAGTCTCAAAACATGTAAATAAAAGGCATAAAGGAAATAGTTGGTTTTGTCCTCGAAGCTATGAGGACTGACTAAGTCTTCAACTCCTTTGCTCCTTAGAAACCAATCCTCAAGAATGGAACTCAATCTCTGAACACTACATTTGATTAGATGAGAAAATCCATTCTACCCTAGAACCATTACTATGTGAGAACATCTTTCATGTTAAGTTCATTATGAGTTTACGAGAATAACCTTTCAATCAGCCCACAAGAACAGCCTAATAACCATTCACATCTAGATCACAAGGTATTATGGTGACTAGCTTCATTCTTAAGCAATTCTAACAAAAATTCACCATAGAGATTCAATATCAATCATTACTAGTCATGATCCATAATTTATACTACAATCTAATTCAATTCATGTCTATATGTTCCTAATCTTAAACAATTACTACTCACAACATCAATTATAGAAGATAACCTATGAATCCTCAATTTCACCTTTCATGGCATACCCACATAATTCAATTTCATCTATTAGACTAGGGTTAACCATGGAAAACATGTCATATCATCATAATATAATGAATCAATACTACAACAATCAGAAACAAGTATTATCCACTCAGTTGGAATCATACTCAAACACTACCCACAACATAGGAAGAAACCCTAGCTGGAATTGGGTCTTATCTTCACAATTGGGGGAAATCTAGGGGGCTCTATGGATGGAAGAATCCATAGATTAATAAGTTATCATACCTTGATTCAAAGCCATTACACAAGCTTGCAATAATGAAGTCTTGTTCTTGACCTAAGCTTTAAGCACTATCTTCATCTTCTTCAAGTCTTTAGTTTTCTAGATAGATGATTTTTGAGATGAAAAACTTTGGGATCTTTTGGAGCTTTGGAATTAATGACTTAGTTGGAGTGTTTAATGACTTAAAATAGTTTATATAGGTGTATAAAGTCTGAATAAAATGAGCCCCACTTAAAACCAACTTAAAAGGAATTTACTAAAAGACTCATGACTAAGCAGCCTACTCCCAAGCACCACGACTAGACTTCACGAGCCGTGGTCCTGCTCGTGGTCCTTGAACAGTGGATTGGCTAGTGAGTCTTGGCCTCCACAAAGCTAAGGCATGACCACAAGCCTTCCCACGAGTGGTGGTCTTCCCCACGACCGTGAAGTGGCCCGTGGTCCATAGGCCTTGTCCCAAGGTCTTGCCTCCCACAATGCTAAGGACCCTTCATGAGGCCTCCCATGAACCGTGGTCAATACCACTAGTCGTGGTGATGGCCGTTATCTTGGGGCAGTGCCTTGCCAAGGTTGGGGCAGCCTTGGCCTTTAGCCTAGGCTTTGCCCCTTTGCCCTTGGCAATTGCCCTTGTAACCTTAATTAAACCCTAGATGGTCTTCTAAACTATGAGGTGTAATACATGCCTTGATGTTCAACCCCTAAACCCCTCATTCTAAGTACGAGAAGTCTTATCTAAGACTCTAACCCTCATATCAAATTCTAGAACCCCAACATAAGGCTCTAGTTTAGTCTACTAGTTTCTGGGGTATTACAGAACCCTGACTGTCAAACCTAACATTTGGGGAAGTGTAGGCAACTATATCTGTTAGTAAAAAATATGTACAAAGTGTGATAGCCATTCATAAAACATTTTAAAAATACTTAAAAAGAGATACCTTCATAAAATGCAATGACCAAGCTAAAACATGAGACGAAGAGTTAGAAAACATGAGTCATAAAGCATGGTCAATGCACATAGTCATCATCTTATGCATGTATGACATACTTCCTTGAAATAACTTTAGTCATCATAACTTGCTTTTGGGAAATAGTGTTAACCAACATATAAGACCATGTGAGCTATCATCATGGAATCCGGTGTCTCCCACACTTAAAAGAGTTGTCCTACTTGCCACTGCATGGACCATGAACTTCTAGCTTATGTGGATGCACTAGCTTATGTCTATCTTCTAGACAATCCTATGTTAGCAAATAGCTTTGGGACATGGGTAATCACCATTTGTCCACTTGGTTCTAAGCTTAACTTCCATGGAATAGTTCTTAATCATATTTAAAGGAACATGGGTTATCGCCTCTTGTCCTTACATCATGTGACATGGGTAATCGCCTCTTGTCTTTTAATTAGAAAGCATGGGTACTCACGTCTTGCCTCAACATTAGAATATCCTTATAATTGGTTCATTTTAGGTGAGAAAGCCTTTCAACCCTAAGAACCTTTATCATGTGAGAAAGCCTTTCACAATTCATTCTTACATGTGTGTATGAGAAATCCTTTCAACAACACAACAATAGCAGCATCAATGAAACTTCACTCTCAAAGCATCCTTAAAACATATGCATAAATTTCATGAGAACATGGTTGATTTTATAAACTTCTCTTTCATAATCCAAAACCTATATTATATATTCATAACTTGGAAAACATTGGGATCGCATGGGTTCATGAGGGATCATCATAAAAACATGAGATTAACTCAATTCATGCATAAGAGATCATACTTCAACCAATCAAATTAATAATCAAGAGTACCCATAACATGGAAGAAAAACCCTAACTCAAGTAGGGAATTCTAACTTTGAAAATTGGAGAAACTTGGGACTTCATGGATGAAAGGCTTCCATGGATGAAAACTATTATACATCAATGCCAATTGCTTATCTTCAACGGATGAATTGGGAACTTGACTTCGAACCCTAGGTTGAACCCTTCTTCTTTTGTAAATTTGAAAGAATCACTTGAATAAGTTGATTTTGGGGTTAAATTAGCTTATATAAGGGCTCAAGGTAAGGGAAAAAATGACATAGTATCAAAATAAAATAATTAGGAAAAGACCCAAGTGCCCCTGACTTACAGTTGATGCGCACCTCCAAATGGAGGGCTTCACGAGCCGTCTAGGGGTCCACGAGTTGTCTAAGGGTCCACGAGCTGTCTAGGCAATCATGGTCTCTGGACTAGTGGCTAGCCAAGTCTTGACCCTCGAAAAACCCACCTTCACAAGTTGTCTAACTCTTCATGACCCGTTTAGGGGATCGTGGGAACAGGCTGGCCTTGAAGTGGATTCTGCAACCCTTTCATGACCACCACAACGAGGTGTAAGGCTCTCCACAATCTGCCTAAGGGCTCGTGGTAGGGGAGTCCTTCTAGGCCAAGAACTGGAAGGTAGCCATGAGCACCACCTTTGCTGATTCTTTATCTGGCATTAGGTATAATTGGGTTCCTATTTTTTTATATCTTCTTTCTAAGTTTGAATGTATTATTTTTATTTCTAGTCCATCTTGACTTTTATATATTTTTTCTTCTACAGCATATTCTTCTTTATTCATTATAAGTTATGTTGATATTTATATTCTAAGTGTTGTAATTGTAGATCTAATAAGAATATTGTTTTTCTTTGTGCTTTTATAGATTTTTGGCATACTCCTGCCTAGATATTTTCTTCTAATCTATTTTGTCTAAATCGTAATTCTTGTTTTATTTCATTAATTTTTTCTAATAATTGTTCTCTATAAGTTTCATCCATTATAAAAACATTTTTTCATAATATTCTTGTTTCTTTATCATAAGATTTTGTATTTCTTTTATATTTTCTGAAATATATTCTAAGTATTCCATATCTTGGGTTCGTTGGTATGTTATAATATTATTTAGAGGAGTGGCTGACCAAATTTTTTCGGCTGGTCTCACAAGACTACCCTACGCAATAGTAGCCCAACTCCTTGATCGCATGATTGAGACCAACCAAGAAATAGAGAAAGACCACTATTTTTCCACACTATTAACTCAGCTAGATGATTTGGCCAAAAAGATATTAGAGGTTGAAGTCCAGTGCAAAAGGAAATATAAATACATACCCCCTCATGAGCAGAGAAAGCCTAAGGACAATGAGGGTAGATGTGTCGAGAAAACGCTCTCAATCATTATCCAAAAGGTCAATGAGCATGATAGAGTGCTGGAAGAGATAAGGGAGAATATTGAAATGCTAAATCAGATGAATGCCTCTCACTCCAGATCTATCCAGCTAATTGAGACCCTCATGGGTCATGTATTCCCTCATCTCTACCCAAGACAACAAGAGGGGTTGCCTAGTGACACTAAGGTCAACCCCAATAATGAAGTTTGAATAAGGAATTACATCGTGCCACGACATTAACTAAGGCGCTTCTTGGGAGGAAACCCAAGTTTTTCTGCTTTTGTTTTTGTTTTATAAATAATCATGTGTTGATTGTGCAGGTTAAAGTGTGGAATGTGTTTGAACAGTGCAGATTGGTGAGCAAAAGCTCCAGTTGGAGACTCGCCGAAGAGGCCAGCGAGCCCGACTTGGACCGTTGTTGGACTCAAGGAATTCTAGGTTTTAAGTCTATAAAACTCGACGAGCCTAGGAGCAGATTTGCGATACACCGACTAGGTCGGCGATCACGATCTTGTTAGCCGTTTAGAGCCCCACATTAACTAGAGGTCCTGTAGAACTCGGAGAGGTCAGTGCCCACTCATCATGTCGCCGAGTAGGTCGGCGAGCAAAACTTATGTCGCCGATTGGGCAAGATCTGGATGGTTTTTAAAGGCCAAAAGTTCAAAAGTTCAAAATCTTTCACATTCCCTCACTTTTCAACTTTCCAAAATCACACCTATAATATTGTATTCTTTATTTTTCAGTTTTTACCGCATCTTAGTCATCAAGTTTGTGTTCGAAGTTGGATTTATTTTCCGCCTAGTGTTTCAAAGTATTTATTCAGCTTCTAAGGTTGGTTTTTCAAACCCCGAATTTATATTTAACTGATGTGAGGTTATTCGATTGGAGGCTGCTATGCCATGGATGACTGAGGTAGTTATTTTAGCTGCACTAACCACCTAACCACCCTTCGGGCTTTTGTTGATGATTTGACTACGAGAGTCATGGCTTATGAGAGTAGACAGGGGGAGTCTTCTAAGGTTACGACTATGAAAGCCGAAGTGGTAGATCTGAGGAAGGATGTAGACTATCTCAAGTCTACAGACTTCACTTCACTATTAGAGGCAGTGGATGATGTAGATGCCCAGAGACTTTTGTGATTCCTCAGGACACCATCGAAGATGTACATAGGTATGGCATAGCAGCTAATGAGTTGGAGGCAGAGACCAATGAGGAGTAGATAGAGGTGAGGGAGGAGAGCATATACGGAGATCTGCCAGATCTAGAGGCGATTATACAGTCGGTGATCTAGACATCACTAACATAGACGTCTATGGCTGCTCCTAGTGGATCCCGTACTGTTGATGTGACTCCGGGTACTATGGCCTAAGATCAGAGTGATGCACCAAGCACTGATGCCTAGACAGATGGAGTGACTATTTAGACATGATTTTTCTTTACCTCCCTCTCTGTCTTCTTTTATTAACTTTTTGGATACTTTATTGCATTTGAGGACAAATTTCTTTTGTTTGTGGTGGGGTGAGGTACTTTCATACCTACCTTTTGTTTTGATGACATTTTCTGTATATCTTGGGTTTTTTAAGCTATATATTGTGTTTTGATACTACTTTTGTGGATATTTGAGCCTGTGGCTCCTTTTTTTAATTGTAAATGATTTTTGGACCCTTTCGAACAATTTTGGGCCACCTCTTGATTGTGTTGGAATGTGGCTGTTCTCTTGCAAATTTTAGTATCAGTCTTGATCAATATCGATGACTTCAATTGTGCTCATAATTGACCAAAAATAAATGTGTGGCTACGATGAGGCCAAATGAAGTTGCATAGACAAGATAAGAAATTTTTGCATCTCGTTGTGACTAGCTGGTTATCGAATGAGTTTCTTGTGATGAACATTGCACACTAGCGAAAGTGTGGAGTCTTGTTTGATATTAGTGTCAATGCCTTGTGTGATAAGCTTACCGTGAACCATGTATGATAACACCTAGAATTTGCCTCGTTGGTCCGGTTGACCAAGTGATGTGAGCTCTTGAAATGATCTTAGTCAACAATTTTAAAGAGTGAAACAATTGGACATTTTACCTCTTTGGTGGCCTACCTTGTGAATGTGTGAACTTCACTTCAACAGCTTTTGAGCCTTAGCCTTTCCTTGGATAAAACTTGATGAAATTGTGACTTTTCTTTATCCCTTCACCCTTAATCCTCATTGAATGTGGTTTGTTTAAATAGCCAACTTAGGCCAAAAGCCTAAGTTGGGGTGTGGTGGAAAGAGAAGACAAATCAACAAGTGTAATGAAGTCCCCCTTGAACCATGGTTTTGAGAAAGATGGAACCCCTCTATACAAATAAAAAGATAAGAAGAAAAGAAGACTGAAAAAGAAAGAGAATGAAGAAGTTTTTGAAATAAAGTTGTGAAATTACAAAAGAATGGGGTGTCGGGTAGAAGATGGAAAGTGAATAATGGGGTGACTTATGAGCATAAATGGGAATGATGAGGGGAAGGAAAGGAAGTGTTGTTCATACTATATTTCATGAGGATATAAGCCACTGAGCCTAAATGACCATACCTTTACACTCAGCCTCGTTACAAGCCTTGAAAAGACCTTTTTGATCCTGAGTGAGTTGAAACAAGTGTTGATTGGAAAATAAGGGCAAACCTATGGGTGAAATCGTGCATTGTGTTCATCTTTGTGAGTGTGAGTGTTATATGTGATTTCGGAGCTTTCAATCGTTGAACCATTTTGTGTGAATATGGAATCATTCTTTGTGTGAGAGCATTTGAGTACCTTTGTTGAGCTTGAACTTGCATTTGAAGCAAGTATTGTGAACTTGAGAATCTTTGATAATGGTGAGTCACAACTTGAATCTTTGAGTGCCAAATTGATCCATGCATGAGTAAGTTGAATCCTTTTGTGTACATTCATGATTGAGTCTTGTGTAGCACTGTTTGAGACATCCTTTTTGAATTGTTGAACTTGAATTTTACTTGAGGACAAGCAAAAGTTTAAGTTAGGGGTGTTGATGAGTCCACGATTTGGACTCATTTAGGGCTTTATTTAGATAGATTTTATGTCCTCAAATGCTTGTTTTGTGCCAATAACTGATGTAAAATCATTCAATTCCAAGTATATGGATTGAAGAACGAAGCATGGACACTATTGTACAAAAAGGAACAAATCAGCAGAAAGAACGAAGAAAAGAAGGCCTGGTGATCACCGATTCCATTTGGCGAGTTGCCGAATGGCCACTATCTCGCCTAAAGTTTCAATGTACCAAGCCCTAAAGGAGAAAATCAATTTGGCGAGAGAAAGGAGCAGTCGGCGTGTTGCCGAGTGGTTCCACGAAGCAGTTTAGATCGCCCAAAGTTACAGAACGTGAGGATGCTGAATGCAAAAGAAAAAAGGTGATGTAACTAACCAAAGGGCGGATCGCCGAGCTAATCAGCGATCTTGACTTACTGCGCTGAATGGTCTTTCGTAACATATTTTTGGCGACTATAAATACATTTTCAAATTATGTTTATTATCAATCAAATATTATTCTGAACATTGATTAGAGTAATTTTTGAGTTTTGAACTTTGAGTTTTTTGACAACTTTTCATTAGCTTGGAAGAATTGAAGTTTTTTGTTTTTGAGAAATTGGAAGTGGGTCTTTGAGATTCTTCAACTTGAATCTTTGTAAAGACGAAATTAATCTTACTCAATTGATGGAAATACAATTTGGTAAGGATTTCTATCTTTTTATAATGTCTAGCTAAAACCCCAATTCTTGGGCTGTGATTATGTGATTATGGGTTGATTTAACTTGTGGGTATTGCTAATTGTTAGTTTAAATGCTATTTAGAAGTGATTTCATTCAGTAATTGTGGTTTAATTTAATGGGTTGAAGTTCCAAATATAATTCTACCTTCGTGTTTTGGCTTGCTTGAGAGAGAGGTTTTAAAACCAAGATTACTGAATTAATGGCCTGTGGGTATTGGGTTGTCATGGGTTAAGCTCGAGAGAGTGAATCCTAAACCCTTTTCCACACATTCAACTCGAGAGAGTGAATAGACTAAAGCGAATGTTGTTCTTATTTGCTTGCTTGTTGGTGTTCAACAGAAACCAACTTGATTCGGGGTAAATTGGTTGAGAGAAAGTTTATCCCCATTAAAGTCTAGCTTAGTCACTGATTTACAGCTATTTACTAACAATTGGAATCACCCATTTGTTTACCTTAGCCTATAATCAAATCACATCCCAAGAACCCATCTCATTATTGTTAAATTCATGTTATTTGTTGTTGTTGTAGCTGATAGTTAAAACCAAAACACCCTTATTTGACATTCGTGTCACCCCTAATTTGAATTATATTTTTACTTGTAAATGTATATTCCTATGATTAACTAGAACATATTCATACTTTACTCTTGAATCTTAAACAAGTACCACTCCCTGTGGGATTTGACCCCAACTCATTTAGTTGGGTTATTGTACTGATAGCGATTGTTGATACTTAGAATTGGATGATGTGTCCTTGAAGCATTAATCACCTTTATCCATTATTTCTTATTGGGGTACTCAATTCACTTCACACTTTTGGAAGTCATTCCAAAAAGGCCTTGGCACCAAAGTTAAACTTAGCACGAATTTTCGTCCCTAAACTGATGGGCAAGCGGCGTGTACCTTCCAAACATTGGAAGATATATTAAGGGAATATGTAATTGACTTCAAGGGTAATTGGGATGACCACTTTCCATTGATAGAATTTGCCTACAATAATAGCTACCACTCAAGTATCAGTATGGCTCTTTTCGAAGCCTTGTATGGTAGGAGATATAGGTCTCCCGGTCGTTAGTTTGAGGTTGGTGAGGTTGCCCTACTAGGTCTCGAATTGGTTTATGAGGCCATTGAGAATGTCAGACTCATTAGAGAGAGGTTTAGAATGGCTCAAAGTCAGCAAAAGTCTTATGTCAATGTGAGGAAAATGGATCTAGAATTTGAGGTTAACGATTGGGTCAATTTGAATATCTCACCCATAAAGGGTGTGATGAGATTTTACAAGAAAGGGAAACTTAGTTCTTGGTATGTAGGCCTATACCAAATTTTGAAATGGGTTGGGAAAGTTTCATATGAGTTAGATTTGCCAAATGAGTTGGCTCCAGTGCATCTGGTGTTTCATGTTTGTACGCTCAAGAAGTGTGTTGGAAATCCGGCATCCATAATCCCCTTAGAAGGGTTAGGGGTTGATGAAAGTCTTTCATATGAGGAAGTTCCTGCAGAGATTCTAGACTGACAAGTTAAGAGGTTCATAAATAAGGAAATAGCTTCCGTAAATGATTTGTGGAGGAATCATTTGGTTGAGGATGCTACTTGGGAGACCAAGGCTGATATGAAGTCCCGCTATCCTCATCTTTTTCCTTCTACTTCTACTCTAGCTTGAGGTAAGTAGTTTCTCTTGAGTTTTCCTTGCTTTGGAAGTCATGTGTGTTATTTGAGTTTTTCCATGATTTCCCTATGTTATGCATGTTCTTGAGAAATTTATATTAGTAAGAAAATGAGTTTTTATGATTGATTGTCCTCATGTTGTTGTGCATTGAGTAAGAGTTGCCTATATAATTGATGAGATGAATTGTTAAACATGCTTTAGTTGTGATTTTTTAGAGTAAATTGCATAAGGGCTCCATGAGATTGTGTGTTAGCAGTACTTGTTTGTAGTCTTTATTGACCTGGAACACAAGCTTTACCAGCTAACTTCAATCACATAGTTAGTTGGACAAATGAACAGGGGAATGCTCACCAGTTCCTTCTTTCCCAATTTCATCTTTAGAGACGAGTTACACCGGCCAATAAGGAGATATTTTGGGCTTATCAGAGAGTTTTGATCACCGTCTGGGTAGTCTCTATTAGGATTTCTGTTTCATGTGCACTAAAAAGGAAGGAAGACTGGTGCAACGAGGGCTGTTATGTAGGCGTACAACTCTTCCTAGGTTGTATTCAATCCCGAATTACCAAAGAATCAATTAGAGTCAGATGAGCTTTTGGGGAGCTACAGTAACCACAAGCTTAGCTAGCGTCATACCTGTAGTAGGAGATACCATAGTGACTTGGCTTTGGAGCGTAGCAAGAAGCCCCAAATCCTTGATTTGGCTAGGAAACACTGCATTACTTTGGGCCCAGGAAGCGAAGGGAATGAGCTCGGCTGCTTCTCCTCCCAAAGTTGGAATCTTCCTACTCTTGTTAGTGTCGGAAGGGCAGGGCTACTATACTATATGGTAAAGATCTCCCACACATGGACCAGGGGCTTACTTCCTAGCCCCAGTAGGAGTAGTGACTAGCGTTATATATCGTTGGATGGCCGAAAGGTTGCCACGAGTAATTCTCATGCTCTTCCAATCGCATGAGATGTAGCAACCCATTACATTCAATCATCCCCTGATAGAAGTCACAGCATCTATATCCAATTACGCATAAAAGCAAAGACTAATACAGTTATGATAGGATTGAGTCTCTCTTCCTCTAGGGAAAGAAGCCATTGGCTACAAGTGGGTCTATAAAGTCAACAGCCTTCCCGCGGCTGAAGAAGAGCCAGGTGATCGATCCGAGATCGAAAGAGCCTTGGATCACTCTTCCTGCCAAAAACAAGGGACCTACTTCTCATCCTAGGAGTTAGCAGGTATGAAAGAGTCCCCTCTCTGTCTGTCTCTCCGAGTTTCTACTACTAAGTAGCACTTCTGCTATTCAATCATAGAATCGATTTCGATCAAGCTGAAAAAGTAAGTCCTATATATGTTTGTTATTAGTAAAGCGCTAAGGCCCTATCTATAGTAAGGGGCCCTTTCTTGAGCATTCTTTTAGTTTGGAGAAGGTAGTTCCTCCTATGAATATGAGAAATGTTGAGTTCTCATGCATAATCAGTTATTAGATGTAGTTCCTATTTCCATGCGATGCAATGAGTATTTCTATGCGATGCACTGAGTATGTTTCCTCCTTAGAATGGTGAATAATTTTGATGTGGCATGCATGATGGTCTTTGTCCGAGTCTTTATACATAAGGTGTCTAGATCATCATTCTAGGACGAATGTTCCTAAGAGGGAGATATTTTAAACACACCGAAAATTAGTAGGCTAAACTAGAGCTAAACGTAAGGGTTAACGTCAAGGAAGGAGGCCAAGGGCAAGGCTAAACATGTTGTGTTTGATGAAAACACATTACCCTATGTGTCTCCAATTCAATCTTAGATTAACATTGATGTCTCACCTCACCTTGCCACATTTTTTGAATCTTTCTCTAAACTACAAGCACATGATAATCATATTTCACGGGAAGTACGGGCTAATAGTACGCAAGTTTCTGGTGAAAATTCTACTACAACAATCCATATACTCCTTGATGATGAGAGTGTTATTGACCCTTCAGGTGTAGGATCAGATGTTGATCAGGAAGAAAAAGTTAAAAGTGATGATCCAGACAGTAGTAATGAGACTCAACTTGATTAGGCTCCAGTTGCGGATTTAGGATCAGCTAGTGGCAGTGAGGAACACATTGTATGTGCAGGTCCAGTCAATGGTGATTTATCAAATCCTACTTTCTCTGTGTCTAATCCATTGGAAATACATTTAGAAGTTGACTTCTCTAAGTGGAATCTGCCAAAGCATTATCAACCTGAAGATACTACACTACAATCAAGTACTTCAATTTATGTACTTCCTGCACCACAAGGGCATCATATGATCACGAGACACAAGGCAAAGGAACAACACCTATCACTTGTTGCTCGCAACAGCAAAGAGATCTTGAGGGAATTAAATACTACTAAGGAAGCACTAAGGTCACCTCATTGGCTTGCAGCAATGCATATGAAATCAATGTTTTACATACTAACAAGACATGACTACTAGTGCCCAAATCTCCTGGTACAAACTTGGTTTGTTCAAACTAGGTGTTCAAAACAAAATTGAAAGTTGACTGAACAGTAGATAGATACAAAGCCAGACTTGTGGCCAGGGGATTCTCGCAGCTTGAAGGGATAGATTTTGAAGAAACATTTAGCCCTGTGATTAAAGCCACAACTATAAGGGTGGTTCTATCCATTGCAATTAACTCAAAGTGGGAAGTTAGGCAACTAGATGTCAAAAATGCATTCCTTCATGGTTTCCTATAAGAAGAGGTGTACATGAGTCAACCTCCTGGATTCATTGATCCAGGTATCCTTAGCATTTGTGTCTACTTAAAATGCACTATATGGTCTTAAACAAGCACAAAGAGCCTGGTTTGATAAGTTTAGCATGCATTTCCAACACCTTGGTTTCATTTCTAGTAAAGCAAATCCCTCCTTATTTACTTTGAAAACTCACAAAGGCACAATATTTTTCTTGTTCTATGTGGATGATATTTTTGTCATAGGAAGTAATCCATCACATGTCTCAGAATTGGTTCTACAACCTGAGAAAGAGTTTGCTATGAAAGAACTTGTCCCATTACAGTTATTTCTAGGAGTAGGGGTTAAGTATTTTGAAGGGGTAATTCACTTAAGTTAGAGTAAGTATGTTGCTGAGCTTCTAGACATTACATAAGTGTGTTACGACTTGAAAAACTAGTAGGTGAAACTAGAGCCTTACATGAGAGTTTTTGAGTTTGATGTGTGGTATGATGTAGTAAAATAGTTTCCTAAACTTAGGTTGAGGGTTTTAGGGGTTAAACGTCAAGGTACGACCCCCCAAGTACCAACCAAGGGTCCTTGAGGAGGACCTAAAGCCTAACCCCTAAGACTCCCCAAGATTCTCCAAGGCTCACCTACGATGGCACCTACGGCCATTAGGTGGACCCACGCCCCATAGATAGGGGTCGTGGGTCATGGCCTGACTTCCCCCAAGTTTTCATGCCCCAACCCTAGACCCACAATTGACTAGTATGGTCTGTGGGTCCATCCACGCCCCGTATGTAAGGGTCGTGGATGGGGGCCTGTGTTGCTGCCTAGTCTCGGTCAAGGTGGCGGTAGTTTAGGTAATTCCTAATTATGTTATTTTAATGTAGGGTCATTTTATATTGATTATCTAGACCTATATAAGGGTTTTTAAGCTATTAATTAACCCTTACACTTCATATATCACAACTACCCAAATCATAACCACCTTTACCCCCAAAGTTTTCTCCCAAAAACTCCATTGAAGAAGGTCAAGTTAGCACTTGAAGAAGGGGGCTTTCTCTCAGTATTTTTGTTGGATTTCTTCATCTAAGGTATGGTAGTCTTGATTCATGGAATGCTTTCATCCATGAAGCCCTCTAACTTTCAATTTCAAAGAAACAAATTCTCCAAAACCTAGGGTTTTCATTCTAAGTCATGGATTCTTCCTAAAAATAGTTTCAATGATTTAAATATCATATATTATGAATGAATTGTTGTTTTATTGTGGTTTTAAGATAAAATCTCCCATGAATCCATGAATTCCCCATAACCCTAATTTATGACTGTGTGATGTAGGTGAATTGTAGTAAGATGAATACTATGCAATTGTTCTTGTAGTAGTTTAATTACTTGAATTATGTTATTATTCATGCCTAAATTGTAGTAATTCTTTCACAACCCGGGGTTACCCCCTAGAAGTAACATGGCGTACTTGACCCTGAAGGGGTCGCATACAAGCCTCAAGCATACATGAACATAAAAGTTTAGGAAAATAGTGCGGAATTTAAAACTTTTCTTTACAATCGAAGTTTCTTATAAAATGAAAGAGAATCTATGACACTATGTCTCAAACCATCTATTATACTTGGAACAAAACTCTTGAATACAATCTTAGGGACATAGTCCTTACAAAAGTCTAAAACATAAAAATAGAGACATAAGGATATATGGTTGAGCCCTCGAATACAATGAGAACTCACCAATCTTCTTCTTCTTGATCTCCTATGAACCTAGCCATGAGGATGGAATCCAATATCTCCAAAGCCTACACTTATAGAAAATGTAGAAAGATGGGGTTAGCACAAAAGTACTAATTATGGAAGCCATGCACAAAACCATTAAAACATGCATAAAAAGGGACATTTCATTTGAAATCATGTTATATGCCATTTTTGAACATCATCATTGAAATAGTTGGAGAATGCAACCCATAAGGCAACTCACATACATTATATTATAACATGAGAGATATTATTATAATAACAAGCATAGTCTCCAACATAAACACAATACATATCCCAATCTTCACATACATAGCCTTCAATCACAACACAACACAAAGTCAAATACGAAGATCATCTCACCATTAAGTAATCATCACATAAGCAACCCCTAAGAAACACTTGTGCAATATATGGTTGGCATCCCACAATACCAACCCAACTAAGTACTCTTATGAAGCTACTTTAGTCAAGCATTTCATCCTTAGACCTCATCCTAAGAAATAGCCACAAACAAGAAAATAGTCATGTACATTACTTGAATTATAGGTAAATTCATTCATAACAACTGTCTACTCAATATACATGATGCATTCAAATCTCATTATAATATAAAGGAACCATCCCATGATATCCTAAAAGTCTAGTGTGCAATGTGGAAGTGAAGTCCCATACCCCCACTCCTACTAAGTAAAACTCACCAAGAAGTCATAGTATAGTTCGTGTCTCATTCATTATCTTTTTTATATAGGGAAAGTAGCCATAACCGACATAGATCATGTGAGCTACATGGAATCCGTTGTTGTTTAACCCAACACCTAAAGAATGAATCCTACTTGCCAAAGGTAGAACTAAATGTATAGTTATAAGGTGGATCCACTAGCTAAAGAGACCTATGTGGGTACATAATTATGGGATAAGGAGATTGCTTCTAGAAACCCGCCCTATTGCATTGGCGGAGGGGCTTCCATACCATGAGTTCACTTTAGGTGACCAACCTATTGCATTGACGGAAGGGCCTTTTCCTCATTTTCCATATCCACTCGTTGCTAAGCATTATTTCCCAAATTATACGTCATTAGTCTTGAATTGTATTTACATGTGTGAAGGAGTGCTCTACCCTTTATTCAATACAATTCATAAAATAGCTCATAGATTCACTAAAGGTGAGAAAGTACTTTCAACCTTAGAATCAACATTAGTATGTGAGAATAACTTTCACACCAAGATCAAGTGTTCTCATGAGAATGGACTTTCAATCAATATAATAGGATCATCATGGTCATGTACATTTCATGCATAATAATGTGTGAAGGGGCATATGAGAATTATACTTTCAACTAACACCATTGATACATCATCATCATACTTATGCATGGAATGTGTGTGTGTATAATTGTCCTTGCAATGACACAACAACAACATTATCATCATAGACACTTTCCTCTCAAAGTGTTCATAAGTATGTACATAATATCACAATCATGTGTCTTACACATAAATTGCATTCAAGGATCATAGACCATGTAAATCAACACATCTATCATTTATCATAATAGACATGTATATGATAATAACTCAAATAGTTCATTCATTTGCATGTATAAGCTCATATACTCATATTGTAGGTCATATGGGTAAAGTCCTTCAACAATAGTACCATACACAATTCAACATGCACAATGGCTTCCTTCCTAATGCCTCAATATTCATAGTTCATTCCTTTTAGCCTTTACCTTTAAAGCCCTAGGAGTCATCTTCTTATTATGAGAATTACTCTCAAGCAATACCTCACATGGTCATCATGTAAACCTAACTCTCAAGGTAGATTAACCACATGCTTCATTCTTACTCAATTATAGTCATATAGCATCAAGTAAACTAAATCTCAATACTACTCAACCATGATTCATCATGTAATACCTAATTAAGTTCATTCATGTCTACAAGATTCACTCATAAGTAATGTTTAGGTGATCTAATCTAAGGAAATTCATCAAGAAGTTCATCAATTTTAGAAGGTCATATCTAAACCCTCAATTTGCCTATTTCATGACATAACCCTAGAATCTTAGGTTAATTAAGAATACATATAGAATTATACTAACATCAAGTAAATACATCATAATTAAACACCTTTACCATTCAAGTGAATCAACAAGTTCATATACAATCTTCATCAACATATATACAACCCTAGCAAATTGCCTTTCAAGGCAAATAATCAAGATCAACCCTAACTTCTAGAATTATCATACTAGATAGAGAGATATCATGATTCAACAACAAAATAAACATAAACATAATTGATTGTTAAGCTTCCATGATCAATCAAGTCAGACCTTAGTTCACAATTTAGGAAGAAGGGGAAATCATGGGTCCAAGGGAGATTTTAATCAAAATCCATCAACACTCTATTAATTCAATCCTAAATAATCATAATAATTCTTAATTAAACAATTGAATTCGTTTTGGAAGGAGACCAATGACTAGTTTGAAAAACCCTAGAATTGCGGGATTTGAAAACATGATTTGAAGGAGCTTCTTGGTGATAGCTAACCAAGAATGAAAAGCATCCATACCTTAGACTTAGAATCCCATCAAATTCATATGAAAAAGCCCTCTTCTTGATGCTCTAGCTTTATCCCATCCTTTGTTCTTCAATGGAGTCTAGAGAGAGAAATATTTCAGAGGGAGAAGAACTTTTGATTTGATTTGGGTTTTGGAGAATAGAGGAATAAATGAAGTGTTTTAAGGCATAAAACTATTTATATATATGATATAAACTAATTAAAAATGACCCCACTCCATAATTAATAAAAAGGAAATTACCTAATAACCCTTAATTTGGGCGGCCCCCGTCAGGGACCAAGCCCACCTAGACGATCCGTCAAGTGGACCACGGCCCGCAGTGGTGCCCGTGGTTCCTTGACTAGTAGCTCCCTCAACTTTTCCTGGCTCCCAAGTGGTGAAGGCAATCCCACGAGCCTTCCCATGATTCGTGGTCTTCACCACGAGCCATGAAGTGGCTCGTGAAGGAGAGCCTTCCTTAGGCAGCCTTGTGAGCACACTGTCTTGCCAACCACGGGTGGCACTATGACTCATGGTGGCCACCACAGGTCATGAAGAACCTCATGATTATGCTAGGCAGAGGCTAGATGGAGTTTTATGCAACCTTGGCCCCCACAATGCCAAGGCAAGACCACAAGACTTCCCACAATCCATGGTCAAGACCACGAGTTGTGGTGGAGGTCGTGGTTCCTAGGCAGTGGCTAAGCCTCAATGCCAAGTCTCACACATGCCTAAGGGACCTTCAAGAGCCCTTTCATGGACCGTGGTCAAGACCACTGGTCGTTAAAATGGTCATGGTCCTTGGGCAGTGTTGGCCAAGCTTTGGGCAGCCTTGGCCTTTGGCTTAGACTTGCCTCCTTTTGGTTTGGCTTTTGACCTTGCAACCTCAACCAAACCATAGAAGGTCTTCTAAACTACGGGGTCTAGCACGTACTTGGACGTTTAATGACTAAACCCCTTAACCTTAGACATTAAACCACAAGTTAGGCTTTAGTTTCACCTATTTATTTTATGGGTCATTACACTATCCCCCACTTAGGAACAGTTGTCCTCAAATGACACTTTAAACAAATTAAGGGATAACGACTCAAGACTAGCATCCCATCATCCATGATACATCATAAACAATGCACACAACTAGGAGGAAACATCAACTCCATCTCCAACATACTCAATGCAACACAAGAAAGTAGGAACTACATCTACGAATTCATTGTGCATCATAACTTCAACATTTTCATTTCATTGGAGGAATTACCTTCTCCTACTCAAATCATGCTCATCATAACATCATTAAGCACATTATTCAATTTACTTTCAAAAATCATTTCATTCAAGGAGGAATTTCTGAACTCCTAACTAAAACATGTCCATATATTCTTCTCATGAAGTACAATAGGCAACTCTTACTCAAAGCACCACGACATGAGGGAAACAATTCACATAAACTCATTTTCTTTCAAAACACAAGTTTTCATGAACATGCATTATCTAAAGAAGTCATGGCAACACGTAAGCACATAACACAATGCTAGCTAGGCACACAAACACTTTTAAACATCATTAATCACTTAGTCATAGGAAGAATTACATTTTCTCATTAAAAGAAAGCTCAACACAATCAACATGGAGCCCAAGTGCCATTTCATCAAAAACACAACAAAGCATGTTCATCCCATCATCTCATGAAGTCAAATATCCCATCAACATACTAGAATGCACAACAGCATGAGGAACATGTAAATCATGGAAAAATCCATTTTATACTAAATAAGAATCTTTCAAAAATATGCATAACATAAGGAGATCATGGAAATTTCTAAAACACTCATGACTCTTGGACAAAAAAAAAAAAAAACAACCCAAAAGGAACTCTTGGTCTCAAGCTAGAATAGGAATAGAAGAAAAAGATGAGGATATCGGGACTCTCAATCAATGTCGCTACTCAAGCACATGATCTCCCCCTTAGGAGTAAGTCCCTTTTTACAAAAGCCTCAATTACTACCCCTTTCCACAAACTCAAGCTTTACCAAGGCTCATTATAACCTTATCGGGCTCTAAAACCATAGAGGTCAAATAATCATGCATCCAAACCCTACCAAGGTTAACAAGAGTAACTCTAAGGGACAAGGGAATCATAGGACACATTTAACATCTAAGACTCCAAAATCATAAAATGAGTCAAGGAGAACTTATCATCTTTTAAGCTAGAGGAGGAATAGAAGGGGACATAAGGATATTGGGACATCTCATTGGCCCTTGGCCTCCCAATTAAGCACCTTCAACTAACACCTTTACTAAATACCACTCCTCAACATTTTCATGGAAGCACCTTCTTACTATCCTATTTCTTAACTTTCTAGTCGAAGATCCCAATTGGTACTACTAAATTAGAGAGGTTCTCATCTAAGCACTCTTGCTCACAAGAAACCTTACCAACTCCACTCAAAGTCTCATATGATACCAAACTGGGACTAACCCTTTCAAGTTTCCCTATACCTCTTAAGGTGAGAGTTTCAAGCCAAACCAATCATGGACATCTAGAACACTCAACTTTTCATATCCATCACATAAGGTGATTCATATCCACCAAAGGAATCTACTCACTCAATATCTTTAGATATCACCTAAACACCAATATTCATCAAATCCTCCATCACATCTTAAAATCCATTATGGCTAAGAAGGGTTCAAACAAAAACACCTATATCCACAATTAATGCCATGTATACTAAGGACAACATGAAAGCTCATCATGTACAATTTGTCAAGTCACAAAAGACAAGTACTACCAGATTCTAATAAAGCATAAAACACATACCAGAACCATTAAGATGAACTTGCTTACTCTCTCTTCTTCTAACCTTAAGCATCGAGAAATCTCTCATTTGTGACCTTAATCACCACAACCATAACAACTCTCTCAACTCTACTAGAGTTGGATCAAGACAATTCTAGACCATTTTAACCTTTATCAACACTTTTGGTGGGATCTACCAACCAATCATATCTAAGTATTATCTAAGCACCCTACTCAAAATGACCATACTTAAGATCAATCTTAAAAGATAACTAACTCTTTGAAGTTGGTTAACACTTACACTCTTCTTTCTTACCTTAACTAGGTGGTACATGCACCCTCAAAGTCAACCTTAAGACACAACCTAATCCAAACTTATGGAATAGAATTTCCCCCTTCCACTATCAGATAGGCTCATTCAGGAACTAACAATTTGACTACACAGGTTCTATCATCAACTAAACATAACCTCACAATCACCTTGCTAGGTAGGCACACTATCTCCCCCTTGGGAGTAAGCCTACACAAATTCTTCTAACCAACCTTCATAACACTAAGGCAACTATAAAGCATTATTCACACTAAAGGCAACATCACAATCTATTACCTCAAATATCACAAGTCACATAGCTATAATTGGCATCAATACCAACCTTTCCTCTCTCCTTGTATCATAAGCCCTCTGAGTAGTCATATCCTAAAGACCAATGGTTAGAGGGAAAGACCTTAAAGAGTTAAACTCTGTGGCACGACTAGAGAATGAAGACGTGAAGTTTCCAAACATCCGATAGCCTCCTATTCATAAAATGTGGTTGCTTCACATTTATAAACAAGACTCTACTAGATGTGGTTTGAGACATCCTAAAAACAAACCATTCTAAAAACCTTATGCTCTAATACCACGTTTGTCACAACCCGGGGTTACCCTCTAGAAGTAACATGGCGTACTTGACCCCGAAGGAGTCGCATACAAGCCTCATAGCATACATGAAAATACAGGCATAGGAAAATAGTGCGAAATTTAAAACTTTTCTTTACAATCGAAGTCTCTTATAAAGTGAAAGAGAATCTATGACACTATGTCTCAAACCATCTATTATACTAGGAACAAAACTCTTGAAATACAATCTCAAGGACATAGTCCTTACATAAGTCTAAAACATAAAAATAAAGACATAAGTACATATGGTTGAGCCCTCGAATACAATGAGCACTCACCGATATTCTTCTTCTTGATCTCTTATGAACCTAGCCACAAGGATGGAATCCAATATTTCCAAAGCCTAAACTTATAGAAAATGTAGAATGATGGGGTTAGCACAAAAAGTACTAAGTATGGAAGCCATGCACAAAGCCATTAAAACATGCATAAAAAGGGACATTTCATTTGAAATCATGCTATATGCCATTTTTGAACATCATCATAGAAATAGTTGGAGAATGCAACCCATAAGGCAACTCACATACATTACATTATAACATGAGAGATATTATTATAATAACAATCATAGTCTCCAACATCAACACAATACACATCCCAATCTTTACAATACATAGCCTCCAATCATAACACAATACAAAGTCAAATACGAAGATCATCTCATCATTAAGTAATCATCACATAAGCAACCCCTAAGAAACACTTGTGCAATGTATGGTTGGCATCCCATAATACCAACCCTACTATGTATTCCTTTGAAGCTACTTTAGTCAAGCATTTCATCTTTAGACCTCATCCTAAGCAATAGCCACAAATAAGGAAATAGTCATGTACATTACTTGAATTACAAGGAAAGTCATTCATAACAACTATCTACTCAATATACATGCATTTATTCAGATCTGTTCATAATATAAAGGATTCATCCCATGACATCCTACTAAGTCTACTTGTGCAATGTGGAAGTGAAGTCACATACCCCCACTCCTACTAAGTAAAACTCACCAAGAAATCATAGTATAGTTCATGTCTCATTCATTATCCTTTCTATATAGGGAAAGTAGCCATAACCAACATAAACCATGTGAGCTACATGGAATCCGGTGTCGTGTAACCCCACATCGAAAAAAGGTGTCCTACTTGCCTAAGGTAGAACTAAATGTATAGCTATAAGGTGGATCCACTAGCTAAAGAGACCTATGTGGGCACATATTTAGGGGATAGGGAAATTGCTTCTACAAACCCACCCTATTGCATTGGCGGAGGGGCTTCCATCTCATGAGTTCACTTTAAGTGACCCAACCTATTGCATTTACGGAAGGGCCTTTTCCTCATTTTCCATATCCACTCAGTGCTAAGCATTATTTCCCAAATTATATATCATTAGTCTTGAATGGTATTTACATTTGCGAAGGAGTGCTATACACTTTATTCAATACAATTCATAAAACAGCTCATAGATTCACTAAAGGTTATAATGTACTTTCAACCTTAGAACCAACATTAGTATGTGAGAATAACTTTCACACCAAGATCATGTGTTCTCATGAGAATGGACTTTCAATCAACACAATAGGATTTTCATGGTCATGTACATTTCATGCTAATAATGTGTAATGGTTCATATGAGAATTATACTTTCAATTAACTCCATTGATACATCATAATCATGTTATGCATGGAGTGTGTGTGTATAACTATCCTTGCAATGACACAACAACAACATCATCATCATAGACACTTCCCTCTCAAAGTGTTCATAAGTATGTACATAATATCACAATCATGCATCATTCACATATATTGCATTCAAGGATCATAGACCATGTAAATCAACACATCTAACAATTATCATAATAGATATGTATATGATCATAACTCAAATAGTTCATTCATTTGCATCTATAAGATCATATACTCACATTGTAGGTCATGTGGGTAAAGTCCTTTCACAATAGTATCATACACAATTACATGCACAATGGCTTCCTTCCTAAAGCCTCAATATTAATAGTTCATTCCTTTTACCCTTTACCTTTAAAGCCCTAGGAGTCATCTTTATATTATGAGAATTACTCTCAAGCAATACCTCACATGGTCATCATGTAAACCTAACTCTCAAGGTAAACTAACCACATGCTTCATTCTTACTCAATTATAGTCATATAGCATCAAGTAAACTAAATCTCAATACTACTCAACCATGATTCATCATGTAAGACCTAATCAAGTTCATTCATGTCTACAAGACTCAGTCATAAGTAATGTTTAGGTGATCTAATCTAAGGCAATTCATCAAGAAGTTTATCAATTTTAGAAGGTCACATCTAAACCCACAATTTGCCTATTTCATGACATAACCCTAGAATACTAGGTTAATTAAGAATACATGTAGAATTATACTAACATCAAGTAACTACATCATAATTAAACATCTCCACCTTTCAAGTGGATCAACAAGTTCATATACAATCTTCATCAACATATACAACCCTAGAAAATTGCCTTTCAAGGCTAAGAATCAATATCAACCCTAACTTCTAGAATTAGAATACTATATAGAGAGATATCATGATTCAAAAACATAATAAACATAAACATAATCTATTATTAAGCTTCCATGATCTATCAAGTTACACCTTAGTTCACAATTTAGGAAGAAGGGGAAATCATGGGTCCAAGGGAGATTTTAATCAAAATACATCAATACTCCATTAATTTAAACCTATATAATCATAATAAATCATAATAAACCTTAATTAAACAATTGAATTCATTTCGGAAGGTGACCTATGACTAGATTGAAAAACCCTAGAATTGGGGGATTTGAAAACATGATTTGAAGGGGCTTCTTGGTGATAGATAGCCAAGAATGAAAAGAATTCATACCTTAGACATAGAATCCCATAAAAATCATATGAAAAATCCCTCTTCTTGAAGCTCTAGCTTGATCCCTTCCTTTGTTCTTCAATGGAGTCTAGAGAGAGAAATATTTGAGAGGCAGAATAACATTTGATTTAATATGGGTTTTGGAGAATAGAGGAATAAATGAAGTGTTTTAAGGTTTAAAACTATTTCTATATATGATATAAACTAATTAAAAATCACCCCACACCATAATTAATAAAAAGGAAATTACCAAATACCCCTTATTTTAGGCAGCCCCCGTCAGGGACCACGCCGACCTAGACGATCCGTTAAAGGGCCACAGCCCATGGTTGTGCCCGTGGTCCCTGGACCAGTATCTCCCTCAACTTGTCAAGACTCTCAAGTGATGAAGTCAACCCCACAAGCCTTCTCACGCTCTATGATCTTCACGACGAGTCGTGAAGTAGCTCGTAAAGGAGAGCCTTATCGGGGCAACCTGCTGAGCGCACTGTCTTTCCAACCACTGGTGGCACCACGAATCATGGTGGCCACCACGGGTCGTGAAAACCCTCATGGTGATGCTAGGCAGTGGCTAGATGGAGTTTTATTCAACCTCGGCCCCCACAATGCCAAGGCAAGACCAGGAGACCTCCCACGATCCGTGGTCAAGACCATGAGTCGTGGTAGAGGTCGTGGTTCCTAGGCAGTTGCTAGGCCTCAATCCAAAGTCTCACACATGCCAAAGGAACCTTTACGAGCCCTTTCATAGACCATGGTCAAGATAACTGGTCGTGATCCTTGGGCAGTGTTGGCCAAGGTTGGGACAGCCTTGGCCTTTGGCTTAAGCTTGCCTCCTTTTGGCTTGGCTTTTGACCTTGCAACCTCAACCAAACCTTAGAAGGTCTTCTAAACTACGGGGTCTAGCACGTACTTGGATGTTTAACCACTAAACCCCTTAACCTTAGGCATTAAACCACATGTTAGGCTCTAGTTTCACCTATTTATTTTACGGGTCGTTACAAATTCTAGGTGCATTTGTGAATTATGTTTCATGGTCCTTGAAGGGAAAATTATGAAGATTTTTGTATAATCATGATGCTTATGTACATGCTTTGTTATTTTAATGAAAGTAATGTGATTATGACTATAGTGCAATTTTGATATGGTTCAAAGGTTATTCACAATTATACACTTGTGAATTATGATGACATGTTGTGAAAGGTTTCTTCAATGTAATGATACACTTTGAATTGGTAGGCTTAGGGAATCCTCTTCTTGCGTAACTAAATTATCTTGACTTAATGAACTTTGAATCGGTAGGCCAAGTGGCATCCCTCTCATAAATGACTAATAGAGTATTCTAGGCTTTGTCTTGAATTGGTAGACCTAATGGTATCCCTTTCATGATGAGTCTACGAACTACTATAATGATGAACCTTGAATCGATAAACCTAATGGTAGCCCTTTCATGAGGATTCAATGAGCTATCTTAATAATGTACCTTGAATTGGTAGAGCTAATGGTATACCTTTAATGTATGTAATAATGTACCTTGGGCTGGTAGGCCAATGACATCCCTCTCATATACCATAATTTTAAAAAGATAATAAACTACTCTATGGGAATTTAATGCTTAGCACCGAGTGGATATTGTAGGGTGTAAGCTCTCCACATGTTAGGTCGGGTTTCTATGAACACCTTCCTTATCCCATAACTATGTGCCCACATAGGTTATAGCTAGTGGATCCACCTAAGCTAACTTACCAATTCTACCCTAGGCAAGTAAACCAACCCTTTACGGTATGGGACAGATAACGGATTCCATGATTTGCTCACATGGTCTATGTCGGTTAGTGCTTATTCCCATCATGTCAGTTATATGTTATGGTTACTCAAGAGGTGCTATGAAGTGTGAGTGGTAGTATGGGATGCCATCCATGCATTGCACGAGTAGGCTTTGAGAGTGGCTATGGTGTGTTTCTCCAATGTCATAATGTCTAATGAAATGAATGTGCTCATAATGATGCTAATGAGAATGTTAACTTAAAGGCTTCTTGTAATGGTGAATGCTTGTCTTGGATTGTTATTATGAGTTGTTTTCCCTGTCATGACTTATTAAACGTGAATGTTTCTTATCTATGACCATTAACTAAAGATGAGAATTAAGAATGGTAAGTATGTTATGGTGGCCTCAAAGTGGTACTTAGTATGTGTAGTATTATGGGGTGTCATTCCTACATTGCACAAGTATAACTTAGGGTTACTTAAGATGATGGTCCTACTATGTTATAATGATATGATGAATATGCTTATGTCTTATGTGTTTATACTAAAAGTGCATGATGATTCTCAAACTTATTAAATGCATGGTTTCAACCAAAATGTCATTTTTAGCATGATTTTGCATGGCTATCATACTTAGTACATATTTGTGCTAACCCATATTTCTTCTACATTTTTACAAAGTGTAGGTTCTGGATGTTAAGGTGATTTCTTTGGATTCAAGCTTGGATTGACTATTCTCCTAGCTTGTGGTGAGTCCTCAAGATTCGAGGACATATGAAAGTCTTTAGTAGTTTCTTTTATGTCATTTTATGTTTCGGACTATGTTGAAGGGCTATGACCTTATTATTTATTCAAAGTTGTATTAGATAGCCATGTGAGACAAAGTTAGACTTCCACTGTTTTTAAATAAAGACTTCAATTATATGGATAGAAGTTTTTATATCCCACACCATTTTCTTATGTCTTATGTTATGAATGCTATGAGGCTTGTATGAGGCTCTTTGGAGTCTTGTACGCCATGTTACGTCTAGGGTGTAGGCTGGGGTCGTAACAAACATGATATCAGAGCACAAGATTTCGGGATGGTTTTAAGATGATATCTCATAAGCCACATCTAGTAGAGTCTTGTTCCTGAGTGTGAAGCGCGCCACATTTATGAATGCGAGGCTATAAGATGTTAGGAAACTACACTTCTTTCATTACTCTTGAGTCGTGCCATAGAGTTTAGCTCTATAAAGCCCATCTCTCAATTCATCTTTTGTGTCTTCAGGCTATGAATACACAAAGGGCTAATGCGAGGAGAATGGAGGATAACAATGTCAATGAAGGAGTTCCTCAAGGTAATCAAGCTCCTCAAGGGAATCAAGCTCCAATTAACCCTTCGGTTATATCAGATGAGGAAGTTAGGTCAGCTCTTCTAATGATGGCTCAAGCCGTGACTAATCAAGCCCAAGCTATGACAACCCAAGGCAATAGGGATGGTGGGACTTATGTGAACCCTAAAGTGAGCACTACGGCTTTTAAGTTGAGGGATTTTGTTAGAATGAACCCTTCGGTTATTCTTGGTTCCAAGGTGGAAAAGGATCTCCAAGAATTTATGGATGAGGTGTATAAGATAGTTGATACTATGGGGGTGACTTCGGTAGAAAAGCAGAACTAGCCGCTTATCAATTGAAGGATGTTGCCCAAGTTTGGTTTACTCAATGGAAGAGAAATAGATCGGTAGGAACGGATCCCATTGATTGGGAGGCGTTTAAGAAAACATTCATTGATAGGTTCTTCCCACGTGAGTTGACGGAGGCTAAGGTAGAGGAATTCATAAACCTTAGGCAAGGTAGCATGAGTGTCCAAGAGTATTCTTTGAAATTTACCCTTTTGTCTAAGTATGTTCCATCTATGGTAGCATAGCCAAGAGATAAAATGAGTAGTATTGTGACGGGTGTGTCCGACCTAGTTGAGGAAGAATGTCGTACGGCAATGCTCTATGAGGACATTAATATCACTAGGCTTATGGTGTTTGCCCAACAAATGGAGGAGTCAAAACTTAAGAAAAATAATAGGGAGATGGAAAGAGTTAGGTCCAATGAACAAGGTCAACCAAGGTTTAAAAAGAGATCTTCCAATGAATATTCTTCAATCACTCCTAGGGTTAAGCAAGAGAAAGGTAGTGGGTCTCCATTTCCTAAACCTACTTGCACCAATTATGGAAAAAAGCACCATGAGAAGTGCCTATCTGGTAGAAATGGGTGTTGTGGTTGTGGAAAGAGTGATCATCAAGTGAAAGATTGCCCTACACTCATGGCTAAAGGAAGGGAGGCCAAACAAACTTCTCTTAATAGCATGGTTCCCATTCCTCCAAATCATGATCATTTCTATGCACTCCGGTCTAGAGAGGACAAAGGAGCACTTTCGAATGAAGGTACAAGTATGTTAATAGTTCCTTATAGTTGTAAATGTTTTATAATGTCCCTATGCTATTTGGTAGATTTTCATGTTAGCCTTAGTATGGGTTTACTCCTAAGGGGGATATGGTATGCTTAGAAGGCAAGGTTGTTGAGAGTCCTAATATCCTTATCTCTTTCTTCTATTCCTATTCAAGCTTAAGACAAAGAGTTTCTTGTGGCTTGTTTCATGTTTTGGAGTCATATGTGATTTATGTGTTTCCATTATCTCCTTATGTTATGCATGTTCTTGATGAATCATGTCTAATAAGAAAATGAGTTTTTATGATTTTTTTTTTTATGATTGATGTGCATTTAGTATGAGTTGTCTATATGCTTCATAAGATGAATTGTTGAACATGCTTAAATGTGTTTTTAAGAGTAATTGCATAATTTTCTTCATAATGTTATGATGAGCATGCTTTGAGTTGAAGAAGGTAATTCCTCCAATGAAATGAGAAATGTTGAAGTTTTCATGCATATTGGGTTGTTAGATATAGTTCCTACTTCTTTGTGTTGCATTGAGTATTTTGAGATGGAGTTGATGTTTCCTCCTTGTTTTGTGCATTGTTATGATATTTCATGCATGATGGACTGCTAGTCTAGAGTCTTTAATTCTGAGAAGTGTTTAGAAGTGTCATTCGAGGACGAATGTTCCCAAAAGGGAGATATTGTTACGACTCAAAAAACTAGTAGGTTAAACTAGAGCCTTACGTGGGAGTTTTTGCGTTTGATGTGTGGTATGATGTGGTAAAATGGTTTCCCGAACTTAGATTGAGGGGTTTAGGGGTTAAACGTCAAGGTATAACCCCCCCCCCAAAGGACCAACCAAGGGTCCTTGAGGAGGAACCTAAAGCCTAACCCCCAAGACTCCCTAAGACTCCCCAAGGCTGTCCAAAAAGGGCCACCTACGATGGCACCTACGGCCAGTAGGTGGACTGATGATTCCTAGATTTGGACTCATTTAGGGTTTAATTTGGATAGATTTAGTGTCCTTAAATGTCTATTTTGTGCTAATAACTGATGTAAAATCCTTGATTTCCAGGTATTTGGATTGAGGAACAAAGCAAGGACACTAATTTGCAAAAAGGAACAAATTGAGCTAAAAGAAAGAAGCAAAGAGAGCATGGTGATCGCCAAGTGGCCTCTTGACCACCTAAAGTTCCAGTGTGCTACCCTGAAGGATAAAATCAAGTTGGTAAGAGAAAGGAACAGTCGGCAGATCACCAAGTGGTTCTATGATGCAGTGTTAGATCACCTAAAGTTACAGACCTTAAGGATGCTGAAGGCCAAAGCAAGAAGGCGATGGAATGGGTCAAAGGGCGGATCGCTGAGCTGATTGGCGAGCTCAACTTACTGCGCCGAATGGTCATTCGCAGCATATTTTTGGCGACTATAAATACATTTTCAAACATTAAGTTTAGAGGTTTTTATCAATATCAAGTATCTTATTTTTGAATATTGAGAGTTCTGAACTAAGAGACAAGTTTTCTTAGCTTTGAAGATTTGAAGATATCCATTTTTGAGAAATTGGAAGTGGGTCTTTGAGATTCTTCAAATTGGACCTTTGTAAAGATGAAATAATCGTACCCAGTTGATGGAAACTCAGTTTGGTAACGATTTTTATCTTTTTATGATGTCTAGCTAAAACCCCAATTCTTAGGGTGTGATTATGTGATTATGAGTTGATTTAGCTTGTGGGTGTTGCTAATTGTTAGTTTAAATGGTGTTTTGAAGTGATTTCAATCCGTAATTGTAGTTCAATTTAAAGAATTGTAGTTGCAAATGCAGTTCTATTTTTGTATTTTTGGGTTGCTCGAGAGAGAGGTTTTAAAACCAAGATTACTGAATTGAAGGGCTATGGGTATTGGGTTGTCATGGGTTTAGCTCGAGAGAGTCAATCCTAAACCCTTTTCCACATATTCATCTTGAGAGAGTGAATGGACTAAAGCATAGGTTGTTCTTATTTGCATGCTTGCTGGTGTTCGAGATAAACCAATTTGATTCGGGGTAAATTGATCAAGAGGAAGTTTATCTCCACTAAAGTCTAGCTTATTCACTAATTTAAAGCTATTTTCTAACAGTTGCAATTACCCATTTGTCTACCTTAGCCTATAATCCAGTCACATCCCAAGAACCCATCTCATTATTGTCATCTTCGTATTATTTGTTGTTGTTGTAGCTGATAGTTAAAACCAAAAACCCCCTTGTTATTTGACATTCGTGTCAACCCCCTGATTTACATCATGTTGTTAATCGTAAATGTCTATTCCTATGATTGACTTGAGCACATTCGTACTTTTCTATTGAATCTTAAACACGTACCACTCCCAGTGGGATTCGACCCCAACTCATTTAGTTGGGTTATATACTGACTAACGATCGTTGACTCTTAGAACTGGATTAAGTGTCTTTGATAACGTTATTCGATCATGGACCCAAGCCCCATAGGTAGAGGCTATGGGTCATGACCTGACTTCCCCCAAGTTTTCAAGCCCCACCCTTAGACCCCTGATTGACCAGTACGGTCCATGGGTGACATCCACGCCCCGTAGGTGGGGATCGTTGATGGGGGCTTGTGTTGCTGCCTAGTCTCGGCCAAGATGGCGGTAGTTTAGGTAATTCCTAATTAAGTTATTTTAATGTAGGGTCATTTTATATTGATTATCTAGACCTATATAAGGGTTTTTAAGCTATTAATTAACCCTTACACTTCATAAAGAACAACTACCCAAATCATAACCACCTTTACCCCCAAAGTTTTCTCCCAAAAACTCCATTGAAGAAGGTCAAGTTAGAGCTTGAAGAAGGGGGATTTCTCTCACTATTTTGGTTGGATTTCTTCATATAAGGTATGGTAATCTTGATTCATGGAATGCTTTCATCCATGAAGCCCTCAAATTTTCAATTTCAAATAAACAAATTCTCCAAAACCTAGGATTTTCATTCTAAGTCATGGATTCTTCCTAAAAACATTTTCAATGATTTAATTATCATATATATTATGAATGAATTGTTGTTTTATGGTGGCTTTATGATAAAATCTCCCATGAATCTATGAATTCCCCATAACCCTAATTTATCACTATGTGATGTGGGTGAATTGTAGTAAGATGAATACTATGTAATTGCTCTTGTAGTAGTTTAATTACTTGAATTATGTTCTTATTAATGCCTAAATTGTAGTAATTCTAGGTGTATTGGTGAATTATGTTTCATTGTCCTTGATGGGCGAATTATGAAGATTGTTGTACAATCATGAAGCTTATGTTCATGCTTTGTGATTTCAATGAAAGTAATGTGATTATGACTATAGTGTCATTGTGATATTGTTCAAAGGTTATTCTCAATTATACACTTGTGAATGATGATGACATTTTGTGAAAGGTTTCTTCAATGTAATGATATACTTTAAATTGGTAGGCTTAGGGCATCCTCTTCTTGTGTAACTAAAGTATCTTTGACTTAATGAACTTTGAATCGGTAGGCCAAGTGGCATCCCTTTCATAAATGACTAATGGAGTATTCTAGGCTTTATCTTGAATCTGTAGACCTAATGGTAGCCCTTTCATGATGAGTCTATGAACTACTATAATGATGAACCTTGAATTGGTAGACTTAGCCCTTTCATGAGGATTCAATGAGCTATCCTAATAATGTACTTTGAATCGGTAGACCTAATGGTAGCCCTTTCATGTGTGTAATATTGTACCTTAGGTCGGTAGGCCAATGGCATCCCTCTCATGTACAATAATGTTCAAAAGAGAATGAACTACTCTATGGGAATTTAATATTTAGCATCGAGTGGATATTGTAGGGTGTAAGCTAACCCCATGTTAGGCCGGATTTCTCTGAACACCTTCCTTATCCCATATAGATGTGCCCACATTGGTTATAGCTAGTGGATCCACCTAAGCTAACTTACCGGTTCTACCTTAGGAAAGTAGACCAACCCTTTACAGTGTGGGACAGACACCGGATTCCATGATTTGCTCACATGGTCTATGCCGGTTAGGGATTATTCCCATTATGTTATTTATTTGCTATGGTTACTCAAGAGGTGCTATGAAGTGTGGGTGGTAGTATGGGATGCCATCCATTCATTGCACGAGTAGGCTTTGAGAGTGGCTATGGTGTGTTTCTCCAATGTCATAATGTCTAAAGAAATGAATGTGCTCATAATGATGCTAATGAGACTGTTGACTTAAAGTCTTATTGTAAAGGTGAATGCTTAACTTGGATTGTTATTATGAGTTGCTTTCCTTGTTATGACTTATTAAACGTGAATGTTCCTTATCTATGACTATTAAACTAAAGATGAGAATGAAGAATGGTAAGTATGTTATGGTGGCCTCAAAGTGGTACTTAGTATGTGTGGTATTATGGGATGTCATTCCTACATTGCACAAGTATAACTTAGGGTTACTTAAGATGATGGTCCTACTATGTTATAATGATATACATGATGAATATGCTTATGTCTAATGTGTTTATACTAAAAGTGCATGATAATTCTCAAACTTGTTAAATGCTTGGTTTTCAATCAAAATGTCCTTTACAACATGATTTTTGCATGGCTTTCATACTTAGTACATATTTGTCCTAACCCATATTTCTTCTACATTTTTAAAAAGTGTGTGTTCCAGATCTTAAGGTGATTTCTTTGGATTCAAGCTTGGATTGACTATTCTCCTAGCTTGTGGTGAGTCCTCAAGATTCGAGGACATATGAGAGTCTTTAGTAGTCTCTTTCATGTCATTTTATGTTACGGACTATGTTGAAGGGTTGTGACCCTATTGTTTATTCAAAGTTGTATTAGATGGCCAGGTGAGACAAAGTTAGACTTCCGCTGTTTTTAAATAAAGACATCGATTGTATGAATAAAAGTTTTTAAATTTCATACCATTTTCTTATGTCTTATGTTATGAATGATATGAGGCTCTTCGGAGTACTGTACGTCGTGTTACGTTCGGGGTGTAGGCTCGGGTCGTAACAAAATTACTTTGGCAAAGGCTGTAGTCACTCCTTTAGCTCAAAAGCATGGGTTACATGAAGCTATGAGAAGTCTTATAGATGCATCCTTATAGAGAATGATAGTAGGGAGTCTTTAGTACTTGACACTCACAAAAACTAATATCACTCATGTTGTGAATTTAGCAAGCCAATTTATGCAAATTCTAAATATTTAACATCTTCAAGGAGCAAAAAGGATTCTCAGATACTTCAAAGGTACTCTACACTTTGGACTCAGAATTATTTCACAATCATCATGTAGGTTGTATTGACTTTCAGATGCTGATCGGGAAGGTTGTACCACCACTAGGAGATCAACTATAGGCTATAATATCTACCAAAGTGCAAATTCTATTTCTTGGAATTCCAAGAAACAAACCACAGTAGCTCGATCGAGTGCTAAACTTGAGAATAAAACACTAGCCTCCACTGCAGCAAAGATCACATGGATCATGTATCTACTTCATGATCTTGGAGTGTTCCTTCGATAAGTTCCTACATTGTATTGTGATAACTTGAGTGCCTTGTACATGATGGTTAATCCAGTTATGCATGCTAGAACCAAACATGTTGACATGGACTATCATTTTGTTAGTGAGAAGGTGGTCAGAGGAAAAATTCTTACTCACTTGTGGGTATAAGGATCAACTAGATGACATTCATACCAATGCATTGACAAAACAAATGTTTTATGGATTTTGCAGCAAGCTAGGAGTTATAGTTCCTTCACTCACTAGCTTTAGGGGAAGTGTTGAAGTTGAAGGAAGTTGATGATTGGAACATATCAAGGGAACATGTCCAAGGAAGCTAACTGACATGTTTACTTCTGTAGAGTTAGAGTCACACTAGTACTAGACTACTTCATCCTAACTTATGTATGACTAAGATAATGTATCGTGCATGAGGCTGAAGTCGACTAGGATAAGATTTTTTAGTTATAGTAGTAATACTATTCATGTGAATAATATATTGGTATTGTAGTAGGACTCCTAGTGTAGCTAGTATAAGACTCTTCTCATATATAAGGATCATCTATTTAGCAATTTTTAATCATCAATACAGTCCTTGATTTCTCTATACTTTATGTGAGATATATACACACTCTACGATTCGTCCTATTCTTGTGTAGGTCAACTTATTGGGAGTTGGCATTTTCCAATTCTCAAGATCATTTTCACAACACGTTTTATAGTCCGTAGACCTCCTTATGGGCCATAGACTAATCTATATATACTAGCATCTGGTCTGTTTCCTGCAACTTTTCAACCCAAATTTAACATCTAATTTTTGAGGTGTTACAGTATCCCCTCAAATCCTAAATCATCTTCCAATTCATCATCACTTGGATTATGATCTATTATAGGATCATATTATGGTACATAGGAAGGAGGAGGTACTGTAGATGGATGAGGCACAATAGAAGGACGATCGTCAAAATGAATATTAGGGTTGGAAGGAAATGTATAAGAAGGAGGTTGATAATTAGGATTAAAAGCCTAAGCCTCATTCAAATGTTCATTGCCTACCTCATTGTCCCTCACATTGGAGACAAAAGGTTTTCACCCAATGAGAAACATACACCTCAACTTCATCCCCATTTTTTATCATGTTGAAAATGTCAGATATAAACTTATCACAATTCATAAGGACCAATAACTCATCCCACTTAATAAAAAAGTCACATTATGGTGTATATCCTAGCTCTATTATGTAGTCCCTCAACTCAAAGTAAGACATTCTATCAACATCTACTTCTAGGAATTTTGTCACCTCTCACAATTCATAAGGACCAATAACCCATCCCACTTAATGAAAAAGTCACATTCTGGTGTATATCCTAGCTCTTGTATGTAGTCCCTCAACTCAAAGTAAGACATTCTATCAACATCTACTTCTAGGAATTTTGTCACCTCCCCCCAATGTATTCAGGTGGGGGACCAAATACAATTTGTCCCCCATGATACAATCTTAATGTGTCACGACCCAGGGTACACCCTAGATGTAACATGGCATACAAGACCCCAAGAAGCCTCATATAAGTCACTCAGCTTTCATAGTCAAGATAATAGAGAATCGGTAAAAATTTAAAACATTTTCAACAACATCAAAGTTTCATAAAACGAAGCGGAAGTCCTATGCAATTGTCTCGAAACCATCTAATACAAAATATTATTAGGACACCGCCCATACAACAATGTTCAAAACTTAGAATCAAAAGCTCATAAGGAAATGGTGGCCAAATCCTTGAATGCTATAAGGACTTACCAATCCTCAATCTTGACTATACTATGATCCTTGCCACAGGATGAGAGTCGGGAACGCCAGACCCTACATTTTTATAAGAAATGTAGGGAAGAGTATGTGTTGGTACAAGAATTTACTAAATATGATAGCTTGCATAAACATCAACATAAACTTAAGAGTTAGACAACATAAGTTATAAGCATAATCAATGAACATAATAGATCATTTCAACATAAAAGGAATACTTCTGGAAGTAACCTCAAAGCATACTTAGCCAAGGCATGGGTAATCCTCCATTAGTCTTACTCAACATAGAAGGCAACCTTAAGCAATCATCCAAGCTCATCACCTATCATAACATATTTAGCTTATATTTTGTAGACATGGGGAATCACCTCTTGCCTTCCTATAAAGGCTCATGGATATTCGCCTCTTGCCTTACATAAATGGATCATGGGTATTCTCCTCCATGTCCAACTTATGGGGTTATGGGTACTTGCCTCCATGCCCAGCATCATATTACACGGGTACTCACCTCCATGTCATTACATAAGGATCATGGGTAATTGCCTCCATGTCCAATCATCATTATAAGAACGTGGGGAGTCACCTATTGTTCAACATCAAGGAATAAGGGCAGTCACCTCCTATTCAATTCTCAGGAATATGGGGAATCGCCTCATATCCTTCTCATTTAGAGGTCATGGGTGATCGCCTCTTGCATCATTCATTTCTTAGTCTTTTAGCTTAGATTCATTTTAGGTGAGAAATCTTTTTAACCTTGAATCATTCAATGTGAGAAAGTCTTTCACATTCATACATAAGCAATTCATGTGGGAACTATCCCTTCCACAACAATTACATCAATAATCATCAATTCATAACATAAGGTTTATACTCAAAGCACTACATCTCATAATCATCATATATGCTTCACTCTCAAAGAAATTAATATGTATCTCATCAATCCTATAAGAATACATCTCAACCCATAAATTCTCCTTTCATGGCATAAAACTCATTTACATCAATTTCATCTTTCTAGACATGGGTTAGGCAGGTACATGTAAATTCATCCTAAAAACATGTATTCCTATCAATTCATTCATAAACAACCATAACCCAATCATTTGGATCAACATTCATCAATACCCACAACATTAGAAGAAAACCCTAACTCAAATTGGGGAATTTCTACTTTTCAATTAGAGAATCTTAGGGGCTTTATGGATGCAAGGATTCCATGGATAAAAGGCCATAACACCTTACTAACAAAGCCCATAAATGCTTGAGTATTGGAGGCTTGACCTTGACCTAGCTACAACTATTTCTTCTTCTTCAAGTTCTAGAGAGAAAAATAGTTGGAGACGAAAACCTAATTTCTTTTGGTGAGTTTGAGAGAATGACTTTGAATAGGTGAGTTTTGGGGTTAAAATCACTTATATAGGGGTCCTAGGGGTCCTAATCTTGGGTAAAACATCATAGTATTAAATCACTTAAAACCAGAAAAGACACAAAAACCCTTGTACTAAAACTATCGACTCACCTTCACGATGGGCACCACGGCCCGTCAAGGACTTCACAGTCACTACATGGTTCTTGACCAGTGGCTTGTCTTGCCACCACTTAACCTCTTAACCAAGACCCCTCCCAAGGCTTGTAGTGGCCTTCACAAGTTGTCAAGTGGTTCCTATGGAGGGTCTCATTTTTGGGCAGTTTAGACTAGCTACTGCCTAGCTCACCACGCTCATCACCACGACATGTGGTCCCCACCACGAGTTGTCTTTGTGGTCATGGGAGGTGAGCACAACTATGTTAGCTATTGTGAGCTACTATGGGCAGCACCACGGCCCGTATGGGTCCTCGTAAAGGTTGCCCAAGCTCACTTCTTTGGCTCATGATATCTCACTTAGCCCCTAGCTTAGACTACTAAATTCCAAGGTGTTACATTATCTCCCCCTTGGGAGCATTCATCCCTGAATGGAATTCTAGACACCTTTAGAAAGAAAAGACTCAATACTAGTAGCCCATCATGCATGCAATCTCATCTAAATGCAAAAATCAAGGAGGAAACATCGACTCTAAGCTAAACATACTCAATGCATAATAAGGAAGGTAGGAACTAGACCTAGCAACCCAATATGCATGAAATTTCAAAATTTCTCATATTCAAGGAGAAACTATCATCTCCAAGCTAAACGCATGCTCAACATAATCTCATGGAGCCTATATGCAATTCATACTCAGAAGCATAGCTAAAGCATGTTCGACAATTCATCTCATAAAGTTTATAGGCAACTCATACTCAATGCACAACAACATGAGGAAAATCAATCATGTAAACTCATTTTTTTCGAAACACAAGTTTTTCATGAACACGCATAAAATAAGGAAATCATGGGAATATCTAAAACACATGACACCAAAACAAAGAGTAAACCATGAGGAACGCATTACCTCAAGCTAGAGTAGGAGTAGGAGGAAAAAGATGGAGATATCGGGACATCATATCACCCTCAGCCTCCCAAGTAGCACCCTCAACTAAATGATTCCTCCATAACACTTTCACGGAAGCAACTTCCTTGTTTTTCAATTTCTTAACTTGCCGGTCTAAAATCTCAACCGGAGCTTCCTCATAAGAAAGATTCTCATCAACTACCAAACCTTCTAAAGGGACTATAGATGTCGGCTCTCCAACACACTTCTTAACATAGAGATAGGGAAAACCAGATGCACCGATGCCAAATCATTAGGCAAGTCAAGCTCATAAAAAACCTTACCAACACGTCTCAAAATCTGATATGGGCCTATATAACGGGGACTAAGCTTCCCTTTCTTACCAAACCTCATTATACCCTTCATGGGTATGATTTTCAAGTTAACCCAATCATGAACATTAAACTCAAGATCTCTTCTTCTAACATCGACATAGGACTTTTGTCGACTTTGGGTTGTTCTCAACCTCTCTCTAATAAGTCAAACTTTCTCCATAGCCTAATGAACTAACTCGGGCCCTATCAAGGCAACTCCATTCACCTCAAACCAACCTATAAGAGATCTACACCTCCTACCATAAACAGCCTCAAATGGAACCATACCAATACTAGAGTGATAGCTATTATATAAGCAAACTCAATCAATGGCAAGTGATCATCCCAGTTTCCCTTGAATTCGATGACACACACTCTCAACATATCTTCCAAAGTTTGGATAGTTCGCTCTGCTTTCTCATCAATTTGTGGATGAAAAGTTGTGCTAAGCTTAACTTTAGTGCCAAGACCCTTTTGGAAAGATTTCCAAAACTGAGAAGTAAAATGAGTACCTCGATCGGAGATAATGGACAAGGGCACTCCATGCAACCTTACCATTTCCCTCAAATATAACTTAGCATAGTCTTTCGCCGAATAAGAAGCTTTGACGGGAATGAAATGGGACGATCTCATCATTCGATTTACTATTACCCAAACTGAATCATCTTGTTGCCGGGGACAAGGCAACCCAACTATGAAGTCTATGTTCAAATTTTCCCACTTCCAAGTAGGAATGCTAATGTCTTGGGATAAACCTCCATGTTTCTGATGCTTAACTTTCACTTGTTGGCAATTAGGACACTTAGACACAAATTCTGCATTATCCTTCTTCATCCCATTCCTCCAATAAATCTCCCTCAAGTCAAAGTACATCTTGGTGGCTCTCAGGTGAATGGAATACCGAGAATTATGGGCTTTTGATAAGATATGTTCCCTCAAATTATCAACATCGGCGACACACAAACGACCTTGATATCTAAGTACACCATCTCCCCCTTGGGAGAAAGCCTCTATGGACTTCTTAAGCACTGCTTTTTTCAATTCTACTAAAGTCGGATCAAGACATTGTTTGTCTTTCACATCCGTCACAAAAGACGACTCTGAACCATTTTGAACGATAACACCCCCCATGGTGGAGTCCATTAATGGAACACCCAATCGGGCCAATCTATGTACATCTCGTACCAATTCTTTCTTTTCTTCTTCAACATGGACAACACTACCCATTGATAGTCGGCTAAGAGCATCCGCCACTACATTCGCCTTACCGAGGTGATAGAGAACACTCATATCATAATTCTTAAGTAACTCAAGCCACCTTCTTTGGCAAAGATTCAGATCCTTCTGATTAAACACATACTACAAACTCTTGTGGTCTGTAAACACATCTACATGCACATCATACAAATAATGCCTCCAAATCTTTAAGGCAAAAACCACTGCCGCTAATTCAAGTCATGGGTAGGATAATTCTTCTCATGAACCTTAAGCTGCATTGAAGCATAGTCAATGACTTTACCATTTTGCATAAGTAAACATCCTAACCCAATTCTCGAGGCATCACAATAAACAACAAAACTATATATTTCTTTCGGTAAAGTCAACACACGAGCGGAAGTAAGTCTACCTTTCAATTCTCGAAAACTCTTCTCACATGATTCGGACCATAAGAAACATGTCATTCTTTTGAGTCAAAGTTGTCAGTGGAGAGGCAATAGAAGAAAAGCCCTCAACAAACGTTCTGTAATAACAAGCAAAACCCAAGAAACTTCTAATGTCTGAAAGGGATAAGGTCTACGCCAAAACTTGACCACATTCGTCTTCTCAGGATCTACCTCAATACCCCTACTTGAAACAATATAGCCAAGAAAAGCCACGGACCTTAGCCAAAACTCACATTTGCTAAACTTTGCAAAGAGTTGTTGGTCCTTGAGGAATTGCAACACAATCCTCAAATGATTAGTGTGATCATCCTCACTTCTCGAATAAATCAATACATCATCAATGAACACAATTATGAGCATATCAAGGTATTGTCTAAGCACCTTATTCATCAAATCCATAAATGTCGCTGGAGAATTAGTCAAACCAAACAACATCACCAAAAACTCATAATGACCATAGTGGGTTCTAAAAGTTGTCTTCAGAATATCATCATCTTTCACCCTCAATTGGTGATAACCCAACCTAAGGTCAATCTTAGAAAAGTAACTCACTCCTTGGAGTTGGTCAAACAAGTCACCTATTCTTGGAAGCGGATACTTATTCTTAATGGTCATCTTGTTCAATTGCCGATCGTCAAAACACATATGGAGTGAACCATCTTTCTTCTTAACAAAAAAAATTGGAGCACCCCATGAAAAGATACTCAATCGGATGAAACCCTTATCCAACAAATCTTTCAACTATTCCTTTAATTCCTTAAGTTCTACCGGAGCCATTCTATAAGAAGGAATAGAAATAGGATGCATATCCGGGAGAAGGTCAATACCAACATCTATTTCCCTTTCGGGAGGAATACCGACTAAATCATCTAGGAAAACTTTTGGATACTCATTAATAATGGGGACTGACTCAAGATTAGGGGTTTCAGAATCCATATCCTTCACCCTAACTAGATGGTACATGCAACCTTTAGAAATCATCTTTCTAGCCTTTAGACACGAAATAAACAGACGTTTCAGCATATAATTTCCCCCTTCCACTCTAGGACGGGCTCATTTATAAACAGATATCTGACTACATGGGTTCTACAATCAATAGAAGCATAACAAGAGTGCAGCCAATCTATACCAAGGATAACATCAAAATCTAGCATATTAAGCTCTACCAAATCAACAAGAGTAACTCTATGGGATAAGAAAATGAGACACTTTCTATAGACCCTCTTAGACACAATAGAATCGCCAACAGGAGTAGAGACAGAAAAAGCATCTAACAGCACATCAGGAAGCACATCAATTCTCATAGCCACAAATGGCGTCACAAAAGACAAGGTAGCACCAGGATAAACTAAAGCATAAACATCAAGTTGACACACTTTCAACATATCGGTAACCAACTCGGGAGAACCCTCTTGTTCACTGATTTAACGTTTCAAAGACACTTCATCCAATTCTAAGTGTCAACAATCGCTAGTCAGTATAAAACCCAACTAAATGAGTTGAGGTCGAATCCCACAGGGAGCGGTACATGTTTAAGATTCAATAGGAAAGTGTGAACATGATCAAGTCAGTCATAGGAATAGATATTATCAAATGAAAACATAATTCAAATCAGGGGGTGACACAAATGTCAAATAAGGGGGTTTTGGTTTTAATTATCAACTACAATATCAACAAACAACACGAAATAACAATAATGAGATGGGTTCTTGGGATGTGATTCAATTATTGGCTAATGTAGACAAATGGGTAAATGCAACTGTTAGGAAATAACTATATATTAGTGAATAAGCTAGACTATAGAGGAGGTAAACTTTCTCTCAAACAATTTACCCCGAATCAAGTTGATTTCTCTCGAACATCAACAAGCATGCAACATAAGAACAACCTACGTTTTAGTCCATTCACTCTCTTGAGCTGAATATGTGGAAAAGGGTTTAGGATTCACTCTCTCGAGTTGAACCCATGACAACCCAATACCCACTAACCATCAATCACTAATTTTAGTTTTAAAACCTCTCTCTCGAGCAAGCCAATAACACAAGGGTAGAAATGCATTTGCAACTACAATTCTAAAATTGAACGACAATTAATGATTGAAATCACTTCTAAACAACATTTAAACTAATCATTAGCAATACCCATAAACTAAATCAGCCCACAATCACACCCCAAAATAGGGGTTTTAGCCATACATCATAAAAAGTTAAAAATCGTTACCAAATTTAGTTTCCATCAACTAGGTAAGATCAATTTCATCTTTACAATGTTCCAAGTCGAAGAATCTCAATGACCCACTTCCAATTTCTCAAAAGTGAAAAACATCAATTCTCTAAAGCTTAGGAAAAACTAGAGAAAACTTGTCTCAATACTCAGAATAAATACAATTCCAAACTGAAAAGTAGAGGTGATGAGAATATCATACTAAACTAAATGTTTAAAAATGTATTTATAGTTACCAAAAAATGTGCTGTGAAGAGTCACTCAGCGAAGTAAGTCGGGCTCGCCAATCCACTCGGTGATCCGCCCTTTGGTCAATTCCATCACCCTTCTGCCTTGCCCTTCAGCATCCTCCAGGTCTGTAACTTTAGGCAATCTAACACTACATCGCAGAACCACTCGGTGATCCGCTGACTGTTCCTTTCTCTCGCCAACTTGGTTCTTTCCTTCAGGGCTTGGCACACCGGAACTTTAGGCTGTCAACTAGCCATTCGGTGACTCGCCAAGTGGACTTGGGAAACACCAGGCTTACTTTTCTTCATTCTTTCAGCTCGCTTCGTTCCTTTTTGCAAATTAGTGTCTTTGATTTGTTCCTCAATCCAAATACATGGAAATCAAGGGTTTTACATCAGTTATTGGCACAAAATAAGCATTTAAGGACACTAAATCTATACAAATAAAGCCCTAAATGAGTCCAAATCTCAGACTCATCAACACCCCCAACTTAAACTTTTGCTTGTCCTCAAGCAAAACTAAAGTTCAACAGTTCAAAAAGGATGTCTCAAACAGTGCTACATAAAACTCAATCATGAATGCACACAACAAGACTCAACTTACTTATGTAAGGATCAATTGTGCACTCAAAGGTTCAAGTTGTGACTCACCATTACCAAAGATTCTCAAGTTCACAATACTTGCTTCAAATACAAGTTCAAGCTCAACAAAGGCACTCAAATGCCCTCACACAAATAATGATTCCATATTCACACAATTGTTCAACACTTTATATTTTCGAAATCACATACAACTCTCACACTCACAAAGATGAACACATGCATGACTCCACCCATAAGTTTTCCCTTATTTTCCAACCAACATTTGTTTCAGCTCACTCAAGATCAAAAAGGTCATTTCAAGGCTTGTAACGGGGCTAAGTGTAAAGGTATGGTCGTTTAGGCTCAGTGGCTGCTATCCTTATGAAATGTGGTATGAACAACACTTCCTTTCCTTTTCTTCATCATTCTCATTCATGCTCAAAATTCACCCCATTATTCACTTTCCATGGAATACCGGACACCCCATTTGTTTTGCAACTTTCACAACTTTATTCCACAACTTTTTCATTCTTTTTCTTTTTAATTTTTTTTTTCTTTTCTCTTTTTTTTTTTTGTATGGAGGGTTCCATCTTTCTCAAGACCATGGATCAAGTGGGACTTCTTTGCACTTCTTGATTACCTTCTCTTTTCACCACACCCCCAACTTAGGCTTTTGGCCTAAGTTGGCTATTCAAGAAAACTACACTTCATGAGGATTATGGGTGAATGGATAAAGAAAGGTCACAATTGCATCAAGTTTCTTTCAAGAAAGAGGGTAAGGCTCAAAGGGTGTTCAAACAAAGTTTACACACTCACAAGGTTGGTCACAAAAGAGGTATAATGTCAAATTGTTTCACTCTTTGAAATTGTTGCCTAAGATAATTTCAAGAACTTGCATCACTTAGACAACCGGACCAACGGGGCAAATTATTGGTGTCATCACACATGGTTTACGGTAAGCTCATCACACAAGGCAATGGCACCAATATCAAACAAGACTCCACACTTTCTCTAGTGTGAAATGTTCATCACAAGAGACTCAATTCCATAATCGGCTAGTCACAACGAGATGCAAAAAGTTCACATAGTGCCTATGTAACTTCAATTCGCCTCGTCGTAGCCATACATTCATTTTTGTTTGATTTAGAGCACTATTCTAGTCATCGGTATTGATCATGACCGACACTCAAATTTGCACAAAAACAGCCACATTCAAACGCATTCAAGAGGTGGCAAAATTTTTCAGAAGGGTCCAAAAACCATTTGCAATTACAACAAGGAGCCACAAGCTCAAACATCCACAAAACAGTGTCAAAACACAATTTACAGCACAAAACCCAATATATAAACAAAAATAACAATCACAAGAGGTAGGTATGGAAATACCTCACCCCACCACAAATAAAAAGCAATTTTTCCTCAAATGCAATAAAGTACTAAAAATCAATAAAAGTGACAGAGAGGGAGGTAAAGAAGATCATGTCTACACAGTCACTCCATCTGTCGGGGCATCAGTGTCCGATGTCACATCAGTAGCACTCAATCCACTAGGGCTTGCCATGGATGTCTCTATTAGCGATGTCTGAATAACTGACTGGACAATCATCTCCTCAAGGTCAGGCAGGTCTCCATAGACGCCTCTCTCGCACTCTATCCGCTTCCTCGTCGGTCTCTACCTCCGACTCATCTGCTACTATGTCATCCATCTGTACGTCTCCGGTGGTGGCCAAAGGAATCTCAGAAGTCTTCAGGGCATCCACATCATTAGCTACCTCCAGAAGTGAATAAAGTTGGTGGACTTCAAGTAGTCCACATCTTTTCTCAAATCAGCTACCTCAACTTTCAAAGCCGTCACCTCTAAAGTCTCCCCCCCCCCCTATCTACTCTCATAAATCTCAACTCTCACTGTGAGAGTGTCAATTGATGCTCGTAAGAGAGTTAGTGTAGCTAGGATAGTACTCTCAATCATCCATGGTACCACAGCCTCCAATCGAGTAGCCCTTATATTCGCAAAATGGGCTAAATGCCCCATCTTCAGGATCATAGCCTAAGTAATCCTGGCAGGCTAGGAAGTGGTAGCAGTACTAGGAGCTTGGGAGGAATAAGTGGGAGCAGGTGTACCTGAAGGCTCGAAGGTCGGAGTAGGCAAAGGTGCCTCTGCAGGAATCATCTCAACATCAATCTCCAGGGATGTGTCCACCGGAGCTGCTCTCCTCCTGTCTGCCTCCTCCCATGTGTACTCGGCTTCTGTATGTCATATGTTTGTGAAGGATGTGGGAGTGACCTCAATATCTCTTGTCTCATCACAAGGAACACCAGCACGCTGACACAGCTCTATAATCAACAACGCGAATAAAAGGGACGTCTAGTGTTGTTTGGCCTGCATGGCTATCTTCTACTCAATGATAAGTCCCATGTTAATCGTCTTCCTAGATATTATGGATCCAAGATAGGCCGACTTTGGATGGCGAAGGATGTACTCGTTCAGTGAGGACATAATAGAGCTGCTGATGAACCGAACCATTATCGAGCGACAATATTCAGGTACTTCTTCTCGATGGGAGCTCCTGCCTCGATCCACCTCAGGGTGGTATCAGAAATCAAGAGTACAAGCTAGCCCTTTAAGTCATCTAGGGACTGAGTAGTAGGCAGGCCCTGTCGAGTACAATATTAATGTGATTGCTACTGCACTCTACTTCCTTCCCTCAGACCATGACAGACTTCACCGGCCTGAAAGCACTGGCCTTCGTCTTTCCCTTGGGCACTAACTCACCATATGTTGTGTAGAACTCCCGGACCCATGTAGGAATATAGGGGCCGTGGGGCCTGGTGAATTGCTCAAACCGGTGAAACTGGAGTGTGTCCATGATGATGGAGTATCTACCCATTAAGCCCTCCATGGAAAGCAGCTTCTCCTCAAAAATAGTCCGCAACCCATCAGCTTTTAATCTGTTGAGTAGCCTGGGTGGAGGGACCTAACTGGAGGCACTGGGGCCAGAGTCGGTGCCGGAGCTAGCATTATATTAGCCATTTGACGACTTAAGCCCTTAAGAATGATGTCAAACGCTCCATCATCAGGAAAAGTACATCATTTAGCACAATTATAGGTTACTCATACTTCACCCAACTAGACCCAACACAATTAAGCACAACCCATAAGAATTCGATTAATTTTAAGGCACGAAACTTGGGAAATTAACAACACAGGCTATCAAGGCACGATATCAAATTTAAAACAGGCACACCAGCACAAAAACATGGATTCAGAGAGGCCCAGCACACATCACTAAGATCAAAACAATTGCAATTGAGCAAAATCGCTAAACATGAGTTCGGGGTTCAAAAAACCAAGCTTTAATGTCGAATATATAGTTTGAAATGGTAGGCGGCAAAGATATCCAACTCCAAACACAAGATTGATGACTAGGAAGTGGTAAAAACACAAAAATATAGAAAAATATAGTGCGGGTCCGATCTTGGGAAGTTAAAAAGTGAGGGAATGTGAAAGAGTTTGAAATTTTAAACCTTTGGCCTTTAAAAACCGTCCACTTCTCGCCCTTTCGGTAACATTCATTTTGCTTGCCAAACCACTAGGCGATACACCGAGTGGTCACTTACTTAGCTGAGTTTTACAGGACCTCCAGTTAATGTGGGGGTCCAAATGGCCAACAAAGTAGTGATCACTGACCTGGTCAGTGAATCTCCAAGTAGTCCATGGGCTCGCCGAGTTTTACAAACTCCAACTTCATCATTTCTAGAGTCCAACGGTGATCCAAGTTGGGCTCGCCAACCATTTCAGCGAGTCGCTGACTAGGTCTTTTGCTCGCCAACCAGCACTTTCTAAACACATTTTACACTTCAACCTGCAAAATCAACACACGATTGTTTCTAAAACAAAAATAAAGCAATAGAAACTTGGGTTGCTTCCCAAGAAGTGCCTTAGTTAACGTCGTGGCACGACGCAAGTCCTCCCCTCAATTGTGATTTATGGGGTAGAGATGAGACAACACATGACCCATCTAGGTCTCTTATAGCTGAATAGATATGGAATGGGAAACATTCATCTGATTCAGCGGTGAGACATTCTCTTTTATCTCATTCAACACTCTGTCGTGTTCTTCGACTTTGTGGAGAATGAGTGAGAGAATCTCTTCTACTTGTCCACCCTCATACTCCTTGGACTTTCTACTCTCATGAGGGGGAATGTACCTATCTTTCTTTTGGTATGGTATTTCCAATTACATAATCTTTTTGGCCAAGAGATCCAGCTGAGTCAATAGTGTGGCTAAAAACTGATCTTTCTCAGTCTCTTTGTTGGTCTTGGCCATATGATCAAGGAGTTGGGCTGTTATTGCATAGGGTAGCCTTGTGAGACCATCCAGAGAAATTTGGTCAGCCACTCTTCTGTTCTCAGGACCAAGACCTCTATAGAAGCACTCCAACAGCATCTTATATGGAATTCCATAAGCTGGGCACTGTTGCAATAGTTCCTTAAATCTTTGCCACAACTCATGGATACTCTCACCCTCCAATTGATTGAAAGTTAGGATGTTATCCCTGAAAAGCATCAATCTCAAAGGAGGGTGATCCATTGGGTCACTGTTTCCACATGATATGCTCCTTTATTATGCTCTAAACTATCAACATGAAAACCAAAACTAAAAGTAAGTAGATTCAACTATGACTAACAAGAACAAAATTCAACTTAAGAAAAAAAATATTAAACAACACTACTACCCGGCAGCGGCGCCATTTTGATTTAACATTTCAAAGACACTTCATCCAATTCTAAGTGTCAACAATCGCTAGTCAGTATAAAACCCAACTAAATGAGTAAGGGATTGAATCCTACAAGGAGCGGTATGTGTATAAGATTCAATAGAAAAGTGTGAACATGATCAAGTCAGTCATAGGAATAGACATTATCAAATGAAAACACAATTCAAATCAAGAGGTGACACGAATGTCAAATAAAGAGGTTATGATTTTAATTATCAACTACAACAGCAGTAAACAACACGAAATAAAAATAATGAGACGGGTTCTTGGGATGTGATTCGATTATAGGCTAATGTAGACAAATGGGTAAATGAAACTATTAGAAAATAGTTGTATATTAGTGAATATGCTAGACTATAGAGGAGGTAAACTTTCTCTCGAACAATTTACCCTAAATCCAGTTGATTTCTCTCGAGCATCAACAAGCATGCAACATAAGAACATCCTTCATTCACTCTCTCGAGCTGAATGTGTGGAAATGAGTTTAGGATTCACTATCTCGAGTTGAACCCATGACAACCGAATACCCACTGACCATCAATCAAGAATCTTTGTTTTAAAACCTCTCTTCGAGCAAGCCAAAAACACAAGGGTAGAACTGCATTTGCAACTATAATTCTTAAATTGAACCACAATTAATGATTAAAATCACTTCTAAACAACATTTAAACTAACAATTAGAAATACCCATAAACTAAATCAGCCCATAATTACATAATCACACCCTAAGAATTGGGGTTTTAGCCAAACATAACAAAAAGATAAAAATCGTTACCAAATTGAGTTTCCATCAACTAGGTAAGATCAATTTCGTCTTTACAATGTTCAAAGTCGAAGAATCTCAAAGACCTACTTCCAATTTCTCAAAAGTGAAAAACTTCAATTCTCCAAAGCTTAGGAAAAACTAGAGAAAACTTGTCTCAATACTCAGAATAATTACAATTCCAAACTGAAAATTAGAGGTAATGAAAATATCATATTAAACTAAATGTTCAAAAATGTATTTATAGTCGCCAAAAATATATTTTGCGAATAATCACTCGGTGAAGTAAGTCGGGCTCGCAAGTCCACTCAGCGATCCACCCTTTGGTCAATTCCATTGCCCTGCCTTGGCCTTCAGTATCCTCCAGGTCTATAACTTTAGGCAATCCAACACTGCATCGTGGAACCATTCGATGATCCGCCGACTGCTCTTTTCTCTCGCCAACTTGGTTCTTTCCTAGGCTTGGTACACTAGAACTTTAGGCGGTCAAGTAGCCGTTTGGTGACTCGCCAAATGGACTTGGCGATCACCAGGCTTACTTTTCTTTATTCTTTCAGCTCACTTTGTTCCTTTTTGCAAATTGGTGTCCTTGCTTTGTTCCTCAATCCAAATACCTTGAAATCAAGGGTTTTACATAAGTTATTAGCATAAAATAAGCATTTGAGGACACTAAATCTATACAAATAAAGCCCTAAATAAGTGCAAATCTCGGACTCATCATTCACCACGAGTCTGAAGTGCATAGAACCTATTTTTCTTGGGAGCACTAGTACCCGAACCACTTAGATCGGAGGAAGGATAGGGTGTAGCCCTACGACGACTATATCCCTCATTCTTAGCAACTAAAGGACAATCTCTTAGCTTGTGATCCATCTTACCACAACCAAAACAAGAATTGGAACCCGCTAGACATTTACCTTCTTGCTTTCTTCAACACTTAGCACAATTAGGCAAAGAAGACCATTACCACCTCCTTGAGCTTTAGGGTTAGACACCCTATCTTTGTTGAGCCTAGGAGCATTAAAGGAACCTTTCCTGGAAAAACTTCATCGAAATCTACGACGACCATGTCCATAAGACCTAGCATTAGAGAAATTACCACCACCGGTTCTAGACCTATTTGTCTCCCTAGAACTCTCCTTAAGTTTCTCCTCTTTAATTTGTTGGGCGTGAACCATAATATGAGAAATATCCATGTCACGAACAAGCATAGCCGTATGACACTCTTTCACTACCAACTTGGACAAACCCGAAATGAACTTGCTCATCCTTGCCCTAGAGTCGTCAACTATAGAAGGAGCATATTTCGACAATTGAGTGAACCTCAAAGCATACTCTTTCACATTCATATTCCCTTGTCGGAAATTAATAAACTCAAGCATATTTTACTCCCTCATCTCAAGAGGAAAGAACCTATCAAGAAAAGAGGACTTGAACCTTTCCCATTCTAAGGGACCCGCAACTACCGGTCTTGTTTCCTTCCATTGGTTAAGCTCAATTTGAGCAACGCCCTTAAGTTGATAAGCAGCCAATTCTTCCTTTTCCACCGGAGTCACTCCCATAATAGTCAAGACCTTGTAAACCTCATCAATGAACTCTTGAGGATCTTCCTCAACCTTAGAACCATAGAATTCCGAAGGATTTATCCTAGTGAAGTCCCTCACTCTAGATGCCGTCAAACCCACATTTGGGTTCATGGGGTTCACAACTTTTTTATTGGCTTGGGCCCTCACGGCTTGAGCCAACACTTCAAAAATAGTCCTAACTAGTGTGTCTATGAGTTTGAGGAGCTTGAGGAAGAGCTCTTTGACCAATATCTTCTCCCTAGGTCCTTCTAGCATAATGTAATGACCCATAAAATGAATAAGTGAAACTAGAGCCTAACTAGTGCGTCTATGAGTTTGGTGTGAGGTTTGAGGTGGTAATATGTTGTCCCGAGCTATGGTTGAGGGTTTTAGGGGTTAAACGTCAAGGTACGACTCCCCAAGGACCACCCTAGGGGTCCTTGAGGAGGACCCTAAAGCCTAACCCCCAAGACCCCTTGAAACCAAAATGTTGCCAGAAACTTGGTGACCTACAAAAGGGGACCACAACCCGTAAGTCCATCCACGCCCCGTGGATGGCCTCCGTAGGTCAAGACCCTCTAAACCAAGACACAACCCCAAACCACACTTGACCAAGATGGGGTGTGATCCAGACCACAGTCCGTGGTTTGGTGGTTGTGGTCCTCACCTGCAATCTGTCAAATGGTTTGACCTTGGTGGGGGTGAATTGGTAAATTCACCCTAAGTCTATTTTAGTTGAGGGACAGCTTTAATTAGGTATTTTTAGAGTTTTTAAAGTATTAAAACATATTTCCAATTCATTATTTCAAAAACCTCAAATCAAATCCTCTCCTCTTATCCAAAAGTTCTCTCTCTAGAAACCTCAATTGGAGGTGAAGAACTCAAGCTTCCAAGGTCAAGACTTCAAGTTTTTCAATGGATTTTTGTGGATTTCTTCCATTAAAGGTATGGTGGTCTTCATCCTTGACTTAGTTTCTTTTAAGGAGCAAATTTCAAAAGTTATTTCAAATCTTCAAAGTTTCCTAAAAACCCTAGTTTTCAATCTATGCATGAGTTCGATTCAAAATGATTTCTAAAGGCTTTATTGCATTGAATTATGAATGAATTGTGGATTTAAAGATGAATTAAGATGATTTCTTCTTAGAACCCATGTTTTCCCCCAATTTCCTAAGTTGTGATTTGTGGTTGGGATTTGATTGATTATGAAGTATGTGAATTGGTTATGGGTATATGAATATAGAATGTTGAAATTATGTTATTACTCTTGCCTAATTGTATTAATCTAAGGTGTGTGGGTGAATGCGATCTATGGCCTTAAAAGGCAAGATGTGAAGGTTAAGGTATGATTATGATGTGAAGGATATGTTTATAAATTCAATGAATGTATTATGATAATGTTTAGTATGTAATTGTGTTGTGATTGATAGTATAGCCTCAATGTGGAACTTATGAATGATGATGCTATATGTGAAAGGTTATTCTCACATACTCACACACACTCATGAATAACTAATGAATAAGTTTTATGATAATGTTAATGATGATGAGTCTATTGAAAGGCTATTCTCAATTGTACTCCAATGAATAATAATGACTTGTTGTGAAAGGACTTTCTCACAATAAGGGGATTCTTAGGTGAAAGGCTATTCTCATCTTTGAATATATGAGCTTTCCAATGAATGAATGTTGGGATGGGATGGATACTCATCCATGATTTGAGGCGGAGTGTCTAGTAATAATCCATATATCCCATTTTAGTGAATGTTGGGTTTGATATGGATACTCATCCATGAGTTGAGGCGGGGTATCTAGTAACAATCTTTTATCCCATGATGAACTAATGTAATGAATATTAAGTACTCCATGGGGAATAATGCCAAGCATCGAGTGGATATGAATTGGAGTGAATGCTCATCCGTGAGTTGAGGCGGGGTATCTAGTAGGAACCTCTTGAGATGGATGCTCATCCGTGAGTTGAGGTGGGGTGTCTAGTAGCAATCTCCCTATCCCATAACTATGTGCCCACATAGGTCTAGCTAGTTGATCAACTTAAGCTAAAAACAATGGTCCTGCCTTAGGCAAGTAGGAATCCCTTATCCGGTGAGGGTGATATCGGGATTCCATGAATTGCTCACATGGTCTATGTCGGTTAAGGCTTACCCCCACAAAGAATGTTAATGAACTATGGCTTCTTAATAATGCACTACTTAGTGTGGGTGGTGGTATGGGACGCCATCTATGCATTGCACAAGTAGGCTTTAAGAGAGGTCATGGTGTATTCCTTTATAATGTCAATGAAATGAATGGGCTCTTATGATAATTTTTATGAGAATGTTGATCTAATGTCTAATGAATGAAGGTGCTCTAAATGTAATGAAGCTAATGAAGAATGTTGACTTATATGCTTAAATGAGATGATGCATGCTATACTTGGATTGTATTATGAGTTACTTCCTTGTTATGACTTATTGAATATGAATGTGCCTTGTCTGTGGTGGCTTCAAAGGAGTACTTAGTGTGAGTAGTAGTATGGGATGCTACTCATACATTGCACAAGTATGACATAGAGTTGCCCTAGAAGATGGTCCTTATGTGATGATATGACTTATGAAATGTTTATGTCTCTTATGTATGCGTATTGTGTAAAGATGGAAAGATCAAAAGGCAAGCTCACTTTTGGTGACCTTAAGGTGGTACTTCAGTGTGGATGGTGGTATGTGACACTATCCATACATTGCACAAGGTATAGCTTGAGGATTACTTGAGTTGAAGGCTTTAATGTGAAGGTAATGGTTTATATGTTCATTATGCTCTAATGTGAAGAAATGGTCTATATGTTGATTATGTTCTAATTTGATGAAATGACTTGTATCTTGGTTATGGTTGTATATTATGCCTCTTATGCTTATGTTCATGAAGGTTTTCTCAAATCGGCATAAAGCATGATTTTAAAAGAAAATTTCCGTTTTAAGCATGGTTTTTGCATGGCTTCCATACTTAGTACTTAATTGTGCTAACCCATATTTCTCCTTTTTACCAAAGTTTAGGGTTTGGGAGATATTGATGTTCTAAACTTGAAGGATAGGTTTCTAAAAAGAGTGGAGATGAAGACTTGGTGAGTCCTCATAGTTTCGAGGACAAAACCCATTATGTTCCCTTTATGTCTTTTACTTTATGTTTAGAAGCTTTTGTTTGGGATAAGTCCCAAGGTTGTATTCAAAGTATTAGATGGTTTGAGACATAGTTTAGAAAGTCTTCCGCTTGTTTTAATGAAAGATGTTTTCGATTGTAAAGAAAAGTTTTAATTCCGTCTTATTTTCCTATGTTCTTATGTTCAAGAATGCTATGAGGATTGTATGAGGACCCTTCGGGGTCGAGTACGCCGTGTCACATCTAGGGGGTAGCCTTGGGTCGTGACATATAAGCCCTTCGAGTAGTCATATCATGTAGACCATTAGATAAGGATTAGGAGAGAGACCTTATAGATTTAAACTCTATCACAGGACTTAGAGTACTAAAGCAGTGAAGCTTCCTAACTATCTTGTAGCCTCTCATTCATAAATGTGGCACGCTTCACACTTATGAATAAGACTTTACTAGACGTAGTTTTGAGACATCCTAGAACCTTTCTAAACATTGTGCTCTAATTACCAAGTTTTTCACGACCCAGGGGCACAACCTAGACGTAACATGGCGTAAAAGACCTTGAGAGGCCTCATATAAGCCACTTAGCTTACAAAGTCAAGATAATAGAAAATCGGTAGAAATTTAAAACATTTTCAAAAACATCAAAGTTTCATAAAATGAAGCTGAAGTCTTATACAATTGTCTCAAAACCATCTAATACAAAGGATTTTGGGACACCGCCCATAAAACAATGTTCAAAACGTAAAATCAAAAGATCATAAGGAAATGGTGGCCAAATCCTCGAATGCTATGAGGACTCGCCAATCTTCAATCTTGCCTCTACTATGATCCTAGCGACGAGGATGAGAGTCGGAAATGCCTGACCCTACATTTTTATAAGAAATGTAGGCAAGAGTATGCATTAGTACAAGAATGTACTAACTATGATAGCTTGCATAAACATCAACATAAACATAAGAGTTGGACAACATAAGTCATAAGCATAATCAATGCACATAATAGGTCATTTCAACATAAAAGGAATACTTCTTGAAGTAACCTCAAAGCATACTTAGCCTTAGACAGGAGTAGTCCTCCAGTGTCTTACTCATCATAGAAGGAAGCCTTAAGCAATCATCCAAGCTCATCACCTATATAACATATATAGCTGATTTTTTATAGACATGGGTCTAACGACCCGAGGTTACCCCCTAGAAGTAACATAGCGTAATTGACCTCGAAGGGGTTGCATACAAGCCCTTAGCATATCCTGAACATAAGATAATAAAAAATACAGGAAAATTTAAAACTTTTAGAATCGAAGTCATTTATCATAAAAACAAGCGGAAGACTTTCTATACTTTGTCTCAAACCGTCTAATACAACTTTTGAGAATAAACACTTGGGACACAGCCCATACAATAGTCTTAACAAGAAAATAAAAGACATAATGGTAAGGTGGGTTTTGTCCTCGAAGCTATGAGGACTCACCAAAATCTTCAACTCTTCTAGATCCTTGGAAACTTATCTTTCAAAGCAACTCAATCTCCTCAACCCTATATTTGATTAGAATGTAAGTAATATGTGTTAGTACAAAATGTACCAAGTATGGAAGCTAGCACAACATCATAAGAGCATCTCGAATGGTTAGTCAACATAAGACATAAGCATAAGAGATAATAACATAATCATCATAGTCAATAGCAAAATCTCCAATATAAGCATTATATAAACATAAGTCAACATAAGACATAGTTATAGAGTATAGGTGATAAGTCATAATAATATAAGCACAATTGACTCTTGGTAACAAATACCATAATAGAACCATTCTCAAGTAACCTCAAAAGCATACATGTGCAAAGCAAGAATAGCATCCCATAATACCACCTAAGCCAAGTATCCCTTTTTGGTCCTCCTAATCATGGTCTATAGGCATAGTTAAGTCTTAAACCTTTCTACCATAAGGTTACCATACTCCTAAGTAACCTCAAGGCACAGTTGTGCAATGCATAAAAAGCATCCCATACTACCCTTCACACTAAGCATTACCTTGAATCTATCCTAGTCATATTCACCCTCCTTTGTTATCACTGTTGGCTTACTTCATGTAGACAAAGGAACTATCACTTCTAGTCAATCCTATCTTGGAAGGCATCTATAGCAACAATCTATCAAGTATCACTCATGTAAGACAATAGTCATAAGGTAACCTTTAGTCATACTTGTGCAAGGCATGAGTAGCATCCGATACAACTACTCATACTAAGTACTTCTTTAGGTCATCATACTCATGTTCCTTGACTTAGAGACTAGCCCTCTTTTTAAAGCATGGAACACTAGGAGACACTTTACTAGGTCTATCTTAGTCCCTTCTTGTTTGAACCCTAAGAGATACTATACTAGGTAAAACTTAGTTCATCATATTTGAACTTCTAGGAAATGCTACTTAAAGCATAATCTAAGTTCATTAAACTTGAACTTTTCGAGATGCTACTTAAAGCATGATCATAGTTCATTATAAGGTTGGACCCTATGAGATACGTCTTTTAGCATGTCTAGGTTCATTATCATTATGGACCCTAGGAGGCGCTACTCAAGCATATCTAAGTCCATTTCTACTCTTGAACATTATGAGGTCCTTCACTAACTTGTCTTAATCCCTCATTACTTAGAACCCTAGGATATACTACATTGAGTACATCTTATTTCATTAAGGTTGAACCCTATGATATACTACACTAGGTATATCTTAGTTCATCATGTTTGTACTCTAAGAGATACTACTTAAAGCATACTCTTAGTTCATTTAGTTTGGTCTCTAGGAGATGCTCCTTCAAGTACAATCTTAGACCATTTCTTGCATTGGACTCTAGGAGATGCTACCTTTTTGCATAATCTTAGCCCATGAGGTTTGAACCCTAGGAGATGCTACATTGAGCACCATCTTAGTTCTTTACCAATCTTGTTCAATTGGGATATAGCCTTAACCGACATGAGAACATATTCGTTATCACATAATCTCTCATGGTGTTACCCACACGATCAAGGGTTGGTCTACTTGCCAAGGTAGGACCGGTTTGTTAGCTTAGTCGGATCCAGTGGCTAACTTTCCTACGAGGGGCATGTAGTTATGGGATATAGAGATTGCTGCTAGAAACCCAAACTCCACTAGGTGAGGCTTCCATCTCATGAGACACATTTGGGGAAATAAATACTCTTCTAGGTGAGAGATCCCTTATGGGAAGCCCAAACTATACTAGGTGGGAACCTCCATGAAAGCCCAAACTCAACTAGGTGGGAACCTCCATCTCATTTCAATATCCACTCGGTGCTAGGCAAATATCCCACAAGATAATCATTAAGTCTATACTTTGACTCAAGTTTATGGAAAGGTGTTCTTGACCACCAATCCATGCTAATACCTCTTTTAGACCATGTGTGAGCAACTATCACCATCTATGACCTAGGTATAAAGGACCTCTAGCCTTAGGTTTCATTAGTGAGGAGAAGTCCTTCAACCCTAGAACCATTACTATGTGAGAAGTCTTTCATGTTAAGTTCCTATTCGCACTTAGTATCATGTCTAGAATTCTTCATTAGACAAGGATATCATCATGACCAAAGTGATTCTATCACTTCCTACCATATATGATTCATAAGGTGATCTAGGTAGGTAAAGGTCTCTCAACACAATTCTATTCATTAGCCTTGGATTTATCTGTAGCTTTTACTTTCTAAGCCTTAGGATCTAAAGTTCATAATATTTGCTTCTTGCTTAAGCCCTAATGATCATCATTCATCACTATGACTCCTCATTCTCAATGACTCTACATCATGGAAGCATATTATGAACCTAGATTACAAGACTTTCAATCACATTTTTTAACACTAGGTTATTCTAGTCACAATTTGCCTTAAAGGTTCAATTTCATCTTTACAAGTCAAGATCTATCATGTAGTATATATTCTAGTTCAATTCATGTCTAGGTATTCCTAATCTTGATCAATTACTACACAAAACATTGATTTAGGAAGATCACTCATGAACCTTCAATTTCACCTCTAATGGCATCAACCCACAATTATCACATCCATCAACTTAGATTAGGGTTTACCATATAAATCATATGAAATCATCATAATATCATGAAAAAAAGCTAATTCAATCATAATTGGATGTTATCCGCTAGATTGGAATCACATCCAAACCCTACCCACAATGCAAGCACAACCCTACCTAGAATTGGGTTTTTGATTTCACAAGTGGGGAAACTATGGGGGCTACATGGGTGGAAGAACCCATGGATGATTAAGCTTCACATACATTCAATCAAAGCCCTAAACAAAGCTTGAATCAATGGTGAAAATGGCCCTAAGTTGCTGCCCCAACTCCCTTTCTTCTTCTTCTTCACTTCTAGAGAGAATATTTGGGGAGTGATTTGGGGTCTTTATATGAATGAGTTAAAGTGATTAGTTTAGGGGTGTATTATACTTATATAGGTGGTAAATTAACTAACTAACCGACCTACTTAACCCCTAATTTAATTACCAACTTAACTCCTTAGAACTTAACTAAAAACTAAAAGTTGGAAATTTGGGCAGACCTACAGATCCCCACCTACGGATAGTAGGTGGGTTGACGGATCGTGCATTGCATTTCGTGGATGGGGTCTGCAACATGTAAATTGCAGGCCCCTGCAGGGGGGTGGGTCAGTCTACGCCCAATAGATTGCAACCGTAGGTGGGCTGTTTTTTACAGCTTTTAGGGCTGTTTTGAGGTCCTCCTCAAGGACCCCTTAGGTGGTCCTTCGGGGATCGTACCTTGACGCCCTAAGCCCTAAACATCCATTCTAAGTACGGGAATCATTTCTACAAGCTTTAATCCTCATACGACACTCCAAAACTCTTACCGAAGGCTTTAGAACTCACTAGTTCAACTCACTAAATTACAGGGTGTTACAATATCCCCAACTTGAGAACATTCATCCTCGAATGACACTTTAAACACTTTTTAAAGTCAAAAATCTAACTTAGGAGCCCATTATGCATGAACTACATCTAGTATGCACACAACCAAGGAAAAACTTTAATTCAAAACCAAACTCATTCCATGCAACTCAAGGTAGTAGGGATTATTTCTACCAACCCAAAAATGCATCAATTTTGTTTTATATCTACTCTTTTTAAAGGAGGAACTACCATCTTCCAGCTAAGACATACTCATCACAACTCATTGAGCCCAATATGCACAATACTTCTCAAAAGTATCCATTCATTAAGGAAATCTTTCAACTCCAACTAGGGCATGCTCATACTCAACCTATGAAGTCTATATGCAAGTCTACAAATGCACTACAACATGAGAGAAATAACAATGCATATAAGCCATTCCTAAAAAGACCTAGGCATTTTCATGAACATGCATAAAAGGAAATCATGGCAACACATCAACCACACCATATCCCTACTAGATAGGCACACTATCCCCCACTTGGGAGCAAGCCTACACAAACTTTTCTAAACATCATATATGCTAAAATAACTTCAAAATCCAACATAACAAGTCACAAAAGACAAGAAATCTGGAAAGTTTTCTAAAGCATAAAGCACATACCGAAAAGGACATGAAGAGATCACTCTTAATCTTCTCAAGATTGGAGAACATAAAACCTATGATTACTTGGGAGCATTGGACTTGGCCTCCCTACCTTTAGCCCTAAGGATTGGACAATCTCTCTTCTTATGACCCTCATTACCACAACCATAGCACCCCTCTTTTCTAGCTAGACACTCACCATAATGCTTTCTCCCACACTTGGAGCAAGTACGCTTAAGCAACACGGATTCACTATTACTCCCTCTTAGAGGCTTAGGCTTAGAGACCCTCTCTTGGTTGGAAAGTTTTTGTTGGGTCATAGGTTGACCATATTCATTGGAGCTAGCATTGGAGAAATCCCCATCATCAGTTCAAGGTCTCTTAACTTCCCTATTTTTCTTCCTAAACTTGATCTCCTCAACTTGTTTAGCATACACCATTAGACGTGAGATATCCATATTATCATGTAGCATTGTCGCATGGCATTCTTCCTCAATAAATTTGAACAGTCCGGTCACAAATCGACTCATTTCATCTCTTGAATTTGCCACTAAGGATAGAGCATACTTGGACAAATTAGTGAATTTTAGGGAATATTCTTGAGCGCGCATACCTCCTAGACGAAGGTTGATAAACTCCTCAAATTTGACTTCCCTCTTCTCACGGGGAAAGAACCTATGAATGAATGCTTGCTTGAACACTTCCCAACATATGGGACCCGCTCTTATAGGCCTATTATCCTTCAATTGAGTATACCATACTTGGGCCACATCCTTCAATTGATAGGCGACTTGCTCGGCTTTCTCACTAGAAGTCACCCCCATTGCATCAACTATCTTGTAGATCTCTTCCACAAACTCTTGTGGATTTTCATTCACTTTGGAACCAAAGAACATAGGAGGGTTCATTCTTATGAGATCTCTCAACCTATAAGCCATGGTGCTCTTATTAGGGTTTGCCCGAGGCCCAAAATCTTGATTGGCTTGGGCCGTTATAACTTGGGCTTGAGTGGTCACGGCTTGAGCTTGAGTCTCCATGAGTTGAGTCAATGTTTCGAGAGCCACCCTTATTTCAACATTTGTCATAGCCTCTTCATCATTAGGAACTTGAGGAGGAGCTTGGTTAGGAACTTGTGGAGGAACCTCTTATTCTCCATTGTCTTCCTCATTCCTCCTAACATTAGCCCTAGTATTAGCCATAACCTAAAAACCATAGGGCAAAGGTTGGGAGAAATACCTAATAGATCTAAACTCTATAGCACGACTTAGAGAATGAAGAAGTGAGATTTCTTAAGCATCCAATAGCCTCTTATTCATAAAAATGTGGCACGCTTTACATTTATGAACAAGACTCTACTAGATATGGTTTGAGACATCCTAAATTTATCCCAAAACCTTATGCTCTGATATTAAGTTTGTTACGACCTTGGGTTACCCCCTATGAGTAACACAATGTAATTGACCCCGAAGGGGTCACATCCAATCCCTTAGCATATCCTGAACATAAGATAATAAAAAATACAGGAAAATTTAAAACTTTTAGAATCAAAGTCATTTATCATAAAAACAAGCGGAAGACTTTCTATACTTTGTCTCAAACCGTCTAATACAACTTTTGAGAATAAACACTTGGGACACAGCCCATACAATAGTCTTAACAAGAAAATAAAAGACATAATGGTCAGGTGGGTTTTGTCCTCGAAGCTATGAGGACTCACCAAAATCTTCAACTCTTCTAGATCCTTGGAAACTTAGCTTTCAAAGCAACTCAATCTCCTCAACCCTATATTTGATTAGAATGTAAGTAATATGTGTTAGTACAAAATGTACCAAGTATGGAAGCTAGCACAACATCATAAGAGCATCTCGAATGGTTAGTCAACATAAGACATAAGCATAAGAGATTATAACATAATCATCATAGTCAATAGCAAAATCTCCAGTATAAGCATTATATAAACATAATTCAACATAAGACATAGTTATAGAGCATATGAGATAAGTTATAATAATATAAGCACAATTGACTCTTGGTCACAAATACCATAATAGAACCATTCTCAAGTAACCTTAAAAGCATACATGTGCAAAGTAATAATAGCATCCCATAATACCACCCAAGCCAAGTATCCCTTTTTTGGTCATCCTAATCATGGACTATAGGCATAGTTAAGTCTTAAACCTTTCTACCATAAGGGTACCATAGTCTTAAGTAACCTCAAGGCACACTTGTGCAATGCATAAAAGGCATCCCATACTACCCTTCACACTAAGCATTACCTTAAAGTCATCCTAGTCCCTCCTTTGGTGTCACTATTGGCTTACTTCATGTAGACAAAGGAATTATCATTTCTAGTCAATCCTATCTTGGAAGGCATCTATAGCAACAATCTATCAAGCATCACTTATGTAAGACATCACTTATAAGGTAACCTTTAGTCATACTAGTGCAAGGCATGAGTAGCATCACATACTACTACTCATACTAAGTACTTCTTTAGGTCATCATACTCATGTTCCTTAACTTAGTGACTAGCCCTCTTTTTGCATGGAACACTAGGAGACACTTCACTAGGTCTATCTTAGTCCCTTCTTGTTTGAACCCTAAGAGATACTATACTAGGTACAACTTAGTTCATCATATTGGAACTTCTAGAATATGCTACTTAAAGCATAATCTAAGTTCATTAAACTTGAACTCTTGGAGATGCTACTTAAAGCATGATATTAGTTCATTATAAGGTTGGACACTATGAGATACTTCTTTTAGCATGTCTAGGTTCATTATCATTATGGACCCTAGGAGGCACTACTCAAGCATATCTAAGTCCATTTATACTCTTGAACATTATGATGTCCTTCACTAACTTGTCTTAGTCCCTTATTACTTAGAACCCTAGGATATACTAAATTAATTACATTTTAGTTTATTAAGGTTGAACCCTAGGATATACTACACTAGGTATATCTTAGTTCATCATGTTTGTACTCTAAGAGATACTACTTAAAGCATACTCTTAGTTCATTTAGTTTGGTCTCATGGAGATGCTCTTTCAAGCATAATCTTAGACCATTTCTTGCATTGGACTATAGGAGATGCTACCTTTTTGCATAATCTTAGCCCATGAAGTTTGAACCCTAGGAGATGCTACATTGAGCACCATCTTAGTTCTTTACCAATCTTGTTCAATTAGGATATAGCCTTAACGACATGAGAACATATTCGTTATCACATGATCTCTCATGGTGTTACCCACACCATCAAGGGTTAGTCTACTTGCCAAGGTAGGACCGGTTTGTTAGCTTAGTCAGATCCACTAGCCAACTTTCCTACGGGGCATGTAGTTATGGGATACGGATATTGCTACTAGAAACCCAAACTCCACTAGGTGAGGCTTCCATCTCATGAGATACACTTGGGGAAATCAATACTCTTCTAGGTGAGAGATCCCTTATGGGAAGCCCAAACTATACTAGGTGGGAACCTCCATGAAAGCCCAAACTCAACTATGTGGGAACCTCCATTTCATTTCAATATCCACTCGGTGCTAGGCATAAATCCCACAAGATAATCATTAAGTCTCTACTTTGACTCAAGTTAATGGAAAGGTGTTCTTGACCACCAATCCATGCTAATAACTCTTTTAGACCATGTGTGAGCAACTATCACCATCCATGACCTAGGTATAAAGGCCCTCTAGCCTTAGGTTTAATTAGTTAGGGGATGTCCCTCAACCCTAGAACCATTACTATGTGAGAAGTCTTTCAGGTTAAGTTCATATTCATACTTAGTATCATGTCTAGAATTCTTCATTAGAGAAGGATGTCATCATGACTTAAGTAATTCTATTACTTCCTACCATCTATGATTCATAAGGTGATCTCGCTAGGTAAAGGTCTCTCAACACAATTCTATTCATTCGCCTTGGATTCATATATAGATTTTATTCTCAAAGCCTTAGGATATAAAGTTGATCATATTAGCTTCTTGCTTAAGCCCTAATGATCATCATTCATCACTATGACTCCTCATTCTCAATGACTCTACATCATGGAAGCATATTATGAACCTAGATTACAAGACATTCAATCACATTCTTTAATACTAGGTGATTCTAGTCATAATTTGCCTTAAAGGTTCAATTTCATCTTTACAAGTCAAGATCAATCATGTAGTATAGATTCTAGTTCAATTCATGTCTAGGTATTTCTAAGCTTGATCAATTACTACACAAAACATTGATTTAGGAAGATCACTCATGAACCATCAATTTCACCTCTAATGGCATCAATCCACAATTATCACATTCATCAACTTAGATTAGTATTTACCATAGAAATCACATGAAATAATCATAATATCATTAAACAAAGCTATTTCAATCATAATTGGATGTTATCCACTATAGATTGGAATCACATCCAAACCCTACCCACAATCCAAGCACAACCCTACCTAGAATTGGGTTTTTGATTTCACAAGTGGGGAAACTATGTGGGCTCCAGGGGTGGAAGAACCCATGAATGATTAAGCTTCACATACATTCAATCAAAGCCCTAAACAAAGCTTGAATCAATGGTGAAAATCCCCCGTTCTTCTGAGAATATTTTGGGAGTGATTTGGGGTCTTTAGATGAATGAGTTAAAGTGATTAGTTTAGGGGTGTATTATACTTATATAGGTGGTAAATTAACTAACTAACCAACCTACTTAACCCCTAATTAATTACCAACTTAACCCTTAAGCACTTAACTAAAAACTAAAAGTTGGAAATCTGGGAAGACCTTCGGATCCCCACCAACGGACAGTAGGTGGGTTGACGGATCATGCAGTGCATTTCGTGGATGGGGTCTGCAACATGTAAATTGAAGGCCCCTGCAGGCCTTGACCCACGAACCCCCCACCTACGGGGTGTGGGTCAGTCTACGCCTAGTAGATTGCAACCGTAGGTGGGTTGTTTTTGAGTGCTTTTAGAGCTGTTTTGAGGTCCTCCTCAAGGACCTCTTGGGTGGTCCTTGGGGGGTCGTACCTTGACTCCCTAACCCCTAAACCTCCATTCTAAGTACGGGAATCATTTCTACAAGTTTTAACCCTCATACGACACTCCAAAACTCTTACCAAAGACTCTAGAACTCACTAGTTCAACTCACTAAATTACGGGGTGTTACAATGGGGAATCACCTCTTGCCTTCCTATAAAGGCTCATGGTTATTTGCCTCTTGCCTTACATAAATGGATCACGGGTATTCGCCTCCATGTCCAACTTATGAGGTCATGGGTACTCGCGTCCATGCTCAACATCATATGACACGGGTACTCGCCTCCATTTCATTACATAACGATCATGAGTAATCGACTCCATGTCCAATCATCATTATAAGAACGTGGGGAGTCACCACTTGTTCAACATAAAGGAATAAGGGTAGTCGCTTCTTATTCAATTTTAAGTAATATGGGGAAACGCCTCATATCCTTCTTATTTAGAGGTCATGGGTGATCGCCTCTAACCTCATCCATTTCTTAGTCTTTTAGGCTAGATTCATTTTAGGTGAGCAATCCTTTCAACCTAGAATCATTCAATGTGAGAAAGCCTTTCACATTCACACATAAGCAATTCATGTGGGAACTATCCCTTTCACAAAAATTACATCAATAATCATCGATTCATAACATAAGCTTTACACTCAAAGAACTACATCTCATAATCATCATATATGCTTCACTCTCAAAGCAATTAATATGTATCTTATCAATCCTATAAGAATACATCTTCAACCCATAAATTCTCCTTTCATGGCATAAAACCCATTTACATTAATTTCAACTTTCTAGACATGAGTTAGGCATGGGTACATGTAAATTCATCCTAAATACATGTATTCCTATCGATTCATGCATAAACAACCATAACCCAATCATTTCGATCAACATTCATCAATACCCACAACATTAGAAGAAAATCCTTACTCAAATTGGGGAATTTCTACTTTTCAATTGGGAAATATTAGGGGATCCATGGATGCAAGGATTCCATGTATGAAATGTCATCATACCTTACTAACAAAGCCCACAAATGCTTGAGGATTGGAGACTTGACCTTGATCCCAGCTTCAACTCTTTCTTCTTCTTCAAGTTCTAGAGAGAGGTATATTTGGAGAGGAAAACCCAATTTCTTTTGGTGAGTTTGAGAGAATGACTTTGAATGGGTGAGTTTTGAGGTTACAATCACTTATATAGGGTCCTAGGCTTAGGTAAAATGACATAGTAATAATTCACTTAAAACCAGAAAAGACCCAAAAACCCTTGAACTAAAACTGCCGACTCACCTTCACGATGGGCACCACGGCCCGTCAAGGACTTCACACCCCCGTAGTGGTGCCCATGGTACTTGAACAGTGGCTTGGCTTGCCACCACTTAACCTATTAAACTCAACTCTTGACCACAACCCCTCCCACCGCCCATAGTGGCCTTCACGAGCCGTCAAGTGGCTCGTGTAGAGGGTCTCATTTTTGGGCAGTTTCGACTAGCTACTGCCTAGCTCACCATGCTCATCACCAAGACCCGTGGTCCCCACCACGAGCAGTCTTGGTGGTCGTGGAAGGTGAGCACAACTTGATTAGCTATTGTGAGCTACCATGGGAAGCACCACGGCTCATGGTGCCCTTCACGGACCGTATGGGTCCTCGTGAAGGTTGCCCAAGCTCACTTCTTTGGCTCATGATATCTCACTTAGCCCCTAGCTTAGACTACTAGATTCCGAGGTATTACATAAAGTTATCAGAACAAAAAACATAGGAAGATTCTTGAAAAAAGCATGTAAACAAGAGAAACACAATTCAACCACACATTCAGGAACAAACTCTAACAAATTAATATATTCTAATCAAACAAAGTCCTAACATATGTACACTATAGATTAATATTACATTACAAATGTACAAATACGAAGCCTACAAATGTACATTAATACTCTACAATAGAATCAATAAGAGCAGTACTAAGTCGATAACACAAAATCTAACAATAACAATTACTCTATAACACAACAATTAAGTATATAACCATACAAAATCCTAACACTACCAACTATAATAAGTTAAATCTAACACTTTTTACGCTAAAATAATCCCTAAACGTGTGTTTATTCCAACAAGTCACAAATACATAAAGAAAAATATTCAATCCTTTGTTCAGGTAGTCCTCCAAGATTTTTGTTTAATGTCTAGCATATTTCAAATGGAAAAGAAGAGAGAATCTGAAAAATGAAAAAGAAAGAAATCTTTAGTGTTTTTCTTAAGATTCGGGTCGGATTGTCCTCACTTTATTAATATTTAAATTTAATTAAAAATGTGCGACTTCATTGATGAGAAAATGGGTCAAAATGGTCTATTTACAAAGGTATATAATACTTTTGTGGGGGTAATATGACGCCCACAAAGATAAGGAGTCTTTTGAAAAATTTGGAACAACTTTAGTGGCGACTTTATGTCTTTTCTCTAACTTTACTCCTATTTGAAAACCAAACATGGAATAAAATTAAGAGAAAAGACATAAAGTTACCACTGAAGTTGTCCCAAATTTTCAAAAAGACACCTTAATTATGCGGATTTCCTATTACCCCACAAAAGTAATAAATGTAAAGAGACCTTTTTGATCCATTTTCTCACCAACCCAAGAATTCTAATAGGAGAGTGATGCACACCCTCTTTTAATGAATTAATTTAAATATTAATAAAATGGAGACCCAAAACAAAAATATTGGCACATCTTTGCCCGTAAAGGATGTTTTCGCTGCTTTCAATTTATGGGTTTCTTCATAACCTTTTTCAATTGATGATTTCAATTTCTTGGGCGGCAATTTGCCTCCAGATGCTAAATCAAGCTTTCGCTTTTTGGAATCATCCATTTTTTCCGCTATTGTTATGAAGAGTTGAGCTTCTTTAAGTTTTGGGGGTTGGGATTTTGCTAGGATTTAATTTGTGGCATTTTTTCATAATGAAATAATGCTCCAGACTCACCCTTCTCATGGAATGAAATTCTAAAAAAAAAAAAAATAGAAGCTTTTAAAAATGAGAAAAGACATAATTTTTCTTTTCTTTGACCACTAAATTTGCACTAAAAGTAAGTTTTCATGTTCTCATCGCATCACACACAACGTCGAATCATTCTTGTCATTACAAATATGATTCAAGATTTGTATTTGACATTATAAGAATGTTTTTCCTCAAAATCTAATCACAAAAGATAACTTGATTTCTCAATTTTTAAAGATATTAAATCTTGACAACTGGAAATTATAAGAAGATAGAAAGTTCTTATCTTTTTGGGTTGATTTCATTCAAGAGAGAAGATTTTTTTTTTTGAGTTTAAACCTTCAACCATGGATCTTTTTGAAAGAATTGGGGAAGATGAAGTATTTAAAAAAGAAGTAATTAAATAATAGAGAATGAAATGACAAGTGGAGCCTTTTCATTCGTTTTTGAAAAAAAAAAAATTCACATCCATGCGCATCATTTGTGTGAATGTAAACATAGGGAGAAAATGGTCTCTTTACAACGATATTTAATACTTTTGTAGGGTAATAGGACGCCCGCATAGTTAATGTGTCTTTTTGAAAATTTGGGATAACTTCAGGTGTCACTCTATGTCATTTCTCTAAAATTAATAGATGAATAACCAAAGTTATTCGGGGTCGTTTGATAGCTAGTTAGAGTTATGATGATATTAATAATATAGGTATTAGTTATGAGTAAATCTATGTATTATTTTATGCGGATATTAATTATTCATGTATTAATTACTCCTCCTTCTATCTTGCATAAAATAAGAAATTGTGAATTTCTAAATTGTCAGTCAAACACCATATTGATTTTCTACATGAATAACTTGGATCCTATTTAGCTACCAAACCATAAAAAAAATAGTTTTGGACTAATCTCATAGGTTATACGGCACTTTATTGATAATTTTCTTATTTATTTATTTATTTGGCTATTTTTGGGTTCTACTCAAAAAGAAGAAAAAAAGAAATGCTATTGCCAAGTGAGTACATCGTATAATTAAATCAATAGCGCAAAAACTAGAGAATTTATTGAAGGAGGAAAGGAAGGAAAGGAACACATCCCAGAAATCGGCTTTCCTTGCCCAGGGCTGCCTTAAATGCAGTAGCAAAGGCAAGATTGTTCAATAAGAGGAAGTGGCGTCGTCGCTTTGTTCCGTTGTTGAGAAGCGAAATCGAACGGTTTTTCGGGCCTTTCAATGTAGAACCCCTCGCGGGCGACGATCATCCTTTTCCCCATCTTCTCCTACTGGTTTTTCTTCTCAGTTATAAGTGTCCAGTGGAATTTCTTCTTGTATATGATGCTTTGTTCTGCATTTTGGACTCACATACAAACGTGGCTACGTGATTATGACAGGATTCAATCCTTTGCAGTTATTCTCATCTATGTTCAGGTATTTTCTGACTTGTTGATTTTGGGTAAATAAATTGGTGATTAATTTTGTTCTATTTTGATTCCTCAAGATTGGTTGTGCACTGATTGGATCTCTTGGGGCATTATACAACGGTGTTTCCTTAATCAATTTGGGTATTGGGTTATTCGCATTGGTGGCTATTGAGAGTAGCAGTCAGAGTCTTGGTAGAACATACGCTGTACTTCTCTTCTGTGCAATCTTAGTGGACATTTCTTGGTTCATCCTTTTTGCATCCGAAATCTGGTAAGTTTCATTTCATACTCTTCTCATTTACTCAATTTTTCAGAATGGTAATCTAGAGATCAATGGGAAAGTTTCACTGGGAAAATCAAATAGAATAATGAATCTTGAACTGAATGCAGAATTGTATGGAATTTCACTTGAATTTCTTTTGTGGTTAAACATAATTCACTAACAATTATGTTACCATCTGCTTCTGCTTGTTAAATATCTCTAGAAGTTTGATATAAACATTTTTGAAGACCAGAGAAGTGAAACCTTTAAGAATGCAAGGAATGTATTAGGGGTCCATAGTGTCTTGATAATCATATGATCCATTATTTTGAGATTTTTTTTTTGAAAAGAACAACATCTAATTTGACTTTTGAGAATCCAATCTTTAATAAGTTTTATTTCAATAAATTATGTAGTACCTCCTAGTTGATATATGTATTTCCTATCTCATCAAAATAATGTCATCTATCCAAACTTTATTTTGCTTTACGAATTAAGTATTTTCTGAAGATGCAAATTGTTAGAGTTGACTATTTGTGTGGACAGTTGGTCGTTGAATAAAATATTGGACAAGAATGTGTATTAGAAATGGAGTGAGTGGCATATGGTTCAGGTCAAATTGATATGTAAATTGTTATCTCTAGCTTTAATTTATAGCTCCCTTTAAACATAAATTTTTTAGGAATTTATTTGGCGTTGAAACCACCATGTTTGAGTAACAAAAAAGACCGTACATTTTTATGTTCTTAGTTATAGTTGTAGATTCACTACAAAGCTTCAGTTCATGCATATGCCAACATGAAATTTAAAATTCATGAGGATCTACAATTAAAAAGTATGATACTAACTAATGTGGAGGAATGGTGAAGTTTTTAGAGTTTCCACAACTAAATGCATTGGTGTTAAGTGGAAGATTGGAGCTATGTAAGAGACAAATAATTGATACTGAAATTAACGATGGACAGAGATGTAAGGCTCTACAGAGATGCTCCAACTGTTACTTGTTCTTTCATTTCTCACACCAGGGTTAAACTTGTGCTTTGGTACCAAAATTAATGGTGGACAATTTTAATTTGGACTTACCTGAAATTTTTGTCTGAAAAAAAGAATATGAAACAGAGCTTTGGTTTAAAGACTATTCAATGCAAGCGCCAAAGAATGATTTAACGGACAAGGAACTGATAGTGGGTGTCGACTAGTGAAAAGAAATGGAAAAGAGTTATAGAGTTCCGAGATTTGTCTAGCTCCCTGAGGATTTATATTGAAGATTATAATTGCCTTACGCCATTCAAGGTGGAAGATTATTTCAGTAAATTTCTCTATTGACCGAATGAACTGTTGCTTATAATGGTTATTCACTATTCAAAAAGGCGATATCTTCTGATCCTAGATAAGAATTTTATCATAAAGAGTGCTTTTGTGCTCAATTTAAAAAAATCAGTTCCAATTTCAAAAAGAGTGTTTGTGAATACAAAAGGATTACAAAGCACAAACGTTGAATCCCGTGGCTTGGTGTTCCTTTTTATGCCAGTAATCTAGAAATTTTATAGATATATTAAAAATTAGACACCAGGAAGGTGATTGAAATGTACAAGGTTGGGCAGTCCCTTATGCAAAACTAACAATGAAGAAGGGGAAACCTCTATACAAAAGATCCTATTCCTGAAGGAGTTAATGAAATCTAATCATTTTCTGTATTTCATAAACATCCTGGAGTTTACACCAAAAAGCTAGCATTCACAGACACCTATATTTCATTTCATGTACAGTGTTTGCTTTGCCCTCAAAGCACCTAGAATTCTTGTCTCTCCACAGTACCCAAAACACACCTGCCGGATAGTTCTCCAGATATCTTTTATCTGGTTGTTTCTTCCTTTAATACGCAAATGTAGTAGTAAATCCTTGATTGAGCTTGGCAGGACCCATTTTAAACCAAAGAAATTAAGGAACAAATCCCAAAGCTGTCTGGCAACTCAGTAGTGAAAGAATGAGTGGATTCCATTCTCTTCCTGTTTCTTGCAGAGGTAGCATCAATTACATAAAGGCAAAACCCAAAGAGGGATCCACTAACTTGAGCTTCTCAGGGCCAAATGGTCGATTGACAAAGTGGTCAAACATAGTTCTGTGGTGGCACATAGTTCTAGAACTTGGGCTATCTAGAACCCTCATTCACTTGGTGCTAAATACTACTCCCAAAATATACCATCCATATAACTCATAAAATTTATCTGTTAAGCTTATCTAGAAGCTTATCATGATTCTTGCTCAAAATCTCTTTCTAAAACATATCTTGCTGTGACACTATGCTCAAATCTTGTTTTCTAAAATCATATGCTGAAATCTCTTCTAAAACATATCTTTCAAATCATGTTCACAACTTAAATCATGAGAAGATTTCTAGAACATGCATAGCTTGTAATATCTCAAAATAGCTTTCATAATACATAAAGACTCTAAAATCATGTTTTGAAATATAAGGTTCATGAATCATAAACAATAACATGGCAAGAACTAACAAGGATGACATTGGAAAACCTTTTTAAGTATATAAAAGAAGTGCATTTGTCAATAATCCATTATCATGAACAAAAAGTTCAAGAAATCACGCAATTCTAGTCATGAATATGATGAATTTGAATGTGGATTTGACAACCCTAACTATGGAATCAAGTTCATAAAAACTTAGGAGTTTTGGACATGAGGATGAAAAAAATTCCTCATTGAAGTCCTACATGTAATTCAGGTCATAACTATGATGAATTTGAATGTGGGCTTGATAACCCTAATTATGGAATCAAGTTCATAAAAACTTAGGAGTTTTGGACATGAGGATGAAACAAATTCCTCATTGTAGTCCTAATACCTTAGTGACGAAGCTTGATGGAGAATCTTGGAAAATGGACCCTAGTCTTGGTGTTTCTTGAAGTTGTTGAGCGTAGAGATTTAGGAGTGAATGAGAGGGTTAAATAATGAAAAAAAACTAAAATTTTACACGTTTAAGGCTATTTAGATAATTCCCCAAAGGTTTTAAGATGAAAACACCCTAATAAAGAAAAACAAAAATCGACGAATTTTGGCCTAGCTCTGAGTTGGCTCTGTGTTGTGTCATGGAGCTGTAAGATGAAATTTTATTCAAGTGGATAGTGAGGCCCACTTCCTCTTCGTGACACGGACTTGGTCGCGAAGTTGGGCTCGATCCATTAGCCAGGTTGGAGAGTCTCTGGTAAATCATGCATAACTTTTTACTTCGAACTTCGATTGATGAATGGTGGGGGGCGTTGGAACGAAGACTCACAATCCTTTAATTTGATAGATCATGGGTCACCTAACTCTTCATAATCTTAGAGATATGGCTGTTTGAAGTTTACCCTTATCTGAATTCATGCTCTAATTTAGCTGATAGAAATGTTTTGAACTTGGCTTGGTGTTTGAGGTACCTTACAACCCTAAACCACATCCGATACACTTACTACACTTAGTAAAGGACCTTAACATATATGTACAACTTAGAAATCATAGGGTTCGAGTCTATACGCATATGGATGATGGTTTGAATCTTTGCTTAGAAATTGCGGGTATTACACGAGATTTTTTTAAATCTAGACGGTCTACTATACTTTGTAAAGGAGGTTTCTGGTGAGGCCTCCTCTTTTACGTTTTAAGGACCAATGTGATCTTGAAATTCATTTCTTTCTTATTTATTATATAACACCATCAAATGCTATTGAAGTAGTATGAGCTCTTGTTTCCCCACATTATTACTTCTCTAGAAGAATTGCCTTTTGTCTCCATACATTTATCCTTTCCTATTTTTAAAGAAATCAAGTAATAGGCTAATAAATTGGTGTGCGAGCTAATTATCAATGAACTAATTAACTTTTAGCTTTAGTTCTTTTTACTACTTTGACCACAAGTAATTCTCAATCCTAAAAATTTGGTTTAGCTCAACTTATTTGTTTACTGTAAGCTGTTCTATTGGCCACTTCATGGATATTTTTAGTTTTATTTAGTAGCATCATCGGCTGCTGCATCACTGTCTAAGATTGCAGGTAGAGCCAGCCTTCGCTCATGCATTGTGTTCTCAAACATCCTTGTACAGTAAATTTACCACAGCTCTTAAAATGTTAGAAAAAGTAAAATCTTTCTTCCTGAACTTCATTTATTCATGCAGGAATATTTCTTCTGGGATTTATGGAACCTTTGTTATCTTCTCGGTGAAACTCACTCTCTCCATGCAAATTATTGGATTTTGTGTGAGATTATCATCTTCACTATTGTGGATTCAAATGTATAAGCTCGGTGTTTCTTATATAGACTGTTCAGTTCCCCGAGAAGTAGATAGTGATATGAGAAACAGTTTTCTCAATCCTGCAACTCCTCTAACTAGACAGCCATCCAATTCTGATGATGCTCTAGGTGGTTCTGTATACGACCCTGCATATTATTCCTCCTTGTTCGAAGATGGTAAAGACGAAACGTATTTTTGCAGGGTACACAGCTCCACTTTAGCACTTTCCTTCCTCTTTTTCTGTTATCCGTTTATATATAATTGAATTTGTCATGTTTTAGTTCCTTTTGCATTGTTTGAGCAAGTGATGTGGACATTGTATATGATCTGTTTTAGAAGTATCTGAACACTCCATGGCATTTCCTTCAACTCATTTGCCTAAAAAATTTATAAAGTGTATTGAACATAATGGTGGAATCTTATTAAAAGCATGATATAATTGGGATGCTGACATGGTGAGTTGACAGGAGGAATCACTGACCTAGTTATGCTTGACTAAAGGAAAATAAAGATGGAGTGAAGAAGAAAAATATTTGCTCATATGCATAATGAGTTCATAGCTAAAGATATATGTTTTGATTTTTATCCTCTTTCCTTTTTCATCAAAAAATTATATGGTTTGGTTTTGGGGCTATTTAATAACGGGTACATAATGCTAATAATAAACTTCGTTTCCTGAATCGTCATTGAATATTTTAGTTTGATTTGACATAATTAGCTCGATGACAATAGTTACATGTATGGCTTTTATATAGAATGGAGGAAGAGGTCAAACTTACAACATTACGTTTTGTTTTTCTCGAAGTATTACTATAACATACTGCGCAGATATTTGGAATTGAATGTTGCTAAATGATTGGATAATTGTTGTTATCAAACTTATAAAGGTTATTCGAAAATAAGTTAAATGTGTTTGATGAGCAAAACTTTTCAACCTCGGAAAATGGGTATAATTTTGGGGCATTATACAAAAATAGCAACATTTTATTAAAATAAATCATTCTAAATGTTTGCAAGAGGAGGTTATGAATTGCCGAACTGGGATATACACTTGATTGTCAAACATTTTAGGTGGCAAGATAGGGAGCTTCCCACCACCTATCTTGGCATGCCTTTGGGAGCTAGGAGTAAATCCTTGAGCATTTGGAACTCTGTGGTTGAAAAATGTTAAAATAAGTTGGTATTGGAGAAGTGAATACTTATCCTTGGGTGGTTGAGTCACATTGATCAATAGTGTTCTTGAGGCCATGCCAACCTATATGATGTCCCTATTTCCTATGCCTAGGAAAATCATTAAAAAGCTAGATCCTATGAGAAGAAATTTTCTATGGCAAGGTAATGGAGAAGGGGAAAAGAAATTTCATTTGGTTAAGTGGGATGCTATTATAACCATACAAAAAACAAGGAGGTTTGACAATTAAGAATTTGAAAGCCCACAAGAAGAGCCCTCTATTAAAGTGGCTTTGGAGACTAGCAACAGATGATCAGGAAGGATATCAAGTGCTTGATCAGAATATCTATGCCAATATAATTCATGACACCAATCTTAATTCAAACTCTTCAAATTTTAGAGATATCTGGATATTGATATTTAGTTCTCCAATTCTTTTCATAAATAGAGCTTCATATGTTGCTTCCATTCTCGTCAATTGTTTGAGAAGAGTTTCATATATTGCTTTTATTCCCAAGAAAACAGGGTCTCTGAACTCAAGAGATTTCAGATCTATAAATTATAAAATCATTGCTAAGCTTCTAGAAGAGAGGCTGAAGAGGGAGGTGAGCGAAGCATCAATTATTCTTCATTGAACGGCGACAAATCATGGATACTGCACTTAATAGCCAATGAAATTTTGGACTCTAGGCTCAAAGGTGAAGATCCAGGTACTAAGCATTAAGTAGATGTTGAGAAGGCTTATGACCACTTCAACTAGGAGTTCCTTTTCAATATTCTTAAACAAATGGGTTTTATTGTGAGGTGGTTGAAGTAGATTGTATTTTACATCAAGACTGTTAGGTTTTTGAGCCATGAGAATGGAGAATCCTTAGTAAAGAACGCTTCCCCCAAAATAGCCCTTACGTGACACAAATCCATTTTAATAGTGTCAAGAAGGTATTAGCCACCAAGCACCTTATTTTCTGTAAACGTACCATTGGGCAATGGTTCCTCTCCTTCCAATGGAACCACAAACAAAAAATCAGTCTCACCAGCTCAACTAAGAGTTCTGAATCAAAAAAGTAAATTGCACCTTACTTATGATGAAGGAAGCAGGTTGCTAAACAAGCATCTATTATCCTTCATTAAAGGGAGACAAATCATGTATACTGCACTAATAGCCAATGAAATTTTGGACTCTAGGCTCAAAGGTGAAGATCGAGGTACTAGGCATGAAGTAGATGTTGAGAAGGCTTATGACCATGTCAACTAGGAGTCCTTTTCAATATTCTTAATCAAATGGGTTTTGGTGAGAGGTGGCTGAAGAAGATTGTATTTTGCATCCAGATTGTTAGGTTCTTTTGAGCCATGAGAATGGAGAATCCTTGGTAAAGAGCCCTTCCCCCAAATGGCCCCTATGTGACACGAATCCGTTTTGATAGTCTCGAGAAGGTATTTGCCCCGGTGACCATACTTTCGTAAAGTACCATTGGGTGGTGGCTCCTCTCTTTCCTATGGAACCTGAATAAAAAAAATCTATCTCTCCAGCTTGACTAAGAGTTCTGAATCAAAAAAGTAAATAAATTGCTTGCCCTGGTGACCATACTTTCGTAAAGTACCATTGGGTGGTGGCTCCTCTCTTTCCTATGGAACCTGAATAAAAAAAATCTATCTCTTCAGCTTGACTAAGAGTTCTGAATCATAAAAGTAAATAAATTGCACTTTACTTAAGACGAAGAAAGCAAGTGCCGAACCCCCCAACCCACCTACTTTCTTAAGGGTTCAAAGTACTAGTCATTAAGACTACTATGAATTGAAAGTAAGGAAGCCTTTTCTTGACTTAGTAAGGTCTCATACAGGGAGATCCTCTTTCACCTTTCCTCTCCATGCTAACCATGGAGGGTTTCAATAATATGATGAGGGTGGCTAGTGTCTGAAAGGGTTCAAGTTAGGCAACAATTGAGGACATTAGATGCACGTATGCCATCTGCTTTATTCAGATTGTACTGTTATTTCTATGAGGCTAAGGCAGAACAACTTAGCTTTATGAGAATGAAAACTAAGTCCTTTTCTTGACTTAGTAAGGTCTCATACAGGGAAATCCTCTTTCACCTTTCCTCTCCATGCTAACCATGGAGGGTTTCAACAATATGATGAGGGTGACTAGTGGCTAAAAGGGTTCAAGTTAGGCAATAATTGAGGACAGGAGATGCATATATTCCATCTGCTTTATGCAGATGCTACTGTTATTTTCTATGAAGCTAATGCAAAACAAGTTAGCTTTATGAGAATTATTTTGGTGATCTTTGAGGCTACTTCTTCTCTGTGTGTAAATTGGAGGAAGAACAGTATATTTCCTATCAAAGTAGTATCACATATGCAGAGTCTGGCTAGCATATTGGGATGTAGAATAGACCAATTCCCAATAGTGTATCTAGGCATGCTTTTAGGCAACCAACAGAAAGAGTTGGAAATTTGTGATTGAATAGTAGAAAAATGGAAAAGAAGCTATCAAAGTGGAAAACTCAAGAGGAAGAATTACTCTGATAAATTCAGTTTTGGATCCACTACCAATTTATGTAATGTCATTATTCCCCATTCCCTCCAAGGTGGAGAAGAGGTTGGATAAGTTGAGGAGAAATTTTTTGTGGATGGGAAATAAAGAGGGCAAAGGAATACATTTGGCTAACTGGCACACTACTTAGTTGAGCAGGCATTCTGGTGGTCTTGGTATCAGGAATTTGAAGGTGCAAAATGATTGCTTACTGATGAAGTGGCTCTGCAGATTTTCCAGGGAGGATCATGCATTGTGGAAGGAAGTAATTTATAGCAAATATGGGCAGAATTACCAATGGTGTACTAACACAGTATCTAGCATTTATGGTGTTGAGAACAATTGGAAATATTTGGTCTAACCTGGCTAGGAGCTTACATTAGGAAGTGGGGAATGACACCAAGATCCTTCTATGGAAAGAGAACTGGATTGGACGTGAGACCTTAATGAACTCATATCCTGATCTAATCTCTTTTTAAAACAATCCTGATGCAACAATAGTTGACATATGATCTCCGCAAGGATGAAACATCTCCTTTAGAAGACAGATGAATGATTGGGAAGTGGAGAGAGTGGTTGAGATGCTGCAAGAATTAAGTGGATTTAATGGTATCACTTCAGAGCCTGATACAATAAGGTGGAAGCATGACAATGAAGACAGTTTCAGTGAATAGCTGTACAGGAAGAAAGAGATAAAGCTATCAAGTTGTAAGACAAGCCCATGGAAAGTGGAAACAGGTCTAGAAAAACATGGCTCCAACCAAGGGTGAAGTGTTTTACTCGATTGGTAGTTAGAAAGCATGTCTTACCCAGGAAAGATTACAAAGGAGAGGTTTCCACATAGCATCTAGGTGCATACTGTGCAATGTGGCTGAGGAAACTAAAAACCATTTGTTCCTACATTGCAAAGTTACTTCACAGATTTGGGCATTATTTCTTAGCCTCACAGAAACTAAGTGGATACTGCTAGAACATACAACAAACAGATCTTAGCTGCTGGATCAGGAGAGTAGGAAGCAAACCTCAAAAGAAGTGGTGGAAAATAATTCTACCTAGTATATGGTGGACAAAATGGAGAGAGAGAAACAATATATGTTTTGAAGATAGTTTCAGTTCCATTCAAAAGATTAAATGGAACTGTATCATAATCTTTCATTTTTGGTGTAAAGAAGAAAGCGTAGAGTAAGTTGAACAGTTAGTAGATCTTTTAGGATCCTTGTAAGTGCCTTAGTTATTGTTTTGGTTCACAATATTTTGGAGGTCTCCAACATGTCCTTGATGCTGAGGAATACAATACTACTAATTTCAAAAACATAATGCCAATTATTTCTTAAAAATGGAGAGCTGAAAAGTGAACATCTTCAACATTTGTAGATATTTTAAACTCTTGGAGAGTTTGAATTAAGATTTAAATGTATCAGTATTGAGATCAACACAGAGTTATTGTCTAACAACATAATTAGTGTCAGGCTCAACAAGCATGTTTAGATGTAATTGTATTGATGGAATTTGGTACTCAAATCTTGTATCCATGTTTGTTTAAGTCTTCATAATTTTTGTTGTGCAATATTAAAATTATAGTATAAGAGTACTAAAATTTTCAAGTTGAAATCTTGGCTCAAGTTAAATTTGATTGAGGTTTATTGGATAAGTAAGAGTTGATGGAAAGTGACATGTGAATAGAGTGGACGCGGATATGGAAGATTGCTGTACTGCCAGAAATTTAATGGTTTATGTAGCTGATGTTGCTAATAAGATAGATCTCAAAGTTCATATTTTTTCCACTAAAAAAAAATGGCTTAAAAGAAGAAATAAAAGGTAGCTTTGAAAAATATTTTTATTATTGAGGCGCTATTAAATGTCTTTCTTAAAAGTCGTGCAAAAACCTTAAAAGACAATATTAAATTAGTAGTTCAAAAGTTAATTTGATGTGGAAACACCTTGACTTAAACTTGAATTATTAAATGATAGATATTATAGGACATCCTAAAATAGAAAGCGTGTTACGTAAGTTTGGAGAAAGAGGAGTATTTCTGAAGCTTGTAAAAGCAGAATAATACATCTCTGTAAATGTGGCAGGCGTTTGTTAAAAAATGCATCCCTACTGTGGTATTTACTCTGAGATTGAGTGCATATTTTCCTGTATTTTGAGGTTTAGCTTAGTCATGATTAACTATATGATACTTTTTATGTTAAATTTGATGGTCATTATATTCTCTTCCTGTTGTTTTTAGGGTAGTCAAAATAATGGCTTTGTGATTGGATCACCTTCTATGGCGAAAACAATTCAATTTAAGCCATCAATGAGCAGATCTATCCGCATCACAGACGTGAGTTGTCCTTAATATGTTTGACATTCTCATGTTAGCTCCTCATAATGCTTAGTTTTAGACTTTATATGCTCTAAATGTTGTTAAAGATTGCAATGCCCCCCTCTGTATTAGTTGCTACAGTTAACAATTGCTCAACGACACTTTTGAATCATGAAGAGCACTTTGAGTCTCTGGGACCTTACCGTTGATGGTAAAGTTTAGTCCCATATATAGATGTCTCCCCTTGAATATTTTTATCATTGGAATCTCATTACTGTATCTTGGAAGTTCTTCCTGGGTCTCATAATCAGACTAATTTTTTTAGCGCCAATTGTGAACAACTTTAAAGTGTTAATACTACGCAAGAGACGGTCCTTTTGTGATTGCAGTCCTGTATCTGTAATAAATGAACAAGGTCTGAATAATCAGGAATCATATCTTCTTTTTGACCATAAAATCCGAACTAAATAATTTCGGCCTCGCCTGATCATTGGTTATGGAGCGGTTAGAAGTACATCTTCGCTTGCGTAGAAAGAGAATGCACATTCATTTGATTTTGATCCTACTGGAATGATTGCAGACCAACTTTATCCACTATTATTTAGAGTCTCAAATGACAATGAAGATTGGAATATTTATTCCAAAGACCTTCTTGGTCAAGATTTTACAAGTCAGCCAAATTTCTACTATTGTAATATCACCAATTTTACAGCTGAAAAAGCTTTGGACTTATTTCCATTTATACCTCATAGACCATGTGGTCTCTATTGTCATTAGTCTTAAGCAAATCTGCAAAACATTAGCCTCTGAGAGAAGTGCAAGTCTTTTCTGCCATTTAAACTGCTTTAAGCTTTCAATAGGAAGAAAACTATGTCTATTTGTAAAAGTATTCATATTGTGTTTTCTTTTAATGTAAGTACTTACATCGATCTAGGGAAACAGGGCTAAAATGAATCCTGTACCATCATCTTAGTTGCTAGCTAGTTTCTCACCTTTTATCTTAGTTTCATCAGATAACATCTTGCAACACCTAAGCTGGGAAAGAGCCTAGGTTCACTATTAATGCCCCATCTTGTTATTTCCCAAAAGGACAAGTAAACACGATGTAGAAGTTTTTGGAACATTGGAGGTCCTATAAAAACCCATCAATTGTCATAAAGCTGTTTGTTGAACTTTTGGAGATGAAGCTGTGTGTTATTTCAGTTTGACTTTGCCAACAGTCACTCTCTTTTGGTCTCTGGAATCCTTGTGATACTCTAGCTTTCCCTTTTTACTGCTTTTGTTTTGATTTTTTTTGTTTGGTTTAAGTTTAAGTTCTTTAATTATTTTGAAGCCTTTAAAGTCTTGGTTCGTACTTGTTCAGCTTAGCCCAGTCTCATAAAGATCTTTGTGTCTTGTTTCGTGCTTGTTCAGCTTTGCCTGATCTCATAAAGATCTTTGTGATCATCACCATAACAATCTCCGTATATTCATGCCTTAACAAAAAAACATTCTCAGTTTATTCATATCCCTCTTGTTAGTTCACCCCTCTAGTTTCTCAAAATTTCATTGTGTGTTTGCCCCTCTTCTCATTTCTTTTGTATTCTTCTAAATTTTGACCTCGACTTACTTTCATTCTCTTGTTTTTTTGTTTTTTTATTTGACTTGATAGTAGACTTAGAGTTTCTAGGGCATATTGATGCTTGCGTCCTTGATATTTCTCTTTCCTTTTGCTGCCTTTTTTATTTTATTTTTATATCTAACCTCATTAATCATTTTTATCTACCAGTTAAAAGTAACCACCCAATCCCAGCAGTTTTCACCTTTGGTTCTGTCCCCCATGCCAACCTCGTTCCAGCCTCTCTCCTTTCCGATTTTATTTCAAGTACAACATGGAACAACTACTGCATTAGGATTGGTTCTGTATCCTCGCAGTCCATGTTTCTCCATCTAAATCTGTCAGTTCAACATTATAAAATTGGTTTCTCTAGTACTGAAATCGCATAAAAATCTTTTACACTATTAAAAAAACTTCTAGTAAATATTGGACCTAAGGTATTACATGGGTAGATCCACAATGTGGTATGAGGAACCCAATAGCGTTTGTCTAGACCTTGTATATGTGTTAAGAATTCTACTACATATTCATAAAAAGTTTTTGGCCAAAATCTTTCTTAAAGTATACTCTAAATTTAGACTATATCCTTAAAAAAACATTTTTAGCAGAAAAAACCCTTCTATTTTTTGATGAAGTGAGATTTCATCAAGGCATCCAGTAGATGCAATGATACAAAAAGGGGGAATCTGTCAGCTCAGTAAGAACAGAAAAAACTTATAGAGCTAAGGAGCTGACAAAATACAGGTAGTGATCTAAGTTATTTACAGGGGAAGAGTTGGCCCAACTAACAAGGTTAGCCAAACAACTAGTCTTGAGCTTACAAATTGGAGTTAAAACTCCATCGAAATATCTCCTGTTTCTTTCATTCCAAATAACCCAAAAAATACAAGCTGGGGTCATGATTCAGATTTTCCTGATGGATTTTCTAACTTCCATAGAGCTCCAACTAGTGTAGGTGTCACAACCCAGGGGTACCCCCTAGATGTAACGTGGCGTACTTGACCCCAAAGGGGTCACATACAACCCTTAGCATCATCATAACATAAGATCATAGAAAAGTAGGGAGAGTTTAAAACTTTCTATAAACATACAATTGAAAAGCATTTCATAAAAGCGGAAGTCTTTCTAACATCTTTGTCTTGAACCATCTATGAATAACATGAATAAAAGTCATTGGGATGCAGCCCACATAAAGTCTAAAACATAAGAAAAGACATAACAGAACATAAATGGGTTCGTCCTCGAAGCAATGAGGACTCACCAAATCTTCAAGTCTTCTTGCACTTAGGAACCTAGCCTCCAAGCAACTCAATCTCCCAACACCCTACATTTGATTAGAATGTAGGCAATATGCGTTAGTACAAAATGTACCAAGTATGAAAGCTAGCACAACATCATAAAGCATCTCAAATGGTTAGTCAACATAAGACATGAGCATAAGAGACAATAATATAATCATAATATAATTCCAAGATAAGCATCATATCATAGCAAATCAACATAAGACATTCATAATTGCATACTTCAACCATTAGTCTTTCATAGAGGACTACTTCACAAGCCACCTCCAAGTATACTTGTGCAATGCAAAGATAGCATCCCATAATACTATCCAAGCTAAGTACCTCTCGTTGGTCATTCTTGGTCATAGCCCACCTTCATAGTCAGGACCTAGGTTTTCATGTCATAAGAGCACTATACCCCTAAGTAACCTCAAGGCACACTTGTGCAATGCATGTGGGGCATCCCATAATACCACACACACTAAGCATATCCTTAAGGTCACCATATTCATATTCATCATTTCTAAGTGTCACTATTGACCTACTTTCATATTGACAAAGAACTATCATCTTAAGTCAATTCATATAATGGAAGGCACTATAGCAACACTCCAAGCTAGGCATACATCACATAAGAGGTCACTTCATAAGTAGCTTCAAGTCATACTTGTGGCATGCATGAATGGCATCCCATACTACCACTCACACTAAGTACTCCTTTAGGCTAGCTTACTCTATGCCAGAGGCGGATCTAGGATTTGGAGGTCATGGGTGCCACATCGTTCAAGATAAAAGAATCGGTTGCTTTATCTTTGGATTACCATTCGGGTTATTAATCTTTTTTTATTTTTATAAACAAATCAATCAAACATGCATGTTAGTAATATTTTCTTTTAGATATTCTGAGATAAGAGATAACTAAACAATTTAATTTTATTTCCTTTTTGGAATTAGATGCTTATTCGCCGAAACTTTGAGAAAAAAAAAATCACATTAAAATTTGAGTTTGTATAAACCATTTAATAGTATTAACTTAATATATTCGTACTCCATTGATTTTATGTGTTGTTGGAGATAAATAGTAGGGAAAGAATAAAAATTGTAGTTTTGAGCTTAGTCATCTTACTTAGCAAGAATGTCGGTTAATATCGAAAGAACCTTTAAATTAAAAAAAAAAAACTCTAGTAATAATATTCCTTATTTTTAAAACTTATATTTTTAAAAAACTACTATTTAAATATATTCTTAATAATATTTATTTGACATTCATAATTCAGTACTCATTAATTGATAAATAATAAACAAGTAACACTCATATCAAGAGATTTATAATTAGTGAAAGAGAAAGTAAAAAAAAAAAGTAAAAATTAATTGTGAAAAGGAGTCAAATTGAATTAATAAAGAATAGTAAATAAATAAACATAAATGGAAGAAAAAGACATAAAAGAAAAAGCAAGCCAAAAAATAAATGGGGCCAGCGAGGTTCGAACCTGCGTTGGGCGTGTGGCAGATTTTCTCCTTTGCCAATTGAGCTGTTCATGATTTCAGTTAGTGGGTGGGCAACATTAATATATATTGAATTATTTTACATATACATATATATACAAAGTTTTTTCCCGAAATCACTGGGTGCCATGGCACACCCACTCGTCCACATAGATCCGCCCCTGCTCCATGCTAACTATCTTTCATTCTAGTCTATCAAAGAATAGCATACTACCATGCTAGACCTATCTACCATGGAAAACATACTATCATACAATCCAAGCTATCAAAGGAAGGATACAAGTACCAACCTAGCCACCATGCAACCATTCAATAAGATGCAAGCTATCCTTAAGGGAGTATGAATCCTCAACCCTAAGCTATCCTTAGGAGAGTATGGTGTCTCAATCCTAAGCTACCATGAAATGGTCTTGGACTAACCAAGTCAAGCTACCATGAAGAGCATTCTAACCATGCTAGTTCAAGCTACTCCTAGGAGAGCATAGATCCTCAATCCTTGTCTACCATGCCGATACTAATGCAAGCTACCATGAAAAGGACCATATCAATGCTAGTTCAAGCTAACCTTAGGAGAGCTTAATTCCTCAATCCCAAGTTACCATGAGATCTACCATCCCAAGCTACATAATTCAACTATCCATGAAGGAATCATAAGACTCAACCTCAAGCTATTCTATTCTAACAAGCATGATTCATTTTAGGTGATTAACCTTTCACATTCTACATATATGCAAGATATCTCATCATGATATAGTCACTCTTTAAGCCACCTAGTGATCAACATTATGACTTCAAGCCCTACATTCAAGCTTTACTCCACAATCATCATACTAGTCTAGATCACAATACATAGTAGTCACAAGCCTTAGGCATAGCTAATTCTAAGCATAATTCATCAAAGTCCCAAATCTAGCCATTTCGATTCATGTTCTACCCTTCATACATAAGTCTAGTTCAATTCATGATTTCATATTACTAATCTTGAATAAGTCCCATTCATGACAACAATCCAAGAGAATCTAGCAAGAATCATCAATTCCTCATCATAAGACACAAACCCACATACTTTGAAAATTAGGGTTAATCAAGGAATTCTCATAAATTCTTCATAATATCATGATTCAACACTAAATTAATCATATATGAGTAGTATCCAACTGTTTGGAATCATACCCACCTAAAACCCATACATTAGAAGCAACCCTAGCTTGATTGGGGTTCTTCTTCACAAATTTGGGGGAAATTCTAGGGGACTCTATGTGTGGAAGAACCCATAGATGAAGAGCTAAACATACCTTAAACAAAGCCCTAGCATAAGCCTTAAGCAATGGAGCCTTTGATCTTGACCTTAGCTTCAACCCTAGCTTCTTCTTCAATGGAGGTTCTTCTTAGAGAGAGAAATATTTGAAAGAGGAGTGATTTGAATAGTCTAATGTAAAGTGACTTAAACTTGGGGGCTAAGGACTTAAAATAGTCTAAATAGGTGAATAAAAGACGTACAAAACGACCCCCACTTAAACCTAGTCGAATAGGATTTTTACCCAAATGTCCCTCACTTGGCAGCCCCGTCCCAGGCACCACGGCCACTTGGACGGTCCGTGAAGGGCACCACGGTCCGTGGTGGTGCCTGTGGTCCCTTGACCAGTAGCTCCCCCAACTTTCCAAGACCCTAAAACACTAAGGCACCTTCACTGGCACTTTGACGGGCCGTGGTCAAGCAAACGGCTCGTGAAGTGCCTCGTGAACTTGGGGCAGTGTCTTGGCCTGGCCTCCCAAGTGTCTAAGGCATCTCCAAGGACCCCTTCACGGACCGTGGTCCACACCATTGGTCGTGAAAGTGGTCGTGAACCCTTGGGCAGTAGCTGCCAAGATTGGGCAGGCTTGGCCCTTTGGCTTAGGCTTGCCCTTTTGCCTTGGTAGTTGCCCTTCCAATGCACAACCAAACTCTTAAAGGTCATCTAGGCTACTAGGTCTAATACATATCTTGATGTTCAACCATTAAACTCCTCATTCTAAACACATAAAGTCTCATCTACGACTCTATATCCCATACATCAAATCTTAGAACCCTAGCTCGTGGCTCTAGTTTGGTCTACTAGTTTCCGGGGTGTTACAGTAGGCATCTCTAATATTGAAGGGCATGGACCAACTTATACCAAAAAGCGCTAGGAACATGTGCCAAAAGTGTGTTGCAAAAGGGCAGTGAAGCATAAGGTGGTTGATGCTTTCTGACGTTGACTGACACATGAACACCTATTGACCAGTTGAAATTTTGAGTGCGGCATGCTTCTTGTAAGGCTGTCCAAGTAAAACACGAGACTTTAGGGGGGATTTTTAGTCTCCCAGACTAACTTCCAGGGCCATAGATCAATCATCATCTTATTGGAGCTCTAGTTTCCATATCCTGCCTTGATTTTGTGTATAAACCTTTCTTGTTGAAGTTCCATTTTAACTTATCACTGCTCTGAATGTTAATGTTGCTGTTCTCTAAGCTTTTGAACAGATTCAATAACTCTTAAAATTCCCAATCTTGCAAATTTCTTCTTAGGTTCAGGTTTCAAGAGTTGCCATCCCTATACTGAGCAATACAATAATTAGGATGTCTGGCAATGCTAAATATATTTGGGAAGGCTTCTTTCAAAGTGTAGTCTCCTGTCCATTTGTCTAGCCTGAATCTGATATGGTTCCCATTCCCTGCCTCAAAGTGAGTTTGTTTGAGAAAAGCATCCCACAAGGTATTAATGGCCTTCCATAATCCAGTTCTGTAGGGAAGTGTGAATTGTTTTGTACACCATTGGGTGTTGCTGCCATGCTTAGCCACAATTACCTTTTTCCACAGACCAGCATCCTCCTCCTGAGTGAACCTCAAATGCCACTTCATAAGCATACACTTGCTATGAATAGCACGATCTTTGATACCAAGGCGACGAAGAGGTTTGGAAAGAGTGACTTTTTGCCACATCACAAGGTGTAACTTGTGAGATTCACTGTTTCCTTCCCACAAAAATTCTCCTGATGTTGTTAAGACGCTTCAAGACTTTGTCGGGGATTCGAAAGAGATACATAAAATATGTTGGGATGCTATCCAAGACACTGCTTATTAGAGTCAATCTTCCTCCTAGAGAAAGGTACTGCTTTGGCCATGTAGCCAGTCTTTTCTCAAATTTCTCAATAACCCCATTCCATATTTCAGTTGCTTTGTGTTTGGCCCCCAAAGGTAGTCCCAAATGGGTTGTTGGGAAAGTGCCAATAGTGTACCCCATAATATCAGCCAGCTCTACCAAATTTGGCACCACATTAACAGGATAAATAACACTCTTCGACATGTTAATATGAAGGCCCGATGATGCTTCAAAAATCATGAGGGTGAGGTTAAGGTAGAGAGCTTGTGATTTTTTCAGCACCACAAAAAATGAGTGTGTCATCTGCAAATAATAGGTTTGAGATGGACACCTGAGTCTCACTGTTGGTTCCAACCTTGAAACCCTCCAACCATTGTCTCTGTTTGGCTTTCTCAAGCATGCAACTGAGACCCTCCATAGCAAGGATGAAGAGAAATGGAGAGAGAGGATCCCCTTGTCTGATCCCTCTCGTGGGAGAAAAGAATCCGACAGGACCACTATTAATAAGGATGGAATATTTCACAGTAGACATGCTGTATCTTATCCATCTGATCCATTTTTCCCCGAACCACATCTTTCTGAGAATTGAGATTAGGAATGCCCAATTTATTTTGTCAAAAGCTTTTTCTACATCAAGCTTAAAAAGGGGCCCGCTTCCCCATTTTTCTGCTTCTAGTCCAAAATTTCATTAGCAATGAGTGTAGCATATGCGATTTGCCTGCATTTAATAAAAGCATTTTCATATTTTGACACCAGCTTTTCAATCACCTTTTTAAGTCTTTCAGCCAGCACCTTAGCTGTGAGTTTATAGAAGCTACCTATTAGACTAATGGGTCTGTAGTTGGTTAGCGCCATAGCTCCTTTTCTTTTTAGTATAAGGGCAATGAAAGATGCATTAAAAGACTTCACCATATGACAATTGTGATGGAAGTGATTGAGAGCTCCAAGTACGTTATTCTTAATTGTATCCCAATTCTTATGATAAAAGGCCATGGTAAAGCCATCCGGTCCAGGGTCTTTATCGGGGGCACAAGATGTGACTGCACCTAGCACTTCTTCCTCACCAAAAGTTGCTTCCAAACCATCTTTTTCTTCAGTTGTTAGGCATCCCATCCCTTCAAAGGAGGTTGTAGGTCTCTAGTTTTCTTCCTCTGTATAGAGGCTCTGATAGAAGCTGAGTATTTCTTCCTTTATAAGCTCTTTATCTTCTATTATTTCTTCCTCCATTAGTAGTTTGTCTATTCTGTTGTATCTTCTGTTGGCATTTGCAACCCTTTGGAAGAATTTAGTATTCCTATCACCCTCTTTCAACCACAAACATCTGGACTTTCGTCTCCACGTGGCCTCCTCTGCTTTGGCCGACCTCTGAATTTCCAGTTTGAGATTCAAAATCTGATATTTTTCCTCTTGAGTCTTCATTCTGCCTTCAGTTGCCTGCTCAAGTATTAGAAGTTCATACAACACTTTGTTTGCCCTGACTTCCACTTTGCCATATTCCTCTTTATTCCATTTGCTGATATCCCTTTTCAAGTGTTTCAGCTTTTGAGCTAGTATGTAATCTGGGGAACCATTAACATTATAGCTCTGCCACCATTCTTTGACTTTGTCAATGAAACCATCATCTTGTAACCACATATTCTAAAATTAAAGTATGATGGGTTAACATACCAGTCACCACTCTCCAATACTATGGGTCTATAATCAGAAGTTACTTTTGGGGAGGGCCAGTCCACCGAAGTTTTCACTTCATTGGGTAGAAATCAGAAATCTATCTATTCTGGAGGCTTGAGTTGAATGCTCACCCCTGTAAACAGTGTAGTGAGCACCTGAGAAGAGGTACCTTCTTTTCTCGAATCTATCTATAATATTCTCCTCCCCCTCAAACTACCCAATGATCAGTCCACAACCTAATATCTAATTCAATATCCAAAAAAAATTTTTCTTTGGCCCATATACACCAGTACATATACACAGCACCATCTGAGATCTCCTGTCCCTGTAAAACATTGCAAGTTGCAGTGTGATAGAAAAATGCCTCTCAAAAATCTATGTGATTCCATTTCCCTCTTTTCTTAGATAATATTATACCCCTTTTATATGATTTTAATTCCATCCATCCAGTCGACCTATCAAGATCCCTAAATCTGTGTTATGTGCTATAACCGTTTTCAATTTTTGTTTTTTGTTGTCTAAAACATCTGGCTTCCACTTTTTGACCAATTTTAATTTTTTAATTTTTTTTTTTTTTTTTTTTTTTGTCATTATCTAACTTACTTTCACTACTTCTTTTTTTTATTTTCTTGCTTTCCCTTTCCTCTTCTTTCTTCTTCATCTCTCTCCTCTTTGTCTTTGTCACTTGGACTGAGGAAATCAAAAAAAATTTTCACCCATCCCATCCCCTTTTTTTCTTTTTTTTTTTTTTTTTTTTTTTTTTTTTTTTCCCTTTTCTTGCTGTTCTTGTCTCCATCCATAAGATCATCTCCCAGGATCTTCTCCCAAACCTCACCCCAACATTCTTGCCAAAGGCCTTGCATGCTTTAGCCATATCAATTTGTTCATCTTTCCCTGATTTTTATTCTTTTTTAACTGCTGATTTCTTAGAGCTTCATGTCAGAGAGAGAGGAGGAGAAGAAATCTAAGTCAAGAGAGTTGAAACCAGTTAATTGTAAGGATTTTATTATAAAGAGGGATTCTGAAGGAGAGGGATATGTTCTGAAAGTTCTCTGCTTCATCATCAGCTTCTCTGTCTGTTTCCCCTGTCTGTGGTCTGTTATTGGTGGTTCTCTGATGTGGTTCAGAATTCTATTCTGTCTCAGGGTAATTTTAGGGGGCATCTCTTTAATTGGCATTCATCCATTATTCTCTGGCTGGGTGTTCTTGGCTGGCCTCTGCTCCCCTCTTCCTTCTGTTAGATCTTAGATCTGCAAGGTATTTTCCTCTCCTTATTCCCGTTCCTGACCCAACCTTTTAAAAAACCCTGTGGTTGTTCACGTGTTGCTTTTGTTCGTTGCTTTCTAGGGTTGGGGAAAACAGGTGCAGCTATAGGTATAGCTACAGGAGTCCTAGAAGTGGAGCATTCCGTAGGCGGCTGGGTAAAGACCCCTCATGCTTGACTTTACCCGCGATGACATCGGAATCGGAGATAATGGAGAATTCAAATTTCCCTTTTCTGGAAATTCCATGCACCTTGAAATCAATTGCACACCCAAATGAATATGCATGCCCAATACAGTTTCTTGTTGTGTCTTCATCATCTTCACATATCTCGCACTTCCTGCCTATTTTTCCTTTTTTTTCAGTTGTTTCAGCATCCAAGGGTTCAAACACACCTTCATCCATCTCTGACCTGCGTCTCTGTGTGTTACTTCAGATTCAGCAGCCGCTAACCACCAATTGAGAGTTAGCCTCCTTCCGTTCCAAATTTTTTACCCATTTTAGCTTTCTAGCTTGCTATAGCTTCCTTGTTGGGGTGTAGCTTTTTGTTTTGATGTTTATGGGAGATTTGCCACTGCCTGCTGATTTGCCATCTCTGTTGTTTTTGAATTATCTCTGATTGATTTGCCCTATTATGATATTAAAAGAGAAATTAGACACTTATTAAGACTGATTTCTTTTTCTTGACTCTGACTTTGACTGTGATTCTTTCAATTTTTGGGCCAATTAGTTTTTTTTGCTGCTTGAAAATATGATTTTGCCTTTTAAGTAAAAAAATATAATTTTTGCCTTTTTTGAATCTGCTTTGAATCCATCTTTTGAAATCGTGGATCCAGAAATTTTTTGATCTTCCCTTCATCTCTTCCCCACAATTAGTTCCACCCTTTTCTCTCACTGATCTTTGTGATTCCCCAAGCAAATTTTCTATTCAACAAATTTTCTATTAGATGTTGAAATTTTTATTTTTGTCTGTATGATCGCATTGTATCTTTTCTCGTGATTGTCTCAATCTCTTTGCTCTTCTTCAGCTTCAGCTTCAATGCTGGCTTGTTTCCCACTTTCAATCCTGCCAGTGAACCATCGATCACAATCTTCACCATCCATCGTTCACCACACACACTCACTAATGTTAAATAACTCAAAATGTTTCCAAAAAAGAATCTCTCCCATATCAAAAGAAAAGAATCTCATAAATAGATAGAGAAAGAAGAATGAGAGAATAGAGAAGTCACAAGCAAAGAGGAGAATTTCATTTCTTTTTGAAAGAGACATTTTGAAACCTAATTTTTTTTACACATTTTTAAATATCCTTTTTTAAATATTCAAAATTTTTAAAAAAAAAAAATTCAAAAAAAAAATTGTCAAAGAACCCAAAAAAAATCAAATTTTATCATGAAAATTATTATAAAATATTATAAAAATTATATTATTAAATGTTATTATTAATATTATGATTAATCTTATTTCTATGATTAGTAGTTCTTTCTTTTTATTTTCTTTGTATTCATATTTATAAATTGAAATTTGAAAAATTGTTTTTAATTCTAGTAATGAGAATGAAAAATTTGAAACTTGAATGTTCTTCATGTGAGATGAAACTTGAGAATGAATCAGAATTTAATTGAATAATCAAAAATTTCAGAATTTTGATGAAAATGAAAAACAATTTAATTTAAAGATTTGAAAAAAGATAATTAAGTATAAGATCATGTAACCTCGAGAACAAGAGCATTCAAAGTTAGTTTCAGATCTAGACCAAAGTTTTTTTTATTTTTTTTGTTTTTTTTTTATTTTTTTTTTTTTTTTTAAGTTTTTTATAAGTTTTTATGTTTTATATTCTTTTTTTAATGTTTTTATGTTTGTTTATTTTTTTTTTGTTTTTTTTTTTTTTTGTTTTTGAAATATTTGTCTTTGTTTTTTTGAATTTATTTTTTTTTTTTTTTGATATGGATTTTTTTTTTTTAATGATATATATTTTTTTGATAAAATTTTAGTTTTTTATTTTTTTTAAGATTGTTTGTTACTTAACTGTATTTTTAAATATGATGTGATTTATTTATATTATTGTATATTTATGTTGTAACATGAAAGGAACCAATAACTATTATTGATTTAATTTGTATATACCTAACTAACACTTAATAACATAATAAAGAATGATGGTTGAAAACCTTTTATAATTTTTGTGATTTTTTTTTTTTTTTTTTTTTTTTTTTGTTTGTTTTATTAGTTGAATTTTGTTTTTTTTTTTTTTTGTTTGTCATTTTTTTTAAAACTTATCTTTAGGTTTGATTAGTTGACATTCAATGATTTTTTTTTTTTTGATTTTTACTTTTAACAAACTTCCACAACCACTACACCTTTGATTTTGTTACCCACTACCACCCACCATTATCACCACCATCCCACTACACCCATCATGCATCATCTATCACATCCTACCACCACACCACATCACCACACAACCACCACACCCACCACACCACCACACATACATACTCATTACCACCACACCATTACCACCACACCTGTACAAATCACCAACCATCCATCACCACACCACAACTACCAACCCATCACATTACCCCCACACATCCAACCACCACACACCACCCACCCCCCACCACCACACCACCAACACACCTCCACCCATCTACTACTACCACAATTACCACTCTTAACAACCCACCAACCACTACAACTTCCAACCACCACAATAACCACCACCCACCCCTATTTATCCCAAACCACAACCTAATAATTTTGAATAATTTTCAATTTTTTAATTTTTATTTTGAAATTTAATTTTTTTAATAAATAAGTTATGAAATAAAAAAATTGATAAATATATAATATAATAAATCTCTAAATATCTATTTTCTATATATATATACATATATCTTCATATATATCTATAAAAAAATATCTAATTTTTTCTAAAATGTAATATCACCTAATAAAAATATATTATTGATATGTTCAAGGGAATTATATATCATAATCTAACTTGGAGATTGATAATTCATTCCAAGAGAATTTAATTTTTATATGACTGTATCTGAACTCTAAATTTTTTAGATAAATAGTAAATAAATTGTATTAATGCTCTTTTTTTATAATAATATTTATGATATTGTTTGTTTGTTACTTTGTTTATTATATACTATTAACAATTTGTGTTGTATCTAATCAAGATCATAATTTTATTGCATGTTTTAGTTTAAAAAATATTTTTGAGAAATTTTGAACATTTTATTTTTGAACACTTTATTAAATGTTTTTTTTTTTTTTTTTTTTAATTAATTATTACATATTTTTTTATTTTTAAAGTTACATATATATTTTTATATATATATTATATATATATTATATATATATATATATATATACATTAGGTTATTTATGTTCATTTTAATTATATTATAGTTTTTGAACATATAGATAGATGATTATATATTTATTTAAAAATTTTGTTAAACATAATTTTATGTTTTTTTTCAAGTTATATAAAGATAAATAAAAAAAAAATGTTTTTTTTATCATAAAAAAATAAAAAAATGTTTTAAAAATTAAATTAAAAAAATAAATAAAAAATATCAATTTAAAAAAATGATAAAATTTAAAACAAAGATAAAAAATAAAAAATAAAAAAAAAATTATGAAGATATTTACATAATTTTTACTTAAATATAAACAAATTTTTTTGTTTTTTTAAACAAAAAAAACTAAAACTAAAACATTTAAATAAATGAAAAAATAAAAATATGTTTTTTTTTCCTTAATTTAATCATATCAAAAATTCAAATATATAAGATTTTATGTTGTTTTGGTATATATATCAAATATATCTATATCAACAAATATTGAAAGCAGCAAAATATTTTGAAGCATGTTCTAAATATTAAAATGAAAATGTTCTATAAAATTTTAAAAAAGAAATAATGCTTTCAAATTAATGAAAAAAAGAATGAAAAAAAAAAAAAAATGCTTTCAAAAAAAAACAAAAATTTTATTTGTAAAAATAAAAATGAATAAATAAAAATTTTAATAAAAAAATAAAAAATTAAATATAATCGTAAATTTATGAAAAATAAATCAAAATTTTAAATTTCTTTTAAATAATTTGTTGTAAATAAAAAAATAATTTAAATTAATTAAATAAGGAAAAAAATAAATAAAATTTATTAAAAATAAAAATATGTAAAAAAAAATATTATAAATTAAAAAAATTTTCAATAAAAATTTATTTGTTTTTTATTTAAAATGTGTTAACTTTTCCTTTTTATTTGTAAAATAGTTTTAACTTAAAGAAGAAAAACTTAATCTTTATTATAAAGAGAAAGAATTAACTAAAATTGAAGAAGATAATAAAGAATAGAGAAAGATAGAAGAAAGAAGAATAGATATACTTTTTCCATTGTTCTTTGTCAGAGGAGAGAGCTGATATGTTGATTTACTTTAGAGTTGATCTTTTGAGATAATCCTTTAGCCTTACTTCTTGTTGAGAGAACAGAAGTATGTTGTTTAGTTAATAAGTATTAAAATAGAAATATATTCTAGGCAGTAATCCTGGTGAGAGAAAATATAAATCTAAAGAAAAAAAAATAAATTGAAAAATATTGAAAAATTTTAAGTGTAGAAGGTTGGGAAGAACTTAAATCTTTTCTCATGAAGAAGCTTGGAGTTAATAAGCCTTAGGATTTTAAAATCTATGAGTATGAATATAAAAGGAAATAATAATTAATATAATTATAAAATTTCTGACATATTTAAATTTTAGTAGTTTTTTTTCCTCACATCATTTTTTTTTAATATTTTTATATTTACTTTATTGTACTTGGTTTTTATAATAGAATTGAGAGTTTTTTTATAGAATCTAGTATCTTCTTAGAATTGATGAGAGATTATATCCTTTTTCAAGATAGTAACTAATAAATAAGTGTTTGACTATAATATTATATTGGATAGTGGTGGTTTTTAAGAGAAATAAGGGTAATAAAAATTTAAATGGTTTTTTGTACTACTTAATAAAATTAATAAGGTATTATAAAATTTTAAATTTAAAATAAAAATAATTTATATAATTACTTTAATAGAATAATTGTTTAATTTATAGAATAATAATTAAAACAAAAGTAATGTGTTCTTTTAGAAAATTTCTGTTAGCATGAATAATTTCATAATTAAAATTAAGTTCATTAATTATTTCAGTTTGATATTGGAGTTAGAATTTATCATTATGAACAAGAAAGTATCAAATCCTCCTTTCATAGAATATATTTCTATTATCCTTAAAATTGTATATTAGAGATATTATAAAATTATTTTTTCTTTTAAGTACTACTAAAGTATACTACAATTTATATTCTTGATTAATCTTGGCTTTTATATTTAACATTGATGATTTTTTCTTTAATAAAACTGATTAATCTTGAAGTAATTACTAAGTATAATACCAATTTCTTGACAAAAAAAAAAAAAGTGAGTAGCATAAAGATAAGCACAAAGAGAAAAAAAGAACTATAACATAAATCTGGAATTTCAGTAAAGAATATAGAAAGTCAAAGATTGAAGAAAAACATAATTTCAGAAATCTATGACTAAACTTAAATGTGAATTTCAGATTAGCATAAATATTAAACTCATAGAATCAAAAATTTTAATATTCAATGTTTATGTAATGAAATCATTAGCTAAAAATCATAATAATATTTGTCAAATTTCATTTTGTAGTATCATTGGATTAAGAATATTTACAGTTTTTAATTATTGAATAAATTAAATTTGAAAGATCAATATGATTATAAGTTGTGCTTAAAATGATTGAAATTGAATGAATAATAATATATAATAAGTTATGAAAATATCTATCAATGGTTTATAAATTAATTCTTTAAACATATATCAATACATTGAATGCTTTTATGTATTCTTTATGCAATTTGTATCAATAATATTCATAAAACATATATTATAAAAATGCAATAATATAATGATTATAAAATTCAAATGATATGTATATGATCACTGATTAAATTCAGAAAATGATATGACTAATGAACATATTGATTATTCATGTAAAATACTAACATCATTATGAATAAAAATAATAGTTGAAAAACTATTGTAAATATGTATTCTCAAAATTTAATTGGAATTTGCACAGATAATTCAATTTATAATTTATACATTCTAGTTTTTTTTTGTAATCATATGTTTCATCTTGTTATACATTTTTTTAACGAACTTTTTTTCTTTTTTATCACCAATATTTTTATGATTCATTTTTTTTTGTTTTGACAATATTTTTTAGTTGTTGACAGTGGATGATCTTGATTAATCATTGACTCATTCCATATGTTTACTGAATTTTTATCCATATTTTGATCATTATATTTCTTTATTCAATTGTTCATTATATTTATCATGTCAACTTCTTCATCATATAATTTTAATATTTTTTTATTTGAAATATTTGTTTTGATATTATTTTTGGTTGATAATTAAGATTATATAACATGATTTGGCATAATATTTAAAGAATAAGAATACAATCTAAGTTAAATTATGATGAATATAATTGTATAGATAACCACAATAAACTCTAAAAGAACATAGATATTACCAAGATTTGAAAACAACTATCAATTAATGGGAAATTACACTCTTTCAACTATTTGTTAATTTTTCTTATTCTTATATTTTATTTTAATATTTATAATTTTTGTATTTTAATTTTTCTGATTATATTTTATTATGGTCCTTAATTATGTCATTTGCAATTTGATGGTTTTGGGTTGAGGAACGCTTCTGGGTTTGTCTCAGTAGTCGAGTCCGTGCAACCCGGGGGGTTTAAGTTTGGAGGTAGCTCGTCAGTCCCCTGCTTGCCTTGCTGCTCTCATGAGTGGTTATCGCGTTTCGAGGTCTTGTCGCAAATATTTAAAAAAAAAAAAAAAAAAAAAAAAATAAAAAAAAAAAAAAAAAAAAAAAAAAAAAAAAAAAAAAAAAAAAAAAAAAAAAAAAATCATAAAATAATTAAAAAAAATTGTGTTTAAAAAAATATAACTTTAAAATATAGAAAATATTTAAAATATATAGAGATTATCTATAAATCAACTTTTCTAAGAAACCAACCTCCTCCTTTTCATAGCTCATGAATCCTGTGCTAGCGTTACTGATGGAGATAGTAGTCTTTATATATTATCCCGTGAAAGCTGAAGGTAAGTTGAATTTGGTGATAATTCAATTCTGACTTCTACATACTTCTCCGTCTTCTATTTCCTTTTAGTTCCCACAAATTTTTCTTTAAGGGAAAAGAAAGGAGAGGAAAAAAAAAAGGAAAATGGATAGGAAGGCCAAATTTTTTTAAAAAAAACAACCTTGAGGGAAATGGAAACCGTTTGTTGCCTTGATATAGTGTTTCTTAATGTTCTTTGGAATTCCTTTTAACATGTATATATTTATTAATTTAAATTAACCTATATTTAATTCAACAAAGAGGTTACTGTTTGAAAAGTCGTAGAATTTGAAAAACCAAGTTAAGAAAATGAAAAGATAAATGATAGGAATTGTGGAAGTTAGTGACACATGATGATTAATTTAAAGCAACTAATTTTGTGTAATATTTTATACCCCATAGACATTGATATAAGAATGTGAAAATTTATTTGGAAAAAGTTAATATAAGGGAAGATGAAAGATAGAAATAATTAATAATAACTAAAGGTAATTTATAATGATATGACTAAAGAGCATAAGACGATGTGAATAATGTTTGCAATAATTAGTAGTAAATAATAGAATTTATAATGCCATAATTAAATAATTAAAGTACAATAGCGGGGTTTCTAATTAATTCATCATTTACATAAATAAAATAGGACTTTTAATTAATTCAATAGTTAATTAAACAACCTCTTTGCCTTCGCGAGGTAGTGATAAGGTTTGCATACATTCTACTCTCCCTAGACCTCACTTATGGGATTTCACTACGTATGTAGTTGTTGTTGTATTTAGATAGTTAATTAGATTTTAATAGAGTGTAGGGGTAAAATGGTAATCGAATCGTGGACTTCGTAATTTCCAACTTTTAGTAATTTATATATATATATATATATATATATATATATATATATATATATATTTCACTGGGTATGTAGTAGTTGTTGTTGTATTTAGATAGTTAATTAAATTTTAATTTAGTGTAGGGGTAAAATGGAAATCCAACATTGCACTTTGTAATTTCCCACTTTTAGTAATTTATATATGGAGTGTGTGTGTGTGTATATATATATATATACATATATATATATATATATATATATATATACACACATATATATATATACATATATATATACATATATAATGCAATATTTTAGCTTTCTTGTTTGTAGAAAAAAGCGGACTTGGAATTATCTTTCATTTCGAAGGCATAACATGATCTTGTAGCACTTACCAACAAGGTCCTATCAATTACTATTACTCCGAAGAAATCCATCATAGAAACAAACTAATAGAATTCTCATATCTACTTGCTGCCCCTTTCCTTTCTTTTGAGTTCTCTCCGTATTTCTATCTTAGCCCTGGAGTGACCTTGACCCTGACATTGCTCCTTTAACTATGGTGCTACTTGATGCATGCTTTTGATTTAACACTATTTCTGCTTCTGATGAACTTCATTTTGCGGTTAAAATAGTAGAATAGGTAGCTATCTTATTGATCTGTTTCAATTCAGATTGGCAGTGGAGGTATTGCTGCCAAATTGTCTACTTGGGTGCTACGTAGAATATTCTAATTACGTAATATTTAAAATCTGAGCATAGATTATTTCTGAGTTCATTTATTAAGTTTCATTTGCAGGATGACGGTGCTGCAAGTAGTCCCCAGCATGTCTGAAGTTGGTTGTTTTACAATGAGCATTTTGGGAACATCCATTCTCCATTTTTTATCTGGAGATGTAGTTTTTTTCACTCAATTCAGCAGGTTTGTGTATGGTAGTGAGCTCTGTACAGTAACCGAATGGTAGTATTCTTTTCCAAGATAATACAAATGATAAACCTTGTGTTTAGTCTTGTAAAGATAATCGTTTAAGTTGCCATATTCTGGCAATGAAATTTTAATCTTTCAAGTAAACCTTGTTGAAGATGTCCAATATGAGATTCACCAATTGAAGATAGGCTATGAAGTCTATCGCATTGGTAATTGGTTCTATTTCTTCCCTTGTATCTTCCTCACATTAGCATTAGGCTTGATTGATGTAACTCAATATGTCATTGCTAATGATGTCTGGGAAGTCTTTCATTAACATGTTTCATCTATTGTTTGGCAGGTATTGTCGTTGTAGCATTTCATGATTTATTTCTATATCCACTTACAAATTGAACAGAAAAAGACGACCTTTTCAGGCCTCTTTATGTGTAAGAATAAAGATCTGATATAAAGTTAAAAAATAAGTTTGTTAAAGGCTATAGACTAAATCTTCCATTTCCTTTCACTAAATGAAAAAAAAACACACTTGAATCATTTTCACATTATATATAGGTCAAATCTTATAATAACATTTGAATACCCTTAGAAATAATATTAGTGGCAAGGGTGTGCACAAATCAGACACAACTCTTAGGTTTGATTCCACGAGTTCACCTTTTGTTTTTAATTTTGTAGCATTGCCTTAAAACTATAAAAAAAAAAAAAAAATGACTGTTGACATGGAGAGAGCAGCAGCTCAGGGTCAATCGTTTGACTCCCCATGTCCTCATTTCTGTGATTTGCCTATTTTTGCTTTAAACTAAACTCTGTTTTGTTAAAAAAAAAATATTTTAATTAAAAGTAACATATTTGTTTTTATTCCTTTTATGATTAGGTCTAATAAAGGACCTTTTTTGGTCAAATTTAAAGAGATTGATTTCTTTACTTCAATTTTAATACCCTTTTCCTTGTGGATTAGGGTTTTCCTATTTTATTCCTTTACCCATATTATATGACCATATTGTTGAGTATAAAAGTCTCAATAATTCTCTCCACTTTCCTTCCCTTTCTCTTATTTTACGGTAAAACAAATATAGTTTTGTAAATATTTTAGCTTGAAGTTCCATGGACTTGATGAATTATTTTAGTAGTGTATCAAAAATAAGTTCAACATCTCTATAATATAGAAACATTAAAGGCTATATGTAACACCTCGGACATCGAGAAAGGGCTAGAAAGCACAAACGGGCAAGTGCACAAACCAAAAATGGACAATGGACCCTTCACGGAACCCTAGACGGGCCATTTAGGGGTCCACGACCCGTTAAGGGCATCATGAGACCATTTAGGATTGCCTCTAGGCAGGAGTCACCTAGACGGTTCCTTAGGCGGCCCGTGGTGACTTGGACGGTCCGTCTAAGGGTCCGTACAAGTCCCCTAGACAATGAGGTTGCACCCTAAGGTCACTGTGAAGGACCACGGATGCCTAGACGGTCCATGAAGCTTCACATGGCTCGTGAAGTCATCTGTGAAAAGGACTTATCAGTTTTTGAGTTATGGGTCAAATTCAAACAATCATTAGCACAAACTGAATTATATGGCCCATGATCTAAAAATTAAAGGTCTTTGAGTCCTCTTTCAAACGCCACCAAGTTTGCCTAATTTCGAGCCCAGAGTAAAAAGTTATGATCGTTTTAATGAAGCCCTGTCGGGTAGGGCAACATCACAACCCACTAGAAGGGCCATGATGCCTTAGACGGCTGGTGAAGCCCTTCTTGATAATAACCTCATCTGTTTTAATTGAGGGTCGTATTGGTCTTTTCCCCTATGTGTTTGGTACTTAAACTACGTCGTTTTACTTTGTGTAGGCCTAGTTAATTAGTCAGAAACTACCTAAAACATTCATTCTCCTAAAAATCATCAGACTTAGAAAGAAAAGAAGAGAAAGAGGCGACATTTTTCTCTCAAGAACATGCAGAGCTCTCCTTCAAGTTCAGCCCTAAAATCTGAAGGATTTTGATATACCGTAAGTTTACGATATTTTTGATGCATTTCACTTAGAGTTTGTGTGTGTATTGGGCTAGTTTATTATTAGAAATAATGTTTTTGTGTAATTCTTGCAGGAAATAGGCTTGGAGGCAGTTTGATTGAGAGAAGAGTTGAAAAAGTGCAGAAGTAGCCACTTACGAAGCCAATCACGGACCGTAGGTGGACGATCGTAGGTCGTGGTCAGAAAGATGATTTTCACTACTCAAACCACGGAGTGACAGGACGGGCTGTAGTACAATCCATGGACCGTAGGTGGAACTGTCGTCTGAAGGCCCTGAAATATTGCCCAAGTGTTGATGCACGAAGGGAGACCACAGACCGCAGGTTGACCCACGGTCTGCAGGTCATGTCATTGATTAAAACTGCGTTTGAGCTGTTATTTCCTTATTTTGTTTCCTAGTTGGTTTAAGATTTGTTTTCTATAAATATTAGTTGTAATTTTCGTTTTTGGGGGTTAGACATTATTGTAGACTTTGCTTTTGGTCTTTTGGAATTATTTTGCAAACATTGAGCAATTTAATTTCTTGAAGTCGATTTATGCAATTTGACTTTGAATTTCAATTCAAGATTTCAGTTTTCATCTATTCTAATTGTAAGTTCATGATTTCCTTTAACCTAATGCATGAGTAGCTAAATCCACAACTAGGGTTGTGGAAACCATGAGCAATTAACAAATTATGAATAATAATTAAAGTAACTCTTGAATAGTGTTTATGCATGTATTGTTATTCCTTTCATTTAGAATGCTTTTTAATGGTGGCCAACGTTAGAACTCGCCTCTTTCCTACTTGCCTTACCAAAGGGGTAATGAATGAGAAAAGGATTAAACAACAGAGATTTAGTTAAGGATTTGTTGCTATCTACTAGTCCGACTTTAATAAATCGAAGTGAGGGTGAAAACCCAACTTAATTGACACGATGACTAATCTGGGGTGAAGGTAAGGGTTAGTAAAGCACACACTCGTAGATTTACCAAGTCACGAGTGAAAGTTCCTGCTAAGATTACCAATCACGTAGAATACATAACTTATCGGCCTTGCATGTCAAACACTAGGATAAGATTACTATTATTTGGACTATTGCATTAAGATCTTGTGGGGAACACATATACCCTAGTTTCCATCTTATATTGACAACTCAAATTGTGAATCTTGTTTACTTGTTACTTAATCATTCAAATCAACAATCTATGACTTATTTACAACATTTTCCCTGTTTACTTTTCTCGAAAATAGTTTGACTAAACGGAGATAATTGTGAGTTAAGTTTAAGTCTGAACCATATTCCTCGTGGGATCGACCCCAACCTACAAGTTGGGTTCTTTATTTGGCAACGACCTTTATACTTCTTTAGGGAGGTGTAATTTGGGCGTATCAAATTTTGGCGCCCTTGCCAGGGAATACAACTTTTAGATTAAACTAACTACATTGTTGAACTTTAGTCAAATATTTCCTAATTTTACCTTTTTGTTTTGTTTTTGTTTTCTACAGGTTTCAACTCTAGTGTATGCCAAGTACACGGAGTCGAGGTGAACCCTTGACCCCCTACGATCCTAAATTGAGAAAAAAAATTGGAAAATGGAAAATCAAGGGGTACACAATAATCCAATCGGAGAGGGTCAAGGAGATGGAGCTGAGTTTCAACCTCCTGGAGTTGTTAATGTGCCCGCTCTGATTCAAGGCAGTCATATAATAGGAAATGCAGAAAGGGTGGGTGCAGAATCCACCAGCATCGAGGTTTCGTGATCACTACAGGGTTGACTATGATGCGGTTGGATTAGATGGACCTATTGTTCTCCCTCCTCTACCTCCAGAACATACATTTGTGGTGACCAACAACTTTATACAGATGCTTACAGCGAGAGGGTTGTTTGCAGGGTTGGCTTCGAAATATCCATACATACACATGACTAAATTGTCCAGCGTCTGTAAGGGTTGTGTAGGACAACCAGAGTTAGATATGGATGTTATAGGCTTGAGAGTATTTCCACTATCATTGACCGGTGATGTTGTTGTGTGGTTTTCTGAGCTGCCATATAATTTGATCTATACATGGGACCAATTATATAATGTGTTCATAGCAAGGTATTTTCCGGTGTCCTAGAAATTAAATCATAAGGATAAACTGAATAGCTTTACAGCACAACCTGGAGAATCGGTAAGCAGTTCTTGGGATATGTTCACTGGGTTCATGAGGAGTATTCTGAATCACTGCATAGATGATGAATCATTGAAGGAGTACTTCTATAGAGGACAGAATGACAATGGAAGAGCTATATTAGATACTATTACTGGAGGATCATATGGTGAGTGCACTTTTGAGGAGATCACTGAAAAACTCGATAGGATTTCCCAAAACAATAATGACTAGAGCACTATAAAGGCAAATACTGGTAGGAGCATGTTCACTGTCCAAACTTCACCAAATAAATCTAATGATGATATTCACGAAAAGATGGCTCAAATGAGGACATAACTTGGCTTGGTACTGAAACATGTGAGTGGAAATGTAGAAAAGGTGAACGAGGTAAATTATCTAACTAACCTCCACCACCGCCAATTGAGGAGTACTACTATGAGAAGGATGCAAATTTGGTTAATGATCAGATGGGGGGTTTCCGAACAAACGCCCAAGGTTCCAACTTGGATAATTGGCACCAAGGTCGAAACTATGGAAACTACAACCGTGAGGGTAACTACAACCGTGAGGAAAACTATGTTCGGGATGGAAATTACAATCGTGATAACAATTACAACTAGAACAATTATGGTAACAGGAATGATAAGGTTGGACCCTACGTTCCCCTGGTAATAGAGAGGCTGGTAATAGTATGACTCATATTGAGGATATTATGCAAAAGATGATGAAGAGGTTTGATGCAACATATGAGAATGTGAAAGAGATGCATAATTATTTGTCTAGAATCAATCAAAAAGTTGTTGCCCATGTAGTGTCAATCAAGAAACTCAAGCAGCAATTTAGTCAGTTGTCTACTATAGTGAACCTATGCCAACACACTTCCTATCAACACCATCCAAAATCCAAAAAATGATGGGTATTGTATGACAGTCACTACTTGTGGAGGAAAACAAACTATTGATCCCCTTATGTCGTCTGAGGTTAAAAGAGTGATAGCAAAGGATGTTGATGAGATTGAGGTTACTGAAGATCCGAAAGTTGATATAGAGAAGGAAGCTTAGGTGACCCAAAAAGTTGTTCCCATGCCTAGACCTCCACCTCTATTCCCACAGAGATTGGTGAAAAAGACTGAAGAGGGAAAATACCGCAGGTTCATATCTATGTTGAAGCAATTGTCCATTAATGTCTCGTTGATAGAAGCTTTGGAACAAATGCCTGGGTATGTTAAATTCATGAAAGACTTGGTGACCAAAAAGAGGGCTGCCAATTTTGAGAATGAATAGAGGCTGCAACATTGTAGTGCTATTGCTACTAGGTCACTTGTGCAGAAGAAAGAGGATCCTGGAGCTTTCACTATTCCTTGTACCATTGGGATTCTACACTTTGTGAAAGCTTTGTGTGATTTGGGGGTCAACATTAATTTGATGCCTTTGTCCATTTATAAGAAGTTGGGCTTAGGAGCTCCAAAGCCGACTGCGATGCATTTACTTATGGTCGATAGAATTGTGAAGAGTTCCATTGGAGTTCTCCAAGATGTCCTTGTGAAAGTATAGTCATTCATCTTTCTAGCGGACTTTGTGATACTCAATTGTGAGGTAGATTTTGAGGTTCCATCATCTTAGGGAGACCATTTCTTGCTACTGGGCGTGCCTTAGTCGATATGGAGAGAGAGCAGATGAAATTCTGATTAAACAATGAGGAGGTAACTTTTAACATCTGTAGGTCTATGAAGCATGAAAATTATCTTAAATAGGTATCCGTGGTGAATCACATTGTGTGGCAAGAATCTGAGGTGTCTATTGAGGAAAGGTTACGTGTTGATGCGCTAACAACGGTGATGATGAATTTTGACAGTGATGGTATTGATGAGATACTTGATAGGTTCGAGTTCCATTTCAAGCCAAAATGGTTGGAATTAGACATAAAGAATTGTGACACCCCACCTGCAAAACCATCTGTTGATGAGCCTCCGAAACTAGAACTTAAGGTCCTTCCATCCCACTTGCGGTATGTATTCCTGGGTTAAAATAATACTTTGCTCGTTATTATTGCTGCTGACTTGAGTGAAGGGAAAATAGATGATGTGATATCGCTATTGAAGCGGTTCAAGAGGGCTATAGGATGGACTATTGCAGACATTATTAGGATTGCATCGGGCATCTGTTCTCACAAAATCCAACTCATGCCAGACAGTAAGCCACTTATTTCACATCAAAAGAGACTAAATCCCCCTATGCAAGAGGTTGTGAAAAATGAGATCATTAAGTGGTTAGATGCTGGAGTTATATATCCGATTGCTAATAGTAGTTTGGTTTGCCTAGTTCAATGTGTGCCAAATAAAGGAGGAATCACGGTGGTCCGCAATGCTAAAAATGAACTTGTTCCAATGAGGCCAGTGACTGGTTGGAAAGTGTGTATGGACTACCGTAAGTTAAATGCGTGAACTATGAAAGATCACTTCCCAATGCCGTTCTTGGATCGGATGCTAGATCATCTCGCTGGTAAGGGTTGGTATTATTTCTAGATGGGTATTTGGGGCATAATCAAATCTCCATAGCTCCGAAAGATCAAGATAAAACCACCTTCACTTGTCCTTATGGGACTTTCGCCTTCAAAAGGATGCCATTCGGGTTGTGTAATGCTCTAGCAACCTTCTAGAGGTGTATGATGTTGATATTTTTAGATATGGTGTAGGACACTATAGAGGTATTTATGGATGGATTCTCTGTGGTAGGTGACTCGTTTGATGATTGTTTGGCATATTTGACTGAGATACTAAAATGGTGTGAAGAGTGCAATCTTGTGCTCAACTGGGAAAAATTCCACTTCATGGTAAAAAAGGGTATAATTTTGGGTCATTGGATTTCGCAGAAAGGTATTGAGGTTGATAGAGCCAAAGTTAAGGTAATAGAAAAGCTTCCACCACCCATCTCTATCAAAGGTGTTCAGAGTTTTCTTGGGCATGCAGGTTTCTACCGGAGGTTTATAAAAGATTTCTCAAAAATTGCACACCCATTGTGCAAGCTACTCAAAAAAGAGTGTAATTTTGATTTTTGATGATGCTTGTGTGAGATTGGAGATTTGAAAGAAAAGTTAACTTCGGCACCTATCATTATTTCACCGGATTGGGGACAACCATTTAAAGTGATGTGTGATGCGAGTGGGGTGGCGCTTGGGGTGGTATTAGCACAAAGGCGAGAGAAGATTCTTCATCCGATTTACTATGCCAGCAAAGCTTTTAATGTGGATCAAAAGAACTATACTGTAACTGAACAGGAACTCCTTGTTGTGGTTTTCGGATTTGAGAAACTTAGATCTTACTTGCTTGGTACTAAGGTCGTGGTGCATACTGACCATTCTACATTGAGGTATCTCATGGCTAAAAGGGATGCAAAACCAAGGTTGATTAATGGGTACTTTTGTTGCAAGAGTTAAAGGATAGAAAGGGGACAGAAAACCAGGTTGCTGATCATTTGTCCAGATTAGAGGATGAAGTACATTCTTGTTGCGGTTGACTATGTATGGAAATAGGTGGAGGCAGTCGCGCTTTCAAACAATGAGGGAAATAGTGTCACCGCATTCCTGAAAAAGAATATCTTCTCCAGATTTGGTACACCAAGGGAAATCATAAGCGATGGAGGTTCTCACTTTTGTAATAGATTGTTTAAGGCGTTGCTTGAGAAGTATGGTGTTCACCACAATGTAGCAATCCCATATCATCCGCAGTCAAGTGGGCAAGTTAAAGTGTCGAATCGCGAGATAAAGAAAATTATTGCAAAGACCATAAATGCTAACAGAACTAACTGGTCGAGAAGGCTTGATGATGCTCTATGAGATTATTTCACTGCATTCAAAACTCCCATAGGTATGTCCCCCTACCAACTTGTATATGGGAAATCTTGCCATTTGCCTGTAGAGCTAGAGCATAAAACAATGCGGGCGCTAAAGAAGTTGAATTTGGATTGGGGCGCCGCATCGAGTCAAAGACTGAATGACATGAATGAGCTTGATGAGTTTCACCTTAAAGAAAATGAAAGTTCAGCATTGTTTAAAGAGAAGATGAAGAAATACCATGATCAGCAAATCAAAAAGTGTGAATTTGTTACCGGTCGGGACATTCAAGAAACTCAAGTATTCCCACATAGAGAGGTTGAGCTCAAAAACAAGGAAGGAACAAGGTTTAAGGTGAAAGGACTTAGGATAAAAATCTACTTGGGGAAATATGAGTGTATCAATGAAGTGATAGAGGCTTGGGATCTTAGTGAAGTTTGAGTAACTAAGGTGTCTGCGTCATGCCGCGACATTAAATCAAGTGCTGCTTGGGAGGAAACCCAAGATGTACAATCCAACTATAGGAGTTTCTTTTCTATATAGGAGTTTTCCTTAAAATTGTAGCTTTTTAGATAGGTGTTTATTCATTTTTATGTTTAGTGTTGGCTAGATATAGATATAATACGGTTCGTGTCTAAAAAAAGTCCAGAAAATGAAAAAAGGAAGTCCTAATGTTTGCTATGTGTGCAGGGACGAAAAGGAAAAATCTACAGAAAATAAGCTGATGTTGTGGTCTATGGATCCCATCGATGGTCCGTCCGTCAATCCATGGACCATGGATAGCATCCGTAGATCCGAGGTATGTTTTCTAATTTTCACAAAGTGTTGGAGTGAACCACAGATCCATCGACGGACCGTACGTCGAACTATGGACCGTCGACGGGGTTTCGTGGGTCATGTTAGGGTTATTATGGACCCGACCCAGACCCTATTTAAATAAAACCCCTCATTTCAAATACACCTCCACTTCCTTCTTCTCCCCCCCCCCCCAACCCAACCATTACAAACTGATTGATCAACCCAAATTCACCCACTAATCTTCCAAATCAAACCCATATAATCCTCCCATTCCATTTTTAATCATCCCTAATCCCATATCTGCCATTTTCTCCCCAATTCTCCCATTCTCTCTTAAATTCCTCCATTTCCACCAAGCTTTCAAGGTTTGGGTTCAGTGTTAGTGTTGGTTTAGGATCATTTGTACTTGACCACACACTCACCAATGTTGTTTACTTGTAAGGTAATTGTTTTCTCCCAAACTTTGAATCTTTCATTGTTTAAACTTGAAGTTACAACGTTGAACTTGAACTTGGGTAATTCAAATGCTTGGATAATTGTTTGAATCTAGTTAGATACTACCCTTTAAACAATGGTGTGTGAGTGTGTAGTTAATTTTAACTTGAATAAATGGGTTTGATTGGTCTAATTGAGAGTTTTGACATAGGGTTTCGTGTTTTTTTTTTGAATAATATGTTGAAATGCATGTTTAGACTTAGTTTGATAGAATGATTGTTGATGTTAATGTGTAGTATAAAAGTTGGAAATTTATAATTTGCACAGTGTTGGTACACGGACTCAACCAACAGACCGTAGGTCGTGGCCCGTTGATGAGTCCGAGATTTTGACTCATTTAGGGCTTTGTTTTGATAGTATAAGTGTCCTCAAATGCCTATTTTATGCTCTAAACTAATGTTAAAGTGTTGATTTGCAGCTATGAAGGCTAAGGAGCAAGGCAAGGACACTACCGAGCAAAAAGGAACTAACAAGCTGAACCAGTGAAGAAAAGAGATCGTGGTGATCGCCAAGACCACTTGGCAAACCGTCGAGTGGCTCTTTAGATTGCCCAAAGTTCCAGCGTGCCAGCCCTGGGGAATAACCAATTTGGCAATAGGAATGGGCAGTTAGCGAATCGCCGAACGACTCCACGATGGCAACCTTGATCGCCTAAAGTTACAGGACCTGGAGGACTGATGGACAAGTGAAATTGGTGATGGAAGGGAGCAAGGGGGGGATCGCCGACATGATTGGCAAGGCATGACTTACTTTGTCCAACGACATTTCAGGCAAAAAATTAGACAACTATAAATTGAAATTTTAAATGCAGAGTGAGCACTTCTGATCCCCAAGTTTGAGAGTTAGAGTTTTCTTTGAGTTTTTCAGTTCTTATTGTAGACTTTGAGGATTTCTAAGCTTAATTTTGAGGATTTGTAATTGGGTTTTCGAACTGAATCATCTTGGAGCATTGTAAAGACTTGGAGACTTTCACCCAGCTGATGGCTAATCTAGTTGGTAATGTTTTTTTTTTTTATTATTTTTTTTTTAATGTTTTTATGATGCTTAGCTAAAACCCCAATTTTTGGGGTGTGATCATGTGATCATGGGCTGAATTAGCTTATGGGTATTGTTATTTACTAATTTATATGCTTAATTGAAGTGGGTTTAATTGATAACTGTGTTTTAATATATAAATTGTAGTTACAAATGCAATTCTAACTTAAAATTCTAAGCTTGCTTGAGAAAGAGGTTTTAGAATCAAAGTTTTCGATTGATGATTGTAGTTATTGGGTTGATATGGGTTTAGCTCAAAAGAGTAAATCCTAAAGTCGATTCTACCTATCTAGCTCGAGAGAGTAGATGAATTAAGGTTTTGGGGTGTTCTTATTGATAAACTTGTTGATGTTCGAAAGAAATCACTTGAATCGTGGTAGTTGCTCGAGAGAAAACTATTACACCTATAGTCAAGCCTACCCACTGATATTTTGCAATTTGTTAGTAATTTCAATTACCCGTATAGTGAAATTAGCCTATAATCGATCACATCCCGAGAATTCCTCTCTATATTGTTAATTCCTCTATTTTTTATTGTGTTTTATCTATTAACTGACAATCCAAAACCCCATCTGACATTCTTTGTCAACCCCTTTGACTTGTTTATATGTTTTTGATAATTTATATTCCTATAACCGATTAGACCACGTTTGTAACTTCATAACTAAATTTGAATAGGTACCGCTCCCTGTGGGTTCGACCCCAACTCTTCTTTGGGTTTCGATCGTCTACACCTAGAATCCGATGAGGTGTATTGAGCTTTAATCAAAATGGCGCCGCTGCCGGGGAGTGGTATTGTTTAAAATTCTATTATTGAAGTTGAATTGTGATCTTTTTGTGTTATAGTTGAATCGACTCACTTTTTTGGTTATTTTTGTGTTTGAACAGACAAAGAAATGAGCGTGAATGACAACAATGGTAGCCAGATTGGCCACCAAGATGATATTGGGAACTTGAATGACGTTAATGACCCTATCCAATTGGGTGGTGTTGGGGCCATACGTCTACCACTAATTTTCATGTCACTAGCACAATGCTTCAGCTCTTACAAATGAAAGGATTGTTTGGAGGGTTGGCTTATGAGGATCCTCATGAGCATTTTCAGAATTTCGTCGATGTTTGTGGACCGTTCTCATTAAAGAATATATCTCAAGAATTGGTTTATCTTCGATTATTTCCATTTTCTTTGATGGGAGAGGCCACCAAGTGGCTAGCTGATCTCCCAACGAATTACATTACTACTTGGGATGAGCTTACCATATCTTTATATGTGAGGTACTTTCCCCCGTCAAAGATGATGACGTTAAGGGATAGTATTCAAGGTTTCAAATGCTTGGAAGGTGAACTAATCCATGAGACGTGGCTGAGGTTTCAAAAATTGTTACTTCAATGCCCAACTCACGAGCTCCCCAACAACGTCTTGTTGCACTACTTTTATAAGAGTCTTGACTCAGTGAACAAAGGAGTTGCTGATCAACTCGTTATCGGAGGTATAATGCAGCATCCTTACGAGGTTGCATCTCAAATCTTTGATGGCATGACCAAGATCAATAGAGTACACTTGTGAGGACGAAGTGTCTCCTCTTACCTTTAGAATAACAAAAGAGCAAATCGAGAAGGATCAAGGGAGAGACCAAAACATGGCAAAAATGATGACCCAGCTGGACTTATTATTGAAAATGTGATGGGTAGTTGGTTGAGGAGTGTGAATGTCGTGGGTATTGGGGGATCAAATGCTGATGAGGCACATTTTGAGGCGTTGTACAATGAGGAAGTGAATTTCCTTGCAAATCAAGGAGGAAGTTACGTTCAAACTATCCATGGACGGGTGGAAATTCGGGTTGGAATAGAGATGATGGATGGAGAGATCGTGACAGATAATGGCGTGATCGTAGCACCACTTGGAAGAAAAGAGAGGGTGATAAGGACAGATACATCCCACGTCATGAGCGTCAAAAGCCTAAGGACCAAAGGGCTGACCCGAATGTCCGTACGGAAGACATGCTTTCACGCATTCTCAATAAGGTAGAAGGGTCAGACGGTCACCTCACATTCAGTGTCAATCAATCAATTGGAAATGCAAATGGGTCAAATTTTGTCTCATTTGAACCCAAGGCCAAAAGGGGGCCTTGGCCAACCCGAAGAATGATCCTTGAAAGCGTATCCACGTCGTGTCAGATGTTAAATAAGGCACTTCTTAGGATACAACCTAAGGTTTATTGCTTTTATTTCTATTGGTTGAATAATGGGTGTTGAATGTGCAGGTTGAAAAATTGAAGTTTTGGAAAATGGCAACTAGACGAGCCTAAAGTTAGGTCGGTGAGCCCGACTTGGACCACTGTTGGAACCACCTAGCTTGCCAGAGGTTCTGTAAAACACGGTGGGTTGAAGTACCACTCGGCGCATTGCTGAGTGGGTTGACGAGGTTGACTTACCTCGCCGACTAGCGCACGAACTAAAAAGTTTTAAAAGGGCCAAACAATTTTAAATTTAAAAATCCTTCATTCTCTCACTTTTTCAACTACCGTACTCTCACCTGATATTAGATTGTTCATACTTTAGTATTTTTTTTCTCATTTTGCTTGGGATCATTGCTCGAGATTGACTTTGGAATTACTTTATTGCCTAGCTTTACAAAAACTTTGGCATAAAAGGTTGGTTTTCTGAACCCCGAGCTTAATAGTTGATTGAAATCAAATTCTTGTGATAAATTGTTGTTGAATATTATTGGGTAGTGTAGTTTAATCATCGTATGATTGTTAGATTACCCGTATTTAAATGAATGAGTGCTTAAATGATCGTAAATGGTTGATTCCCATGCCAATAGTTGATTAAATTGTTGGGTTGCATTGAATGTCTGTTAGGTCTAGTGGGGTGAAGTCTGAGTAACCCCATGTTGTGCTAATTTTCAAAATTTTCCCGATGATAGAGCGGTTGACGTAATTCTTAAGGGCAAAAGACATCAATTGGCCAATTTTGGCCAAATCGGGGGAAGTTTGAGTACCCTAAGGGCATGGGTCTTCTAGGTCTAGTGTTAATTTTGTGTTTTTGGTGTTTAATTTTGTTATTGTGGTCTGCGGGTTTGATTTTGAAGAGAGGGCTAAAAAACTGGAATGAAAGGCCTGGCGAGCTAGGTCAAACTCGCCGAATAGTTCGGCAGTTCGCCTAAGTCCCACTCAATCACCCTTTATTTCTTTATTTTGTGGGTTTGAGTGCTGTAACTTTCAGTAATATGCATGTGCTCACCAAAAGTATCTTATGATCGCCCTTCTGCGCCCCTTTTCCCTAAAATTAATCTGTAAATTTTGGCGAGCTACTTCTAGTTCACCAAAAGGTGTCAGTGATCCATCGAGAGACCCTAGACATCACTGAACAACTTAGCATTTTGGAATTTTTTGCACTATTACTTTTGGCGAGCTCGACCTGGCTAGCCAAAGTGGTTCGGCGACTCACCAACTGGTTCGGCAAGTCTTCCAACAGTTTAATTTTCTAAATTTTTTCTTAACTTTGTCTAACGTTTCCCACATGTTCTTGCAAGAATGGCTAGACCCAAGGTTGATGGTAGGGATATGCCACCCCGAAAGCAGGCACGCGGAGTTGTGATAAATGAGGAGGCAGTTGCTTCCAAGGAAAAGGTTACCAAGCTACCTCCAAAGGTAGGTAAAGTCAAGGGCACGACAGCCATAGTTGTGCCACCTATGGAGGCTAGCTCAGACAGTGAGGGGTCTACGAGACACCCCTAACTACCTCCAACAGTGAGGGGGACTCATAGAGCAATTCTTATTCTTCAATCTCTGAGCCTGAGTATGACCAATTACTTGAGGCTAGGAGAGCGGAGCTACGCTCCAAGTTGATAAATGATCCATCTAGAATTCCAGTGCCTCCGACGCCTAGCTCCTCAGCTTCAACTCCAGTGCCTCCTTCATCACAGACCTTGGTGCAGGCACCACCTGTTCAAGGTCCTTCTCCCCGGTAAATCAACCGACAAAAGGCCGAGGATTGAGGACCATATTAGAGGAAAAGAGATTGTCTACCAACGATGTGGTGGATAGACATCCAGAGGTGTGGAACACTCTCAGATTCCACAAATTCGAGGTTTTCACCAAACCCCGTGGCCCATATATTCCTTCTTGGTTCTGGGAGTTTTATTCAGCCTACAATGACTTGATTCCAAAGGGGAAGAAGAAGGCCAGTGCCTTCACACAGGTAGACTTCGTGGTGGTCTAGGTAAGAAGGTAAAATGCAGAAGCTCTGACATAAATATTATACTTGGGTGCTCTTCCAACTTTATGTATGACTACCAGAGCCTGATCAAGACAAATACTCTAGATGATTTTAAAGGTTGGCTAGCACCCCTTCTCTCTGACATCACCCTGAGGTGGATTGAGGCAAGTTCACCCATCGAGAAGAAGGACTTGAAATTGCTGCCACATATTGGTTCAAATTCATTAGTAGCACCGTTATGCCATCTCAGAATGAGTCCATCCTCCATCACCTGAAGGCAGCTTGTCTTGGTTTAATTATTTCTAGGAAGAGGCCGAATTTGGGGTTCATTGTTGAGTAGGAGATGGCCATAAGGGCCAAGCAGCTACAAACCTCACTCTCATTTTTGGTGTTAATCATTGAATTGTGCAGATGGGCTCATGTTCCGATAGATGCGAAGAAGTGTATCGAGGTGACACCTACCTCCTCTACTGATATCCAGCGTATTGAGCTCGAGTACTAGTGGGATGAGGCAGACAGGAAAAGGGCAGCACCGATGGACACATCTCCAAAGGTCGATATTGAGATGTTTCCTATAGAGGCAGTCATGTCTACTCAAGCTAGTGGGCCCTCAGGTACTTGTGGCTTCTCTATTTCTGATGCCCTTGGCTCTTCTACTGCTCCCCTACTACTACTTCTGCTACTGCTGCATCTAGGCCCCCTATCACCCAGGCCATGCTGTACAAGATGGGCCATCTAGATCATTCAGCTAATGTACGTGCCTCACGGGTTGAGGCTGCTGTGCCTGGGCTGATAGAGTGGGCCATTACTGCTGCTTTATCCACGATTGTGAATGAGTTGAGAGAGCACCGAGTATTGATCAAGGGCCACAAGTTGGAATTGGATGCCCTTATAGTTAGAGTTGAGGCCTGTGAACAGAGTCAGGGTGTTGTTGATGTTGTAACAGCCTTAAAGGCCGTTATTACTGGGTTAATGAACGATGTGGACCAGATGAAGTCCACTGATTTTTCTATGCTGATAGGCACGGTGAAGATTCCCAACATGCCGAGTGTTGATATTCCGGCTAGTTTTGAGATTTCTCCTACCGGCAATGAGGTTAGAGCTCATGACGCTGAGGGTGAGTCCGAGGTGGAGAAAGATAAGGAGTAGCTCGATGTAAGAGATGAGACTATGTATGAGGACTTAGCTGACTTGGAGGGTGCCATGTTCGAGACAGCTAGGCAGGCATCACTTTGGGATACTTCCATGGTTGGCTCTAGTGGAGCCAAGGATGTTGAGATATCAAACACTGAGCGAGTAGCGGACATGAAGACTTCACCCCAGGCCTTGCCTGGCAGGATTATTTTCTTTGCCTCCTTTTCTGTTCAGTTTTAGACTATTTTTGTTTTACGTGCATTTGAGGACAACTGTGTATTTTGTTGGTTGTTGGATTGTGATTTTTGATGAATTGTGGCCCATTGTTTTGATATGAAAATGCTTTTGGACCAAGTTTAAAATTTTTTTTGCCACCTCTTTTGTGTGTGACTGTGGTTCTTCTTGTATAAATTTGAGCGTCGGTTGTGGTCAATACCGATGACTTGAATAGTGCTCTTAATTGAACAAAATGAATGTGCATATACGATGAGGCAAATGAAGTTACATAGGCAATATGTGAACTTTGAGCATCTCATTGTGACTAGCCGATTGTCGATGAAGTATCTTGTGATGAAAATTGCACGCTAGCTAGAAAGTCTGGAGTCTTGTTTGATAATTGTATTAATGCCTTGTGTGGTGAGGTTGTCTTGAACATTGTGCTTGATGACACCTAGAATTTGCCTCATTGGTCCGATTGATTGAGTGAAGCAAGCAATTGAAATGATCTTAGGCAAAAGTTTTGAAGAGTGAACCAATTTGACAATACACTTCTTTTGGCCAACCTTGTGAGAAGTGTGAACCTTGTTTGACACCTCTTAAGCCTATCCTTTTCTTGGAAGAAACTTGAACAACTCTGACCCTTTTATCCCATCACCTATAACCTTCATCAAGTTTTGGTTCGTTTGAATAAGCAACTTAGGATTTTGGGGGTGTGGTGAAAAAGAATAAAAGTCAAGAAGTGTGAAAAATTTCCCCTTTGATGGATTCTTTTGAAAATACATGGAACCCCTCCATGTAAAAAAAAAATGATAAAAAGAAGAAAGATAAGAGAAAGACTGAAAAAGAGGAAAAGTTGTGAAAATATCAAAAGAAATGGGGTATCCGGTGAATCATGTATAGTTGAATAATGGGGTGGATTATAATCACGCTTGAATGAGAAAAAGAAGGAGAAAGTGATTTTCAGGCTATACTTCATGAAGGTAGAAGCCACTAAGCCTAAATGACCATACCTTGATTGTAATTCCCCGGCAACTAGTAAGTTGAACTAGAGAGTTCTAGAGCCTTTCATAAGAGTTTTGGACTGTGGTATTAGGATTAAAGTCGTAATAATGATTCCCGTAATTAGAATAGGGTTTTAAGGGTTAGGGCGTCAAGGTACGACCCCCAAGGACCACCTAAGGGGTCCTTGAGGAGGACCCTTAAAACAGCCCAAAAGCTGTCAAAAACAGCTTGGTCCACGAATGGGCACCCACGAGCCGTGGGTGGACCCATGCCCCATAGGTAGGGGTCATGGGTCGAGGCTTTACCTCCCCTGATCTCCCTATTTCTAGTAAGGAACCACGAGCCAACCAGTATGGCCCGCCAAGCCACCCCTGGTCCATGGGTGGGGGTTCCGTAGGTCCAAGCAGTTTTTAAGATTTTAGTATTAGTTAGGGATTTAGGGAATTAATTAAGTCATTATTTAAGGGTTAGGGAGGTCGGTTAATGAGTTATTAAACCACCTATAAATACCTAATAAGACTCTAAACTAACTCAATTAATTTATTCATCTAAGAACCCACTTCCTCTCAAGAAAATTCTCTCTCTAGAAGCAAAGAAGAAGAAGAAGAAGAAGAGAAGGAACCTAGGTCGAAACTAACCATTGAAGAAATCCTTCTTTAGGGCTTTGGATCAAGGTATGTTTAGAGTATTCATCTATGGGTTCTTCCACCCATAAAGTCCCCTAGGTTTCCCCTAATTTGTGAAAAAGAACCCCAATCTAAGCTAGGGTTACTTCCAATGTGTGGGTTTATTTGGGTATGATTCCAATTGGTTGGATAATACTTATTTATGGTTAATTTAGATTTGATTCATGATATTATGATAAATTTATGTGAATTCAATGGTTAACCCCATAAATCAAAGTATGTGGGTTTATGCCTTGTGAAGAGAAATTGACGATTCTTGATAGATCTTCTAGAATTGTTATCATGTATATAACTTGTTCAAGAATATGAATATGAATTCATGAATTGACACTATATTTATGAATGTATGATAGATCATGAATTGTAGTGATGCTTAGAATTGCCTATGACTAGGGCTTGTGACTAATATGTCTTGTGATCTAGTCTAGTATGATGATTGTGGAGTAAAGCTTGATAGTAGGGCTTGAAGTCATAATTTTGATCACTAGGGCTTATAGATTAAGTCTAATATGATAAAATAGCTTGCATGAATTTGGTATACAAAATAGATAGTGTTGTGGTGGAAGGTTTTTACCCACATGACCTACGTAGAACTATATGAATGCATGTATGTAGAATGTGAAAGGTCTTCTCACATAGAATGGTTCTAATTGAAAGGTTAATCACCTAAAATGAATCAAAGTATGTTAGAATAGAATAGCTTGAAGTAGTGACATATGATCCCTTCATGTATAGCTTGTCTAGGTAGCATGAGTTAGTAGTTCTCTTGGTATCTTGGGATTGAGGGATTATACTCTCCTAAGGTTATCTTGAATTAGCATTGGTAGGATTCTTATCATGGTAGCTTGAATTAGTATAGACATGGTAGCCTAGTATTGAGGATCTATACTCTCCTAAGAGTAGCTTGGACTAGCAATATTAGAATGCCTCCATGGTAGCATGACTTGGTTAGGCCAAGACCACTTCATGGTAGCTTAGGATTGAGGATTTATACTCTACTAAGGATAGTTTAGGATTGAGACACCATACTCTCCTAAGGGTAGCTTAGGGTTGAGGACTCATACTCCCCTAAGGATAGCATGCATTATATTGAATGTTTGCATGGTAGCTAGGTTTTGATACTTGCACTCTTCCTTGTATAGCTTGGTTTCATGATAATGTGTCTTACCATTGTAGTTAGGTCTAGCCTAGTAAAGTGTTATTTTTTGATAGTCTAAAATGATAAATAGTCAGCATTGAGTAAGCTAGACTAAAAAAGTACTTAGCGTGAATGGTAGTATGGGATGCTATTCATACATGGCACAAGTATGCCTTGAAGCTAATTATGAAGTGTCCTCTTATGTGATGTATGCTTAGCTTGGATTGTTGCTATAGTTGCCTTCCATTAGATGATTGACTTAAGTTGATAGTTCCTTGTCTATATGAAGTCGGTCAATAGTGACCCCTATGAATAGTAAGCATGACTAGAGTGACTTCAAAGATATGCTTAGTGTGGGTGGTATTATGGGATGCCATTCTTGCATTGAACAAGTGTGCCTTGAGGTTACTTAGTAGTATAGTGCTCTTATGACATGAAAACCTAGGTCTTGACTATGAATGTGTACTATGCCCAAGAATGACCAAAAAGAGGTACTTAGCTTGGATAGTATTATGGGATGATATTCTTGCCTTGCACAAGTATGGTTTTAGGTGGCTTGTGAAGTAGTTCTCTTGTACTATGAAAGACTAAAGGTTGAAGTATGTAAATATGAACGTCTAAGTAAAGACCATTCCATGAACATGATGTATGTCCTATGTTAATTTACTATGTCTTATGTTGTCTTATGATTATATGATGCTTATGTTGGAGATTATGCTATGATTATGTTATTATCTCTTATCTTATGTATTATGTTCACTAACTATTTTGAGATGCTCTTATGATATTGCGCTAGCTATCATACTTGGTACATTTTGTACTACGCTTACTTTGCCTACATTCTAATCGAATGTAGGGTTACGAAGATTGAGTTCCTTTGAAGGCAAGGTTTCTAAGGTGCAAGAAGAGTTGAAGAATTTATGAGTCCTTATAGCTTCAAGGACATAACCATTATTTCCCTTTAAGACATTTCTTTATGTTTTAGACTTTTATATGGGCTGCATCCCAAGACTTTTATTCAAGAGTTTAATAGATGGTTTGAGACAAAGATATAGTAAAGACTTCCACTTGCTTTATGAAAATGTTTTCGATTGTATGGTTTTAAAGAAGTTTTAAATTTTCCATACTTTTCTATTAGCTTATGTTATGATTATGATAAGGGCCTGTATGAGACCCCTTCGGCGTCAAGTACGCTATGTTACACCTAGGATATACCCTTGGGTCGTGACAAACTTGGTAATCAGAGCACAAGGCTTAGAATGGTTCTAGGATTGTCTCAAACCACGTCTATTAGAGTCTTGTTCATAAATGTGAAGCACGCCACATTTATGAATATAAGGCTATTGGATGTTTAGGAAATCTCACTTCTTTATTCTCTTAGTCTTGTCATAGAGTTTGGCGTTATTAGGCCCTCCTTCTAATCTGTGCCCTATGGCTTTTCAGGGTATGGTTAATACAAGGGCTAATGCTAGGAGGGATGAGGAAGACAATGGAGAACAAGAGGTTCCTATTCAAGTTCCAAACCAAGCTCCTCCTCAAGCTCCAAATGGCCCTCCAATTGAGAATGTCACTGTTGCGGAGTTTAGGGCTTCTATGCAATTGTTGGCTCAAGCGTTGACGGTGCAATCCAATAGAGAGGTGGTGGCTCTGGCAAACCCAATAAGGGGGATGGGTGCTTCTAGGGTAAGGGAGTTTGTGAGGATGAACCCTCCAAAGTTTAGTGGCTCTAAGGTGGAAGAGGATCCAAATGGGTTCATAGAAGAGGTTTATAAGACACTTGCTATCATGGGGGTAACTTCGATAGACAATGTGGAGCTAGCCGCTTATCAATTAAAAGATGTTGCGCAAATATGATATGAGCAATGGAAAGATGCTAGGCCAATAGTAGAAGGTCCTATAGAGTGGGAAGTATTTAAGTCGGCTATCCTTGATAGGTTCTTTCCTCGGGAGTTGAGGGAGGCTAAGTTGGAAGAGTTCATCAATCTTAAGCAAGGTAACACGAGTGTTAGGGAGTATGACTTAAAATTTACTCTTTTGTTTAAGTATGCTCCATCTTTGGTTGCAAATCCAAGGGATATGATGAATAGGTTTATAACGGGGGTGTTCGAGATAGTAGAAGAAGAATGTCGTACGACAATACTTATTGATGATCCATCACATCTCATAATATTTTCCCAACAAATGGAAGAGTCAAAAATCAAGAAGGAGAAAGCTAGGGAGAAAAAGAGGTCTAGGATGGATGGTGATAAGTCCTTTCATGATGGGTCCGATGGACATAGTCACTCTAGAAATCGACAAAAGTTTTCTGGACAAGGCTTTTCTAATGCTCCTAAGCATAAGGATGAGAGGGTTTCTACTCCAACAAGGGATAAGTAATGAGTCCCTATGGCCCAAAGGCAAAGACTACAAGAATACATGGTAAACAAGTTGCCACTAGTAGAGGATGTGGAGCCTCAAACGAAGAATAGGTTTTATGCCCTCCAATCTAGAGAAGATCAAGAGTAATCTCCTCATGTCCCTTCCGGTATGTGTTTTTATGCTTTAGTAAATTTCTGGATTTATTGTCTTTTGTGACTTGTTATGTTGGACTTGAAGTTGTCTCTAGTATGAATGATTTTTAAAAGAACTTGTGTAGGCTTACTCCCAAGGGGGAGATAGTGTTCCTATCTAATAAGGTTATTGTGTGGTTATGTGTTGCCATGTTTTCCTTATATGCATCTTCATGAAAATGCTTAGGTCTTGTTAGAAATGACTTATATGTATTGTTTTCCTCATATTGTAGTGCATTTCAGTATATTTGCATATAGGCTTCATGAGATGATTATATGAGCACGCCTTAGTTTTGGAGTTGAAAGATTCCTCCTTGGATAAATGCTTTTGTTAGTAAATTGCATTTAGGCTCCATGAATGTGTGCTGAGCATGTTTTAGCTAGGAGATGTTAGCTACCCCTTTAAAATGAATAGATATAGAATTTCATGCATTTTGGGTTGGTAGAAGTAGTTCCTACTCCCTTGTATTGCATTAAAAGTGTTTAGCATGGAATTGAAGTTTTCTTCTGTGGTTTTGTTCATTTAGATGTATTCCATGCATGATGGGATGCTAGTCTAGAGTTGTGACTTTAAGAAGTGTTTAGAATCATCATTCCAGGACGAATGATCCCAAGGGGGAGATTTTGTAATGCCCTGGAAACTAGTAAGTTGAACTAGAGACTTCTAGAGCCTTTCGTAAGAGTTTTGATGTGTGGTATGAGGATTAAAAGTCATAAAAATGATTCCCGTACTTAGAATAGGGTTTTAAGGGTTAGGGCGTCAAGGTACAACCCTACAAGGACCCCTTAAGGGGTCCTTGAAGAGGACCCTTAAAATAACCCAAAAGCTGTCAAAAACAGCTTGGTCTACGGATGGGCACCCACGAGCCGTGGGTGGACCCACACCCCATAGGTGGGGGTCATGGGTCGAGGCTTGACCTCCACTAATCTCCCTATTTCTAGTAAGGAACCACGAGCCAACCAGTATGGCCCGTCAACCCACCCACAGTCCATGGGTGAGGGTTCCGTAGGTCCAAGCAGTTTTTAAGATTTTAGTTTTAGTTAGGGGTTTAGCGAATTAATTAAGTAATTAGTTAAGGGTCAGGGAGGTCGGTTAATGATTTATTAAACCACCTATAAATACCTAATAAAACCCTAAACTAACTCAATTAATTCATACATCTAAGAACCCACTTCCTCTCAAGAAAATTCTCTCTCTAGAAGCAAATAAGAAGAAGAAGAGAAGGAACCTAGGTCAAAATTCACCATTGAAGCAAGCTTTGTTTAGGGCTTTGGATCAAGGTATATTTAGCTTATTCATCTATGGGTTCTTCCACCCATAGAGTCCCCTAGGTTTCCCCTAATTTATGAAGAAGAGCCCCAATCTAAGCTAGGGTTACTTCCAATGTGTGGGTTTTAGTTGGATATGATTCCAATTGGTTGGATAATACTTATTTATAGTTAATTTAGTGTTTATTCATGATATTATGATGAATTTATGTGAATTCAATGGTCAAACCTATAAATCAAAGTATGTGGGTTTATGACTTGTGAAGAGAAATTATGTGGGTTTATGACTTGTGAAGAGAAATTGGTGATTCTTGATAGATCTTCTAGAATTGTTATCATGCATAGAACTTGTTCAAGAATATGAATATGAAATCATGAATTCAAACTAGATTTATTAATGTATGGTAGATCATGAATTTTAATGATTGAATTTGGGACTTTCTGATGAATTATGCTTAGAATTGCCTATGACTAAGGCTTGTGACTAATATGTCTTGTGATCTAGTCTAGTATGATGATTGTGGAGTAAAGCTTATTAGTAGGGCTTGAATTCATAATGTTGATCACTAGGGCTTATAGAGTAAGTCTAATATTATAAGATAGCTTGCATGAATTTGGTGTACAAAATAGATAGTGTTGTGGTGGAAGGCTTTTACCCACATGACCTACGTAGAACTATATAAATGCATGTATGTAGAATGTGAAAGGTTTGCTCAAATAGAATGGTTTTAATTGAAAGGTTAATCACCTAAAATGAATCAAAGCATGTTAGAATAGAATAGCTTGATGTTGTGACATATGATCCCTTCATGTATAGCTTGTCTAGGTAGCATGAGTTAGTAGTGCTCATGATAGCTTGGGATTGAGGAATTATACTCTCCTAAGGTTAGCTTGATTTAGAATTGGTAGGATGCTTTTCATGTAGTAAAGGCATGGTAGCCTAGGATTGAGGATCTATAATCTCCTAAGGGTAGCTTGGACTAGCATTATTAGAATGCCTCCATGGTAGCATGACTTGGTTAGGCCAAGACCACTTCATGGTAGCTTAGGATAGAGGATTTATACTCTCCTAAGGATAGCTTAGGATTGAGACACCATACTCTCCTAAGGGTAGCTTAGGGTTGAGGATTCATACTCCCCTAAGGGTAGCATGGATTATATTGAATGTTTGCATGGTATCAAGGTTGTGGTACTTGTACTCTTCCTTGTATAGCTTGGTTTGCATGATAGTGTGTCTTACCATGGTAGTTTGGTCTAGCCTAGTAGAGTGTTATTGTTTGATAGTCTAGAATGATAAATAGTAAGCATTGAGTAAGCTAGCCTTAAGAAGTACTTAGTGTGAATGGTATTATGGGATGCTATTTATACATGGCACAAGTATGACTTGAAGATACTTATGAAGTGTCCTCTTATGTTTTGTATGCTTAGCTTGGATTTTTGCTATAGTTGCCTTCCATGATATGATTGACTTAAGATGATAGTTCCTTGTCTATATTAAGTAGGTCAATAGTGACCCCTGTGAATAGTAAGCATGACTAGAGTGACTTCAAAGATATTCTTAGTGTGGGTGGTATTATAGGATGCCATTCATGCATTGCACAAGAGTGCCTTGAGGTTACTTACGAGCATAGTGCTCTTATGACATGTAAACCTAGGTCTTGACTATGAATGTGGACTATGCCCAAGAATGACCAAAAAGAGGTACTTAGCTTGGATAGTATTATGGGATGCTATTCTTTCCTTGCAAAAGTATGGTTTGAGGTGGCTTGTGAAGTAGTTCTCCTGTAATATGAAAGACTAAAGGTTGAAGTATGTAAATATGAATGTCTAAGTAAAGACCATGCCATGAACATGATGTATCTCCTATTCTCATTTATGTTGTCTTATAATTATATGATGCTTACGTTGGAGATTACGCTATGATTATGTTATTATCTCTTATGCTTATGTCTTATGTTGACTAACCATTTTGAGATGCTCTTATGATGTTGTGCTAGCTATCATACTTGGTACATTTTGTACTAACACATACTTTGCCTACATTCCAATCAAATGTAGGGTTGCGGAGATTGAGTTCCTTTGAAGGCTAGGTTTCTAAGGTGCAAGATGAGTTGAAGAATTGGTGAGTCCTCGAGCTTCAAGGACATAACCATTATTTCCCTTTATGTCATTTATGTATGTTATAAGACTTTTATATGGGTTGTGTCCCAAGACTTTTATTCAAGAGTTTAATAGATGGTTTGAGACAAGGATATAGTAAAGACTTCCACTTGCTTTATGAAAATGTTTTCGATTGTATGGTTTTAAAGAAGTTTTAAATTTTCCATACTTTTATATTATCTTATAATATGATTATGCTAAGGGCTTGTATGAGACCCCTTCGGGGTTAAGTACGCTATGTTACACCTAAGGTATACCCTTGGGTCGTGACATTAACATTCAGGCCCGTTACAAGCCTTAAAAAGACCTTTGTGATCTTGAGTGATCTGAAACCAATGTTGATTGTAATATAAGGGCAAGCCTATGGGTGGAGTCTTGCATGTGTTCATCTTTGTGAGTGTGAGAGTTCTATCAGATTCCGGGATCTTAAATTGTTGAGGATTTTTGTGTGAATATGGAATCATCTTCGTTGTGAGGGCATTTAGCTAGATCTTACATTTGAAGCAAGCATTGTGAGCTTGAGTGCACTTGATAATGGTGAGTCACAACTCGGAGTGCACAATTGATCACTGTATGTGTAGTTTGAACCTTGTTGTGTGCATTTATGTTGACTCTTATGTAGCACTATTTGTAGACATCCTTGTTGAACTGATTGATCTTGAGTTTTACTTGAGGACAAGCAAAAGTTTAAGTTGGGAGTGTTGATGAGTCCGACATTTCGACTCACTTAGGTCTTTTTTATTATAGTATAAGTGTATTCAAATGCCTATTTTATGCTCTAAACTGATGTTAAAGTGTTGATTTGCAGATAAGAAAGCTAAGGAGCAAGGCAAGGACACTACCGGGCAAAAAAAAACTAACAAGCTAAAGAAGTGAAGAAAAGTGATCCTGGTGATAGCTAAGACAACTTGGCGAACCGCCAAGTTGCTCTTTAGCTCGCCCAAAGTTTCGGCATGCTAGCCTTGGGGAAGAACCAATTTGGCGACATGAATGGGCAGTCAGTGAATCACCGAATGACACTGCGATGAAAACCTTGATCACCCAAAGTTACAGGACCTGAGAACTGATGGCCAAGGCAAATTGACGATGAAAGAGAGCGAAGGGAAGATCGCCGACCTGGTTGGCGAGGCACAACTTACTTCGCCCAATGGCATTTCAGGCCAAAAATTGGACAACTATAAATTGAAATTTTATATGCAGAGTGTGAAGTTCTGATCCATAAGTTTGAGAGTTAGAGTTTTCTTTAAGTTTTTCAGTTCCTATTATAGACTTTGAGGATTTCTATGCTTAATTTTGAGGATTGGTAATTAGGTTTTTGAACTGAATCATCTTCGAGCATTGTAAAGACTTGGAGACTTTCACCCAGCTGATGGCTAATCTAATTGGTAATGGTTTTTATGTTTTTATGATGTTTAGCTAAAACCCCAATTCTTGGGGTGTGATCATGTGATTATGGGCTGAATTAGCTTATGGGTATTGTTATTTACTGATTTATATGTTTAATTGAAGTGGGTTTAATTGATTGTTGTGTTTTAATCTATGAATTGTAGTTGCAAATGCAATTCTAACATAGAATTTTGAGCTTGCTTGAGAAAGAGGCTTTAGAATCAAAGCTTTTGATTGATGATTGTAGTTATTGGGTTGATGTGGGTTTAACTCGAAAGAGTAAATCCTAAATTCAATTCTACCTATCTAGCTCGAGAGAATAAATGAATTAAGGTTTTGATGTTTGAAAGAAATCATTTGAATCGTGGTAGTTGTTTGAGAGAAAACTATTACACCTATAGTCAAGCCTACCCACTGATATTTAGATATTCATTAGTAATTTCAATTACCCGTATAGTGAAATTAGCCTATAATCGATCACATCCCGAGAATTCCTTTCAATAAATTGTTAATTCCTCTATTTTTTATTGTGTTTTAGATGATAATTGACAATCAAAACCCCATATGACATTCGTTGTCAACCCCTTAGACTTTTTTTATGTGTTTTTGATAAATTATATTCCTATAACTGATTAGACCACTTTTGTAACTTCATAACTGAATTTGAACACGTACCGCTTCTTGTATGTTCGACCCTAACTCTTTGTTGGGTTTTATACTAGTTAATGATCGTCTACACCTAGAATCGGATGAGGTGTATTGAGCGTTAATCACCCGTCAATTGCATACACAAAAAAATAGGCGAAGTCAGGAACCACGGTGTGCACTACGGTTCGTCGTTCCATCGATAGACCATCTACACATCTGTGTTTCCAAATTCAGTGACCCCGAGATTGACTTCCTGAACTACAGAGGGGACCAACGGTCCGTCGTTCCATCGATTGTCCATAGGTACCCACCTTAGGTCCAAAAATCAACTACTGTCCAGATTTTTTAAGATTTTTTGTTTAAGCCCAAATGGTGTTCTAAAATTTCTTCTTTGATCTTGTTGACTACTTTAAGTACTAACATGTTAGGTACTATGGCCCCTAAACAAGCACCTGAGTATGCAAGGAAGGGCAAGTCCAAATATGTCACACCATCACCACGCTTGATCAATGAGTATAGCGAGGACGAGTACATCTCGGAGACAACCAGAGGCTCCCCTATTGCCCCTGAACCACGAGGAATAGGGTGAGGCAGAGTTTATCAGATAGTGATGAGGTCCAAGTCACTGCCCCCAATCTGAGGAGCAGGCTTCACCTGCAGGAGAGTTGCAGTCCGGCTCTAGTTCCAGCGCACTGCCGCTTTCTCTTCTGAGGCAAATAACATGAAGGATTCCCAAGACCCTCCTAGAGTTGAGGTTCCCAATGCCATAGAGCCAAACAGGTGGTACGTTTCAAGTCAGTATTAGATATATGATAACAGAAAGTTGCTCAATGAACATCGGAAGATGGCTAGGACCATTACTGAGGAACGTTGGGTACTGATAGGGAGCCTTCATACTATGCCCTCTATTGAGGAGTTGTTCTAGAGGCACAAATGTGAGTGGATGGCACGAAGTCCAGTTAATTTTAGCGAGGAGATGACTTGTGAGTTCTACACCTCATATGCCTTACTATCCGCAATGCTATGCCCAAAAGGGCTAAGCCACAGTTCCAACCCCAACTTAAGGCCACACTGGTGTGCAACTTCTGCATTGACATCTTCGAGGCAACCATTTACCATTTTATTGACGGCCTAGCCCACACTCTGTCGATTAATACAATAGAGTACGACTAAAGGATGTGTATTATGCAGAGTGAGGCATATTAGAGGGATGTCGAGTAGAGAGAGACATTACTGAGATGGAGGCCATCACATAATGTAGGAGAGAGAGAACACTGAGTGGGTGAGGAATATGACACTGCCTATTAGAAAGGCAACCCTGATCTTCACCATGAAGTTCTTTTGGTCTGTGGTTTGTACTAGACTGTCCCCTATACAGGCGAACAACATTGTTACTTGGGACCAAGCTGTGATGCTAGCAGTGATTATGGCGGCACTGGAGCTTGATTTCTCTCGCATCTTGATTGCTGAGATCCATGAGAGGGCATTTAATAATACTACTACTATGCCCTTCTTTTGTATTATATTCCATCACTGTAGGGAGGCTTCGGTACCTATTTGGCATTGTTATAGGCTGGCAGAGGCGACCAAGACTATGGACATCAGCCTTATTAGAGATGATGCAAATCTTGCTGCTCCGCGGAGGGACTCACAGGTGGACCTATTGTCATTGGGTGCTGATCTTGCTGTTAATGTGGAGTATATTTAGGCTGATGACACCACCATACCTCCCACTTCTGTAGATTCCTAGGTTTCCCCTTCCATTGCCACCAGTCAAGCTGCAAGCTTATCCTGAGCCACTCCCCCTTCAGGGTCCACTCTAGTTCCTCTGGATCGAGTCCAGAAGTTGGAGGCCCAGATGGTTACCTTACTGCAGCACATGAGGCCCTAGATGTAGAGATCTGTTGAGGAGTTCGAGGCTCGTGTGGAGCAGATGATGGATAGGAAGATTCAGGTGATCCAGAAGTGCCTTGATGCATTCGAGTGTAGAGTCTTGGAGAGGCCTATTCCTACTATTGATATCACCACCTTCTGGACAGAGCTATCAAGCCTCCATGCTGTTGTTGCTACCTTTCTAGCCCCCGCTGAGACTGTACCGGAGGCTGCACCTGTGGTTGAGAAGGATGAGGTGGTGATGATGCCATCTTTGGCGACATTGTACCACCACCCGACCCTTCCAGTATGACTGGGAAGTGCCACCGCTCCTCTAATCTCACTTCCAACACTGAGGAGGCTCGACAAGCAATGAAGAGGGAGAGCCAACAGTTTGAGGCAACCCAACGATAGTCGATCATTGCTGAGGAGATGAGGCAGCAGCGGGCCCGTGAGATTGGTGTTGGTCCGTCATGTTCGGGGAGCGCTACTGAGGGTGTTCCTATTGTTGGTGAGGGCGCAACTGATGGCGTCCCTAGTATTGATCCAGTAGGTTCCGGGAAATCAAACCCACCCGCCTCTTGATAGGTCTTCGACGCATATGCGCCACAGGTTCGCTTCACCTATGCTTTACTTTTTTGCTTCTTTTCATTGAGGGCAATTGCACCATATTTTATGGTCTTGAATGAGCTGAAATGAGTGTTGATTGGAAAATAAGGGTAAGCCTATGGGTCGAGTCATGCATGTGTTCATCTTTGTGAGTGTGAGAGTTGTATGTGATTCCAGGACCTTAAATTGTTGAGAAATTTTGTGTGAATATGGAATCATCTTCGTTGTGAGGGCATTTAGCTTGAACTTACATTTGAAGCAAGCATTGTGAGCTTGAGTACACTTGATAATGGCAAGTCACAACTCGGAGTGCACAATTGATCATTGTATGTGTAGTTTGAACCTTGTTGTGCGAATTTATGTTGAATCTTATGCAACACTGTTTGTAGACGTCCTTGTTGAACTGATTGATCTTTAGTTTTACTTGAGGACAAGCAAAAGTTTAAGTTGGGGGTGTTGATGAGTCTAAAATTTTGAATCATTTAGGTCTTTGTTTTGATAGTATAAGTGTCCTCAAATGCCTATTTTATGCTCTAAACTGATGTTGAAGTGTTGATTTGTAGATAAGAAGGCTAAGGAGCTAGGAAAGGACACTACTGGGCAAAAAAGAACTAACAAGTTGAAGAAGTAAATAAAAGCGATCCTGGTGATCGCCAAGACTACTTGGCAAACCGCCGAGTTGCTTGTTAGTTCGCCCAATGTTCCAGCGTGCTTACCCTGGGGAAGAACCAATTTGGTGATAGGAATGGGCAGTCGGTGAATCGTTGAATGACTGCATGATGGCAACCTTGATCGTCCAAAGTTACAGGATCTGAGGACTGATGGCCAAGGCAAATTTGCGATGGAAGGGAGCGAAGGGCAGATCGCCGACCTTGTTGGCGAGGCACGACTTACTTCGCCCAATGGCATTTCAAGCCAAAAATTGGACAACTATAAATTGAAATTTTAAATGCAGTTTGAGCAGTTCTGATCCCCATGTTTGAGAGTTAGAGTTTTCTTTGAGTTTCTTAGTTCCTATTGTAGACTTTGGGGATTTTTAAGCTTAATTTTGAGGATTTGTAATTGGGTTTTTGAACTGAATCATCTTCGAGCATTGTAAAGACTTGGAGAGTTTCACCCAGCTGATGGCTAATCTAGTTGGTAATGGTTTTTATGTTTTTATGATGTTTAGCTAAAACCCAAATTCATGGGGTGTGATCATGTGATTATGGGCTGAATTAACTTATGAGTATTGTTAGTTACTAATTTATCTGCTAAATTGAAGTGAGTTTAATTGATACTTGTGTTTTAATCTATAATTGTAGTTACAAATGCAATTCTAACTTAGAATTCTGAGCTTGCTAAATAAAGAAGCTTTAGAATCAAAGCTTTCGATTGAAGATTGTAGTTATTGGGTTGATGTGGGTTTAGCTCGAAAGAGTAAATCCTAAACTCAATTCTACCTATCTAACTCGAAAGAGTAGATGAATTAAAGTTTTGGGTTGTTCTTTGGGGCAGCCTTGGGGTTAGACTTTAGGGTCCTCCTCGAGGACCCTTGGTTAGTCCTTAGGGAGTCGTACCTTGACATTTAACCCCTCAATCTAAACTTGGGAACTCATTTTATAACATAAAACTTCACATCAACTCAACAACACACTCATTAGGCTCTAGTTTCACAATTCGTTTTTCTGAGGGGTTACACTTGATTTCTAAATACTCCATCTCCCCCTTGGGAGAAAGCCTCTATGGACTTTTTAAGCATTGCTTCCTTCAATTCAACCAAAGATGGATCAACACCTTACTTGTCCTTCACATCACCACGAAAGACGATTTTGACACATTGTGAACCGTAACACCACCTTTAGTAGAATCAACTAACCGAACACCCAATCGGGCCAATCTATGAATATCTCAAATCAACTCTTTGTTATTATCTTCTATATGAGAAACACTACCCATCGACAATCGACTAAGAGCATTCGCCACCACATTCACCTTACCGAGGTGATAGAGAACACTCATGTCATAGTCTTTCTATAATTCAAGCCATCTCCTTTGGCGAAGATTCAAATCTTTTTGATTAAAAACATATTGCAAAATCTTGTGGTCGGTAAAGACATCCACATGAACACCATACAAATAATGCCTCCAAATTTTAAGACAAAAACAACTGCCGCTAGTTCAAGGTCATGGGTTGGATAATTCTTTTCATGAATTCTAAGTTGTCTTGAAACATGGGCAATGACTTTCCCATTTTGCATAAGGACACATCCTAACCCAATTCTAGAGGCATCAAAATAAATGACAAAACCATTTGTCCCTTCCGGTAAAGTCAACACCGGAGTAGAAGTAAGTCTATTCTTCAATTCCTGAAAACTATTTTCACAAGCTTCAAACCATATGAGCTTAGCCTTCTTTTGAGTCAATGTTGTCAATGGAGAAGCAATTGAAGAAAATCCCTCAACAAACCTTCTGTAGTAACCAATCAAACCCAAGAAACTTCTAATATCCAAAGGGGATAGAGGTCTAGGCCGACTCTTAACCGCATATCTCTTCTTAGGATCTAACTCAATACCCTTACTTGAAACAACATGACCGAGAAAAGCCACATACCTTAACTAAAACTCGCATTTGCCAAACTTTGCAAAGAGTTGTTGGTCCTTGAGAATTCGCAACATAATCCTCAAATGATCATCGTGTTCACCCTCACTTCCTAATAGATCAATATGTCATCAATGAACACAATCACAAACATGTCGAGGTATTGTCAAAACACCATATTCATCAAATCCATAAATGTTGTCGAGGAATAAGTCAAATCAAAAGAAATTATCAAAAACTCATAATGACCATACCGAGATCGAAAAGTCATCTTTGAAATGTCATCTTCTTTCACCCTTAATTGGTGATAACCGGACCGAAGGTCAATCTTGGAAACGTAACTTACCCCTTGAAGTTGGTCAAACAAGTTATCTATCCTTGGGTACTTATTCTTAATGGTAAACTTGTTCAACTACCGATATTCTATAAATATACAGAGAGAACAATCCTTCTTTCTAACGAACAAGACTGGAGCACCCCATGGAGAGATACTCAGGCAAATGAAACCCTTATCCAAAAAATCTTTCAACTGCTCTTTCAACTCCTTTAGTTTTGCCGGAGCCATTTGATAAGGGGGAATAGAGATAGGTTGTGTATCTGGGAGAAGATCAATATCGAAGCCTATTTCCCTTTCGGGATGAATACAGGGTAAATCATTTGGAAATACTTTTGGAAACTCATTAACAACGGGGACCGACAAAATAGTAGGGGTGTCGGAATCTATGTCCCTCACCCTAACTAGATGATAAATGCAACCCTTAGAAATCATCTTTCTAGCTCTAAGACAACAGACAAACTGAACCTTAGGCATATAATTTCCCCCTTTTCACTCTAGCACAGGCTCATTTGGAAACTCAAATTTGACTACACGGGTTCTACAATCAATAGAAGCATAACATGCATGCAACCAATCCATACAAAGGATAACATCAAAATCTAGCATATCAAGCTCTACCATATCAACAAGAATAACTCTATCGGACAAGGAGATGGGACATTTTCTATAGACCCTCTTAGCCACAATAGAATTATCAACAAGAGTATAGATAGAAAAAAGATCCAACAACACATCTGGAAGAATTTCAAACATCATAGCCACATATGGCGTCACAAAAGACAAGGTAGCATCGTGGTCAAGTAAAGCATAAACATCAAATTGGAAGACTTTCAACATACCAATAACCACATTGGGAGAACCCTCTTGTTCACCACGAGTCTGAAGTGCATAAAATATATTTTTTTTGGGAGCATCTGAACCCACACCATTAGGACCAGATGAAGAATTAGGTTGAACACTTCGATGATTATCTCTATCATTCTTAGCAACTGAAGGGAAATCTCTTATCTTGTGGTCCATCTAACCACAACCAAAACAAGCATTGGAACCCGCTAGAAACTCGCCCTCATGCTTCCTTCCACACTTAGCACAAGTAGGCAAGAAGGAGCCACTACCACTTCCTCCTTGAGGCTTAGGGTTAGACACACTCTCTTTGTTAAACTTAGAAGCAGCATTGGAGGAACCTTGGCTTAAAAACCTTTGTCGAAACATAGAACGACCATGTCCATCGGACCTAGAATGCGAGAAGTTACCATCACCAGTCTTAGCTCTCTTTGCCTCCCTAGACCTTTCCTTAAGTTTCTCCTCTTCAAGTTGTTGAGCATGAACCATGAGACGAGAAATCTCCATATCATTAATAAGCAAGGAGGTACGACATTCCTTTACCACCATTTTGGACACACCTGAAATGAACTTATTCATCTTTTCCCTAGAATCGGCAATCATAGTATGAGTATACCTAGACAATTGTGTGAACTTTAAAGAATATTCCTTCACACTTATGTTTCCTTGACGAAGGTTGATGAATTCAATTAGATTTGTCTCCATCATCTCAAGGGGAAAGAACCTATCAATGAAAGTAACTTGGAACTTTTCCCAATCGAGAGGACCCGCATCTTCCAGTCTCCTTTCTTTCCATTGGCTGCATCAGATTGAGCAACAACCTTAAGTTGATAAGCGACAACCTCCACATTATCCACCAGTGTCACTCCCATGATCATTAACACCGTATAAACCTCATTGATAAACTCTTGAGAATCTTCCTCAACCTTAGAACCATGAAACTACGGAGGATTCATTCTAGTGAAATCAATTACTCTAGATGCCGCCATACCCACATTGGGTTCATGAGGATTGCAACCTCCCTATTGGCTTGGGTCGTGATGGCTTGAGCCAATACTTGAAAAGCAAGCCTAAACTCCGCATTAGTCACTTGATTAGCCAAACAATCAACCGGAACTTAGGGAGCTTGCGGAGGAGCCTCTTGATTCGCATTCTCTCTCACATTCCTCCTAGCATATGCTTTTCGAGTAGCCATATCCTGTAAAGCATCGGACAAGGATTAGGATAGAGACATTATAGAGTTAAACTCTATCGTACGACTTTAGAGTATGAAAGAAGTGGAGTTTCCTAAACATCTTGTATCCTCTTATTCATAAATGTGGCACGCTTCACAGTCATGAACAAGACCCTACTCGATGTAGCTTATGAGACTTCCTAGGACCTTTCTAAACCTTGTGCTCTGATTACCAAGTTTGTCACGACCCAAGGTAGCCCTGATGTAAGGCTAAAATACATATTTTAAATCATTATTTTCCTCACATTTAGTATTTATATATGTCCTTTTATAGTCTGGATTTTATGGATTGTGCTAAATAATATATTTTATTTGTAGGATTAAACTGGTGGAAAAATAAAGAAGTTTGGAGCTAAAAATAATTAAATATGGAAGATTGAAGAAGGAAATCAAGTAGGCTACTTAATGGATTAAAGTGAATATTATATTAATATTTATATATATACAGAAGTTGGCGAGAAAGCAAATAAGTGCACATTGGATTTGTCCATGTGGTAGCATCTCAAGAAATCCAATTTTGTGGGCGGACGAAGCAGTGTTTCAAACATAATCCATTCCGTTTGGTTTTGGATTCCCAATTTGTTTTGGACTCAATTATTTTATTTAGGGTTTCCTACAACTATAAATAGTTCATAAGAATAATTACTAAGGGGGGGAGAATACAATGTAGAAAATAAGTTTTGGTCTAGAGTTTTATCTTTTCTTTCTCTTTATTTTATTTTACGTCTTTTATTTGAATGATTCATTGTAATTGCTCTGTCCATATGAAAGCATAAACTTCTCGTTCTTGGATTATATTTACTTGCAAAATGATTGTTTAATGATTTTGATTCTGGCATAATTGTTTATCATATTGGTTCTTGTGACTACTATTTTGATGCATGCCACCATTAGAATAATTTTATTGTCTTCTTTTGAACTCGGGAGAGGGATAGAATGTGGAATATAAGGAGCATGATCTTTTCTTGCATATCACTTGAATTGATTTGTGTTTAGGATAGGGATATACCTAGGTGCCTTGCTTGGCTCAAATATGGAAAGACAGCGTAATACTTTGTAGTTGGTACAGTTTATCCCCGCTCAATGATGTAGTTAGACTGTCAATTGTGGTAGAAGATTAGAGGTCGGGAGATCATCACTATATTATAAACCCCATGTATCAATAACTAGATAATCAAATATGTTGATGAAATTGATGCTAAACATGACTGTCAGTTAAATCATAATCCTAGATTGATTCATTCATTGATTGTGTAAATATTTATCTTTTCTTATTTAACTGCTTTTTAGTTATTTTTTCTTTATTTTTAGTTTAGTTAATATATATTCATCTTTTGAAATCCTCCCTTAAATAAATAATTAGAATTAGTATAATTTAGTAAATAGTTAATTTACAAGTCCTTTGGGTTCAATAATCCGGTTCTTTTAGGGCCACTATATTACTTGCGAGACCATGTACAGTTGCATGTGCAATTGGAAGCAACAATCCCCTAGGAGTAACATGATGTATAAGACCCCAAGAGGCCCTATACAAGCCACTTAGCTTTCGTCATACAAGATAATAGAATAAAGAGAGTTAGAAGAACATATCAAAGTTTTATAGAGAAAAGCGTAAATCTAAGCATCGTCTCAAAGCGATCTAGTACATAAGAATGAATATGGGCATAGCTCGTACATCATGTTTTAAAACTGGAAGTAAGGAAAGACTGAAAATAATAAATGTCCAGTTCTCAAAGCATGAGGACTCACCAAAACTCGAAATATCCTCAAAGAACTCTAGCCACGAAACTAGGAACCCTAACTGTCAGACGCTACATTTAAGGAAATGTAGGCAAGAGTACGTGTTAGTACAAACATGTACCAAGTATAATAGCCATGCATAAAAACATATAAAGTCGTGCTAAAAAGGGACATTTTCATGAGCATGCAATGATCAAGCTAAAACATGGATCTTGAATGTTAGAAAACATAAGTCATAAAACAGGATCAATGCAAGTGAACATCATCTCAAAACATACGTAAAATACTTCTTGAAGTAACCTTAGTTCACCTTAGCTTGCTTGTGGGAAGTAGCCTTAACCAACATTTAAGACCATGTAAGCTATTAACATAGAATCTAGTGTCTGCCCCATACCAAAAAGGGGTATCCTACTTGCCAAAGTAAGGACCATGAACTTCTAGCTTATGTGAATCAACTTGCTAATATCTATCTAGAAAATCCTATGTTGGTACATAGTTTATTGGACACGGATAATCGCCACTTGTCCACTTGGTACTAATCTTAACTTCTACGGAATAGTTATTAATCATATTCATCTTATCTTTTAAAGGAACATAGGTATTCACCTCTTGTCTTTACATTATCTGACATGGGTAATCACCACTTGTCTTTCAATAGAGAGCATGGGTAATCGCCTCTTGCCTCAAATTTAGAATAGCTCCTTAGATTCATTTTAGATGAGGAATCCTTTCGACTTTAGAATCCTTATCATGTGAGACAACCTTTCACAATCAAGCTTTCATGTGTATATAAGATATCCTTTCAACAACACAACAATAACAACATCATTGATACTTCACTCTCAAAGCATCTGTAAAACATTTACATCAATTTCATAAGAACATGCATCATTGCATAATTCACCTTTCATGGTTCAAAACCCATATTTAATCATCAATATCTAGAAAACATGGGTTAGACATGGGTTCATGAGAATTCATCATAAAATCATGTAAGTATCTCAATTCATGCTTGATAGATCATGAAACAATCAAATAAATCAATAATTAAGGAACCCATGACATGGAAGAAAACCCTAACTCAATTGGGGAATTCTATCTTTATAAATTGGAGAATTTGGGAACTCCATGGAGGAAAGAGCTCCATGGATGAAAGCTAGTATACCTCAATGCCAATTGCTTAACTTCAATTGTGGAATTGGAGACTTGGCTTGAAACCCTATGTTGATTTCTTCTTCTTCAAGTTTTCTAGAGAGAGAAATATTTTGAGAGGAAAACTTGTTCTTCTTTAGGAATTTGAGAGAATGATTTTAGTTGGGGAAATTTGGGGGTTAAAACACTTATATAGGTCTTTAGGTGAAGGGCAAAACAACATAGTACTAAGCTAGAATATTTAGTAAAAGACCCAAAAGCCCCTAGAAATATAATTGTTGACACCATAGATGGTGACGAACTGCGGTCCACGGTTCCACCAACGGACCGTCTTGTTAGTCCGTCATTTGGTGTCAGAGACTCAAACAACAGGACCTCCAACGACGGGACCCACCCACAGGCCGTGGTCCAATCGACGGGCCGTGGGTCCCAACTGTGGTCCTCAACTTTCAACCTCAAAATCTCTCTAAGTGTGGGACTCACTTATCTAACCAATTTACGGTTCGTGCATTGAATGATGGACCGTCTAGGTGAAACGTTGAACAAGAATTGGAACTTGACAATTTGGGGAGACTTTCCTGGCCAACCACGGACCTGACCTATGGTCCATGGGTCATTCCACGGGCCGTGGATGGCACCGTAGAAACTGGCACCAAGTCTCTTAAAAACTGAATTTTCATGTCTTCTCGAATTGAAGGTGTTACAGTGACAACAATCAATTCAAAACGAAAATAGCTAAAATGACTGACATTACTTAACTTTTAATCATTAAACTTACTATGATCAAAGCTTCAAAATTCATTATTTTAGCATAGAATGAAGAGACAGTGACATTTGCAATCTCATAAAGAATTGTCATAGACACTCATATACATGAAAACAATAAGATAAATATTCTCACCTTGGGCATTTTGGCATTCATAAGTAAATGATCAATATTTTTTTATGAAAACTCATATAAGATCTTTAAAATTGTTTATAAAAATAATACATAATGTATGTATAATAATAAAAACATATGTATATAATTTGTTGGTTTGGTTCGGTTCGGTTATTTCTTCGGGTTTTTTCTAACAAAACCATAGCCATCTCAAATACCATTAGTTTTTAAAAATCTAAAACCAAACCACACCTAACCCAAATAAAAAAAATAGTTTATTTAATCAGTTGGTTCAATTTTGTCGGTTTGGATCAGTTTTATTTAAACCGTGAACACCCCTAGTTATCAGGATATGGCATAAGTACCCCCTCCTAAATTATGACTTAAATCCAAGCAACACACATTAAGGGCTTGTTTGAAAAGTCACCTTGGTAATTGGATTTGGTGTAATTGGGAGTAATTACAATGTCTGTCCTGCTTGGTTGGACATGTAATTACCTTTTCAGCATATAATTGGATGTAATTGGCATGATGTAATTATACTCTCCAATTCATAGGGGGAGGCTGTGAATTGCTGGTAATTACATCGTTAAATTACAAGCTGATTATTTTTTAATTTCTTTCTTTATTTATATTTATATTTATATTTTTTTCGTTTTAATGTATTTTTATTTTAAATTTTATTACTATTTATTCTAATATTTTATTAATTTTGTGTGTGAGTGTGTATATATATATTTATATATTTCCTTCTTATTCTCAATCTTTACTTAATGTGATTCCATGTAATTTTTTCGTATTATGTAAAAAAAAAAAAACAAAAATTATTAATATTATTTTGTTAGTACTCTAATTTTTAAATTTAAGTAGAATTCATTGTTGAATAAAGTTATGGACTTACATTTGCTTTTTCTTTTAAATAATATTTATGTATGTTATGTTGAAATTTGACATAAGAGCATCATGTTAATTTTTTTTTTTGTTTTGAATTTAGAACTTATGTTTATGTTTTCAATTTTATTTGTTTTAGGAGTATTAACTCGATATTTTACATTGCAAGCTATTTTTTTAAGTTAGACTTGATAGATTATCTTTTTTGTCAAATGCTTTATAATTTTATGGCATTATATTTATAATATTAATCTTTTGTCAAACATGCATTTCATGATGTTCATAGAAATTGTGTACTTTTAGTTTTTATGACTAATTTAATTAAATATACTAAATTGAAAAATATAAATAAATTATTTTTATAATATTAGTTAAGAACATTTGTTTATTAATTAATATATTTAATATATATTTTTAGTTTAAATAATTAATTTTTCTTTTTAAAATTCAATATAACATTAATGAAACCAAACAATACACTTATAATTACAATGTAATTACATTTTTGCAAACAAACAGGTCAACATAATATACTAGGTTGTCTAATTACTAGACTGGTAATTACTACCCTAACAGTTATATCAATTCCAATTACTTGGTGGCTTTCTGAACAGACTCTAACTTAACTAGGGTCCTATTATCCTCTCTCCTCTTCCGAACTCACTATTTATGTACTTTCATGAACATTTTGTGGTGACATGATACTAGTGTAGCTGCACTTTTTTTAGGCACCATTGACCAATAAAATTCGGACACATGTCGTAAAAAATACTCAAGACAATTTAATATATAAATTGATACGCACATGTCCTTTTTTAATTGGTCATTTTTACAGTTAGTACACATAATTATTAATATTAAAACTTATATATATAATTATTTTCATTTATTTCTTTCTAAAATATTAATGTTCCTCCTCACTGTAATTTTTTTTTCTTTTTTATTACTTCTTATATTTTCACTTTTAATTATTTTTTAAAAAAATATGTGTATTTATTTTTTATAAAAAAAGAATAATACTTTTTTTAAAGTGTCCTTTAATTTTAATGTTTTAATATTTTTATTTTTTATTTGATTTTCTTTATTTATTTTGATATCCATTCAAAACTAACTTATTTTAAATAAAAGACATTTGAAATCAAATCAAAAGGAAAAAAATAGAAAATAAAAAGAATAAATAATCAATAGGAAAAAAAATAATGAATAAAGGTAAAAAAAATTTAAATTAAATACAAGGCAATTTTTTTTACTTGGTTTAAATACGAGATAAAGAAAATAAGAAGATTTTCTTAAATAAAAAATAAAAAATATTTACACACGGTGCGGCTCGTTTCATACAACACAACCAACTTTACCTAGTTGAAAGTTTCACATTAGCACAAAATGTGAACCAAAATACAAAAAAAAAATGTGGTTGAAGGTATAATACGACTCTAATTAATTAAAAGGCTAACTATAACTACCTAAGTAAGTCATGAGGAAACTAATAATGAGTCGATACAACATGTTTGAAATGTACATACTTTCTCAAATATAAAGAACATTAATGAAAAATAGAAGGGGGGCTACAAGGTGCTATGAAGTAGTCCGAACAACTCACAACGGTAGTTTTCAAGCAACTCCTAGCTCAGCCCCGGGCTCCATTGATACCAAAGTTAGTATTATGCATCAATTAAGACCCATTTGGTCTTGACGAACCCAAGCCGTAAAAGTAATTAGTAGGAAGTGATTTAGTACAACAGTTGGGCCATCAATACACGTTAAAGACCAAATTTTACACCAAATCCAACATAATACCAAATTTTACCCTAAATCCTATTTTGGTGTAAAATTTAACATCTCAATGCGCTAATTCAACACTAATTTTTACACTATTTTAGTGTGTAAATAGTGTTACACCAAATTTGATGTAACACTACCAACACCAAATCTTTTTTTGATTATTATATTATCATTTGTACTGTATAAAACTTTTGGAATAGAGATAAGTGTCAAAAATACACCTAAACTATTCTCTTTTTTTTGAGTTTCATACCTTCAATATTGAGACTATGAGTTTCATACCTAAACTATCACATATTAGTTTGAGAAACACACCTCAGTGGTGTGTAATACATTCTCTTTTATTTGCAAAAACATTGTCACATGACATTCGACATAGATAAGATATTTCACTTTGACAAAAATCAAATAAACTATTAATATTAGTTTAAAAAATAAAGATTAAAGTATTACTATCCAAATAAAATTATTTTTATAAAAAATAAAATTTAAAATATTTTTCTCATACCACTCCACAATCTTACCTCCCCACACTCCCCCTGCCCCTCCGTGGACATTCCCTCCATCCTTTTATTTTTTTAAATTCTTTAATAAAATATTTTTTAAAAGTTTAGACCACAACCCCTCCCCCCACAGCTCCCTAAAAAATAATTTACCCCACCCCATCTTATCCTCCGCTCCTAATTTATCTTTATTTTTTTAAAATTTTATTCTGAAAAATGTCTTGCGGCAAGTAAAAAAATACCTTTTTTTAAAAAAATGTATGTCTAATACAAAATGAGAAAAAAAAAATTGAATGCGAAGGGTTATGTGGGATAGATTTTTTTTTTAAAAAAAATAATATCTAAATTATTATTTGAAGGGATGGGGGGAGGCGAAGTAAGATTTTTTTCAAAAAGCTTTTATAAAAGATTTTTAAAAAAAAAAAAAAAAACTAAAAATTTGGGATGGGGAGAGTACGGTGCGAGGAAGGGGTGGAACGGGATAAGAAAAATATTCTACATTTTCTTTTGGAGCATAATAATACTTTAATCCTTAACTTTAGCTAATACTAATAATTTATATAATTTTTTTAAGGTGGAATATTTTGTCTATGTGAAGTGTGATGTGACAAATTTTTTTAAATAAAAGAGAGTGTATTATACACATCATGATGAGAGTGTAATAAAAGAGAGAGATGTGTTTCTCAAACTAATAAGTGATAGTTTAGATATGAAACTCACACTCTCAATAGTTTAAATATGAAACTAAAAAAAAGGATAGTTTAGGTGTATTTTTAACCCTTATCTCTTGAAAATATAAATGATAAATAAAACAATAATATGATATTGAAGAGAGGGAAGAATATCATGAAAATACTTGTAAATATTCTTTTACAGTGTAATGGGTTGAAGATGGTTTACACTAAAATAATGTCAATGCTAATACTATTTTAATATAAATTTGGTGTTATGAATTGGAGACAACATAGGGGGGTAATTGTAAAAGTAAGCTTCATAGTTATTTGTGTCATGGGGAATACAATGAGGGTAGTGGTGCGCTTGAAGCAAGAAATACAACACCAACACTATATTAGTTGCATCAATTGTAGTTCTATTAATTCTCAAGTTTCTCGACATGACTAGAGGTGGAAGAGGGGATCAATTACACTAGAATTTTGACATTGTAATATTGGTTGATGCCATGCAAAGGTTATGAATCGTAGTGATTCTTATTACATATGTAAGCCTATTTATACACAGATTATTTATTAGTACCAATAAAAATTAAACTAGGAAGATAAATAATTACAAAATTTCCTCGAATATATATATATATATATATATATATATGGCCATGCGATGCATGGGCCCAACATGTTATTGAAACGAATAAAGTTTAACCCAGAATTTTCTGTACAACACTGGTATAATACAACTTTTCTTTACAATATGTGCAAAAATAATGATAAAAGTGCTAACTTCCAAAAACCATTCCAGATCTTCATTTGCAACGCTTCTTTCATCTTGCTTCTTATATATGTCTCAATCTCAACTAGGTGGGATAGCAAGAGTTCAAGTAAGGAAGTAAATTGTGGTGCTTAGAGGATAAAAAAAATCAAGTCCATTGACTTATTCCTTCTTGAATAGCTAAATATATTGATATATGATATCATTCACTTACAACCACCAAAGGTTGGAGCTGTGAGTATCGAACAATTCGACGCTTTGTATATATTACAATCAAATCAGACCATGAGTATGAATAGCATCACATTTCATAAGTTTGTGTTATCTAAACCACTCGGAGAATTCATTTATTGCATAAGCATCTAATAGAACAACTTAGTCTTCAAGAGCTCTTGGTCTGTCTATCCTTCTGCTTCCGGGGGGTCATAGAAAGAGAAAATATTAAAAATATGTATTTCTCTTCATCTCATCTACATCTCATATTTCATCCATTCACAATTAGACTCGTGAGTCAAAAGAAATAAGGTAGTAATATGAAAACTAAAATGAAAGGAAAAAAGGACATGAAATTTGTCTCCTGTGAATTACAAAATAAACATTTATTTCACTTCTAATGAAGGATGTGGAAAGAGAAAAAATATTCAGAAAATTGACGTGAGATTAAATTAGCTCAAAGTATTTGCGGAAGGTAGTCACAAGCATTTTAGAGTTCATACATAGAATTAAGCAAAAGCCTTCATTTTTCATCTATTTTATTTGCCAATAAGCAGAACATAGATGAAGGTTTTAAAATTGTTAAGCTAAATATAACTGCTAAGAAAAATCAAAGATTTTGGCTTAACAAAAAAGACGAGAGAGAGAGAGAAAAGAATAGAAGCAGAAGAAGAAGTCTTTTATTAATGCTTCAAGTTACATATATAAGAACCTAGAATGAAAAAAGAAATAATTCACACAACCTAGCAATTCACTAAATAACTCCTAAATAATAGGAACACATGACTAACAACTAATTGACTAAGTTTTACTTAAAATAAAAGTAGTAAAACTAAATTTATTGTAGTTCAAAAGCAGATTCCTAACACTCCTCCTTGATTTGGATACTGCAAACCCCAATTTTCTGTCTAAGAAGTTCAAATTTGCTGATCGGTAAAGGCTTAGTAAACAGGTCTGCTTGCTAGTTTTCAGACTTGTAGTAGACTAGAGTCACTTCTCCCCTTTGCTGCACTTCTCTCAGGAAATAGAACTTGATGTTGAAATTCTTGATCTTCTTATAAAACATCGAATTTGCAATAGATTTCTGGTTGTCGACAAGAATGACAGGACTTTTGCTTTTGTTCCAAATGTAAATCACACATGATCTTTATAAGTCACAACACTTAATTTACTGCTCCTGTTGCTGCTAAGAATTAAACTTCTGCAGTGGATTGTGCAACAATTTTCTGTTTCTTAGATGACCATGAGAATATTCCTGAACCTAGGCTGAAATAATGGCAAGAGGTACTACTCATATTATCTCTGCATCTAGCCCAATCACTATCTGGGAATCCAACTAACTTGGAAGTTTGGACATTTCTCAAACTTTACACCTTAGTAAAAAGTACCTTCAATATATGTTAATATTCTTTTTTGCTGCTCTTAAATGCATTTCTCTTGCACAATGCATAAAACGAGATAAGAGACTTACAATAAATAGAATATCAGGCCTTGTTGCAGTGAGATACATTAAGCATTCAATCAAGCTTCTATGATAACCTTCATCAATTTTGTCAACTCCATCTTCATTACAGAGTTTTTCTTTTTGATTCATCGGCATGCTCATCGAATTGCATTCCACTATATGAATTTTTTTTAGAATTTCCTTTGCGTATTTCTTCTGGCAAATGAACAATTCACTTTTGCTTTGCTTGATCTCCATTCCAAGAAAGTAGGTCATAAGACCAAGATCTATTATTTCAAAAGCTCGCATCATTTATTCTTTAAATTCCTCAACCAACCTTGTATTATTTCCTGTTATCAAAAGATCATCAAGATAAAGCGACATAATAGAGATATACGTGTCTTTATGTTTTACATACAAAGTGGATTCAGATAAGCTTTTTTCAAAGCCTAAGCTTAACAAATGATCATCTATCCTAATATACCAAGCTCTTGGTGATTGCTTTAGGTAATATAGAGCCTTTTTAGTATATAGACTTTGTCTTCATCACCATGTTTCACAAATTCTGATGGTTGATCGACATATATTTCCTCCTCCAATATGTCATTTAAGAAGGCTGATTGACATAGAGTTGAAACACCTTCCATTCCATTTGTGTTGCTATTTCTAGTAGCGATTGTGTCTAATCTTGAAAAAGGAGAAAAAGTGTCAGAGTAATCAACACCATAAATTTTTGTGTACCCTTTAACTACAAGCCTCATCTTGTATTTGTAGATGGAACTATCTGCGTTTAGCTTTGTTATGAAGACCCATCTAACACCAATGACTTTTCTATCTTCAAGTTTGTTGACTAACACCTAAGTTTTATTTTTCTCAATCATGAATATCTCCTCCTCCATTGCTTTCTTCCATTTTGAGTCTTGAAGAGCTTCTACCGGTCCAACAGGTTCATTGATGGAGACATCACATTTCTGATAGATATCTGACACCAATTTTCTGCTATTAACTAGATGATCATCTTCTAGTTCTTGTTGCTGGTGTTATGTTTTTTGCTCTTCAGGAGGGCTGCTGTTTGCTTTTAGAGAGCGTTTTCCTGAATTCTGAGAATTCTTCTTGTCCCACTGTTCATACTCACTAAAATGAACATCTCTTGTAATTTTCACCTATCATGTTAGAGGATGATAGACCTTGTAAGCTTTAGAAACTCCAGTGTACCACAAGGATGCCTATAATTGCCTTCTTGTCAAGTTTTTCACGTTTAACCGGCGGAATATGAACAAACCAGACACAACCAAACTTTAAGAAAAGTTAGTGAATTCTTAAAACTGTACAAAGATTTAAATGGTAGTTTATCCTTCAAAGCTTTCGTTGGAAGTCCATTCTATATAAAATTGTATTTGCTACCTCTACCCAAAATATCTTAGGCAGCTCCTTCTCATACAATATACATCTGGCCATCTCCATTATCCATCTAATTCTTCTTTCATTAACACCATTTTGTTATGATGTGTATGGTGTTGTAAGATGATGCACAATGTCGGCCTCCTAACAGAATGAATCAAATTTCAATGAAGTGTATTCCTTCCCATTGTCAGACCTTAAAGCTTGAATCTTACAATTACTTTGATTTGCCACCAATTTCTTGAATTTCCAAAATACACCAGCAACTTTTGACTTAAATTTCAAGAAAAAAATCCAACACATTCTTGTAAAATGGTCAATGAAAAGAACGTAATAGATGTTACCTTGTAGTGATGGAGTTATTTGGGGCCATGTGATCAGTGTGAACTAGTTGTAGCTTTTGTGAGGCTATCCGGGTTTATTTAGGAAATGGCTTTATGTGTTGTCTACCATTGCTTCCCAATCAGGTAGATTCTCCACCATATTCAACTTTTGCATTTTGACAAGTCCTTGATAATGATAGTGCATGAGTCTCTTATGTCATAACTCAACGACATTTACTTTTACTGAATACAACATTTTTTCTTCCTCAAATGGATATAATAAGAATTTTTTTCCTCTCATTTTGACTTTAAACATTAGGGATACTTGACCAAGCAATATTTATCTTCAAAATAAAATCTGAAACCTTTTTCTACAATTGACCAACGCTTAACAAGTTTCAGTTAAGTTTGGTATATGAAGAATATTTGTTATTGTTTTTGTACCTGCTTGTGTCTCAACTTAAATAGTTCTTATTCCTTTTGTTGGAATGTGACCACCATGGCCTATTCTAACATTTTTAACTCGAGTAGGCTTCAATTCTTTGAAGAGTTCTTTATCATGTGTCATGTCACTTGTGTATCCACTATCAATCGGCCACAACTCTCTTAAAACATTGCTTGAATAATATGGTCGCCTCAAATCTTCCAGGTACCATTACAAGGATTTTCTCAATGAACTTAAATCGTTAAAAGTGGAACCCAACAATTTGACGTGATTGAATATGTTAAGAAGTCGATCAAAGTATTCCTTAATGGTTTCACTATCCTCCATCCTTTACAGCTCAAACTCACGTACCAAATTCAACACTTGCATCCCTCAAATTCTTTCATATCCTTCATACGCAGTCTTAAGATAATCACATCCCTCTTTTGTTGACTTTAGAGACATGATGTGAGTGAAGACAGTGGATGAAATTTCAAAAAGTAAACATGCCTTTGCCTTTGATTTCCTAATTTTCCTTTCCTGGTGATTTTTAATTTGTGTCATCGTGGGATTGTTTCTCAGGGGAGCAATGATGTATTCATCTTCTACAGTGCCTCCTAAAGATACAAAGATTCCAGATATGCCTTCATTCTAACAATCCATATTTGATAATTTTCTCCACTAAAAGTTAGTGGTGTCATTGAAGAAAAATTTGCTTCTCCGTTTATGGTACCCCCTAGACGTAATCAGAGCAAAAGGTTTAGAATGATTCTAGGATGATGTCTCATAAGCCACGTCTAATAGAGTCTTATTCATGAGTTGAAGTGTGCCACATTTATGAATGGGAGGCTATAAGATGTTTCGAAAATTCCACTTCTTTCATTACTCTTAAGTTGTGCCATAGAGTTTAACTCTATTAGGTTTTCCTTCTAATCATTCTCTTGTGTCTTCAGGAAATGAACACACGAAGGGCTAATGCTAGAAGGATGGAAGAGGAGAATGTGAATCAAGAAGCTCCTCCCCAAGCTCCTCAAGCTCCAGTTGATCCTTCGGCTATGTCAAATGAGGAGGTTAGGTCGTCTTTTCAAATGTTGGCCCGAGCTTTGGCGGCTCAAGCCAATAGAGATGTAGTAGCTCCGGTCAATCCTAATGCGAACTCCACTGCTTCTAGGGTTAGGGATTTTGCTAGAATGAACTCTCCCAAGTTTCATGGCTCTAAATTGGGAGAGGATCCTCAAGAATTTGCGGACGAGGTTTATAAAAAACTTGACATTTTGGGGGTGACTCCGGTAGAGAAAGCGGAGCTAGCCGCTTACCAGTTGAAGAGTGTTGCTCAAGTATGGTATGTTCAATAGAAGAACCATAGGCCAAAAGAAGTAGGCTCGGTTGAGTAGGAAATATTCAAATTGGCATTTCTTGGTAGATTCTTTCTCGAGAGTTTCAGGAAGCTAAGGTGGAGGAATTCATTAACCTTCGTCAAGGAGGTATGAGCATGAACGAGTATTCCCTAAAATTTACTCAATTGTCCAAGTATGCTCAATCTTTGGTGTCGGATTTGAGGGATGAGATGAGTAGGTTTCTAACAAGTGTGCCATACCCCAACCCAAGGTGAGGCGGACAAGTACCATATGAACACATGCTTTACAAGTGACTTATGATAATAAAGTGAACTACTATGTAGATAGATTTTCTAATGAGAAGCTACATGTACAACACATGTCGACTAGCTGAACTGATACATATGACAAGTAAAACTATGAATAAAGATGATAGTTTTACAATGTCTACAAAGCCTCTACTAGAATCCATGATTGTACCACTATGAAAATACGCATAGTAAAGACTCGGCAAAGCCCCGAATCAACCTGGAGCTCACCAACAACCACTGAGCATCATGTGCTTCGATTGGGGGGATCTACTAGTTGAGTGCATCTACCAGCAGCATGAAATGCAGCATCTCCAATGAGGGACATCAGTATGAAAGAATGTACTGAATATGTAAGGCATAATACAACCATATGTAAAATAAGAGCTCAGATGAAACCAAATACAAATAGATAAGGATTTGAGACTACCTTTGCTTATACTTGTGGAATCCTGTATGTTACATTTTTTTCTTTACTTTTCTGTGCGTTATAATATTTATATATAATACATATGATACAAATGACCAGCTGATCAGTGGTAAAAGAGGATGACCCATGCCAGGCATTTTAACCCCTGGGATGTTGTCCTCATAATTCCACAAATTGGGATCGGCCTATGCTAGGCTTTCGCCCCTGAGCTGCCACCCTTCTATACCAATTGGGATCGACCCATGTTAGGCATTTGCCCCTAGGTTGTCGCCCATAATTATATAGATAGCTTCACTTAGATTCTTTAATCTTTGAGATTGTTGTTTTGATGTTCATAACTCTTTTGAGATGGGTTTTTTGATGATCATAACTTTTTTGAGATTGTTGTTTTGGTGGTCATATCATTGTTGAGATTTGGAACAATGGACCAGTAGTAGAAGACATATGAATATGGACTTACGATAATAATAATGACATGCGAAGCAAATGTGATACAAACGTAATACTTATGAGCTTATATGACTTATTAAGCATTTTGACATCTCAAATTGAAACACATATCAAGTGAAGACATTTAACACTCAGCCAAGATATTTGAACTCTATATGATAGCCAAATACTCACTAACTAATATCAAATACAAGGTATACATGAATGTGGAACCAAGGGAGAACGTGGTAGATTCAACTTAAGGACAGATACATATTCAGAGTAAGTACATATAAAATGTACAGTAGAGCAAGAAGGGATCTTGTGAGGTAACATTGTAGTCTAACACAATGGGAGTAACAACCAATAAAGGAAACATATGAACATGTGTAAATATGACATATATGATGGAATAGACAATTGAAGCAAGTTGGCAAGATATGGGCAGATTGTATATCCAACATATAACATATGTACCATGTGTAATCTAGGATCATTTTGATTTATATAAGGGGAATATGTGCCAAGGGTACTTTGACGATGAAACAAGTTTAAACCTTGCATGCTAATACTTGGTAGAGTAAGCACGTACATTTTACTAATAAACTCATATTAGAGTACTCACTTTAATGCTCTAGGGAGTAGGAACTGAACTATGGATCAGTCAGTACCAAGGGAACTTAGGAAGCTTACTTACAAATACAAGTGTTGGATTCATGCCAAATAAATAGGAAATCAAATAGCTTTACATACCTTACTTTCTGACCAATACAACTATCACGTTTCAGCCTCCCTTTGGGGTGTTTATCTACAATATAATTCGTGATTGAACTAATGTTAGTAGCTAATCACATTACAGGCCTCGTAAAACATTAGCTAAACACCTAACGGACAGTAGGCCCATACAATCCTTACACAAATGGTAAATCACCACACCCTTCTTATATACATTAATACAACTTCATACATCCTTTGCCAAAATACCCAAGCTGCCCCCAACAATAATATACATAAGGCAACCACTATCAATCCCCAAAAATCTCTCAGCATAATAGGAGAATATTGAACTCAAGGATTCATCACCATCCATGAGTTATTGACAAATATATACAAAATTCTCCACCCCAAACCTGTATTTAAAGAGGAAATAAAATGGGCAGTAGCTTTACCTTAATTTCTGGAAATTCATCCTCTAAACTTGTACTTCAAGAACATAAACTCTCCTTCAAACTTTTACTTGAAAAGGGGGGAAATGTTCAAGAACCCTAAGGTGTTTTAGGGTATTTGTTTTAAGCGAAAGACCAAGAGAGAAACTTAATAAATCTAAAATATTGCAAGTTAACAATGAAACAGAAGATCTGATCTTTATCCCTTAAAAAAGGATGTGCATTGGCCGAATTTCTTGGCCAATTTTAGGCCATATATTGTCAAGTAGGTAACCCACCTACTTGGACTTTCCACTTGGGCCTTTTTGGACTTAAAAATATTGGGCCTTGGCAGTCCATTTCCCATTATTCTTCTAATCAACTTGGGCCAGATTAATCCAAGTAGGTGGTAGTGTACTTGGCCCAATAACATGGTCAAAAGAGTCTTAGTAGATGATGCACCTACTTGGTCCTTTGGGCTGGTCAATAAGTCAAAGTAGGTGATGCACCTACTTGTCACCTACTAGCTTAGTTAAGTCAAGCAAGCACCTCAATATTTTATTCCATTTATAGACCTTAATACCTTCAACTTAACTTAAAACTTATATACACTATGTCACTTTAAAATTTAGACTAAAATACCAACTTATGATCTCAAGTTTAAATACTTCCATCGACGTCAACTTAATCGGGTCGCATCAAAATCTATGGACAGTTCACTTTAAGCCTATTCTATTGTCACTAGTCACATAGGAAACCAAGTCCATAACTATACCATAAGGCAAATTATAAGCGCCATATAAATAGAACTAGTACACATAGAATACGGGGTGTTACAAGGTGTGTCCGACTTGGTTGAAGAAGAATGTCGTACGGCGATGCTTTATGATAATATGGATATCTCAAGGCTCATGGTATACACTCAACAAATTGTAGAGTCAAAACTCAAGAAGAGGAATAGAGAGGTAAAGAGAGCAAGAACTGGTGAGGGGAACTTTTCTAATGCTAAGTCCGTTGGACAAGGTCGGCCAAGGTTTAAACAAAGGTTCTCCAACCAAGGCTCCTCTAGTGCTCCTCCAAGGGTCAACAAGGATAGGGATTTCAACCCTAAACTTCAAGGGGGTAATAGTGGTGGTTCTTATGTTGCTAGGCCTAATTGTGTAAAATATAGGAGAAAGCATGATGGCAAGTGTCTTGTTGGTACCGATGGGTGTTTTAGTTGTGAGAAGGTTTGCCACAAGATGAGAGATTGTCCAATGCTCAATACTAAGGGAAGGGAAGATAAACAAGCTCCTCCAAGTGGTTCCAACTCCAATGCTCAAAAGCCAAACCGCTTTTATGCTCTTCAATCCTGAGGTAACCAAGAGAGCTCTCCGGATGTGGTGACCGGTATGTTACAAGCCTTTTCTATTGATGTATATGCCTTGTTAGATCCTGGTGCTACCTTGTCCTTTGTGACACCCTTTGGGGCTATTAAGTTTGAAATACTCCGGAAGTATTAGTAGAACCTTTTTCGATTTCTACCCCGGTTGGTGACTCGGTAGTGGCTACGAGGGTTTATAGAAGTTGTTCCATTTCCTTATCTCATAGAGTTACTTTGGTGGATTTAGTAGAGTTATACATGTTAGACTTTGATGTAATTTTGGGCATGGATTGGTTACATGCATGTTATGCCTCTATCGATTATAGGACTCGGGTGGTTAGGTTTCAATTTCCAAATGAGCCTACTGTAGAATGGAAGGGGGGAAATTCTATACCTAGAGGTCAATTTCTGTCCTACCTCATAGCTAGGAAGATGATCTCAAAAGAGTGTATTTACCATCATGTTAGGGTGAGGGATGTTGAATCCAAAACCCCTTCTCTAGAGTCGGTTTCGGTAGTCAATGAGTTTTCAGAAGTTTTTCCCGGTGAGTTGCCTGGTATTCCTCCGGAGCGAGAAATGGATTTTGGTATTGACCTTCTCCCGGATACGCAACCTATCTTCATTCCTCCCTATAGAATAGCTCTGACAGAGTTAAAGGAGTTGAAAGATCAACTAAAGGATTTGATAGACAAGGGTTTTATTCAACCAAGTATCTCTTCATGGGGTGCTCCAATGTTGTTTGTTAATAAAAAGGATGGATCTCTTAGGATGTGCATTGATTATCGTCATTTAAATAAAGTGACCATTAAGAACAAGTATCCCCCTCCAAGAATTGATGACTTGTTTGACCAACTTCAAGGGGCTAGTAATTTCTTTAAGATTGATCTTCGTTAGGGTTATCACCAATTGAGGGTGAGAGGAGTTGATATTCCAAAGATGACCTTCCAAACTTGATATGGTCATTATGAATTTCTAGTAATGTCCTTTGGTTTGTCTAACACTCTGGCTGCGTTCATGGACTTAATGAATAGGGTCTTCTGACAATACAACAGTCCAATGTGAAAAAGCCGCAACAATACACAGCGTCAAAACACAGCAACAGCAGTTTGCGTGATGAAAAAATGAGCTTTATACGCGCCTCACCTCCCTCACGTTATGGTGAGTTCATAGAAAGGGACACGACATCCATCTCCAAGCGTCAAATAGATGGAAAGAAAATTCCAACATCTCCTTCCTCAGTCTGAGTATTGTTCTTGTGCAGAAAATTAGAATTAGCACACTGGAGATTCGTCCTTGCACCCGTAGATGATGACATGCAAGAGCTCAAGGACATCCAAGGATAATTGAATCGATCGAGTCCGTCCATCTCACCCTTTCCCCTTACGGAGCTTGTTGGAATTTCAGAAGAAATTGGTGTATTCCTTAGTTTTGGAAAAGATTTTTGAGTTTGAATTGGAATTGGCCTTATTCTTACCCAAAATTTTTGAGTTTTCCCCCCAAACGAACCCTGATTCCCATCCATATAAACCTCCTCCTTGTTTATGGTTTGGGGTTAGATTTTTATTTTGAGCGAAAATACTAAGGAGAGCTTGGACAGAAATACGTTTAAACACACACTAAATACATTTCGTAAGCTGAAGAGATAATAGTTTCATTGTTTGGGTTTAAGTTTTTGCCCAGATTTCTAGTTAGTCGTTCGTGTTTGAGTTTTGCGCGGTGAGGGTCGCCATTCCTGTTAATCCCTTCCTCATTCACTGCTCGGAGAAAGGTAATATTTACTTCTTCATAGTATTATTTCCGCCTTTCCTTCTATTTCGAAATGATATCCTGATGTCTGAAAACCTCTATTTTGTGGTTGCTACTAAGTTGATGTTGTTTCGATGTGATGTATATGTTCTTAGTCGTTCATTGAGTCAACATAATAACGATTTAAAGCTTTGGATATTCATATTATTTCTCTGTTACTTTATTTAAAGTTTTATTCTATTGTATTCTCTTCTCGAACTTAATTCTTGAATGTCGGTGAATCCTTTTTATTGCTTAATATTTGACACCATACCTTTCATTCCTTCACCTCAAGTTGAACAAATGAACTAAGGTGTCAACATTTTGAATCGTGTGTTGTATTTGTCAGTGTTATGAGTTTTTATTGCGTATTTGTTATAGCTTGTTTTGGTTCTTTCCACTCAATTGTTTGTTTAGCTCACCTAGAAAAGTAAGATGTTGTTTTCTCTTCCTGAATTCTTAGCCCCCCTCTTCTAGTCCCCGTCTTCTTTCAAATTTCCCCTTGACTGCTTAACTTTTCTGCTTGTTACTTCTCTAGCATTCCTATTTTAGTCCTTCTGTTCATAGTGGAACATGGTGCATCAAACCCCTTTCCCGTAGTTGTTGTTGCCTCATTATGTGATTCTTGAGTCCCTTGCATATTATGTGTGTGCATTGACTTATGTCTGCAATTTAGTCATGAGTTAAGAAAGCTTTTGAGTTCGTTGGCAACAATAGTTTGAAAGACTTGTCAATCTGCTGGTAAAAGACCCTCTGTATAGAATGTTCAAATGGATATTTAAGTAGCTTGTTTTCTCTTTTCCCTCAAATTTTGATGTTAGAGCGTGATCAAGCTTTGTTTGAGTTTTGTCGCTTAATTATTTTTGTTAGCTTTAGGAGGTCTGTTTCTTTTACATGTTAAAGCTGCTTTAATTCTAAATATTTCAAGAATCTGATTGTCTTCTTTGGTTTCTGATTATAGCTTGATTTTATTTTTTAAGTTTGAGTGTTCCAATCAACTTGTGGTCATCTTTCATTTGCATTCTAGTGTGCCTTGTTCTTTCCTTTCCTTGTAACCTGGAATCTGTCATGGTATTGTGTGATCTTAATTTCGTGTTAACTTGAGTTAGCATAGTGTTCTAAGCGAAATCTCTTCATGCGCTTCCCGATTCAACCATCATGTACCTCTGTCTAGTGATCTGGAACACTGCTTAATGTTAAGTTTCTCAGTTCTTTAGGGATTAGTTTGATAAGGATAGCATGTTTAACTTCTAGTTGGTTTGAAATTGTTTTGGGGCAGCTTTGATAAGTCTTAATGTTGAAAATCAGTAACTCTTTTTCCCTCTAGAGGCCATTATTAATTTATTCACTGCCAATTGATTGCTATGTATACAACTTTAATGTATTCGCTTTTGTTTACCTAAAAATGTGTTTAATCGTGTGCCTTTCGATGCATTGCTATTTTATAATTATTATTTATAGTTAAGGTTCGAAAATTTTATTATTATTGGATACTAACTCTTGATTCTCTTTTTTTGTTGCATGTGAATTTCGCCCGAGTTTGCTACGAACTCTAATATCTTTCCTTGCATTTCGAGAGAGCCATAAAGGCTCAAATTCCTTTTTCATCTAAGTCAGCCAGCTATAAAAATCGAAGAGCTGCTCCCAGAGTTGAATGAGTATGCAACAGATAGGGAAATTGGAAAGATTGGGCCAAAGGTCCACCACTCTTAATTCCAAAAGTTGTATTTTCTTATTTTTGGGCCCAAACCCACTTATTCGCTATTATCTTGTTAGATTCTAAGACAGGTGGAATTGGGCCTAAGGCCCAATCAAAGATCAGACTTCTAGGACAGGTACCAAGTGTTGGGCCAAAGGCTCAAAAATAGGATTAGGCCCAAGTACCGGCCCAGTCAGACAGAAACCAAATTTGGGCCCACATTTTCTCTCTTTTGTTATTTAATTGGCTTTGCATGCTAGTGTGTTTATCTAATTTTAAGGTTTTCCTAATCAATTCCCCCAAAAGATAGCCATTTTGAATTAATGATTAAAGTTTAAGTAAATATTTTCACTATCTCTATTTATTCAAGTATGTGTATTTTCTCAAAACTGTTTAGCTAATTAGTTAATTATCAGATAACCGCGTGTTAGCGAGCGTTTTGGGTGCTTTTAAATCCTTCCCGAAATGCTAATATGAACTCCGAACCCCCTTTTAATATTTTCATTAGATCTCTATTTTAATCTTTTGAAAAAATAGTTTTCTTAATTTTTCTTTAAAAATTAAGTGGCGACTCTAAAACATTGTTTTCTTTATTTTTAAAATAAAACAGAATGGCGACTCTATTGGGGATTTGAATGGATTCTAACCTTAAAATTACTTATTTGTCTATTTGTTTAATTGTTTACTTGTTTCAATTCTTGTAAATTATAAATTGTGGCATTTCATGGCATTGATTCCACCAAATGGCAAATAGTAAGCATTAGGAAAAAAGGTGGTTACGTGGCTTACCACAGCTGTCCTTCAGAAAAAAACACAAGTTGAATTCTTTGGAAGTGATAAACAATTAGTTGGCTTGTGTTCATCCAACGTCGTTTATTAGACTTCACCCAGTTGTTTGTCCAAGTCGGGTAACCTCTCATTTCTAAACCAATTCTAGTCAACCTAGAGTAGAGAGAAACCAAATCCAAATCTAAGCATTAGCCTAAGACGGCTAAATACCCAAGGCATATTAAGTCCATTAGTAAAACCGCCAAAAAAACATGTCCAAGGTCCATGACCTAACAACATATCATATTATTTGACATTTGAAAGATGTATGTGTGGAAACCTGATTGTTACCTATTTAGGGGGGAATCTTAACCGGGTTCTATTTTGTATGTATGGATCGATTTCCCAAATTTGACATGGTTGTAAGGGCTCTAGATATGCTCAAGTTATGGTACAATGACCTCAACGTGTTCCATAAAAGTGACCTCAACAGATATGTATGGGACCTAACAGAGCTCATCAACATGGTTGGGTGGCCCGAACTGATTGAAGTCCTCACCGGATACTGGGACAATGAGAAAATGGTGTTTTGATTTGGAACCATGGAAATCACCTGACCCTTGAGGAAATTTGGGATGGTATAGAAACAGTAGGTACATGGCTTGAAAGAAGAGTAAGAAAATAGGAGGACATCCTAATCCCCAACAAGCCTACTGTCGAGGAAATTGTGAAGTGACTCGGATTTAGGAAAGAATACGCCCACTAAGCCGAAGGATCAAGCATTGCTTTCAGAGATTTATATAATAGATTTGGGCATGAGAGTTTCTATGTTAAGTATAACCAAGAGTTCAAAACTACTTTCAGAGAATGGGACGGGATCAGACCCCTAGCATTCACTATTGCACTGTTAGGTACTATGGTTTTTCCCCAAGGCCCAAGCCTTAATATCAACACCCGGATATTTATGCTCATAAACACTCTATTCCATAGGTATGAGAAGCAGAAGCAAGTGAAGTATTATCCCATCGCGCCTGTCATCCTATCCGATATATATCGTGCTTTGGGAAGGTGTAAGGAAGGACATCATTATTTTCAGGGCCATAACCTCCTCCTCCAATAGTGGATAATAAGCCATTTGGCAAAGGGACACAGGACTCAACAACTACATACCCTTGATGAACATAACACTCTTAAGGATTTAAATGATATATTGTTCTGGGCAGATTTAGAAAATAGGAGAACCAGGGAAAGATGGGCTCAAATTTTCTCCGAGTTAAGAGAAGAAGATATTCAGTGTATGTTCGACTGCTTCATCTCAGAAGATGTTGTAGTACGGTGTAACAGACAACTTGTACTTTCTCTACCAGGTATTCAAGGTATCCGCCCGTATGCACCAGTCCGGGTCCTAAGGCAGCTCGGAAGAAAGTAAACTACACCCCCAAACGCATACTACCGTATTTATGTGTTCGACATCAGGGATGATAGAATGCCTGAGGCTTCAGATATGCTGAGAGAATGTAAAAAAGTAGCACGAATGGATAAAGACACCATTGCCACGGACCGATTTAATGTTGGGTATGATGAAACTTACAAAAGTTCATTCAAAGACAACTTGCAAGGCATCTCCTTCCCAATTCTAAACATCTACCGCAGTTTGGAGGACAAAGAATCCAAGGCTTTGATAGAATTGAGAGAGGTCAGAAAGGAAGCCCAAGAAATGCACGAGGAATTCCTCCGAAAGAAAGAGGAGGATAAATACGCCTTCGAAGGTGTAACCCAAGAATTAGAAAGCTTGAAGCGCGATTTTGGGGAGCTCAACGCATGGATGGAGAGTAAGAGGGGAGAAATGCGGTTTGAAGATTGGGAAGAAAAAGGGCGCATGTACGACGGGTACTGGCTAATGATTCAATACAGGCTTCAGCACTACATGGGACAAAACAAGAGAAACAGAATAGAAGCGGGGCTGTCAGGGACCTCTAAGTGGATTTCGCTCCTGTGTGGGTTTTCTTTGTGTAGTTGTTGTTATTTGCCCCTGCGTGGGCTTGCCTTTTTTGTATTTTGGTACTCTTTCAAATGACCCCTGCGTGGGTCTTTACTCTTGCATTTCTCGTTGATTCCCTATTTCCCCTGCTTATTTTTTATTTTTGAATATTATTTTATACATGCGAAATTTGCTTTGGGGTAACAAAATGGTTCAATTCTACATATGCATCTTTCAAATACACTAGGCCTACCCTTGGCACAACAGGGCCCCCTACTTGTTTAGGACACGCATTAGCCGCTTGTGTGCTTTAACTGTTTATGTGATATTGTTGCTTTTAATGAGGATATTTTAGCCCACTCCTTTTCAAAAAAATTATGAAAAAAAATTCTCTACAATACCGAATACAAGTCACTACTCCAAAATGTCCGACCAAAATTTCCTGAGTATTGACTTTCTCAGCGAAAAATAAAATTCCACTACCAAATCCTAAGACATTACTCTATCATCTCAGGAAAGGTAAAACTGCTACTAAGATGGAAAAAGTCAAGAATGTCAAGGTGGAGAAGACAGAGGAGGATTTAAGGATGAAACTGCGTCGGTTCAAACAGGAGATCCGAGAAATGGAGGAAAGAGGAATAGAACTAGAACTCGCCACCGCAGCCATAAAAGCCAAAAGCGTAGCATTAGACGTGGAGTTGGCAATTAAAGGGGTAAGATATGCAATCATGAACGAAAAGACAGCCGCTAGGTGGAAGAAGAACGATGATATAGCCCTGAGGCTTCAAAATTTACATGAAACATAATCTTTCTTCAATCAGGAGGCCCACGTCATCGGTCCCGAAGACACTGAACTTGAAGATGTTGAAGAAGAACCTGAAGACTTTGAAGAAGAACCTGAGGAATAAATTGTCAATAAGCCTCCTTTCCAAGGACGCTTGAAAGAAGGGAACGAGAAAATCACCCTCGAAGAACATATACAGGAATATAGGGTGGGAGCAAAAGTCATCTCGTGTGCTCTTCTTTATGAGCATCTTCAGGCTAAACGCATCCTGAAACCTCTCAAGGGAACCACAACAGAAAAATGTGTGGAGCTTAAGGCTATGATCCGCGACCTGATCAGCATTGGGAAAACCCCAATATGTGGGGTGACAACACTCTCCTTACTTGTGACCAACCGGAGCCCAGTATACCAATCACAGAGCATACTTTGTTTTACTGTCACTTCTTCACGCCTTTTAAGAGAATGCTATTGGATATCTATTGTCAGTTGGTTCGAAGGGGGGTCTTGACCCCTATCAAAGGGGATGATGGAACGTTTGATCTCGTTGGAATTGAAATCTGGAAACCTTGCCCTTATCACAACGCCATAGATCACAACATTGGAAAGTGCCTCGGGTTTTACTATGACGTGGAGTCCTTAATCAACAAGGGAAGGATCCAAGTTGAGTTTTCCCCCATGGTTAATGCAGCAACTAGAAGGTTTTGACTAATCAGAAGAAGAAGCCTTTCTAAAGGCACAATCTCTGTCTTAGAAGTTTTATCGCATGTTTTTTCACTTTCCTTGTAATCATCAAATTGAATGAAAGAAAATCAAATTCCTTTTGTATTCGAACTATGTAGGGCCTGAACTCTCCTTGGGAGATACATAGGTAGCCTTTAAAGACCCGACCCCTATCTTTTTAAAATTTTCTTTCCCTCTTTCAGTCTACAAGGAAACGCAGAATTCACATCAACCAATGCCAAGAGATGCAAAAAGAAGACCTTAGCTCAACGCAGTTTAACCTTTCTAAGTCACTAGTCTCAAAACAAAATGGGCAAATTTCTGCTTATTCAAAAATCAGTCCCCATTATTCGTGGGTTAACATGTACTCAAATGAAGCAACTCTTATGTGTTTATATGTTTTCTATGTGATATTTTGCATCATGTTGTCATTAATCTAAACTAACAAATTTTTCTTTTAGTTGTTTTCCTCTACAGGTACTTAGAATTGGTCTGTGTCAATAAGCTGGCTGATCACCCTTATTTTACAAGATCAAAAGCTCCCAAAGATTCCTTTCTGGTTAGAATTCTCATAAAGGAAAGTCAGCAATGGGCAATAACAATGATGATAATAGCTTGACTGAGGTTGTCATAGCTCAGCCCTCTATTGTTGAGCAGAATGAGTTGATTATGCAACTGATGCAGCAAATTGCAAATTTAAAGGTAGAGGTGCAGAAGAAACAAGATCTAACAAATCCAATTTTTTTGGTCAACCCTCCTAGCGAAGGAAGGCCTCCACTCCATTTCCCTCATCCAAGTTCAAATACAGAACATGTTCAGAACCCACTCTCAAACACAGTTCTAAATCCCCCCCCCCCCCCCACAAAGCACCACTATACCCCCAAAATACCAACTTTCAAACCTTCCCTCCTCACCAAAATACATACCCACAAGCTTACCTTCCCCCCGAAAACAAAAATACTAGCAACCCGCAAGCCTTCCCCAATCAACATACTTAACCCCCAAACTTGCCCCCAAAATTACCAAGCCCCCCCCCCCCCAAATGTACAGAATCCTCCCATTGTTCCACCCTTACCTCAACAGGCTACTTTCCAAATCCCAGTCCCAAATGAGCCTTACGCCAATTGTTCTGAGCTCGACCACTATGAGGAGCAGGAAAAAGAGTGGAGGGCTAAAGAAGAGTCGTCCAAACAGAATCTAAAAGAGGAAATCTTGAAAGTTGTGAAGGACGTGCATTACACTCCAGATGTCATCGAATTCACTTACAAAGATTTATGCATCTATCCAAATTTGGACCTTCCTGAAGGGTTCAAAGTGCCGAAGTTTGACACTTTTATAGGAACAAGAAATCCGTTGGCTCATCTGAGAGCTTATTGTGACCAACTTATGGGAGTTGGTAGAGATGAAGCTTTGTTCCCAAGATATGAAGCAGTGGTCCAGTTGAAGCGCACTTGCTAGAGATTTCGCTGACCGATTTTCTTACAATGTCGAGATCGTACCTGATCACTATTCTTTAGAAAAGATGAAACAGAAGTCAACTGAAAGTTACAAGGAATTCGTGTATAGATGGAGAAATGATGCAGCTAGGGTTCGGCCTCATATGTCTGAGAAAGAAATTGTTGAAGTATTCATGCGGGTTCAAGAGCCTGAGTATTATGATAGGATTATATTGCTCGTTGGAGCGAAGTTCACCGAAATAGTCAAGGTAGGTGAGACTATTGAAGACGGACTAAGAACCGAGAACTGCCTCATCCGAATCCTCAAGGCTGTTAAAGAAAAAGAGAGAAGACGTGTCTTCTATTTCTTGTGCATCTGAGGGAAAGAAACCCTCAAGGAAATCCTCATCGTACCAAGGTCATTCTCGACCTTCGTAGAGTCCACACCCGGCTTGTTATGTACAAGCTGATTATCAAACCCCTCCCCCCAGTTACCAAAATCCCCTCCCTCTGTTTACCAAACCCCTCCCGCTGTCTAACAAACTCCCCCTTCAGTTTGCCAAACTCCACCCTCTCATTATCGGAACATCGCCCCTAATTGTGTGAATGTTTAGGCAAATTACCAAAATTTTCCCCCAGTATATCAAACTCCACCCCCATACTACCAAAATACCCCTCCAAGCTACGAAGCTCCACAGCCAAATTACCAAACCAATTCATACCCAAGATATCAAGCCCCCTATTGAAACACTCCAAAATATCATCAAATGCCTCCCCCTCAACAAGGCAATTATGATCCCCGTCTAAGGTTTGAGAAGAAGGCTGCTAGAATTTCTACTCCACTCATTGAAAGCCGAACAAAGTTGTTCGAGCAATTGATTGCGGTAGGCCTTATGCATCCACTTGGAGACACTAGCTCAAGGTTTTACAGAACGAATCAGAGCTGCGCATACCATTCCAATTGTATTAGACATGATACTGAGCACTGTATTAACTTGAAGCACAAGATCCAGGACTTAATTGACCAGAGAGTAGTCCCTCTTCAAACTGATGCACCCAATGTAAATAGTAATCCTCTTTCGAACCATGGAAGCGTCAATATCAATATGATAGAGATAGAAGAGGAGTGGTGCACAACAAAGGCGATTGTCTCGGTTGGGCCAAACAACCTTGAGAGAGTAGTGGCCTCATTGTCCATAAAGGAGAAGAAGGAATTTATAATTATGATACCTCAGAAGGCTGTTGCCTTGGTACCAAGAGATATTCCCCCTCAAGAGAAGTTTGTAATTGATGCGGATGCTACCCAGGGTATGACTAGATCCGACAGATGCTACACACTAGAAGAGTTAGCCCAGATAGTGCAGAAGATGGATTAGTCTAAAAGGCCAATTAGTGAAGTTGAACCAGAGGAGTTCTAAAGAAAGATGCAACCAAAAGAGTACTCAATCGTGAAGCATCTAGAGAAAACACCACCTCAGATTTCTGTGTGGGCCTTGTTGATGAGTTCACAACTGCATAGACAAGCTTTGATGAAGGCTTTGGACGATACTTATATGCCTGTGGGTACTAACAGTGATATTCTAGCGGCCATGATAAGCCATGTCGTTCGAGGATACCGCATCAGTTTTTGTGACAAAGAGCTACCCTTTGAAGGCAGGCTGCACAACAAAGCTTTAGACATCACCATTATGTGTCGAGACAAGATTATAAATCACGTCTAGGTCGATGATGAATCCAGTCTCAATATTTTCCAACTTTTGACTCTCAAGCAGCTAAACTTCAACTTGGGAAAGGTTCACCAGAACCAAGTCAATGTGAGGGTTTTCGATGGAGAGCAAAGAGACACAATGGGTGTAGTGAACTTGGAGATTCATATGGGTCCTGCTGAATTTAGAGTTGAGTTTCAGGTGTTGGATATCAATACTAGTTACAACTTGCTTCTAGGAAGACCGTGGATTCACATGCCTGGGGTTGTGCCTTCTACCCTTCACCAACTAATGAAATTTGTTTGGAAAGACCAGGAATTGGTCATTTATGGTGAAGGGAGCCATTCCAATGGGTACGCGTCGATTGTTGATGAGTTCTCCCGAGGTTGTGATTTCTACATGGTGGAGCTGGTAAATGCCACCAGTGATGATTTGGCTCCACAGCCCCTTATGCCTCCCGTGTACAGGATGATAGCTACTGTTATGCTTCGGAGTGGTTTTGAACCAGGTTTCGAATTTGGGAAGCGCTTTCAAGGAATTGTCGAGCCTATTCAAATCTCCGCCAAAGGAGTAAAGTTTGGTTTGGGATATGTCCCAACAGAGGATGAAGCAGAGATCATGAACAAGAGTGTAGATCAAGCATTGACTAGGCCAATTCCTCATTTGTACCAGTCATCCCCAGTGCGAGAATATGTCAAGGATGATGGTCTCGAGGAAGGAATCTAAGGTCTTTTCCAAGATATTGATGCAGTCATCAAGGAAGAGGTTGGGACATCAGGAATTCGTGATGCTGAGCCAAAGGAGCAGTTGCAGAATTGGACCTCCACACTGCTCCTGATTCCCCGTGCAGCTTAGTAAAAAAGACATGTGTTTATGTTTGTTTTTAAAATCGGTGATAGTCCAAAAGAGGCCCGAGACCCACCCTTTATGCAGTTTTTACTTGTTTGAGTTTTTAAATTCCCCCGTGATGTTTAAAAAGGCGAAATGACCCTTGGCCATGGACAAAGTTTGTGATTGTTTTTCAATTTAAATGAATGCCTCTTTTATCGAAAATTTGTTTGCTTATATGTTTATATTTTACTTTCCTAACTTTGTTTATGATTTCAGTAATATTAATTTAAAACATGCCAATGTCATGTCATGTCACGAGTTGAATGAACAAAATGAGGCAGGTGATGATGAATGCGAGGAATATGAAGAAGAAAATGTGGTACCCGAACATGTTGCTGAAGAGTTTCAAGAATTTGAGAATCAACACAAGTTGAATCTGGAAGAAACTGAGATTGTGAATCTTGGAGATGAGGAGTGTGTCAAAGAAGTAAGAATCAGTGTCCATTTGACTGAAGCTAAAAGAAAGGACCTAGTTCGTTTGCTTAGAGAGTACATCGACGTATTTGCCTGGTCTTATAGGGATATGCCAAGGCTAAGTACGAACATGGTGTCTCATAAACTGCTTATCAATCCATATTTTTCTCCAGTGAAGAAAAAACTCAGAAGTTCAAGCCAGAGTTGAGTTTGAAGATTAAAGAGGAGATTACGAAGCAGATTGAGTCCAAAGTGGTGGAAGTGACACAGTATCCAACTTGGCTGGAAAACATTGTTCCGGTTGCCAAGAGAGATGGAAAATCAAAATTTGTGTCGATTATAGAGATCTCAACAAAGCAAGCCCAAAAGATCATTTTCCGTTGCCAAACATTCACATTCTAATTGATAACTGTGCTAAGCATGACATGCAGTCATTTGTGGATTGTTATGCAGGTTATCATCATATCGTGATGGATGAAGAAGATGTAGAGAAGACAGCCTTCATTACGCCTTGGGTGTATATCATTATCGGGTGATGCCTTTTGGTCTCAAGAACGCCGGTGCTACTTATATGAGGGCTATGACGACTATGTTTCATGAGATGATTCATAAAGAGATTGAGATGTATGCAAATGATGTCATAATAAAATCCCATGAGAGTTTGGATCACTTGAAGCTAAATCCCGCCAAATATACTTTTGGAGTGCCAGCTGGCAAGCTATTGGGATTTATAGTCAGTAGGAGAGGCATAGAGCTTGAACCTTCCAAGATCAAGGCGATTCAAGAGTTACCTCCTCCGAAGATCAAGAAAGAGGTAATGAGTTTCCTGGGAAGGTTGAACTACATCAGAAGGTTCATAGCTCAATCCACCGTGGTGTGTGAGCCCATTTTCAAGTTGTTGAACAAAGATGCCTTGACCAAGTGGATCGAAGAATGTCAGACTACTTTTGATGCCATCAAGACTTATTTGTCCAACCCGCCGATGTTAGTTCCTCCACGAGAAGGGAGTCATTTACTGCTATATTTATCTACCTCGTATAACGCATTTGGATGCATGCTTGGTCAATATGACGAAACTGGGAAGAAGGAGCGAGCCATATGTTACTTGAGCAAGAAATTCACTCCATATAAGGCCCATTACACTCTTTTGGAGAGGACATGTTGTGCTTTGACCTGGATCGCTCAAAAGTTGAGACATTATTTCTCTTCTTATAGCACATACCTTATTTCCAGGATGGACCCATTGAGGTATAATTTTCAGAAAGCGATATTGACCGGGAAGTTGGCTAAGTGGAAATTTCTTTTGAGTGAGTTCGATATTGTATATGTGACTCAAAAGGCGATAAAAGCACAAGCCTTGGCTGATCATCTTGCAGAGAATTCGGTTGATGAAGAGTATGAACCACTCAAGACTTACTTTTCAGATGAAAAAGTAGCATTTGTGGGTGAGGATATTTCTGAAGCAGATCCTGGTTAGAGAGTGTTTTTTTATAGAGCGGCTAACCGCCAAGGAAATGGTATCGGGGCAGTCTTAGTGTCAGAATCTGGTCAGCATTATCCTATGGTGGCTAAACTCCAATTTGATTGCACGAACAGCATAGCAGAATATGAGGCATGTATCCTTGGTTTGAAGATGGCCATTGACATAATGTTCATGAGCTTCTAGTTATTGGAGATTTAGATTTGTTGATTCATCATGTTCAAGGAGAATGGGCCGTGAAGAACCTAAAGATCACACCGTATGTGCAGTATATACAGAAGTTGTGTAAGAGCTTTCACAAGATTGAATTCAGACACACTCCCAGGACACAAAATGAGTTAGCCAATGCTCTTGCCACCATTGCATCAATGATTAAACATCCAGATACAAGTAACATTGATCCAGTGGATATAGAGTCCATTGTTCACATGTTGAAGCGGAACCAGATGGTTTACCTTGGTATTTAGACATAAAGAGGTATTTGGAGACCGGGGTTTATCCTGAGAATGCAACATTCAATCAGAAGTAGTCGATACGTCATATGGCCAATGATTTCTTTCGAGTGGGGAAATCCTTTATAGGAAGACTCCAGATTTAGGGATGCGTTGATGCCAGTGAAGCTGCAAAGGTTCTGGAACAGATACATACAGGAGTTTGTGGTACTCACATGAATGGACTCACTTTGGCAAGGAAGATCCTTCGAGCCGGTTACTTTTGGATAACTATGGAGTATGATTGTTGCAAGTTTGTGCAAAAATGTCATAAATGTATAGTGCATGGTGATTTGATTTGAGTCTCGCCTCACGAACTCAATGCTATGAGTTCACCTTGGCCATTTGTAGCTTAGGGCATGGATGTCATTGGTCCAATAGAGCCAATCGCCTCTAACGAACATAGATTCATTTTGGTTGCCATTGACTATTTTAACAAGTGGGTAGAAGCAGCTTCATACAAGTCGGTGACTAAGAAAGTTGTAGCTGATTTTGTTTTCAATAATTTGATATGTAGGTTTGGAGTACCAGAATCCATCATTACTGATAATGGAGCGAATCTCAACAGTCACTTGATGAGAGAGATATGTGAACAATTCAAGATTACTCACCGAAACTCAATCGCTTATAGTCACCAATTGAATGGAGCCGTAGAAGCCGCCAACAAGAACATAAAGAAGATTTTGAGGAAAATGATTGACAATCACCAAAGTTGGCATGAGATGTTGTCATATGCTTTGTTGGGTTACAGAACGAATGTCAAAATGTTAATTAGAGCTACTTCATACTTGTTAGTATATGGAACAGAAGCAGTTATACCTGCTGAAGTTGAGATACCTTCACTGAGAATCATCTAAGAAGCTGAATTAAGTGATACTGATTGGGTTCGCAAGTGGATTGATCAGTTAACATTGATTGATGAGAAGGGAATGGTTGCGATTTGTTATGGTCAATTGTATCAACAAAGGATGATTCGTGCTTTCCACAAGAAAGTAAAAGCCATGATATTCGAAATTGGTCAATTAGTTCTCAAACGCATTTTTCCTCATCAGGATGAGTACAAAGGAAAATTTGCACCAAATTGGCAAGGGCCCTGCATGGTTCGCAAAGTGTTATCTAGAGGTGCCTTGGTCCTGTTAGAGATGGATGGCACCGAATGGCCAAAACCGATCAACTCAAATGCTATCAAGAGATATTATGTATGAAGTTTCAGTTTTTATTTTTGTCGTTCCCTTGTAATCATTTTATTTGCTTGTAATCTCTTTGTTTAGAATTTTATCCCTCTTGTAATGAACTACGTCTGACTGAATTCTCAAGAATGAGATACGTAGGCGGCCTTTTGTATTTGAACTACGTTCGACCTCAAGAATGAGATACGTAGGCGGCCTATGTCGGCCTAGTTAATCTTTGAGGGGGAACTACGTTTGACCTGATTCCTGCTCAATGGGATACATAGGTGCCACAACGGTTCGATCATATCTCCTGTAAAATTTCTATTTTTCTTTACAATAGAAATTGGGATAGAATTTTTGAGAGGGACTAAAAAATTCTCAAGAATAAGATCTTTTCAACAACTCAAGACTAAAGTGACATCGAGATTTGCAACTGGGATAGAATTTTTGAGAATATCTCAAAAATTCCATGAGTCGCTCACCAATAGTTAAAGATACACCGAGCCTGTTAACTAGGACATAAATTTTTGAGGATGACCTCAAAATTTTCAACAAGGTTCATCGGCAGTTTAGAGCAACTTTGAATACTTCCCAGCAAATAATCGGATAGACTTCGAGGCATCAACTTCAAAGACATTCGCTGACCTTTTCCAAACATTACTTTTGAAAATCTGTTTTTCTTAAAAACTTTTCCTTCATGTTTCAATTAATTTTGCATAAAAATATTTTGTCTTATCTATCAAGAAGCAGGAGATCAGAAAAATCAACCAGAGATAGTCAGACAAGGAGCAGACAACCGAAGAGATTGACACAGATCAGTTCATTTTTAAACTAACAATTTTTCTGTGGATGCAGGTCTATTGGTTTGCCTCAAGATCAGCAAATCAATCCATTCAATAAATATGGAGAAGTCAAAGGGCTAGGAGCCCCCCCCCCCTCCCCCCAATCCCGAAACTAACAATTTTTCTGTGGATGCAAGAAATATTTTATACTTCTTATATCAAAGAACTGAGGGATAGAAATAGCATTATTTCATTCAATTCTCAGCAAGGCGAGGTCCATAATGAACATGTAATTATGTTCGGAGATGGAACAAATGAAAACCTTGAAGAGAGAAATTTTATTGTTTTGCATCAACTAAAGATACCTGAAGGACGTTATCTGCATCATATTATCAGAGATAATAATATTACTACCCGGAGAGTCATTTATATCATATTGTCGAATGAGATGATGTCATTACTCTAAGGGTCATTTTATTTGTATTGTCGATTGAGACGATACCACTACCCAGAAGATCACCTATGTTGCTTAGTGGAGCATTATCTTTGTTCGGTACCAGGGAAACATCATCAAAGAGAGAGGAGTCATGCATCAAAGAGAAAGGATTCATGCATCAAAGAGAAAGAAGTCATGCCTCAAAGAGAAAGAAGTCATGCGTCAAAGAGAAAGAAGTCATGAGTCAAAGAGAAAGGATTTATGTGTCAAAGAGAAAGATGTCATGCCTCAAAGAGAAAGAAGCCATGCATCAAAGAGAAAGAAGTCATGTGTCAAAGAGAAAAAAGTCATGCGTCAAAGAGAAAGAAGTCATGCGTCAAAGAGAAAGGAATCATGCGTCAAAGAGAAAGAAGTCATGCGTCAAAGAGAAAGGAGTCATGCGTCAAAGAGAAAGGAGTCATGCGTCAAAGAGAAAGAAGTCATGCGTCAAAGAGAAAGAAGTCATGCCTCATAGATAAAGGAGTCATGCGTCAAAGAGAGAGAAGTCATCCGTCACAAAGAGAAAGGAGTCATGCGTCACAAAGAGAAAGAAGTCATGTGTCACAAAGAGAAAGAAGTCATGCGTCAAAGAGAGATGAGTCATGCTTCACAAAAAGAAGGGGTCATGTATCACAAGAGAAAGGAGTCGTGCATCGTAAGAGAAGATTCACCCATCACAAGAAAATCAACATCATTTTCATTTGCAATAACGACATCAAGAGAACCATCAACAACGATATCAAGAGAACTATCAACATATTACATTAGCCTATTTTATTACTTCAACATCAAATGAAGAGTACATTGAATATTATATTGCAAATATGAGTCACGAGCTTTATTTGCTTTGCGTCAAACCTAAGGAAGTTGACATCAAATGTTCAAGGAGAAAATTAAGTGTCAACACGATAAAAGACACTATCTCCCCATTTTGAATTGCATTTTATGCTAATGAGTTTTATCTCAGTTTTTGTCAAGAACATCCGAGAGGATGAATTCTCAAAACAAACCACAGGTGCGGACGACATCAAAAAGGATGCAGCATAACATGGAACGTTTTCTTAGTTACGAACTGGGACATAGTCCAAAGAGGAGTACCAAACTCTTAGGATGCGAGCTGAGGAGCGACTTCCACCATAATCAAACAACACCCCTATAAGAAGGCATGTGGGTTTTTCTTAGGTCTATCGATTTCAGTTTCGCATTCGGAAAATTTTGGTTTTCACCAAAAGTAGCCTTCTAATCTAAGTGACAATGGACCAAGAGCTTTGGAAATTATGTATGTGTAAGTTCTTAATTATGGGTGTGAAGCGCGCCACATTCATGGCTAAGAGGTTGCAAGTCTCCTTTTCATACTCGACTTACTTTGTCATTTCTCCATAACCAAATGTTATCCTACATAATGGATTTCTTTTTCAATCGATTGAGTCGAACTACAAACAGCCTAATTCCCTAAGTTGAGGGATATGTAGGCGGGATAAGTGTTGAAAACTCGACTATATTTCGACATTCACCCCTATATCTTATTCTCGAGCATTCCAATCTCTTCATAATTCAATATCGGAATGACTTTTGAATTCTTTCAAAATTGTGCGTCAAATCAAGCGTATTGAACTACAAGTGGCCTGAATTCTCATATAGCCTGAGCTATGTAGGAAACCCACTTCCGGGGTTCGGTCATAATTCCTAAGGTCCGTACCAAATCCCTTTTCCAAAAGATGAAGATGTGATCGGCCAAAATTGGATTCGTCAATTTTATTTTCCTCGGATTTCTTTCATCAATCCAAGTCAAATGAGGGACAGTTTTTGAAACTCAATTTAGGCCCTCCCCGATAATAATTAATTTCCGAGCTTCTTAAATCCCCAAACGATTTAAAATAATCGACTTTATAAATTTTGAAATATTTTTCAAGTAAGTTTGTTAAATAGTTTTGTCACTTTATTACAATTTTTTAAATGATATATATATATATATATATATATATATATATATATATATATATATATATAATTAGTATATTTTATAAATATTTGAAAACCATATAAAAAATTTCTACCTTGTTTTAGTAAATATTTTACTAATTTAGTCTAGTATAATTTATAGTTATAATTTTGAGTTATTGAAATTTGGTTAGCTTATAATCGAATTAATTATTTTATTTTGTTAAGTTTGAGAAGCACAATAATTAATTCACGTTAATTCATCTTGATTAAATGTTGACCAAATCCACCAATTAATCTCAATTTGGTTACATTTTAAAATTCATTTGGGCTTTGTTTGATTATATTTCCTTAGCCATTTCTTCAGCTTTCCAATTCCAAGCCCAATTCAACAATTTCCAGATCCCAACCCATGTCCTTTTACCATGACCCGGCCCAAATCACTGTTCAAAAGAGACCCAGATGCTCAGCGTCTACAGCAGTCCAACCTGACAAAGTTGCAACAATACACAGAGTCAAAACACGATAAAAGCAGTGTGCATGAACGATGAAACAAGCCTTATACGCGCCTGGCCTCCCTCACACGATGGCGAGTTCACAGAAATGGACACGACGTCCATCTCTAAGCATCAAATAGACGGAAAGCAAATTCCAACGTCTCCTTCCTCAATTTGAGTAATGTTCTTGTGCAGAAAATTCGGCGATAGCAGACTTGAAATTCGTCCTTGCACCTGTGAGATGATGACACGCAAGAGCTCAAGGACATCCAATGACAATCGAATCGATCGAGTCCGTCCATCTCACCCTTTCCCCTTCCGATATTTGTTGGAATTTCAGAAGAAATTGGTGTATTCCTTAGTTTTGGAAAATATTTTTGAGTTTGAATTGGAATTAAGCCTTATTCTTACCCAAAATGCTTGAGTTTTCCCCCCCAAACGAACCCTAATTCCCATTTATATAAACCTCCTCCTTGTTTATGGTTTGGGGTTAGATTTTTATTTAGAGAGAAAAAACTAAGGAGAGCTTGAGAAGAAATACTTTTAAACACACACTAAATACACTTCATAAGTTGAGGAGATAATAGTTTTGTTGTTTGGGTTTAAGCTTCTGCCCAGATTTCTGATTAGTCATTTGTGTTCGAGTTTTGCATGGTGAAGGTCGCCATTACAGCTTGTTCCGTCCTCGTTCGCTGTCCAAAGAAAGGTAATATTTCCTTCTTCATAGTATTCTTTTCGCCTCTCCTTCTATTTCGAAATGATATCCTGATGTCTGAAAACTCCTATTTTGTGGTTGCTGGTTGTTGGCTGCTATTAAGTTGATGCTGTTTTGATGTGATGTATGTTCATAGTCGTTCATTGAGTCAGCATAATATCGAGTTAAAGCTTTGGATATTCGTTATTACTTCTCTATTACTTTATTTAAAGTTTTGTTCTGTTGTTTTCTCTTCTCGAGCTTGTTTCTTGAATGTCAGTGAATCCGTTTTACTGCTTAATATTTGACATCATACCTTTCTTTCATTCACCTTAAGTTGAACGAATGAACTAAGGTGTCAACATTTTGAATCATGTGCTGTATTAGTCAATGTTTTGAGTTATTATTATTATATTATAGCTTTCGTTTTTTTTCTTTTCCTCCTTGTTGTTTGTTGAGCTCCTAGAGAAGTGTAAGATGTTTTTCTTCCCAGATTCTCTTCTCCCCCCCCTCTCTCCCATCCCTTTCTCTTTTCCTTTTCCCTTGACTATAACCTTTCTACTTGTTTTTTAGCATTCATTCTTCTCCTTCTGTTCTCTCTTCATAGTGGTCCATGGTCCATCAAACCCCTTTCCCATAGCTGTTGTTGCCTCATAATGTGATTCTTGAGTCCCTTGCATATTATGTGTGTGCGTTGACTTATGTCTGCAATTTAGTCATGAGCTAAGAAAGGTTTTGAGTTTGTGTTGTTTAGTAGTTTTGAGTTTGAAAGACTTGTTAATATGTTATTCTGTATATGGGTACTCTCTTAATTGACTTTTTGCACATGCATTTTTTTTTTCAATATTTTGCAGTATCAAGATCTTAAATGCTAAAACATTAGTACTTTCTTAGCAATATGATACTTTTTGCGGATAATTGATGCGGTCAGGTACGAAATTCCCAGGGAAGGCAAGACTTGTATGTCATGAAGAAAAAAATAGTTCCAAAAGTTCGTTGTTTTGACAGATGTTTCAAGGCGAAGGTGAATTTTGGGCTTCCTTGAGTAAATATTTTCTCTCATGATGTCTTTTTCCATTTAGTAGTTTTCCAAAAAGTAAATTTGATAAATTTTACAACTTTTAGGTGATTGGTTTAGCAAGAATTTGAACTCTCGAATTCTTTGATGCTGCCATAAAATAGCAGTGATTGTAGACACGTAATATTTGACCGAACATAAGGTTTTACACCACTTCTAGGTCTACATTAAATGTTTTATTTTTTTATCGTATTTTAGTAAATTTATTTTAAAAGATTTGAGAAATACAAAAATATATGTTTTCTTTTAGTTTAAAATTTTAATAAATTAGCTAGTATTTCTTAATTATATTTTTAGACTAGCTATTTGACTTTTCTTATATTTTATTAATTCAAAATAATTAATTAATAGTTTTATATATATATACATATATATATATATATGTGTGTGTGTATTTAATTTAATAAAAAATATAATAACCTAAAACTACCCAGACTACCCCACTACATTTACCCTCACCCCACTTTCAATCCCACAACTCCCTCACACTCACCCATATACTGCCCCCACTCCCACATACACCCACACACCCCTATCCTACATATACTACACTACACCATCCAAAAAAAAAGAAGAAAAAACACCACATAAAGATATACACACACATGCACCACACACACACACACAAAAAAAAAAAAAAAAAAAGGTACAGAAAAAGAAAGCAATACCAAAATACCCACACATACCAAGATATATACGACCGACATACATAAGTACATGAAAAGAGAAAACAACATCCAAACATTTTAATTTTCTTCCAACTACTACAACACACGGAAACAAAAATACAACACACATCCACATCAAAAAAAGGATTTGTTAGCATTCTAATCGAGCTTCAGTCAAGATTTTGTGTTCTTATTTCTTCATTTAAGGTTCCACTTTACCTTATCTCTTTAATTTATTTATGGAATGTGATGTAATTTCATGACACTTTTTTTTGTATAGTTTTGTTTCATTCATAATTTGATTGAAATGAATTTGGAATTAAATATATTTGTTGTTATTTATTGTTGTACAATTTTGATGCTTTGAATAAGTTTCTAGTTAACGCCATGTAGAATTTCATTGAATATGGGAAATTAATTAAGGATTTAGAATTAGTACATTGAGTTTTGTTTTATTTAAAATAACAAGGTTTGGCTTAAGATAGGTTGAATCATTAATTGAATTACTATTTCTTTACAATTTCTATTGGTGTTAACATTCCAAAGTTTAATCTAAAGGAGCTTATATCATAAGTTATACCATTTTTTTGTTTACTATTTAAATTCAACTTGTTGGACCTTATACAAATTTAGTCTGAGTTAATAATAATGATTTGATTTGAATAAGTTGTTTTGGATTTATAAAGGAAAATAATTATTTTTAACATTAAACAAACTTTTATACACCTTTTAAAAAAACATTTGTCTCAATTAAGAATGTGGTTACACATCTTTTTTTGAGACCTTAAAAGAAATTAAGGATGCAGTGACGCACCTTGACAAAATAATTTTTAGTAATTAACTTTCATTAAATTTAACTAAAATTATGGACATAGAAAATTAAAGCAGTTATGCTCTTACGCTATTTATATGTCAAAAATCGAGAATGAAGTTATTCATTCAATTTGAGATTAATAAAAGTTCAATAATAAAAAATGTGAATAAATCATGGCACATTATAATATACCAAAAAAATAATAATAAAAATAAGTCAAGTATAAGTCAATAAAAGCGACCGTGCTAGAATCATGGGACTAGAGGGATGTCTAATATCTTCCCCTCAGTCAACAGAATTCTTACCCGAATTTCTAGTTTGCAGACTAAATAATAAAGAGCCATTTCGTTTTGATTAGGGATTAAAAACAAAAAGGTGAATTGGAACATCATAAATCAATTCCAAGTGGGGACTCTGAAAATTATAATAATCTCTAATCAATACCGTCACTTTAATTGAAAAAAAACCTTCCGCTGTGCGAAAAAGGCTGGGTGTGACATCTCTGGCTACTCCGCGGGGAAATAACCAGAATTCGAGCTTTGTTATATTGACTTTAACTTGATTCTATTATTGTATTTTTTTTATATATTGTGTATGATGGTCTAATGTGCCACTTCCTTCTCATTTATCATTTTTATATTGTTGAATTGTAATAAGTTGTCTTCTCTGGCACAACTATCTAAGTCTTTAAAAATAGGGTAGCAGAAAATGTAGTTATGCATCCCACTTTCTTTTCAAATAAAGATGGAGTGTCTTGACACCCAATAAAGAATTTTTAGTCACACATGTTAGACAGGGTTGGATCAGCAATAAAGTTGTAAAAGTGCTGCTACCGATAAGTATCTCCTCCATAGCTCGAGTTGTCCCCTCAAGTAAGTCAATCTAGATATCTATCTTATTCAGGTTTGAACCTAGTAAAACTAGAACATAGACATGGTTATCCCTAGAAGACTCCACTTATTTGCATCATTTGCATGCGACTTAGTGAGCCTCAAAACAAGAGTCGAGTCCGCCTAGTATAAGTATCCCTCTTTTACTTGATCACTTAGCTCATTTTATGTGCTACATGAAAATATATTTATTTATAAAGTCTCTATAAGTTGACTCATTTTAGTGTGATTAATGTAATGATAAAAAAATAAGTTATCTTTTGACCTTATAAAAAATAAAAATAAAAAGGAGAAACACGAAAAATTTTCTTCTTTTAGAAGTTATTATACATTTCTTAAAAATAAAATAACAAATTTTGCATTACTTAATGAAAAGAATAATAACATTTTATTTGCATTTCTTTTAGAAAGTTTATAAAAAGAAAATTCAAAATATTTTACTTTCATAATACTTTGAAATAATGCATTTGTCAAGTCAAGTGTCAATATAGTTTTTTTTACCGTCCAATTTGGACGAATACGTACACCTGATTTTCAACTTGATGAGATACGTAGGCAACTCTTCTCAGGTTCGGTAATCCTTATTAAAATTTTTTAAAAAGAGAGAAATATTTCTTATTAAAAATAATGTTGTGTTTATAATCTTCCTGAACTATGTTTGAGCTGATTCTTGCTTTGACAAGATACGTAGGCAGCCTTATTTTGAGGTTCGGTCCAAAAAAAAAATGTAGAAAGTCCTCATCACAAAAACTAGGGAAATAATAATAATAATAATAATAATAATAATAATAATAATAATAATAATAATAATTATTATTATTATTATTATTATTTTATTTTTACAAAAAAGAGTCGATTCCAAAAAGTTGTAAGTCTTAACCCTGTTACCACAATATCTTCGAGCTTTCATGCCGACCCTTTCTTTGTAACCCTGTCCAAAAGCCTCGTTACAATCCAAATAAAGACCTTCTGATCAATTTTTAACAATGACAAGTCAAGCAAGCTTTCAGTGTTGATTATCATATAAGGAAACATGTCATGACACTCACATAAGGAGTAAAAAATGAATCTTATCGATGAAAATCCTTGAAAGCACTATAAGAGATCATTTGAGTTGAGAGAAAGTGAAAAATGAGAGAGTTTTATTGGTGAAAACCCTCATGGCACTGTAAGACGATAGTGAGTGAGAGATAATAAAAAAGAGAGAGAATTGTTAGTGAAAACCTTTCGAGGCACGACAAATAAATTGTTAGTCATAAATCTAGTGCAAAAGTTGGATTATAGAAGTCCGACTTCAAAGTTGAAAGTCTGACAAAGATGAAGTTTAGATTGATTGGACAGACCAGTCATTTAATCCAAAATGCATGTCAAGATCATTAGAATTGACCACCACTATCAACGGAGTTCATTTATTTTTTTCTCAAAAGGGTCAAATATTATTACTTCTTATTTTGTGTCGCTCAATTCGATCTTGAGTTAGTCTTCATTTAGCAAGCAGAAAATGATTTCAAAATTGCTATCATCTCTTCAAATGCACAAAACAAAGTTTGGTCAGCACATCAATCGTGACATGATTCAAGAAATAGTGATATGCATAGTAACTTGTCAACAATTGACAATATTTGAGAATTTATATGAATATAAGATTCAATTATTGTTGGAGGGTGGAAATAATATAACAAATCTGAAGTTTGAAGTTTTGAACAATTAGAGATGATTTCAAGATTATCAAGGTGGGCTGACTAGCAAACGGAAATAATCTGCCTAGCTGATATGGTTCAACATTGCAATAACAGGAGCAATCATCTTCAAAGCCAAGGCCACAAATCGACCACTAGTTTAAAACTCACAATTTATTTTTGAAACAAGAGGCTTTCTTGCTGAAATAAACATTGTTTCACATGTTCAAATTGGATAACAGAGTTACAATAACAACCTATCACCATTTTTATATTTATGCTTGCACAAACCGTTATTTTTTATTTTTTCCTAGGATAAACACTTCCTAGTCTGAGACCGTTATTTTTTATTTTCTTCTAGGATAAACACTTCCTAGTCTGACACTGTTATTTTTTATTTTCTCCTAGGATAAACACTTCCTAGTCTGAGACATTTATTTTTTATTTTTTCCTAGGGTAAACACTTCCTAGTCTCAGTTGTTTTTTTTATTTTTCTCCTAAGATAAGCACTTCCTAGTCTGATTTTTTATTTTTCTCCTAGGATAAACGTTTCCTAGTCTGAGACGATATATTTTTATTTTCTCCTAGGATAAACACTTTCTAGTCTGAGACTTTATTTTTTATTTTCTCCTAGAATAAGCACTTTCTAGTTTGATTTTATTATTGTAAGTAAATTCACATTTGCTAATAACTCACAATTTTTTTCTGTGAATACTGGGCAAAACATTTTGTTTATGATGGTTTTCAGGTTTCTTCAAGCGAAACATGGATCTGAAATTCAAAAATAAAGTTTCAACTGTTTCAGAATGATCAATCTCCATGATAGTCACAATCAGCCTTTTCAATGCATGTAGCAGTTTGACTTCCTAACATCTATTTCTATTCATCTACCGATCAACAAAACAAGTAGGCATTCAAGAATATTTTCAAATCGTCACTTTGAAGAGTGCCAAAAGCTCACTCCAAGTGGCAAGTTAAGCCTCAAATTCAATTCAAGATCAAGATACTCACAAAAAAAATTCAAAGTTATATCTGAAAGTCAAGACTCAATTGTAGACTCAAGAGAAGATGCATATATAGGAGCTTGTACTTTTGCTTTCCTTTTGACTATCTGCTTTCATTTTTTTATATAAGGATAGGAGTCGTGACCTGGAGCCTCAATGGAACCTTACTTAACTTCCAACTCATCACCTCATCTCCTTGAACTACATGTGACATGATTCCCTTATAACTCGGGATATGTAGGATGTCCAAAACCAAGACTCGGTCGCACAAATTTTTTCTTTCAAGTAAGAGTCCGGTCAAAACTTGTCACATTGTCTACTTCTTTGTCTGAAAACTCTTCATATTTCCGGTCAAAGAGGATCAAACTATAGACACGTAATTTTTGGTCGAACATAAGGTTTTACACCATTTTTATTCCTTGAATATTTCTTCTAGGTCTACATTAAATATTTTATTTTTTTCGTATTTTAGTAAGTTTATTTTAAAATATTTGAGAACTACAAAAATATATATTTTCTTTTAATTTAAAATTTTAATAAATAAGCTAGTATTTCTTAATTATATTTTTAAACTAGCTATTTGACTTTTCTTATATTTTATTAATTCAAAATAATTAATTAATATTTGTATTATTATTATGATTTATATATATATATATATATATGGGGTTTAATTTTAAAAAAAATATAATAACCTAAAACTACCCACACTACCCCACTACATCTACGCTCACCCCACTTTCAATCCCACGACTCCCTCACACTCACCCATATACTGCCCCCACTCCCACGTACACCCACATACCCCTATCCTACATATACTACACTACACCATCCAAAAATGAAGATGAAAAAAGACCACATAATGTGTAACAATTCATTTGGCCGTTTTGAGTATTAGAGCTTTTTATTTCATAAAAGACTCTTTTGATTGATTCAAAATGGGTATTTTGGATTATTCGTAACTACAATTATGAAATTAGTGGGGCAGTTTTAATAATTAATTTAGCTGGTGGTTAAAGAAAATAACATTAAAGTTAGTATGACCACTTTTACCATATTTATAATTAGTCATATAATAATTAGGGTAATAAATAATCTATAGAAGAAGAAAAGAAAATAGGGGTTGAAGAAAATTACAGAAAGCGACGTTGAATGAAGGAAAGTCGCGAGTGGTTCAGGTAAAACATTAAGACGATTAATCCATATCTTAGTGTATATCAATCTTTAATTAATGTTTTTCTATATGTTGGTTTGGGAAGAACAAGGTTTCAAAATCTATTTGGGGGTTTACACTTTACAATTGGGGAACGAATGGTGTTCATTAGATATTGCATTAGAATTGGTGAGAATTACTAACAAATATTAGTGGTTAGTGATTTCATTTGATATTGCATTCTGTTGGCATCAGGATGCTACTTTTAGTAGTAAGTATATAGATGTACAGGTAGTGCTGTGATTTGAGTTTCACAGCGAGGAATTGAGTTCGCAAGATTCAACCCTAAGATTATTTCAGTTATCTTATTATAAATGAAGTTTTGGTATATTAAGATGAGTAATTAAATATTAGGTGTATTATATCATATGAATTCCATTAGAGGTATGCTCATTGGAGGAATAACATTTACCCTTAGGCATGAATTTTAGGAAATTGATTATAAAATTGGGTGAGTTTTGAGTCTGGACTAGACATATAGTAGCATGGGTGCCTATAGACTCGTTAACTTACAAATTATGCAAACTTGATAGATTGGGAACGTTCGGAAGCATTGAGGAAAGGAGAAGCATTGGAGAAGTAGCTTGCCTGATTTCGGTTCTTCGGTGGAGGTAGGTTATGGTTTATTCAATGTGATTATAGACTCTTAATAGTGATTGATATTTATTGTGTGATATTGCGAAGTTCTCTATGTACTTGGTTGTGTGGTTTGGATAATCTATGTGTTGTTTGTGATTGGTCTAAAATCATGAGACCGTGAAATTTATAATCTTGAACCTTCTCTATCAAAGAGATGCCTTGAATAAAGAAGGCTTGATGGAATATTGTTAATGAAGTGAAAAGTGATGATAATAAATGATAAATTAACAATATTATTGGATTGGGTGTCACGTTTCGACATGGTATTAGTGGATAGGGTGTCACATTCCGACACGATATTATTGGATCAGGTGTCACGTTCTGACACGGTATTATTGGATCGGGTGTCACATTCCGACACGATATTATTGGATTGGGTGCCACGTTCCGATATGGTAACGTTAAAGAAAAATTTATTGAATTAACTTAATGTACTCAATCTCAAAGAACCCATTTCCCAAATGAGCTTGGTGTGGAGGCATGAGTTCTCGTGTGTGTGTGTTTGATATTGTGACTGATTACGTAATTCCTTCGGTGATGTTGTCACTTGTTCATGTTGTTTGTTGCGTATCACCTACTAAATGCTATAGTTGATTTCATGTTAATAATTTATGCATAACAATTCCTATTTTGAGTCGGCCGATAATATCTACTTAGTATATGTTGCCCTGTACTTAGCCCTACTTATGTTTTTCTTTGTTTTCATTTTGTGGAGTGCAGCGAGTGTACCAACAACTTCGACTTGCCCTCGGCTCTAGCTAGTCTCCAGCACCTCATGTTCCAGGGTGAGCTATTCATTCTAGCTCGTGTTGGATTCTCTCGATAATGGCATGATGTCCTAAGTTTTTGGACATAGACTACTTTATTCTTTTATTTTGGTGTCTTTAATACTCTTAGACTTAGTATTTGGAGATTAGATGTCATTGACGTGATGACTTTCAGGTTTTGGGAAATGATAGTTCATATACTTTAGTGGATTTGTGTTTCTTATATTAATAAAATTTGAGCTTCCGCATTATTGTTTGTATTTCATAAGTTTACAATAAATATAAGTTGGGGTTGAATTCGTTGGTTGGCCCACCTAGGAGGTTAACTGTGAGTGTCACTCATGACTCGATTTGGGTTGTGGCAAACTTAGTATCAAAGCTTTAGGTTCGGTGATCTCATCATAAAAGGACAAGTCTAGTAGAGTCTTGTGAAACGGTACTGGGACACCTTTACTTTTCTTCGAGAGGCTATAGGACTTTATGAAAACTCTATTCTTTTTTTCTTTCGTTCTATTACTTGAAACCAATTAGTATCTAGGTGATACAAATTGGTATATGACCTTTTTCACCGTATTTCACATATGGTAAGAACTAGAGCAACAAAAGTGACAATACCAAAACCAGAAAGAGAGGATGCGTCCTTTGAAATAGGCATGCTTCTCTGATAGGCTACAGGGCCTGTAATGACTAGTGACCAGCATAATTTTTTTTATTAAGTTCTTAAAGTTGAAACCCTCATTCTTCATGGGTGCTGAATATGAAGATGCTTATGGTTTCCTTATTGATTGCCATGAGTTGATTCATAAGATGAATATAGTGGAGAGGCTTGATTTTGAGTTTGTGGCATACCAGTTTTGGGAAAACGCCAAAATATGGTGGTCGTCTCATGTTGAGTGCCGACCAGTAAAGGCACTACCCATGACGTGGGAAATATTTTTTAGAATTTTCATGGAGAAGTATATTCCCAGACTTTGAGGGATATACGGAGATATGAGTTCCTCAACATAGAGCAATAGAAGATATCTTTTGCAGCCTATGAGGCTAATTTTTGTGCTTTATCCAGATATGCGACTCAACTTTGCTTCAGTCTGGAAGAGAGGATTTGCTGCTTTGTAAAGGAATTGAGGTCCGATTTGCAGATTCAAACTTTATAGGTGGCTACTTCAGTAAAATATTTTCAGGAAGAGATTGATTTTGTGATTAGGTAGAGGGGGTGAAACTAGTTGACTTTGTCAATGTAACAACATTCAAGAAGTTTTGTAAGGGACGACTAGATAATGAACTTTATTACTTTGGAAAATATAGTTAGTAAAGTTGTCATAACATGTATGGGTTGCTTAGCGAATGATGAAATTATGTTGCACCAAATTGAGGTTAGAATCTCTACAATGATTTCATAGATTGAGAGTATATCAAAGAGGGTCATGATACGACTACTAGAATAGTACCGATGCTTACTTGGTTAGAGTTATTAAGTGTGTTACTTTTGTTATCGACCTGATCTAAGAAAGACTGTAAATCGCTTGGGTTAGAGACAAAATGGATTGGTAATGTTTTATAGTTATTCAATGGGTAGAAATATGTGGGCTATTCAGGTACGATCTTCACGATATATGTGATATGTGATGGATCTAACAGACTTTTACGGTGTGGTTCTAGTGTTATATGGAAACGAATACATTAATTGTCATGTAGGAATACTAATTACTAAGGAATTATCAGTTATATGACATGTTCATATAATGAGATTCGGTGTTGCATTTACATTTGAGAAACCAACTAATGTGTTACTACGGATGTTTGGGTTAAGCATTGTCTTAAGGAAGATTTTAGTGGTGGATCTTTGGTACGGTATTAATTTTTTTTTTTTTTTTGTATCTTGAGGGAAAATGTGTATAAAATTGAGTTAGTCCTTTGGGGTTTGATTTGACTTTGTGGTGATGGCAAGGGCTAACTGAGCATGATGGTAAAAGAGTTTTGATGATGTGTGATGATTGAGATGCATATATAGCTTTTATACTATTTGTTGAGTAATGTGGTTATATGGAAAGTTTTTAGATGATGTTCACACACCACTAATATAATAAAGAGCTAGAGTTGATAAGGAAAAGAAAAAAAAGTGGGGTATGACGTTCATCTCGAGTGTGACGATAAGTTCTTTTTTGGTTTTTGTTTGGTAATAAAGTGTGTTGAATTTTTTTTAAAAGGTTTGATTGTTAAAGGACCTAAGGAAGAAGTCCACTAAAAGTGTTGGTTTAGAGTAAGTAAGGTAATGGAAATGGGTGACCACCTATTTCGTTCTAGACATGATTTTTGGAGTATTTTCTAGTTATTATCACACGTTATTTTTTTTTTTTTTTTGATGATCCTAGTGGTGGATCGTGTGAGCAAATGCAATTTCCTAGTTAGTAGGATGATTGTTTGGCAGGGTTATCTCTCGACAAATTGGTTCTACATGTACCATCTTACTTATGAGTTTATAGAGAGAGCTACCATGAAATATTTTTACATTGTCCGGACATTAATATTCATCTATTCATTCAGTTCATGTTCGTTTAGTGTGTGTGTTGAATTAGGGACCATGGTCTACTCTTTTCTATTTTTTTTATATTTATAATAGCTGAAGATAAAAAGAGATTGCATATATCAAGGTTAAGTGGAAAACAATCCCACAACTCTCTCACACTACCCATTACTGCCCCCCCCACCACCACGTACACCACCATACCCTATCCTACATATACTACACTACACCATCCAAAAAAAGAAAAAGAAAAAGACCAAAAAGTGTATAAATCCATTTGGTGGAAGAAGAAGAAAGATTAAAAATAAAGAGTGGGCCACTTTTTACATCTATATATAATATATTATAATATAAATAGGTAAAAAATAAAAGAAGAAAGAAAGAAAAGAAGGGAAAAAGAGAAAAATAGAAAAAGTGAAAGGAAGGAAAAGGAAAGGAAAGTCATCAGGTAAAAATAAAAGACGATTAATCTATATCCAGTATCTATTTTTTTTAATTATTTTTTTTTATATTTTTTTTTGTTGGGTTGAACAATCCAAAGGTTTTTAGGGTGGGTGTTTAGAATTATTAACAAATATTAGTGGTTAGTGATTTCATTGGATATTGCATTCTGTTGGCATCAGGATGCTACTTTTAGTAGTAAGTATATATATGTACAGGTAGTGCTGTGATTTGAGTGTCATAGTGAGGAATTGAGTTCGCAAGATTCAACCCTAAGATTATTTCAATTATCTTATTATAAATGAATTTTTGGTATATTAAGATGAGTAATTAAATATTAGGTGTATTATATCATATGAATTTCATTAGAGATATGCTCATTGGAGGAATAAGATTTACCCTTAGGCATGAAATTTAGGAAACTGATTATAAAATTGGGTGAGTTTTGGGTCTAGACTAGATATATAGTAACATGGGTGCCTATAGACTCGTTAACTTATAAATTATGCATACTTGATAGATTGGGAACATTCGGAGGCATTGAGGAAAGGAGAAGCATTAAAGAAGTAGCTTGCCTGAATTCGGTTCTTCGGTGGAGGTAGGTTATGGTTTATTCTATGTAATATATAGACTCTTAATAGCGATTGATATTCATTGACTGATCTTGTGAAGTTCTCTATGTACTTGGTTGTGTGGTTTGGATAATCTATGTGTTGTTTGTGATTGGTCTGAAATCCTGAGACCGTGAAATTTATAATCTTGAACACCTTCTCTATCAAAGTGATGACTTGAATAAAGAAGGTTTGATGGAATATTGTTAATGAAGTGAAAAGTGATGATAATAAATGATAAATTAATGATATTATTGGATCGAGTTTCACGTTCCGACACGGTATTATTGGATCGGGTTTCACATTCCGACATGGTATTATTGGATCGGATGTCACGTTCCGAAACGGTATTATTGGATCGGATGTCATGTTCTGACACGATATTATTGAATCGGGTGTCACGTTCCGACATGGTAATGTTAAAGAAAAATATATTGAATTAACTTAATGTACTCAATCTCAAAGAACCCATTTCCCAAATGAGCGTGGTGTGGAGGCATAAGTCCTCATTTGTGTGTGTTTGATATTGTGACTGATTACGTAATTACTTCGATGTTGTGGTCACTTGTTCATGTTGTTTGTTGCGAGTCACCTGCTAAGTGCTATAGTTTATTTCATGTTATTACTTTATACATAACAGTTCCTATTTTGAGTCGGCTGATGATATCTACTCAGTACATGTAGCCTTGTACTGAGCCCTACTTGTGTTTTTCTTTGTTTTCATTTTGTGGAGTGCAGCGAGTGTACCAACAACTTCGACTTGCCATCGGCTCTAGCTAGTCTCCAGCACCTCAGGTTCCAAGGTGAGCTATTCATTCTAGCTCACGTTGAATTCTCTCTGTCATGGCATGATGTCCTAAGTTTTCGGACAGAGACTACTTTATTCTTTTATTTTGGTGTCTTTAATACTCTTAGACTTAGTCTTTGGAGATTAGATGTCCTTGATGTGATGACTTCCAGGTTTTGGGAAACGATAGTTAATATACTTTAGTGGATTTGTGTTTCATATATTAATAAAATTTGACCTTCTGCATTATTGTTTGTATTTCATAAGTTGTATAATAAATATAAGTTGGGGTTGAATTCGTTGGTTCGCCCACCTAGGAGGTTAAGTGTGGGTGCCACTCATGACTCTTTTTGGATCGTGATATAAAGATATACACACATAAAACAAACACACAAAAAAAAAAACGTACAAAAAAAGAAAGCAATACCAAAATACCCACACACACCCATATATATACAACCCACGTACATAAGTACAGGAAAAGAGAAAACAACATCCAAACATTTTAATTTTCTTCCAACTACTACAACACACGGAAACAAAAATACAACACACATCCACACCAAAAAAAGATTTGTTAGCGTTCTAATCGAGCTTCGGTTAAGATTTTACGGTTCTTATTTTTTAATTTAAGGTTCAACTTTACCTTATCTCTTTAATTTATTTATGGAATGTGATGTAATTTTATGGCACCTTTTTTTTGTATAGTTTTGTTTCATTCATAATTTGATTGAAATGAATTTGGAATTAAATATATTTGTTTCTATTTATAGTTGTACAATTTTGATGCTTTGAATAAGTTTCTAGTTAACGTTATGTAGAATTTCATTGAATATGAGAAATTAATTAAGGATTTAGAGTTAGTACATTGAGTTTTGTTTTATTTAAAATAACAATTTTTGGCTTAGGATAGGTTGAATCATTAATTGAATTACTATTTCTATACAATTTCAATTGGTGTTAACATTTTCCAAATCTTAGTCTAAAGGAGCTTATATCATAAGTTATACCATTTTTATGTTTACTATTTAAATTCAACTTGTTGGACCTTATAAAAATTTAGTCGGAGTTAATAATAATGATTCGCTTTGAATAAGCTGTTTTGGATTTATAAAGGAAAATAATTATTTTTAACATTAAACAAACTTTTATACACCTTTTAAAAAAATATCGGTCTCAATTAAGAATGTGGTTACACATCTTTTTTGAGACCTTAAAAGAAATTCAAGAATGCAGTGACATACCTTGACAAAATAATTGTTAGTAATTAACTTTCATTAAATTTAATCTAAAATTGTGGACAGAAAAAATTAGGTGATGTACTCGAGAGAAGAAATTAGTTATGCTCTTAAGCTATTTATATGTCAAAAATCGAGAATGCAGTTATGCATCCGATTTGAGATTAATAAAAGTTCAACAATAAAAAATGTGAATAAATCATGGCACGTTATAACATACCAAAAAAATAAAAAAAATAAATATGTCAAGTATAAGTCAATAAAAGAGACCGTGTTAGAACCACGGGACTCGAGGGATGCCTAATACCTTCCCCTCGGTTAACATAATTCCTTACCCGAATTTCTAGTTCTCAGATCAAATAATAAAAGTCATTTCCTTTAGATTAGGGATTAAAAACAAAAAGGTGACTTGGAACACCATAAATCAATTCCAAGTGGCGACTCTGAAAATTAAAATAATCTCTAATCAATACCGTCACTTAAATTGGAAAAATTCTTCTGCTTTGTGAAAAAGGGGTGTGACAGTGATATCAAAGGCTAAGATCTCAGGGCCGTAAGCTTTCACTTTTGATCTTTTCGTTTGTTTGTATTACATTTTCAAGAAAAATCTGTTATTAATATAGTAATTTGAGGCAGTATGACAAAGAAAAATTATTTATATTTAAGCTACAAAGTTAAAATAACAAGAAGGTTAAATCATGGGAAAAGGTTGATTATTTTAGGTTCTCCAATTTTCAAGCCCTTAAGGTACCATTCCACATTCTTTTAAGGACCTTTAAATTTTTGAATTGTTTTCTCTTAAAAAAAGAATTTTTTTCGTTGTTTTGTTTTGTTCATTGATAATGGACAATTATAGATTATGACATTAGCGATTGTTCTTGGATAATGATTATAAGTTTAACATTAAAAATTATGTTACTAGATTTATCTCTAAAAGCCTGCCATGTGATCGTATACTTTCTCAAAGCTTCTATTTCATGTATTCATATTGGTTCAATAGATACAATTGATGTGTTGAAATCATTTTCATCTGACCAATCCTGAAAAAATTTGATGATAAAAAACTAGCAAACAAATAGAAATAATAAAAATGTTGATGCTAGGGGATGTTCGGGAAATGGGAGAGAGTAAAACAAATGTTGGGGTAACGGGAGCATTGTATAAGACTATTTGGTACGAACTATTTTCTTAATATTGAGTTTGTTGCTCAAGAGTAGCTACTAACTCCTATTTGTTTAAAATCATATGTGAAATAGAAGGAGTAATCTCATTATGTAATATAATAATATTGTGTTAAACTGTTGTCATATGCTTCTTATAGAGTTATATACTCTTAATGTTATCTTCTTTAATTTGTAGCATGATATTTTGTCATTAGAATTTTGTGGCATGATCATTTGATACAACTTGGATTAAGCAGTACACTTTCTAAAGAAAATAAATCAATTGTATCTTTTAGATTTTCAACTAATTGATGTAATTCTCTATTGTTAGGAATCTGCTTTTGAACTGCAGTAAATATAGTTTTACTGGTTTATTTTAAGTAAGACTTAGTCAATAAGTTGTTAGTCATGTGTTCCTATTATATAGGAGTTATTTAGTGAACTGCTAGGCCGTGTATTTTTTTTTTTGTTCATTGTAGGTTCTTATATATGCAAAATGAAGCATTAATAAAAAAACTTCTTCATCTGCTTCTAATATTCTCTCTCTCTCGTCTTTTTTGTTCCGCCGCAGTCTTTGATTTTCCTTAGACATCTTATTTAGCTTAACAGTTTTAAAACCTTCAATTGGTATCAGGAGCTTTATTTCTTAACGGACATGTGTGTGTGTGCGCCAATCATATTTTGTGAATACCATGAACGGAGAAGCATATTTTTCTTCAATGACACCACCAACTTTTGGGGGAGAAAATTATCAAATATGGATTTTTAGAATGCAAGAATATTTGGAAGCTTTGGATCTTTAGGAGGCACTGTAGAAGATGAATACATCATTGCTCCCTTGAGAAACAATCCCACGATGACACAAATTAAAAATCACCAAGAAAGAAAAATTAGGAAATCAAAGGCAAAGACGTGTTTATTTTCTGAAATTTTATCCACCGTCTTCACTCGCATCATGTCTCTAAAGTCGACAAAAGCGGTATGGAATTATCTTAAGACTGAGTATGAAGGATATGAAAGAATTTGAGAGATGCAAGTGCTAAATTTGGTACGTGAGTTTGAGCTGTAAAGGATGGAGGATAGTGAAACCATTAAGGAATACTCTGATCGACTTCTTAACATATTCAATCACGTCAAATTGTTGGGTTCCACTTTTAACGATTCAAGGATCGTTGAGAAAATCCTTGTAACAGTACCTGAAAGATTTGAGGCGACCATTACAACCTTAGAACATACTAAGGACTTGTCTAGTATTACACTAATAGAGCTCTTAAGTGCCTTTAAAGTACAAGAGCAAGGACGTGTTATGAGACAAGAAGAAGTTGTTGAAGGAGTCTGACCTACCAAGCATAAATAAGATGAATGATATAAGAAAAAGAAGTACCAACCAATAGATGAAGAATAGGTGCAGAACACATGTAAGCCAAACCAAGGGTACCCCCTAGACGTAACATGGCACATAAAATCCCGAAAGAAACCATGTAAGCCACTTAGCATATCATAACATAAGTAAAGAACAATAAAGAGTAAAAACGCATTTAAGTCCAAAAGTTTCATAAAGGAAAGCGGAAGTCTAGACTTGTCTCAATTATCCATCTATTACAATTCTTGAATCAAAATAGGGTCACAACCCAAAGAATATAATCGGAAAGTGAAAGTACAAGAATGAAACTACTAAATGACAACATCCGTCCTCGAACCATGATGACTCGCCAACTAGCAAGGAGAAAGATCAATTCGAAGCTTTAGCCACAATGGGGACCAAACCCTACAATTGGGAAAAATGTAGGAAAATATGGGTTAGTACAAAAATGCACTAAATATGATAGTCATGCATGAAAACATTGAAAACATGCTAAAAAGGACATTTTAGTTTGATGTATGCAATTTCCTAAGTGAAAGCATCATTTTAAAGATAGTGGTACAACACAAGTCATAAGCATAATCAACTCATAGGTCATCAAATCATAAAAGGAACATACCATAGATACCCGCAAAGCCTACTTGTGCAATGCATGAATGGGATCCCATAATGCCACCCACACTAAATAAAACTCCTTAAGTAACCATAGTCTATATTTCATACTCTTGTTCATATGATTGTGCTAGTGGGAATAAGCCTAAGCCGACATAGACCATGTGAGCTAACATGGAATTCGGTGTCTACCCCACACTGAAAAGGGGTCGTTCTACTTGCCTAAGGTAGATCCATACTCTTAGCTTAGGTGGATCCACTAGCTCTACCTATGTGGGAACATAGTTATGGGATAGGGAGATTGCTACTAGAAACCCGGACTCGACTAAGGTAGACGGTTTCCTTCTCATGAGATATACTTGGAAAGCTGGACTAAACTATCGTATAAGCTTCCATCTCATATTCAAATCCACTCGGTGCTAGGCATTAATTTCCATAGATTACATATTAAGTCTTGACTTAAGTTCTTATTCATAGAAGAATGTCTTGACACTTCATCCAACATAATTCATACTAAAGCTCATAGATTCAAAAGGTGAGACTAGTCTTCCAACCTTAAAATCACTACATGTGACAAACCTTTCACATCATACAGAAATGTGTTCACGAAGCTAACATTCCAACACAACAACAACTAGATCATAATCATAATCCATCAACACATCTAGAATCACTACCTTAGACATGGATGATAACATAATTCAAGTAACCCAATTATAACAAGCATGATCTCATATTATCCTTCCATAATGAACAATTCACATCATAGGATCCAAATTGGGGAAATTGGGGATTTCATGGGTTCTTCGGGGAATTCATCATAAATCATCAATTCAATCATAAATATCCATCATAACTCAACCATTAAAAACGTTTTTGGAAAGAACCCATAAGATTGAAGTCAAACCCTAACTTTTGGGGAAATCACTAGTTTTGAAATTGAGTATGGAGGGACTCCATGGATGAAGATTATCCATGGATGAAGGACTACCATACCTTAGTTATGATTCTACAAAGAAATTGAGTGAAAAAGCCTTGTTTCTTCAAGCCCTAACTCGAATTTTACTCTTCTTCTTCCTATAGTTCTAGAGAGAGAAATTTTGTGTAGAAGATGAACTTTAGAGGTTTTATTTTTTGGATTTCTTGGGAGAATGACTTAATTTGGGGAATTTTGAGTCTAAAAAGCTTATATACTTTACTAGGGAAAGAGTAAAACAATGTAGTTTTAATTTAGGGAAAATAACCAAAGACCCCTAAGACTCCCACTTAAAAGTTGCCAACTTGCCCGCTTTAGCTCGCCAAGTGGACCCTTGGTCCGCCAAATTTTCCAAAATGCTCCCTCATGGAGGCAGCCTACTAGGCGATGGGGAGGGTCTTTGGGTGATGCGCCAACCGGGTTGGCAAGCCCTGACCTAGCTCGCCCAATATTCCAGTAGCTAGGCTGGGGGGGGGGGTGCTCAATAGGCGATGGTGGCTCACTTGGCTAATCACCAAGTCACTTGGGCGATGGTACTGCCCATTGCCAAGTGGATCAAGGCAGCCTCAATATTTTCCTTTGTCTAGTTCAATGGATGATATGCCCTTGCCCCTTTTTCCTTGACGTTAACCCTCACGTTTAGCCCTAGTTTAGCTTAAAGACTTTTCGGGGTGTTATAATATCTCCCCCTTGAGAACATCCTTCCTTGAATGATGATCTAGACACCTTACGGGGTTAAAGACTCAAGACTAGCAGCCCATCATGCATGCAACATCAAAATAATGCACAATTTAAAGGAGGAAACATGCACTCCATCTCATACATATTCAATGCAACACAAAGAAGTAGGAACTACATCTAACAACCCATTATGCATGAAACTCAACATTTATCATATTCATAGGAGGAACTACCTTCTCCACCTAAGAGCATGCTCAACACTACATCATTGAGCCAATATGCAATTACTCTCAAAAGCATACTAAAGCATGTTCATCAACTCATCTCATGAAGTCAAATAGCAACTCATACTAAATGCACAACAACATGAGGAATACATCGATCATGAAAACTCACTTTCTTACTAAATATGATTTTCATCAAGAACAAGCATAACATAAGGAAAGTATGGAAAAACACATATAACCCACATGACTCCCGAAACACTAAAACTCAAGAGGAACTATTGCCAAAACACTAAAACTCGGGACTTCATATTGGCCTCGGCCTCCCAAGTAGTGCACTCAACTAATTGGTTTCTCCATAAAACTTTTACGGAAGCTATTTCCTTATTTCTCAACCTCTTGACTTGCTAATCTAGGATTTCTACCGGGACTTCCTTAGAAGAAAGGTTCTCATCAACCCCCAACCCTATTAGGGGAGTAGTGGATCTCCAATACACTTTTTAAGCATGGAAACATGAAATACCGGATGAACCGACACCAACTCATTTGGCAAATCTAACTCATAGGCAATATTCCCAATACGCTTCAAAATTTGGTATGGGCCAACATACCATGGACTAAGTTTCCCTTTCTTGCCAAACCTCATCACGCCTTTCATAGGTGATATTTTCAAATAGACCCAATCATTAACTTCAAATTCTAAATCCCTCCTTCTAATATCGGCATAAGACTTTTGCCGACTTTGGGTCGTTCTCAACCTCTCTCTAATGAGTCGGACCTTCTCAATAGCTTCGTAAACCAATTCGGGACCAATAAGAGCAATTTCACCTACCTCAAACCAACCAACCGGAGATCTACATCTCCTACCATATAAAGCTTCAAAAGGAGCCATATCAATACTTGAATGATAACTATTGTTGTAGGCAAACTCTATTAATGGCAAGTGGTCATTCCAATTACCCTTGAAGTCTATAACGCATGCCCTCAACATATCTTCTAATGTTTGGATGGTACGTTCTGCTTGGCCATCAGTTTGGGGATGAAAAGCCGTGCTAAGCTTAACCTTAGTACCAAGCCCTTTTTGGAATGACTTAAGTGTGCAATAAATAGAGTACCCCTATCCAAAATAATAGACAAAGGAACCCCATGCAACTTTACTATCTCCTTGATATACAACTTGGCATAGTCTTTCGCCGAAAGAGAAACCTTGACGGGAATTAAGTGAGCTGATTTTGTCATCCTATCTATAATGACCCAAATAGAATCATGTTGCCTTTGGGTATAAGGCAAACCCACAATAAAATCCATATTAATCTCTTCCCACTTCCAAGTGGGAATTGGTATATCTTGTAATGAGCCTCCTGGCCTTTGATGCTCAACCTTAACTTGTTGACAATTTGGACATTTGGCTACAAACCCCGCAATATCTCTCTTCATGCCATTCCACCAATAGACTTCCCGTAGATCACGATACATCTTGGTGGTTCCCGGATGAATAGAATACTGAGAACTATGAGTTTCTTCTAGAATTTTCTCCCTTAAACCACCAACATTCGGAACACATAACCGACCTTGGTACCTAAGCACCCCATCTCCCCCTTGGGAAAAATCCTCAACGAATTTTTTGAGTACCGACTCTTTCAACTCAACTAATATAGGGTCAAGTTCTTGCTTAGACTTCACATCCATCACAAAGGATGATTCAGAACCATTATGGACCATGACACCACCCTTGGTGGAATCCACAGGTTGGACACCTAACCGGGGCAACCTATGCACATCACGAACCAATTCTTTCTTTTCATCCTCTACATGAGCCACACTACCCATGGACAATCTACTAAGAGCATCTGCTACCACATTAGCTTTGTCGGGGTGGTAAAGGACACTCATGTCATAATCTTTCAAGAGTTCTAGCCTCCTTCTTTGTCGGAGATTCAAGTCCTTTTGACTACACACATATTGTAGACTCTTGTGATCGGTGAACACACAAACATGCACCCCATATAGACACTGCCTCCATATTTTTAAGGCAAATACAACCACCGCTAATTCAAGGTAATGGGTTGGATAATTCTTCTCATGGACTTTGAGTTGCCTTGAAGCATTGGAAATCACCTTACCATGTTGCATAAGTACAAATCCCAACCCTGCCCTAGAGACATCACAATACACTACAAAACCATCCGTGCCCTCTGGTAAGGTCAACATGGGAGCGGAAGTAAGTCTATATTTCAATTCTTGAAAACTCTTCTCACAAGCTTCCGACCACTCAAACTTAGCCTTCTTTTGAGTCAAAGCCGTCAACGGAGAAGCAATGCAGGAAAACCCCTCAACAAACCTCCTATAGTAACCGGCCAAACCCAAGAAACTTCTAATGTCGGAATGATTTAGAGGTCTAGGCCAACTCTTGACCGTATCCGTCTTCTTTGAATCTACCTCGATACCCTTACTTGACACAATATGACCAAGGAATGCTACAGACCTTAACCAAAACTCGCACTTGCTAAATTTTGCAAAAAGTTGATGGTTTAAGAACTTGCAATACAACCCTCAAATGGTCAACATGCTCATTCTCATTCCTTGAATATATGAAAATATCATCGATAAACACTATCACAAACATGTCAAGATAGACGTTGAGCATCTGGGTCTCTTTTGAGCAGGGATTATGGTTAAAGGACATGGGTTGGGGTCTGGAAATTGTTGAATTGGGCTTGGAATTGGAAAGGTAAAGAAATGGCTAAGGAAATGTAATCAAACAAAGCCCAAATGAATTTCAAAATGTAACCAAATTGAGATTAATTGGTGGATTTGGTCAACATTTAATCAAGATGAATTAATGTGAACTAATTAATGAGCTTCTCAAACTTTATGAAATAAAATAATTAATTTGATTATAAGCTAACCAATTTCAATAACTCAAAATTATAACTATAAATTATACTAGAAGTAAAATATTTACTAAAACAAGGTAGAAATCTTTTTATATGGTTTTCAAATATTTATAAAATATATATATATATATAAAACTATATGAAATATATTTATCATTTAAAAAATTGTAATAAAGTGACAAAACTATTTAACAAACTTACTTGAAAAATATTTAAAATTTTATAAAGTCGATTATTTTAAATCATTTGAGAATTTATGAAGCTGGGAAATTAATTATTATCGGGAGGGCCAAAATTGAGTGTCAACAAGGTTCTATTAAAATAAGAATTCGATAGTGAGAAGCCGAATGATCGTCTCTATCTAATGAATATTCTCTGGTGTATTATTAGTACTGCTTAAGAAATGTAGTAAAACAATACATGATATAGGAGCAAATTTTCTAAACCAATAAAGAGAAACATCCATTTGAAAACTGCAAAAAAAAAAAAACTACATAATTGTGCACAGGTGCAAGATAAGGGAAACTTTTGGGATCTATCATCACTATTCTAGTGTTGCCTGTATTATAACTCTCAATTAAAAGCTCTGTAAAGTTACATTTTTCATCCATATCTAAGTGATAGCATGGGTGTTTCTCTTAGTTTTTGCTTTGCGTTACATATAATGTTTTTTTTTTTTTTTGAAATTTTGTTGTACATTTATGTTGTCAAACAAACATACATATATATGAATTGTTTCTTGCATCCTTTTGGTGGAACTAAAGCATTATAAGCTTGAAGCTAATACAAGCTCTAATGATGGAAAAAAGTTTCCAAAAAAATATATCCTTGATCTTTGTTTTGATGATAAATTTGGCATATTATCGTAGCACATTAAAAATCAAGTTGTTGAGGGGTGCATCGCACGAGCATCACCCAAGAATCTACTTTCTCCACCAAGTCCTACCTTAATTAGTCCAAAGACTTTCAAGATTGTTCACAAGTTCATGAAAAATATGTTCCACACAGAATATGTTACCCTGATAACTAACATGAGTCAAGATTTAATAATATGATACTGTAGGGAAATAAATAAACAAAAACCTTAATAATTATGAGAAATTGAACTCTAAATGACACCCAAAAATTAGAATGCCTAGTGAACTCCAAAGGCATCATGAAGATATGAAATCAATATTCTCTAGAACCAATTTGAGTTGTTGATTGTACTATCATGTCATGTGTTGGTACACCACAAAAAGATAATTTTTTTTGTTAAAAGCGAGAAATATATGAACAGATTAGGGAAAAGAGGCTTAAATTGGAGTGCTTACCGGTAAATAGCAAAACACTCGAATGAAATAACTTTAAACAACCATTTCATATTCCCGAGTCTCCTGACAAATACCAAATTCAAGAAACATCAAAAGATAAGAACTAAAACCATAAAAATGACATGCAATCAATATAAACTTTTTCAAATCAAAGATTCTTTGTACCATTACGATAGTATCAGTTCCACTCGTTTTAATATATAAAAGACCCATAAAACTTTCAGAAAAAAGATGACGATAAATATTTGGAGCCCTGTGAGCAACGTTGATGCAGGACCAGTTTGAAGCAAAGAGAATTCATCAATTTTACATATAAAATTTAGTAACATAGACCTAAAATACGATGAAAGAAGTAAGATGTTGAAGGAACATATAGATATTAATAGAAGAAAGAAGCCACAATAATTGAGATTTGAAAATATTCAAGAGCTTAAAAAAGGATTGAGATTTGTTCAGCAAAAAGGAAGAGGTTTAGAAGGAAAGCTTGGAGATATGGACACGATTATCACACATGTTTAGAGTAGAGATAGAGAAGAATAAATGAAAAATATTGGGAAAAAAGTCTGAAATATATCCGAACATTGATCAAAATTGTTGTAACAACTCCAAAATTTGGGCATGCTCTATTATCCCCTACACTATTTAATAGTAGATTTTAAAGATATATAAGTGTCCAGCTGAACAAATTACCATTTATAATAATGCAATATTTATGATGTCTATGTAGGAACCTATATATTTTTAAAATACACTATTAAATAGTGTAAGGGGATAATAAGTTCTGCCCAAAGTTTGGGATAGTTACAACAACTTCGATCAAATTTCAAATATATTTAGAATCTTTTTTTCCAAAAATGTTTAATGAAGTGGGCCAATACATGAAAGCCAATCCAATTCGTACTTGTCAATGAAATGGGCCCAATTCATAGTACAACTTACATTGACTAATTGTACCTGATATATAGTAATTAAGGGCTCGTTTGACCATGCAATATGAAATCATGATTTGAAATTATGATATGAAATTCTGAGATAAAATTAAAGTTTTGTTTAGACATGTAATTTGGACCTATTTATGTTGTATATTTTTTTTCATAAACATTAAAACTAATAAATTATAAAATATTAAAATTGTCTCAGTTCTTTATACAATCTTACCAAATAAGCAAAATTTTACAAAACCTCATAATATAACATCACAAAAGTATTCTAAAAATATAACATTTATTGATCAAACTTTGATTAAATAAAATAAATAAATTTGAACATAAGTTGTAGTGTACTAATCTTTAATATAATGGGTCCGACACCAAAACAGACACTTTCTGAATCCTAAACACCAAATGGGACACTCTCTAAAAACACACATCAAAATGGACAGCTCGCCCATTATTTATGGACGAACTATAACTACCATCTTTTAACATTGTCATTCCCGTTCACTCCAAACTCATCGAAAATAATATTACACAAACTTTAAAGTTAGTTCGCCCACAAATGGGTGAACTAGAATTATTTTTATTAACTCTTCACGTGAATCTATATCTCTTTCTCAATTTCAATGTACATAAATCATAAACTTTTTTCAATAATAAAGTCTAAAAACTTGAGAATTTTTTTCACAGAATAAATTTTACTATTTATTTGCTTATAACAATAGTAAAAATCTAATGACCAGTTTCCCTACATAAACTACATCATTGTGCCATGCGACCTAGAGCAATGTCCTTTGCATTTCTATGACCCCTACTGTTGACTCTAGAAGTTCTCAATTTTGAGTATTTGCAATTAAGTTGAATGGAGAAGGGGGCCAATTTGACTCATCGCCCAATCGAAATTTCATTTCTAAGAGCTATACTCAATGGCAGTTTCAATTGAGTATTGTTGTTTTTCTTGAAACTTTTTAATTTTGTTGTATGAATTTTTTGTTATATCTAAGAGCATTACTATATATGAAAAATAACAAAGATGTCACATTTTTTTTAAAAATATAATATTGGAATTTGTCCAATTACGAATGAACTCTATTTTTAAAAAAAATTATTGCAGTTCATGAACTAAGACACATTTTTTGTTATAAAACTTTTTTAGGGTTCGTCTGTAATAAGGCGAACTCCAATCGTTTTTTCTAAAAAAAAAATGTTGCATTTCGTTCAGTTAAGGGTGAACTCTAATATATTCTTTTTTAAAAAATGAATCAACTACGGCAAGACAGAACATCTATGTTTCTTTTTTTATGAGCATATTTTCTGCCCGTCGAAATAATCGCATCGCTCATTTTCCTGAAATAACAAAACAAGAAAACAAGTGAATATCTAAGTATTTTGAAGTAAACAATTTTTTATTAACCATTGAACGCCAATAACTCCAAAACTTATGACCGAGATTTCTTTGAGTCCTCGATATTTTCATTTTACAATGCTCTTTGCATTTACAAATATTTGGTTCAATTGGATATACATGCTTTTCATATTGTTGAGACATGACTATCAAATTTCAAAAATTAAAATTAAAGTAAAAAAAAAATAGAAGATGAAAGAGAAAATGTGGAGTGAATAACCCATATTTATTGTTGAAGAAAGAGATATAGCTTCACGTGAGGAAGAAAGGAAGAGATAGATTCATGTGGGGAGTTAATAAGAAGAACTGTAATTTGCCCATTTGTGGGCGAACTATCTTTTAAAGTTTGTGTAATACTATTTTAGATGGATTTGGAGTTAATGGAGATGACATTGTTCAAAGATGGTAGTGATAGTTCGCCCATAAATGGGCGAACTGTACCTTTTGGTGTATGTTTTTAGAGAGTGTCTCTTTTGGTGTTTGGGATTCAAAAAGTGTCCATTTTGGTGCCAGACTACTAATATAATCCTCCCACATAGTACGGACAATCTTCTCACGTTGAACTTACATTTCTCGATCAAATGATCGAAAAGACGAACCAACATTATTACTTAAAGCCATTTGTTGGTTAATTTAGTTGGTAAATAAATTTGATTAAAAAATAATGCATTTTGTGAATATAAATGGTGAAGTAGGAATTGATTTGAAGTAATAATAAACTTAATGTTGGTGAGAATAATTGTGATATAAGATATAAATGATTTAAAAAGTAATGATATGGATTATAAATTTTATTTACATATGAAATAAATTGTTAGTAGATATAAAGGTGGGGTTGCATCTACAAACTATAAACTTGTGGGTCAATTTTGATATTTGTAAAATCTCAAATTATGATTTAAAATTCTCAAATCATGCTTTTTGGAGAATTTGAGATTTCATCTCATGAGATGAAATCAGCGAGAAATCACATGTCCAAACGTTGATTTCATCTGATGATTTTATATCACGATTTGAAATCGCATATCCAAATACCTATTAAAGATATGGAGGTGGAATTTCTAGGATAAGATAAATCAAAGATGAGGAAAAAAGGAGTAAAAAATAAATGTGTTTTATTTTACCTAATAAAGAGGTGCCACCTCATATAGATATACTAGATATAGGAATTCATGTCAACCCTGGCCTTATATCGTTACTCTTTTTGTTCAATTTATGTGACACAAATAAAATTCGGAGAGTCAATTAATTTTTTATATATATTTTTTGAAATATTTGAAGTTTTTAATTATTGCGATTTATAATAATTTTTACCATTTTCAAATAACATATGTTACACCCTCTGTTCCAATTTATGTGACATAGATAAAATTTAGAGAGCCAACCAAATTTTTTATATGATTTTTAAATATTTTAAAATTTTAATTCTTATGATTTATAGTAGTTTTTATGTAATAGTCAGATAATATTTGTTACTCTCACTGTCTTAATTTATGTGCTATCGATAGAATTTTGAGAGTAGTCAACCAATTTTTTTTTCTATTTTAAAAAAATTTAAGTTGTTAATTATTTTTGTTTATAATACTTTTATGTAATTTTTAAATATATAATTTAATATTCCAAGTTGTTAATTATTGTGATTGATAGTACTTTTAACGTAAATTACAATTATATAATATATTATAATGAAAAATAAAACAAACAAATTAAATGAGAGAGTATTAAAGTGCCCCCACACCCTTGGCAACAAGCAGACAACTCAACACACACATCATCCATGAATTATGTGCGTGTAGCCTCCAGTTTTAATTATGCAAAAGAATATTTTAATTTGTTAACTATTTCAATTTATAATAGTTTCAACGTAATTTTAAAATAGATATCATATTAAAAATGTGTCACGACCTAGACCGTCGTGAGTGACACCCACACTAACCCTCCGGTGGGAGAACCAAAACTACAGCCCAACTAATCAACTTAACCAAAGTTCTACGCATTTAAAGCTACGAAAGTAGGTTTAAATAACTATATAATTAATACCGAGTCCCCATAAACTCCGAAAATTCAACTAACATCTAACAACTAATTCGGAAATAACCCCTAGAACCTGAAAGTCATTGTACCAAAACTCTAATTAACTAACAAGTTTAAGAAAATGGGTGCAACCCATCTAACAAGAGAATAACTAAAGTACTAGTCTAAGTCCAAATAAGATGGACTGAGCAAAAAGAGAACTCATGGAAGCCTGAAAGAACTGGCTCACCCTTGAATTCGGTTGATCATGGATCTCGAAGATGCCCTGTACTCAACAAAGAAAGAGCAAGTGCAGTATCAGTACACAACCATAGTGTACTAGTAGGATCGCGCGGCTATTCCAATAAGTGAAACATATATAAGCAACCACATCATTATAAAACAGGCATATACCGAACATATACAATATCAGTCATCATTTTAGGATCAATGTACAATTCCACATTCTCAATAATACACATATATGACAAGTCAATGGTTCTCTCATGAAACCCATACCCAAACTGTTATTGTGCCGGATCGTGACACCCGTTCTAAGTTGGTGTGTTGGATCGTGACACTCGTTCCAATACGTATGTTGGTACGTGACATCCGATCTCAGTTAGTGTGTCGGAGCGTGACACCCGTTCCATTCAACAAGCCACAATCAAAATCACAATGTACATTCTCACAATCATACAATCAAGTGTTGATTCATGGCATACAATTCTTTATTCATATTCATTTACGATTAGTGTGATCAATAGTGCAACATTCGCATACATATATGTATTATAATGAAGCAATTACTAACATACATCACACAAACATGAAATCACAACCATCAGCTACCTCGAACAAAGCTTGAATCCCGTAAGAAACTTGATTCTTCCTTTTCAGATTCTTTCCCTTTGTTCTTGGTCTACAAACAATCAATATAATGCGAGGATCAATAAACAAGACCTAATTACCCTGATTATAATCAATAATATCAACCCTAGGTCAAACCCTTGATCCCCATACCCAGTTTAGGGCTTCTTCCACCATAATTCCCAGATCAAACTTTTCTCCAACAATAATTTCCCAAGAAACTAAGTTCTACGGATCGAAATACGGATTAAGGGAGTAAAATCCTTACCTTTAGTACTAGAAGAGGTGGAAAACTATCAAGAACTTTCCATGGGTTGTCCCTTAGCTCTCAAGAACGAAAATTGTAGAATAATAATGTTTTGGGGTTTATTTTCGACGTAAGTCGCGTCTGCCCACTATGGCGGCCCACATCCCGCCACAGCGACCCCGCCCTGGCGGGAATAATCTCGCTCCGGCGGCTTGCACATAAACAGAGAGTTAAATTAAGAGTTGCAAACCCCAATTTCACAACACACCTTCAACCCATGACACTCAAAAAATACCCGTTCACGCTAAAATCAGCTTTAGGAGTTCTACTCGCCCGAATTTGATTCCGTAAAGTCGTATGGGTTCCTTAACGTCTTAGCTATCTGCTCATGTGATCAAATTCATAGTTAAGTTTCTCATTCATTACCATATTTCCATAGACCTCACTGACTCAGATTTCGTCCAAGTCTGGACTAGGTTAGGAAATTTCAAGTTACTACCAAAAAGTTTTATGGCCCCAATTCTTTCCCCATTGGCTTTTCCTTAACGATGGAATCAAGTCGTTACAATAGATACCAATTTACCCATCACTCATCCCCGAGTGATCAACTAGGAAAGATTGGCTAAAGTAAGGGTAGAGTAGTACCTGAATCGTTGAACAACTGGGGATACTTGTCTCTCATGTCCTTAACTTCCAGACATCGCGATCAAGAATTTCAACCGGTTCTTCCTCATACAGAAGGTCTTGTTTAACAAAACTGAGTCTCACTTTATGATATAATCTTCGTCCCCAAACCCACCAATTGAATACCTACACATTCTCCCATGCAATGCCTCAATGAAGTCATCAAAATACTCGAGTGATAATTATTGTTGTATGTATAGTTAACTAAGAACAAAGCTATTCCTAATAACCACCAAAGTTGATCGTACACATGTCTGCAACATGTTATCAAGGACTTTGACACAAACATTAAGACGAATCCTTTCTCACATAACCTTGATAAAATTCTAAACCAATACTCGCTACAATTGGAATTGGACCTGAACCAACCAACACACACTCATAATACTCAAACAATCATAGTTCTTATCAACATCTCCTTCTCACAATTTAAATTTCCATGAGCTTAAGGTATAAAGATTTGATCTTTAGACATCAGATACTCATAGAGGGATATGTCCAAGCATACAAACCCTTTAACAACACTATCGAAAAGCTATATTTAGTAGTTGTGATTGTAGATTACCCTTAAGAACAGTCGAATTGGACCCAATGATCCCCACATTCAATCACACATAATCGATACATGACCTCAACGACTAGATGAATATTAAGATTGTCGGGCAACCATAAATACGCATGGTAGCTCTTCTATAAACTCTCATAAGCAAGGTGGTACATGTAGAACCACTGAAATACTTTAACAACTCCAAGACAACACCACACAAGTCCTCTGAAATAACCAACTCTTCCCAATCATCCCACTCAACCAAGAGAACATTGCAGGATCGATACACCTAATCCACCACTAGGGATCCACCCACAAAAGTGAAAACACACGTGAGCATAGGTAGTGAATCATACTCACAACCATGTACAGCATGAAATAAATGGTCACATAAGAATTTATTAAATAACACTAAAGGTTTTCTTCTGAAGAGCCGATACCAGCCCTTTCTATTCAGTTGACTACACATACTCTTCACATCATTTCACTGAAGCCCACACTCTCAATATTAACAACCATCATAAAGACTCCGACCATTTACCTTACTCTAAACCAATACTTTTAAATGAAAACCTTTCTTAGGTACTTAACAATCAACAATAACAAACTTTACGACTCAATCCAGGTGTAAGTCCTTTCAAAGGTTCAATACCTGATACAATTGATCATTTCTCATCTTACAAATTCATGTCTTGACAAAATATATCACCACGAATGTAGACGTACCATGAAAAATTTGAATTGTAAATTCAACCGGATAACACAATCCCCTTTTGTATCAACATTTGCTTATATCTTTAAGATTTTTATGAATTCATGGATCTTCACTTATCATTGATCGCATCTCCATTGATCTTACAATATCTATTGCTAAAATTTCAATTGTACTCATTACTAAACTCAAAAACAAAAATAAAGTACTTATCATTACACTCGAGCTAATGTTTGTACACTCCTTTCTCAAGTCTTTTCCAATGGTTTATAACCAATCTGGTGGATTCGTGACACTGTTACCATATCCATAGCAAAATGAATGAAATCACGCGTCTCTGAACCTAATTATCTACCCCTCTGAAGATACCTCTTTAGCCTTTGTAATCAACCAAATTATTCTTGCTCTCGCCTTTGTCTAAAGGATGTACTACATCCCACTATTTTTCTTCATTATGACTCTAGCTCTTTTAAGTTCTATTCGAATGGTGTCCCACCATCTCTTAAAACTTCCCATATAACCACGTTACTCACCAAATATTAGAAAATCACAACCTTAGATACTCGCAAGTCGTAATTACTAAACAAAATTTGCTAAACCAACGATCTTATTATATAGTTGCATTACACATTCATACTATCATTACGCTCGATTAGCCCTGGCTATCACACAAAGTCGACCTTTTCATCGACATGACATCTCAAACTCAGTTATACCCATCAAATTCAAAAAGGACTAACCCAAATTTTATATGCACTTTCTTGCTAAAATACTTCAGTTAACTTCACCCAAGTATACTCATTGGAACTTTCTTTATTCATAAGCTTTTTATTCCGGTCTCAATCCACTCCTTTATGGCTTAAGATAAAATCATTAGTCCGACCAAAGGGTACCCCCTAAACGTAACACGACGTACTTGACCCCGAAGGGGTCTCATACAAGCCCTTAGCATAATCATAAACAGAAAGGCATATAAATGATGTGGAAATATTTAAAACTTTTACAATGAAGTCAACTTCCTTTTTCATAGACGAAAATAAGAATCTAGACTTGTCTCAATCACCATATAGTACAAATAGGGTAAAATCCCTTTGAATAAACAAAGTCTCAAAAATAAAAAGTACAACAGAAGTTAGAAAATGATAACATCTTGTCCTCGAACCATGGGGACTCACCAAGCCTAGGGAATAGTCAACCCAAACTTCACTTGAAAGAAGAAGTACGTCTCAACGACCGAAACCTAAACTGATAGTAAATGTAGAAAATATAGGTTAGCACAAATAATGTACTAAGTATGGAAGCCATGCATAAAATCCTTAAAACATTCATAAAAGGGACATTTAGTTGAAATCATGTCTTTATCAAGTTTAAAAGCTATTATGCACATTTGTGAAGAAACATAAGTCAAACCAACATATAAGCAACCCAGAGCCACACTAGTGCAATGCAAAGGTAAGATCCCGTAACCCTACCAAATGATACGTATCACATTTAGGCCACCAAGAACATACATATCTTACTTTGCCTCATCCATAATCAACATACTTAAGTAAGGAGTTATTCATGTTCATAACTTGTAACAAGTAAAGTCAACCTTAACATCCATACATATCTTACATACATAATCCATAATTCTTCATAACATAAGAGAACCTCACCATAACCCCTCTTAAAGTCTACATGTGCAATGCATAAGTGAAGTCCCATACCCCCACTCATACTAAGTAGTACCTCTTAAGAAGTCATAATTAAAGTCCATGTTGTTATCATAGTTCATATTCATATCACATAGAGAAAATAGCAATAACCGACATAGACCATGTGAGCTAGATGGAATCCGGTGTCTTACTCCCACACCGAAAAGAGATGTCCTACTTGTCTAAGGTAGAACTTACATAATAGCTTTTAGGTGGATCCACTAGCTAAAGACCTATGTGGGCACATAGTTATGGGATAAGGAGATTGCTACTAGAAACTTGAACTACTAACGTAAAAGGTTTCCATCTCATGAGGCAACTTACATTGGGAATTCGAACTTTCTAACGTAAAAGCTTCCATCTCTTTTTTTATTTCATTTTTTCACTGGGCTTGGACCATGTCTCCCGAACAATCTCAATACATATGGCGTAAGACGATTCCACATATCGAGGTCGGAACATATCTGCTTGGTGCTAAACATAATTCCCTTTAAAAGTCATATTAAGTCTTTACTTAAGTTCATATTCATGAAATAATGCACTAGGCACTCAAGCCAACATACATCATAATAGCTCATAGATTCATTAGATGAGAATGTCCTTTCAACCTTAGAATCATCAACATGTGAGTAAACCTTTAACATCATATTCATATTGTGTTCATGAGAATTGTCTTCCAATCAACACAACAAGCTTATCATAAACATACATACATACTTCGTGCATAATCAAGTGTAAGGTATAGGGAAGGAGGATCTTGAATCAATACCACAATTACACAATAGTCATAGGATCATCACTATCTAAGTGAATCATGAGTTCATATACCAATCCTCATCAACATATACAAACCCTAGTTATTGCCCTTCAAGGCTAGGAATCAAGATCAACCCTAACTTCTAGAATTATCACATTAGATAGAGGGATTTTATGATTCAACAATGTAATGAATGTTAACATAATCAATTGTCAGGCTTCCAGGATCAATCAAGTCACACCTTAGTTCACAATTTAGGAAAAAGGGGAAATCATGGGTCCAAGGGAGGTTTTGATCAAAATACAATGGTACTCCATTAATCCAATCATAAATCATCATAATCAATCAATATAATCTATAATTAAACAATTGAAATCATTTTGGAAGGAGACCCATGACATAGAATGAAACCCTAGGTTTTTGGAAGTCTTAAAAGATAGTTTGAAGGGGCTCCTTGGGTGATAGCTACCCAAGGATAAAAAGCATCCATACCTTAGCTTGATTTCCACAAGAAATTGTAGAATAAAGGCTGGTTCTTGAACCCCCTAGCTTGACCTTGATCTTGCTTTTCAATGGATTCCTATAGAGAGAATTTTTTGGAGAGGGAAGTTGGTTTCTAATTTTTGTGTCTTGTGAGTTATGAGGTGTTAAAGAGTTGGTTAATAGTTAAAAAGTACTTATTTATGCCTAAAATAACTAATATCAACCATCCCCACCCTTAATTAATTAATTAATTAGGAATTTAATTAAACAGAGAGGCCAAGCCTCGACCCACGACCCCCACCTATGGGGAGTGGGTCCACCCATGGTTCGTGGGTGCCTATCCATAGGTCCTGGTATCTTTTGATAGCTTTTTGGGCCTTTACTTGGGTCCTCCTCAAGGACCCTTAGGGTTCCTTTGGGGTCATGCCTTGACATCTAGGTCCTAAATCATTAGTACTAACTTAGGGAGGTCATTTTACGACTCTTATCCTCATGTTAACCCTATTTAGGATACTAGACTACATGTTGGGCTCTAGCTTAGGTCATTAGATTTCCGGGGTGTTATATTATCTCCCCCTTGGGAATATTCGTCCTAGAATGATGATCTAGACACCAAACTAAGTTAGATACTCTAGAATAGCAGCCCATCATGCATGAAACATCAAAATGTGCTAAACTCACAAATGCATCATTTAGTTTATGCACTTATTCAAAAGGAGGAAACTTCAACTCCATTTCAAAACATGGTCAATGAAACACAAGGAAGTAGGAACTACATCTACGAACTCAATATGCATGAAACTCATCACTTCACATAAACATGGGAGGAACTACCTTCTCCAACTCAAGCAAGCTCAAAACAACAATATGGAGCCAACATGTCATTTCATCAAAACAAAATTAAGCATGTTCATCAATTCACCTCATGAAGTCAAATATGAAATCATCATACTAAAATGCAAATCAACATGAGGAACATATAAATCATGAAAACTCAATTTATGCTAAACATGAATTCTCACAAGAACATGCACAACATAAGGAAACCATGGAAAACTCATACAATACACATGACTCCCAAAACACTAAAAACTCAGGATGAACTACTTACCTCAAGCTTGAATAGGAGAAGAAGGAAAAAGATGAGTATAACGGGACTTCATATCGGCCTCAGCCTCCCATGTAGCACTCTCAACTAAGTGATTCCTCCATAAAACCTTAACGGAGGCTACTTCGTTATTTCTCAACCTCTTCACTTGTCAGTCCAAAATCTTTACCGAAATTTTCTCATAGAAAAGACTCTCATCAACTCCTAAACTCTCTAAAGAAATGATAGATACCGGATTACCAATGCACTTCTTAAGCATAGAAACATGAAACACCGGGTGAGTCGGAGCCAACTGATTTGGTAAGTCTAATTCATATGAAACTTTCCCAACACGTTTCAAGATTTGATACGGGCCCACATATCGGGGACTAAGCTTCCCCTTCTTACCAAACCTCATCACACCTTTCATAGGTGAGATTTTCAAGTAGACCCAATCACCAATTTCTAACATCGGCATAGTATTTTTGCCAACTTTGGGCCGTCTTCTACCTCTCTCTAATGAGTCAAACTTTTTCAATGGCCTTATAAACTAGCTCGGGACCAATAGAGAAAATTCACCTACTTGAAACCAACCCACCGGAGATCTACACCTCCTACCATATAGTGCTTCATATGGAGCCATGGCAATGCTTGAGTGGTAACTATTGTTGTAGGAAAACTCAATCAATGGGAGATGGTCATCCCAACTACCCTTTAAATCTATCACACATGCCCTCAACATGTCCTCTAAGGTTTGAATGGTGTGTTCTGCTTGACCATCCATTTGAGGGTGGAAAGCGCTACTAAGTTTAACATTGGTATCAAGCCCTTTTTGGAATGCCTTCTAAAAGTGTGAAGTAAATTGAGTATCCCGATCCGAAATGATAGATAAGGGAACCCCATGCAACTTCACTATCTCATTAATGTACAACTTGGCATAGTCATCCGCCGAAAATGAAGTCTTGACAAGAATAAAGTGGGCTGATTTTGTCATCCTATCAACAATGACCCAAATAGAATCATGTTGCCTTCGAGTACGAGGCAAACCCATAACAACGTCCATATTCACATCCTTCCCACTTTCAAGTGGGAACATCTATATATTGGGACAAACCTCCAGGTTTTTGGTGTTTGGCTTTAACTTGTTGACAATTCGAACACAAAACCCGCTATATCATTTTTCATGTCATTCCACCAATAGACTTTTCGTAGATCACGGTACATCTTGGTGGCTCCCGGATGAACAGAATACCGCGAACCATGAGCCACTTCTAAAACTTGCTCTCTCAAGCCATCAACATTCGAAGCACATAATCTACCTTGGTACCTAAGCACACCATCTTCCCCTTGGGAGAAAGCCTCAACAGACTTGTTAAGAACCGATTCTTTCAACTCCATTAATATGGGATCAAGGCCTTGTTTAGACTTCACATCAACCACAAAGGACGATTCGGAACTATGATGGACAATAACTCCACCCTTGGTGGAATCCACTAGTTGGACACCTAATCGGGCAACCTATGCACATCACGAACCAATTCCTTCTTCTCATCTTCTACATGAGCCACACTACCCATGTACAATCTACTTAGGGCATCCACAACTACATTAGCTTTGTCGGGGTGGTAAAGGACACTCATGTCATAATCCTTTAAAAGTTCTAACCACCTTCTTTGTCGGAGATTCAAGTCTTTTTGGGTAAACATAAATTGAAGACTCTTGTGATTGGTGATCACATCTACATGGACCCCATATAAGTAGTGCCTCCATATTTTCAAAGCAAACACCACCGCTGCTAATTTGAGATCATGAGTTGGATAATTATTTTCATGTACCTTGATTTGCCTCGAAGCATAGGCAATCACTTTACCACATTGCATAAGGACACATCCCAAACCCACTCGAGCAGCGTCACAATATACCACAAACCCATCGGTACCCTCCGGTAGGGTCAACACCAAAGCAGAAGTAAGTCTATCATTCAACTCTTGGAAGCTTTTCTCACAGGCCTCCGACCACACAAACTTAGCTTTCTTTTAAGTCAAGGCCGTCAATGGAGAAGCAATTGAGGAAATCCTCTCAGCAAACTTCCTATAATAACCAACCTAACCCAAAAAGCTTATAATATCGGCAGGAGTTAAAGTTCTAGGCCAACTCATGACTGCATCCGTCTTCTTATGATCTACCTCAATACCCATACACGACACAATATGACCAAGAAAGGCAATCAATCTTATCCAAAACTTACACTTGCTAAACTTTGCATACAATTGGTGGTCTTTAAGGACTTGCAATACAATCCTCAAATGATCCATATGTTCACCCTCACTTCTTGAATAGATCAAAATATCATCAATAAAAACGATCACAAATGAATTAAGATATTGACTAAACATCCTATTCATTAGGTCCATGAATGCCGTCGGGGCATTTGTTAATCCAAAAGACATAACCACAAATTCGTAGTGACCGTACCGGGTCCTAAAGGCCGTCTTAGGAATGTTAAACCCTCTTACCCTTAGTTGATGGTAACCCGAACGAAGATCTATTTTGGAGAAATAGTTAGCCCCTTGGAGTTGATCAAACAAATAGTCAATTCTAGGAAGATGATACTTATTCTTTATAGTGACCTTGTTCAATTGGCGGTAAGCAATACACATCCTAAGGAACCTATCTTTCTTCTTTACAAACAATACCAAAGCACCCCATAGAGATATGCTTGGTTGAATAAAAACCTTGTCTAACAAGTCCTTGAGTTGCTCCTTCAACTCTTTTAATTCGGCCAGAGCCATCCAATAAGGGGGAATGGATATGGGTTGTGTATCCGGTAAAAGATCAATGCCGAAGTCTATTTCCCGTTCGGGAGGTATGCCGGGAAAGTCATCGGGGAAGACTTCCAGAAACTCACAAGGAAGGAGTCTCAGACTCAACATCCATAACCCTAACAATGTGGTAAATGCACCCCTTGGAGATCATTTTCTAGCTTTAGACATGAAATAAAATGACCTTTAGGGATAGAATTTCCCCCCTTCCATTCTAAAGCAGGCTAATTTGGAAATTGAAACTTAACCACCCGAGTTTTATAATCAATAGACGCAAAACATGCATGCAACCAATCCATCCCTAAAATGACATTAAAGTCCAACATGTCTAATTCTACCGAATCAACAAAAGTGACTCTATGAGAGAAAGAAATAGGACAACTCCTATATACGCTTTTTTCCACTACCGAGTCACCAACCGGAGTAGACACCGAAAAAGGTTCTAGTAACTCTTTGGGGAGCATTTTAAATTTCATAGCCACAAAAGGCGTAACAAATGACAAGGTGGCACCGAGGGTTTAATAATGCATAAACATCAATGGAAAAGACTTGAAACATACCCGTTACAATATCCGGGGAGCTCTCTTGGTCACCTCGGCATTGACGAGCATAGAAGCAATTCTTCTTGGGAGCATCAGAATTTGAGCCACTAGGAGGGGCTTGCTTTCCCTCTCTGCCTTGAACCTTTAGCATGGGACAATCTCTCGTTATATGACTGCTCTTCCCACAACTATAGCAACCATCCGTGCCAACTAGGCACTTACCATCATGCTTCTTACCACATTTTGCACACTTAGGCCTATCAACATAAGAACCACCACTATTACCTCCTTGTGGCTTAGGGTTAGACACCCTATATTTGTTGACCTTTGGAGCACTAGAAGAGCCTTGGTTGGAGAACCTTCTCTTAAAACCTTGGTTTACCTTGAACCTTAAATTTACCCTTGGAAGAATTCCCATTATCGGTCCTTACCCTCTTCACTTCTCTATTCACTTGCTTGAGCTTTTGTTCCTCAATTTGTTTGACATGAACCATAAGACGTAAAATATTTAGACTTTGAATGAGCATTGCCGAACGACATTCATTGACAACCAAGTCGGATACCCCCATAACAAATTTGTTCATCTTGGCCCTTGAGTCCGCCATTAAGGTTGGAGCATACTTAGATAATTGGGTGAACTTAAAGCTATACTCCTTTACACTCATACCTCCTTGGCGAAGGTTGATGAATTCTTGCATCTTTTTCTCCCTCAACTTTATGGGGAAAAACCTATAAAGGAAGACCAACTTGAACAATCCCCAATCTACCAGGCCCACTTTTACGGGTGTCTCATCCTTCCATTGCTCATACCAAACTTGAGCCACATCCTTCAATTGGTAGGCGACTAGTTTCGCCTTTTCTTGTGGAGACACTCCCATAGCATCAAGCACCTTAAACACTTCATCAATAAACCCTTGAGGGTCTTCTTCCACTTTGGAGCCATAGTCTTGTGAAATCCCTAATTCTTGAAGCGGTTGTACTTGCATTGGGGTTCACATGAGCTCTAGCATCCCTAGTGACTTGAGTTGTTAAAACATGAGTCAATGTTTGGAGAGCCAACCGTATTTCCACATTTGTCATAGCCCCTTCATCATTAGGAGCTTGAGGAACTTAAGGCCCTTGAGGACCATGGGGAGGAACTCCCTCATCCACAATCTCCTCTTCCATCCTTCTTGCGGTCGTCCTTCTTGTAGTCATATCCTATATGCACAAGAAAAGGGTTAGGAAAGGACTTCATAGAGTTAAATCTCTAAGGCACGACTAAAGAGTAATGAAAGAAGTGAAAGTTTCTAAACATCTTATAGCCTCTCATTCATAAGTGTAACGCGTTTCACACTCATGAACAAGATTCTACTAGACATGGTTCATGAGACATCATCCTAGAATCATTCTAAATCTTGTGCTCTGATTACCAAGTTTGTCACCACCCAAGGGTACCCCCTAGAAGTAACACGGCATACTTGACCCCGAAGGGGTCACATATAAGCCCTTAGCACAATCATAAACATTAAGTCATAGAAATGAAGTGGAAAAATTTAAAACTTTTACAATCTAAGTCAACTTCCTTTTTCATAGACGAAAATAAGAATCTAGACTTGTCTCAATCACCATCTAGTACAATAGAGAGTAAAAATAGGGTCAAAGCCCTTTACATCAATAAAGTCTCAAAAATAGAAAGTACAATAGAAACTAGAAAATGATAACATCTTGTCCTCGAACCATGAGTACTCACCAACCCTAGGGAATAGTCAACCTAAGCTTCACTTGAAAGAAGAAGTACGTCTCAACGACCGAAACCTACACTCATAGTAAATGTAGAAAATATGGGTTAGCACAAATAATGTACTAAGTATGGAAGCTATGCATAAAATCCTTAAAACATGCATAAAAGGGACATTTAGTTTAAATCATGCCTTTATCAAGTTTAAAAGCCATTATGCACATTTATGAAGAAACATAGGTCAAACCAACATAAAAGCAACCCAGAGCCACACTAGTGCAATGGAAAGGTAAGATCCCATAACCCTATCAAATGCTAAGTATCACATTTAGGCCACCAAGAACATACATATCTTACTTTTGCCTCATCCATAATCAACATACTTAAGTAAGGAGTTATTCATGTTCATAACTTGTAACAAGTAAAGTCAACCTTAACATCCATACATATCTTATATACATAATCCACAATTCTTCATAACATAAGAGAACCTCACCATAACCCCTCTTAAAGTCTACTTGTGCAATGCATAAGTGAAGTCCCATACCCCCACTCATACTATGTAGTACCTCTTAAGAAGTCATAATTAACGTCCATGTTCTTATCATAGTTCATAGTCATATCACATAGGGAAAATAGCATTAATCCATGTGAGCTAGATGGAATCCGGTGTCTTACTCCCACACCGAAAAGAGATTTCCTACTTGTCTAAGGTAGAATTTACATAATAGATTTTAGGTGGATCGACTAGCTAAAGACCTATGTGGGCACATAGTTATGGGTTAATGATATTGCTACTAGAAATCTAGACTACTAACGTAAAAGGTTTCCATCTCACGAGACAACTTACATTGGGAAGTCGAACTTTTTAACGTAAAATCTTCCATCTCATTGTTCATATCCGCTCGGTGTTAAGCATAATTCCCTTTAAAAGTCATTTTAAGTCTTTACTTAAGTTCATATTCATGAAAGAAACACTATGCACTCATACCAACATACATCATAATAGCTCAAGATTTATTAGGTGAGAATGTCCTCTCAACTTTAGAATCATCAACATGTGAGTAAACCTTTCACATCATATTTATAGTGTGTTCATGAGAATAGCCTTTCAATCAACACAACATTCTTATCATAAACATACATACATACTTCATGCATAATCAAGTTTAAGAGTATAAGGAAGGAGGATCTTGCGTCAATACCACAATTACACAATAGTCATAGGATCATCACTATCTAAGTGAATCATGAGTTCAAATACCAATCTCATCAACATATACAAACCATAATTATTGCCCTTCAAGGTTGGGAATCAAGATCAACCCTAACTTCTAGAATTATCATATTAGATAGAGGGATTTCATGATTCAACAATGTAATGAATGTAAACATAATCAATTGTTAAGCTTCCATGATCAATCAAGTCACACCATAGTTCACAATTTAGGAAGAAGGGGAAATCATGGGTCCAAGGGAGATTTTCATCAAAATCAAAAAATACTCTATTAATCCAATCATAAATCATCATAATCAATCATAATAAACCATAATTAAACAATTGAAATCGTTTTGGAAGGAGACCCATGACATAGAATGAAACCCTAGGTCTTTGGAAGTCTTAAAAGATAGTTTGAAGGGGCTCCTTGGGTGATAGCTACCCAAGGATGAAAAGCATCCATACCTTAGCTTGATGTCCACAAGAAATTGGAGAGGAAATTCTGGTTCTTAAACCCCTAGCTTGGCCTTGATCTTGCTCTTCAGTGGATCCTAGAGAGAGAATTTTTGGGAGAGGGAAACGGTTTCTAATTTTTGTGTCTTGTGAGTTATGAGGTGTTAAAGAGTTGGTTAATAGTTAAAAAGTACTTATATATCCCTAAAATAACTAATAGCAACTGTCCCCACCTTTAATTAATTAATTAGGAATTAGCGAACCAACCCCTGACTTGGCCGAATCCTAGGTAGCTTCAGGGGTGACCCAGGAAACCCCCACCCACGACCGTGGGTGGTGTCACGCCAGTTCTAGTAATTCGTTGTTTGGTTCAGAGACTGGGAGGACCAAGGGAGGCTAAGACTCAACCCACGACCCCCATCTACGAGGCATGGGTCCACCCACGGTTCGTGGGTGCCCATCCATAAGTCCTGCTGTCTTTTGACAACCTTTTGGGCCTTCATTTGGGTCCTCCTCAAGGACCCTTGGGGGTTTTTTGGGGGTCATTCCTTGACGTCTAGGTCCTAAAACATTAGTACTAAGTTAGGGAGGTCATTTTACGACTCTTATCCTCATGTTAACCCTATTTAGGATACTAGACTGCATGTTAGGCTCTAGCTTAGGTCATTAGATTTCCAGGGTGTTACATCCTCACACCACCATCCTTCTTCTTAACAAACAAGACAAGAGCACCGCATGTAGAAACACTAGGATGAATGAAACCTTTATCAAGAAGATCTTGGATTTGAACCTTAAGCTCTCTTAATTCTGCTGGAGCTATATGATACGGAGGGATGGAAATGGGGGGAGTACTAGGTTCCAAATCAATGCAGAAATCTATATCTCTATCCGGAGGCATACCAGGCAAATCTGTAGGAAACAGTCCTCTAAATTCTGACACCACAGGAATAGACTCAAAAGAGGGAGACTTAACCTTAACATCCCGAATATGAGCCAAATAAGCCAAACAAACCTGCCCCACCAGTTTCCTACCCCGCATGATTGATATGACCTTGCTTGACTTAGGCTTGTACCCCCTTCCCACTCTAACCTTTCCTACCCAGGATCTCTGGAGTTACCGACTTAGCATTACCATTAAGCACAACATAATAGGGGGACAACCAAGTCATGCCTAAGATTATATCAAGTCAGTCATATCCAGCATAACCAAATCAACCCAAGTTTGAAAATCCATAAACACAATAGGACAACACGATATACATGGGTGACTATGACTGACTCTTCAACTGGGGTAGAAACAGGAATGGGGCATGAAGTATGTCACAACTCATTTCAAATTTTGAGGCAAATCGCACAAACACATAAGAATAAGTAGAATCCAGATCAAACAACACATTAGCCATCCGGTCACAAAAAATAATAGTACTTGTGATCATTACATTAGACCCTCAACCTCGGTCTTTCCCGAAAAGGCATAAAACTGAGCCCTGTCATCTTGATGGGCAACCTCATTGCCTGGCTACATGCTCTTCTACCTGCATTACCATTTCCTCAGCCTCCATGGCCTTGCTGATTTCCTTCTCATATGCCCAGGTTCAACACAATTTTAACACACTTAATGGCTTAAACAAGTAAGCATCATTGCTATTGTAGTATGCGTATCATGACCCTCTTTGGTATACACTCAATCTAGAAAATTGTAGTAGAGATTCTAACCTCGATTGTCGCAATATAATTTCATCATTTACTAAGCAACGCATACATGTTATGCCAACAATACTAAATGCATTTTCCAAAGTAATGGTGTTCATTATCTAGCCGTCCCTTACCAAAACTTCTTGAATGTTGTCACCTATAAGCTTGAATCTGCAAATCTGACTTTAATCCCTTCACAAAGCGACAAATTTGCTCTGGAACTCATATCTCTTCCTATCCCTCAAAGTTCAAGGTATATACTTCTCCATAAAGAACACTATAAAATGTTTTCCAAGTCATGAGTAGTGCATTTACTAGTCGACACTCAACATGAGACCACCACCACATTTTGGCGTCTCCTTGAACTGGTATATCATAAACTCAACAACAAATCACTCTACCTTATCCATCTTATGAAGCAACTCATGACAATCAACAAGAAAATCATAAGAATCTTCAGATCCAGTACCCATGAAGAATAAAGGTTTCAACCTTAAGAACATAATAAAAACCTCATCTTTGTCTCTAGTCATTACATGCCCACAACGAGTTAGGGAAACAAACCTATTTCCAAAGACACATTTTCTATTATTGGTTTTGTTGTTTTCCACTTTTACAACTCAATTACTAACCAGATGCAAAATAGAGTGAAGGAAGGAAAGATACCAATTTGTATCACCCAGATACCAATTGGATTCAAGTCATAGCACGAAAAAAGTACAAAGAAATGAGTTTTTCCTAAAGTCTCATAGCCTCTCAAAGAAAAGTACAGACGTCTCTGTAGCGTTCCGCAAGACTCTACTAGACTCGTTTTGGTACAATAAGATCAACGAATAGGGATTTGATACCAACATTGTCACGACCCAGACCGTCGTGAGTGACACCCACACTAACCCTCCGGTGGAAGAACCAAAACTACAACCTAACTAATCAACTTAACCAAAGTACTACGCATTTAAAGCTACGGAAGAAGGTTTAAATAACTATATAATTAATATGGAGTCCCCATAAACTCTAGAAGTTCAACTAACATCTAACAACTGATGCAAAAATAACCCCTAGAACCTAAAAGACATTGTACCAAAACTCTGATTAACTAACAAGTCTAAGAATATGGGTGCAACCCATCTAACAAGAGAGTAACTAAAGTACTAGTCTAAGTCCGAATAAGATGGACTGAGCAAAAAGAGAACTTATGCCAGCCTGAAAGAATTGGCTCACACTTGAATTCGATTGATCATAGATCTCCTAGATGATGTCTGTCAGTAGCCGCTTGAAGATGCTCTGTACTCAACAAAGAAAGAGCAAGTGCAGTATCAGTATACAACCACAGTGTACTGATAGGATCACGTGGCTATTCTAATAAGTGAAACATATATAAGAACCCACAACATTATAAAACAAGCATATACCGAGCATATACAATATCAATTATCATTTCAGGATCAATATATAATTCCACATTCTCAATAATATACATATATGATAGGTTAGTGGTCCTCTCATGGAACCCATAACCAAACTGTTAGTGTTTCGGATCGTAACACCCGTTCCAAGTTAGTGTGTTAGATCGTGACACCCGTTCCAATATGTAAGTCGGTACATGACATCCGATCTAGTTAGTGTGTTAGAATGTGACACCCGTTCTATTCAACAAGCCACAATTACAATCACAATATACATTCTCACAATCATACAATCAAGTGTTGATTCATGGCATACAATCCTTCATTCATATTCATTTACGATTATTGTGATCAATAGTGCAACATTCGCATACATACATGTATTATAATGAAGCTATTACTAACATACATCACACAAATATGAAATCACAACCATCACCTACCTCGAACAAAGCTTGAATCCCCTAAAACTTGATTCTTCCCTTTCCGGATTCTTTCTGCTTGTTCTTAGTCTACAAACAATCAATATAATGTGATGATCAATAAATAAGACCTAATTACCTGGATTATAATCAATAATATCAACCTTAGGTTAAACCCTTGATCCCCATACCCAATTTAGGGCTTCTTCCACTATAATTTCCTAATCAAAACCTTCCCCCAACAATAATTACTCAAGAAACTAAGTTCTACGGATTGAAATACGAATTAGGAGAGTAAAATCCTTACCTTTAGTTCTAGAAGAGGTGGAAAACTGTCAAGAACTTGCCCTGGGTCGTCCCTTAACTCTCAATAACGAAAATTGTAGAATAATAACATTTTGGGGTTTATTTCTGTCTTAAGTTGCGTCTGTCCAGCTATGGCAGCCCACATCCTGCCACAGTGACCCCACCCTGGCGGGAATAATCCCTTCCGAGCGGCTTGCATGGAAACAAAGAGTTGAATAAAAAGTTTCAAACCCCCATTTCACAACACACCTTCAACCCATGACACTTAGAAAATACTCATTCACGCTAAGATCAGTTTCGAGAGTTGTACTCGCCCAAGTTTGATTCTGTAAAGTCGTACGTATTCCTTAACGTCTTAGCTATCCACTTATGTAATTAAATTCATAATTAGGTATCTCATTCATTACCAGATTTCCCTAGACCTCACTAACTCAGATTTCATCTAAATCTGGACTAGGTTAGGAAATTCCACGTTACTACCAAAAAGTTTTTTAGCCCCAATTCTTTCCTCATTGGCTTTTCCCTAACGACGGAATCAGGTCGTTACAAAATGAAAGTGGACAAAGAAATCAAAATGAAAGGGTACATAAATGAGACCTACACCCTTGACGACAAACACACATATCGTCCATAAATGATGTACTTGTACCCTCTTATTCTATGTACAATCTTTAAATATTACATTTGTTTCATCATATATTACTATAAGAGGGAATGAAAAAAGTTGAAAGTTGAAATACCAAAATATCCCTCTAAAATTGAGTTACTACAATAATGTCATTAAAAAAGTTACTCTAAATTAAAATGTTATAAAATATTTATTTAATTATATTTAGATAGTAATTATATAATATTATAGTATACAACACTAGAAACCCAAAAGTTGTAGTAAATAATATTCATACAATAAATGAATCAGTTAATAGTAAGAGATTATATACATTTAATTGTATGTCAATATGAATACCTTGAATGTCTAGGCTTCTCCTTATAGCTCGTGAAACGTGTATTTTGAATTTTCATAGACTTAATAATGTGTATTTACTATTTCTTGAACTTTGTATCACTTCTTTAGTACTTAATTATGTTTATTTAATGTCAATCTTGAATTGGTTCATCTTCTGATCTTTATTGTAATATTAACTTTTAAAATGTCAATGTACATGTAATCAACCAAGGATTTATTTACCTAATAAAATATACCCAACCTTTTCATTCATTTTCTGCATACACGAAGAGTTAAAAAGTTATAATCATGATTTAGCATAATTGAGTTTTTGATGACTTAGTAGTGAACCAACATGGAGATGTAATCCTGGTTGCATAATAGATGTTGCTTCTTGAAAAGGTATTTGGTGTATGAAATGAAATTTTTGTTATTTCTTGTTGCATCTTTTAACCAAAATAAAATTACATACATTTGAATAAATCTAAAAATTATGTATCACATTCTAAAGATAATGGAGTTACTAGACATATATACGTAGAAATAGCATGGTTGCCTCGAATGTGGTTCATCATTATTTATATATTTGTGCTTTTTTTTGGTTGGTATATAGCAATTTAGTCCTATTTAGGTGTTTCAATCATATTTTTAATATTATAAGTATCAATGATAATTTTGTGTAAGCAACTTCGATAATGTTAGATGTTATATTCTTAATTAGTTTTACATAGTTCAACATTTCCTATTTCGTGAACTACCCCTCCGTTCTTTTGTAGCTGTCACTATTTTCTTTTTAATAGTCAAACAATATAAACTTTAACTAACATTTTCAGATGTATTTTTCCATCATATTGATATGAAAAAAATTACAATTTATAGTACTTTTCGTATAATTTTTGAATATCTAAATTCTTATTTCAAAATATCAAATTAGTGTAATCTAAATAAACTTTAGAAATTAGTTAAATTGAATCTCATAAAGTGCAATATGACAACTACAAAAAGGAATAATGGGAGTAATAACTAAAATTGTGTTGAAATTAGATAATATTGTTGGGTTTGACAAAACACATACTTAGTAGAATAATACATTAAATTAGGCATGTACAAATTTTATAAAATAACAGTCTTTGAAAACATAGGTTTGAAGATATAAATTTAGGCATGTACAAATTTTATGAAAATAGTAGGGGATAAACGTGCATCGCACGTTCTCAAAGACTAGTAATTAAAAAAGAATTGAAAAAAGAAAAAGGCATCTTCAATGAAATAATGGAGATAGCATGTGCATAACGGTAAAATATAAAGAAAGAAGGTCCATCCAAATAAAAAGAGGATCAATCATCCATCAAACCATTATTGTTATACACTCTCCTTCAGCAACTTGTTCAGTAGTAAATAGTCTATAAATATCCTTTACTACTTCGTTATTTATAAAAAATGTTCAAGTATAAATTAGGTTTTATAATATAATTTCAAAATATAAAAACTTTAGTTCAAAACTAACATGTCATTAATGCTAAAATTTTCCTCATACTTTTATGTTGAAAATCCAAATTCCCCCCCCCCCTTCCAACCGCCCCCCCAAACTCCCCAACTCCCTACCCACCCCACTCACACACTTATTTACACGACAAATTTTCTTTGCTCCTATCTCATCAAGTCTGACTATTGATTCATGATTTTTCTTTTCTATTTTTTTCCTTTACATGAAATAGGTTAATTGTTTTTTACCTAAATATTTTACCTATAATAACGTCACTGTAACTTCATTTTCACAATATAAATACACAAGTTCTCTTTTTTATGATATTTGTTGCAAAGTGTGATGTTATTTACAGAAAACCATTAAGCATCGTCTTTTTTTTTTTTGAAATTCTATTTATAGGATTTTAAGGTTTGATTAACTTTAAGGAAAAAAAAAGAAATAGAAGAAACTATATCTATTTTATTTTTATTTCATGATTTAAAAGATTTCATTCTTCAATGTCGTTAACTAATATGTTTGAGTAGTGTCTGTTTAATTTTCTACACAATTTGATTAGACGTTGTAAATTGTCATTTTAAAGATTGACAACCAAATAAAGGGACCTGGTACCTCCAATGCTCTCATGCAAATCAAATAACACACTTGTAAAGTGTACCATTTTTACATTGTGCAACAGGGAGGTAGGACTGCAGTGTCTTTTTTTCCTTCTTGACCAATGAAAATAATTCAAGGTTTAGCCCTTTCTCTCTTTCTTACATAAGAGGACATGATTAAGCAAAATCTAGATTTTGCAAAATTGAAAATTTGCTCTCATCTCACAACAAGTTGTCGCAGCTTTCATACAAAGGGAAGACCTCTACAGTAAGACAGTTCCTTGTTAGTTAGATTTTGTATCTTGTGCTTACATTGTAAATCTACTCTACTTCAAAAAGCATGTGTAGGTATCTTTCTTTTGTATTGTTCCTTTGAGAGTGTGTACCAATTAGAGGTAGTTGGTTAAAGAACACGAGAAACATATTTATTACATATATGTCTTGAAATAGAGTTGTTACAAGGGGAAATGGGTAAAGAGTTTAATATCTAGGATTACAAGAGTTTGTAATCAAATCCTTGCTCGTGTTAAGTGAAGTTGTTTGGTAAAATCCTATAGAGACAGGTCATGATTTTTCCTTTCTTGAGCAAGAAGATTCTCACGTAAATATTTGGTGTTCTTCACTTACTATTTGTAGTCTTTACCTTTTGTTCTTATTGGTCGTTCTAATCAAGGATCTGATTCCTTGACTGATGGTGGACTCATACAAGCTATCATGTTGGTATCAGAACAGTTTCTCCTAAAATGTTAACACCTAGGAAAAGATCCTACAAATTTGGTTGCTCTATCAAACCTCAAAGAAAGTCAGTCTATGACTAAACCATCCAGATTCAATGGACAATATAATGAATGGTGAAAAACAAGAATGCACGACTTCATCATGGCTGAAGATTGTGAGCTATGAGATGTCACCCATGACATTCCTTATGTGCATATGCAAACCCTTATTGAGGGAGAAGCTTCCAAATTTGCTCCTAAGACAAGAAAGGAATATTCTAATGCTAACAAGAAACAAATTGAGAAAAAATTCAAGACTAAAAAGCTTCTAATATGTTGTATTGAACCTGATGAAGAAAATTAAATCTCAACTTGTGATACTGCCAAGAAGATTTGGGAAGCTTTACAAACAAACCATGAAGGGACAAATCAAGTTAAGCAGACAAAAATCGCGCGATATACTTACTACTCAATTCAAGAGATGTACACCAGGCTCACCTCCATCACTAAGGGGCTTCATTGTCTTGGTAAAGAGATGAAGACCAACAAGTTGGTTTGAAAGATTCTCAGTGATGTGATAACCTCTTGGAAAATCAATATCAATAACATTGTTGAAGCTAAAGACCTTCAGATACCATGGATGAGTTGATAGGAAACTTGAAGACTGTAATGTCCCGTTGAGTCATTTTGAGAATTTGTCCTCGTAGTTTCATAAAAGTTCTTTTTCATAAATTCAAAATTAGAATTTTGAACTATTATTTAACATTATTTAATTAATTGTGTAATCTTTAGATAATTAATTTAGTTGCTAATGATGGTCCAAGTTTGAAATTTATTTAAAACCCTATTATATATATATATAGAATCTCAGAAGACGGGCAGTAGTCCGCGCGGTCATCTTCAATCTAGCTTGTCAACATCCGAATTCAAGGAATAAATTCGAATCAAAATATATACAAATTTCTATATAGTTTAATGATTGTATGGAGGGATCCAATCCTTTCACCCAAGCAAGGGGTCTGTCAAGATTTAAATACGTATTGTTATTGAGCCTATGTGTCTAGCAGTTCAAACCAGGTATAGAGCGCCCTTTTCCACTCTTAACGGGATTCGACCACGGCTGGCTAGAAGGAGTCACTAAGACAAAGCCAGTAATGTATTGCATCAAATCTGACTGTACCACCATCTCGGAACCAAGTCAAGAAATCATATATAAATTTATTTATATTTAGATAAAGTCTAGATATTTCATGGTAGATATAATCTGTTTTATAATCATTTTTGAGAAGTTATAAAATTTCTTGCTGGTATTGTACCCTGAGAAGTGTTGAAATTCCACACTACCAGTGTTCATCAGAATATCTCATAATATGAACGTGTTTTGTATGACTCACCCGGGAAATATAATCCATTAATTAAATAACGTTGGAATATCTTCCAAGGTTCCTCTTTTCTCTGAATCTCAGAGTTTTCCAAAAGAAATATCATTTCTTTCTTTTCTACCTTTTCGTATGATTTAATATCATCAATATCATCTTTAGCGATGGAAGCAAAGGTATCACCTTTCTTTTGGGAGAGATACTCCTGCAATTGTGCATATAATGGATTGTTTTCTGGAATATCTTCCAGATGTATATAAGAAGCTTCTTTTTGGGAACTTTTTAAATTCACCAAACTCATTCCTCCTCTTTATATAATTGGAGGATTAGATGACGAGGATCCGTATGACGATCCTGATGAGACTGAGGATGATCTTCCTTTCCTCTGGTATAACCGCCTTTTCCTCTAACCTTGGTCACCCAAGGAGGATCCATCCTACAAACAAAACATTTAATTTTATTCGATCTCATAATAATCATTATAAAAATCAATGAGTTCTTCACAAAAACAGATTTTTGAAATGATGTCTCTTATCATGGCATCTATAATTTTCCATATAATTATTTCATGCACGTCTCTATTAAGAGGTACAACCTTTATAATAGTAATCAAAATTTTATCCGAAAGGAAAGGAGCTAAAATCCCATTAAGAAGATAAGTATTCTTTGGATAAGAAATTTGGAAGAGAGTTATCACTCCGCTTCTTATAATGAATCTCAAAATCAAAAGGAGTTAACTGCGTCTATCACCTAGCAAATATTAATTTTGATGCATCATGTATAAAATCTTTATCAAACATATATTTTACTACTTGTGCATCAATTTTTATCAAAAAATTTTGATTATATAAATCGTCTTGAAATTTTAATACGCATTTAACGATGATTAATCCTTCATGAGTCACCGTAGCATATTTTTTTTAAGCATCGCTCCATTTTCCTAAATGAAATCTGATCAAGTATTCAATTTTATCATGGGGATTGATTTGTTTCAAAATTCCTCCATAACTGACGTTGGATGCATCTGTCTCAATATTTTTTTGCCATGCAGGGTTAGCAAGAGTTAAACAAGGCAACGGTTGAACTCTTATTTTAATTTTCTTTACTAAATCAGTATGACTATTAGTCCAAAGTATTTTATTACCCTTTTTTAATCTGTCATATAAGGGAGCCAAGTCTTTAGATAAGTTCTTGTAAAAGGGGGAAATATAATTTAAGCTTCCTAAGAATCTTTGTAATTGAGTCCTGTATATAATAACATCAGGAAATTTAGAAGCAAAGTCAATTGATTTTTGATTAGGAGTAATCTTTCCTTGACAAATATGATGTCCTAGAAATCTTATATTAGTTTGAAATAAATTCGTCTTTGGTTTAGAAATTACCAAACTATTTTGTATAACAATTTTTTTGAAAATATCGAAATGCTTAATATGCATTTCAAAAGTCTTTGAATTTACTATAATATTATCAATATATACGATGATAAAATCTAAATATGGGTTGAAAATATCATTAATAATTTTCTAAAATTTAGAAGGTGCATTTTTCAATCCAAATGGCATAACATTCCACTCATATTGTCCAAATGGGACGTTAAAAGCAGTTCTATAAGAATGCTCTTTAAAAATCTGAATCTGCCAATAACCTGATTTTAAATCAAATTTAGAAAATATATTGGCATTATATAATCTTGATAAAAGGTCTCTTTTATTTGGAATAGGATATCTAATCCATTTTAAATATTTATTCAGAGGTTTGTAATTTATTACCAACCTGGGGACACCACGTTCCCTTTCAGCTGCATATTTAACATAAAAGGCAGTACAAGACCAAGGCGATTTTGAAGGTTTCATTAGACCCTTTTGTAACAAGCTATCAATTTCCTTTTTACAGAATTCTACCAATTCGGCATTCATCTGGCAAGAACGAGAGTTAGTAGGAATATTATCCTCAGAGAAATTTTCTTCGTATGGGAGAGTAACAATTTGCTTTTTTCGATTCCAAAAAGCTCTAGGATGATCATCACAAATATCGATGGTCATTTGTTGAGAAATTCATTTAATTTTTTCTTGTACTTTGGTTGATTTCAAAGTATCAAATATGTTCATACTAAACAATTCAAGTTGTAAAGAATCAACATGATTTTGCTTCATATTAATTGAAACATTAATATCATGAGAAATTGGTTCAATAATAAAAGTGTAACTGATATCCTGATTATTATATGTGGCCTAAAATCCTTTAGCATTTAAGCTAGTAAATGGGTAAATAGCATTTATAAAAGGTGTTCCGAGTAAATCGGAGGGTATAATTGATTTTTAACCAAGAAAAAGAAATGCGGAATGCAAACTCTATTGTGGCAAATACGAGTATTAGGCAGTTTATACTTTATATCTAAAGCATGTCCTGACACAGATTTAACCATATGAGTTGTCTTTTCAAAGTATTTGGTAGGCACAAGACCTTCCTGAATGCAACTCACATTAGCTACACTATCAATCATAGTCACATTAGTTATAAAGAAACTTTTATCAAATAATATGGTGCATTTAACATACCACTTATGAGCAGTTATAATTTGCATCATTCCTAGGAACATACCTTGTCTGGGATCAAGATTAATAGGTTTTGCAGGCGTATTTTCTTCAGCAATATAATTTGAAATAGATTCTATAAGACAGGCAAATTAATTCAGAACCAGGTGCATAATTATAACCATGCGTTTTAACATTCAAAGTTAAGGCATCAAGAATATTAGCATCAATTAAAGATAACTGTAAATTCAACAGAGTATTAAAATAAACTAGACCATATACCACAGTAGATTCAATCGAACCCATTAAAGATTGTCTGAAATTCAAATTTCTTGCATCACGTAAAGGAGCGAGATGGTGGTACAGTTAGATTTGATGCAACGTTATTGGCTTTGTCTTAATGACTCCGTCTAGCCAGCCGTGGTCGAAAGCCCATTATGAGTTGAAAAGGGCGCTCTATACCCGGTTAGAACTGCTAGACACATGGGCTCAATAACAATACGTATTTAAATCTTGATAGACCCCTTGATTGGGTGAAAGGATTGGATCCCTCCATACAGTCATTAAACTATATAGAAATTTATATATATTTTGTTTCGGATTTATTCCTTGAATTTGGATGTTGACAAGCTAGATTGAAGATGACCGCGCGGACTACCGCCCGTCTTCTGAGATTCTAGTTTCGTTGGTATAAGAGATCAGGAACTTTCATGGTACATATGAAATTGATGTGAAGTATACAACATAGATATGATCTTTTGTCTTCATGGATCTTGGAGATACTAGTACCAAAAGTACTAGATTGAAAGAGGTAGATATACCTCAAAACCTTAATTTGTTAAACAAATGGACAATTACAAAAATTAATATAAAAACCATTTATGATTATGGTTGGTTTGGTAAAATCTCTAATAAATAATTGATTAAAACTACTGAACAATTTTTGGCGTTAAATTTGTCAGAACAGACTATTCGTTTGTTAAATAAATGAGATATTGACTTGTATAAATTACAGTATAATTTCTTGCATATTAGCATGATACAAATTGCTTTTAAGCCCTCAAAATCAAAAGGCGCTAACTGGGCTTGCCACCTAGCAAATATTAATTTTGATGCATCATGTTTAAAATCCTTATCAAACATATATTTTACTGATTGTGCATTAGTTTTTATCAAAAAATTTTGATTATATAAATCGTCCTAAAATTTTAGTACGCATTTAACGATGATTAACATTTCATGAGCCACCATAGCATATCTTTTCTGAGCATCGTTCCATTTTCCTGAATGAAATCTGATCAAGTACTCGGTTTTATCATGGAGATTGATTTGTTTCAAAATTGCTCCATAATCGATGTTAGACGCATCTGTCTCAATAATTTTTTGCTATGCAGGGTTAGCAAGAGTTAAACAAGGCAACGATTGAACTCTTATTTTAATTTTCTTTACTAAATCAGTATGACTATCAGTCCAAAGTATTTTATTACCCTTTTTTAATCTGTCATATAAGGGAGCCAAGTCTTTAGATAAGTTCTTGTTAAAGGGGGAAATATAATTTAAGCTTCCCAAGAATCTTTGTAATTGAGTCCTGTCTATAATAACATTAGGAGATTTAGAAGCAAAGTCAATTGATCTTTGAATAGGAGTAATATATTCCTGGAATTTTCTTGAAATAAGGTCCAGAAGTTCTTGTCCGTTTAATGACTTTGTTTTGGGATCTTTCTTCATCAATTTGTCCCAAAAGTTGTTATAATATGTGCGATATAAACATGGAATTGGTTCTTCGGTAAAACCTACTTCTAGAGTCCACTTGTGAATCCATGGAATGGAGAATTCTATGAAGAAATAGATTTGTTCAATTTTTTCCATATAGCAGATATGATCTGCGTGATATAAATTATTAAGGTCTGGTGAAACCTTAACCCATTATTTGTATAATTATAAAAATGGTTCAGGCAAAATCTTTACCGTTGGACCGTGGTATGACAACCAATTTAGGAACCAATTAGGAATTGGCTCGGCAAATATCTTTGCACAAATATTAATAAACCAAGTATGTTTATGTCTCTCATTATTGTAGTAGAGGATTTTACTAAAAGCATTGATATAATCCTAATAAGTAAAATTTGTAGGGATCTTGTTCAGGCTTATCTGCCTTTCTTTCATTAAAAAAATACCCCAATCTTCGATAGATATAATCTGTTTTATAATCTTTTTTGAGAAGTTATAAACATTCTCGCTGGTATTGTACCCTGAGAAGTGCTGAAATTCCACACTACCAGTGTTCATCAGAATAGTCTCATAATATGAACGGATTTTGTATGACTCACCTGGAAAATATAATCCATCAATTAAATAACGTTGGAATATCTTCCAAGGTTCCTCTTTTCTCTGAATCTCAGAGTATTCCAAAAGAAATATCATTTCTTTCTTTTCTACCTTTTCGTATGACTTAATATCATCAATATCGTCTTTAGCGATGGAAACAAAGGTATCATCTTTCTTTTGGGAGAGATACTCCTGCAATTGTTCATATAATGGATTGTTTTCTAGAATATCTTCCAGATGTATAGAAGAAGCTTCTTTTTGGGAACTTTTTAAATTCACCAAACTCATTCCTCCTCTTTGTATAATTGGAGGATTAGATGACGAGGATCCATATGACGATCCTGATGAGACTGAGGATGATCTTCCTCTTCCTCTAGTATAACCGCCTTTTCCTCTGACTTTGGTCACCCAAGGAGGATCCATCTTACAAACAAAACATTTACTTTTATTCAATCTCATAATAATCATTATAAAAATCAATAAGTTCTTCACCAAAACAGATTTGTAAAATGATGTCTCTCATTATAGCATCAATAATTTTTCATATAATTATTTCATGTACGTCTCTATTAAGAGGTACAACCTTTATGATAGTAATCAAAATTTTATTTGAAAGGAAATGAGATAAAAATCCCAGTAAGAAGATAAGTATTCTCTGGATAAGAAATCTGGAAGAGAGTTATCACTCCCCTTCTTATACTGAATCTCAAAATCAAAAGGAGCTAATTGGGTCTACCACCTATCAAATATTAATTTTGATGCATCATGTTTAAAACCTTTATCAAACATATATTTTACTGATTGTGCATCAGTTTTTATCAAAAAATTTTGATTATATAAATCGTCCTGAAATTTTAGTATGCATTTAACGATGGTTAATATTTCATGAGTCACCGTAGCATATTTTTTCTAAGCATCACTACTTTTTCCTAAATGAAATCTGATCAAGTATTCAGTTTTATCATGGGGATTGATTTGTTTCAAAATTCCTCCATAACCGATGTTGGACACATCTGTCTCAATAATTTTTTGCCATGCCTGGTTAGTTAGAGTTAAATAAGGCAACGATTGAACTCTTATTTTAATTTTCTTTACTAACTCAGTATGACTATCAGTCCAAAGTATTTTATTACCCTTTTTTAATCCATCATATAAGGGAGCCAAGTCTTTAGATAATTTCTTGTAAAAGGGGGAAATATAATTTAAGCTTCCCAAGAATCTTTGTAATTGAGTCATGTCTCTAATAACATCAGGAAATTTAGATTCAAAGTCAATTGATCTTTGAATAGGAGTAATCTTTCCTTGACAAATATGATGTCCTAGAAATCTTATATTAGTTTGAAATAAATTCATCTTTGGTTTAGAAATTACCAAATCATTTGTATAACAATTTTTTTGAAAATGTCTAAATGCTTAATATGCATTTCAAAAGTCTTTGAATATACTAAAATATCATCAATATATACGATGATAAAATCTAAATATGGGTTGAAAATATCATTAATAATTTTTTGAAACTCAGAAGGTGCATTTTTCAATCCAAATGGCATAACATTCCACTCATTTTGTCCAAATGGGACGTTAAAAGCAGTTCTATAGGAATGCTCTTTAAAAATCTGAATCTGCCAATAACATGATTTTAAATCAAATTTAGAAAATATATTGGCATCATATAATCTTGATAAAAGGTCTCTTTTATTCGGAATAGGATACCTAATCCATTTTAAATATTTATTCAGAGGTTTGTAATTTATTACCAGCCTGGGAACACCACATTCCCTTTCAGCTGCATTGTTAACATAAAATACAGTACAAGACCAAGGCAATTTTGAAGGTTTTATTAGACCCTTTTGTAACAAGCTATCAATTTCCTTTTTACAAAATTCTACCAATTCGGCATTCATCTGGCAAGGATGAGACTTAGTAGAAATATTATCCTCAGTGAAATTTTCTTCATATGGGAGAGTAAAACTGTTCATCTACAAATTATGCAAAGTGTTTCTACTGTAGATGAATAGTGTTTCCACTGTTGTTAGTGCTTATCACTATTCTTGATAATCTTGATAATCTTTATACTTTGTCTTTCTTCTTCAGTTGTCAGAGGAAATCTTCCGCCTCTGACAGCACTTCTGTCGTCGCTGGATTTTCTTCCTCAAATGGTTGAGCTTCCTGAATATCATCCCCGAATATCATCACTTGTTTCACTTCTCATAGAAGTGTCGGATTTTGCATAATTTGTGATATTAAGGAGTAGACTTTTCTTAACGTCTTCTAAATACTTATTAATCATTTCTTCTTAATCTCCTTCTTGATTGTAATTCTCCTAGCCATGAGCTTTATGGAACTATCGACTATTATTCCTTTGTGCGGAGAAGTACTACATACAAATCTATTGGAATTAGTGAGCTTTTCATAGTTAAGTTGGTTTGACATATCGAGATATGTAATTAAACATTAGGTGTATCGTATTACATGAATATAATTAGATTTATGAAATTGGAAAAATTGGAACTTAACCCTAGGCTTGAAATTTGGAAAATATGAGAGTTGACATGTTAATTGGCACCAAGATTAGGAACTTGATTATACATTTTGGTGAGTTTTTGGGTCTAGGTTAAACATATAGTAATATTGTGTTGTTAGTTTTGAAATCTTATTGTGACTATTTATTTGAATAGATTGCATTGGTTTGGAAGCCCAACGAAAGGGGAAGACTTAAGTCCCGGAGTGATTGTTCGATTATTTGAGGTAATTGAATTTCTCAATCCTAGTTAAGTGTATCGAATCATGTATTTCCTTGTGGTATGTGTTGGGGAGTAATGGAACTTGATGATGGGTTTACTTGTCCATATTGAATAATTCTAATGATGAAAATGGGATAATAAAGACAATGTAATTAATTATTAGTGTGTGATGTGTTGAGAATAGATTGAAAGACTTATTGATTCATTGTTGATGTTGTATCACAATTGTGTTGTTGTGAATTTTGCATTGTTATGGAAATGATCATCTCCTTATTATTTATGTGAACATGTCATTTGCATTAGTTCTGAGACATGGTTGTGACAAGTGTTATGTGAATTAAGGAAGAATAAGAAAATAAAGATGAAGTACCATTTCGAGGGACGTGTCGCACGCCATGACAAATATTATGATTCGAGGGACGTGTCACATGCTGCGATGGACTTTATCGAGGGTCGTGTCGCACGCTGCAATGGATGCATGGACAGATATGTCCCCATGGGTCCCGAACGGAGAGACAAGGAGTGTGTATCGTTAGATCATACATGCATCACTATACTTCATTGAATTTCATTGCATTGTGCATCTTTATCATTTGTGAACTTATGAGTACTTTTCTGTGGAACTTGTGACTAGTTACTTAATCTTATGTGTTGCTGATCTGCAATTGTTGAAGTGAGGTGGTTGAACTATGTGTTAACGTAAATTGTGAACTATTAGGTTGGACTGATTTTATCCAGGTTGTAGTTGTGGAGGTTCAGTTGGGGGGTGGGGGGGTAAGGATTATCCGTATTATATTCCCTTAGCTTGTGTTTAGAAGTTTACTTGTTGAGTACCGTGTGGTTTGGTATTCACCCCTTGCTTCTACATTTTTGTAGGTTACGAGCCCAGATCTTCGTTATACTTTTGATTCTCTTCTTTTCTTCATGTGGAGATTTGTGAGGTATATGTTTGTCATCTCAATGGACCTTCTTACTCCTATTTATGATCTTGTTCTACTTTAGTGACAACATCATTAGAGGCTTGTGTACGTGACAACCAGGTCTTGGAGATTTAGTTTACTTGACTTGTTATCCGTATTATTACAGGTTAATAAACTTTCAATTATAGTTTATTTCTGCACTTTATCGTAATGGTTGGGTTTCATGCTGACTTGTCTTGGTGGGATAAAATGAGTGCCATCACATCCCTTTTTTGGATTGTGACAAAGACCTATGAGCTCAAGAAACAATAGATTAAGAAAGGGAAGTACCAAAGAAGGAGAAAAGTTCGTCTCTCAAAGCTGGTAAAAATGACTCCAATGAAGATGATGCTGAGATGGCCTACATCACGAGACGTTTTCAAAGGATGGTTAGAAGAAATAAAAGTTTTCCTATGAAAGAAAATCAAGTAAACATTAAAAAAAAGATTTCTACCACAAGTGTGAAAAACCTAGACATTTTATCAAGAATTGTCCTTTCACAAACAAGATATTATAACGATTTTGTCAAAAACAATTTTGAGAAAGAAAGAATGAGGAAGCCGATGCCCTACCATTTCAAACTAAGAGAAGCTGTAGACGATGTATTCAGGTAAGCCCTTGCAACATGAGGGCGCAAGAGTTTCTAATCAAATCTTTGCTTTGTGTTTAGTGAAGCTGTTTGGTAAAATTCTACAAAGGTAGGTCATATTTTTTCCTTCTTGAAGCAAAAAAGTTTTCCATATAAACATCGTGTGTTTCATACATGTTGTTTGTAGGGGTGAACATGGTATGGTACGGTATTTTAAAGTTTTGATACCGTAATTTCGGTATTTGATTTTTAAAACATTATACCATTACCATACCAATTCAATTCGGTATGGTTCAATTTTTTGAAGTTTGGTTTTGGTATTCTACGATATGGTAAATCGGTAACCATAGTTTGCTCCGTTTCGACTAATATATACTCGTATAATAGAGTATTATCACTTTGATAATTAAAAAAAAATGTCAATTGTATCATACATGTAGAAATATATATTTTAAAATAAAATACAAATAAATCTTTTTGTTAATCAATTACAATTAAATTTCAAATACATTTCAATCAAACTATAGTAGTCAAAGTTTCAACTTCTAAGCATTTAGTATATACTAAACTAGGTTGCATATTTGATAGTATTTTAATAATATATATATGTTATTTATGTAAGTATATACTTCGGTATGTTATTCAGTATTTCCGTATATTGTTTCTAAATATCAAATACCGTACCGAATAACAAAAAAAAATAGAATATATATCATATACCGTATCAAATATCATAATACCAAAATCACAATATTAAAATTTTCGATATGATATGATAATTCGGTATATACCATACCATGCCTACCCCTAATTATTTGTAGTCTTTACCTTGTCTCTTAGTAGTTGTTGTCAAGGACCTGGTCTCTTGACGGGTGATAGATTCATACAAGATACTACACTAGTTATATAGACCAATCAAATAAACCTAATTAAAACAAGTTATGAAATAGATAAAAATAAAGTAAAGATGCATGAGGTTGATGATTAAAAGGAAAATTAATTGGAGTTATATATATTCATTTTGGGATGGAAAGAAATGATTCCCATCCAAATTAGATGCCTTACTTGTTGAAGTTAGAATCATTACTTTTTTGAATGGTGAGAGTAAAATTAATTAAAGTTAAAAAGAAGTAATTAAAGGGCTAATTTTTTAAATCCATAAATAAATGAGAAGAGAAGAGGGGTTGGTTGATTGATGTAGGCCCCCCATAAGAAAGATTCCGAAGCAGATAAAAATATTTAGAAAAAAGAGAAACAGAAAAGATCCTTCCTTACATATTCAAAAGCGCGTTAAACTCATCAGATAAGAAGTTCACAAACATACAACAAAAGGGGCAGAGAAAGAAGAGAACCTCTTGAAGTGATTTTTTTTATTGAGGTATTTTGTTTATATTTTATGTGTATGTTAACGTGTACACGTTTTTAGGGTTATCTGGTTGACTTTTACGCATTTCTTGGATTTTATATTTAATGTTTATTTCTTGTAATACTCATCAATTGGTGCTGGACATGGAATAAGTTTCTTCTTGAATGGTATAGATAAATTTTAATTATTTTTTTTACGTTGTTAAGCTTCTATTTGCTTCTTCAACCTTCTACACCCTTCTATTTACCAACCTTTGTGTTAATTATTAGGTATATAAACTATCCTAAATTATTTTCTACTTTTTAATTTATGCATTTATATGCCAGATCTGCAGAATTTGTTTGTTTTTTCCTTGTTTTCAGCTGTGCAATTTTGCTAAATCTCCGTACACGTTTCAAACAAGGGTAAGATGAATAAAGTTTGCATCAACTTGTCTGGGTTTTCTCTACCTTTTTTTTTTTTTTGCATCCCCATATCCATTTTTCTTGTGGGTTTTTCTTTTTTGTATTTTTGCAGTGAGGGACTTAAATATTTATGATTTTTTTTTTTTTTTTTTTTGTTGATGCTAGGTTATTGTTTGTTTGATATAGATGAAAGACCCTAATATTTGATGCTAAGATCTTGTTGATGCTTGGATGTTGTTTGTTTGATTGAGAAAGAAGACCTTAATATTTGATACTAGGATCAAACTTTTTGTCCAGTCTTGCTTCACATTCTTTTTATTTAAGTTCCATTTTTCTCTTTTGCATTTTTATCTTTTGGAATGAAGTATGTTTTGTTGATACACATATTATGATGTTGACAGATTCAATGGACGGAAGAGGAGCGTCAAGATATTGGTGTCATCATTGTTCAAGGAGGGTGAACCCCATGATGGAGGTTGAGTTAAAATGTCCCATTTGTCAACTAGGATTTATTGAAGAAATGGGATCAGACACTACTGAGATCCCTTTAGATTCTGATTCTGATCGTGCCCTCTCACTTTGGGCACCTATCTTGTTAGGCATGATGACCAACCCTCATCGTCGTTCTAGACTTAGGCATCTCGAATTTGAAGATGATGACGATGATGATCATACACGTGAAGCCGATACACAACTTGATCCAGACCTGACATCTATAATGAATAGGCGCAGGAGGAACTCTGCCACAATTCTCCAGCTCTTGCAAGGTATTCGAGCTGGAATGTTGGCTGAGTCGGAGAACCCTAACCCTGAGAATGAAAGCAGGGAGACAGGTAGAGAGAGTGAGCGTGTTATACTTATAAATCCATTCAATCAAACAATCATTGTGCAGGGTTCGGATAATAATTCCCGGAACCAACCTATTGGCTCATTGGGTGATTATTTCGTTGGTCCTGGTTTAGACGTGTTGCTGCAACATTTGGCAGAGAATGATCCAAATAGGTATGGTACTCCACCAGCTCAAAAAGAGGTTGTAGAGGCATTGCCTGTGGTGACAATTGATGAGACATTGCAGTGTTCTGTCTGTTTGGAAGACTTTGAGATTGGGACTGAAGCCAAAGAGATGCCTTGTAACCACAAGTTTCATGGTTGCTGCATCTTACCATGGCTGGAGCTTCATAGCACATGTCCAGTCTGTAGGCACCAGTTGCCCTCTGATGAATCAAATGTTGAATCTTTTGGAACCAATGATGGAAGTGGTAACACAAATGCTCAGAGTAGTTATGGTAATGGTAATGGTAGAAGGTATGAAGATGAGGATACTAGGAATGAAAACGGTCGCCGGTTTCCAGTGTCACTTCCGTGGCCTTTGAGTGGCTTGTTTTCATCCCCAAACTCAGGTAGTAATGGAAATTCATCATCAATGACGTCTTCTGCATCAAATGCAAACTCCAATGCTCATATGCATGAGGATTAAATTTCATCATATTGAGTTTGTGCTCTATGATGCATGGATTTCCTTTGGCGTTTTGCTTGTGTACATAGCGTGGTACTTGCTAAATTATAGTATTGCAAACACTGGATCCTGTCTTGCTTGCCTGTATTATATAGAGGATCATTTTACTTTTGTTAGACTAGAAGCCAACGACTCTCTTCTGTTTGTATAGAGCTTTAAATATGCGATCTTTGTACACTTTTTGGTCAACTCAACTCTCAAATCCTTTAAGGTAATGGAATGCATAAAGAAAGGGGTTTATGTCAAATGTCCTCTGAACCACAAGAATCAAGAGAAAGCTCTTGGTCTCGTTGCCGATTTATCAGCTTTTAAGCGATAGCAATGTGCTATGGTTCAGGCATTATTGATCTGTTGTTTACATGCTATACGAGTCATGGTAATCACTTCCTACTTGTCAAGTTAAATTGCTAGATCTACTGAATATCTTCGTTGAGGTTGGATTTCAGTATCAGAATGAAGTTGGAAAAGTTTGGCTTGTTGTATGAAGTTCTGTTCTTTGTTTGTGGACATTCATAACTTATATGAGTTTTATATGTCAAGATCATAGGGACATATTGAAGGGACCTTAAATGTGAGTGAAGTGCAATTGTTGATATGCGAGCTGAGATTCTTAGTCCATCCCTAGAGACTAGAGTAAGTGTTTTTTGTATGCATTTCAGGGATCACTAGAGGCAACAGAGCAGTTTCGTTATTAAACTTCACTCCAATTGAAAACTGTATTGATGTTCTCAACTATTACAACCAGGACAACTTAAATGAATTAGTGAAAGTGTATGATATCCAGTGTTGTGATAGGTTAATCCACAATTTGAAATTTACCCTTGTGTTTTGGCATGTTCAAAGAGAAAATTTTGTAAACTCTTGCACTTGTAAAATCATTGCCTTTTTAGCCAAGAATATGTTTTCAATTGGAACTCGCAAAAGCATTTAGAGTGGTCATCACAATAGCACTTTTAAGAGTATATTGTCATAATTTTGTGAGTCTAAATCCATAATGTCAAGGTAAAAAATAAAAACACACAATTGCATCATTCAATGCTCAACATTCATTGTATACATCTAGCACATGACTAACATTGCCAACAATTAATATATTCTGGTAATGTAATCCAGATCACACAGAAGAAAATGATTGATTACTACTTGTTTAGTTCAACTCATTACGTTATTTCTTCAATTCAGGGGGAAAAAGTCACAAGTAATCTCTCATAAATTACATTTCTGTAAAACCACAACCTACTCTTCAATCACAATTTGGCAAAACAAAGGTCGCACTACTCTCTAAACCTAAAAACTAAAATCCTAAAAAACCTTGTCATCTTCGCCACTAATGGCCACCACTCATAAGCCTCCAATGGGGGTTGCTCAGCCTGTTTCAGAAAACTTAGCAAGAGATATGGACTATGCTGCCACATTACAACCCACAGCACCTAAAAAGCACCCATTACCAAGGAAGCCTTTGACGTATTTACATGGAGAACCACGAGTGGTATGGGAGGAAGAAGAAGTATAACAGATGATAATGAAAGAGGATTTGCAATTTTCTATTTGCTGTGATTGGGAAATTCTAATGTGGATGGCCAAAACTAGAGAATTTGAGGAAAATACTTCCAAAACAATGCGAGCTCAAGAATGAATGCACGATAGGATATCTGAGTAATAGATATGTTCTAATCAGAGCATCAAGTATGGAGGATTATGTTCATTTGCTATCAAAGCCTATTTATTATATTGGACATAGGAGTTGTTATTACCCAATGCACACACTCAAATGGGATCTTCTATTTGATCAGAGGAAGAAACAATGACAACTAATGCATGGATGTCTTTTCCATTTTACCATCAAATTTCTTTGGTAAGGAAACCGTTTTTCTCTTTGGCGGCAGCGGTAGGGAAGCCTTTGCAGGTGGATATGACAACATGGAATAAAACAAGACCTAGTTGTCCAACGGTGAAGGTTGAAGTGAATTTGTTGGGAGAATTTCCAAAGAGTATAAATATAGGGGTGAGAAATAAGAACACCGGAGAAAACAAAGAAAAACGAATACAAATCAAATGTGATTACATGCCCAAATACTGCAAAAATTGTAAGTTACGGACACAATGAGAAAGAGTGCTATGTGTTACACCCAAAGATGTATCCGAAAGAAGAGGCTGATGGTGAGTAGAGAGGGCAGAAAGAAAACGAAGAGAAGAATCAGGATCAAACAAAGCAAAAGGAGGCAAAGGATAAAGGTAAGGAGAATGTTCATGCATTCCAGGAACAAAAGAGTAAGGGGGGATGGTGGGGGTGGAGGAAGAGGTAGATACAATAACATAGAAGGATTTACTCAGAGATGGAGTCTAAAACAAAATTAGAAGGAAGGTAAGCAAATCATCAATGAGAACAAGTTTAGTGCACTAGAAGACACTAAAGAAGCAGAGGATGTGCAAATCACCTATAAAGAGGGCAATGGTGAAGAAGAGATGCAAAAGAAAACTTCAAAGAAAAGGGTGAAAGAGGTTGTTGGGAAGCAACAACAAAAAAAAAGTAAGGAAATTGATAGGGTGGAAAAAATAGGGGTTTCTGCAAAAGAAAATAACGAAACAAAGTCTACATCCAGAAGAATGATCAGCAACGAAATAGTGAGTAACTCCAAAAGTGATTCAAATGCAAAAATAATGGTTGGGTTGTCAAAAGGAAATCATTATTTTTGCAATTTATGCGAGGTGTAGTTCATAGGAGAGGTTAGAAATATGGGAGGATCTCGAAGTTATGACATAAGATATGAGTTTTCTACAGGTTGTTTGTGGAGACTTTAGTGTGACACTTAATGAAATGGAGAATTGGGGAGGACTATCAGTAACTCATCACGAGACACCAGATTTTGCTTAATGTATAAGTTCTTGTAATATGACAGAGATCAAATTCACATATAGTCTTTGTACATGGTGGAATAGGAGAATAGAGGGGGAGAGTATTTTCAAAAGATTGGATAGAGTACTCAGGAATTCATGCAAGCTTTCCCATCTAGTGATATACACCATTTGATAAGGCAAGGGTCAGATCATGCTCCATTACATGTGATCTATAAAAGTGACCAGGAAGAGGTGATAGTGAATTCGTTTAGGTTCTTGAGTTTTTGGACAAATCATAAAATTTTTAAGGGTCTTATAACACAGTATTGGGAAGTAAATATAGATGGAAACCTGTTCTATGTATTTCATCAGAAGATGAAAAATGTGAAAAGGGTTTCATCGAGATGGAGCAGGGAACCATATGGGAATATTTTTATGAGAATTGCTACAATAGAGGATATTGTAAAGGTAAAGGAAAATCAGGTGGAAGTGAACCCATCAGAAGCCAACATGAAATATTTAGCAAGGGTTGAAGAAGTAGTCAAGAGATACCACCGGATAGAAGAAGAGTATTGGAAACAGAAGGTGGGGATGCAATGGTTCAAAGAAGGAAATACAAACAAAAAGTTTTTATCATTCATATCTCAAGGGAAAATTTAGATAGAACGAGGATATATAATACAAACTACTCAGAACATTGGAGATGAAGTGGTTAATGTCTTCAAGGAACAGTTAAAGGAAAGGTGCACGACTAAGGAATAATCTATGCTTGTTGTTATTCCTAGATTAATAACCAATGAGAAGAATGATGACATGACAAGGGCTCCAACAAAGAAGGAAGTCAAAACTGCAGTTTTAGCTTAAACAAGGATAGTGCAAGTATGCCCAGATGGTTCCTCAGGAGCTTTTTTCCAATCATGTTAGGAGATTATTGAAGAGCACATGTGGAGGATGGTGATGGACTTTTCTGTGGAGGTGAAGTTCCTAAATATATCTCTCACACTAATGTAGTGCTTATTCCTCAAAAAGAGAAGGTAACTAGATTCTCATATTTAAGGCCAATTAGTCGTAGTTCCTTTACAAATAAGATTATATCAAAAGTATAGCATGGACAGATTTCACAGATACTGCCTTTCATAATATCAAATAACCAATCAGGATTCATGAAAGATAAGAGCATAACTGAAAATGTTTTGCTAGCTCAACTTATTATTAAAGACATTAAAAAGTAAAGCCCAAATCACAATGTGGTGGTAAAATTTGATTTGACCTATGATAGAGTTTCATGGATCTTTTTGACTAAAGTGATGAGAAGTTTTGGTTTTGATGAAAGTATCATTGATATGGCGTGGAGACTAATTTCTAATAATTGGTACTCTATACTAGTCAATGGATAGTCTTTTGGTTTCTTTAAATCATCAAAGGGGCTGAAACAGGGAGATCCACTATCACCTACTCTCATTATCATAGCGGGAGAGTTCTTGACTAGAGGTCTCTATAAGCTGAATGAGGATTTGGGTTTCAAAGGGTTTGGAATTTCCAAATGGAGCAAAAAGATTAATCGTCTATCATATGCAGATGATACAATACTATTTTGCTATAGACATAAGGTTCCATAAGGAAAATGATGAAGGTTTTAAGGAGATATGGGTTTGTGTTGGGGTAACTTATCAATTTATCAAAAATTTATATATACTTGCATGAAAAAGTTCCTACTGCAGTTTGTCACAGGATTAAAAGAATCACTGGAATAGCACAAGGTACTTTCCCTTTCACTTACTTGAGATGTCCGATATTTTATGGGTGGAAGACAAAAGCTCAATTTGAAGAGCTATTTAAAAAGGTAGAAGAAAGGGTGCTGGGATGGAGGAACATGCTATTAACATATGGTGGGAGGTATGTTCTAATTACGCATGTTTTACAATTAGTGCTTGTATATCTTATGTCGGTCATGAATCCACCAAAAGGGGTAACAGATTAAGTTCATAAGATTCTTGCAAATTTTTTTTAGGGAGAGTTAAAGGTAAGCATTGGGTTGTGTGGGAAACACCGTGTTTATCGAAATCAGAGGGTGGTGTGAGTTTTAGATCATTACACGATGTATTGCATGCTTTGTTTTCTAAACTGCGGTGGGTATTCACAACACCCACAAACACATTATTGAGTGAATTCATGTGGAATAAGTACTGGACGAAATGGCATCCCATTATGGCACAAGGCAAATGGGCCCCTCAGGATTGGAGGAAAATGATCAAAGTCAGAGAAGAGGTGGAGCACAATATTTGATGGAAAATAAAGTCACGAGATGCTAGCTTCTGGTATGAAAACTGGACAAAGCAAGGTGCTTTGTATTATGTGGAGGAAGCCAGAAGTGGGGAAGATGAGATAGAGCTAAAAAGTTGTATTGCAAATGATCAGTGGGATAAAATTATGTTAATGCAATTCATTGCTGATGAGATGATTGAATATATTGTGAGTGGAATTTCTCTAGTAATAAGATGTGGGGAACAAGATAAACCTTGGTGGATATGTAGCTTGAGAAGATTTGGATGAAAGCTTTGCCTTTCAAGATTAATCTCTTCCTTTGGAGGGCTTGGAAAAGAAGGATTGCCATTGATGATAACCTAAGGAAAATGAGAATCAACATTGCCTCTTGATGTTGGTGTTGTGAAACATAATAAATAGAAACAATGTCTTATTTATTTCTAACAACCTCCATAGCCCAAAAGGTATGGAAGTACTTTGCTTCATATACAGGGCTAGATATCGAAGACAACATTATTATGCAAACCATTAAATGCTGGTGGTATGCGGAAGCTCCTAACAAGATAAACATAGTTGTGAGAGCTATACCAGCACTGATTATGTAGGACTTGTGGAATAGAAGAAATCAAATCAAACACAGAGGACATACAAGTTTTGAAGTGTCACGACCCAGGGGTACCCCCTAGATGTAACATGGCGTATAGAACCCCGAAGGACTCCATACAAGCCACTTAGCATATCATAACATAAGCAATAAGAGTAAAAACACATTTCAAGTCTAAAATTTTCATATAAGAAAAGCGGAAGTCTAGACTCTAAGTCTCAACATTGCCATCTATTACAATGTCTTGAATGAAAAAGGGGCATAGCCCATACAGCATTATTAAAAAAGGGAAACACATGAAACGAAACTACAATATGGGAAAAGCCATTCTCGAACCATGAGGACTCACCAACAAGCTAAGAGAATAAGTAAGTCCAAGCTTTAGCCACTATGATGATCATCTTGAGAACTGGACCCTACAATTGGGGAAAATGTAGGAAAAGTAGGCATTAGTACAAAAATGCACCAAGTATGATAGCCATGTATAAAAACATTGAAAACATGCTAAAAGGGACATTTCATTTGAAAGTATGCAATTTATCATGTTTAAACCTCATCATAAACATAGTGCAAAAGCATAAGTCATAAACATAGTCACCATAATCATAGTCATAATCATCATAAAAGCCTTTGAGAACTCATATACAAAGCTTATTTAGTAACCATAGTTCATAATTCATATATTTGTTCTTGTTGTGGGAATAGACCTTAACCGACATGAGACCATTTGAGCTTAACATGGAATCCGGTGACTCCCACACCGAAAAGGGTTGTTCTACTTGCCTAAGGTAGAACCATACTCTTAGCTTAGGTGGATCCACTAGCTAATGATATATGGGGGCACATAGTTTACGGGATAAGGTATTGCTACTAGAAACCCGACCTCTACTATCATGGGGGATTCCATCCTAAAAGATTGCTCCTAGAAACCCGAGCTCAACTAACGTGAGGACTACCATCTCATATCAATAGCTACTCGGTGCTAAGCATTTATTCCCATGGAGTACCTATTAAGTCTTGACTTAATTAATATATATGGAAGGATGTCTTGACACTCAATCCAACATAATTCATAGGATATCTCTTAGATCATGCGTGAGAATAACCTTTCACTGTCCATGTCTACATATAGATTCAATAGGTGAGAAAGCCTTTTAACCTTAGAATCATCATACTGTGAGAAAACCTTTCACATCATATCATATTCATACATAAGTGTGCATGTGAGAATATCCTTTCAACAACACAACAACTACATCATAATCATAGACACTTCACCCTCAAAGTGTTCTTAAAGCATATACATAAATCTCATAAGCATGCATAATTCTCATACTTTTCCCTTTCAAGGTTCAAAGCTCATATCAAATAAACACATCTAGAATTTCTACCTTAGACATGGATATCATCATAATTCAAGTAACCCAATTACTACATGCATAATTTCATAACATTCTTCTATCATCAACAAACCGACATCACAAGATCACAGTTGAGAAATATGGGATTTCATGGGTTCTTGGGGATACAACTTAAAAACCATAGGAAATCATATATTCATGAATAATATAACATAACTCAATCATTAGAATCAATTTTGAAAGGAACCCATGACTTTGGAATCAAACCCTAACTTTTGGGGATTTCTATCTTTGAAATTGAGATTTTGAAGGGACTCCATGGATTAATTCTATCGATGTATGAAGACTACCATACCTTATCTATGAAGCCCAATTAATTTGGTGTGAAAACCTAGCTTCTTGAACCCTAGCTCAAACTTCCTTTTTCTTCTTCTTCTTCTTCAAGTTCTAAAGAGAGAATATTTGGAGAGGATGAACTTTGGGGATTTGATTTGGGTTTTGGGAAATAATGAGGTGAATGGGTGTATTTTGAGTTAAAATGACTTATATAGATGTATAAAACTTAGGCAAAATGACGTCACTTAATACCCTTTTAAAAAGGAATTACCCAAAATAAGCACCACTTTCAGTGGGGTGCTTAGGGACCACGCCCCTCTTCATGAACCGTCAAGGGAACCACGACCCTTGAAGGTGCCCGTGGTCCCTTGACCAGTAGCTATGCTACCTTGAAAAAAAACCCCACATGGTAAGGCAACCCCACGAGCCTTCCCACAAGCCGTGGTCTTCACCATGGGTCGTGAAGTGGCTCGTGAAGGGGAGCCTTCTTGGGGCTGCTTTAGGGAGGCTACTGCCTCACCACCATGGGTGGCACCATGGAGCGTGGTGGCCACCATGAGTCGTGAAGACCCTCGTTGTAGGGTGGGCAGTTCCTTGGCCAATTGTGGGCAGCCTTGTCCCCTTGCCCATTTTCCTTGGCTCTAGCCCTTCTTTCTTGACGTTAGCCTTCACGTTTAACTCTAGTTTAGCCTACTAATTTTTGGGGTGTTACAATATCTCCCCCTAGGGAAAACTCATCCTCGAATGATGATATAGAAACCTTACGGAAGTAACGACTCAAGACTAGCAGCTCATCAGCATGCAACATTGAAATAATGCACAATTCAAAGGAGGAAACTTCAACTCCATCTCAAACATAATCAATGCATCACAAGGAAGTAGGAATTACATCCAACAACCCATTGTTCTTGAAACTCAACATTTCTCATATTAATAGGAGGAACTACCTTCTCTAAACTAAAAGCATGCTCAACACAATCTCATAGAGCCCTTATGCAATATACTTTCAAAAAGCACAACTAAAGCATGTTCAACAATTCATCTCATGAAGCATATAGGCAACTCTTACTATATGCACAACAACATGAGGAAAAAATTAATCATAAAAACTCATTTTCTTACTAAACATAACTTTCTCAAGAACATGCATAATTTAGGGAAATCATGGAAAAACTCATATAACACACATGACTCTCAACACAAGGAAAACTCAAGAGGAACAAGTTACCTCAAGCTAGGGTAGGAGTACGTAAAAGGAAAAAGATGAGGATAGTGGGACTTCTATCGGCCTCGGCCTCCCAAGTAGAACTCTCAACTAGATGGTTCCTCCACAAAACCTTCACGGAAGCTATTTCCTTGTTTCTCAACCTCTGAACTTGCCGGTCTAGAATCTCTACTGGAACTTCCTCATATCAAAGACTCTCATCAACCCACAAACCTTCTAAGGGGATAATGGATGTCAGATCTCCAATACACTTCTTGAGCATAGAAACATAAAACACTGGATGCACCGAAGCCAACTCACTTGGCAAATCTAACTCATAGGCAACTATATCAATATGCCTCATAATTTGGTATGGGACTACATACCGAGGGATAAGATTCCCCTTCTTGCCAAATCTCATCACACCCTTCATGGGTGAGATTTTCAAATAGACCCAATCGTTAACCTCAAATTCTAAATCCCTTCTCCTCACATCGGCATAAGACTTTTGCCGGCTTTGAGCCGTTCTCAATCTATATCTAATGAGTTGGACTTTCTCAATGGCCTCTAGAACCAATTTGGGACCTATCAAAGCCATTTCCCCCCACCTCGGACCAACCTATAGGAGATCTACACCTCCTACCATACAAGCCTCAAATGGGGCCATACCAATACTTGAGTGATAGCTATTGTTGTAGGCAAACTCTACCAATGGCAAATGGTCATCCCAATTACCCTTAAAGTCAATCACACAAGCCCTTAACATATCTTCCAAAGTTTGAATGGTGCACTCCGCTTGCCCATCAGTTTGGGGATGAAAAGTCGAACTAAGCTTAACCTTGGTGCCTAGGCCTTTATGTAAAGACCTCCAAAAATGAGAAGTGAATTGAGGGCCACGATCGAAAATAATGGATAAAGTCACTCCATGCAACTTCACAATTTCTCTTAGGTACAACTTGGCATAGTCCTCCACCGAATAGGAAACCTTGACGGGAATGAAGTGAACCGATTTGGTCATCCGATCTACAATAACCCATATAGAATCATTTTGTCTCCAAGTGCAAGGTAAGCCCTCAATAAAATTCATATTTATCTCTTCCCACTTCCAAGTGGGGATACCTATATCTTGGGATAAGCCTCTCAGGCTTTGATGCTCCACCTTAACTTGTTGATAATTAGGGCACTTAGCCACAAACTCCGCGATATATTTCTTCATCCCATTCCACCAATAGACCTCCCACAAGTCACGATACATCTTGGTGGCTCCTGGGTGAATAGAGTATCGAGAACTATGAGCTTCTGACAAGGTTATCTCTCTCAAGTCATCAACATTAGGAACACATATATGGCCTTGGTATCTAAATACACCATCTTCCCATTGGGAGAAAGCCTCAACAGATTTCTTAAGTACCGCCTCTTTCAATTCAACAAAAATAGGATCAAGACCTTGCTTAGATTTCACATCTGCCACAAAAGACGAGTCGTACCCATTATGAACCATGACACCAATTTGGTGGAATCCACTTATTGAATACCTAACCGAGCCAACCTATGAACATCCCAAACCAACTATTTCTTATCTTCCTCAACATGTGCCACACTACCATGGACAACCTATTAAGAGCATCCGCTACCACATTGGCCTTGTTGGGATGATAAAGAACACTCATATTATAATCCTTCAACAATTCAAGCCACCTCCTTTGGCGAAGATTTAAATATTTTTGACTAAACACATATTGTAAGCTGTTGTGATCGGTAAACACATCAACATGCACCCCATATAGATAATGCCTCCACATATTTAAGGCAAAAACAACTACTGCTAATTCAAGGTCTTGGGTAGGATAATTCTTCTTATGGACTTTAAGTTGCCTTGAAGCATAAGCAATCACCTTACCATTTTGCATAAGTGCACATCCCAACCCAACTCTAGAGGCATCACAATACACCACAAAACCATCTGTACCTTCCGGTAAAGTCAACACTAGGGTGGAAGTAAGTCTATCCTTCAACTCTTTAAAACTCTTCTCACAAGCTTCCAACCAAATGAACTTAGCCTTTTTTTTAGTCAAAGCCGTCATCGGAGAGGCAATGGAAGAAAAACCCTCCACAAATCTTCTATAATAACTGGCCAAATCCAAAAAGTTTCTATGTCCAAAGGAGTTAGAGGTCTTGGCCAACTCTTGACCTCCTCTGTCTTCTTAGGATCCACCTCAATACCCCTACTAGACACAATATGACCAAGGAAGGCTACGGACCCTAACCAAAATTCATACTTGCTAAACTTTGTGAAAAGTTGATGGTCCTTAAGAACTTGCAATACATTTCTCAAATGATCAACATGCTCATTCTCAATCCTTGAATAGATCAAAATGTCATCGATGAACACAATCACAAACATGTCAAGGTAGTGTCTAAACACTTTATTCATCAAGTCCATAAATGCTGCCAGAGCATTAGTCAACCCAAATAAGATAACCAAGAACTCATAATGACCATACCGGGTACTAAAAGTCATCTTTGGGATATCTTCACCTCTCACCCTTAAATGGTGATAACCCGATCTAAGGTCAATTTTCAAGAAGTAACTTGCCCCTTGTAATTGATCAAGCAAATCATCTATCCTTGGAAGAGGATACTTGATCTTAATTGTCACTTTGTCCAATTGACGATAATCGATGCACATATGAAAGGACCCATCTTTTTTTCTAACAAACAATACGGGAGAACCCCATGGTGAGATACTTGGCCGGATGAAGCCCTTATCTAACAAGTTATTTAACTGTTCTTTCAACTCTTTAAACTCAGTCGGGGCCATTCTATAAGGAGGAATTAAGATAGGTTGCATATTCGGGAGAAGGTCAATACAGAAGTCTATCTCCCGTTTGGGAGGAATACTGGGTAGATCATCTGGGAATACTTTCGAAAACTCATTTATGATGGGGACTGACTTAAGAGTAGGGGTCTCAGAATCTACATCCCTCACCCTAAAAAGATGGTAAATGCAACCCTTGGAGATCATCTTTCTAGCCTTCAAACATGAGACAAACTAACCCTTAGGCATAGAATTTCCCACCTTCCACTCAAGGACAGGCTCACTCGGGAACTGAAACTTAACTACCCAAGTTCTACAATCAATCGATGTATAACAGGAGTGCAACCAATCCATACCAAGTATGACATCGAAATCTAACATGTCCAGCTCTACCAAATCGACAAGAGTAACTCTATGGGATAGGGAAACATGGTATCTTCTATAAACCCTCTTAGCTACCACAAAATCACCAACAAGATTAGAGACTGAAAAAAGGTTCTAACAATACATCGGGAAGCACATCAAATCTTATTGCCACACATGGCGTCACAAAAGATAAAGTAGCACTGGGGTCTAACAAAGCATACACATCTATATGGAAAACATTTAACATACCGGTGACCATGTATGGAGAACTCTCTTGTTCACCTTGGTTTTGGAGAGCATAGAAGCGGTTTCTCTTAGGAGCATTGGAGTTTGAACCACTAGGAGGAGCTTGCTTGCCCTCTCTTCCCTTAGCCATAAGCATTTGACAATCTATCATCTTGTGATTACTCTTTCCACAACTACAACAACAATCCGTGCCAACTAGGCACTTACCATTATGCTTCCTTCCATAGTTTGCACAAGTAGATCTAGCCACATAAGAACCACTACCATTACCTCCTTGAGGTTTAGAGTTGGAAACCCTATCTTTGTTGACCCTTGGAGCACTAGAGGAACCTTGGTTGGAAAATATTTGTTTAAACCTTGGTCGACCTTGTCCATCAGACCTAGTATTGGAGAAGTTCCCATCACCGGTATTAGCTCTTTTCACCTCCCTATTCTCTTCCTTGAGTTTTGATTCCTCAATTTGTTGGGCGTAAACCATAAGACGTGAGATATCCATATCATGATGGAGCATTTCCATCCAACATTCTTTTTCTACCATGTCAGACACGCTCGTTAAAAACCTACTCATCTTAGCCCTCGAATCTTCCACCATAGTTGGAGCATACTTGGACAATTGAGTAAACTTTAGGGCATACTCCTTAACACTCATACTTCCTTGACGAAGGTTAATGAACTCTTCCACCTTAGCTTCGCTCAACTCTCGGGGAAAGAACCTATCAAGAAACACTAATTTAAACAATTCCCACTCAATGGGACCTGCTCCTACCGGCCTCTCCCCCTTCCATTGATCATACCAAACTTGAGCAACAGCTGTCAATTGGTAAGAGGTTAACTCCACCTTCTCTTTTGGATTCACCCCCATAATATCAAGTACCTTATAGACCTCATCGATAAACCTTTGAGGATCCTCTTCCACTTTGGAGCCATGAAATTGGGGGGGGTCATTCTTGCAAAAATCTCTCACTCTTGAAGCCACCGAATTAACAGAAGCTACAACATCTCTATTGGCTTGAGCCTCCAAAGCTTGGGATAACATTTGAAAAGCTGACCTGACCTCCGCATTTGTCATATTCTCGGCTAAAGGATCAACTGGAGCTTGAGGAAGAGATCCTTGATTCACATTGTCCCCCTCAATTCTACTAGTGAAGGCTCCTTGAGTAGTCATGTCCTATAGACCACCGAGTAAGGATTAGGAGAGAGATTTTATAGAGTTAAACTCTTGGCATGACTTAAAAGTAATGAAAGAAGTGAAGTTTCCCAATCATCTTATAGCTTCTCACGCGCTCACACTCATAAACAAGACTCTACCAGACATGTCCTATGAGACATAAACCTAGAATCATTCTAAACCTTGTGCTCTGATACCAAGTTTGTCGCGACCCAGGGGTACCCCCTAGATGTAACATGGCACATAGAACCCCGAAAGACACGATACAAGCCACTTAGCATATCATAACATAATCAATAGAACAATAAGAGTAAAAACACATTTCAAGTCTAAAATTTTTATATAATAAAAGAGGAAGTCTAGACTCTAAGTCTCAACATAGCCATCTATTATAATGTCTTGAATGAAAAAGGGGTATGGCCTATACAATATTGTTTATAAAGGGAAATAGATGAAACAAAACTACAATATGGGAAAATTTGTCCTCGAACCATGACGACTCACCAACAATCTTGGAGAATAAGCAAGTCCAAGCTTTAGTCACTATGATGATCACCTTGAGAAGTGGACCCTACACTTGGGGAAAATGTAGGAAAACTAGGCGTTAGTACAAAAAAGCACTAAGTATGATAGCCATGCATAAAAACATTGAAAACATGCTAAAAGGGACATTTCATTTGAAAGTATGCAATTTACCAATTTTAAACCTCATCATAAACATAGTGGAAAAGCATAAGTCATAAACATAGTCACGATAATCATAGTCATAATCATCATAAAAGCCTTTGAGAACTCATATACAAAGCTTATTGATTAACCATAGTTCATAATTCATATACTTGTTGTTGTTGTGGGAATAAGCCTTAACCGACATGAGATCATATGAGCTTAACATTTAATCCGGTGACTCCCATACAAAAAAGGGTTTCTACTTTCCTAAGGTAGAACCATACTCTTAGCTTAGGTGGATCGACTAGCTAATGACCTATGGGGGCACATAGTTTATGGGCTAAGTGGATTGCTACTAGAAACCCGGTCTCTACTATCGTGAGGGCTTCAATCCTAAGAGATTTCTCTTAGAAACCCGAGCACAACTAACGTGAGGGCTCCCATCTCATATCAATATCCACTCGGTTCTAAGCATTTATTCCCATGGAGTACATATTAAGTCTTGACTTAATTCATATTTATGGAAGTATATCTTGACACTCAATCCAAAATAATTCATAGGATAGCCCTTAGATCATGCGTGAGAATAATCTTTCACCGTCAATGTATAAATATATATTCAATAGGTGAGAAAGCCTTTAAACCTTAGAATAAACCTTTCACATAATATCACATTCATGCATAAGTGTGTATGTGATAATATCCTTTCAACAACACAACAACTACACCATAATCATAGACACTTCACCTTTAAAGTGTTTTTAAAGCATATACATAAATCTCATACTTTGCCCTTTCAAAAGTTCAAACCTCATATCAAATCAACACATCTATAATTTCTACAGTAGACATGGATATCATCATAATTCAAGTAACCCAATTACTACATGCATAATTTCATAAGATTCTTCTAACATCAACAAGCCCTCATCACAAGATCACAATTGAGAAATATGGGGATTTCATGGGTTCTTGGGGATACAACATAAAAACCATATGAAATAATCAATTCATGCATAATATAACATAATTCAATCATTAGAATCGATTTTGAAAGGAACCCATGACTTAGGAATCAAACCCTAACTTTTGGGGATTTCATCTTTCAAATTGAGATTTTGAAGGGATTCCATGGATGAATTCTATTCATGGATGAAGACTACCATACCTTATCAATGAATCCCAATGAATTTGGTGTTAAAACCTAGCTTGTTGAACCCTAGATCAAACTTCCTTCTTCTTCTTCTTCAAGTTCTAGGGAGAGAATATTTGGAGAGGATGAACTTTGGGGATTTGATTTGGGTGTTGGGAAATAATGAGATGAATGGGTTTATTTTGAATTAAAATGACTTATATAGGTGTATAAAACTTTGGTAAAATGACCTCACTTAATATCCCTTTAAAAAGGAATTACCCAAAATAATTCCCACTTTAAGTGGGGTGCCTAGGGACCACGCCCCTCTTCACGAACCGTTAGGGGCACCATGGCCCTTGAAGGTGCCTGTGGTCCCTTGACCAATAGCTATTCTACCTTGAAAAAACCTCCACATGGTGAAGAAAACCCCATGACCCTCCTCACGGGCAGTGAAGTGGCTTGTGAAGGGGAGCCTTCTTGGGGTAGCTTTAGGGAGGCTACTGCCTCACCACCAGAGGTGGCACCACCGGGTATGGTGGCCACCACGGGCCATGAAGACCCTCGTGGCAGCGTGGGCAGTTCCTTGGCCAATTTTGGGTAGCCTTGGCCCCTTGCCTTGGCCCTTGCCCATTTTTCTTGTCTTTTGCCCTTCATCCTTCACGTTAGCCCTCACGTTTAGTTCTATTTTAGCCTACTAATTCCAGGTTATTACATGAAGGGATAGTGCATCAAGTTGAGAAGAACTTGCAAGTAATGGTGAGGATGAAAAGTCTACATATCAAAGTAACAGTAAGATCTTGGCAAGACACGGTGAAAATATTAGGTGCTCATAAACCTAGAATTTATCATCATATTGTCCAATGACAAAACTAGATGAAAGACTACTAAAATGCAACACTGATGGTACAAGTTAAGGTAACCTAAGAGAAAGTGCATATGGATTCTGTTTTAGAGACAACATTGGAGACCTAATTCATGTGCAAGCTGAAAGAATTGGTTTTGCTCCAAATATTGAAGCGAAAGCGAGAGCTATTTATGCAGCTTTACAATTTAGCAAAGAACAGGGGTGGCAGAATATGTTGATAGAAACAGACTCCTTGACAATAAAAAACATCATTCAAGGGATCTAGAGAATCTAATGGGAGATAGTGGAGATGGTGGATGTTATAATAAGAGAGGTGCAACAACAACATGTTAGAATTAAGCATATTTTTAGAAAAGGTAACTAAATGACAAAATTATTTAGCAAATCTAGCTATTAATTAAGAATGTATGCACTCTCAGAACATTCACAAAGCTACCAACAATAGGTAAGGATCTTGATCGCCTAAAGTTACAAGAGTTGAATGGTGAAGAGGCAAGTCAAGAAGGTGATGAAGAGTGACACTTGGAGGATCGCCGACCTGGTCGACGATGCTCGACTAATTCTGTTGATCAGTCCAAAAGATGAAAATTTGGAAGAGTATAAATGCGAATTTTTAGAAGATGAAAAATGGGTTTTAAATTCCAAAATTTTGAGTGAATGTTCTGAGTGTTTTAGAGTTGTAACGTTGAGTTTTTGATCCCAAACACTGTTTTTGGATGTTTTCGAGTAGAGTTTTAAGTTGGGTTTTGATTTTAAGTTAATTCAAGCGTTGTGAAGACTCAAATCTTATTACCCAGCTAATGGAGAACATATTTGATAATATTTTGTTGCTTTTATAATGTGTGGCTAAAACCCCCATTCTTGGGGGGCTGTGATTATGTGATTAATTGTCTCAATTAGCTCATGGGTGTAAGTAATTACTGATTTAATAGTTGTTTTTGAAGTGGATTCAATTGATAACTGAGTCCTAATTCATGAATTGTAGTTGCAAATGCATTTCTAGTCTAGTATTCTATGCTTGCTTGAGAAAGAGGTCTTACAATTAATGTTATCAATTGATGATTGTAGTGATTGGGTTGTTGTGGATGCAGCTTGAGATAGTGAGTCTAAGTTCGATCCTACTAATCTAGCTCGAGAGAGTAGATTAATCGAGGTTTTAGGTTATTCATAATTTTTATGCTTATCGAGGTTCTAGAGAACTCACTTGAATAGTGATAGTTCATCTAGAGATGGCTATTACATTTAAAGTCTAGCTTACCCACTAAGATTCAATAGTTTTCAGTAAATAGTAATCACCCGTATAACGAAATTGGCAATTAATCGATCATATCCCCAAGGATCCCTCTCTACTTGAATACTCCCCTATTTTCGTAGTTGTTAATTGACAAATCTAATCCCCCCATTTGACACTAGTTTTCAACCCCTGCAATTTACTTTAATTGTTTCGATAAATTATATTCCTACAACCGATTAGAAAACATCTTTGACTTCGTAATTGAATTTTCTACCGTATCACTCCTTGTGGGATCGACCCCAACTCTTTGATGGGTTTATACTAGATTTTTATTGCCTACACTTAGAATTGGATGGAGTGTAGTTGAGCATTATAAAAAATGGAGCCGCTGCCGGGGAGTGGTGTTCAGAATTCTTTTAGGAAAGTTTAGTTGTGATCTAATTTTGTTTGTAGTTGCATCGACTTACTTTGTTTTGTGTTTGTTGTTGGTTGTTCATGAAAAGGTGACGAGATGAGTGTGAACGGGAGCAACACTAGCCAACTTGGACATCATGATAACATTGGTAACTTGAACGATATCAATTAAGCTCAATTGAGTGGTGTAGGTGCTATTTGTTTACCTACGGTCTTGGGAAATGTGGTATTCCATGTGACTAGCATGATGTTGTAACTATTGCAAATGAAAAGTTTATTCAGAGGGCTGGCTCATCAGGATCCCCATGAATATAATTTTGTGGACGTGTGTGGTCCATTTTCGTTCAAGAACATCTCACAGGAGTCAGTCTAGCTTCGATTGTTTCATTTTTCGTTGATGGCAGAAGTGACAAAGTGGTTAGCTGACCTACCAAAGGACTCGATTACGTCTTGGGATGAGCTTACCGAGGCACTCTACATAAGTTTTTTCCCTCCTTTAAAAATGATGGCATTAAGAGATAATTTCAGGGCTTTAAATGATTGGATGGTGAACTAATCCATGAGACATGACTGAGGTTTCAGAAGCTGTTACTCCAATACCCAATTCATGGACTCCCTATCAACGTGTTGTTACAACATTACTACCAGAGTCTAGATTCAGTCAACAAGGGTGTGGTTGGCCAGCTTGTTCAAGGAGGAATTATGCAACAACCTTTTGAAATAGCGTCGACTATTCTTGATGGGATGATGAAGATAAATCGTGCTTGGTACACAAAGGAAAATCAAGTGTCTCCTTTGACCTTCAGGTTGACAAAGGAACAAATAGAAAAGGACCAAGAGCAGGATGAAAACATGGCTTAAATGATGACCCAAATGTGAACGCAGCTAGAGTTAGTGGAGTAAATCCCGATGATGCGCACTTTGATGCTTTGTACAATGAAGGACTACACTTTCTATCAAATTAAGGAGGAGGTTTCCGTCAAAATTATCCAAGTCCAGGCAGGAACCAATGATGGAATAGAGAGTGTGATGAAGGTTGAAAGGACGGTGATATGGAGTGGCGTGACCGTGGTAAAACTAGAGAGAGCGAGATGGTATAAAGAGAGATATGTACCTCCCCATGAGTGTCAAAAACCAAAAGAGCAAAGGGCTGACCCAAAAAGTTTCTGCACTGAAGATATGCTTGCATGCATTCTCAATAAAGTGGAAGGGCCAGACAGAGTGCTCAAGGAATTGAAAGATGACGTCTCAACTCTGAACAAAACGATTACTTCTCACTCGGTGTCCATTAAATAGCTGGAAACACAAATGGGTCAAATCTCGACTCATTTTAACCCAAGGCCAATAGGAGAATTACTGAGTGATACCATGGCAAACCCAAAGAATGAAGCGTGAAAGTATATACTCATTGTGCCACAATATTAAATAAGGTGCTTCTTAGGAGGAAACCCAAGTTCTTAGCTTTTATTATTGCTATTTAAATAACGAGTGTTAAATGTGCAGGTCAAAAATTCAAAGTTTTGGGTAGAGGAGCAAGTAGGCGAGCTAGTCGGTGACTCGCCGAACAGGTTGGCGACTCACCGAATAGGTGGGCAAGCTCGATTCAGATCGCTATGTGGACCAACTAATTAGCTGGAGGTTTTGTAAAACTCGTGGGACAAAAGAGCCATTCAGCGTGTCGCTAAATGGTCGGCGACATAAGTGGGTGTCGCCGAATGGTGCGCGAACTAAAGGGTCAAAAGGCCTAAATCATTTTTAAAATTCAAAAAATCCCTTCATTTCCTATTTTCTGACTTTTGCAATTTCACAACCATAGTTTAGCTTTTTATTCTCATTATTGTGAGTGGGATCAACTGCTTGGGGGATGTTTCATGCACTTTTGCTTGTTGATTCTCTAGCCTAGCACTTGTTTATCAACTTTTGAGGTTGGTTATCAGAACCCCACCTTTAATTTTATTTTTGTAGTTTCAAATGCATGAAAGTATCCCTATTGAATTATTTGCGTAATATTAATGGTATGATTCATCGTTGTTTGTTTGTGCCTTGTCGTACTTTGTTTATGCGTATTTTTGCCTTTAACTGTCGAGTCCATGTGTTGAATGAGTGAAATTGCAGATGTGTGTTAATTGTGTGTTGGGTCTAGTGTGGGAGAAGTCTGAGTAACCCCAATTGCACCAATCAAGGGATTTGCCCAATGATAGTGTGGACTATCTCATTCTTAGGCAAAAGACGTCGATTAGTCAATTTTGGACAAATCAGGGGAAGTCGATTAACTTTGCTTTGGATGCCCTCACTGTGAGAGTGGAGGCTTGTGAGTAGGGGGAAAGAGTGTTTGAGGATGTGACGTCCTTAAAGGCTGATATTGTTGGGTTGATATGTGATGTGGATAAGCTGAAATCCACAGATCTTTCGATGTTATTCAGCTCAGTAGACCTTCCTAAGCTTCCAAGCACAGATTTTCTAGCCAGTTCTAAGATCCCTCTAGCTACTATAATTGGAGATGTTGCTAGGAGTGATGAGGATGCAGAATCAGAAGCTCCCGAGACTGATGAAGAGGAGCTTGGTGTTCGAGACACAGTTACATATGATGACTTAGAAGACCTTGAGCGAGCGATGGTGCTTACAGATGTGAAGGCATCTCTGAGGGATACATCGATGATGGGCTCTAATGGAGTAGAGGATGGAGTAGAGCCAGGCACTGATGCCCGGACTGAGAGAGTGACTGATATGCAGAGTTCACCACCGGCTTGGCCTGACAAGGGGATTTTGACTCTTCTCAATTTTGTTTTTAGACTTTTTATTTAGTTTGCCTTTGAGGAAAATTGCTTGTTTTGTTTGGTGGGGTAAGGTATATGCATAACTACCTCTTTTGGGTTGTTTTTATGGATATTATTGTTGTTTTTGTGTTGTGTATGAATGCTTGTGTGAATGCTGGATTTTGTTGGTATATATTGGTTTTTGATCCATTGGTTTTAAATGTTAATGTTGGTTTTGACCCGAATTAAATTTTTTGTCACCTCTTGATATTTGTGAATGTGGCTATTCTCTTGCAAATTTGAGTGTCAGTTGCGATCAATACTGATGACTTGGATTGTGCTCTTAGTTGAACGATATGTTTGTACAGCTCCAATGAGGCAAATTGAGTTGCATTAGTCATATGTGAACTCTTAGCATCTCATTGTGACTATCCGGTTGTTAAGTGACCTGTTGTGATGATCGTTGCATGCAAGTTGAAAATTGTAGAGTCTTGTTTGTGTATTGTGTTGAATGCCGTGTGTGGTGAGATTACATGAAAATATGTGCTTGGTAATACCTAGAACTTGCCCCATTTGTTCAATTGACTAATGTAGGAAAACGATAGAGATGATCTTAGGCCCAATTTATGAAGAGTGAACCAAAATTATTATTATACCTCTTTGTGACCACCTTGTGAGAGTGTGAACCTAGCTTTGCACCATTTGAGCCTACCCTTTTCTTTGGATGAAACATGAACAACTTTGGCCTCTTTGTCCCATCACCTATAACCTTTATGAAGAATTGGTTCTTTTGGATAACCAACTTAGGCCAAAAGCCTAAGTTGGGGGTGTGATGAAAAAACAGAAAAGTTAAGAATTTGTAAAAATCGGCCCTTAAAGGATTATGTTGAAAAAGATGGAACCCCTCCATGTAAACAAAAAAGAAGGAAAAGAGAAGAGTGAAAGAATAAAAAGATTGAAAAGGAAAAAACTTGTACAATGAAAAATAAGGGATATCCACTGAGTTATACTTAAAAGAACATAGGGTGAATTGTGAAAATCATAAAGTCTAAAAGAGAAGGTGTAGAAGCGACATGTAGCCATGTTTTGTGAAGGTATAAGTCACTAAGCCAAAATGATCATACCTTTACCTTCAGCCCCGCTACAACCCTTTAAAGACCTTTGTGATCTTGAGTGAGCTGAAAGTCATGTTGGTATGAAAATACAGGCAAGACTATGGGTAAATTCATGCATATGTTTCTCTTTGAGAGTGTGAGAGTTGCTTTTGATTCCGAAATTCTGAAAATTTGATGAGTTTTGTGTGAGCATGGAATCATTGTTGGTGTGAGGGAATTTGAATGCTTTTAATGAGCTTGAACTTGCATTTGAAGCAAGCATTGTGAGCTTGAGTTCTATTTGATGATGACTAGTTATAGTTTGAAACTTAAAGTGCACAATTGAACATTGCATGGGTAGTTTGAACCTCTTGTGTACATTCATGTTAAGTCTTGATTAACACTATTTGAAGACATGTTGAACCGATTCATCTTGTGCTCTACTTGAGGACAAGCAAAAGTTTAAGTTGGGGGTGTATGTCATGACCCGAGAGCACCCCCTAGTCGTAACACGGCGTACTCGACCCCGAAGGGGTCTAATACAAGCCTCTTAGCATTCATAACATTCGATACATAGAAATAGTGCGGAATTTAAAACTTTTCTTTAATAAATCCAACATCAAAAGACATTTCATAAAGCAGCGGACTAAGTTTCACATGGCCATCTTAGACAAACTTTAGCAAGATAGGGTCACGGCCCTTTACAATCGAATCTTAACAATAGTATCAAAATAAGAAAGAACTAGAAATAATAAAAGTCTTTGTTCTCGACATATGAGGGCATACCAAAAGAGGTCTTGAGAGAACTCTAATCCCAAGCTTCACTAGAGAATGCAATCACTTTCCGGAACCTACACTTGTAGTAAAAATAAGAAAATATGGGTTAGCACACAAAAATGTACTAAGTATGATGACCATGCAAAAACAGGCTTTAAAAGGGACATTTTGGTTGGAAGTCATGCTTTATGCCATTTTAGTAAAACTTCATGAACATTTATAAAAGAGGCATACCATAAGTCACAACCAACATACAAGTCACCTTACCACATTTGAACAAAAGTACATACAACCCTTTACCTTCATCTTGAGCTTCCACCTCAAGTAATCCTCAAGCTATGCCTTGTGCAATGTATGGGTAGCATCCCATACCACCACCCACACTAAGACACCACCTTAAGATCACCAAAAGTAAACTTACCATTCATCATGCTTCACATTACAAGTATTCATGTTCAACTAGTACCAACATACGATACATAAGCGTATTCGTCAAGTAAGCCATTTCATCATCTTAGGATCTCTATCTAAGTTACCCTAAGACACACCTAAGTAAGATAAGGAGTGGTCGCCCATACAACCTCTTCATACACACCTAGGAATTCCTCAAGGCTACAATAGACAAGAACCTTTACAGTTCGACATAACATGCGAAGTAACTCATTTCATCAATATAAGCTACTCATTCATCATTTCATTTAGACAATAAGTCGACATTCTTCAATTACATGATTTAGAGGACTTTCATACATTTTGTCCTTCGGACTTAGAGAACTCACTATAGCACCTTCAAAGCGTACTCATGCAATGTATAGATAGCATCCCATACTACTACCTACACTTTGTAGTACCTATCAAGTAACTAGAGTGCACATCTCACATGATGGGAATAACCATTTAACCGACATAGACCATGCAAGCTAGACATGGAATCCGATGTACTATCCCACATCGTAAGGGTTGATCTCCTTGTCGAAGGAAGGCCGGTTCATCTAGCTTAGGTGGATCCATTAGCTAGGACCTATAGGCACATAGTTATGGGATATGAAAGATGTTCATTGAGATCCGACCTAAGGTTGGGAGAACCTCCATCTAACCATATCCTCTTGGTGCTTTTCCTACATTCCGTAGAGTAGTTTCATTGCATTAGTGTACTAGGGAGGGCCACCAACATTAGGCCTACTGTCCCAAATTACTTTCCCAAGAAAGGTCCACCACCAATAGGCCTACCGTTTCAAGGTACTTTAAGGATAGCTCTTGACTTCCTTAGAGAGAGCTACCACCTTTAGGTCTACCATCTCTTAGTCCATCATTTCACACAAGAAAGAGGCCACCACCACTAGGTCTACCGCTTCAAGGTTTAACACACACAAGGAAAGGCCACCAACATTTGGTCTACCAACCCAAGGTGTTACATTCACATTAGCACCTAGACTCCTCATGAAAGGCCACTAACATTAAGTCTACCAATCCAAGGTTTAGCCTAGAATACTTCATTAGACATTTATAGAAAGGCTTCCAAAATTAGGTCTACCAATTCTAGACATTCATTCATTCATTTATGAAAGGCTACCAACAATAGTTCTACCAATCTAGGACATTGAGACATTAAGCCAAGATACATTCATCATTCAAGAGGAGGATCCCTAAGCCTAACAAGCCAAGAGATCACATTCAATATTGTTTTCACTAGTCAAGAAGAGGGCACCTAAGCCTACCAATTCAAGATATCACATTCATCATTGTAGAACACTTCACACTCCATCAACTTCATTCATGAGTGTTAAGAGAGAATATACTATAAATCACAACACGCTCACATTCTATACAAGATCATCATTCCATCATTGAAATCACAAGTATATTATTCACATTATACATTCCCAATTACAACATTATGATAATACTTCAATTCCTTACAATATGCCTTCAAGGCCATGATCACAATGTACATAGTAAGTAAACACCTCCACCTTTCAAGTGGATCAACAATTCAAGTACAATTCTACTTCAACAAGCAATTAGGTCAAACTTGCACTTTCAAGGTTATGATCACAAATCCTCAATTCACCAACAACTCACCATAATTAGACCTAGATAATGATACAAATCAACAATCTAAATCTATCTACACATAAATCCATTATCATTCATTCATAATGATCAAACCCACTTTATAAGTCACAATTTAGGAATTGAGAGAAATCATGGGTTCAAGGAGTAAAATAATCTTAAATTGTCCATTAAATGTCAATATAATCATAATATGACATTAGTAAACCTTTAAAATCGTTTAATGAAAGAACCCATGAGATTGAGTAACACCCTTGAAATTTCAAGAACTTGAAAGCTTTGAAAACTTATTGGAAATTGACTCTAGGGTGAAGACTAACCCTAGATGAAGGATCTCCATACCTTTGCTAATATTCCCCAAGAAATTTGATAAAGAAACCACCTTCCATCCAAACCCTAGCTCCAAGTTCTTGACCTTCTTCAATGGAGGATTGTAGAGAGAGAAATATTTGAGAGGAGGTGGGTTTCTTTTTAATTCTAATTGGAGAGACTTAAATGGAAGAATTTAGGTCTAAAAGGGTTTTATAGTTGCTAAGAAAGGCATAGAATAATAGGGACTTAACTTAGGAAAAGAATTAAGGACCCACAAAGTTTTAACATAAAAGTTTTCACTAAACCCATCTAAGCTCTCCCTTTGCACCCCTTGGCTCGCCTAGGGCACTAGGCGACTCGCCTAATGGCCCTTGGCTCACCCATTTTGACAGTGCTTCATTATTTTGGACATAACTTTTTACTCCGAGATCGGAATTGGGCAAACTTGGTGGCATTGAAAAGAGGACTTAGAGACCTTTAATTGCATAGGTAATGGCCCACCTAATTCGTTTTGAGCTAAGAGATATCATCATTTGAAGTTGACCCTACAAGTTGTAACTTAAAAATCTGCCCCTTGCCCGTCTAAGCTCGCCTTTTGGACACTTGGGCTCGCCAAGTGCACCCTTGGCTTGCCCTTTATTCCAATGGGCTCACTCAAAGGCTGGTCATTGGGTGATGGAGGGGGAGAAGAGCGACACGCCAACCAGCTCGGTGAGCTCCCCTTTAGCTCGCCCTTTGGTCCAGTAGCTAGGCCAAATGGGCAGTCCACTAGGCGACCATAGGGGCATAAGGGTGACTCGCCAACACCTTAGGTGATTTAGCAGCCTTATCGCCAAATAGTCCTTCTAAGGAGAAGGCTTCTTTCACCCTAACTTGCTAGCCTAGGTCCTTGCTTGCACCCTAGGCTGCTACCTAGCTCCATTTAAGTTCTAAAATAGCATAAACATCAACCTAAGGTCACACTAATCCAAATATCCAGGCTCTAGTTCATCCTATCATTTTCCGAGTCGTTACAGTGTAGATGAGTCTGGGATTTCGACTCATTTAGGGATTAATATTCATAGTTTTAGTGTCCTAAATGCCTATCTTATGCTCTAAACTGATGTTTATATGATAATTTGCAGATATGTGGGAAAAAGAGCAAGGCAAGGACATTACCTAGCAAAAAAGGAGCGAAAAAGTTGCAGAAAGGAAAAGCTGACAATTGCCAAGACCACTCAGTGACTCGCCAAGACCACTCGGCAACTCGCCAAGACCACTCGGCGACTCGCCAAGACCACTCGGCGACTCGCCAAGACCACTCGGTGACTCATCGAGCGGTACTTCCGCTCACCTAAAGTTATAGCATGCCAACCCCGGGGAAAAGCCAACTCAGCGATAGAAATGGCACTTCGGCGAACCACTAAATGGATCAGCAATAAGGATCGTGATCGCCTAAAGTTACAGGAGTTGAATGGTGAAGATGCAAGTCAAGAAGGCGATGGAGAAGGACACTTGGTGCATCACCGACCTGGTAGGCGATGCTCGACGAATTCCACCGATCAGTCCAAAAGTTGAAAATCTGGAAGAGTATAAATGTGAATTTTTGAAAAATGAAAAGGGGGTTCCAAGTTCTGAAATTTTGAGCGAATGTTCTGAGTTTTTGAGAGTACTAACTTTGAGTTTTTGATCCCAAACACTATTTTTGGAAGTTTTTTAGTAGAATTTTAAGTTGGGTTTTGTTTTTAAGTTAATTTCAAGCATTTTGAAGACTCAAATCTTGTTACCCAGCCGATGGAGAACATAGTTGGTAATATTTTCCTGCTTTTTATAATGTGTGGCTAAAACCCCCATTCTTGGGGGAGAGATTATGTGATTAATTTTCTTAATTAGCTTATGGGTGTTCGTAATTACTGATTTAATTGTTGTTTTGAAGTGAGTTCAATTGATAACTGAGTCTTAATTCATGAATTGTAGTTGAAAATGTCGTTCTAGTCTAGTATTCTATGATTTCTTGTGAAAGAGGTTTTAGAATTAAGGTTATCAATTGATGATTGTAGTGATTGGGTTGTTGTGGATTCAGCTTGAGAAAGTGAGCCTAAGTTCGATCCTACAAATCTAGCTCGAGAGAGTAGATTAATTGAGGTTTTGGTTTGTTCATAATTGTTATGCTTGTCGAGGTTCAAGAGAACTCGCTTGAATCATGATAGTTGATCGAGAGATGGCCATTACATCTAAAGTCTAGCCTACCCACTAAGATGCAATGCTTTTTCGTAAATAGTAATCAACCGTATAGCGAAATTGGCAATTAATCGATCACATCCCCAAGGATCCTCTCTACTTGAATACTCCCCTGTTTTTGTAGTTTGTTAATTGACAAATCTAATCCCCCCATTTGACACTAGTTATTAACCCCTGCAACTTACTTTAATTGTTTTGATAAATTCTATTCCTACAAAGATTAGAACACATCTTTCACTTCGTAATTGAATTCTCTACCGTTCGCTCCCTGTGGGATCAACCCCAACTCTTTGTTGGGTTTATACTAGATTGTAATCGCCTACACTTAGAATTGGATGAAGTGTAGTTGAGTGTTATCACATCTTCATCTTTAAACTTCTAAGCATGAAGGTCAAAACAAAACTCGAGCAGATTAAGATAGGACCAAATGATAAAGTATAAATTAGCGCCAGACATAGAAAGAGGGAGATGCTTAAAAGTCGGGGAAATTCAGCTACTCGACGGCTACCTCCACAAATTCCACATGCGGGTGGATGCATTACCTCCTTCAGATTTTGTGGAATAATAGAAGACAGGAAACGAAAGAAAGAAGAAGGAAAGTATATGAAGAAATGAAATATCTTTCCCTAGTAAATGCTCCTATGCAAGCTGCTGAAGATGAAAAAGGAGAGCTCCTAGGTGGAAGAAAATCCACAGATAAAATGGCGCATAGGTGGTGGCTGCTAGAGGAATGCTTTGTGGAGACCAGTACAAACTAGGAAAGTGAAAGAGAGGTAAATGATGTTAGGTTTCTTTCCTTTTTTTTGTTTAGTTCTGTTGGATTTGGGTTATTGGCTAAATTTTATTTGTATTTTTATTAAATAAAATGGCCACCAGGCCACCAAAATTTGATTTGAAAAAAAAACTCTTCAATCACGGAAACCAGAATAACGATGAAATATATGCATATACAAGGCAACTTTATGGAGGCAAATTGGGCGCTACAAAGTTATTCTGAGAAGTAAGAAGGATGTCTTTTGCATGTTGAACTAGCAACCTCTGGACCTCAACAAGATCTGAGCAAGGATAACACAGTAATTTGTTGGTGTAGTATAAATACCATCAATAGGTGGAGCCAAGATTAAGAGGAGTTTGGGGGTCTAATTTCCTTTCGAATCCACTACTCTAGAGTGAAAAACATTTCTATGGTCCCTTCATTACCACGAAACCGTCAATCAATTTTTTTAGGGATTCAAAAGTTAATATAACTATATATTTATTTAATTTTCTAGTATAAATATAGGATCTATGAAAAAGCTAAAAGGTTCGTCCGAACCCATGAACCTCCACCTAGCTCCGTCTCTGAATACAATGAATTACATTTGAAAATAACATAAACAAAAAATGAATAAAAAAGTACTCAAGTTGAGGCCCATATATCTCGCTCTTTTTCAAATTATAAAATACAATAAATTACAATTGAAAATAAAATGAACAAAAATGAATAAAAAATGTATTCAGGCCTAAGTGAGGATATCAAGACAAGAGATGTAAACATCATTCCACTCAATGTCACTCTCTTCAAGAGATGGAAGAGAAGAGATGCAAGGGTAAAGTATTTTTCTACTTGCTTAATTCAAGTGGAGAAAAGGTACAGAAAAAATTAACATTTTAAACTAATATATTTCATGAATACAGTGATATTACTTTTCATGAAGAAATGATTAATTTAAAATTTTAAAATAGTGAGAGGTCATGAAATTAAAATAAAAAAATCATTATGAAATTGTGATTTGGCATATGTGAAAAATGCTCTAAAAAGAGTATTACAAGTTCATTTATTAATCTTGAACAAAATCACATGTTATTGTTAACGTATGATTTGATTATTATGTTATCATAGAAATGATAAAAAGGTATAATGTTGAGTAGCCATATTGTGTTGAAATATTTAGGCGAGATAATATTCATTTTTGAAATTAAATATATCATAAAATATCTGACAAACTATTCCTAGCTTGTCAAGTCACATCACATTGAAAGAAATTGTGAAATATAATTTTGTTGGTTGTGTGAGTTTTGCAACTCATTTTGTGTCACGACCCAAAGTACAACATAGACGTGACATGGCGAATAGGACCCCAAGAGGCTCTAAACTAGCCACTTGATATAAGTATGACACTATGTATATGAAATCAAGAGATTACAACATAAGGACACGATACAAGTCTCAAAATTGTTTCAAGACATAAGGAAATATCAAGAGAGTACATGACTAAAATAATGAGGAAATCAACTATATCTGACAAAGCCTTTTACTACCATAGACTTGGTTAGGACAAACACCAAACCACGTACATAGTCTGAAAACAGAAAAGACATCAAAAGCAATAAAATGATAATGGCCTCACCCTCGAGCCATGAGGACTCAACATTCCAAGTGCTAAGCAGAGAAATCCAACTAGCCACAACCAGACGGAGGAGCATCAGATTCTATATTATAAAACAATATTGGCACAATATGCATCAGTACTTTGAATGTAGTAAATATGGGGAAAATGCAGAACATAAATGTGATTATATGACAAGTTCAAAATATGATAATGCATGACTAAGTAAAACATAGTAAAGCTTACGTAGACAAAATCATGAATCATGGAACATGGTCAATGAATTTTTGAAAAGTCATGAGAAAAGCTTAAGTCATAATCATTGAGAAAATTGTAAATCATTTGAAATAAAAAATCATAGTTCTTTTGTGGGATATTTATCAGTAACTGACATAGACCATGTGAGCTATAATATGGAATTCAGTGTCTTTCTCACACCCAAAAATGTCATGACCCAACGTAAACTCTAGACGTGACATGACAATATAACCCCGAGAGGCTCTAAACAAGCAACTTGACATAACCATGACGTAATGAAATACATTTTTAGAGGTATAGACAATATAAGCTTTCAATCAATAGATGACATAAATGATACCAACATAGTATATAAGAAATATACGGAATACTACCAAGTGTGACAAAAGCCTTTCTAATATGAGTAGTTGAGATGTAATTCATACACCATGTACAAGTCTAAAAAAGATATCAAAACAATAAAAACATCAATGGCCTTGTCCTTGGATCATGATGACTCACCGATTCAAGTAATCAAGCTGAGCAATCCCGACCTAAGCACGCCCGAGAGGAGAAGTGTCATCCACTATATTATGAAAGAATATAGGTACATGTACGCATTAGTGTATGAAATGTACTAACTATGGGGAAATGCACAAAAACATATGCATGATCATATAAGGACTTTAAGCATGATATGCATGACCAAGTTAAAACATAATAAAAAAACCTTTGAAGAATTCATGAATCATAAACACGGTCATGTATATTTAAAACCATTTGAGAAAAGCTTTCATGGAATATTTAAACGTAAAATAGTTCATTTTGTGGGATATTTACCGTTAACTTAGATAGACCATATGAGCTATAACATGGAATATAATGTCTCACTCCCACACCGAAAAAAGATGTCCTACTTTATCAAGGCAAGGGCCATAAACTTCTATATTAGGTGGATCCACTTGCTATGTCTTTCTAAGACAATTCCTACTAGTTCACATAATTAGGGACAAAGAATTGCTTCTAGAGACCCGACCTCAACTAATGGGAGAGCCTCCATCTCAAAGTCCTCTTAGTGAGTGCTAAGTAAAATCCCAATGGAATTAGTCATAATAATATTCATATCATCATACTTGGAAAGACACAATTGAACAACCAATCCAATCACAAGTCATCATAGAGCAGATCCTTACAAATAACAATTTCATAAAATTCTCATATTAAACACTTACCTTCTAAGCATCAAAATCATGATTTTATTCATATGTGAGAATACCTTTCACAATTCATCTACTTATCTCAAAACCATCCTTAATTCATAAAACATCTTTTTCATAAAACATGCATAACTTTCATATTCATAGTTCATTAATTCATAGACTTTGTTCATAAATTCTTAGTCATAATCAAGTAAAAATGGGTCCATATGAAATCAATTACAACTATGTAATTGAATCAAATAAGATTGAAAATAGACAATTGAATCATAATAAGACCTATGGTGGTCTACATGAAACCTAATAAAATGAGGTGAAATCAATTTAGGAATTTGAGATTTCTTTTGAGACCCAATGGATAAAAGGGATCCATTGGTGAATTCCTATATATCTTGATATCAAATCCATAAGAAAAGTAATAGAAACAAGACCTTGAAGCTTGAAACCCTAGCTTTTCTTCCTTGAGCTTGAGAGAGAATTTAAGCGGATGAACTTAGATGAAAATTGGGGTTTTGAGAGAATGAGAGGGTTGGATAGTTTTAGGAAGTAAAAATTAATTAGAGGAGTAGTTACAGGTCCAAAACAACATACTTTAGGGGTTGGTTGGGTAGGAAAATACAAAAACACCCTTAATTAAAAAAAATGATGGAGTGACCTACAATTTCGATCTACGGTCCATAGGACTTTCTACGGACAGTCCTGATCAATCGTAGAGTCACTTACTGGGGCCTAAAGATATATTCAACTTCCAAGAAACCATTCTATGGGTCATCGTCCATTCTACGCTTCGTAGACGTCATTTGTAGAACCCAACTTAAAGTCCAAAATTTTACTAAGTCTGGATCCCTTTTATGAAACCATCAAAAGGCCCATAGAACCCTACGACTCGTCATGTTCACTCGGAGATGAAACATCAGAGACTTGATATTTCAAAACTCAACTCAAGTTCTACTATTGTGTTTTTACTGCCCGTAGATAGGACTCGTAGATCACAGTACCAGAGCCAAAACTAAACTTTTCCTTTTCGATTAAACTTTACAATTTCTAAGGTGTTACAATATCTCCTCCTTGGGAACATTCTTCTCCGAATGGAACTCAAGCTTGCAAGAGCAGAGTTGGAGAGGAATTTCAATCCAACATGAATGCAAATCTCATCATAATGCACTGATGAGTTCAAAAATTGGACTCATTTAGGCTATATTTTAATAGAAATTGTGTCGTCAAATGCATATTTTACCTCAATATCTGATGAAAACCCTTAAGTTTAAGGTATTTGAAGTTTGAAGAAAAGCATGGACACTATGTCGCAAAAAGGAACGAAAAGGCTGAAAAGAATGAAGAAATGAAGGACTGAGAATCACCGAGTCCACTTGGTGAGTCACCGGAGGGTCTTACTTCGCCTTTTGTTCCATTTTGCTGAGCCCTGAAGGAAAGGATCAAGTCAGTGGAAAAAGGGAGCAGTCGGCGCCTCACCGAGAAGTTCCGTGAAGCAGTACCATGTTGTCCAATCACCGAGAGCTTGACGATGCTGAAGGCTGGTTCAAGACAGCGATGAACTACACCAAAGGGCGAATCACCGAGTTGATTGGCGATTCTGACTAACGACGCCAAATGATCCACTGCAGCGCAAATCTGTGAAGACTATAAATACTAGTTAGAGTTGTAGTTTTAAGAGTCGAACAATTATTATAATTTTCATATAGAATAGTACTTTTTGATATTTTTGCTCTAAGTTTGAGAGGGTTTTGAGGACTTGAAGATCCAAAGGGTTTCATCTTCAAGATTTGGGTTTGGGTGTCTGGATTCTTCAATTTTAGCCTGTATTAAGAATTAAATCTTCATACCCAGTTGAATGCGAGCTCAATTTGGTATAAATTTCTATCTCTTATACATGTGTGGCTAAAAACCTCAATTCTTGGGGTGTGATTTAGCGAATATGGGTTAAGCTAATTATTGGGTCTTGCTTGCTGATAATTTAATCATAATTTAATTGTGATTTCGTTTAGTAGTTGTGGATGAATTTAATGAATTTTTAGTTACAAATACAAGTTTATTTATGTATTTTCGGCTTGCTTGAGAGAGAGGTCGTAAAACTAAAACTTCTAAATTGATGGCCAGTGCAAGTGGGTCGACATGAGGTTCAGCTCGAGAGAGTGAACCCTAGTCCCATGTCCACACACTCAGCACGAGAGAGTGAGTGGGTTAAGGCGTAGGCTGGCCTTCATGCGGCAAGTGGGTGTCCAAGAGGAACGCATTTGAAACAGGGTAAGTTGCTCGAGGGAGAGCTTATCCCCCTTAAAGTTTTGCCTAGTCACAATTATTTTGTGAATCTTCTATCAAATTCATGTACCTAATAATCGCTTAACCTGTATTCCCATCACATCCCAAGGATCCCCTCTCATTGTGTATAAATCCTTGTTTATTTTGTTGTTGTTACTTACTAGTGACAAAACCCCATTGTTACTTGACACTTTTGTGTCCCCCTTTAATTTACAATGTTTTTAATCGTTAATGTCTTTAGCTATGACTAGTTAGAACTAAATTTTATTTTTCTATTAATTCTCAAAACCACTCTCTTGGGAACGATCCCAACCCTTGGTTTGGTTACTAAACTATTGTATGATCGTAAACACTTGCATCGGAAGTTGTGTCTTGATTATGCAAACATCAAAATGGCGCCACTGCCGGGGAGTGGAGTTACTTGAGAATTTTTAGTTAAGTTGAATTTTGTTCTTGTTAGTTATAGTGATACTTACTTAATTTTTAGTTTGTGTGTTGAAACAGGAAGAATGAGTGTGAATGATGACAAAGGTCCCAAATGGACCAAGTGCTATCTTCTCTCTACCCAGATCAAAAAGAGGGGTGACCTTATGAAAATGAGGAAAACCTCACTAATGGAACTTGAGTGAGGAGTTGCATCGTGCTACGATGTTAAATAAGGCTCTTCTTGGGAGGCAACCTAAGGTTTTATCACTTTATGTTTATTTTAGAAATAATGGTGTGTTGATCATGGAGTTTAAAAGTGTGGAAAGTGTTTGAAAAATGCAGATTGGCGAACTAGAGGTCCAGTCGGCAGATCGCTGAAGAAGTCGGCAACCTTGACTTAGACCGTCGTTGGACTAAACACAACTTCAAAGTGGAGTCTGCAAAACTCGGTGTGCCCAGAAAATTATTGGCGAATCACCGACCTGGTCGACGATTGTGATCTAGTTCGCCATTTGGACCCCCAGTTTAACTAGAGGTCTAGTAAAACTCGGTGAGGTAAGTATCCACTCGGCGAGTTGTCGAATGGATCGACAACCGCGACTGTCACTGAATGGGCGAGAATTAGACGGTTTTTTAAAAGGTCAAAGGTTTAAACTTTCAAACTCTATGCTTTCCCTCACTTTAAACCTTCACAAACTCGCACCCGTTTAGTATTTTCAATATTTCTTACGTTTTTACTGATTTGAGTTGTTGATTGGTGCTCGGAGTTGGATTACATTGCCGCATAGCATTTCAAAAGTATTTCAATCGGCATCTAAGGTTGGTTTTCTGAACCTTGAATTTATTCTTAGCAATTTTGTACTCATTTGCAATGATCTTATCTTAGTGATGTGTTCTGGGCCTCTCTGAAAAGGTTTTGTAATCAGCTAGGAGGAGTAGATGGGAAAGAAGAACTACTTATGGAATACTTTGGAGAAAGTCTTATGGGATTAGCCTCTAAATGTTTTATTGATCAAGATATTTCTCATTAGCATGTTTGGGATTACATGGCTCAGGATTTTGTCCAGCAATTTCAACGCAATATTGATATCGTTTCATATCGCAATTCTCTCGCTACCATGAAAAAAAAGCCAACTGAAAGCTTCAGAGAGTATTCCATAAAAGGGAGAGAGCAAGTGACTAGAGTCAAGCCCCCCATGTATGATCATGAATTAATCGATGTTTTTTTCTAGGCTCAAGAACCTACCTTCTTTCATTGTTTACTTGATGCGATGGGCTAACATTTCACCGAGGCGATTATGATTGGAGAAATGGTGGAGAATGGAATAAAGTCTTGGGAAAATTATGAGTCAAGCAACCCTTAAAGTCACCACAAAAGCTATTCAAAATGGCTTTGTTGGTTTGGGACATCAAAAAAAGATAGAGGAAAGATCTATGATGGAGTCAGGGCCTGGAAATGCTCAAAAAAGGTTGAACTCTCCTTATATAAAAATCCAATAGGGGCAATACGAATCCCCCCAAAATTATTATCCACATTAGGGCCCTCGTTACATGGTTGAACACCCAGGCATATTCCCAATCTTCTCATCGCCAACAATGGCGGGCTATAGCTCCACAAAGATTTCATCCACAACAACGAAATTTTCAAGCACCTCATAATCCCCATCATAAGACAAATTATGTAAGAGAGCAAGGGCATAGAGAGAACTTCACTCTAGTTGGAGAATTGTACATGAGCCTATTGCAAAAATTACTACAATTGGGATTGATTAAACCTATCATGACTCTGAATGTAAACCCAATGCAAGAGGATTTGACCCTACTATTAGGTATGAGCATCACTTGAACACCCACGGTCACAGTACTGAAAATTGTTGGATCTTGAAGAGAGTCATTGAAAAGCTTACCGATGATAAGATAATTGTGATACATAACAAGGAGACCCCAAACATCGCTAGTAATCCACTTCCCAATCACAATAATGTGCACGTCATGGAAATTATCTATGATGACGGGGAACACATGCCTATAAATAGATCAATAGTGAAAATTGACACCTCAAATAAAGAGTTGGATATGGAATCAAAATCCACACTAAGGGCACCGTTGATCATAAAGAGTACAATTTTTTTTGCAAATCCCAGAGTTTTAATTTCCCACATTCCTATGCCTTTTACTAAAGAGATTCAAGACATGTCTGACTAGACTGACGTGACTGAAATATGCCAAGGTCTTAAGGGAATATTTTATGTGGTAAACATCATTCCTTTAGGTGGTATATTTAGTCCTGAAAATATTCAATATATTGGCCTAGACATCAAGCTAACCAACTGGGAAGCCACTCCTTGATGAGTCCATGATTTGGACTCTTTTAGGGCTTTATTTTAATAGATTTCGTGTCCTCAAATGCTTATTTTGTGCGAATAAATGATGTAAATCCTTGATTTCTAGGTATTTGGATTGAGGAACAAAGCATGGAAACTAGTGAGCAAAAAGGAAAAAGGCAGCTGAAAAAGCGAAGAAAAGAAGGCATGTTGATCGCCTAACCCATTGGGCGAGTCGCCAAATGGCTATGATATCGCCCAAAGTTCCAGTGTGCCAAGCCCTGAAGGAGAAAATCAAGTCAGTGATAGAATAGAGCAGTCGGCGTGTCGCAAAATGGTTCCGCGATGCTGTGCTAAGATCGCCCAAAGTTACAGAACTTGAGGATGCTGAAGGCCAAAGTAAAAAGGCGATGAAATTGACCAAAGGGCAGATCACTTAATGGTTCGGCGATCTCGATTTACTGCACCGAATGGTCCTTCGCACAATATTTTTGGTGACTATAAATACATTTTCAAACATTATGTTTAGAATTAATGAATGAATCCAAATTTTATTCTGAACATTGATTAGAGTAATTTTTGAGTTTTTGAACTAAGAGTATTGAGACAATATTTTCCTTAGCTTCGAAGAATTAAAGTTCTCCATTTTTGAGAAATTAGAAGTGGGTCTTTGAGATTCTTCAACCTTGACCATTATAAAGACAAAATTAATCTTACCCAGTTGATGGAAACACAATTTGGTAATGATTTTTATATTTTTATGATGTCTAGCTGAAACCCCAATTCTTGGGGTATGATTATGTGATTATATGTTGATTTAGCTATTGCGTATTGTTAATTGATAGTTTAAATGCTGTTTAAAAGTGATTTCAATAAGTAATTGTGGTTTAATTTAAAGGGTTGTAGTTGCAAATGCAACTCTACCTTCGTGTTTTTGGCTTGCTCGAGAGAGTGGTTTTAAAACCAAGGTTACTGATTTGATGGTCTATGGGTATTGGGTTATCATGGGTTCAGCTCGAGAGAGTGAATTCTAAACCCTTTTCCACACATTCAGCTCGAGAAAGTGAATGGACAAAAGCGTAGGATGTTCTTAACTTTTCCTTATTGGTGTTTACAAGAAACCAGTTTGATTTTGGATAAATATTTCGAGAGAACATTTATCCCCACTAAATCTAGCTTATTCATTGATATACAACTATATACTATCACTTGCAATTACCATTTGTCTACCTTAGCCTATAATCCAATCACATCCCAAGAACCCGTCTCTTTACTTGTTAATTAGTGTTATTTGCTGTTGTCGTAGCAGATAATTAAAACAAAAACCCCCATATTTGACACTTGTGTCACCCTAAATTTGAACTATGCTTTTATTCATAAATGTCTTTAAATATGATTGACCTGAACATATTTGTACTTGGCTCTTGAATCTTAAGCAAGTACCACTCCCTGTGGGATTCGACCCCAACTTACTTAGTTGGGTTATATTACTAACTAACGATCGTTGGCACTTAGTATTGGAGATGAAATGCCCTGATACATGAAATCAAAATGGCGCCGCTACCGGGGAGTGGTGTTGTTTAAGATTCTTTAGTTAAGTTAAATTTTGTTTTTGTTAGTCATAGTTGAACTTACTTAATTTTAGTTTTGTTTTTCTTTTTTGGGTTTAAAAATAGGAAGTGTGAGTGTGAATGACAACAATGGTAGCCAAGTAGGCCACAAAGATGACATCGGAAAACTTAACGATGTCAGCGAGCCTAATGCTAATGACCCCCATATTTTGGGTGGTATTGGTGCCATTCGCTTGCCTCCGATCGAAGGAAATGTAGTGTTCCACATCACAAGTACTATGTTGCAGCTCTTTCAATTAAAGGGGTTGTTCGGTGATTTGGCTCATGAGGATCCCCATGATTTAGCTGTTGGATATAGTTAATTGATAGTTTAACTGTTGTTTAAAAGTGATTTCAATGAGTAATTATGGTTTAATTTAAAGGGTTGTAGTTGCAAAGGCAACTCTACCTTCGTGTTTTTGGCTTGCTCGAGAGAGAGGTTTTAAAACCAAGGTTACTGATTTAATGGTGTGTGGGTATTGGGTTGTCATGGGTTTAGCTCGAGAGAGTGAATCCTAAACCCTTTTCCACACATTCAGCTCGAGAGAGTGAATGGACTAAAGCATAGACTATTCTTAATTGCTAGTTATTGGTGTTCGAGAGAAACCAATTTATTCGGGATAAATTGTTCGAGAGAAATTTTGTCCCCACTAAAATCTAGCTTATTCACTGATTTACACTATTTACTATCAGTTGCAATTACCCATTTGTCTACCTTAGCCTATAATCCAATCACATCCCAAGAACCCGTCTCTTTTCTTGTTAATTAGTGTTATTTGTTGTTGTCGTAGCTGATAATTAAAACTAAAACCCCCATATTTGACACTTGTGTCACCCTAAATTTGAACTATGCTTTTATTTGTAAATGTCTTTACCTATGATTGACTTGAACATATTTGTACTTGGCTCTTGAATCTTAAGCATGTACCACTCCCTGTGGGATTTGACCCCAACTCACTTAGTTGGGTTATATTACTGACTAACGATCGCTGGCACTTAGTATTGGATGAAGTGTCCTGATACGTGAAATCAGTCCTCTCCAAACAAAAAAAATTATGGTAGTTTATTATGTGTTGTTTTTTCTCGCATTTGAATAATTCTCAGGGTTATCGTCCGAATATTTTAGTTTCTTTGCTTTGATATTAAGCTTTCTATCCTTTGCAACTCAATAAAATTCCCATTTCATATCTAATTATGTTTCTATGTTTCTCTAATCTTCACTATGTCATCTCATTTCAAACTTGTTAGTATCAACTTTAATAACATGACATGCATGCGGAGCTCATGTCCAGATCCTAAAGGGTTGTCTAAACATAAAACAATGAATCAAGAGGTTAATGAATATGATGAATGTGAGTCCTTTGAATAAGTGACAAATGGATTGGATCAATTCGAATATAAACCCAAGACTAATTTAAATAAAATAGACGTAATTAACTTAGGTACCTTCGTAGAAATTAGATAAACAAATATTAAGCATTCACACCGAGCAAAAATCAGATATGACATTATTTAGATTTTGTTAGAATATAGTAATATTTTTGCTTGGTCTTATGATGATACACCGTGTTTGATTATTGATATGTAGTCCAAAAAATTCCTATGTATACTAATTTCATGTCAGTCCAACAAAAGAAAAGAAAATTCAAAGCCGACTTGAGCAATATGATGAAGGAAGAAACCATGAAACAATTGAATGACAATTCCTAGGGTACAAACAATGTAACCAATCTTAATAGTCATATGATGAAGGAGGTATGTGAGCAATTTAAAATTATACATCACAATTCCACACCCTATCAAATCAAAGCAAATGGGGCTGTAAAAGCAATAAACAAGAATATCAAGAAGATTCTTAGGAACATGGTCCAAGGATCTAGACAATGGCATGAGAAATTACCTTTTTCTCTTTAAGGATATCACACAACTATCCGTACCTCATTTGATGCAACTCCTTATTTTATGATTTATGGGACCAAGGCTGTCATACCCACATAAGTTGAAATCCCCTCTCTTCGAGTAATTGTTGAAGCAGAGAATGATGACATCGAATGGGTCAAGACTAGGTTAGAAAAATTATCATTGATAGAGAAAAAAATGATTAATGTTTGTTTGTTTTGGTCAGTTATACCAGCAAAGAATGGCTCGGGCTTACAACAAAAAGTGCATCAAAGGAATTTTGAGGTTGGTTATCTTGTTCTAAAACACATCCTTCCATATCAAGAAGAGGCAAAAGGAAAATTCGCCCCAAACAAGAAAGGTCATTATGTTGTCACAAAAGTGTTACCAAAAAGAACTTTACAATTAAAAATATAGAAGGAAAAGCGGCAGACATAGCTATTAATGTAGATTCTATCAAAAGTTATTATGCCTAAAATTTCCTTTTTGGCATTTTTTGTACTTGGAAACCCCAAGTAGGGATGAAGAAAGGATATCATTATCTCAACCTTAAACTCTAGATCTTTAGATTTTGTATTACATTTTTTATGTTTCCCGTTTTTGGAACCCAAAATAAAATCAAACAAAAAATCAAAAAGACCAAAATATCCAACGGAACTATGTTAGACCCGATTCCTAAGAGGATACGTAGGTAGCCCTATCTTGGGGTTTCCATTCAAAGAAATTGGGTCATATGTTACATTTTAATTTATTAAAAAAAATATGACCGCCCAATACTCAAAGTAATTGAGGCATATTCATATTGAAAAGTTATAATTCACTTGTGGTTTCTCTTATCCTTCGTTGTCCTATTAGGACCTTTTTGATTAATCTTTAAGAATTTCATGTTCGACGTGATAGGAATATATGGTTTATATATAGAAAATAATAATAAAAAAAATGAGAGAGTGTTATAGGTGAAAACCCTAATGGGCACCTTGAGAGAGATGAAAATGAGAGTCTTATAGGTGAAAACCCACAGGTCCATCTTGAGGCAATGTCAAGTTGAGAGAAATAAAATGAGAGTCTTATAGGTGAAAACCCTCATGGTCATCTTGAGGCAATGGAAAGTTGAGAGAAATAATATGAGTAAGTCTTATAGGTGAAAACCCTCATATTAGGAATCTTGAGACGATGAAAAGTTGAGAGAAATAAAATGAGAGAGTCTTACAGGTGAAAAACCCTCACGAGCACTTTGAGACGATTGGTAATAGTGATTGGTTGGTGAATATCTATAAAAGCGACCATTGATCAAATGAAGATTTTTACTATTTCAGCATAAAAATGAACATGGCAGAGAATTTGGTTTAGGATTGAAGGGTGCCACTTATTTTGAGATTTAGAAAACTTTGACGGGTAAAACGTCCAGTTCAAGATGCATGTCATGATTCATTAATGTTGATGCATAGCTCCAGATAAGCTTGCCCCTCTTTTCCTCAAAAGGGACACCTTTGTCTAATCACAACTCTATTTACTTATTATTTATTTTTATCTTTCCTTTCATCAATTTTTATTCCTTTTTCTAATATATTCTTTGACTCCCTTTCGGTATAATCTTACTTCAAATGGGAAAGGAAAGAAATATCGCAAAATTTACTACGATTTCTCAACAATATAGTTAAAAGATTATCTGACAGAAACAACATTGACATTGAATTATTTATGATAAACCTTGATAATTGCAATAACCAAAGAATAAAACATTATATGAGGAGTCGAAAAAGGGGGTAAAAGAAGGTCATTGAAGAAAGAATGTTATTTGAGAATACGAATGGTTACGCCATATACACAATTTGGTACCACATGAAAATTATTAAGCTGGTTGCCAAAAGATAAAGCCGAATGGTTATTCCATAGACTCTATATGGTACCAGCTAAAAATAATTAAGTTGGTTCACAAAAAATGATGGATAAAGGGCTGGAGAAATTTTCTCAATCACAGATAAAGTCAATTGTACAAATGTTTGAACAGACGTGAATGATAATTTTCACTGAGTATCAAGACCAAAAACCAACCATCACTTTAAAAAACTCACGAGTCTTTCTTTGATCCAACAGGAATAAGTAAGTCACACAAAAGCAGTTCATGAAAAGTCGAGTGCCACAAAGTTAAGTTTTTCAAGTCTTTTTTCCTATATGAGATTTATATCATTCAGTCCTGTCATTTTAGGGCACAATAAGCCCTAATTTATTTTCATTTCTTCACAGGGTACAACAAACCCTGGTTGCATTTTAGGGAAAAATAAACCCTATTTTTTTTCATGTCTTTACAGGATACAACAATCCCAGGTTGCATCTTATGGAACAATAACCTCTATTTTATTTTCATGTCTTCACGGGGTACAACAATCCCTCGATGCATTTTAGGGCACAATAACGTCTATTTTTTCATGTCTTCATAGGGTACAACAATCCTCGATTGCATTTTATGGCACAAAAAACCCCTATTTTTATTTTACATGCCTTCACAAGATACAACATTCACTGGTTGCGCTTTAGGGCACAATAACTCCTATTTTATTTTTGTCCATTCACAGAGTATAATAATCCCTAGTTGCATTTTAGGGCACAATAAACCCTATTTTTATTTTTCATGCCTTTACATAGTGCAACATTCCCTGGTTGCATTTTAGGGCACTTTAACCCCTATTTTATTTTCATATCTTCATAGGGTACAACAATTCCTAGTTGTATTTTAGGGTACAACATCCCTATTTTATTTTCATGTCTTCACATGGTACAACAATCCCTGGTTACATTTTAGGGCATAATAACCCCTATTTTATTCTCACGTCTTCCGAGGGTACAACAATCCCCATTGCATTTTTGGGCACAATAACCTCTATTTTACTTTTCATTCCTTCACAGGGTACAACTAATCTTAGTTGCATTAAGGGCACAACAATCCCTTTTTTATTTTCATGTTTTCATAGGGGACAACAATTCCGATTGCATTTTAGGGCACAATAACCCCTATTTCATTTTTCATACCTTCAAAGGGTACAACAATCCCTAGTTGTATTTTAGGGCACAAACAACCCCTATTTTCATTTTTCATGCCTTCATAGGGTACGATATTCCCTGGTTGCGCTTTAGGGCACAATGACCCCTATTTTATTTTTATCCCTTCACATAATATAACAATTGATATACCGTGAGTTAACGATATTTTTGATACATTTCACTTAAGATTTGTGTGTGTCTAGGGCCATATTGTATTAGGAGTTAATGTTTTTGTGTTATATTTGCAAGAAATAGGCTTGGACGTGGAAGTGTGAGATGATAACTAAAAATTTGTAGAAGGAGCCATCCACGGAGGTGACCTACGGATCATAGATCCAGTGACAGTCCATCAATGGGTGGCGTAGATGGAACGTTAGGTAAGTCTAACCAAGTGTGGAACTACGGATGTAAGTGATGGATCGTAGGTCGACCCATGGGCCATCCTGCACATCCGTCTAATGATTCAGAGAGGTTGAAATTCCAGATGATAAAACTACTAATTGTGGAGCCACAAAAGAGGACCCATGAACCGTAGGTCAACCTACAGTCTGTTCTGTACGTCCTTCGTATTGTATCTGAGAGTGAAAGTTCCAGCCTCTGTGGAAAAGTTCTAAGTGTTGACCAACGGAGGGAACCTACGGACCGTAGGTCGACTCACGGTTCGTAGGTCAAGCGGGCCGATCGAAGCTGCGTCCAGAAATTTTATTTCCTTATTTTGTTTCCTTTTTGTTTAGGACATATTTTTCTATAAATATGGTATGTAAACCTCATTTTTGGAGGTTATACATTATTGTTTACTTTTAGTTCTTGATATTTTCTTGGGAATTAACTTGCAAACTTTGGCAATTTGATTTCAGTGTTTCGGTTTATAAGATTTTTGCTTTGAAATTCAGTTCGAGATTTCGGGTTTCCTCTACTCTAAACGTAAGTTCATGAATTCTTCTTATCAAAACATGAATTGTGTTCCACAATTTGGGTTGTGGGAACCATGAGCAATTAAAAATGTATGAATAATAACTTAGTAATTCTTGAATAGTGTTTATGCATCTATTGGTAATTCTTCCGCTTAGAAGTCTTTTTAACGAGTGCACGCGTTAGAACTCACCTTGTTGCTACTTGCTGGACCAATGAGGTAGTTAATAAGAAAAGAATTATCAACAGAGATTTAGTGTGATACTATGCAATAGTCTAATCTGAGGTAAAGGTAAGGGTTAGTAAAGTAACACATGTAGCCTGACCAAGGTGTAGGGTGAAATTCCCTATTTGGAGGACCAATCACTTAGGTATACCTATCTTACAAACTTTTCATGCAAAACACTAGGAAATGATTACAGTTATTAGGATTACCACTTTAAAAACTTATGGGGAACACATACACCCTAGTTTCTTTCTCTTATTAATAACTCGAAGTTCGAATCTTGCTCACTTGTTACTTAAACAACAATCAGTTATTTGTTTCACAAAATCCCCCCCCCCCCCCTTATTTACTTGATTCAGAAATAGTTTGACTAAATAGATATAATAGTGAGTTAAGTTTAAGTCTAGACCATATTCCTCATGAGATCGACCCCAACCTACAAGTTGGGTTCTTTATTTGACAACGATCGCTTATGCTTCTTTAGGGAGGTGTAATTTGAGCGTATCAACAATCCCTAGTTGCATTTTAGGGTACAATAAACCCTATTTTTATTTTTCATGTCTTTACAAGGTACAACATTTTCTGGTTGCATATTTGGGCACTATAACCCCTATTTATTTTCATATCTTTACAAGGTACAACATTCCCTAGTTGCATTATAGGGAACAAAAACCCCTATTTCATTTTTATGCCTTCACGGGGTACAACCTTCCCGGCTTGCATTTTAGTAATTAGATATCTTATTTCTTTTTGAGTTTTCATAGGGTACAACATCCCTTGGTGAAATTACTATCGAGAATGTAATTCTTGTTTAAAATAGAATCTAGCTTGATTTTTTATCATCATATTTATTTTATTATTTATCTAGTTTGTTTATAATTTAACTAATACATCACAAATTTTTATACAAACTGGGTAAAAAATGTTTTTGTTTGTTTTGTTTGTAATTTTGCAGGTTTTTCTTCTTCTGTAAAGCGCAAATTTAATATTCAAGAATGAAACTTTCAGATTAAAGCTAAGAAGAATGTTCAATCTTGAAGGACGTTAGAGTCAACTTTGATACATACAACGACCTAACGTCTCAAGAGTCATATTCTTAGTCTCTGATTAAGGAAACATGTAGTTTGAAATATTCTATGAACTGTCCTTGTAGTATGCAACAACGACTCAGTCCAAGTTAAAATACACCTCTTAAATCTTAGCTTTAAGATCAAACTTTGAGATCAAAGTACTCATCTAAAGAAGGTGAGGTTATAACTTAGAATTCATAAGGAAGATCTAAAGGAAAAGAATCAAGACAAGTAGAGTAGATAGGATCTTGCATTTTTCCTTTCTTGTTCATTTTTTCTGATGTAATAGCAAGAGCCACAGACCGAAAACTTGACAGGACCTCACTTGAATCTCTGTCATCCTCCATCCACCTAAACTATACATGACTTGATTAGCTAATAACTTGAGATATATAGATTGTTGAGAAATAGGGTTAGAATAGAAGTACTATACCTTGTATCCTAACTCTAATCCTATTCTAACTCTAATGTATCTCCTTAGATTTGTAGTTGTACTAGGATTCTACTTGTAGCTATATGTAATTGTATAAGTAGCATACACATTGTACGCAATTATTATCAAGAAATAATATCCTCCCTTTCTCTCTGGTTGTGTGTTTTCTTCTTGGTATCAAAGCATTAACACACACAAACCTACGTTGCGTCAAACTTGTTCAAGAACCAATGGCTTCCTATTCACTATCAGCCTCTTTGTCCCTCTTAGCTTCTTCATTGCACCATTTTATGGATGTATGTCCTATCAAACTTAAACCTACCAATTAGCTTATATGGGGAACACAAATTCTACAACTGATGCAAGTAATGAAGGTGACTAAATTGGTCCAAGAAAAGAAACCTGATGAAGTTGAAACTCCAGCCAAAGATAACAATGGAAAGGTAGTTGATGGACAGAAGAAAGCTTCCGACAGTAATTGGGATAAGCTAGATTAAATGCTAAGAACTTGGATCTCAGGAACTATGACTGAAGAGAGCATGCATCTCATTGTGGGCTGCTCAACAACCAAGGAGATGTGGGAATGCTTGGAGGAAGGCTACCTTCAAGAAACAAAGGATAAAGAGTTCCAACTTATGCAACAACTGCTGAACATTAAGTTAGGAACCAAGAAACTTGATGAGTACTTGAAAGAATTCAAAGACATAGGCGATGGACTTGCTGCCATACACAAGCCAGTTGATGAAGACATCAAAGTCATTAGCTTTGCCCAAGGACTAGGTCCAAAGTTTAGGACATTTAGGACCGTTATGTTGGGAAATCCCTCCTATCCTACCTTCAATCAATTTGTCAATGCTCTTAGTGGTTTTGACATGAGAGAAGAAGAGGAAGAGGTGCCCCAACAAGACTATAGCATGGCCTTTACTTCATAGAGAGGTAGGGGTCGAGGGAGTTACAATCACATGAGAGGTAACTCTAGTTTTAACTCAAGAGGAAGAGGATTCAGGACTGCTGGATAGTAAAAATAATCAAAACAATCAGAATATGTAGACTACAAACATTGAGAAAGTAAAACCCAAGCCTACTCTATGTAAAATATGTGGTAGAAATAATCACACTACTTTGAAGTGCTTCTATAGGTGGGATTACTCGTATCAAGCTGAAGATGATCTTCCGCAGGCCCTATCTACTATGAACATGCAGAATACCACAGGTGAAGATGTTGCAATGTATGTGGATTCTGGTGCAACAACTCACATGACAAACACATCAGGTAATCTATCCGATCTTCAAATCTATAATGGGACAAACAAAATAATTGTTGGGAATGGTTCAGGATATCTTAGTCTGAAGTCTTTAAAATATTTGAGTAGCAATAAATGCATCGATGTTAATAGTTGGAATAAGGTTCCCAGTATCTGTACTAGTTGTCAATTAGGGAAAAGTTGTAAACTTTCTTTTGAGTTGAGAAATAAACTTGAGCAGATTCCTTTACACAAAATACATTGTGATCTTTGGGGACCAGCACATGTTGAGTCTTCCCAATAATTGAAATAATATGTGATTTTTATGGATGATAATACTAGATATACTTGGCTCTATCTTTTGAAGAAGAAATCTTAATTCTTTGAAGTAGAAAGAGAATTTTTAAAAACTATTAAAATTTTCCAGTGTGATGAAGGTGGTAAATTTATCCAAACTGAGTTTGTCAAGCATTTCGAGAACTGTGGCATCATTAGGAAAACATCGTGTCCTCACACTCCTGAGCAGAATGGAGTTTTCGAGAGAAAACATAGACACATAGTGGAAACTGGTCTAACATTGTTGTTTCATGCTAAGCTACCGCAGTTCTTATAGGTTGAAGCATTTATAACTACTGTGTTTCTAATAAACAGAATACCTTCCTCAGTTCTAAAGAATGGGATCCAATTGAGAAACTTTTTGGTGCCTCTTCCGAATATAATAGCCTGAAAGTCTTTGGTTGCAGATGTTATCCTTACCTGAACACATCCTTGTATATTTATTGGCTATAGTAGCCTACACAAAGGATATATGTGCTATCACCTACAGACCAGAAGGGTGTATGTGTCTAGGCATGTCATATTTGATGAGCTCACGTAGCCCTATGTGCATACTGATAAGCGTAATATTAATGTCTCACCTCATCTTGCCACTTTCCTTGATTTTGTCTCTATTGTGCAGGATCCAGATACCAGTTCAAGTTACACTATCACTTCAGGGGAAGTGTTGGACAACTTGACTGAAACAATTGCACCAGCAACTATAATAGTGGTAAAACACTCAGGTTCAACCTGAGCCTTCTAGACAAGTTCTGACTACCTCTAGTTTAGAGTATGATAGTGAAGACAACTATAGTGATAACAATGATGGTCAAGATGTGGAAGTTCTGCCAGGAGATGATCAAAGTATTGATAACTCAACAAATTCTACTCCTGCAAATACAAGTGTAGATGGCACCAATGAAGCACAAATGCCCGATGTACAAGTGGAAGTTGACTTCTAAATTGTCTTAACACTAAGCCTACTGATCCTATGGAAACTTCTGTAAATGAAAATGAAGGTGAAGAAGACAATGTATAGGGACACCACATGGTCACAAGGCATAAGGCTAAGAAATTTCCATAACTCACATCTCACTATCGGCAGAAAAATTGAGCATGGAACCTACCATTGTGAAACAAGCACTAGCAAGTCCACACTGGTATGAAGTAATGCAAGAAGAAGTTGACGCTTTGCACAAAAACAAGACTTCGACCTTGATACCAAGAACTGCAGGCATGAATGTAGTTGGCTCCAAATTGGTGTTTAAGACCAAATTAAAGTCAGATGGTGTTATAGATAGGTACAAAGTCAGTCAAGCGGCAAAGAGATATTCACAACTTGAAGGCATTGACATTCAAGAGACCTTTAGTCCAGCAGTCAAGGATACTACTATAAGAGTAGTACTATCACTTGCAGTTAGTCTACAATGGCATATCAGGCAATTAGATGTCAAAAATACTTTCTTACATGGACATCTCCAGGAGGAAGTGTTCATGAGCCAACCTCCCGGCTTTGTTGATGAAAAATATCTAAAACATGTTTGCCTACTCAAGAAAGCATTGTATGGTCTTAAACAAGCACCTAGGTCCTGGTTTGGTAGGTTCAGTCTCCATATACTTCACCTTGGGTTTAAGTGTAGTAAGGCAGATTTCTCATTGTTCATACTTCAGTGTGATAGAGAGACGATTTTGCTTCTGTTGTATGTGGATGATATTTAATAATCACCTGTAGCTCTTTTGAGATCATTGCAAATATAATCACGGGGCTTGGAAGGGAGTTTTCCATGAAGGATCTTGGACCATTACATTTCTTCCTAGGAGTTGAGGTAAGGTACTTCAAGGATGTTATTCATTAGAATCAAGGGAAGTTTGCTGTTGAGCTACCTATGAAGACTTACATGGCTCTTGCCAAAGCAGTCAGTACACCATTGGCATGAAAACATGGTTTACAATAGGTCACAGACAATTCGTTTGATGTCTCTATGTACAGGAGCATTGTAGGAAGTCTCCAATATCTCACTCTATCAAGACATGACATGTCACATACAGTCAACTTGGTTAGTCAATTTATGCAAACTCCAAATAGTGAGCATCTTCAGGATGTGAAAAGAATTCTTAGATATGTGAAGGGTACTTCACAATATGGCCTGAGACTTCTTGCATGATCACCTCTCAGATTATATGGGTTTTTAGAAGCAGATTGGGGAGGTTGTGCAACAACAAAAAGGTCAACTATAGGATACACAATTTACTTAGGTGTAAACTGCATATCTTGGGCCTCCAGGAAGCAACACACAGTGTCAAGGTTTAGTGCTGAGGCAAAATGTAGGGCACTTGCCTCTACTGCAGCTGAAATCACCTGGATCACCTACATCCTAAGAGACATTGGAGTTTACTTGAAGACAACTCCTACATTGTTCTATGACAACATTAGTGCATTATACATGACTGTAAATCCAGTCTTACATGCTAAAACTAAACATGTAGAAATGGATTATCACTTTGTTAGGGAGAAGGTAGCTCGAGGACATCATGTAACACGATTTGTTTGATGAAAAGATGAGTTAACTGATATTCACACCAAGGTATTTACAAAGTAGGAGTTCACAAAGTTTCTTAGCAAGCTAGGAGTGAGTGTTTCACCTCTCACTAGCTTGAGGGGAAGTGTTGCGAAATAGAGTTAGAATATAAGTAGTATACCTTGTATCCTAACTCTAATCCTATTCTAACTCTAATGTATCTCCTTAGATTTGTAGTTGTACTAGGATTCTACTAGTGGCCGTATGTAATTGTATTAGTAGCATACGTATTGTACGCAATTATTATCAAGAAATAATATCCTCCCTTCTCTTTGGTTGTGTGTTTTCTTCATAGGTTACCCAAACTTAAGACACATTCACACTTCATTTCTTTCCCTTCGATTTTGAATAAATGGTTAGGTAAAAAATCAGTCACATTGCTCACTTCTTTGCTTGTGAACTGTCCATGTTCTCAAGCAAATAGAGACATGTTGTAAACACCTAATTCTTTTTACCAAAACGAAGATTTACACTATTTTAGTGCTTAAATTATTTCTTGTAGGTTAACATTTAATTAATTAAGAATTTTCTTTTTCCTAGTGAATTTGTTTTAAAAGATTTGAAAACTACAAAAATAGAATCACATTTAAGGATAAGTATTATTTTAATATTATTATTTTATTTTTTTAAAAAAGAAAATCTACGAAAGATATATATTTTTAGTTAAGTGGTTTAGTCCATTGATACTTTTAATTGATTTTATATTTTAAAAAAATAAGACGAAAAGAAAAAAGGAAAAAAAAAAAGAAGGGGGAAAACAAAACGTGCAAAAAGTAAGGAATGAATTTTTAAAAAATAGAGATAAAAAGAAACGTTCAGAATAAGAAAAGAAAAGAAAAGTAAATATAAACAAAATAAGAAGAAACACACGCATAAGAGGGAGAGAAAGAGAATATAAACCCTAAAAGAAATTAGTCCTAATTCCTTTAGAATTTCTTCCTAAAAACTAATCCAAATTTCATAAAACCTTATCTCCTACTTTAATTCAATTAAAAAAAGTAATCCTAAAATTACCCAAACTCTAAAAATCTACTCCTACATAAATCCTAATTTCTAGCAACTTCTGCCTATATATACTTACCCGCTAAAAAATAAAAATTACACACAATCTCACGTACAAACAAAAAAAGTCTTCTTTTATCTACGTTTTTGAAAAGAAAATAGTTTGAGAAATAGTGAGATCAAGTTTGGGTCCCTTTTCGAGTTTTCATCTGCGGTTCTTGATTCAAGAAAATATTAACGAAAGTTCAAGATTCAAATTTGTAAAGGTCCATCTCTTGACTTTACTCTATTTTATTTGAATAAATTTGCGTGCTTATACATAATCTTTTTTATATAGTATATGATATATGATGTTATTTTCATGCTAATCTAGTAGTTTTTGTGCGTTCATGAATATAAAATAAATAACTCAACTATAATAAAATGTATTTTAAAAATAAATAAAAAAGGGATAAGGATATGTAGATAAATTAATTCTACATATTCAAGAAAAAGATACATGTTTATATTTAAACGAATTCAAGGTTTGATTTATTTTTTTAACAATTAACTTAACATATTTTTGTTTTAAAAGTTAGCAACAATTAATATGTTTAATGTAACATTCCGAAAATTTCTAAGTTAAGACTCAAGCCATTCTTTATTTTTTTGAATAAGATTGTACCATGTGATTCTTAATTTTCTTAGGTGTTAAGGACACTAGAATTCCCCAGCATAAAGTTGAGTTGAAAACTTTCTTTCCAATTAAGTTTCACTATGAGATTTTTCTTGGGTCAACTTCAAACGACCATTTCTTTTAGCACATAAAGAGTTAGGTGGCCCATGACCTATCAAATTTATGGTCTTTGAGTACTTTTTCTGTCATGACCCAAGGTACCCCCTAGGCGTAACATGGCGTATAGGACCTTGAGTGGCACTTAACATTCATAACATAAGAAATAGAACAAAGAGATAAGGAACAACATTTCAAGTCCAAATCATTTTTATAAAAGTAAAACGGAAGTCTAAACACTTGTATTTTTAGCCATCTAGTACATAAGAATAAAATTGGGCCTAGCCCATACATCATGTCTAAAACTGAAAGTAACAAAGAAAACTGAAAACAATGAAAATCCATCCTCGAAGCATAAGGACTCGCCAAAGCTCGAAATCTCTCAAATCAACCTGTACCCACGAAACTGAGAACCTTGACCATCAGACCCTACATTTGGGAAAATGTAGGCAAGAGTATGCATTAATACAAAATATGTACCAAGTATTATAGCCATGCATATAAGCATTTAAATCATTCTAAAATATGACATTTAATGATATGCAATGACTAGGCTAAAACATGAAATAAAAAGGGTTAGAAAACATAAGTCATAAAACATGGTTAATGCAAGCTAACTGCTTTAAAAACTTTGAACATATGTGAGATACTTCTTGATGTAACCTTAGTTAATTATTATTGTGGGAAGTATCCTTAATCGACATAGAGACCATGTGAGCTATAACATGATCCCCCGGTGTCTCACACACTGAAAAGGGTTATCCTACTTGTCAAGGTAGAACCATGAATTTCTAGCTTAAGTAGATCCACAAGCTAATTCTAGACAATCATCCTATGGGGAAACATAGGTAAGGGATAAGGGAATTTCTTCTATAAACCCGACCTTTACTTACAGGAGAGCTTCTATTTCAATATCCTCTCGGTGCTAAGCATAAATCCATCTCAAAGTAAGCATGTTCCTATGAAATTTATATAAATATTTTAAGGATGCTTTGAGACTGAAGTATCAATGATGATGTTGTTGTTGTGTTATTGAAAGGATTTCTCATATACACATAAAAGTATGATTGTGAAAGGTTTTCTCACTTAGTAATGATTCTAAGGTTGAAAGGTCTTCTCACCTAAATGAATCAAAGATAAGGTGCTATCCTAGTAAGACCTAGCTTGGATTGTCTATTGAATGTTACTTTTTTATGGATGACTTATGACCTAGCTTGGATAGGCAAAATGATGTGCCCTTTCATGGATGATAACATTAAGTAAGAAAATGACTATTCCATGGGATGTATGCTTAGAACCGAGAGGATATTGAGATGGGAGCTCTCCTGTTAGTAGAGGTAGAAGAAATCTCCTTATCCCTTACCTATGTGCCCCCATAGGATGATTGTCTAGATAAACATTAGCTAGTGGATCCACTTAAGCTAGAAGTTCATGGTTCTACCTTGACAAGTAGGACAACCCTTTTTGGTGCGGGAGACACCGGGGGATCACGTTATAGTTCACATTGTGTCTATGTCGATAAGGGATACTTCCCACAATAATAATGAACTACGGTTACTTTAAGGAGTATCTCATATGTGTTCAAAGGTTTTAAATGATGTTAGCTTGCATTGACCATGTTTTATGACTTATGTTTTCTAACCCTTTTATATCATGTTTTAGCTTGGTCAATTTCATGTCATGAAATGTCCTCTTTTAGTATGATTTAAATGTTTTATGCATAGCTATCATACTTGGTACATTTTTTTGTACTAAAGCATACTCTTGCCTATATTTCACCAAAATGTAGGGTCCATTCAAGGTTCTCAATTTCGTGGCTAGTGGTTGATTGCGAGGTCCTGAGATTTGGTGAGTCCTCATGCTTTGAGGATGGACTTTCATTGTTCTTAGTTTCTTTCTTTTTTTTTTCCAGTTTTTGGACATGATGTATGGGCTAGGCCCAATTTCATTCAATTGTACTAGATTACTAATGAAACAAGTGTTTTAGACTTTCGCTTTACTTTTATAAAACATTGGACTTGAAATGGTGTCTTTACTTCTTTTGTTCTATTTCTTATGTTATGGAATGCTAAGTGACTTGTATGTGGTCTCTCGAGGTCATATACGCCATATTACATCCAGGGTGTACCCCTGGGTCATTACAAACTTGGTAATCAGAGCACAAGGTTTAGAATGGATCTAGTATGTCTCATAAGCCACGTCGAGTAGAGTCTTGTTTATGAGTGTGAAGAGCGCCACATTTATGAATGAGAGGCTATAAGATATTTTGGAAACTCCACTTCTTTCATTACTCTAAAGTCGTGTGATAGAGTTTAACTCTATAAGGTCTCTCTCCTAATCCTTATCGAATGCTCTACAAGATATGGCTACTCAGAGAGCTTATGCTAAAAGGAATGTAAGGGAGAATTCGGAACAAGAAGCTCCTCCCCAAGCTCCTCAAGTGCCGGCGATCCTTTGGCCGAGCAAATGACTAATGCAGAGTTTAGGGATGCTTTTTAAGGAGTTGGTTGTTCCCATGAACCTAAACGTGGGTACGACGGAATCTAGAGTGAGGGACTTCACTAGGATGAATCCTCCAGAGTTTCATAGTTCTAAGGTTGAGGAAGATCCTCAAGAGTTCATTGATGAGATTTATAAGGTGTTGATGATCATGGGAGTGATGCCGGTGGAAAAGGCGGAGTTGGCTGCTTATCAACTCAAATGTGTGGCTCAAATTTGGTTCAACCAATGGAAAGAAGAGAGACTTGAGGATATGGGTCCTCTTGATTGGGAGAAATATAAGGTTGCTTTCCTTGATAGGTTCTTTCCCCTTAAGATGAGAGAGGCAATGGTGCTTGAGTTTATTAACCTTCATCAAAGAAGTATGAGTGGGAGGGAATATGCTTTGAAGTTCACTCACTTGTCTAAAAATGCCCCTACAATGGTTGCCAATCCAAGGACAAGGATGAGTAAGTTCATTTTGGGTGTGTCCGAAATGGTGGTTAAAGAATGTCGTACTGCCATGTTTATTAATGACATGGACATCTTTTGTGTCGTGGTTCATGCGCAACAGATCAAAGAGGAGAAACTTAAGAAAAAGTCTAGGGAGACAAAGTGGGCTAAAATCAGTGATGGTAATTTCTCTCATGCAAGGTCCGATGGACATGGTCGTTCTAGATTGTGACAAAGGTTTTCCGGTCAAGGTTCCTCAAATGCTCCTCTTAAGTTCAGAAAAGGTAGGGTGTCTAACCCTAAGCCTCAAGGAGGAATAGTAGTGGATCTTCATAGCATATGTCTACTTGTGCTAGGTGTGGAAAGAAGCACGAGCATAAGTGCCTAGTCGGCACAAATGGTTGCTTTAACTGTGGTAAAAGTGGTCATAAGATTAGGGTTGGTTGATGCTTACGACTAAAGGAAGAGAGGGCAAGCAAGCTCCTCCTAATGGTTCGGGTTCCAATGCTCCCAAGAAAAATCAATTCTATGCACTTTAGTCTTGTGGTGAACAAGAGGTTTCTCCTGATGTGGTTACCGATATGTTGAAAGTCTTCCAACTTGATGTTTATGCTTTACTTCATCTCGGTGCTACCTTATTTTTGTGACACGATATGTGGCTATGAAGTTTGATGTTCTTCTATATGTGTTGTTAGATCCTTTTTCTGTCTCGACTCATGTTGGTCATTCTATTGTGGCTAAGAGGTTCTATAGAAAGTGTCATGTTTCCTTATCCCATAGAGTTACTCTTGTTGACTTGGTAGAGCTTGATATGCTAGACTTTGATGTTATCCTTGGTATGGATTGGATGTACTCATCTTATGCTTCTATTGATTGTAGAACTCGTGTAGTCAAGTTTTAGTTTTCGAATGAGACTGTCCTAGAGTGGAAGGGGGAAATTCTATGTCTAAGGGTTAGTTTATCTTTCATCTTAAAGCTAGAAAGATGATTTCTAAGGATTGCATTTACCATCTAGTTAGAGTGAGGGATATGGATTCCGAAAGCCCTACTCTTGAGTCGGTCCCCATTGTTAATGAGTTTTCGAAAGCGTTCCTAGATGATTTACCCGGTATTCCTCCTGAAAGGGAAATAGACTTCAGTATTGACCTTTTTCCACACACGCAACCTATTTCTATTCCTCCTTAACGAATGGCCCCGACAGAAACAAAGGCGTTGAAAGAACAATTGAAGGATTTGTTGGATAACAGTTTCATTCGACCGAGTATCTCTCCATGGACTGCTCCATTTTTGTTTGTTAGAAAGAAATATTGTTCTCTTCGTATGTGTATTGACTATCATCAGTTGAATAAGGTGACCATTAAGAATAAATATCCTCTTCCAAGGATAGATGATTTGTTTGACCAACTTCAAGGAGCAAGTTACTTCTCTAAGATTAACCTTTGGTCGGGCAATCACCATTTGAGGGTGAAGGAAGATGACATTCCGAAGATGGCTTTTCAAAATTAGTATGGTCCTTATGAGTTTTTGTTAATGTCATTTGGGTTGACTAATGCTCCGGCGGCGTTTATGGATTTGATGAATAGAGTGTTAAGACAGTACCTTGACATGTTTGTGATTATGTTTATTAATGATAGATGGATCTATTCGAGAAGTGAGGATGAGCACATTGATCATTTGAGTATCGTGTTGCAAATTCTTAAGGACCAACAACTCTTTGCCAAGTTTAGCAAATGCGAGTTTTGGTTAAGGTTCATAGCGTTTCATGGCCATATTGTTTCAAGTAAGGGTATTGAGGTATATCATAAGAAGATGGATACGGTCAAGAGTTTTCCTAGACCTCTATCACCTTCGGATATTAGAAGTTTCTTGGGTTTAGCCAATTATTATAGAAGGTTTGTTGAGGGGTACTCTTTGATTGCCTCTCCTTTAATGGCTCTTACTCATAACTAGGCTAAGTTTATATGGTCCGAAGCATGCGAGAGAGTTTTCAAGAGTTGAAGGATATACTTCCTTCCGCTCTGGTGTTGACCTTACCGTAAGGGACAAATGGTTTTTTTGTTTATTGTGATGCCTCTAGAATTGGGTGAGGATGTGTACTTATGTAAAATGGGAAGGTTATTGCCTATGCCTCAAGGCAACTTAAGATTCAAGAAAAGAATTATCCTACCCATGACCTTGAACTAGCGGCTGTTGGTTTTGCCTTAAAGATTTGGAGGAATTATTTGTATGGAGTTCATGTAAAAGTTTTTCGACCATACAAGTTTGTAATATTTGTATAATTAGAAGGACCTTAATCTTCGCCAAAGAAGCTGGCTTGAGTTAATAAAGGATTCTAATAAAAGTGTACTCTATCACCCTGGTAAGGCAAATGTGGTGGATAATTCTCTTAGTCGGTTATCTATGGGAAGTGCTGCCCACATTGAAAAAGGTAATAAAGAGTTGGTCGAGATGTTCATAGGTTGGCCCAATTGGGTGTTCAGTTGGTGGACTCTACCTAGGGTGGTTTTATGGTTCATAATGGTTCAAAATCGTCTTTTGTGGCGGATGTGAAAGCCAAGAAAGATCTTGATCCAATTTTGGTTCACTTAAAGGAAGCGGTGCTTAAGAAATCAATTGAGGCTTTCTCCCAAGGGGGAGATGGTGTAGTTAGATATCAAGGTCGTTTGTTGTTCCTAATGTTGATGACTTGAGGGAACAGATCTTGTCAGAAGCCTACAGCTCTCGATACTCTACTAACCTGAGAGCCATAAAGATGTACCATTATTTACGGGAGGTCTATTGGTGGAATGGAATGAAGAAGGATATTGCGAAATTTGTGGCTAAGTGCCCTAATTGTCAACAAGTGAAAGTTGACCATTAGAAATCGGGAGGATTTTCCCAAGACAATAACATTCCTACTTGGAAGTGGGAAGTGGAAGTGGGAAGATGTGAATATATATTTTATTGTTGGTTTGCCTTGCACCCAACGACAACATGACTCAATTTGGGTTATAGTAGACAAGTAATAAAGATTGGTTTGACCAGAGATATGTTAATTTCGGAAAAGATAGAAAAACAAGATGAGATACCTATTGTAGATATTCCTGATTTTTACGCCAATAAAAGAGTTATCGGAATAGCTACAATATTAACGGAGTTAGCAAATAATTATCTAAATAACAATACAATATGGAGTTACTACAGCCGAGATAATACAATGATATATTCAAGCGAGAAACAAGAGAAGGAGATATGGAAGAAATAAATCGATGAATCTGAGTCTCCTAAAACCGGAAAATATACCAACTACACGAGCTATCAAGAAAAATTTCATTTCACGATATTATTGACAAGATATTGCACAACTATTAGCGTGAATACTCGGAGCATATATGTTCCAAGTGTCACGGAGAAGATAATGAAGTTCCAACCGTACAGCTGGAATAAAATACCAAATACAAAACACAAAGAGATAGCCGGCAGCCTGATAAAGACAGCCGACAAAATAACAAGATAGACGGAGACAGCTATGTAAATTAGTCTAAAGTAGAACAGGAAGCTTATCTTCCTTTTTTAAAGTTTTTTGTTCTCTTTTGTAAAGTAAAGTTGTTTGTATTAGGAGTCAAACGGGATACTATTGATGAATAGTAATCAATAGTAAAATGTCAATTATGTGAATAGTAAGAGTCAAGTCCTTTGTGTAAATAGTAAAAGGTCAGTCACTATTCATGAATAGTAGAGGTCATCTACTGTTAATAAATAGTAGTTTGTAAATTTTGTATATATATGTAAGTTGGGAGAAGAGGAAGATCATCCTCAACTCCATCCTCTTCCACAATTCTTTCTTCCGCAACTACCCCCCCCCCCCCATATTGGTATCAGAGCTAGATAAGAAAAATATAAATGGAGAAATCTAGCAATAACCAGGAAGCTATGAAGGAATCAATTCCAGAAAATCTACAAACTAAGGTATGTTCATATTTCATTATGAATAACTAAACTATCTTATTCTGATAATCTCTTGATTATTATTTGATTATTATCATGTTATAGTATTGTTATCTTGAATAAATTGAAGTAGTTTGCTATGAGCGAAGGTAAAGTGAGAATAGGTAAGCCGGACTATGCCATCCTAAAGCGGAAACCAGTTAGGCAAAGAGAAGCCGTTTGAGGAAATGCGTACCGATTGAAGTATTTATTAGGGTAGCGATTGAAGGCGAAAATCATAGTAGTGACCAAAGAATTTATTCGGATAACTTTAATATAATCTGATAATTGATAATAACAAACAAGAAGGTTAGAAGGAATAAACTTGTTTAGAAATTATGAAAATGGTACCTACATACTTACTAAATGGAGATTATAAATATAAAATACTTATTTTATATATCCTTAGAACATTAAATATTGACATTTACGACCTTTTACTTATTGAAGAAATAATAGAATTAGACCGAATAAATGAACTAATAGAACAAAATTGGCAAGAACTAACTATCCAAAATATATATGAATTATATGACTTGTGTTCAGAACAATGATAAATTACGAATATATGACATATTGGCTACAAACTATGGAAGATTTAGAACTAGAAAATAAAATTTTAATAGAAAATATTATAATATATCGAAGAACCCAAGATATGGAATACTTAGAATATATTTCAGAAACTATAAAAGAAATACAAAATCTTATGATAAAAAAGCAAGAATATTATAAAAAAATGTTTTCATAATGGATGAAAATTATAGAGAACAATTACTAGAAAAAATTAATGAAATAAAACAAGAATTAAGATTTAGACAAAATAGACTAGAAGAAAATATATGGGCAGGAGTATGCCAAAAATCTATAAAAGCACAAAGAAAAACGATATTCTTATTAGATCTACAATTACAACACTTAGAATATAAATATCAACATAACTTATAATGAATAAAGAAGAATATCTTTGTAGAAGAAAAGATATATAAAAGTCAAGATGGACTAGAAATAAAAATAATACATTCAAACTTAGAAACGAAGATATAAGAAAATAGGAACCAATTATACTTAATGCGGATAAAGAATCAATAAAATTAGAAGATAGTCTAACAACTATGGTAAGATTAAATAAAGAAAATGAAGAAATAGATAGAAGAAAAGAAATTGAAAAAATTAGAGAACAAGCTAAAAGAAATTAAACAAATAGAAGAAGTAAAAGATACTAGAATTCAAGAATTACAAAAGAATTAGAAAGACTTAAACAATTATATGAAGAAAAATTAAAAGCAAAGAAGAATATAAAAAAGAATGAAGAATTAAAGTTAAATCAAGAAATAGAAAAATTTAAAACAATGTTAGAAGAAGCAGAAGAATTACGAGTTAAAAATAGATGAAATAAATGAAATAAATGAAGAAGAAAATGACAATATTTGAAAATAATTATGAATCATATTGAAACATATCTTGACCTTATAGAAAAGATAAAAATATAGAAATAAATGTAGGAAATTTAGATGAGAAACCTAGTACTACAAATTCTAAAACAAGAATTTATACAACAACAACAAATAAAACTTATGTAAAATAAAATAGATATAAAGTTTTATGGGATAAAAGATTAAATAAAAAAAGGATACCTAGACAAACTATAGATCAAAATAATTTCTTAGATTTGAATTTGCGTGCGAATACAAATAAAACAATTCAATTATGGATAGGTTATATATCAAAACAATTAATAGACAACAAAATATCAATAATGGATGCCCGGGATATTTAGAAAGAACACTTATTGGTTCTGTAAAAATATTGTTAAATAATTTAACAACAACTAGCTTAGAAACCTTATGTAATTATACGAAACTTTATAATGACATAGCAACATCACAATAGACATATTAACTAAATATGAAATATCAATTAGAAATAAATTTGGAAGTATGACAACGAAATAGAAGAACAACGAGAAAGATAAAATAATAAACAGAAATTTAATGAATAAATTAGCAATATGTAAAATGAGTTATATAGATGAATATACATGTGCATTTAGAGAATATTATTATAAAGGAATATATACAAATGATGAAAGTAGAGAAATAAGAAAATTATATTACACAAAATTACCAGAACCATTTAGTTCAAGAATAATAAAAGATTGGGAAGAATCAAATCTGATAGATACACTAGGAGCTAGAGTAAAATTCTTACAACAATGGTTTATAAAACTATGTGAAAAACATAAAGAGGAATTAAAACTAGAAAAAATATTAGTAAAAAACCTAAAATATTGTACAAATAAATTAGCACCCCAATTTGAATGTAAAAATCCATATAAATATAAGAAAAGGATAAAGAAATATAAACATTTCAAAACAAAATATAAAGATAAAATCCCAAGAAAATGATATTATATAAAAAATTATAAACATAAAAGACCACATAGAGTTAAGAAAAATATAACAGAATGTAAATGTTATAATTGTGGAAAATTAGGACATTTAGCTAGAGATTGTAAATTACCAAAAGACTTAAAAAAGAAACAAATAACTGAAATAATAATAGAAAACGACACATACAAACAGATAGATTATTTAGATTATGACTTAGAAAATGAAGATAGCATATCTGAAATTACGGATATTGAATTAGAAGAAGAAATAGAGTCATCTTACGATTATGATGAGTAAGCGACATAAAAATAATAAGTAAAGAAGAATACAAAGATAATGAATATCTGAGAACAAAAAATAATATTTGACAATAATATGTTTGAACAAATAAAAGGTAAAGAATTAGACTTAAGCATAGATAAGATATTAGAAGTACCTAAACTAAAAAATATATTCAAATTAAAACAAGATGAATATTATGTGATAAGCCAAAAAGAACATGTAATAGATTGTAAATATATTAAAGGAAAAGCTAAAATACCTATAATAAATAAAATAATAAGTAATAAAGAAATCCATGAATTAAAATCAAAAAATACAATAAAATACTTACATTTATGATAAACAGAAATATTAATAAAAGCATGTTTTAGAGAAGGAATAGATACACCTATAGAATTATATTTAGCAGATGATAGAATAATTCAACCTATAGAAAAAAGCATAATAAAGGAAATCTAATATACCAAAAATTTAAATTTATAATAAGTGCAAACTATTCAGTAGCAATAGAAGACAAAAACATAGATAAATCACTGGTACTATATTGGAAAATGTCGGGCATAAATTAGCACGGAAGTAAAATATTCTGACAAGATGTAAAAATTTATATGTATTAACTACAAAGCATAAAACAACAGCAAAAAATAAGATTCAAAAAATCAAAATAGAAAATCCATTTGATAAAATAATTACAGTAATTGATAATAATGATTACAGTTATAAAGAACTAGATATTGAAGAAGATTTAGAGATAGTAAAAGAAAGACTAAGTACATCTAAAAGATTAAGCTATGATACACCTTCATCATCAAGAACTAGTACATCTAGGAGATTAGATTATGATTTAATACCTAAGTTAAAAGAACTACAACAAGATGAAATCCAACCATACCAATATTATATTACAGGAATATTAGACCAAAGAAAATATTTAATAACTATAAATACAGGACAAACAGAAAACCAAATTATAAGAGAATTAGTCAAAGAACATGAAATAATTACAGGAGAAAATATAAACACAGAATTACCTAGAGCTTTGGTAAATATAGAAGAAACTACGAACAAGAACTAATTATTGGAGGAATACCAATAAAAATTAAATTCAAAATACATCAAGGAAATAATAATATTACTTTAGGAATAAAATGGCTAGAAACAGTTAGACCATATAATTTAGATGATAAACAATTGACAATAACTTATGAAACTAAGAAAGTAATTATTAAAAGAACAATTATATGATAAAATAACAACATCTTAATATAATGACAAAAATATACATTTTAGCAAAAATAATTATAGAAGGATACTATAATAGATATTACACACCTATGATAGACACGGGAGCGAGAAGCAAATATGTGCAAACATAATTGTCTACGGATAGTAAATGGGAAAAATTAAAAACACCATTAATAATGCAGGATTCAATAATGAAGGAAGCATGATAACACATAAAGCTAAAAATATAAAAACACAAATATAGGATAAAATATTATTAATAGATGAAATCTATAGTTATGAATTTACAAATAAAGATATATTATTAGGAATACCTTTTTTAGAAAAACTATATCCACACACTATAACAAAAACACATTGGTGGTTCACTACCATATGTAATCACAAAATAGGAGCAAAAGAGTTAATAATAAAATTAGAAAAAATACACCATGGATAAAAGGAAGTGAAAAAATTACCCAAAATTAGAAAATATAACAACTAATGATCATAAAATAGAAATTATAATATCCACAGTAGATAAAATACAAGCAATAAATGATAAGTTAAACTCATTATATAACGAAAACCCATTACAAGGATGGGATAAACACAAAACAAAAGTAAAAATTGAACTAATAGATGAAAATAGTATAATAACACAAAAACCATTAAGATATAATTTTGAAGACCAATCAGAATTTAAAATGCATATAAATGAATTATTAGAAAATAAGTATAAAGCAATAGTAAACATAATAGTTCAGCATTCATAGTAAATAAACATAGTGAACAAAAAAGAGGAAAAACTAGAATGGTTATTGATTATAGAAATCTAAATGCAAAAACTAAAACATATAATTACCCTATACCTAATAAAATATTAAAAGTAAGACAAATACAAGGATATAATTACTTTAGTAAATTTGGTATAAATCGAGATTTTACCACTTAAAACTAGAAGAAGAATCTAAACATTTAACAGCATTCACTGTACCACAAGGTTTTTACGAATGGAATGTTCTACCATTTGGATATAAAAACGCACCAGGTAGATATCAACATTTTATGGATACATATTTTAACCAACTAGAAAATTGTATAGTATATATAGATGATATACTATTATACTCAAGAACAAAAGAAGAGCATTTAAAGTTATTAGAAAAATTTATACATATTATAGAAATATCAAGAATTAGCTTATCAAAAAAGAAAGCTGAAATTATGCAAAATCAAATAGAATTCTTAGGAATACAAATAGACAAAATGGAATAAAAATGCAAACACATATTGTACAAAAAATATTTGGTTACGAAGAATTATTAGATACTAAGAAAAATTACAATCATTTTTAGGATTAGTTAATCAAGTAAGAGAATATATACGAAATTAGCGAGAAAATTTAAAACCATTACTGAAAAAATTAAAGAAAGATGTAGAATATCATTTTGATGAACAAGATAAAAATATATCGAGAAAAATCAAAATCATGTGTAAGAGTTACCAAAATTATACTTTCGGATGAACATAGACAATTTACTTATATAGTAGAAAGCAGACTCAAGTGACCATAGTTACGGAGGAGTATTAAAATATAAATATATAAATGAAAAAATAGAACATCAGTAGATATTATTAGGATCATATCTGAGACCCACAAATAAAATGGGAAATAAATAGAAAAGAACTATTTGCCTTATATAAGTGTTTATTAGCTTTTGAACCATATATTGTGTATAACAAATTTATTGTTAGAACAGATAATACAGGTAAAATGGTGGATAACTAAAAGGTACAAGATTCGATTACAACAAAAGAAATAAGAAGATTAGTGGTCAATATATTGAATTTTTCATTTACAATTGAAGTTATAAAAGCGACAAAAATGTGATTGCAGATCACCTCTCAAGAAAAATATTGAGCAGACAAATACAATGGATCGGATATTAAACCTCCTAACTACACTTTGCAAAAAGTGGATAGTATGGAAGGTGAGATACAAAAGCTCAAAGAGCAAGCTAGTAGTCGTGACATGGCGTAAAAATGCGAGCTACGTCGATCGGAAGACGTTAAAATTCGAGCTAGAAGGAGGCGTTGGGAAACTCCTAAAACCCATAACGTTTGCTTAAATGCAGTGCAGTACATCCGAGCTACAAAGAAAATTCTGAGAAAAAAAAGCTATCCAAATACAAATATGAATAAACTTTTTGATAAACCATATCTGACTCAAAGATACAAAAATCATGCCTACTCCACAAACAACTACTTATAAAAACAGACCTAGCCCATGAAAAATACATATACCCATATTACTCGTACATATCTGAGAAAATATTTATAAAATCAAAACATACCTAAATAAAAAACCCATAGCTATAAAACCAAAAGAACCAAATAATGATTAAATTACTCAACACCTAAAAGGATATAAAAAACTAATTTCCCTTAAAGTTACAAATACAAACTAAGTTAAAACTAGTTACAATTATGGATTACTCGATGCAGTGTACACTGACTACGAGAGCGAAATTTGAAGATACGAACTATACAAAGCATTCCTAACCTACAAACGAATTACTAAAGGAACTCTATTTTCATAAAGTTCTATCTGACTACAGAAATACTATATGACGAAATAAAACCAGTTATACAAGTAATAAAGATTGGTTTGACCAGAGATATGTTAATTCCGGAAAAGATAGAAATTATGAAAATGGTACCTACATACTTACTAAATGGAGATTATAAATATAAAATACTTATTTTATATATCCTTAGAACATTAAATATTGACATAAAAAGAGAAATTTACGACCTTTTACTTATTGAAGAAATAATAGAATTAGACCGAATAAATGAACTAATAGAACAAAATTGGCAAGAACTAACTATCCAAAATATATATGAATTATATGACTTGTGTTCAGAACAATGATAAATTACGAATATATGACATATTGGCTACAAACTATGGAAGATTTAGAACTAGAAAATAAAATTTTAATAGAAAATATTATAATATATCGAAGAACCCAAGATATGGAATACTTAGAATATATTTCAGAAAATATAAAAGAAATACAAAAACTTATGATAAAGAAACAGGAATATTATGAAAAATGTTTTCATAATGGATGAAAATTATAGAGAGCAACTATTAGAAAAAATTAATGAAATAAAACAAGAATTAAGATTTAGACAAAATAGACTAGAAGAAAATATATGGGCGAGTATGCCAAAAATCTATAAAAGCACAACGAAAACGATATTCTTATTAGATCTACAATTACAACACTTAGAATATAAATATCAACATAACTTATAATGAATAAAGAAGAATATCTTTGTAGAAGAAAAGATATATAAAAGTCAAGATGGACTAGAAATAAAAATAATACATTCAATCTTAGAACGAAGATATAAGAAAATAGGAACCCAATTATACTTAATGCCAGATAAAGAATCAGCAAAATTAGAATATAGTCTAACAACTATGGTAAGATTAAATAAAGAAAATGAAGAAATAGATAGAAGAAAAGAAATTGAAAAATTAGAGAACAAGCTAAAAAGAAATTAAACAAATAGAAGAAGTAAAAGATACTAGAATTCAAGAATTACAAAAGAATTAGAAAGACTTAAACAATTATATGAAGAAAAATTAAAAGCAAAAGAAGAATATAAAAAAGAATGAAGAATTAAAGTTAAATCAAGAAATAGAAAAATTTAAAACAATGTTAGAAGAAAGCAGAAGAATTACACGAGTTAAAAATAGATGAAATAAATGAAGAAGAAAATGACAATATTTGAAAATAATTATGAATCATATTCGAAACATATCTTGACCTTATAGAAAAGATAAAAATATACAAATAAATGTAGAAAATTTAGATGAGAAACCTAGTACTTCAAAGTCTAAAACACGAATTGATACAACCCGAACATATTATACTTATGAAAAAGAAAATAGAGATAAAGTTTTATGGGATAAAAGATTAAATAAAAATTGGATACCTAGACAAACTACGGATCAAAATAATTTCTTAGATTTGAATTTGCGTGCGAATACAAATAAAACAATTCAATTATGGATAGGTTATATATCAAAACAATTAATAGACAACAAAATATCAATAATGGATGCCCCAGGATATATAGAAAGAACACTTATAGGAACAGTAAAAATATGGTTACAAAATTTAACAACAACAAGCTTAGAAACATTAAGAAATAATCTGAAACTTAATAATGACATAGCAACATCGAGAATAGACATATTAACTAAATATGAAATATCAATTAGAAATGAATTTGGAAGTATGACAACGAAATAGAAGAACAACGAAAGATAAAATAATAAGCGAAATTTAATGAATAAATTAGCAATATGTAAAATGAGTTATATAGATGAATATACATGTGCATTTAGAGAATATTATTATAAAGGAATATATACAAATGATGAAAGTAGAGAAATAAGAAAATTATATTACACAAAATTACCAGAACCATTTAGTTCAAGAATAATAAAAGATTGGGAAGAATCAAATACAGTAGATACACTAGGAGCTAGAGTAAAATTCTTACAACAATGGTTTATAAAACTATGTGAAAAACATAAAGAGGAATTAAAACTAGAAAAAATATTAGTAAAAAACCTAAAATATTGTACAAATAAATTAGCACCCCAATTTGGATGTAAAAATTCATATAAATATAAGAAAAGGATAAAGAAATATAAACATTTCAAAACAAAATATAAAGATAAAATCCCAAGAAAAAGATATTATATAAAAAATTATAAACATAAAAGACCACATAGAGTTAAGAAAAATATAACAGAATGTAAATGTTATAATTGTGGAAAATTAGGACATTTAGCTAGAGATTGTAAATTACGAACAGACTTAAAAAGAAACAAATAACTGAAATAATAATAGAAAACGACACATACAAACAGATAGATTATTTAGATTATGACTTAGAAAATGAAGATAGCATATACGAAATTACAGATATTGAATTAGAAGAAGAAATAGAGTCATCTTCTGATTATGATGACTGAAAGCGACATAAAAATAATAAGTAAAGAAGAATACCAAGATAATGAATATACAGAACAAAAAATAATATTTGACAATAATATGTTTGAACAAATAAAAGGTAAAGAATTAGACTTAAGCATAGATAAGATATTAGAAGTACCTAAACTAAAAAATATATTCAAATTAAAACAAGATGAATATTATGTGATAAGCCAAAAAGAACATGTAATAGATTGTAAATATATTAAAGGAAAAGCTAAAATACCTATCATAAATAAAAAAATAATTAATAAAGAAATCCAAGAATTAAAATCAAAAAATCCAATAAAATACGTACATTTAGGAGCAACAGAAATATTAATAAAAGCATGTTTTAGAGAAGGAATAGATACACCTATAGAATTATATTTAGCAGATGATAGAATAATTCAACCTATAGAAAAAAGCATAATAAAGGAAATCTAATATACCAAAAATTTAAATTTATAATAAGTGCAAACTATTCAGTAGCAATAGAAGACAAAAACATAGATAAATCACTGGTACTATATTGGAAAATGTCAGGCATAGAATTAGCACCAGGAAGTAAAATATTTACAGCAAGATGTAAAAATTTATATGTATTAACTACAAAGCATAAAACAACAGCAAAAAATAAGATTCAAAAAATCAAAATAGAAAATCCATTTGATAAAATAATTACAGTAATTGATAATAATGATTACAGTTATAAAGAACTAGATATTGAAGAAGATTTAGAGATAGTAAAAGAAAGACTAAGTACATCTAAAAGATTAAGCTATGATACACCTTCATCATCAAGAACTAGTACATCTAGGAGATTAGATTATGATTTAATACCTAAGTTAAAAGAACTACAACAAGATGAAATCCAACCATACCAATATTATATTACAGAATATTAGACCAAAGAAAATATTTAATAACTATAAATACAGGACAAGCAGAAAACCAAATTATAAGAGAATTAGTCAAAGAACATGAAATAATTACGGAGAAAATATAAACACAGAATTACCTAGAGCTTTGGTAAATATAGAAGAAACTACTGAACAAGAACTAATTATTGGAGGAATACCAATAAAAATTAAATTCAAAATACATCAAGGAAATAATAATATTACTTTAGGAATAAAATGGCTAGAAACAGTTAGACCATATAATTTAGATGATAAACAATTGACAATAACTTATGAAACTAAGAAAGTAATTATTAAAAGAACAATTATATGATAAAATAACAACATCTTAATATAATGACAAAAATATACATTTTAGCAAAAATAATTATAGAAGGATACTATAATAGATATTACACACCTATGATAGACACAGGAGCAGAAGCAAATATGTGCAAACATAATTGTCTACGGATAGTAAATGGGAAAAATTAAAAACACCATTAATAGTAACAGGATTCAATAATGAAGGAAGCATGATAACACATAAAGCTAAAAATATAAAAACACAAATATGGGATAAAATATTATTAATAGATGAAATCTATAGTTATGAATTTACAAATAAAGATATATTATTAGGAATACCTTTTTTAGAAAAACTATATCCACACACTATAACAAAAACACATTGGTGGTTCACTACCATATGTAATCACAAAATAGGAGCAAAAAGAGTTAATAATAAAATTAGAAAAAATACACCATGGATAAAAGGAAGTGAAAAAATTACCCAAAAATTAGAAAATATAACAACTAATGATCATAAAATAGAAATTATAATATTCACAGTAGATAAAATACAAGCAATAAATGATAAGTTAAACTCATTATATAACGAAAACCCATTACAAGGATGGGATAAACACAAAACAAAAGTAAAAATTGAACTAATAGATGAAAATAGTATAATAACACAAAAACCATTAAGATATAATTTTGAAGACCAATCAGAATTTAAAATGCATATAAATGAATTATTAGAAAATAAGTATAAAGCAATAGTAAACATAATAGTTCAGCATTCATAGTAAATAAACATAGTGAACAAAAAAGAGGAAAAACTAGAATGGTTATTGATTATAGAAATCTAAATGCAAAAACTAAAACATATAATTACCCTATACCTAATAAAATATTAAAAGTAAGACAAATACAAGGATATAATTACTTTAGTAAATTTGACTGTAAATCAGGATTTTACCACTTAAAACTAGAAGAAGAATCTAAACATTTAACAGCATTCACTGTACCACAAGGATTTTACGAATGGAATGTTCTACCATTTGGATATAAAAATGCACCAGGTAGATATCAACATTTTATGGATACATATTTTAACCAACTAGAAAATTGTATAGTATATATAGATGATATACTATTATACTCAAGAACAAAAGAAGAGCATTTAAAGTTATTAGAAAAATTTATACATATTATAGAAATATCAGGAATTAGCTTATCAAAAAAGAAAGCTGAAATTATGCAAAATCAAATAGAATTCTTAGGAATACAAATAGACAAAAATGGAATAAAAATGCAAACACATATTGTACAAAAAATATTTGGTTCTGAAGAATTATTAGATACTAAGAAAAAATTACAATCATTTTTAGGATTAGTTAATCAAGTAAGAGAATATATACCGAAATTAGCAGAAAATTTAAAACCATTACAGAAAAAATTAAAGAAAGATGTAGAATATCATTTTGATGAACAAGATAAAAAATATATCAGAAAAATCAAAATCATGTGTAAAGAGTTACCAAAATTATACTTTCCAGATGAACATAGACAATTTACTTATATAGTAGAAACAGACTCAAGTGACCATAGTTACGGAGGAGTATTAAAATATAAATATATAAATGAAAAAATAGAACATCACTGTAGATATTATTCCGGATCATATACAGACCCACAAATAAAATGGGAAATAAATAGAAAAGAATTATTTGCCTTATATAAATGTTTATTAGCTTTTGAACCATATATTGTGTATAACAAATTTATTGTTAGAACAGATAATACACAGGTAAAATGGTGGATAACTAAAAAGGTACAAGATTGATTACAACAAAAGAAATAAGAAGATTAGTGGTCAATATATTGAATTTTTCATTTACAATTGAAGTTATAAAAAGCGACAAAAATGTGATTGCAGATCACCTCTCAAGAAAAATATTGAGCAGACAAATACAATGGATCGGATATTAAACCTCCTAACTACACTTTGCAAAAAGTGGATAGTATGGAAGGTGAGATACAAAAGCTCAAAGAGCAAGCTAGTAGTCGTGACATGGCGTAAAAATGCGAGCTCGTCGATCGGAAGGCGTTAAAATTCGAGCTAGAAGGAGGCGTTGGGAAACTCCTAAAACCCATAACGTTTGCTTAAATGCAGTGCGGTACATCCGGAGCTACAAAGAAAATTACAGAAGAAAAAGCTATCCAAATACAAATATGAATAAACTTTTGATAAACCATATCTGACTCAAAGATACAAAAATCATGCCTACTCCACAAACAACTACTTATAAAAACAGCCCAATGAGAAAAATACATATACCCATATTACAGTACATATCTGAGAAAATATTTATAAAATCCAAACTTACCTAAATAAAAACCCGAGCTATAAATCCAAAAGAACCAAATACTGATTACATTACTCAACACCTACAAGGTTATAACAAACTAATTGCCCTTCTAGGTACAAATACAAACTTAGTTACAACTTGTTACAATTATGGATTACTCAGTACAGTGTACACAGCTACAGGAGACGAAATTTCGAAGATACCTGAACTATACAAAGCATTCCTAACCTACAAACGAATTACTAAAGGAACTCTATTTTTCATAAAGTTCTATCTGACTCTGAGAAATACTATATGTGAAATAAAACCGATTATACAAGTAATAAAGATTGGTTTGACGAGAGATATGTTAATTAGGAAAAGATAGAAAAACAAGATGAGATACCTATTGTAGATATTCCCGATTTTTACGCCAATAAAAGAGTTATCGAATAGCTACAATATTACGAGTTAGCAAATAATTATCTAAATAACAATACAATATGGAGTTACTACAGTAGAGATAATACAATGATATATTCAAACCGCCGAGAAACAAGAGAAGGAGATATGGAAGAAATACGTCGATGGAATCTTGAGTCTCCTAAAACCAGAAAATATACCAACTACACGAGCTATCAAGAAAAATTTCATTTCACCAGTATTATTGACAAGATATTGCACAACTATTAGCAGCAAATACTCAGAGCATATATGTTCCAAGTGTCACGGAGAAGATAATGAAGTTCCAACCGTACAGCTGGAATAAAATACCAAATACAAAACACAAAGAGATAGCCGGCAGCCTGATAAAGACAGCCGACAAAATAACAAGATAGACGGAGACAGCTATGTAAATTAGTCTAAAGTAGAACAGGAAGCTTATCTTCCTTTTTTAAAGTTTTTTGTTCTCTTTTGTAAAGTAAAGTTGTTTGTATTAGGAGTCACCGACAGGATACTATTGATGAATAGTAATCAATAGTAAAATGTCAATTATGTGAATAGTAAGAGTCAAGTCACTGTGTAAATAGTAAAGGTCAGTCACTATTCATGAATAGTAGAGGTCATCTACTGTTCATAAATAGTAGTTTGTAAATTTTGTATATATATGTAAGTTGGGAGAAGAGGAAGATCATCCTCAACTCCATCCTCTTCCACAATTCTTTCTTCCGCAACTACCCCCCCCCCATATTGGTATCAGAGCTAGATAAGAAAAATATAAATGGAGAAATCTAGCAATAACCAGGAAGCTATGAAGGAATCAATTCCAGAAAATCTACAAACTAAGGTATGTTCATATTTCATTATGAATAACTAAACTATCTTATTCCTGATAATCTCTTGATTATTATTTGATTATTATCATGTTATAGTATTGTTATACTGAATAAATTCGAAGTAGTTTGCTATGAACGAAGGTAAGCTGAGAATAGGTAAGCCCAGACTATGCCATCCTAAAACGGAAACCCAGTTAGGCAAAAGAGAAGCCGTTTGAGGAAATGCGTACGATTGAAAGCGCTGTTAGGAGTAATCGATTGAAGCTGAAAATCATAGTAGTGACCAAAAGAATTTATTCAGGATAACTTTAATATAATCTGATAATTGATAATAACAAACAAGAAGGTTAGAAGGAATAAACTTGTTTAGAAATTATGAAAATGGTACCTACATACTTACTAAATGGAGATTATAAATATAAAATACTTATTTTATATATCCTTAGAACATTAAATATTGACATAAAAAGAGAAATTTACGACCTTTTACTTATTGAAGAAATAATAGAATTAGACCGAATAAATGAACTAATAGAACAAAATTGGCAAGAACTAACTATCCAAAATATATATGAATTATATGACTTGTGTTCAGAACAATGATAAATTACGAATATATGACATATTGGCTACAAACTATGGAAGATTTAGAACTAGAAAATAAAATTTTAATAGAAAATATTATAATATATCGAAGAACCCAAGATATGGAATACTTAGAATATATTTCAGAAAATATAAAAGAAATACAAAAACTTATGATAAAGAAACAGGAATATTATGAAAAAATATTTTCATAATGGATGAAAATTATAGAGAGCAACTATTAGAAAAAATTAATGAAATAAAACAAGAATTAAGATTTAGACAAAATAGACTAGAAGAAAATATATGGGCAGGAGTATGCCAAAAATCTATAAAAGCACAACGAAAAACGATATTCTTATTAGATCTACAATTACAACACTTAGAATATAAATATCAACATAACTTATAATGAATAAAGAAGAATATGCTGTAGAAGAAAAGATATATAAAAGTCAAGATGGACTAGAAATAAAAATAATACATTCAAACTTAGAACGAAGATATAAGAAAATAGGAACCCAATTATACTTAATGCCAGATAAAGAATCAGCAAAATTAGAAGATAGTCTAACAACTATGGTAAGATTAAATAAAGAAAATGAAGAAATAGATAGAAGAAAAGAAATTGAAAAATTAGAGAACAAGCTAAAAAGAAATTAAACAAATAGAAGAAGTAAAAGATACTAGAATTCAAGAATTACAAAAAGAATTAGAAAGACTTAAACAATTATATGAAGAAAAATTAAAAGCAAAAGAAGAATATAAAAAAAGAACTGAAGAATTAAAGTTAAATCAAGAAATAGAAAAATTTAAAACAATGTTAGAAGAAACAGAAGAATTACCTGAGTTAAAAATAGATGAAATAAATGAAATAAATGAAGAAGAAAATGACAATATTTCAGAAAATAATTATGAATCATATTCAGAAACATATACTGACCTTATAGAAAAAGATAAAAATATAGAAATAAATGTAGGAAATTTAGATGAGAAACCTAGTACTTCAAATTCTAAAACACGAATTGATACAACCCCAACATATTATACTTATGAAAAGAAAATAGAGATAAAGTTTTATGGGATAAAAGATTAAATAAAAATTGGATACCTAGACAAACTACAGATCAAAATAATTTCTTAGATTTGAACTGCGTAGCAGATACAAATAAAACAATTCAATTATGGATAGGTTATATATCAAAACAATTAATAGACAACAAAATATCAATAATGGATGCCCCAGGATATATAGAAAGAACACTTATAGGAACAGTAAAAATATGGTTACAAAATTTAACAACAACAAGCTTAGAAACATTAAGAAATAATCTGAAACTTAATAATGACATAGCAACATCGACAATAGACATATTAACTAAATATGAAATATCAATTAGAAATGAATTTGGAAGTATGACAACGAAATAGAAGAACAACGAAAGATAAAATAATAATGAAATTTAATGAATAAATTAGCAATATGTAAAATGAGTTATATAGATGAATATACATGTGCATTTAGAGAATATTATTATAAAGGAATATATACAAATGATGATAGTAGAGAAATAAGAAAATTATATTACACAAAATTACGAACCATTTAGTTCAAGAATAATAAAAGATTGGGAAGAATCAAATACTGATAGATACACTAGGAGCTAGAGTAAAATTCTTACAACAATGGTTTATAAAACTATGTGAAAAACATAAAGATGAATTAAATCTAGAAAAAATATTAGTAAAAATACTAAAATATTGTAAAATTAAATTAGCAACCCAATTTGGATGTAACAATCCATATAAATATAAGAAAATGTTAATGATATATAAACATTTCAAAACAAAATATAAAGATAAAATCCCAAGAAAAAGATATTATATAAAAAATTATAAACATAAAAGACCACATAGAGTTAAGAAAAATATAACAGAATGTAAATGTTATAATTGTGGAAATTTAGGACATTTAGCTAGAGATTGTAAATTACCAAAGACTTAAAAAGAAACAAATAATCGAAATAATAATAGAAAACGACACATACAAGCAGATAGATTATTTAGATTATGACTTAGAAAATGAAGATAGCATATACGAAATTACGGATATTGAATTAGAAGAAGAAATAGAGTCATCTTACGATTATGATGAAAGCGACATAAAAATAATAAGTAAAGAAGAATACCAAGATAATGAATATCTGAGAACAAAAAATAATATTTGACAATAATATGTTTGAACAAATAAAAGGTAAAGAATTAGACTTAAGCATAGATAAGATATTAGAAGTACCTAAACTAAAAAATTTATTCAAATTAAAACAAGATGAATATTATGTGATAAGCCAAAAAGAACATGTAATAGATTGTAAATATATTAAAGGAAAAGCTAAAATACCTATCATAAATAAAAAAATAATTAATAAAGAAATCCAAGAATTAAAATCAAAAAATCCAATAAAATACGTACATTTAGGAGCAACAGAAATATTAATAAAAGCATGTTTTAGAGAAGGAATAGATACACCTATAGAATTATATTTAGCAGATGATAGAATAATTCAACCTATAGAAAAAAGCATAATAAGTGCAGTTAGAGGAAATCATTCCTAATAATATATCTTTATTTGTAAATTCATAACTATAGATTTCATCTATTAATAATATTTTATCCCATATTTGTGTTTTTATATTTTTAGCTTTATGTGTTATCATGCTTCCTTCATTATTGAATCCTGTTACTATTAATGGTGTTTTTAATTTTTCCCATTTACTATCTGGTAGACAATTATGTTTGCACATATTTGCTTCTGCTCCTGTGTCTATCATAGGTGTGTAATATCTATTATAGTATCCTTCTATAATTATTTTTGCTAAAATGTATATTTTTGTCATTATATTAAGATGTTGTTATTTTATCATATAATTGTTCTTTTAATAATTACTTTCTTAGTTTCATAAGTTATTGTCAATTGTTTATCATCTAAATTATATGGTCTAACTGTTTCTAGCCATTTTATTCCTAAAGTAATATTATTATTTCCTTGATGTATTTTGAATTTAATTTTTATTGGTATTCCTCAATAATTAGTTCTTGTTGATAGTTTCTTCTATATTTACCAAAGCTCTAGGTAATTCTGTGTTTATATTTTCTCCTGTAATTATTTCATGTTCTTTGACTAATTCTCTTATAATTTGGTTTTCTGTTTGTCTGTATTTATAGTTATTAAATATTTTCTTTGGTCTAATATTCTGTAATATAATATTGGTATGGTTGGATTTCATCTTGTTGTAGTTCTTTTAACTTAGGTATTAAATCATAATCTAATCTCCTAGATGTACTAGTTCTTGATGATGAAGGTGTATCATAGCTTAATCTTTTAGATGTACTTAGTCTTTCTTTTACTATCTCTAAATCTTCTTCAATATCTAGTTCTTTATAATGTAATCATTATTATCAATTCATTGTAATTATTTTATCAAATGGATTTTCTATTTTGATTTTTGAATCTTATTTTTCTTTGTTGTTTTATGCTTTGTAGTTAATACATATAAATTTTTACATCTTCTTGTAAATATTTTACTTCACAGTGCTAATTCTATGCTGACATTTTCCAATATAGTACCAGTGATTTATCTATGTTTTTGTCTTCTATTGCTCTTGAATAGTTTGCACTTATTATAAATTTAAATTTTTGGTATATTAGATTTCCTTTATTATGCTTTTTCTATAGGTTGAATTATTCTATCATCTAAATATAATTCTATAGGTGTATCTATTCCTTCTCTAAAACATGCTTTTATTAATATTTACATTGCTCCTAAATGTACGTATTTTATTGGATTTTTTGATTTTAATTCTTGGATTTCTTTATTAATTATTTTTTTATTTATGATAGGTATTTTAGCTTTTCCTTTAATATATTTACAATCTATTACATGTTCTTTTTGGCTTATCACATAATATTCATCTTGTTTTAATTTGAATAAATTTTTTAGTTTAGGTACTTCTAATATCTTATCTATGCTTAAGTCTAATTCTTTACCTTTTATTTGTTCAAACATATTATTGTCAAATATTATTTTTTGTTCTGTATATTCATTATCTTGGTATTCTTCTTTACTTATTATTTTTATGTCGCTTTCAGTCATCATAATCAGAAGATGACTCTATTTCTTCTTCTAATTCAATATCTGTAATTTCGTATATGCTATCTTCATTTTCTAAGTCATAATCTAAATAATCTATCTGTTTGTATGTGTCGTTTTCTATTATTATTTCAGTTATTTGTTTCTTTTTTAAGTCTTTTGGTAATTTACAATCTCTAGCTAAATGTCCTAATTTTCCACAATTATAACATTTACATTCATTATATTTTCTTAACTCTATGTGGTCTTTTATGTTTATAATTTTTATATAATATCTTTTTCTTGGGATTTTATCTTTATATTTTGTTTTGAAATGTTTATATTTCTTTATCCTTTTCTTATATTTATATGGATTTTACATCCAAATTGGGGTGCTAATTTATTTGTACAATATTTTAGGTTTTTACTAATATTTTTCTAGTTTTAATTCCTCTTTATGTTTTTCACATAGTTTTATAAACCATTGTTGTAAGAATTTTACTCTAGCTCTAGTGTATCTCTTTGTATTTGATTCTTCCCAATCTTTTATTATTCTTGAACTAAATGGTTCGTAATTTTGTGTAATATAATTTTCTTATTTCTCTACTTTCATCATTTGTATATATTCCTTTATAATAATATTCTCTAAATGCACATGTATATTCATCTATATAACTCATTTTACATATTGCTAATTTATTCATTAAATTTCTGTTTATTATTTTATCTTTCTGTTGTTCTTCTATTTCTGTTGTCATACTTCCAAATTCATTTCTAATTGATATTTCATATTTAGTTAATATGTCTATTGATGATGTTGCTATGTCATTATTAAGTTTCGTATTATTTCTTAATGTTTCTAAGCTTGTTGTTGTTAAATTTTGTAACCATATTTTTACTGTTCCTATAAGTGTTCTTTCTATATATCCTGGGGCATCCATTATTGATATTTTGTTGTCTATTAATTGTTTTGATATATAACCTATCCATAATTGAATTGTTTTATTTGTATCTGCTACGCAGTCCAAATCTAAGAAATTATTTTGATCTGTAGTTTGTCTAGGTATCCAATTTTTATTTAATCTTTTATCCCATAAAACTTTATCTCTATTTTCTTTTTCATAAGTATAATATGTTGGGGTTGTATCAATTCGTGACTCTATGTGGTCTTTTATGTTTATAATTTTTTATATAATATCTTTTTCTTGGGATTTTATCTTTATATTTTGTTTTGAAATGTTTATATTTCTTTATCCTTTTCTTATATTTATATGGATTTTTACATCCAAATTGGGGTGCTAATTTATTTGTACAATATTTTAGGTTTTTTACTAATATTTTTTCTAGTTTTAATTCCTCTTTATGTTTTTCACATAGTTTTATAAACCATTGTTGTAAGAATTTTACTCTAGCTCCTAGTGTATCTCAGATTTGATTCTTCCCAATCTTTTATTATTCTTGAACTAAATGGTTCTGGTAATTTTGTGTAATATAATTTTCTTATTTCTCTACTTTCATCATTTGTATATATTCCTTTATAGTAATATTCTCTAAATGCACATGTATATTCATCTATATAACTCATTTTACATATTGCTAATTTATTCATTAAATTTCATTTATTATTTTATCTTTCTGTTGTTCTTCTATTTCGTTGTCATACTTCCAAATTCATTTCTAATTGATATTTCATATTTAGTTAATATGTCTATTCTGATGTTGCTATGTCATTATTAAGTTTCAGATTATTTCTTAATGTTTCTAAGCTTGTTGTTGTAAAATTATGTAACCATATTTTTACTGTTCCTATAAGAGTTCTTTCTATATATCCTTGGGCATCCATTATTGATATTTTGTTGTCTATTAATTGTTTTGATATATAACCTATCCATAATTGAATTGTTTTATTTGTATCTGCTACGCAGTCCAAATCTAAGAAATTATTTTGATCTGTAGTTTGTCTAGGTATCCAATTTTTATTTAATCTTTTATCCCATAAAACTTTATCTCTATTTTCTTTTTCATAAGTATAATATGTTGGGGTTGTATCAATTCGTGTTTTAGAATTTGAAGTACTAGGTTTCTCATCTAAATTTCCTACATTTATTTCTATATTTTTATCTTTTTCTATAAGGTCAGTATATGTTTCTGAATATGATTCATAATTATTTTCTGAAATATTGTCATTTTCTTCTTCATTTATTTCATTTATTTCATCTATTTTTAACTCAGGTAATTCTTCTGTTTCTTCTAACATTGTTTTAAATTTTTCTATTTCTTGATTTAACTTTAATTCTTCAGTTCTTTTTTTATATTCTTCTTTTGCTTTTAATTTTTCTTCATATAATTGTTTAAGTCTTTCTAATTCTTTTTGTAATTCTTGAATTCTAGTATCTTTTACTTCTTCTATTTGTTTAATTTCTTTTTTAGCTTGTTCTCTAATTTTTTCAATTTCTTTTCTTCTATCTATTTCTTCATTTTCTTTATTTAATCTTACCATAGTTGTTAGACTATCTTCTAATTTTGCTGATTCTTTATCTGGCATTAAGTATAATTGGGTTCCTATTTTCTTATATCTTCGTTCTAAGTTTGAATGTATTATTTTTATTTCTAGTCCATCTTGACTTTTATATATCTTTTCTTCTACAGCATATTCTTCTTTATTCATTATAAGTTATGTTGATATTTATATTCTAAGTGTTGTAATTGTAGATCTAATAAGAATATCGTTTTTCGTTGTGCTTTTATAGATTTTTGGCATACTCCTGCCCATATATTTTCTTCTAGTCTATTTTGTCTAAATCTTAATTCTTGTTTTATTTCATTAATTTTTTCTAATAGTTGCTCTCTATAATTTTCATCCATTATGAAAACATTTTTTCATAATATTCCTGTTTCTTTATCATAAGTTTTTGTATTTCTTTTATATTTTCTGAAATATATTCTAAGTATTCCATATCTTGGGTTCTTCGATATATTATAATATTTTCTATTAAAATTTTATTTTCTAGTTCTAAATCTTCCATAGTTTGTAGCCAATATGTCATATATTCGTAATTTATCATTGTTCTGAACACAAGTCATATAATTCATATATATTTTGGATAGTTAGTTCTTGCCAATTTTGTTCTATTAGTTCATTTATTCGGTCTAATTCTATTATTTCTTCAATAAGTAAAAGGTCGTAAATTTCTCTTTTTATGTCAATATTTAATGTTCTAAGGATATATAAAATAAGTATTTTATATTTATAATCTCCATTTAGTAAGTATGTAGGTACCATTTTCATAATTTCTAAACAAGTTTATTCCTTCTAACCTTCTTGTTTGTTATTATCAATTATCAGATTATATTAAAGTTATCCTGAATAAATTCTTTTGGTCACTACTATGATTTTCAGCTTCAATCAGTTACCCTAACAACGCCTTCAACGATTTTAAGGGTAATTGGTATGACCATTTGCCATTGATTGAGTTTTCTTATAACAATAGCTATCACTCGAGTATTGATATGGCTCCATTTGAGGCATTGTGTGGTAGGAGGTGTAGATCTCATATAGGTTGGTTTGAGATGGTTTAGGTGGCCCGAATAGGTCCCGAGTTTGTATATGAGGCCATAGAGAAGGTTCAACTTATTTGAGAAACGTTTAAAACGGCTCCAAAGTCGACAAAATCTTATGCTGATGTTAGAAAAAGAGATCTTGAGTTTGATGTTCATGATTGGGCTTACTTGAAAATTTCACCCATGAAGGGTGTAATGAGGTTTGGTAATAAAGGGAAGCTTAGTCCCCGTTATGTAGGCCTATATCATATTTTGAGACGTGTTGGTAAGGTTGCTTATGAACTAGATTTTCCTAATGAGTTGGCTTCAGTGCATCCGGTTTTCCATGTCTCTATGTTGAAGAAATCTGTTCCGACATCCATAGTTCCCTTAGATGGTTTGGGAGTTAAAGAGAAGCTTTCTTATGAAGAATTTCTTGTTGATATTTTAGACCGGCAAGTCAAGAGTTGAGAAATAAAGAGGTTACTTTTATGAAAGTGTTGTGCAGGAATCAATTAGTTGAGAGTGCTACTTGGGAGGCCAAGGCTGATATGATGTCCCGGTATCCTCAGCTCTTTCCTTCTTCCCCTACTCTAGCTTGAGGTAATGCATCCCTCATGGTTACTCTTTGTTTCGTGTCATATGTCTTAAGTGTTTCCATGATTTCCTTACTATGCATGATTAATGGAAAACTTAAGTTTTGAGAAAATGAGTCAACATGATTGATTTCTACATGTTTATGTGCTTATAGTACGAATTGCATATACACTACATGACGTGACTTTTTGAACTTGCTTTAGCTTGGAGTTGATGTTTCGTTCTCGGATATATGCATTTGAATATGAGTTGCATGTGGGTTTCATGATATGATGATAAGTGTATGTTTAGCTTGGAGTTAATGCTTCCTTCTTGGATATGTGCATTTATATGATTTCATGGATTATGGGCTGCTACGTTTAGTTCCTATCTCTCATATGATGTTTTAGTTACTTCCTAGCTTGGAGTTGATATTCCTTCCTTGGTTATATGGATTTAGATTAAGTTGCATTGATGATTGGTTTGTTAGTTTCTCCCCTACTCTTTTTGTACTAGCTTGAATCTCACGAGGATGAATGATCCCAAGGGGGAGATATTGTAACACCCCAAATTCGAGAATGGGCGAAGTTTCAATTTTGAGAAGCTGCAGGTGCCATCCGACAGAGGCCAACCACTGCCCGTGGATGGGACCATGGATCGTATCTGTCATCTGTGGTTGGTCACCGCAACTAAGACTGAGAAGTCCAAAACCACGGCCTGACCAATGGACCATTGGTGGGTCCACGGTCCATATTTAAGGGTCCGTAGTTGTGGACCCCTAAATCAGGTTTCTGACCATGGATGACGGTAATGTAGGACAGACCGTTGGTTAGTCCACGGTCTAGGGGTGTTGATGGTAAGTCGGCAGTTATCTTCACGGACAGTTAGGTATTTTCCTAATTAGTCTGGCCTAATACTATGTCATTTTACTCTTCACTAAGACCCATATATAACTATTTAAACCCCCAAAATTTCCCCTATAGAAATAATTCTCTCAAATTTCTAAAAGAAGAATAAGTCTCCTCTCCAAAATATTTTTCTCTCTAGAAAGCTTGAAGAAGAAGGATTCAACCTAGGGTTTCAAGTCAAGTATCCATTCCTCCATTGAAGATAAGAAATTGGCTTCAAGGTATGATAGTTTTGATCCATGGATTCCTTCCATTCATGGAGTTCCCAAATTCTCCTATTTTCAAAGTTAGAAATCCCCAATTGAGTTAGGGTTTTCTTCAATTGCCATGGGTTCTCTTGATCATTGATTTAAATGATAAAATTATGATCTCTTATGCATGAATTGATGAAATACTATGATTTTATGATGATTCCCCTATGAAACCATGTAATCCCCATGTTTTTTTGAAGTTCTGATCATATGATGTAAGCTTCTAATTATGGAGGAAGAATTTTATGAATTAAGCATGTATTAATAGAATTACATGAATTTATGATGAAATCCATATCTAACCCATGTTTTCTAAATGTTGATGATTGAAAGTGGGTTTTGAACCTTGAAAGGTAAATTATGGAATTATGCATGTTCTTATGAAATCTATGCAAATGTTTTAAGGATGCTTTGAGAGTAAACTATGAATGATGATGTTGTTGTTGTGTTGTTGAAAGGATTTCTCATAAACACATAAACGTATTATTGTGAAAGGTTTTCTCACATAGTAAGGATTCTAAGGTAGAAAGATCTTCTCACCTAAATGAATCAAAGATACAGAGCTATCATAATGAAACCTAGCTTGGATTGATTATAGAATGATACCTTTCCCTGGATGACATATGACTTAGCTTGGATTGACAAGATGACGTGCCCTTCCATGGATAATAAGAACAAGTAAGAAATGACTATTCAATGGGATTTATGCTTAGCACCGAGAGGATATTGAGATGGAAGCTCTCCCGTTAGTAGAGGCCAGGTTTCTAGAAGAAATCTCCTTATCCCTTACCTATGTGCCCCCATAGGATGATTGTCTAGATAGACAGTAGCTAGTGGATCCACTTAAGCTAGAAGTTCATGTTTCTACCTTGGCAAGAAGAACAACCCTTTTCGGTGTGAGAGAGATCGGGGGATCATGTTATAGTTCACATGGTCTCTATGTCGGTTAAGGCTACTTCCCATAATAATAATGAACTAATGTTACTTCAATATTATCTTATATTTGTTCAACGGTTTGAAATGGTTAGCTTGCATTGACTATGCTTTATGATTTATGTTTTCTAACCCTTTTGTATCGTATTTTAGCTTGGTCAATTGCATGTCATGAAATGTCCTCTTTTAGCATAATTTTAATGTTTTATGCATAGATATCATACTTGGTACATTGTTTTGTTCTGATGCATACTCTTTTCTATATTTCCCCAAATGTAATGTCCGAGAGCTAGGGTTTTCAGTTTTGTGGCTAGTGGTTAATTGCGAGGTTCTGAGCTTTGGTGAGTCCTCATACTTCGAGGACGGACTTTCATTGGCCTTGGTTTATTTCTTATTTCTAGTTTTTGGACATGATGTATGGGTTAGGCCAAATTTCATTCTATTGTACTAGATGGCTAATGAGACAAGTGTTTTAGAGTTCCGCTTTATTTTTATAAAACTTTGGACTTGAAATGTTGTCTTTACGTCTTTTGTTCTATTTCTTATGTTATGAATGCTAAGTGGCATGTATAGGGTCTCTCAGGGATCTATACACTATGTTACATCTAAGGTGTACCCATGGGTCATGACAACTATGGCCCAAATCGAGTCATGTTGTCGCGGGTGCGAGACAAACCAATAATAAAGTCCATATTTAAATCATCCCACTTCCAAGTAGGAATGCTAATGTCTTGGGATAAACCTCCCAGTTTCTGATGCTCAACTTTCACTTGTTGACAATTAGGACACTTAGCCACAAATCCAACAATATCCTTCTTCATCCCATTCCACTAATAAATTCCCGCAAATCACAGTACATCTTGGTGGCTCCCGGGTGAATGGAATACCAAGAACTATGTTTCTGACAAGATCTATTCCTTGAAGTCATCAACATTAGGAACACACAAACGGCTTTGATATCTAAGTACACCATCTCGCCCTCGGGAGAAAGCCTCTACAGACTTTTTAAGCACCGCTTCCTTCAATTCAACCAAAATTGGATCAAGACCTTGCTTAGCTTTCACATCCACCACTAAAGACGATTTTGAACCATTGTGGACTATAACACCACCCTTGGTGGATTCCTCTAACTAAACACCCAACCGGGCCAATCTATGAACATCTCAAACAAACTACTTCTTATCTTCTTCAATATGAGCAACACTACCCATAGATAACCAACTAAGAACATCCACCACCACATTTGCTTTACCAGGTGATAACGAACACTCATATCATAATCTTTCAATAACTCAAGCCACCTTCTTGGGCGAAGATTTAGATCCTTTTGATTAAACACATATTGTAAACTCTTACTGTAACACCCTGGATTCCAAAAAAAAGTGCAACATAGCAGTTTTCAAGGATTTGCAGGTGCTAGAAACGAGGTCCACCCACGGCCTGTGGATAGGACCACGGACTGTATGTGTGGTTTGTGGATGGACACCCAAATAGGGGTTCAGGCAGTTGGAACCCCGACCCAAACCAATGGACCATTGGTTGGACCACGGTCCGTGGTCCAGACCCTTAGAAGACCCCTTTCTCACCACGAAGGATGGTCGTGTAGGGCGGCCCGTTGTTCTAACCACGGTTCGTCATCAGTGGTCCGTGAATGGTGGGTCGGTAGTGAAGTTCAGGGGTAGTTCAGTCTTTTCCCAATTATTTTATTCCTATACTACGTCATTTTACCCTTCACTAAGACCCCTATGTAGGTATTTTAACCCTCAAATTTCCCAATGGAAATCATTCTCTCAAAATCACGAAAAGAAAACAAGTTCTTCCTCTCCAAAATATTTCTCTCTCTAGAACTTGAAGAAGAAGAAATGGTTCAAGCTAGGATCAAGGTCAAGTCTCCATTCCACAAGCAATTGTGGGCTTTGATAGTAAGGTATGATATTTTCATCTATGGATTCCTTCCATTCACGGAGTTCCCAAATTCCTCTATTTTCAATGTTAGAAATCCCCTATTGAGTTGGGGTTTTCTTAAATTGTCATGGTTTCTTTTGATTATTGATTTAAATGATTGAATTATGATTTCTTATACATGAATTAATGAAATACTATGATTTTATGATTATTTCCCCATAAACTCATGTAATCCATATGTTTTCCAAGTTATGATCATATGATGTGGGATTTTGATTATAAAGGAAGGGTTTTTATGAAATATAGCATGTATTGAGAGAATTACATGAATTTATTATGAACTCAATATCTAATCCATGATTTCTAATATTGATGATTGAAAGTGGGTTTTGAACCTTGAATGGTAAATTATGGAATTCTGCATGTTCTTATGAAATCTATCCAAATGTTTTAAGGATGCTTTGAGAGTAAAGTATCAATGATGATGATGTCTATGTGTTATTGAAAGCATTTTCTCATATATACATAGAATCATGATGTGAAAGGTTTTCTCAAATGATAAAGGGTTCTAAGGTTGAAAGGTATTCTCACCTAATTGAATCAAAGATTAAGAGCTATCCTAATGAAATCTAGCTTGGATTGGTTATTGTATGATACCTTTCCATGGATGAAGACTTGGCTTGGATTGGCAAGATGACGTGCCTTTCCATGGATAATAAGAACAAGTAAGAAATGACTATTTCGTGGAATTTATGCTTAGCACTGAGAGGATATTGAGATGGATGCTCTCCCGTTAGTAGAGGCCATGTTTGTAGAAGTAATCTCCTTATCCCTTACCTATGTTCCCACATAGGATGATTGTGTAGATGGACATTAGCTAGTGGATCCACTTAAGCTAGATGTTTATGGTCCTTACCTTGGCAAGTAGGACAACCATTTTAGGTGTGGGAGACACCGGGGGATCATGTACTAGCCCATATGGTCTCTATGTTGGTTAAGACTACTTCCCCACATTAGTAATGAAATAAGGTTACTACGCTCTCGATATTGTTAGTTGCAAATGGTATGGGTTGTATTTAAAAGAGAATAGTTTCTCATATAGTTGCCTCTATCAGTTGGATGTTCCCTTAAGTTAATCGCAATTTCTTAAGTGTGTTTGTTCTTCATGAAGTTTCACATAAGTCCTTGCTCTTAGCCCAAACCTAACATCAAGTTAAGTGTTTAGTTCCTTGCCCCACCGGTCGTTCCCATACTCTCAGTATGCAACGTGTCTAATGAATCCAAAACTAATTATATTTCAATCAGAAATAAATCATCAAGATAGTAATTTAGTCTCTTTTTACTTTTTACTCAGTTAAAGGAGCTACTTGGGAAGCAAAATCAGCCGGGAAGGCCAAATACCCTATTCGTTTTCCTTCCAATTTAGTTTCAGCTTGAGCTAAAATTTCCTCTCCAATTTCTCAGTTTACTCATGTATAATTCACTCTCAATATCATGTTCCCTCACCTATTCCAGCATTTTACCATGTTTTATGTCCATAAGACTCAATTCAGTTAGATATTAGTTTCTAGTACTCAGTTGGAAGGGATTTCAACTCTTTCATCCAAACTCAGCTTGTTTAGACTTCATTTGAGAATGAATGATCATAAGGGGGAGATATTGTAACACCACAATTCGAGAAAGGCTAGAAAGGGGTCAAACATGCAAGTCACAAACCAAAAGGTGGGCAATGGTACTCTCCACAGTGACAAAGACGGGTCATGAAGGGACAAAGGTCTGTTAAATGGCTCGCGAAGTCTTCCAGAACCTACCCCAGGAAGGCTTCAATTTGATGGAAGACCCTTGGTGATGTTGACAAGTCGTTAAAGGGGTCTTCAAGTTGCCCACTCAGAAAGGGCTTCTCCCCTAGTCACTGGTCAAGGACCACAGACGTCTAAAAAGTCCGTAAAGCCCTACATAGATTGTGAAGTCATCCGTGAAGGGGGTTTATCATACTTAGAGTTTAGGGTCAACTTCAAACAATCATATCTTGTAGTATAAAAGGAATTAGGTGGCCAATGACCTGTCCAATTAAAGATCTCCGAGTCCTCTTTCCAACGCCATCGAGTTTGCCTAATTCCAAGCTTGGACTAAGAAGTTAGGCCCGAAATAGTTAAGCCCTATCAGGCAGAGCATATCCACCACCCACTTGATGGGCCATGGTGCTCTAGACGATACCTCTCTACAGCCTGTTCCAGGGAATGCTCTACTCTATTTCTAACTAGTGATGAAAAGAGAATGAGAAAGAGAGTCATGAAAGAGAATCGATTTCAAGTAGCAGTAGAAGTAGTTTACGTAGTAGTGGTAGCTTGTGACCTCTCCTCTAAACCCTATTCTTTTCCACTAACATTTTGCCCGGTAGTAGTAGCTTCCTCCTCTCGCCGTCCCGTCTAGCCTTTGTTAAAGTCACCTCCGTAGCATTTAAGTCAAGGTGGCATTGGTCTTTTTGCCTATATTTGTGGTACTTAAACTACGTCATTTGGTGCTTAAACTACATCATTTTACTTCATCTAAGCCTAGTAAACTAGTCAGAAACTACCTAAAACATTCATTCTCCTAAAATCATGAGACCTAGAAAGAAAAGAAGAGAAAGAAGCTACAATTTTCTCTCAAGAAAAAGCAGAGCCCTTCTTCAAGTTCAACCCCATTCTTCGTAAATTTCATCCACCAAGTATGTGGGTATTCAACATTGGTTCCTTTTTATGCTTGTGCCGAATACCCCAACCTTCTAAATTTATTTTATTGAGTTGCTAAATTAGGGTTCCTACCCAAATTGGAGAAACCTTATGTGCTTAGTTTTAAAGTATCAATTTCTGGTTTCTCACTCATTACCCGTGTAATTGTGATATCTTAAGTGTTTGCAAAAGCCCATGCATGAAGAGTGAATTCTTCTATTCTTTCATTAAATTGCATGTTTTCAAGTATAGATTTGGCATGTTTAGATAACATGACCTTTAACATGATTAAATTGCATGCCTGTTTCTTCAAGTCAAGTCTATTTTTCGTCATGGCTATATAAAGCCCTCAGACTTATGATTTTATATTGCATGACATAAGATATTTCCTTATGCTTACGAACATATTTGTTGTCAGATATGTTACCATAGGTTTATAAGTCCCATCTTTTGGGCATCATATTTAGTGATCACACCACATTCATGCCTCTATACACTGACAATGTATATTGGGCCCTCTCTATGGGCGCATATAGATCAGATTCCATATAGCTCACATGGTCTATGTCGATTAGAGAACCTCCCACAAAAACAATTTCAGATTTTCTGTGCATTGAATATTTGCTTTCAAATTTTAGAGCTTATATTATTTACTAGGATTCGAAAGGTGTTTTGAACTTATGGCATTGATTGAGTCATTCTAGCACATATTTTACTATCATTATACGACTTCAGTTTAGCTATGCTTCAAGAATGTTTTACTATGACATGTTCATGATATCAGTTTTAAACATGCTTTCAAGTATATATAATTTTACTTATCCACATCTTGCATACTCAGTATGTTCCATAGTACTGACCACATACTTCTTCGTGTTGCATCCTTTTATGATATTTATTTTGTATCCCACTCTCTAGTCCGTGTTTAGTTGGTCTTTTGTGCGTCCTCCTCATTCCAGGGCTTGGAGTTCAGCTTCATTTCAGTACTTAGTTTTCTTATTCAGTATTTTAGTATTTAGAGTTAGCTGGGGACTTGCAGCTCACTAGTAGTAGAGGCTTTCAGACATACAGTAAGATGTTCAGTTATATTAAAATTGTCTGTTTTAGAAATTTATTTATATCACGGATTAAGTTGTTCATTTTTCTAGTTAAGCTTCCGTCCTGATATTTTGATCCACTTTTAGTTATGACAATGCTGAGGGTTATATTGAGATCACTTGTGGTCTTGGGTCCCGTGTCACGTTAAGGGGTTAGTCGCTGGGCGTGACATGAAAATTTTCCTTTAGTTCAAGTAAGATGCGGTCTTTGTTTTTCTTCTCCTTCACTTCTAACATTAATGGTGCTTCAGCCCCATTCATCTACATAACTTGACATATTCAGTGGAATCTAACAAACACACTCCAAAATATGCAAGTCTGTGAACTTCCTTAGCCAAATCCTTCTTGCATTACTCAACATGAGCAGTACTCCCCATGGACAATTGGCTCAAGAATCAACAATAATGTTAGCGTTACTTAGGTGATAGATGATACTCATGCCGTAATCCTTAAGCAACTCTAACAACCTCTTTTGTTTGAGATTAATAACTTTCTAACTAAAAACATACTGGAGAGTCTTGTGGTCGATGAACATATCCATATGAATTCCATAGAGATAGAGACTCTATATTTTTAGAGAAAAAAATACCGCTACCAATTGAAGACTATGAGTCGGGTAGTTCCTCTTGTGAATCTTAAGCAGTCCGGAGGCACAGGCCATAACCTTACCATTCTGCATCAACACATAACCATGCCAGACTTTGGAGACATACATGAAAAAACTTCTGTACCCTCTAGTAGGGTCAATACTAGAGTAGTAGTTAACCGAATTTTCAATTCTTGAAAGCATTTTTGGTAAACTAGACATAGGTCCAAATGGTTTAGAAGGATGTCCCATAGGGTCTGAAATGGCTGAAACAAAGAAAATAGAAGAAAATACAGAAAGAAGTTTTGGTGGCAATATGGGGGGGCAATGATCTATTACACATAGAAAACAAGAAATTAGAAGATTTTTTGAAGCATATATGTGAATACAAGTTTTGCGATTGTACCGATACAAAAAGAAGTGAGCTTGAATAGACATTCTCCAGAACACAAGCAGTGCCACAAGGTGTTAGATTCTTCTTAGAAGACTTACTAGAGAGAAAATATGTTAGATCAAAAGAATGAATTTGCTTGTATTTGGTAATAACTTATGTTTTATTTTCTTTGAATAGTTTTGCTTGAGACCTGCATAGTCCTAAACCTCTTCTTGGAGGTGGTTGGGGCAAGGGGTGCTCTTTAGGTTGTAAATTGAAGTTTTCATGTTGGAGTAATGGTAGTATTCATAGTTATTACACTAAGATTATAATTGGGAGATTCTATAACAAACAACGATCACTATGAGCAACGTGATGATACAACATCTCGCCCATGCTTCCAGAATTGTCATATACCTTTCCGGGATTTAGAACATCTCAACTAAGTGGATCCACTAAAGCTCTGCTCGATAGCAATAAAGAGTCGTCTAAAAAGTATAATCAATTACCCATGTCAGCTACATTGTTTATGAGGAATGTGAGCTTTCTTAACTCATCTCTATATCAGTGCTCGATCTTATTCCCAATAAATATATACTCATGTTCAAATGTATAAAACATACTCTTTCTCAATTTGAGGTAATCACTCAAAATATCCTCTTAAAAGAGGTATCTGCTCTAAATATCTCTTAACTCATTAACTTCTTTTGAAATCAAAATTTATCTTATCTCAATGTAAAAAAATTTACATTTGGGAATACTTAGTTCCCTTATACTCTTACTCAAATCACTCTTTAAACTCTACTTAAAACTCGTCTTTACTTTCTCAAAAATCAATTTAAGAAAAAAAAATTGGTTAAAAGGATTCACAATGATAACTCAGCAATAACTCAATAATTAGGTTCATGCTGAAAAATAGGCATGAACAATCAACTCAAGAATCTCAATGCAAGATATAACAACTGAAAAATCAAGAATAGAGTTCAGAACTCAACAATGAAACTATCTCAAAAATTATCAAAACTAAGGATGTAACCCTAGATTATTCTTTAATGATAGAAAAAGGATGTAGGGTGTGAGGGAGGACTCAGTCTATCACTATGAATAGCCTTAGATACCAATAAGAACAAATTATTGGTGAAATTGGTGAAAAGTCAAAGAACACTCAAACTCCTAACTTTCTCTTCTTGGATCCTTCCGCTAAGACGTGGAAGTGCTAATGAACGTAAAAGGATTGATTAATACTATTTAAACCCTTAACTAGGTGTAAAAAAGTCATTTTTAAACTATCCCTCTAAAAATATGACAAAAACCTTCTATGATTCCATCTATGGTTCGTGGTTTGATTGATGCACAGTAGATCCGATTTGTAGAATACGGGTCAAATCTACAACCTATAGAAGTTTATATGGACCATAGATCAAATCCATAGAATTTATATAATTTATAGACTAAAAAATCCATTCTATAGGTCCAAACTACGGTGTGTTGAAGTTCTTACGGCCCATATAATAGATCTGTGGGGATAGGACCCCAAAAACTAACTTCTCTGAAGTTTTCTACGAGTTGCTTCTACGGGTCATAGTAATTTCGATGACTCATACATTCAACTCGTAAAAATTGACTTCAGGGAACTTTGATATGACAGTCTCTAGTAAAACAACCATAACTTTTCACTCCAAATTTAAAATGCGGCAAACTTGGTGAAATTGGAAAGAGGACTCGTAGAACTTCAATCTGATAGGTCATGGGCAACCTAATTCATTATGTTGTGAGAGATATGATCATTTGAAGTTGACCTAAGTAGAATATTACATTTAAACTTAATCGGTAAGGAAGCTTTCAACTCAACTTTGTGCTAGAGGGTTCTTGTGAGCTTAATTCATATTTGGTGGATGGCCAAAATATTCGGCAAGTCGCCGAACTGGATATTTGTGTAAGGACATAAACCATCGTTATTCAAATAAGACATCTCATGCAAAGTACTAAATTTTTTTTAAATGCATTGCCGAATCAAATTTTTGGTAAATGATTATTTGTTTAAATTTGGATTTTATTCGAGCTGATACCATACTGTCATAGCAAGAAGCCTCCCAGTCCTATTATATTATTATAGTGCATGCATGGAGTCTATAGCTGGGTTGGCTGACAGAATCAGACCCTAGATAAAATGATGTTTTCTATATATATTTTTACTCATTTTCATGAAGCAAATAGGTGAGGGTTGGTCTAAGAATTATCTTTAACCACTCTCAGCTTAGGAACCATGAAGGGAAGATTTTTTGGTGCAAGGAAGGTTAAAACCTCAAGTATTCTTGGTCTATGTTCCTCAAGATTCTCCGCTACGGAGCCAAAAGTTTGTGTTCTGATTTCTTCAACAGTTGTTTGGCATCCAAGTAGACTAGGTTTCCTTAACTTAGTAGTTAGAGCTATATTTACTTTCATATTATCTTGTATATAATCGGGAGATTTCATGCATAGGCCTTTGAGCACTGAGTTTGGATGGTTGAATGAGTGTTTGACAATGGTTAGGCTAATGAGGGTTTTGTTTGCTAGTGTTTGTGTTATGATGTTATTAATTGGGCGATTTCCTGGGAATGGGCTTTTGGGTAATTGGGTTGTGAACATGAAATATTTCAGGACTTCTCTAAGGTAGGTGATGTTATTTTGTTTTTCCAACTATGTTATATGTGATTGTCAACTGCATCTTTAGTAATGCATGCATGATTTATAATTAGAGAATTTGGAAAGATAAGATATGAAATGAAAGATGTTGTTAGTCGCATGCAATGAATGTGTTACATAAATGTACATGTGTGATTGTGATTCATTGTGGTTGTGATTATGTTGTGTGTTAATTATTGGGATCGGGTGCCACACTGTACATATATTTATTAGATCAGGTACCATATACTGATACATATATATTATTATTTGCACACACAAGGCAGAGTAAGAAAGAAAGACAAGACACATCTTATCACATCCTCGTAGAATCATGACTATAGAAATGGCCAGCAACATAACAATAATTGAGATTCTACTACTAACATGTGCTCGATAAGTCACAAAAATAATTTCTCTTTGACCAGAACTGAAGGCATGGCTAACGACTATACATAAACAAGGTAAAAAAATAAATATAAAACCATTGAAAATTTCTAGTTTATCTTATTCAAAATATATTTCATTTTAGTTATCTTGCAAATGCAGTAATTTCTTTCAAAATGGAAAATGACAGAACAAGAACTAGATTTCACTCGTTAACTACAATAAACATTTAAACGTTGTTGGAACAAAGAAGGACAATTAAAGAATCACCCAATACAACCTTACATGCAAATGAAGAATAGTTTGGGCCTTAACTTGGAAAAATTTGGGGTGTAGACTCTTCAATCAAAATTACACTTAGTGTAGAACCATTCTACGAGACGTTCCTACAATCCGTAGTCTATTCGACGAACCATCCTAATCAATCGTAGGATAAGTTACGAGGGCTTGATTTCAAAAATAATTTTTCCCATTTCCTACGAGACTGGTCTAGAACCCGTAGAACTTCCTATAAACCATAGCTAGTCTTGTGGAATTGAACTAGTACCCCATTTTGACCTTCTTTCCTTTTCCAAATTCCACGGTTTTACACTTTCTCAACACCCCACCCAAATGTTTCAACACCAATCTGACCTCTGTTCTTAACTGTGTCACCTCTTGACAAATACCTTCACTTTCTTGATCATGAGTGTCTTATATCAAAAAAGAGCTTTTTCTGATAGTTGAAGTTCTACTACTCCATGCTTTGTTATTTTTGGAAATCTTTTCAAGGTTTTCTGCATTTTATTGAAATGAGTTTGCTTCGTATGATCATCTAGCAATAGTATCTAATACCACTTTTCCATTGTCATCTAGTCCTCAGTAAAAGTACTCCTTAAGTGATTCATCATCATTTTAGTAGTTTGATACACTTCTCATGAAACCTATAAATCTATCCCTAAGAATCACTAACCGACTTCTCGGGTAGAGCCACAAAGTTTTTGAGTTTATCTTTAAGTTGCAATTTCTTTGAGAATGGGAAGTATTTTTCAATTAACACTCTGTGTGGCTCCCCCATGGGGTAGTTGAGTTGTATGGAAGCTTAGATAGCCCCACAATATCATTACCTGTAAATGATAATGGAAACACATGTAACATGATCATACCTATATATAAGTCTGGCCTTCCCACACTACTTTTATGAACATTAATGACTTTACTCAGATGAGAATATGGGTATTCCAATTACATACCATCAACTAACACTCTAGTGTAAGAATTTGCATCATACTTCTAGTAACCACAAATGTATGTCCGAGTGGAAGTTGAGGTACAACTATGGCACTTGTTGATCCCACAACATTATGATCAACCTTGTAATGATCATGCACATTAGGTGCTTATTGATCTTAAACTATCGCAGGGTTGTTTTGGTTGTTTCCATGTACTTCTTCTATACCTGGAAGTTGAGCTCCAAGATTATCCTCTTGTCATACTATGATTGGATCGTTGTTCAGCCCTAGATTTTGACCACATCTGATGTTCACCTTTCTTCATAATGTTTGTTTAGTTCTATATTAAAATGGGTCATGGGATTGCCTTGACTCCATGTACTTGGCATACACTTCGAACTAAACATGTAGAGAAGAAAACAAATGAAAATGTATATCAGGAAATAATTGACTAATAGTGGAATAACAAAACTAGTCTAATCTAAAAGTCTTATCCTCGGCAATGGATCCAAAATCTCATATCCCCAAATTACACCTCTCTTAAAGTTGTATAAGCGGTCATTGTTCCAATAAGAACCTAACAAAGATTAGGGTCGATCCCATGAGGAATGAGGTCTAGACTTAGACTAATTAACTGTTGATTGTACTTTTAGTCCAATTATTTCCATAAAATAGGGGGGATTTTGTAAAACAAAATATTAATTGATTGATTTTAGTAACAAGTACCAAATAAAAAGTATTTAATGTTTTGTAGAATGAATAGAAGATGAAACTATAGTGTATGTGTTCCCCACAAGTCCTTAATGTCATAAACATTATAAGAGTATTGTTGTCTAGTGTTTAGCTTGCAAAGTCCATAAATTATGTATCTCTTATGTGATTGGCCGTCCAAATAGGGAATTTCACCGTGCAACTTGGTCGGTCTACGGGTGTGTGCCTTACTAACCCTTACCCTTGACCCAAGATTAGCTCTTACATAGATGGTTTAAGTTATTCGATGTCGTTTGTAGTCAACAAATTTTTGCTGTTTAATCTTTTTTCTCATTTGTTACTTTCTTGGATGGACAAATAGGAATAAGAAGGTTTATAACATTCGTCACCATTAAAAAACATTTGGAATGAAGACATTAACATTACATACATAAACATTATTCAAGAGTTAATAATTTTTAGGTCTACGTTGTTAATTCCTCATGATTCCCATAACCCTAGTAGTGAATTTAGCTACTTAGAATAAGATTCTTAAAATAATTCATGAACTTACAATTAGAGTAGTTGAATTTCGTAATGTTAAATTGACAAACAAAAGATTGTATTAAAGCAATGTTCAAGAATTTCAAATGACAAATTGTTCACCAAAATAATTCTCAAAACCAAAAAGTAATTAATTGTCTAATAGTAAAAATAACATAAATTACAGTGAATATGTATAAATATCTAATGCTAATTAAAGCTGAAAAAGGAAACAAAGAAAGTGGGCTTCGATAGTCAAGTCTATGGGTCATGGTCTATGCCTCGTAAACCATGCCCATAGAAGGGCGCTTCTTCAAAGGCTATCTAGACTTTCTGTCATGCCCAGAGCCTACATCCTAGACGTGGACGACAGTCGAGAACCATTTCTGATCCCTAAGCGAACCCTTGGCCTAGCTACATGACATACATGACTCTAAAAAATAAACGGAAGCTTAAAATAAATGAACATTTAGACATTTAAGAAAGTCTTAAAATATTATCTTCCAAATACTTAACGTAAGTCATAAGTTAAATAAATATCCTTAGAATACAATGGAAGCATCTAATTATGTCTACCTATGAAGCCTCTAAATATATAACATAGATATTGGGACAAGGCTCGGGACACCTCTAATACTATTAAGATGAATGAAACTGGAGTCTCCGGGACGTAAGGAGGCCTCACCAAATATTGTTTGTGAGTGAATAGTGATCTCAACAAAGCACATGTTGATGATCTTAGGCACCTATAACTGCTAAGTGATAGGGCTAGAGTTAACTGACCTAAATGAGTGAACGCAACATAATTGGATCAATACATGAATATGGAGTGAAAACCATTAAAGATTTATAATAAGATATGCAATGAAAGCAACATGAAAATAATATACTTTACTTTTTGGGGAGTTTCTCGAACCAAAAACCATTACTATGAGCCTAGCATTCAACATTTCACCCATGTTACAAGGGACATCCTATACTTTTTCGGTGTTTAAGATGATATTATGATTATAGATCAATCTAATATGCCTTCTCAAAGGCAGTGCTGAGTCACATGAAGAATCAATGCTATCCTATCCTATGCTAGATACATAGTTTATGGGACTTCTGAGTTATAAAAGAATCTAACCCAATTCGGTGCTCGATACTACTCCTAAAATAATCAATATAGTCACTTTTTTATTTATTAAAGTACTCTTCAATAAATTAGACGTATTTACACTATTAAAAAATGCACTCATGAACTTATCTTTCAAGCCCAATAATCAACATAGGTACGTATATATACATATATATTAAAACATTTGAAGCTCTTAAGTTTTTATGAAAAAAAGATCCTTTAAACTTCCTCTTATCTTACATTGATTTGGAATGTAACTGAAGACATGTGAGTGAGACCTGTAGACTGCATCAAGGATTAATGAAGACTTTAAAAGTTAATATCAAGAAGAGAACAAAGACACGATTCAAAGGAACACATGCGGGAAGAAAAACAGAGAATAAAAAGGCCAGACAACCCAGTCACATCAGTGGCACGTCGCGCTATCCCCAAGAGTACCGGGAGTACTTTGGGGTGCATTGTAGGTGTAGGGCACTAGCCCTGCTGAAGCTTTATTAGTGCATTTCCCCATCTAGAACCCAAAAATCCGATGAATTTTCTTGTTCAATTTCAGGTCCTAACTCATATAGAATCAATTGCTTTCTTCCAAACTCTCTTTTATTCATAAACCCAACACAAATTCAATCAAATTTCACTCAAATTCTATAGAGAAACACCACTCATTCACCAAAACCTCACCTCAAGAACTCAAAACCTCCATTGCTAAAGAATGGGGCTGCACTCAAGAACTCTTCAATAATCTTTACACAAATGATTTACTGGAAAGATTAATGAAAGGATTACATGATTGGCATGAGGACGAACAAGTCCATAACTATCAGAAACCTCACATACTTGGAAGAAGAATGTTCTTGAATAAACATGAAGGAAAATCATGGAAGATTTACCCTAGCCTTAGCGTTTCTTGAAGTTTTTGAGCGTAGAAATTTAGGAGTGAATGAGAGGGTTTGATTATGAAAACTAATTTTTCTACAGGTTTAGGGTAATTTAGATGACCTCCTAAGGTTTTTAGGACTTAAATATCCTTAAAAAAATAATAAAACGATCTGGAAGTCGGGATATTTTTCCAGCGGACTGTGAGGTTCGTATTCACTTACTAACGTGGAGCCATCGCATAGTTGCTGCTAGGTTAAAGCATCTCTAGTAAATCAGTCATATCTTTTTACTCAAAATTCGGAGTGAGGCAAATTTGGTAAAGCTGGAAAGACCTTTAATTTGATAGTTTATGGGTCACCTAATTCTTTATGTGATAGAAGATATGATTGTTTAAAGTTGACCTACGTAGAATCTTATTTAAAAACTTAATAATTAAGGAAGAATTCAACTTAATTTTGTGTGAGGGGATTTTAGTGATATTAATTCATATAAAAAACCATTCCTACACTAATGAATTGACCTAAGAATCTAAGAATAATTAAGAATCACTAGGTACGACCTTATTGGCCATTCAAGAATGGTTTGTGTCTTAACTTAGAAAATTTTGGGGTGTTACAATATCTCCAACTTGAAATCATTCGTCCTCGAATGATGGTTAAGATGAGAATGGAGGGGAAACGAGTTACTATCACTACCTCTCTTGAATTTTGAGCTAGTCTACTAACATCGATGGGACTGATTGATAATAATAGTTTTGAAACTGGCACTAGAGCACATAAGTCATGAACGATATGAGTTTGAATATAGTCACACTCTATCTGATATTATTTTACTTGAATCAAAGGAATCTGATCATGAAGTAAGAATAGAGCTACTATGCCTTAAAAGATAGACTAATAGATGACAAGTTTTGCTACACTTTCCACCCCACTCTTTTAGGAATACTACTCATCATCAGCGTCACTGACATAACTGATAAGGATCATTGGAAAGATTTTAGGGAGAAAGACCATAAGCATGTCTCATTCATGATATCTAATATAAGAATATGCATGGAATAACATTGTATTTCTAGCCATTGAGAGTAAGTCATAAATTTGCGAGAATGAGCATACTGTGTGACATGAGTCCTTATATAAATAGGTTCATATCATGAGGCTGATATCCATAACTTGATGGAGTAAGATTGAGATCAATGGGCTAAATAAAGTCTTTGCCCCTCATTTTGTGAACTGACCATAGATGTAAATCTGTTTATAATGTATGAGCATAGGTCATGAACATAGTTTTGATATTAGAGACATCAGCATGATGTTGTGACGACTAACTTTGAGGATGACGCTAGAGTATGAATGGATTGATATAAAACTTTAACTCAACCTTAACACTTAACTATATGATTCTCAACACTTAGCTTGGATTCTCATCTTAACATCCCCCGTTAGGTTTAAAGCTGATACTTTTAAGCTATAGGTTGATTCAACCATCTTTAAACTGGTCTACATTAACTTTACTCTAATACTCGGGAAAGTGCTAATCTCATGTCTACAAACTCTCCATGTGCAAATACTAAGATTCCTTCTAGGGCTTCTTTCTAACAATATTTTTTTAACCTATTCTCATTGGCTTATAAATCCACTTAATCTAACTTTTAATAGTATGACTTCTCCTTCTTATCCCACTAATGTTGTCCTTTTGAGTTCATATCAATCTAACTTGAGGAAACTTGAACTAACTTTGGAAGGCTCATCATTGTCTATATGTAGTCCCTTCGACCAAACTCTTAAGGGTAATAAATAATTCTTACGATAGTCTACTCCACATTGATAACTCAATTATACTATCTAGGCACATATAAAAAAGTCATAAACTTGATAAGAACCTCGTACGACTACATAAAATCTCAGGTACACCCCTTAATGATCTTGCTAATCTAATGACTTAGCCTCACTTCATTGCTCTCATCTAAGAGTCATAATACCACACTAGTACCACTCACATTTATTGAAAAGAAACACCTTAATTCCTCACATAATATATGTCAAACCTACTAGATCAGATCATAAAACTAACATCATCACCTTCATGTTTCCATCCTTTTGTCCCGACACTCATCTCAAATTCATGCTTAGTGTCTATTTCTAAACACATATATCAATATAATTGCTCGCTTACTATAGTAACTTAAAACTACTAGATAATATTAAGAAATACTTGTCCACTAAGACCTCATGACGAGTAGTCAATCTTTATCTCTTAGTGTACATACTTACATATTACTGTCACATTCCATTTCACAACTTAAGTACTATTTACTCATTCACTATACATCATTGCCTAATTAGCTATGTAACCCTCTGAATATTATGGGCTCTCCCTTTAAAATCATAAGCCTGGCTTAGAGTTATCACCTCATGAATACTCCTGCTCTTATATTTAACACCTACACTTGGTCGGTACTAACTCAATGAAACATCATTGTGAACTCCTTTCTAGTTAAAGTATACTCTAACTTATCCTAACTCATAACTATTCCTCTACCCTTTATCATGAACTCCCTACAAAATTATTATTCTTTAGTCTACACATAAAGGAAAACTCATCCTTCATGACTTACTAGGTACATGACTACAACAACATGATTTGCCTCATCACTATCTCCCTTTCTTAGATTACTATACATCTACATTCATTCTTTTAACTTTGGGTACATTTACTACTACTGCTTATACATTGCAACTCATACTATCTCTTTGGGCAAAAAAAATACCATTCAACTATTCTAAAACACACTTCCCTCATAAAGGTCTCTCCTGAAATGGGGTTTACATATAAGAGTATGGGAGTACATCTCACTTTTAGCTTGAACATAAAATTCATATGAATAAGAGTGCATTCTTTTGAATATCAACACATAAGCTCACAGGCTTCTCTTAAGCCCCTCTGCAATCTTATGACATTATGAATTTTTTTTTACTTAGGGTAATTCATAGATAAGAATTTGACTTTTCTTTTCAACAACCTTGAGTATATGGGGTAGTCGAAGGAATTTGAGAAATGCACGAGTATAAATAAGTTCTTTATGATACAGTTCTACTGCACGATTTAGAGTATGATAGAAGAGAAACTTTTCCTAAATGTCTGTAGTCCCTCATTTATAACAGTGGGGCTATCACAACCATAAATAAGATTCTACTGACACGACTTCATAGACACCATATAACACTTCAACTCTATGCTCTGATACCAAGTTTGTCAAGCTCCGAGCCTACACCTTGGACGTGGCCAACACTCAAGAACCATTTCTAATCCCCAAGCGAACCCTTGGCCTGGCTATATGACTTACATGACTTTACACAATATGCAGAAGCTTAATATAGATGAACATTTAGACATTTAACAAAGTTTTAAAATATTATCTTGCAAATACTTAACATAAGTCATACGTCAAATAAACATCCTGAGAAAAAAATCGAAGCATCTAATCTTGTCTGGCTATGAAGTCTCTAACAATGTAAGATAGATATTGGAACAAGACCAACGAAACCTCCAATACTACTAAGCTGAATGAAAATGGAGTCTCCCAAAAAAATAAGCCTTACCGAATACTGTCTGTGAGTGAATAGTGATCTCAACGAAGTGTCTGTTGATGATCTTAAGCACTAGTAACTACATCATAATAAGATGCAGGTTGAATGATGGTCACTTAATTGAATGTAATGTTAAGCGATAGGGGTAGATTAAACAATTAGCTAACCTGAATGTCCGAAAGCAACATAATTGTATCAATACATAAATATGGAGTGAAAACCATTTAAGATTTACAATAAGATATGCAATGAAAGCAACATGAAAATGATATACTTTACTTTGTGGGGGAGTTTCTCTAATCGACAACCATTACTATGAGCCTAGAATTGATATAACGTTTAGCCCACGTTACAAGGGTTATCGTATACCTTGACAGGGCATAGGATGATATTGTGATGATGGATCCATCTAACAGGCCTTCTCAGAGACAGTGAGGAGTCGTATGAAGAATCAATGCTAGCCTATCCTACGCTGGCAACGTAGTTTATTGGACTTCCGAGTTATAAAAGACTCTAACCCAATTTGGTGCATGATACTACTCCTAAAATAATCAATATAACCTTATGCTCAATTCACCCATTTCAAAGAAGGGATGCTTTACTTTATTGAGGTACTCTTCAAAACAATAGATGTATTTGCATTCTTATAACATGCACTCATGAACTAATATTTCAAGCCCAATAATCAACATAGGTATATATATATACATATATATAAATAACATTTGAAGCTCTTAAGTTTTTATGAATAGAGCCTTTACACTTTCCTCTTATATTATGTTAATTTCGAATGTAAATGAAGACATGTAGACTCTCTTAAGGATTATTGAATACAATAAGAGGTAGTATCAAGAAGAGAACGAAGACATGATTCAAAGGAACACATACAGGACGAAGAATGGGGAAAAAAAAGGCCAGGCGACCCTAGCACATCACTGGCGCGTTGCGCCAGCCCCAAGAGTCATGGGAATACTTTAGGGTGCATTGCAGGCACAAGATGCCAACCCTTCTCGCGCTTTGGTGGCGCATTCCCCCATCCTGAACCCAGAAATCCAACGAAATTTCTTGTTCAATTTCGGGTCCTAACTCATCTAGAATCAATTAGTTTCTTCAAAAATATCTTTGATTAATAATAAACCCAACATAAATTCAATGAAATCTCACTCAAATTCTATCAACAAACACCGCTCCTTCACAAGACCCTCACCTCAAGAACTCAAAACCTACATTGTAAAGGAATGGGGCTAAACTCAAGAACTCTTCAAGAATCTTTACATAAACGATATCATGGACAAATTAATGAAAGGATTACATGATTGGCATGAGGATGAACAAGTCCATCACTAAGAGAAACCTCAAAAACCTTCAAGAACAATATTATTGAAGAAACTTGAAGGAAAATCGTGGAAGATGAACCCTAGACTTAGCGTTTCTTGAAGTTCTTCAGCGACGAAATTTATGAGTGAATGAGAGTGTTTAATTATAAAAACTAATTTTCTACAAGTTTAGGTAATTTAGATGACTTCCTAAGGTTTAATAGGACTAAATGACCTTTAGAAAAATAAATAAAATGAGTTGGAAGTCGGGATATTTACCAGCGGACAGAAAAACTTCATATTCACTCTCTAATGTGGAGCCATCGCAGAGCTCCTGCTATGTTAAAACATCTCTAGTAAATTAGTCATATGTTTTTACTCAAAACTCAGTGTGAGGCAAACTTGGTGGCGTTGGAAAGAGGACTCGAAGACCTCTAATTTGATAGTTCATGGGTCACCTAATTTCGTATGTGCTCAGAGATTTTATTGTTTGAAGTTGAACTTAAGTAGAATCTTATATAATAACCTAATAGGTTAAGAAGACTTCACCTTAACTTTGTGCTAGGGTATTTTAGTGATCTTAATTCATACCAAAAACCATCCCCACACTAATTAATTGACCTTAGAATCTACGAACAATTAAGAATCACTCGGTACGACCTTATATGCAATTCAAGAATGGTTTGGGCCTGAACTTAGAAATTTTTCAGGTGTTACACTTTTCCTACGGACATGATCTGTGACTTCTAGATCTTTTTAAAGTCCATCTTGGAAATTCATCATTCTAAGTACTAAGGGTCAGAATTTCTGCCTCTTTCTACAACTCAAACTATGGCTAGTAGGTCATCCTACAACTCATAGTCTTCTTATATCCCTCCTACTTAGCCAAAATATCTATTTCATCTTCAGCTTTATTCTATGAGTTAGCCTTATAACTCCTAGTATGGACTACGGCTCGTAGGTCGACTCATAGGTCATCAAAAATAAGCTGCTTTATTCAATTTCCATACCGAGACTATCACAACCTACTTTCCTGCAAATATAGATAAAAATAGCATCAACTCTATTAGCAATTATTTAAAACAAAATTAAAACTCCAAATTTAAAGCATTATAAGCACCATAAATGCGCGGGTCATCAACAAACTACAAAAAAATGGAAACTATAAATATTACACAATATTCACTAGTTTAAAAATATTTCTAGATAGTAATAAATAAATTTATACCTTCATATTTTTTCCTTTGTACTTATATGGATCGCCTTCTATTATATGATCTCTCCTTGCCATGTGCCATCTAAGTAAACGGGGAATGGAAAGAGGAGAAGCCAAGGACTTTTCGGCGTACTTTTCAAGATAAGGAAAAGTCTCATATATCCAATCCTGAAATTAATAGAAGAATAAATAAATAAATAGATGCTACGAAATACTACAAAAATATATAATGGTTTGTCATAAATCAACTACATGATTGATAATAAATACCTAAAATTCCTAGGAAAAGCCATACAAAGCATATGATGCATTCCTTCATTATACACTTTACTATGCTTCTTCAAATTGATTCTTTTTTTCACGTTAATTCAAAAGATTCGTTCCCCCACAGATAACTCTTGAAGAAATCTAAATCATTCGTCATCTTGATGTGGTTTGAATCCACAATCTTAGGGCGATCACATGCAAGCAGTATTACATTGACAAATCAAGTCAAAGAGCACATCAACTTCTGCACCTTATTAAATCTATAACCCTTGATCAAACTCATCAACTTCGCTATCATTCCAACTTACAGTTGTCATTTAATGGATTCTTGGTAAACACAAACACTATGTGTCAAATATAGTGCGAAGGTGTATGTCGGTTCACATGTGGAATTAGGTTTCATTCACTACTTCTTTTCTTTAAGACAATTGATCTAATTAAATACTATGTTCCTATTTATATGTTTTCCTTATTAAAATAAATGGATTTTTATATTTGTCATATCACAAAATCAATGCATAAATGATATTATTCTTTCTATTTTACCCTTGAAAATTAATAGCCTTGAAAGCAAGCATTACACAAACATAGAAAAACTAAGTAAATAATCATGTCCATTGGTCAAATATATTAATCATAATAAATTAATTCATGTTCATTGATTGAAAACTTGACTTTAAGAAAACACCAAATAAGGGTACAATAACAAACATACCTAGTTTCTTAAGGAACGTGAAATCTAAAATGATAACTACATAGGAGCGGAGGGAGTAAATAACTACTCTCTGTCTTAATCTTATGTAAATTTGGTTTAATTAGACACAAAATTTATGAAGTATGACAAAACTTTATCATCTTCCGAAAAACATCCTTAAAAGAGCATATATTTGTGGATATTTTATTACTTAATAAGTGAGACCAACATGGGTAAATATTGATAATGTCACTAAATATTTATCAAATAAAGAAATATATCATTCATTTTTAGTTTTGCTAAAGCATGCTATATACATTAAAAATCAGTATATTCAAATTTTTAAATGTTTCCAACAAGACATGAAGTGTAGAGGTTGAAATCCCCCAAATTATACTCGTGAGACCTCCAATCTATTCATTGTTGGAGGTGTAGAGAATTGGCGTTACATCTTCAACTTATGGATTGGGCTCAAACAGTGCTCCTTTCTTTGTTAATGACAAATTAGTATTTCCTCTCTCGTTTAAGTTGTATTTTAAGTGCATATATATATATATATATATAACAATCCGTGTTAGTGCATGGTTAATGATAAACAACTAACTCTTGTAGGTCAAACACGACATCAAAAAGGAAAGAGTCAAGAATGAAACATGAAATAAAAGTATTCCTGAAATCATGGAAAGTAAGATCCCTCATCAATCAAAGATCAGAGAAAATTCAAATCAATCATGCTAATGGACAAATTGAAGATTATCAATTAAAGCTCTTAAATAAGGAAAATGACCACAACGAAGATTCTCAAAATAGATAAATCTAGCAAGAAGAATATAATAGCTATAACGAAATTGATCTCAATCAAGAATCATTGGGGAAGCCAAGACAAGGACAATCAAGAAAGAAAGATCTCAACAACTACATCTCAATCATAATTCAATCAAGGAAGCTAAGATCACAATGAGTCAAGGCTAGAGTTAAAAGGAAGCTGAAGATCAACCTTAAACTTTATTCTTGGAAAATAAGGATCCCTTGCCTTCATTTCCACAGATCAAATCTCTTGGGTTACCATCTCTTCATAGGAAAAATTCAAGTCTCAAACACTATAAAGGATCCTGCCAGTGGAAAAAATGTACAACGAGTCTGAATCATCTCACATTCTCTACTCTACTTTTAACACGTATTGTATTACCTAGTTCTACTGTGTACTCAAAAAAGAGAGAAGAGATAATTATTGTTGGTAAGGCTTTGTATCAAAACAAAAGAGGGAAAACAAACTAAGTATAAATAATAGTCGACTAAGGAACTCCACTAGTCAACTACTTACTAAGAAAAATGAAAAAATAGTAATTCACCCCCCCCCCCTTCCGGCACTTTCAATTGGTATTAGGGCCTCATCTCACAAAGAATCTGTCTAACAATATGTTAGTGAAAGATCATGATACTAAAAATCATGGGCGCAGTATTTCAAGAAGGAACCTCTCAAACAAGACATTTTAATGGAAAACACTTTTCTCATTGGAAAGTGAGAATGGAAACCTTCATTAAATCCTATGATGTGAAGGTTTAGAAAGTTATCAAGCTTTGTGATATTCCTATTCCCATCTCAAAAATTTTAGACGAAAGTCAGTCCTCCACTACACCAAGTTTGGAGAAATACACAAATGAACAAATAGAGGTTATTCAAATAAATGCTAAAGAAAAAAATGTTCTGTATAACGTTATCACTGGTGAGGAATATGAGAAAATCTCATGTTGTGATACTACTAAAGAAATGTGGGACAAACTAGACGTTACTCATGAAGGAACTGATAAAGTCAAAGAAACCATCATTAGCTGACTAGTACACAAATATGAACTCTTTCAAATGAAGGAAGGAGAAATAATGGAAAGCATTTTTGCATAATTGAGTAATATCATTGGAGAACTAAAAGCTTCAGGAAAAAAATATCCTCTCACAGAGCATATAAAAAGAGTTCTTCAAAGCTTACCACCTCAATGGCATGCCAAACTAGTTGCTCTCGAAAGTATGAACTTAAATACTCTAACCTATGATGAGGTGAGAGAAGACATAATTGCCTTTGAGAAAAGACATCTTAACAAAAAGGGCCAAGAAGAAGCCAAAAAGAAAACTGTGGCATTTAAAGCCAATCAGGAAAACAAAGGAGATGATGAACAAGCAGAAGACGAAATTGCTTTAATCAACAGATCAGTCATGGAATCCTTCAGGAGATCTAGAAACAACATAAGAGGAAGAAATTTTGTTAAGGGAGAGTATATTATTGATCAATCAAGAAATGATGAAAAACGCTATGAATGTGGAATATATGGATCCATAGCTAGTGAATGTCCAGAAGCAAAGAAAAATTACTCTTGAGGAAATCCAAAAAATAAAGCACCCTAAGTAGCTCGAGTAATGATGACAACTCTGAAAATGAACATGAAGAAATTGGAAATATATGTTTCATGCCAGTTGGAGAATCAAGCACTGAGGTATTTAATAATTGTTATGAACTGAAAAATTTGCTAGACTGTGCAATAACAGACCTTAATCGAATCTTTACAGATTTTTGAAATCTTCATATTGAAAAAATAAACTTAGAAATAAAATTGGAAGTAAGTGAAGTTGAAAAATATCTTTATGAAGAAATTAACGAACTAAAAACTGCTTTTGAGAATTCTCAAGATAAATGTGATTCTTCCAAAAATGCATCCAAAACTCATAAAAAGGTCTCTAAAAGTAGAAATTCTTCAGATGGAAATTACTTTATCTTTAATCACTCCTATAAGTCGGCTGAGTCAAAAACTAACCGTAACAACTCCATCTAGGAAGAAGACATCCAAAAAAATTGTCAATACAGTTGGAAGTTTGGACAATTGTCGTACAATTTCAACTTTTGAAATCAAAATACCTCTAAATAGGTTTGCAGATCTAAAAGAAATGTGGATAACTCTAACCTCAAAAGACCGAAATAGGCTTGGATACCTAAAAGGAGATAATAATTTTGTTTTGCAGGAGCACTGCAATAAAACTAAAGGAAAATGGTATGTGGATAGTGGATGTTCAAATCACATGACAGGAGATAAAAGATTTCTTATATCTGTTGCTGAATATAAGGGAGGAAACATTCGTTTTGGTGATAACCCAAAAAGAATGGTGTTTGGTATTGGTAAAATCACTTTCAATGATTTTTGTGATATCACAAAAGTTTATTTAGTGACAAGACTTATAATGAGTAACACTAGAGGAGTATTACCTATGTCTATGCTTTGAGGTTACTTCAAGGAAGTATACATTTTATGTTGATATGATCTATTATGTGCATTGATTATTCTTTTGACTTATATTGTCTAACTCTTAGGCTTTTATTTATGTTTATGCAGACTATCATATTTAGTACATGTTTGTACGAACACATACTCTTGCCTACATTTCTTATCCAAATGTAGGGTCCGGTGTTCCAGACTCTCATCCCCATGGCTAGGATCTTAGTTAAGGCAAGACTTGAAGATTGGTGAGTCCTCATAGCATTCGAGGATTTGGCCACCATTTCCTTATGTTCTTTTGATTTTAGTATTGAACACTATTTGTATGGGTTGTCCCAAGGATCTTTGTATTAGATGGTTTTGAGAAAATTGTATAAGACTTCCACTTCATTTTATGAATTTTGATGTTGTTGAAAATGTTTTAAATTTTACCATTTTTCTATTATCTTGACTATGAAAGCTATGCGGTTTATATTACGCCTCTCGGGGTATTGTATTCCATGTTACGTTTAGGGTGTACCCCTAGGTCATGACAGTAGGTCTTGTCTGTGGATGGGCACCCAAAAAGGACTCAAACAACTTGGAACCACGGCCTGGACCAACGACCGTCGGTGGGTCCATGATTCGTGATTAAGTATCTGTAGGTCCATACGTCCAAATCCCAGTTCTGACCATGGTTGGCGGACGTGCAGGATGGATCGTCGGTCAGACCACGGTCTATCGGTCAGGGTCCATGGGTTGTGGGTCGGCAGTTATTTTTAGGAAAAGATTGGTCTTTTCCTAATTAGTCTAGTCTAATACTATGTCATTTTACCCATGCCTAAAAACCCTATATAAGTTATTTTAAGGCGGAATAACCTCAAAGACTCTTTTACTTGGCTCATTGTCAATCGACCTTCTACTCACGATATTGCCAACTGAACACTTAAACTCAATGAAACACAATCTTTTAAACCCGGCCTTTTGACTTCACGTGCACTTCAAACACACAATGAAAATACATGTCATGATCCACATCAGACTTTTAGTGACATGTCACTTATTTTTACTTTATTTTAAGAAATTTAAATTTTTTTATTTTCACTTATTTTTTACTTATTTAAAATTTTAATTATTTTTCTTTTTCACTCCGTTTCTTCCTCACACCAACTTTATCATTAACCATCTCCCTCCATTTTTTTTACCAAAGACACCATTGCCATCTTACATCCTTATTCCTTACTATTTATTACAACCTTAAATAACTAAAAAATATCATTGTTCTCCAAGTTTTCATCGCTCATAATTTTTCCCTATATTTATTTTACCAAGGTCTTCATCCACCACTTGAACCATTGTGAATCTGTTTCCTCCATTAATGCTAATGAACCACACTAAAATATCTTAATATGTTCAAATATATATATACATGTTCCATTTAATTTTACAAAGACATACCATAATCATTCTTCACTCTCCAAATCCAAAATAATCAGATCTCTATCACCTAGCTGCCTATAAATTACCCCTCCCCATTCCCCTAATAGCTTCTCTTCATATATTTTTATCTCACAAAAACTGAAGCAACTACTTCTGAATAAGGATTTCTAAAATACTTTTTGCAAACATATTAATGATTATAAAAATGGGAAAAGGGAGCAAGAAAGAAAAACGGGGACTAGGTGGGGGTGGGGAGAACGACAGTGATGTTGGGTAGAAAAGAAAAGAAATTGGGGAAAAGAAGATTTGTCTTTTTATTCATTTTTTCTTTTCTTTTAATTAATTTTAGTCTCAAATTTTTCTGTTTAACGCGTGAGATACACGCCTGCTCCACCTCGACTATTAAGTTGCCACATAGGATTGGTCAATGTTTAGAGGGGTTTAAAATATTGTATTTCATTGAGTTTAAGTGTTCAATTGGCAAAGTCATGAGTAGAAGGGTCTAGTTGACAATCCGATCCAAGTATAAGGGTCTCCCAGATCTTTCCACCTTATTTTAACCCCAAAACTTACCCCTTCATGTCATTCTCTTAAATTTACCAAAAGAAATCAGGTTCTTCCTCTCCAAGATATTTCTCTCTCTAGATGTTTGAAGAAGAAGATTCAAGCTAGGGCTCAATGTCAAGTCTCCATTCTCCAATTGTTTGTAGACTTTGATAGCAAGGTATGATAGCTTTTCATCCACGGAATCCTTGCATCCACGGAGCCCCTAAGTTCTCCCAATTAAAAATAGAAATTCCCCAATTTGAGTTAGGGTTTTATTTGAAGTTATGGGTCTTTATTAATGTTGATTTAATTGATTGAATTATGATGGCGTATGCATGAATTTATAGGATTCTATGCTTTTATGATAAAAATTCCATGTACCCATGCTTAACCCATGTTTCTAAAATGAAATTGAATAAAAAATATGGTTTACTCTATGCAAGGAGAATTGATAGATTTATATGTATTCTTATAGGATAAATAAGATACAATATGAGTTACTTTCACATTGAAGCCTATATGATGACTTATGATGTGAAGTACTTTGAGAGTGAACCTTATTTTTTGTTAATTGTTGATTATTGATGTCATATGGTGGAAGATATTTTCCCACATGTTTTCTTATGTATGAATGTGAAAGGCTTTCTCACATTGAATAATTCTAGGTTGAAAGGATTTTAATGAATCTAAGCTAAGGAATTATGAATGATGAGGCTAGAGGCGATTACCCATGACCTCTAAGTAAAGACAAGATCACCCATGTCATGATAGAAAGAGAAGAGGAGAATACCAATGTCACATGATTGATGAGTTTGGGATTTTGACTCATTTAGGGTTGTTTTAATTAGTATTAGTGTCCTCGATGCCTATTTTGTGCTCTAAATTGGTGTTTCAATGCTAATTTGTAGTTGTGAAGGTAAAAGAGCAAGACAAGGACATTACAGGACAAAAAGGAGAGGAAAATATGAAAAAGTTAAAGTTAATAAAAGAGGACAATCACTAAGGCTACTCGGCGAATCATCGAGTGTCACTTCAGCTCGCCAAATGTTCCAGCATGTTAGCCCTAGGGAAAAGCCAACTTGGTGATATACATGGACGATCGACAAGCAGCCGAATGGATACGTGACAATGACTTTGATTGCATAAAGTTATAGGGTATGAATGGTGAAGAGTGAAGGCAAAATGGTGATGGAGAAGAACACTTGGCACGTCACCAACTTTGTTGGTGATGCTCGACTTATACCACCGTGTGACCCCAAAGGCAAAAATTTGGGAACATATAAATTGATTTTAAGAAAGAGAAAATAGAAGACTGATATTGTTAGACTTTGGGTTTTGATTCCAAACACTACTCTTAGGGTTTTAAGTAGATTTTCAAGTTGGGTTTTGATTAGAAGCAAAATTGGAGCATTGTAAAGACTTGAAGTTTACAACCCAACTTATGGAGAACGTAGTTGGTAAGTTTTCCTACTTTTTATAATGTGTGGCTAAAACCCCCATTCTTGGGGGTATGATTATGTGATTAAATGTATCTATTAAATTATGGGTGTTAATAATTACTGATTTAATTATTGTTTTGAAGTGGGTTCAATTTATAATTGAGTTTTAATTATGAATTGTAGTTGCAAATGCAGTTCTAGTCTAGTATTCTATTCTTTCTTGAGAAAGAGTTTTTAGAATTAAGTTTATCAATTGATAATTGTAGTGATTAGGTTGTTGTGGGTTCAATTCGAGAGAGTGAATCTTCGATCGATCCTACCTATCTAGCTCGAGAGAGTAGATGAATTGAGGTTTTGGGCTATTTATAATATGATGCTTGTTGAGGTTTGAGAGAACTCACTTTATTCATGTAGTTTATTGATAGATGGCTATTACATTTAAGGCCTAGCCTACCTACTAAGAATTTGCGACTTTTGGTATTTAGTAATCACCAAATTGGAAATTAATCGATCACATCCCCAAGTATCCCTTTATACTTGATTACTCCCCTGTTTTTCGTAGTTGTTAATTGACAAACCTTATCCCCCCCCCCCCCCCATTTGACATTTATTGTCAACCCCTTAGATTTAATCTAATGATTTCTAAAATTTCTATTCCTACAACCGATTAAAACATGCCTTTCACTTCATAATTAAATTCTCTACCATATCACTCCTTGTGAGATCGACCCCAACTCTTTGTTGGCTTTATACTAGATTGCGATCGCCTATACTTAATATTGGATGAAGGTTTATTGAGCGTTATCAAAAAGGGAGTTGCTGCCGAGGAGTGGTGTTTAGAATTCTCTTAGTGAAGTATAGTTGTGATCTAATCTTACTTGTAGTTGAATCAACTAACTTTAGTTTGTGTTTGCTATTGGTTATTTGTGAATTGGTGACGAGATGAGTGTGAACGGAAGTAATGGTAGGCAACTTGGATACCAAGATGACATTGGCAATTTGAATGATGTCAATGAAGCAGCTCAAGTAGATGGTGTAGGTGCTATTCGTTTACCTCTAGTCGTGGGAAATGTGGTATTCCACGTGAGTAGCACGATGCAACAACTTTTGCAAATGAAATGATTATTTGGAGGGCTAGCTTATGAGGGTCCCCATGACCATATCCAGAACTTTGTGGACATTTGTGGTCCATTCTCATTTAAAAAAATCTCACAAGAGTCAGTCCGACTCAGGAAGTTTCCTTTTTCATTGATGGGGGAAGCGACCAAATGGTTAGCTGATCTACTGAGGGATTCAATTACATCTTGGGAAGAGCTTACCAAGGCATTTTACATAAGGGTTTTCACCCCTTCAAAGATGATGGCATTCAGAGACAATATTTAGGGCTTTAAACGTTTGGATGGTGAACTAATCCATGAAACATGGTTGAGGTTTCATAAGTTGTTACTCCAATGCCCGACTCACGGACTTCCAAACAACGTGTTGTTACAACACTTCTACCAGAGTTTAGATTCAGTTAACAAAGGTGTGGCTAATCAGCTGGTCCGTGGAGGAATTATACAACAACCTTTTGAGGTAGCGTTGACTATCCTTGATGGAATGACATAGATAAACCGAGCTTGGTATACTAGGGAGGATCAGGTGTCTCCTTTAACTTTCAGGATGACAAAGGAACAAATAGAAAAAGACCAAGTGCGGGATCAAAACATGGCTAAAATGATGACCCAAATGGATCTGTTGTCAAAACATATCATGGGTCTTGGTTCTAGGGCCATGAATGCAGTTGGAGTTAGAGGAGTAAATTTCGATGATGCACACTTTGAAGCTTTGTACAATGAAAAAGTACATTTTCTAGCAAATTAGGGAGGAGGTTTCCACCAAAATTATCAATGCAAAGTGGTACCTAAGTTGGAATAGAGAGTGTAATGAAGGTTTGAAAGATAGTAATAGGGAGTGGCGTGACCATGGTACAAACTGGAGGGAGCGAGATGGTGACAACGAGAGATATGTCCCTCCCCATGAGCGTCAAAAGACAAAAGAACTAAGGGATGATCCGAAAAACTTTTGCATTGAAGATATGCTTGAACGCATTCTCAATAAAGTGGAAGGGTCGAACAAAGTGCTTAAGGAAATTAAAGATGACGTCTCAACTCTAAACTAGATGGTTACGTCTCACTTGGTGTCTTTTAAACAACTGGAAACACAAATGGGTCAGATGTCATCTTGTTTGAACCCAAGGCCAAGAGGAAGTTTACTAAGTGATACCTTGGTCAAACCAATAAATGAACCTTGAAAGCATATCCACTCGTGCCACAATGTTAAATAAGGCATTTCTTGGAAGGAAACCCAAGTTTTTAAGCTTTTATTATTGTTGTTTGAATAACAAGTGTTGAATGTGCAGGTTGAAAATTTGAAATTTTGGGAAAAAGATTAGTTACGAGAGCTAAGTACCAGTTAGTAACTTGCCGAACGGGTTGGTGAGCCTGATCTGGATTGCCGATAAAATTCAGCAGGCAAAAGAGCCATTCAGCGCATCGCTAAATGGGTCAGTGACATAAATGAGCGTGCCGACTTGCGCACGAACTGAAGATTCAAAAGGCCAATACCATTTTTAAATAAAAAAATCTCCTCCATTTTGTACTTTTCGACTTGTACACTTTCACAACCGCACTTTAGGATTTTGTAATTTCATTTCCTACATTTTGTGTTGGATCAATTGCTTTGAGGTGCGGATCTTCGGTATAATTTGCTAGCCTAGCATCCAAATATCTACGTTGAGGTTTGTTATCAAAACCCCACCTTTATATTTTGGTAATTTCAAATGTATAATCATTGCCTTTTCATTATATTTTCATATTATTGATTGTTTGAATGTTTGTTGGTAGTGCATGCCCGTATCGTGTTTCATTTGTGTTTTTAGCCTTTAATTATGAAATCCTATGTGTTTGGTTGATAAAACTTGTGGGTTTTTTTTTTATTTGATTTTTAGGTCTAGTGAGGGTGAAGTCTGAGTAACCCCGATTATGTCGATTATCCAATTTGGACCAATAATAGAGCAGTTGACATCATTCTTAAGGGCAAAGGACGTCGATTGGCTAATTTTTGCAAAAACAGGGAAGTCTGAGTACCCCAAGGTCATGGGTAGTATGGGTCTTGGCTTAATTATGTAAAATAGGTGCTTTAATTTGTTTTTGTAGGCTGCGGGTTAGAATTTGAAGGTCGTGGTAAAAATCTGGCATGTTGGATTATTCGGCGAGGTAGGTCGAGCTCGCCGAGTGGTTCGGTGGTTCGCCTAAAGACCCTTGGATCATATTTTTATCCTTCATATTTGAGAATTTTGTTTAGTAGCTTTCGGCTATGTTGTAACAAACCGGAAAATTAGTAAGTGAAACGAAAGCCAAACGAGTTCGTTTTGAGTTTGTTATGGGGTTTCAAGTGGTAGAATGTTGTCCCGAGCTTAGGTTAAGGGGTTAAATGCCAAGGTACGACTCCCCAAGGACAAACCAAAGGGCCCTTGAGGAGGACCCTAAGGCCTAACCCCCAAGACCCCAAGAAACCAAAAAGATATCAAAAAGTTGGTGATTCACGGATGGGACCTATGCCCCATAGGTCCATCCACTCCTCGTGGATGGCTTCCATGGGTCAAGGTCCCAAATGGCAAGCCACAACCCCAAACCATGGACTAGCAGGACGGGGCGTCACCTCGCCTGTGGTCCATAGGTCATGGGGCGTAAGTCACACCTGTGATCTACCTCAATTCGGCCAAGTGTAAGGATGGTTTGGTAATTCCTAATTAAGTTAGTTTAGTTGGTGGATGGTTATTATTGATTTATTAATGCATTTTAAGTTTTTTTTAAAAGTGTTAAACTCCTTTTTAGACTTCATTATTTCAAATCACAAAAGAGAAACCTCCCACCCTTTCCAAATATTCTCTCTCTAGAAACCTCCATTGGAGGTTAAGGACTCAAACTCTCAAGTTCAAGATTTCATCTTTTTCAAGTAATTTTCGTAGAGTTTCTTTCCTAAAGGTATTGTAGTCTTCATCCTTGTCTAAGTTTCATTCAAGGAGCCCTATCAAAAGATGATTTCAAATTTCCAAAATTCCCCAAAAATCCTAGTTTTCAATATATGCATGAGTTCAATTCTAAAACGTTTTCAAAAGGTTTTATATGATGAATTTTGAAAGGATTGTTGAATTATTGATTAATTAATTAGGTCTAGCTAGTGGATCCACCTAAGCTAAAAGTAATGGTCCTACCTTAGGCAAGTAGGAACCCCTTATCCGATGAGGGTGACACCGCTATTCCATGAATTGCTCACATGGTCTATGTTTGTTAAGGCTTACCCCCACAAAGAATGTTAAGGAACTATGGCTTCTCAACAATGCACTACTTAGTGTGGGTGGTAGTATGGGATACCATCCATGCATTGCACAAGTAGGCTTCGAAAGTAGTCATGGTGTGTTCCTTTATGATATTATGTTAAATAAGATGAATGTGCTCTTATGATGATGTTATTGAGAATGTTGGTTTAATGTATAATGAATGAAGATGCTCTTAATGAAGCTAATAAAGAATGTTGACTTATGTGCTTTATAAGATGATGTATGCTTTACTTGGATTGTATCATGAATTACTTCATTGTCATGACTTATTGAATATGAATGTGCCTTGTCTATGGTGGCTCCAAAGGAGTAATTAGTGTGAGTAGTAGTATGGGAGGCTACTCATACATTGCACAAGTATGACTTAGGGTTGCCCTAGATGATGGTATGTTTATGTCTCTTATGTATGAGTATTGTGTAAATATGGAAAGGATGAATGGTAAGTTCACTTTTGGTGGCCTTGATGTGGTACTTAGTCTGGATGGTGGTATTGGACGCTATTCATACATTGCACAAAGTATAGCTTGAGGGTTACTTGAGGTGAAGCTTAATGTGATGAAATGGGTTATATGTTAATTATGTCTCTCATATGATGAAATGACTTGTATGTTGGTTATGTGTGTATATTATGCCTCTTATACTTATGTTCATGAAGTTTTATCAAATTGGCATAAAAGCTTGACTTTCAAATAAAATGTCCATTTTAAGCATGTTTTTGCATGACTATCATACATAGTACATTAAATGTTCTAACCCATATTTTCCTTATCTTATGAAGTGTATGGATTGGTATTTGATTTGATTCTCTGTAGTTAAAGCTTGGATTGAGTTCTTCCAAGATTATTGGTATGTCCTCATGGATTCGAGGACAATTACTTTGATGTTTCATTTCTTTCATATAATAGACCTTTGTCAGAATTTCTGTTGTTAAGGGTCGTGTCCCTACTTTTGGTTCGGATATTGTATTTAGATGGCCATGTGAGACTCATAGACTTCCTCTGTTTAAATGAAGTTTTTCTATTGTATGGATTTAAAGAGAAGTTTTAACTCCGTACCATTTTTCCTTATATCGAATGTTATGAATGCTATGAGGCTTGTATGAGACTTTTTGGAGTCTTATACGCCATGTCGCATCGGGGCGTATGCGCGGGTTGTGATAGATATGCTTGAGCTATCTGAGTTCACTCAGCAACTTGGCAAATGTCCCTTCTGATCGCCCTTGTGCGCCCCTATTTTTTTTTAAATTGTTCTATAACATTCGGGGATCTACTTTTAGTTTGCCGAATGGTGTCGATGATCCATCGAAAGGCACTAGACATCACCGACTTGAGCTTATTTTTGGGTAATATTATTCTGGAACATTCAGTGAACCCGACTTGGCGCACTGAATGGGTTCGGCGACTCGCTGAGCGACTCAGCGAGCTGTCCTACAATTTTTACACTTTAAGATGTTTTTCTAAACTACGTCTAACGTATTCGACTTTGTTTTGTAGGAATGGCTAGACCAAAAGCACCTGGAAGAAATCAATTGCCCCAAAAGCAGGCAAAAGGCATTGTAATAAAGGCTAGCAAAGGGCATTGTAATAAATAAAAGGACTGCATCGTCTAGGAATGCACCCAGTAAACTTCCTCCGACTGTAGGAAGGGAAAAGGCAAGGGGCTAGTAGTGTGAATACTGGTGGTAGAGAGCTCCAATAGCAAGGGCATCTATGCCACCGACCTCACTACCTCTGGAAGTGAGGGTCATTCGAGTGATAGTTCTCTCGTCTCCGCATTTGAGCCGAAAGACGATCAAACTCTCCAGACTAGGAGAGCGGAGTTATGCATGATCCAGTTCATATCCCCTACCTCCTATGCCTCCTCCACCTCTAGCACAGGTAGTAGAGAAGGTACCACCAATTGAGGCTCTTACTCCCCGGTCACTGAATAGATTGAAGGCTGAGGGTTTGAGGATAATATTAGAGAAGAAGCAGTTGTCTACATATTGTGTTATAGACTGGTACCCGGAGGTGTGGAACACTATTAAGTTCAACAGGTTTGAGATTTTCACAAAGCCCCGAGGTCCTTATATCCCTACTTGGGACCGGGAGTTTTATGCCGAGTATGGTAAACTTGTCCCTAAAGAAAAGAAGAAGGCCAACTCCTTCAAGCTGTTGGACCATGTGGTAGTGCGGCATACAAAAGTCAAGCCAGTAGAACCGATATCAATGAGGTGCTAGGTTGTACGATGAACGCGATGCATTACTATATAGATAAAATCCAAAAGAAGACACTCGATGATTTGAAGGGTTGGTTGGCACCATCGATTTCTTACATCACGCCGCGGTGAATTGAGGTTGGTGTTCCTATTGTGAATAAGGACTTGAACGTAGCTGGAGATATTGGTTTGGGTTCATCAACAACACATTGATGTCATCTTAGAATGAGTTGATACTCCGGCATTTGAAGGCTGCTTGTTTGGGTTGTATTATGGATAGGGATAAACTAAACGTAGGCTTGATCATCGAGCAGGAGATGGCAATAAGGGCCAAGCAGAGGTAGACCTCTGTCCCATTCCTAGTCCATATTACAAAGTTGTGCATGCAGGCTCATGTTCCTTTGATCGCCAAGATGGATGTGCAAGTGACTCCCACTTTCTCTATTCATATCCGGAGGATAGAGGTAGCGTAGATAACGAACAAGGCTGATTGGAGGTGAGCTGTATCGGTGGATATGTCCCTGGTATTCGATGTTTAGATGTTGCCGACGAGGCAATTGATTAGTTTAACGTTATCAAAGACACTTCATCCAATTCTAAGTGTCAACGGTCGTTAATCAATATATAACCCAACTAAGTGAGTTGGGGTCGAATCCCACAGGGAGCGGTACGTGTTTAAGATTCAATAGGAAAGTATGAATGTGTTCAAATCAGTCGTAGGAATAGAAGTTAAGATATTATTCAAATCAGGGGATGACAAGAATGTCAAATGGGGTTTTGGTTTGAAATTATCAACTACGAACAGTGGTAAACAAAATGAAATAACAAAAATGAGATGGGTTCTTGGGATGTGATTCGATTATAGGCAAATATAGACAAATGGGTAATTGCAACTATTAGAAAATAGTTAAATATTAGTTTGTAAGCTAGACTATAGAGGAGGTAAACTTTCTCTTGAACAATTTACCCCAAATCAAGTTGATTTCTCTCGAACATCAACAAGCAAGCAAAATAAGAACAGCCCACACCTTAATCCATTCACTATCTCAAGCTGTATGTGTGGAATTGGGTTTAGGATTCACTCTCTCGAGCTGAACCCATGTCAACCCAATACCCACTAACGATCAATCAATAAGCTTAGTTTTAAAACCTCTCTCTCTAGCAAGCCAAAAACACAAGGGTACCACTGCATTTGCAACTACAATTCTTAAATTAAACCACAATTACTGATTGAACTCACTTCTAAACAGCATTCAAACTAACAGTTAGCAATACCCATAAACTAAATCAGCATATAAGCACATAATCACACCTAAGAATTGGGGTTTTAGCTAAACATCATAAAAAGATAAAAATCGTTACCAAATTAAGTTTCCATCAACTCGGTAAGATTAATTTCGTCCTTACAATGTTCCAAATCGAAGAATCTCCAAGATCCACTTCCTATTTCTCAAAAGTGAAAAACTTCAACTCTTCAAAGCTAAAAGACAACTAGAGAAAACATGTCTCCAGAGCTCAAAACTTAATAATAAAATGTTCTAAAGAGTAATTGGTACTAAACTAAATGTTCAAAAATGTATTTATAGTCGTAAAAAATATGATGTGAAGAGCCATTTGGCAAGGTAAGTCGGGCTTGCCAAACCACTCAGCGAGTTGCCCTTTGGTCATCACCTTTCTACCTTGGTATTCAGCATCCTCAAGTTCTATAACTTTGGGTGATCCAGCACTGGAACACGGAATCTATTCGACGATTTGCTGACTTCTCCTTTCCATCAAAGACTTGATTTCTTTCCTGAGAGATTGGCACACTGGAACTTAAGAGGTCAAATGGGCACTCGACGACTCACCAAATAGACTTGGCGATCACCAGGCTTGCGTTTCTTCATTCTTTCAACTCGCTTTTTTACTTTTTGCAAATTAGTGTCCTTGCTTTGTTCCTCAATTCATATACCTAGAAATCAAGAGTTTTACATCAGTTATTGGCACAAATTAAGCCTTTGAGGGCAATAAATCTATATAATTAAAGCCCTAAATGAGTCCAAATCTCGGACTCATCAACACCCCAACTTAAACTTTTGCTTGTCCTCAAGTAAAACTCAAGTTCAGCAATACAAAAAGGATTCTCAAATAGTGCTACACAAGACTCTATCATGAATGCATACAACAAGACTTAACTTACTTATGCAAGGATCAATTTTGTACTCAAAGATTCAAGTTGTGACTCACCATCATCAAAGATTCTAAAGTTCACAATACTTACTTCATATGCAAGTTCAAGCTCTACAAAGGTACTCAAATTCCCTCACACAAGAATGATTCCATATTCACACACAACTATTCAATAAATTATAGTTCCGGAATCACATACAACTCTCACACTCACAAAGATGAACACATGCATGACTTCACCCATAGGTTTGCCCTTATTTTCCAATCAACATTCACTTTTGCTTACTTAAGATCAAAAAGGTCTTTTCAAGGCTTGTAACGAGGATGAGTGTAAAGGTATGGTCATTTAGGCTTAGTGGTTGTTATCCTCATGAAATGTGGTGTGAAAATCACTTTCTTCCTTTTCCTTCAACATTTTTATTCATGCCCCAAATTCACCCCATGATTTACCTCTCATGGAATACTGGACACCCCATTTCTTTTGCAACTTTCACAACTTTTATGTCACAACTTTTCCATTCTTTTTCTTTTTCATTCCATTTTTATTTTTTTATATGGAGGGTTCCATCTTTTTCAAAACCATGGATCAAGGGGGACTTCTTCACACTTTTTGATTTACCTTCTCTTTCATCACACCCCTAACTTTGGCTTTTGGCCTAAATTTGCTATTCAAACAAACCACACTTCATGACGACTATGGGTGAATGGATAAAGAGGGGTTACAATTGCATCATGTTTTTTCCAAGAAAAGGATAAGGCTTAAAAAGGGTTTCAAGCAAAGTTCACACACTCATAAGGTTGGCCACAAAAGAGGTATATTGTCAAATTGGTTCACTTTTCAAAATTATTGCCAACGATCATTTCAAGAGCTTGCATCACTTAGTCAACCGGACCAACAGGGCAAATTCTAGGTGTCATCACACAAGGTTCATGGTAAGCTCAACACACAAGGCATTGACACCAATATTAAACAAGATTCCACACTTTCACTAATGTGCAATGTTCATCACAAGAGACACATTCGATAATTGGCTAGTCACAAGGAGATGCAAAAAGTTCACATATTGTCTACGTAACTTCATTTGGCCTCGTCATAGCCGCACATTCATTTTTGTTCAATTACGAGCACTATTCAAGTTATCGATATTGATCATAACTGACACTCAAATTTGCACAAGAATAGCCAGAATCAAACACAATGAAGAGGTGGCAAAATTTTTTAGAAGGGTCAAAAACCATTTGCATTTAAAACAAGGAGCAATAATCTCAAACATCCACAAAACAGTGTCGAAACACAATTTACAGCCCAAAAATCCAATATATAAACAAAAATAATAATCAAAAGAGGTAGGTATGGAAATACCTCACCCAACCACAAATAAAAGCAATTTGTCCTCAAATGCAACAAAATAATAAAAAGTCAATAAAAACAATAGAGAGGGACGTAAAAAGGGATCTTGTCTGCACAGTCTCTCTATTGGTCAGGGCATCAATGCTCTATGTCACATCAGTTGCACTAGTTCCACTAGGGCCTGCCATAGGTGTGTGCCAATGAGATCTGCACAACTGAATCTACGATGGCCTCGTCAATCCCCGTAAGGCCCTTATAAAATGCCTCCTCATCAACACCAAGCTTCTCTTCATCAGTCTCAGCCTCGGACTCTACAACAACCATCTCCTCAACTCGAATGTTATCTATGGTGGTAGCCGGACGCACATCCATATCTGTTGGCATGTCACGGATCTCCACAGTCCCAAAAATCATAGACATGTCTATGTATTTCAGCTGGTTTATGTTATTTGTCAGCTCAGCAATAGCAGCCTTTAGGGTCGTCACCTCATCAGTGGCCCCTTGGCCTCTCTCACACACCGCTATCCACGCTGCAAGGGCATCAATAGTCACAGTCATGGGTGTCACAACATTAGCAAAGTCCCTCTCAATCATGCCAGGAATAGTGGTCTCAAGCCTGGAGGCGCGCCTATCAGTAGAATGGGCTACCGACCTTATCCGTAGTTATGCAGCCTGGGTGAGTGGGGGTCGGGATGTAGTATCAGCAGAGGCACCAGACCTAGGTGGCAAGAGAGTAGTAGAGGAACTAGGCATCATGAATGGGGCAGTGCTAGATATACCTAAAGGCTGAGGGGCCAGAGTAAGCTAAGGTGCCTCTGCAGGTAATGCATCAATATCCACAACCAGGGATGTATCCACTGGGGCTGTCTTCTTCTTCTCGGCCTCATCCTTCATCTACTCTGCCTCAATCCTTCGGATGTCAGTACAGGAGGTGGGAGTCACCTCCACATCCTTCTTCTCATCTCGAGGCACCCGAGCTCATCTGCACAACTCGATGATCAACGTCAGAAAATGAAGAGAGGTTTGGCACTGCTTGGCCCTCATGACCATCTCTTGTGCAATAATCATACCCAAGTTCAGCTTTGTCCCATCAATTATGCAACCAAGCCAAGCTTCTTTTACGTGGCTGAGGATAGACTAATTCTGGGATGGCATTATTGAAATACTGATGAAGCCAAACTAGAACCTTGATGCTACATTGAGAACCTTCTTTTCAATGGGTGCTCCAACCTTGATCTACTTAGGGGTACCGTTAGATATTAGAGAAGCCAACAACATTTTCATATTTTCCAACGTTTTTGCCTGGATCATGTATTGACAATCATCCTCAGTTTCTTTTGAACACTCCATAACTGCATTGATAACATCACTATCACACTTCACCTTTTTGCCCCAGACAACCACATGATTTACCAGCTTGCATTTAGTGGCTTATTCTTCCCTTGTGGCACTAATGCTCCATTCGCCGTGTAAAAATCCCGGACCCAATTTAGAACATAAGGGCTATAGGGTCGAGTGAATGGCTGGAACTTGTGGGACCTTAAGCAGCTCATGCTCTCTTGGTATTTGTTTATGACTCCATCAGTAGACAACCTCTTCTCCTCGATGATGGCCCTCAATCCCTTAGTCTTCAGATTGTTCATAGACAGGGGAGGAGCTTGTGCATGTGGTGCTGGGCCCACATCCTATCCTGGAGAAGGAGGATGAGTAGTGGCCTGGGTGTCCTGATCCTAGACGGATCATTCAACCTCTAGGAACGTAGCTCAGCTCTTTGGGCTGACAACAACTCATCATCTTCTGTGCCAAGTCAGTAGCTGAGGGTTTTACTCACCCTCACTCTCCAAGGTGGTGAGGTGAGTGGCATATGTTCCCTCACTATCGGAGCTGGCCTCCGATAATGCAGGTGCAGGTGCCTTTCCTTTCCCACATATGGTAGGAAGTTTGGTTTCCTTTGCCCTGGAAGAAGCTACATCCTTATTCATAATAATCCCATTTTCCTCATGGTGGCATGCCTCTACGATACTTTTGGTCTAGCCATATTTGCAACATAAATTGAAAATCAAGAAACAGCCAAGAAAATGACATAACACAAATTGCAGTGCATCACAACCGACATGAAGTCGCCTAATCACTTTGGCGAGCTAGATCGAGCTCGCCTAACGGATTGGTTTCAAAATTTTCTATAATAATGGCAGTTCGGTGATGGGAGAAGGGCTTTTTAGTGAATCACAGATAGCTTTCGGCGAGCTCAGACTAGCCCGCCGAAAATCACAGTGTATTTTAGGGTTTAGGGTGCAGAAAGGGCGATCAAAGAAGACTTTTGGCGAGTCACCGAGTGCACTCAGCAAACTCAAACTTCTTGCCAAAAGTTACAAAACTAAAAGCATTAAAAATGAAGAAATTAAAGGCAATTTGAGGGGTTCGGCAAGCTCTACCTATCTCGCCAAATTGCCCAACGTTCCTACTTTCTACTCCAACTTCTATAAGCAACCTCGCAGCACCTGAAAATAAAATCAAAACATACACATACTCTATTAGACTCAGACTCATAAGACCCATGCCAACGGGGTATTCAGACTTCCCCCGGCTTGGCCAAAATTGGCCATTTGACCACTTTAACCCTTAAGAATGGCGCTAAATGCTCGATCATTGAGAAAATCACATCATTTAGAACAAATATGGGTTACACAGACTTTACCCAACTAGAACCATTCAACCATTAAGGATAACCCAACAATTTAGATCAATTTTAAAGCACGAAATTTGATAAATCAACAATTAAGAATTTTAGGCATGATTTTGAAATTAAAACAGGTAGGCAAACACTGAAATATAGATTCAGAGAGGCCCAACACATTTCAAAACAATTTATAACAATGTAATTGTGTTTAACTGCTAATTTTTGAGTTCTGTGGTTTGGAAAACTAACCTTTAATGCTGAATATATGAATTGAAATACTAGGCAGCAAAGTATCCAACTCCGAACACAAATTCAACAAATAGGAAGGGGTAAGAATGAAAAAATATTAAAAATATAGTGCGGGTATGATTGTATGAAGATAAAAAGTGATGGAATGTGAAAGAGTTTGAACTTTTAAACCTTTGGCTTTTTAAAAACTGTCCAGTTCTTGCCCCTTTGGCGACATTAGGTTTCCTCGCCGACCCACTTAGCGACATGTCAAATGGGTACTTACCTCGTTGAGTTTTACATGACCTCCAGTTAATGTGGGGGTCCAAACAGTGGACTAAGTAAGGATCACCGACTTGTTCAGCGATCCGCCGACTAGTTCACGGGCTCACTGAGTTTTACAGACTCCAGCTTCTGATTTGTTGAGTCTAACGGCGGTCCAAGTCGTGCTCGGTGATCTCTTTGGTGAGTCGCCGACCGAATAGTTTGCTCGCCAACCTGCACTTTTCAAACACATTCTACACTTCAACATGCACAATAAATACACAATTATTTCAAAAGCAAAATAAATACTTGCATTGCCTCCTAAGAAGCGCCTTAGTTAACGTCGTGGCACTATGCAAGTCCTCACTCAAACTTCATTCTTGGGGTTTTCCATAGTGGCCTTAGGCAATCCCCCTTGTTTTCTTAGGTTTAAATGATAAGAAATTAGACCCATTTGGGTCTTCAACTATTTGATTGAGATAGAATGAGAGTTAACCATTTTGCTAAGGGTCGATACAACTTCCTTCATTTCTTTCAAAATTTTATCAGACCCTTCAACCTTGTTTAGAATATGAGAGAGCATATCCTCAGATTGGCAATTCTTAGAACATTTGGGATTTTGATGCTCATGGGGATGAACATACCTATCCTTCTCCCCATCTTTTTCTTTCTAAGTAGGGTTACGATCCCTTCACTCTCTATCACGATCTCTCTAACCCTCATCCCTGTTCCAACCTTGGTTACCACCCTGCCTCGAGTAGTTTGCATGATAACCTCCTCCTTGGTTGGTTAGGAAGTTCACTTCCTTGTTGTACAATTCTTCAAACATGGCCTTATCGGGGCTTACACACCCAACACCCATAGCATTGACACTCCTAGCACCAGCACCCATGACATTTTTGGACAAAATATCAAGTTGGGTCATGATCTTTGTCATGTTTTGGTCCCTCTCTTGATCTTTCTTAAGCTGCTCCTTTGTCAATTTAAAAGTGAGAGGGGAGACCTGATCTTCATGATGTACCATGCTAGGCTACTATAATGTAAGATTCTTGCATCAAACCTCCTGGAGAAAGTTGGTGACCTACTTCTTTGTTAACCGAATCAAGGCTTCGGTAAAAGTATTGCAACAAATTTTTTTTAGGTAAACCATGAGTTGGGCATTGCAGCACCAACTTCTTGAATCTTAGTGAATTCTCATGGATTGGCTCACCCTCCAAACGCTTGAAACTCAGGATGATGTCCCTAAGTGTCATCATCTTCGAAAGAGGGAAAAATAACATTTGAAATGCAGTGACAAGCTCTTCCCACAAATTGATGGAGTCTCTTCGCAATTGAGCCAACCACTTACATTCTTCTCCCATTAAAGAAAATGGGAAAAACCTCAATCGGACCGACTCTTGGGATATGTTCTTGAAGGAGAATGACCCGCAAACATCAACAAAGTTTCTTATATGCTCATGGGGATCCTCATGAGCCAATTGATGATTCCACGATATAAAATCATTTAGGGCTTTATTTTAGTAGATTTAGTGTCCTCAAATGTATATTTTGTGCCAATAACTGATGTAGTTCCTTGAATTTCAGGTATTTGGATTGAGGAACAAAGCATGGACACTATTGAACAAAAAGGTACAAGGCAGTTGAAAGAACAAAGAAAAGAAGGCCTGAGGATTGCCTAACCCATTGGGCGAGTCGCCCAACGGCCATGATCTCGCCTAATATTCCAGTGTGCCAAGCCTTAAAGGAGAAAATCAAGTCACAGATAGAAAAGAGCAGTCAACAAGTCGCCAAATGGTTTCACGATACACTTCCATATCTCCCAAAGTACCAAACCTGAAGATGCTGAAGGTTAAAGCAAAAAGGAGATGGAATTGACCAAATGGCGGATCGCTGAGTGGATCGGCAATCCCAACTTATTGCACCGAATGGTCCTTCGCAACACATTTTTGGGCGACTATAAATATGTTTTTAAATTCTTAGTTTAGCATCAAGTTTAGAATTTATCATTATTATTACTCAGTTATCAAGTTTGAGAGTTGAGAGACATTTTTCCTTAGCTTTGAAGATTTGAAGATTTCCATTTCTAAGAAATTGGAAGTTGGTGTTGAAGATTCTTCATCTTAGACCTTTGTAAAAGCAATATCAATCTTACCTAGTTGATGGAAACACAATTTGGAAATGATTTTTTCTTTTTTATGATGTTTAGCTAAAACCCGAATTCTTAGGGTGTGATTATGTGATTATGGGTTGATTTAACTGCCGAGTACTGTTAATTAGAAGTTTATTTTATAGTTAAAGGTAATTTCATTCGGTAATTGTGGTTGAATTTAGTGGGTTGTAGTTGCAAATAGAGTCTTAACTTCGTGTTTTTAGCTTGCTCGAGAGAGAGGTTTTAAAACCAAAATTACTGAATCGATGGTATGTGGGTATTGCATTGTCATGAGTTCAGCTCGAGAGAGTGAATCCTAAACCCTTTTCCACACATTTAGTTCCGCTTGAGAGAGTAAATGGACTAAATCAAAGACTGTGCTTCACTACTGCTTATTGGTGTTCGAAAGAAACCAATTTGATTTGGGATAAATTGTTTGAGAGAAAGTTTATCCCCACTCAAGTCTATCTTATTCACTGATTTACAGTTGTTTACAATTAATTGCAATTACCCGATTGTTTACCTTAGTCCAAATCCAATCACATCCCAAGAGCTCGTCTCTATATTCATATTTTCATGTTATTTGCTATTTTAGCTGATAATTGCAACCAAATCTCCCTGATATTTGACACTAGTGTCACTCTTAATTTGAAAAATGCTTTTATTCGTAAATGTTTTTAGCTATAATTGACTTGAGCATATTCTTACTTGCCTATTGATTCTCATCTACGTACCACTCCCTTGGAACTGGACCCCCTACTCACATTATATTACTATTGAATGATCATTGACACTTAGTATTGGATGAAGTGTCCTGATACATGAAATCAAAATGGTGTCTTCTTTGAGTGGTGTTATTTAAGAAATTTTAGTTAATTTGGATTTTGTTCTTGCGCTATAGTGATACTTAATTTTAGTTTTGTTTTTCTTGTTTGTTTGTTGAAACAGAAGAATGAGTGTAAATAGTAACTCAACAAATGGAACACCTTCCGTTAGAATTGATAAGGTTTAGGGATAACATTCTAACCTTCAAGGAGCTAGAAGGTGAGTAGATTCATGAGTCGTGGCTGAGGTTTAAAGCAGTGCTGATGCAATACCCAACTCATGGGATTCCCGATTATGTTCTACTAGAGTGCTTCTATAGGAGTCTTAGTCCCGAGAACAATGGATTGATTAATCAACTTATCTCGGGTGGTCTGGTACGACAACCCCATGTGGTAGTAGCCCAACTCCTTTATCACATGGCTGAGGCCAACCAATAAATAGAAAGGGATTTCAACTTAGCCCCTTTGTTAACTCAGCTAGATGAGTTAACCAAAAAGATTATGGAATTGGAAGCACTGGACAAAAAGAAAGACCGGTACATTCCCCCTCACGAGCGTATAAAGCCTAAAGTGTATAAGGGTGGACAAATAGAAGAGATTCTTTCTCTTATTCTCCATAAAGTCGATGAGCACGACAAAGTGTTGAATGAGATGAATGAAAATCCCTTACTACTGAATGAGATGACCACTTCCCACTCCATATATTTTCAGCTGTTGGAGGCCCAAATGGGTCATGTGTTGTCTCATCTCTACCCCGCATGTCACAATTGAGTAGAGAAGTCGTGCCACGAGTTAACTAAGGCGCTTCGAGGCAACCCAAGTGGTTATCGCTTATTTTTGCTTTATGAAATAATGGTGTGTTTATTGTGCAGTCAAGTGTGGAAAGTGGTTGAAAAGTGCAGTGGCGTTTAATGTCTAGTCGGTGAATCACAAGAGGTCGGTCACCCCGACTCGCACCATCGATTTAAGACAACTTTAAATTGGAATCTATAAAACTCAATGAGCCCAATAAATTATTGGCGAATTACCAACCAGTTAGCGATCACAATCTAGTCCGCCATTTGACTCCTGCATCGTGAGGGTCCCGTAAAACTCCGCTGGTAAGTGACCACTCGCATGTCACCGATTGAATAGAGTATGACTAATGACTAATGTCGAATAGGCGAGATCTGGATGGTTTTAAAAGGCTAAAGGTTTAAACTTTCAAACACTTCACTTTCCCTACTTTTGAAATTCACAAACTCACCCGCACTTTAGTTTCTTTATTTTGCATTTCTAGTAGTATTTTATTCTTTGATTTATGCTCTGATAGGGATTACTTTGTTGCCTAGCATTTCAATCTTGATTATTCGCATTAAAGGTTGGTTTTCAACCCCAAGTTTACTTTTGGCATTTTGTACTCTTATGCAAAATGATTTTACCTTGTTGAAGTGTAAGGACTAGTGTATTTGATTGCATGTTTTAATTTGATAATCTTGCCCGTAGTGTTTATATTGCTGAAATCCATAATTTTATGCCTTAAAATTGATTTAATTTTGTGGGGTTGTGCTTGCATGTTGTCGGGTCTAGTCGTGAAGTCTAAGTAACTGTAGTTGTGCCAAATAACATAATTTTCCCAATGACAGAGAGGGTGATGTCATTCTTAAGGGCAAAAGTCACAAATGGCTAAATTTGGCAAAACCAGAAGTCGAGTATCACGCGGTAATGGTGTTATTGGTCTTGTTTTTAAGTTGAGTTGTCCATGCTTTGATTTTGTTTTTGAGGGTCATGGATTGAATTCGGTGAAGTTGCGTTGATAGTAGGCACGTTGGTCATTTGGCGAGTTGGGTCGAGCTCGCGAACCACTCTACGCTCATCTGAGTTCTATCTCGCCTTTAATTTCATTCTTTACTTGATATTTGACTTTGTAACTTTCAGTGAGAAGCCTAAGGTCGCTGAAGGCACTCGACGACTCACCAAAAGTCCTCTTGTTCACCCTTTGTCTGCACCCTTGTAGCTGAAATTACTCAGAACTTTGGTGGCTAATCCTTACTCGCCGAAGGATGTCAGAGATTCGCCAAAAGTTTTTCCCAATGCTGACCTGCTAAATTTTTTTGAAAATTTGGAGCCAATCCTTTTGGTAAGCCCAATCTAGCTTGCCAAAGTTATTCGGTGACACACCAACTTATTCGGCGAGTCTGTCTATAGTTATTTCTCTGTGCTTTTGATTGAATGTTTTCTAAATTTCTCCCGATGTTTTGCAGACATGGTCAGGACCAGCATAGACATGCCACCATGAAAAAGAGTATGGGGGATCACAATCAACGAAGGGGGATCAAATCCTCCAAAAAGAGGAAGGCAAAAGCCTCCAACTGGAGGTCAAAGTAGGGGCAAGAGGCCCATATTTGATAGGGTACTTATTGGTTCCCAGGCTACTTTATTTGAGCCTGAGGATGACCAGCCTTTGCAGTCCCGGTGGGATTAGATCCGAGCTAGATCTCACCCTGACTCAGCCAAAGTCCCTCCAGCTCCTACACCCGCAAATGCAGTGCCAGCTTCGGCACCTCCTGTGGCTCCTATTCCACTAGTCGTCCCACCTCCCAAGCTTCTGAGCATATTGAAAGGTGATGGTTTACGAACCATCCTTGAGGAGAAGCTTCTATTTATAGAGGGCCATGAGGGAAAATACTCTACTGTGAGGGACACCCTATACTTCTACAAATTAGAGCAGTTCACCAGGCTTCGAGGCCCCTACATTCCTTCATGGGTCCGAGAGTTCTATATAACATATGGTGATTATGTGCCAAAGAGTAATAAGAAGGCCAGCGATTTTAGATCGGTTAAGTCGGTCATGGTCCGGGGTAAGGAAGTTGGGTGCTACAGTGAGCACATCAACAATGTTTGGATAGAGCTCTACACTCAACGCATCCTTATGATGGATTTCCAGTCCCTCATTCCTTAGATTAATTGAAGGGCTGGTTGGCTCCACTGATTTTTGATACCACCCCGAGGTGGATCGAGGTAGGGATCCCCATAGAGAAAAGGGATTTGAGTATCACTTCTCATTTATAGTTTGGCTTTATTAGCAGCACTGTAATGCCATCACAAAACTAGTCCATTCTGCGCCATCGTAAGGCAGCGTGCCTTAGATCTATCATATCCTGGAGGAGCATCGACATGGGACTCCTTATTGACTAGGAGATGACCATGAGGGCCAAGCAGAGGCAGACCTCCTTACCATTCTCGATCCTGATCACGGAGCTGTGCCGGCGTGCAGGAGTTTCTAGGGATGCTGCTAGAGGTTTTGATATTACCCCATCCTCCTCCTCTAACATCCAGCGCATTGACGTCGAGTATATTAGAGAGAATGCTTATAGGAGGAGAGCAGCCCCGGTAGATACATCCCCGGAGGTAGATATTGATTCGATCTGTAAAGGATCTTTGCCTACTGACTCCGAGCCTCTGTGCTTCCTCTACCTTTTCTTCACATGCTCTAGGCACATCCACTTCCTCCTAGTTGACCAAGATCACTCAGCGATGATCCAAAGATGGGGCACCGGTCCATTCAAATTCGACGGAGGGCTACCAAACTTGAGAGACGTCCCTTTATGTTCGAGGTCACGATTTTAGTGCACCGACACCTCTCTAGACTTCCATTAACACTATCACTAAGAGAGTTGAGGCTTGTGAGATAAGATGTGGGAAGCTCTCCGAGGTTACGACTTTGTAAGCCGGTAGCGGATTTGAGGAAGGATGTAGATTATCTCAAGTCTACCGACTTCACTTCATCGAGGTCGATGATGATGTAGATGCCCTACGACTTCGTGAGATTCCTCCCGCCACCACTAGAGATGTACATAGGGAGGTCAGAAGTAGTTGATAAGTCGGATGTAGAGACCAACGAGGAGCATAGAGATACGGGAGGAGAGTATATACAAAGATTTACTGAGGAGACGATTGTGTAGTCAGTGATCCAAACATTGTTGATAGAGACATTCATGGCAATCTGTAGTGGAGATGGTCTTTCTGAGGTGATTCTGGGCGCTAATGCCCAAGTCTGCATCATGCACGTGACACTGATGCCTAGAGAGATGGAGCGACTAGACAGGACCCCTTCTTTACTCCCTCTCTGTCTTACTTTATTTTGACTTTGTGATATTTTTGTTTGCACTTGAGGAGGAATGACTTTATTTGTTGTGGGGTGAGGCCCACCTTTTGTGATTAATGTTTTGTGTATATATTTGAGTTTTAAACTATATTTGTGTTTTACACTGCTTTTGTGGATGATTGAGCTTGAAGCTCTTTCTTTTAAATGATAAATTATTTTGGACCCTTCCAAAAATTGTGTCACCTCTTGTTTGTGTAAAATGTGGTTGTTCTCTTGCAAATTTGAGTATCGATTTTGATCAATACCAATGACTTCAATAGTGCTCATAATCAAACAAAATGAATGTGCGGCTATGATGAGGCCAATAAAGTTGCATAGACAATGTGTGAACTCTCCGCCTCTCATTGTGACTAGCCAAGTAACAAATTGAGTTTCTTATGATGAACATTGCACACTAGCGAAAGTATGGAGTCTTGTTTGACATTGGTGTCTATGCCTTGTGTGATGAGCTTACCATGAACCATGTGATGACACGAGAATTTTCCCATTGGTCCGGTTGTCTAAGTGATGCAATCTCTGATATGATCTTAGGCAATTTTGAAGAGTGAAACAAATTGATATTATACCTCTTTATGGCCTACCTTGTGAGTGTGTGAACCCCTTTGAATACCCTTTGAGCCTTACTGCTTTCTTGGAAGAAAATGTGATAAAATTGTGAACTTTCTTGATCCATTACCCATAATCCTCATGATTTGTGATTTGTTTGAATAGCCAACTTAGGCCAAAAGCCTAATTTGGGGGTGTTGTAAAATGATAAGGTAAATCAAGAAGTTCAAGAAAGTCCCCTTTGACCCATGGTTTTTGGAAAAATGGAACCCCTCCATACAAAAAAAGAGAGAAAATGAAGAAAAGAATCAAAAAATTATGGAATAAAGTTGTGAAAATACAAAGAAAATGGGGTTTCCAACAATCCATGGAAAGTGAATAATAGAATGACTTTTGAGGACGAATGAGAATGGAAGAAAATGAAAGGAAGTGTTGTTCATATCACATTTCATGAGGATTACAACCATTGAGCTTAAATGACCATATCTTTGCACTCAAATTCACACAGCCTTGAAAAGAGCTTTTGATCTTGAGTGAGTTCAAGAAAGTGTTGATTGGAAAATATGGGCAAACCTATGGGTGTAATCACGCATTGTGTTCATCTTGTGAGTGTGAGAGCTGCATTTGATTTCGAAATGTTAAATTGTGAACCATTGTGTGTGAATATGGAATCATTCTTTGTGTGAGGGCATTTGATCACCTTTGTTGAGCTTCAAATTGCATTTGAAGCAAGTATTGTGAGCTTGAGATTCTTTGGTAATGGTGAGTCACAACTTGAATCTTTGAGTGCACAATTGATCCTCGCATGAGGAAGTTGGGTCTTTTTGTGTGCATTCATGATTGAGTCTTGTGTAGCAATCGCTTGAGACATCCTTTCGAACTATTGAAGTTGAGTTTTACTTGAGGAATAGCAAAAGTTTAAGTTGATGAGTCCACGATTCGACTCATTTATCTGGTTTTATTTTAATAGATTTAGTTTCTCAAATGCTTATTTTGTGCTAATAATTGATGTAAATCGTTGAATTTCGTGTATTTGGATTGAGGAAAAAGCATTGACACTATTGAGCAAAAAGGAACAAGGCAAAGAATGAAGAAAAGAAGGCCGAGGATCGCCTAACCCATTATGCAAGTCGCGAACAACCATGATCTCGCCTAATGTTCCAAAAGATGCCAAGACCCAAAGAAAATCAAATCGGTGATAAAAAGGAGTAATGGTGATTTGTGAAACGTTCCAATGCAATGCCATATTTCCCAAAGTACAAAACTCAAGATGTTGAAGGTTAAAGCAAAAGTGATGGAATTGACCAAAGGCGGATCGAGTGGATTGGCGATCGGGCTTATTGCGCACATGGTCCTTCGCAACACATTTTTGGCGATTATAAATACATTTTAAATTCTTAGTTTAGTATCAAGTTTAGAATTTATCATTATTATTATTCAGTTTTCAAGTTTGAAAGCTGAGAACATAGTTGAGAGACATTTTTCCTAAGCTTTGAAGATTTGAAGATTTCCATTTCTAAGAAATTTAAAGTGGGTGTTGAAGATTATTCATCTTAGACCTTTGTAAAGACAATATCAATCATACCCGCTGATGGAAACACAATTTGTAACGACTTTACCTTTTTATGATGTCTAGCTAAAACCCCAATTCTTGGGATGTGATTATGGGTTGATTTAACTGTTGGGTATTGTTAATTGATAGTTTATTTGCTATTTAAAGGTGATTTGATTCAGTAATTGTGGTTGAATTTAATGGGTTGTAGTTGCAAATACAATCTTAACATCGTGTTTTTGGCTTGCTCAAGAGAGACGTTTTAAAACCAAAATTATTGAATCGATGGTCTGTGGGTAGTAGGTTGTCATGGGTTCATATCGAGAGTGAATTCTAAACCCTTTTTCACACATTTAGCTCGAGAGAGTGAATGGACTAAAGCGAAGGTTGTGTAATCGCTTCTTATTGGTGTTCGAAAGAAACCAATTTGATTCGGGATAGATTGTTCGAGAGAAAGTTTTTCCCCACTGAAGTCTATCTTATTCACTGATTTACAGTTGTTTACTATTAATTGCAATTACTCGGTTGTTTACCATAGCCCATAATCAAATCACATCCCAAGAACCCATCTCTATATTCGTATTTTCATGTTAATTGTTGTTTTAGCTGATAATTGAAACCAAATCCCCCTGATATTTGACACTAGTGTCACTCTTAATTTGAACAATGCTTTTATTTGTAAATGTTTTTAGCTATGATTGACTTGAGCATATTCTTACTTGCCTATTAATTCTCATCTACGTATCACTCCCTTGGGACTCGACTTATTATATTACAATTGAACGATCGTTGACACTTAATATTGGATGAAGTGTCTTGTCGTGAAATCACCAATCCACCTAACAACCCTTTCAATTGCAAGAGTTGCAACATGGTGCTTATAATGTAGAACACCGCTCCCTTCCGTGGAGGGAAGCGAGTCACAAATAACTCCACCTACAAGATTAGTGGTCATTAACATTCACTCATTGACATCATTGGATTGCCGATGTCATCATGGTGGCCCACTTGGCTACCATTGCTTCCGCTGACACTCATTTCCTCTATTTTGAATTAACAATACAAAAACCAAAACTAAAAGTAAGTAGATTCAACTATGACTAATAAGAACAAAATTCAACTTCACCAAATAAATATCAATCAAGACCACTCCTAAGAAATGACGCCATTTTGATTAATATAACATTATCAAAGACACCTCATCCAATTTTAAGCATCAACAATCGTTAATATATATATAACCTAACTAAGTGAGTTGGGGTCGAATCCCACAAGGAGCAACACATGTTTAAGATTCAATAGAAAAGTATGAATGTGTTCAAATCACCATAGTGAATAGAAGTTATTTAATAAAGACATTATTCAAATCAACGGATGACACTTAATGTCAAATGGGGTTTTGGTTTTATATTATCAACTACAAACATTGGTAAACAAATGAAATCACAATAATAAGACAGTTCTCGATATGATTCGATTATAGGCGTTGATTTCTCTTGAACATCAACAAGCAAGCAAAATAAGAACAACCATACATTAGTCCTTCACTCTCTCGAAGCCGAATGTGTGGAATTGGGTTTAGATTCACTCTCTCGGTGACCCATGTAAACCCAATACCCACCGACCATCAATCAATAAGCTTTAGTTTTAAAACCTCTCTCTCTCCAAGCCAAGAACATAAGGGTAGAATCGCATTTGCAACTACAATTTTTAAATTAACTACAATTATTGATTGAACTCACTTCTAAACAACTTTTAAACTAACAATTAGCAATACCCATAAACTAAATCAGCCCATAATCACATAATCACAACCCAAGAATAGGGTTCTAGCCTGACATCGAAAAATATAAAAATCATTACCAAATTGTGTTTCCATCTAGTGGGTAAGACTAATTTCTGTCTTTACAATGTTCCAAATTGAAGAATCTCAAAAGACCCACTTTATTTCTAAAGTGAAAACTTCAATTCTTTAAAGCTAAAAGACAACAAGAGAAAACATGTCTCAAGAGCTCAATGCTTAATAATAAAATTTTCTAAAGAGTAATTGATACTAAAACTAAATGATCATAAATGTATTTATAGTCGCTAAAACTATGTTGCGATGCACCACTTGGCTAGGTAAGTTAGTCTTGTCGTAACCACTCGGTGAGTCACCTTTGTTCATTAGAATCGCCTTTCTACCATGGTATTCTCCAAAGATCCTCAAGTTCTCGTAACTTTGGGTGATGCAACACCGTGCATCACGTAACTGCCAGGCAATTCACCGATCGCTCCTTTCCATCGCCAACATGATTTCTTCCCTTAGAGCTTGGCACACTAGAAATTTAAGTGGTCAAATGGCCACTGCAACTCGCCAAATGGACTTGGTGATTACTGCATTTGCTTCTTCATTCTTTCAACTCGCTTTGTTCCTTTTTACAAATTAGTCTCCTTTCTTTGTTCATTAATCCATACCTTGAAATCAAGAGTTTTACACTTATTGGCACAAAATAAGCATTTGAGAACACTAAATCTATATAATTAAAGCCCTAAATAAGTCCAACTCTCGACTATTAGCAATCCTGTCCCTCGTGCCAATGAACCTCTTGTATCCTTGGCACCTCTACTTATCCTCTAGTTCCAACCGATGTTCCCTCCCCGCTGCCGCTTCTTCCCGACCGATCACCAAAGCATGCAGGCAAGATAGGCCATCCGACCATTCTATCGATGTTCCTACTCTCTCGAGCAGATTCAATATGCCCGGTTGATCGAGTGGGTGATCGTTGCTCGCTTGGCCCCAATTAGGGCCGAGTTGAGAGATCATCGAGAGGATGGGATGCCCATGGGTTTGACTTGATGCCCCCACCGTGATAGTCGAGGCTTGTGAGTAGGGTGAGGGTACTTTTGGTGACGTGACGACCTTTGATCGCCGATATAGTTGGTCAGGAGAGGTGGATGTCAAATCCACCGATTTATCTATGTTAGTTGCCATGGTTGAGATCCTGAGAATTCGAGTACAGATTTCCAGGTGAGTATTGAGATTCTCCGGCTACTATAGGAGATGTTGCTAGGGTTGAGGTCGATGCTAAGTCCGAGGTCGAGACCAATGCAGAGGAGTCGGGTATTCCAAACGCAACAATGTATGATGACTTGGAGGATCTTGGTGAGCTTTGGCAAGAAAACTATGGCGCCTTCTTTGAGAGATACTTTAATGGTGGGCTCTAGTGGAGCACGGATGATTTAGAGTCGGCATCGATGCCAAGAGATACGGAGTGACAGATATGCATAGTTCACTCCTGTGCTTAGCCTTTGCAAGAGGATGTTTGACTCCTTTTCTATTTAGTGCTTTGACTTGTTTACTTATTTTTGGCATTTTAGGAAATTGCTATTTTAGTCATGGCGGGGTGAGGTATTTCATACATCTCTTTTGGGTTGTTTTCAGATATTTCATGTTTGTGATTGTTTTTGTGAATGTTGGATTCCATCGATATATATATTGGTTTGTGATCTATTTGTTTTAATGTGTATGATGGTTTTGACTCGTTTAAAAATTCCACCTCTTGATATGTACAAATGTGGTTGTTCTTTTGCAAGTTGAGTATCGATTGAGATCAATACCGATGACTTGAATAGTGCTCTCAATTGAACGATATGTGTATGTGGCTCGATGAGGCAATTGAGTTGCATATGTCATATGTGAATTCCTAGCATCTCATTGTGACTAGTCATTGTTTAGTTGATCTCTTGTGATGATCGCTGCACGCTAGCTCAAAATTGTAGAGTCTTGTTTGATGAATATGTCAATGCCATGCATGGTGAGATTGCCCTAAACATATGCTTGGTAATGTTTAAACTTGCCTCATAGGCCAATTGATTAATGTAAGCAAGCGATTGAGATGATCTTAGGCTCAATTTGTGAAGAGTGAACCAAAATTGATCTTATACCTCTTTGTGACCACCTGTGAGAATGTAAAACCTAGTGTGGCACCATTTGAGCCACTCATTTTCTTTGGAAGAAACTTGATCAACGTTGACCTCTTTACTATCACCTATAACCTTTGCGAAGTATCGGTCTCATTTAAATAGCCAACTTAGGCCAAAACCTAAGTGAGGTGCTACTGAAAAGGAGGAAAATCAATAAGTTTAAAAATTTTCCACTTCAAGAATAAATATTTGAAAAGATGGAACTTTATCCATGTATAAAAATGTCAAAGTATAAAAAGATTGAAAAAGATAAGAGTTGTTGAAATAAAGCTTGTAAAATGGACAAAAGAAATGGGGTATCCAATGAGTCATGCTTAAATGAATATATGGTGGATTGTGAAAATCATATAAAGTGTGAAGAGAAGCGAGCAATAAGTGAAATACGGGACATGCTTCAAGCATAAGTTCAAGTCGGATGAAAGCCAAAATGATAATACCTTTACTCCTCGCAGGACTACATTTACATGCTTCCTTGAAAGACCTTTCAGGATCGTGAGTAAGCTGGAAAATAATGTTGGTTGGAAAATAAAGGCGTCGGCCTATGGGTAGAGTCATGCATATGTTTATCTTTGTGTTGCGTGAGAGAGTTGGCTTTGATTCAAAATTCTAGAAAGTTGATGAATTTTTGTGAGCATGGAATCATTCTGGTGTGAGCGCATTTGAACGTGATTTGTTGAGGCTTAAACTTGCACTCTAAAGCAAGCATTGTGAGATTGAGTTATATCTCGATTTAACGGTTAGGCCAAAATTTAAAACTTAGAGTACAATTGAACATTACCTAGGTAGTTTGAACCTCTTGTGTGCATTCGTGTTGAGTCTTGAGTAGCACCTTGCATGTAGACATCGTTATAGAATTATTTAATCTTATGTTTTACTTGAGGACAAACAAAGGTTTGGTGGGGGTGTTGATGAGTCCTGGGGATTTCGAATCATTTAGGCTTGTTTCTATTAGTACATACTTTCTCTATAATGCCTATTTTGTGCTCTAAACTTATGTTTCAATGCTAATTTGTAGCTATAAGAGGCAAAAGAGCAAGGCAAGGACATTATCGGGCAAAAAAAGGAGCGGAAAGATGAAAGAAACTGAAGTTAATGAAAGCCGACAATGCTTGAGGCTACTCGCGAATCACCGAGTGGCATTTACAACTCACCAAATATTCCGATTAATGATAGCTGATGGGGAAAGTTTGCCTAACTTGGCGAGCAGACGTGGATGATCCGGTGAACTAAGCGAATGGATCTCAAGAACAATGACTTTGATCACATAAAGTTACTAGGTCTTAATGGTGAAGAGTTTAGGCAAAAGCGGCGATAGAGAAATAAACGCTCGCGCATCGCTAACTTGGTCGGCGATACTGCGACTAATATCGCTTGAAGTGATCCCGGAGGCAAAAATTTGGGAACGAGATAAATTGATTTTTAAAAGAGAAAAGCAAGAGATCACCGGAGCATTGTTGGACTTTGGGTTTTTGATTCAAACACTATTCTTAGAGTTTTAAGTGCGGATTTTCAAGTTAGGTTTTGATTTGAAGCAAAATTGGAGAATTGTAAACACTGATTTGATTTTACTACATCAACTTATGGAGAACGTAGTTGGTAATATTTTCCTATTTTTTTATAATGGTTGGCTAAAATCCCCATTCTCTGGAGTGTGATTATCATTATTTGTCCGGAAATAGCTTATGGGTGCTACTTAATTACCGATTTAATTGATGTTTTGAAGTGGAGTTCAATTGATAATTTAGTTTTAACTTATGAATTGTAATTCTGCAAATCGCAATTTAGTCTAGTATTAACTTGCTCATTAAAGAGGTTTTTATAATTATGGTTATCAATTGATAATTGTAGTAATTGGGTTGTTGCGATTTCAAATTATGAGAGAGTGAATCTTAATTCGATCCAATCCTATCTAATGTGAGAGTAGATAAATCGAGGTTGTATGTAACCAGCTCGGGAAATGATAGGTTAAAGCTTGAGCATAAATCGTAGTGGGTTAATGTCAATAGTTAAGTGCGGGCATAGGCTTCAGTTTTATGTGTGTAGTCCAAATAGCAGAGGGCGAAGGCACGCTAAAAACTAGTGCCCAGCCACTACCCCACATCACCACGGCGGCTCTCACGACGTGCGTGGCCACCATGAGCTACGGTACCCCGATGGCAGTCTGCGTAGGCGGCTTGCACTGGTTGATGCTCCGATCAAGGCTCCTGGTCACGAGCCACTCTACGACTCGTGGTCATGACTGGCGGGCCGTGGGAAGGCTGGGTTGCTTTAGCTTGGCAGGATGGGGTAGGAATTGAGGAGCTACTGGTCGGGCGGACTCACGGCGTGCCACCATTGTTTGTGGCACGTACTTGACAAGGCGCTGCTGGTGACGGGCACAATAATAATGTGAGGTGACTTGATGTCAAGCGATTCCGGGGCGCCTTGCATCCAACGAGTCTAAGGTTAGACAACGACCCTCCACCACGACTCGTGGCCTTACTACCGATCGCGGAGGTCCCATGATTATGCCTTTGCCTTCATGAAGCGCTTGGCAAGCAAAATGGAGTTACTTCCTGTAGGATCACAGTGCCAACTATCGTCGCACGGTCCCTTCATACGTACTTTCATCCAAGTAGTCGTGTAGCCCGGACGGGCCAAGCTGGCTAAGCGTCTTTTTGGTAATTTTTTATTTAAGTTTTATCACGACAATACTTTAAATAGATATATATCATATATATATATATATATATATATATATATATATATATATATATATAGTTTTAAAGTCTTCTTTAATAACCTATTTACACTATTATTCAAAATACACCCAAAATCAAAACCCTGTAAAGTTCTCTCTACTCTCAATATTTCTCTCTAACTCGGTAGTTATTAAGAAGTGAGAGCTTAGTTTGGATTCAAGGAGTTTCTTCCATCAAATCTTCGTGGGGAATCTTGAAGCAAGGTATGGTGACCTTTCTCATCTAGTGCAAATGCCACTCCCTAAAGTCAATCTCAAAAGTAATTT